>OX387434.1:35475960-36869378 GCA_947563755.1 Lochmaea crataegi
GTACATGATCCAAGAATTTTTTTCTTTTAAAATGTTCTATAGAAATAGGGCTTTCTAATAAGAAAAAAATCGTTGCAAAATTCCGAGGGTCGCAAACCTTACCGGACCCGCAGATTGGTGAAATCGGGAATCTTTTGTTATTTTCTTCAGTAAGATGATTTTATTCAGAATCGGTCAGTAATATAGACATTTCTTACCTTTAAAACGGTAGGGAAGTGACTCATTACTTACTTTCACTTCCACGCCTCAGCCGGAAAAGTACTTTTCCGGCTAGAAGCATGTGTCACTTTTCTCATACCTTTCTTCACTTTTCTCTGGAATTATTCCGTCCATCGCAGTGCCCGCAGCTTCTCGGACTTCCGGAGGAGTGCAGGTAAATTCCAATTCAGACATTATGTTTAGTTTGGCAACTTTATTTGATATTGGTACGTTTATGATAGATGTCAAACTATAGGTACTTAGTAATGTTGCCTAGCAACCGTTTCATGACGTTCTTTGTCGAAAAAAACATTAATAAATGATAACAAATTTTCTTAAAATTAATGTTTATAAAAGCTTGTAACTAAGCGATTGTGAAAAAAAGAGTATACATACCACGCGGGAAGGATCATTCCAGCCACGGCTTTTAGCCTGGGCTGTAATGATCTACTTCCCCGCTAGGTATGTAATATACTATTAAGTTCTGCGAGGTAATCAAATACACTTTTACAGCTACCAAACTATATTTTGTAAGCCTTTTTTTTAAATAAAATGCTGCTGAAACCTTGTACTGGAGTTTTATTAACAATTTTCCATTAAGATATTTCTCTTTATATTCATAAAATGTGCCAATAGTGGCACAAGTTTTTTTTACAAAAAAAAATTGCAATAATACAATCGGATACCTAATTTCTCACACCTTTAAATTATATAAGAGAGTTAATATGAAATCTTTAAATCTTTTAATTAATTTTTACAAATTAGTGATTTTCTTAATACTAATGTTTTTTTGATATGTCACTATTGATCCCAGTGAGCGATGTAACAAATCCATTTGTTCAGCATTTTTTTATTAACCAAAATTGACCTGACACTTCTTTTCAAAATTTGAGAAGCGTAGCGTTGGCGGTTGACGTTTACTCGTTCACCAGAGGGCGAGGGCGTGTGTAAACACAATTGGGGTTATGTTGTCGTTTTGTTGATGCTTAATTTATTTGTTCATTTTTATATATTTCATTGTAGATATGGCTTCAAAGCATGTGTTGAAACTTTCTAGCATTAATGAATTCCTAGATGATAATAAAATCAATAAAAGGGGTGAAAATGCTTTAGAGTCAAACCATGTGAAGACAATGCTATTTGATGCTGAGTTAATGGTAATCAGAGGCGAAGTCCATGCCAGTATGAAGGATAAATTATACCACGTTGAGGTAAATTATCATATACCTAAACTTTAAATCTCATTCACATGTTTTCAAACTTATTATTTATTATTATTATTTAAAAAACTCTAAACAAACATAACCTCAACTAAGTTTACACTGTTTTAGAAACGCTCTGGAAACCTTACCTTGCGGATTTTCTTGTAAAAAAGACTTTGACTGATCACTTTTTACTTATTTCTAATAACGATCACTCTTATTTATAACTATATTAACAGCAAACGGCAAATTAAAAATCTCTTATGACGTTTTACACGCGTTATAGATTTGTTTGGAAAGGTTGATGGGAGGAGCCTTCTGCTGTGACGTCAGAGCTTAGGCAGTTGCCATCAACCAAAACGAATCCTTTTCTCTTCTGTGTTGCCAACCCTCCAAAAATGAATAATTTGTCTAACCTCAAATTTTATCAATTTTTTTGTGATCTGTTCAAAAATGAAAATAACAAAACAAAGCAAAGTGGTGAAGAAAAAAGTGATCGGTGGATCACTGGCAATAATTATATCTGCTGCTGCCTTGCTTCTGGAGCCCGATGAACAGGAAAGAGCACCGAGGCGATGGTGGGCCAGGCCCTGGCTGGATAGAACTAGAGGAAATATAAGTTTGGCTACAGAATTTGATGAAAAAACATATAAAAACTTTTTGAGGATGGATGAAGGAACATTTGGAAAACTCCTTAGAAAAATAGAACATAAAATAACAAATAAATCCTTGGTGAGAGATGTAATAACGGCGGAACAGAAACTCATTGTAACACTGAGATACCTAGCTACGGGGGAGAGTTTTCGAAGCTTGCAATTCAATTACAGAATTTCAGAGAGTGCTATATCTCGCTTTATTCCTGTTGTGTGTGAGGCAATTTATGAAGAACTGAAGGAACATTATCTGAAGGTATGGTATATTATTATATTATATACAGCCAGTCATTTATTTATTATTTTATTAATTTTTTCAGGTTCCTTCAACTGCAGCAGAGTGGCTGGAAATTTCCAGATACTTTGAAACAATATGGAATGCACCAAATGTCATCGGAACTCTAGATGGAAAGCATGTAGTCATAATAGCACCTACAGATCATGGTTCGGCATATTACAACTACAAAAAACAACATAGCATTATTCTGCTGGCTCTTGTTGATGCACATTATAACTTTATTCATGTTAATGTTGGGATGAATGGGGGACTGTCAGATAGCCGTGTGTATTGGGAAAGTGATCTTTCTGAAGGTATTGAGATGAATTTTTTTAATATCCCAGAAAACAAACCACTACCTGGAAGATCTACACCTGAACCTCATGTCATAGTAGCCAATGCTGCTTTTGCTTTGTCAAACCACATTCTTAGCCTTACCCTTTCAGGAATATGACAAAAGAGCCGAGAATTTTCAATTGCCGATTGAGTAGAGCTAGGAGAGTAGTTGAGAATGCTTTTGGAATACTTGCAAATCGCTTCAGAGTTTTAATAAATTCAATACCTTTGAAGCCCGAGAAAGCGAGGATAATAACTCTAGCTTGTTGTACTCTACACAAATTTTTAAATCAAGAGACTGGCCAAGCATCTTTGTCAAAACACCCTGAAGAAATAGATCCCCAGTACAAATGTAGCTATGGACTCAGTCATCAAAATTATGGAAGACCTAGGAACGAAGCACTGAATATCAGGGGAAAATTTAAAGAATATATTAATGGATGTGGTCAAGTACCATGGCAGGACAATATTGTTTGAACTGTTGGCTTTTTTTTAGTTAGATAGCAGGTAATATAATTCTCTGTTCCCAATTTTAGTTTTAGAATAGAAACTTGTTTTTAAATTCTCCTTTTTATGTTGTAGGTATTTTTAAGATCTATGTTCAAAATATAATTTCAGTTTTAGGATAGAAACTTTTTAAACAACTTTTAAACTTTACTTTTAGAATACCTTAGCTTATTGTGCATTTTATTTCCAAGAATGTGTATTATGCAATAAAAAAAATTATCTAGGAGTCTGGAAATAAAATATAATAAAAAATTTAAACTTACCAAAAAAAAACTTTTTTTTTCTCTTTGTAGTTTTTTTGCAGCGTATAAAAGATTTAGAAATTTGTTTTTTAAATCGTCTATGATTTCTTCATCATCCATAACCTCCATTTCTTCAGCGATTAATCTGAAAATGAATTTTTTTTAGCAAAATAATCTCTTCGAAGTTTCCATATCTAAGCAACTGACAATTTTAATTTGTCAGATCAAACCACTATCCCTCTGCTATTCTTATATTTGAACTTTTATTTTTTGTGAGGTCAGCCAATTGGACTAATCAGTCAGTGACAATGCCAGATTAAAAAATAGTAGATAAGAAGAGCAGGGAGACCCTCTATTTCGTTAGTTTTCTTAGAAACTCACTTTGCAAACAGGCGATTCTCTGGTTGAGGCTGGACTTCTTCCTCAATTTGGTTAATATTTTGTAGTGTTGTCACAGCAGAGGTTAATAGACTGCTTATTTTCTGCCTCGTTTCTTCTGATTCTCCAACTTTAGCACCTCTCTTTCTTTTTAGTGACTTTGACCCCTGCTGGGATGGGGTATTTGAGCCCTCTCGAGATGGTGTTCTAGTTGAGCCTTCTCGGGGTAGGCCTCTACTGAAGCCCTCTAGTGATGGGGTTCTTGATTCATTTTGATCCCAACTTGGGAGAATTTCTGAGTCACTCAGTTGAGTGACATCCCCATCATATCTTACTTCATGTTCAAGAACCTGCGATATAAACAAGAAAAAGAAATTATTTTAGTTATGTCGATTTTTATAATATCAAGCCAAGCTACAGTGATTTTTTCAAGAAAACCAGCTGTGCCATTGTTTGGAGAATATTTTCATATGATATTCACAAATTCGTTATCAACAATTTTATGCAAAAATCGCATTTTTTTGCTCTTAGCTTATAAAATTAAAACTGCCAGGGTAGTCGTGATGGCGTCCATAGGGAAATTGTCGAGAAAAAAAAACAAATAAAATGAGAGGTCAAACAATTCGATCGGACGGGTAGTTTAGGAGAAAACTGGGAAGAACCGGCCAAAGTGCAGTTTTTGAAAAAATTCAATTCAATTCAATTTTGAGTTGTAGCGTAGATCCTACGGCCAGTATTAGTTTCTAATATAACAGAGTTATGAATTTTTGAAAAAACTACACTTTGGCCTTTTATCCCGATTTTCTTCTAAGCTAACGGTCTGATCGAGCTGTTCGATATCTCATTTTCTTAATGTTTTTATTCTTTACAAATTTTCTTTTGTCGCCATCACGATTTCCCAAACAGTTTTAATTTTATGTGCAAAAAACTAAAAAAAAGAGATTTGTTGCATAAAATTGTTAATAAGAAAGTTATGAATAGTAAAGTCGAGTGACAAATATCTCACCGCATCATATGAAACCATTCTCTAAACAATGACACAGCTGGTTTTCTTCTAACTTGGCCTATATAAATATTAAGCTGTTGCTTGAAAGAGGTAGACAACGTTTGTAATTTACAAATGAAAAAGTGTTATGAACTTCCATTATCTTTAATTTTAATTATTTTACGAATTTTGTACAGATGCATACATGTGTATAAATCAATTCATACTTTATGAAATTAGCAAAAAACAAAGACAATGAAAGTTCGAAATACTTATTGATGAATATTAAAGCTAGTATATGCTTACACTTTCTGGAATTTCTTCCATTCTCTTATTATCAATTTTAAGGTTTGATTCTCCTCTTGTCACAATTTGCGTCCCTTGTTGAAGCAACAAGAGCTCTTCCAAACACCACAATTTTGGTGAATATATAGTGTCGGTGGATGCACCTGACGTCTCACTCTTTCTTATTTTTTGAAGTTCTGCCAAGAACTGGGTCCTAAGACCATGAATTTTTGTTTTAATGTCATCTATGGTGACATTTGTCAGGTTTTTTTATTAAACTAACTAAAGCTTAATACTCACTTGGGTGCGTTTGAGTTTAAGCTCGTTAGAGAGGGCAGTGCGTGCGGGCTTCTCACTAGAGTATGCCCTGAACGTTTTCTAAACTCGAACAGGAATTGACATTTCACATAACCTCATTGTTGTTTAACCTCAGTCCCATAGAGAATAAGAATAAATAAATCTCACTCCCAGTTACCTATATGATAACTGCCTTTGTTATCCACGTGCGAATCGTGATGAATCGGAGGCCGGTTTTACGTTTTGCCGTTGAATTTATTTTTGACTTCTATGATAGTGAAAAATTAGATGTGTCAGTAATTTCAAATAAAATATGGAATTATGCAGAGAGCATTGTACCAAGTTATTCAGATAAGCAATTTCAATCCCACTTCAGAATATCGCCAACAACGTTTGAAGTTGTTCTCTCACAAATTCATTCAATTACTGAGCAAAGGATTACTGTGGGGAATCCGGAAATATCGGCCGAAAAACAGCTATTGATTAGCCTTTGGTATTTATCAAATATGGAAAGCTTTAGGTAGGTATTAAAGATAGTGACTCATGTAGGAACTTTAATATTCAATTTTTACTTTGAGGGGAGTTGCGGATCGTTTTGGTGTAGGTTGATCTACAGCATGGAGCAGATTGTATAAAATTTGTGGAAAACTACGAGAGGTAAACATCAGATACAAGATTATTGTATTTCCAAATGAAAATACAAGTAATTAGATAATAAATCGATTTCAGGGTCGAACAGGGTTTCCAGGTAGATAGCTTTCCCTGTACCTATCATCAATCTAATATATAAAATTCTCGTGTCACGGTGTTTGTAGTTAAACTCCTCCGAAATGGCTCGACCGATTCTCATTTTTATTTTTTTATGATACAGCATTCAAAAATACACACAACCCTAAATTTTCACCCCTTTACGATCAACCCCTATTTTTTATTTGTTAATTATCCGAAATGGCTCAACCGATTCTCATGAAATTTTGTGTGCATATCGGGTAGATCTGCGAATCGGTCAACATCTATTTTTCATCCCCCTAAATGTTAAGGTTGGTCCACCCCTTAATTTTTTTTTATTTCTTAGACAAATTTTTTTGTTTTTTTATGATACAGCATTCAAAAATATATAGAACCCTAAATTTTCACCCTTTTACGATCAATCCCTATTTTTTATTTGTTAATTATAAACTTCAATTTTGTCATGACTAGAATAAAAAATTTAATATTACTCTTTTTTTATCCTTATACGATCAACCCCTATTTTTCCATCGCGATTTTTATTTTTGCAAGATGGCAATCGAATATAATAATTGTAGTACGATATAAGAGCTAATGGAGATTAGCTAATTGTAAGGATGGCATTTATAGAAATTTGAAATATACAAAAGCTACTCTGACACTCCACTCAGAGGGTAAATATTATTTTAAAAAATTCTACTTTGGACAAAAAATGGCTGTAAATTAAAATTTAAAATTTTTGTATGTGTATCGTTACTTGGAGATCAGCTAATTGGAAGGATGGCATTTATAGAAAGAAAGAAAGAAATTTATGGCATTTATAGAAGTTTGAAATAAACAAAAGCTACTCTGACTCTCCACTCAACGGGCCGAGAACGACCGCTTGCATGATATCTTATTTAGTCGGGTTTGTTGGAACACTTTTAACTCGAGAACGGGTGGACCGACTGATGGTTTTTGATTTGTTAGTGCACGAGAAACAATTATTTTAAAAAATCTACTTTGGACAAAAAATGGCGGTTAATTAAAATTTAAGGTAATGTATAGGTATCGTTAAGTTTGAAAAAAAAACAAAAGCCACTCTAACACTCCACTCAGCGGGCAGAAAACGACCGCTTGCATAATATCCTATTGACAAGACAATGTTAAGACAGGACGTCTGTCAGGTCTTCTAGTATTATTATAAATATATCACTATTGAAGGAATAGTTGGAGCAATAAACGGAAGTCATATTCCAATTAAAGCACCCAAAGATAATCCAGCTGCTTATGTAAATCGTAAAGGTTTCCACTCTATCTTACTTCAAGGCATATGTAATGACTAAAAAATATTCATGTACTGTTATGCTGGTGAAGTCGGATATATTCATGATGCGTGCATGTTCAGAAGATCGGACATAGGGCGAGTAATTAGTGATTCACAATTTCCTCAGGATGGCCATTTAATTGGTGACTCAGCATATCCATTGAGTCTAAAGCTAATAGTTCCTTTTCGAGAAGATGGTAATCTGGCAAACATTCAAAGAAATTTCAATAAAAAGTTGTCCAAAAACAGAGTAGTAATAGAGCAGACCTTTGCTTCACTGAAAGGTAGATTTAGGAGACTTAAGTTGTTGGAGACAGTTCGATTGGATTTGATACCTCAGGTCATAGTAGCTGCATGTATATTACATAATATATGCCAAACAAGAAATTATATCCTATTGGATATAAATATGGATGCAGAATTGCAAGAAGAACAATTGATAAATCCAGGAAATGGTGGAAATGTTGATCCAGCAAACAATCCAGCTGCAATCGCTAAAATAAATAATATTGCTAATTTGATTTATCTTAGGTTATAATGGATAGATGGATAATTTAAATAATTTAGTGACAATTTTATTTTTTTTATTATTGAACATGTAACAGCTTCATGACAATTTAAATATGAAACTATAAAACTGCAACTCTAGTAATTCTTAACTATTACAGGTATACATAATATTATAAGTAGGAATTACAGACAAAAGCTAGATATTATTGGTGGCCAATACATTTTGAGGTTAACAAATGTCATTGTGTAAACAAAACATTCAATTTCAGTTCAGTACGAACACTCCTAAATCAAACAACTTTTTTCCCAATTTCATGTTCAACAGACAATTTGAATAGTTTTAAAAATTCATCATAACGTGCGAGCTTTTAAGTGTGTCTCTTTTCGGCCACGTCTTCTTTCTGTTTCCGTTTTTTCATCAATGTTGACGTAAATGATGATCGGCTAGTGGTAGCTGTGCTTGACACTGCAGTATGTTCTAGATACTCCGGTATCATATTTTTTAGTAGCATTACAACCAGATGAACCTGCTTTATAATTCAATATAAACGCTATTAGGTAATATTAGTATAATTTAAATAGAGTGTTGTAACTTACCAGTGTTTACTTTTAAGCCACTACCAGAACTGCAAATAGCTAAAGGTGTTATTTTGGGTTTGTTACCCAAAAAACTATCAATAGTCTTATAGAATTCCCATGTTTTTCTTCCATTTCCAGTGTGATTATTGTGGTCTTTAATTTTCTTGTAGGTCTTTTTGAGCCCTTTCCACTTATTGTCGACTTGCTCATTTGTATATTTTTTTCCTGTCAGTTTTGTAATTTCACTTCGATATTTTTATCCACACATTCTTTTTTAAAGATGTATTAAACATATCCTGTTTATTTTCGACTAACCTAATTAGTAATAGGACATGTTCTGCAGGCCAACGTAAATGAGTATCATTCATTTCCGAATTTTCTTCAACTAAAAATGAAGGAATACATTTCAGTGGTCATCTACACATAGCTGGGTAATGAGTACCTAAGTAATAATATTTGTAAATTAAGTACCTTGTATCCTACTTACTATTTGCAATACAATCTTGATCCCCATGATCGGGGTCTTCAGGGATGTTTTCATGGTTTTCTATTTCTACATGTGTGTCCATGAAGTGCTGCTGAATTTCTTGTAAAGGACCAACAAGGCCACAAATACCACATTTTCCATTCTCATCCATATTAAATTTTACAATGACAACCTGTATTTACAACTTGTTCGAATTTTAGGTTATAAGTTATAATCCGCTATTCGCTACAAGAAGCTAAATCGAACGCGGCATCCACCAATGAGACGCCAGATAGCCATGTGTATGGCTGGTTGCATAGTCAAACCAAACCAAACCAAATTGTAATCGTTCGAGATATTATGCCAGTTTAACTTCAACTTATATATTCATACTAAAGACCTTATAAAAATGAATTTACGAAAAAAAAACTGCATTAATAATCTCTCTGAAATTTCGAAGTCAGTGTATTTCCATATTACATACTCGCAAAACTATGCAACCAACCTTACACGATGGTATCTGTTCTCTCTCATTGGTCGATGCCGCGTTCGATTTAGCCTATTGTGCTCCAGTGCCCTATCCAATAAGACCGGGAAAAGAGAGCGCGCCCGGAACACGCGCTCTGAGCAAAATATTTCGCTCTAAACGTAAAGTCAAACGCATTTGTGCAATTCAAGCGTGCTCGGTTTGCCCTGATCGCAATCTCAAACGCACTCGCGTTTTTTTGACATAATGTGTCAAATCCATATTTAAAAATATTCGCGGCGGGAAATTTTAACTTTTCTGCGATTTTTACAAGTATCGTTTGTCATAAATGAAGGGAAATAACATAACCTAGAATTTTTATTATTATTTGTTGGTGTTTGTGCAATTTTTATAAAAAGAATATAGTCATGGATGCTCGTCATTACAACAGTTATTTACGAAGATATTATTATTTAATGCTTTGTTGTTGGATTTATACAGTAAATAAATTAAAATAAAAGAGCATAAAATAAAATAGAAAGGAATAAGGAAATTTTGTTCGGTTTATACCGACAAATAAAATAAGTCACTCGTAGTGTATTATGTACATAAAACAAAATATCTCTCAAGAGCCGATTTATGACATCCACAAACCATCAGAAAATGACATAAATGACAGAAATTCGCAAAATAGTTAAAATCATTTCAATTTTTTTGCGATTTATCCGCACTTTCGCGTAAGCAAATTTCGCATTTGTGAGTATGGATGAAATACGCGAATGTGCGACAACAATCTGGATTTGACACATTATGTCAAAAAAACGCAAATTTCGCCTAAGTGAGTATTAAGCTTAACAATGGACTCAAGAGCCCTTTGTCTTTTGTTTATGTCATGATATTTAGCTGATGTAGTTAAATACAAACATGAGTGTTGCTCATACAGCTGAATCAACACTGATGTTGCCGTTCTTGGCCAATCAAAAACTTCAAAAAAAGGGCAGCAACAAAAATCAATAATCAACAAGAACACACCACGTTGTGAACAAGAAGGTGAGTTTTGCTCCAGTCAATAGTCAATCAACTGACCTGATTGACATATGACATTTGGTTGGTTGTTAAACCAAAAGTAACTAGAATTCTCCCTAGAATTGCAACTTGCATGCAATAAAAATCGCACCAAACCGATAAAGTTGCAATTGCATCGAATTGCAGAAACTGAACAGCTGGGTCTCAACTGCGCAAGCTTTCGAGCAAGAAATCTTGCATATTGCATTGCATTGCATAGCACGTTGTATTGCACCATGTCAAGCGGTTTCGCTTAGAAGAGAAAACGGCGAATATGGGCGTGAGATATAATATAGTGTAACGCGTTTACCTCCTACGCGAGGCTCCTGCCACACGAACACGTCACTATGACACCCTTGAAGCAAAATTTTCGGTTCAAATCTCGGGCGCCAGATTTTTAACGTGGTTTGCTCCACGGCCCCTTGACTCCTAGCGTCAAGAGTTCCAGATAGCCTCAGATGGAGGTTACGGAAAATTCCAGGGGTCTTGTTGAATTAAATTTATTTAACTAATAACAATCCGGCAACGTGCAATAAATGTAAGAAGTTAAATCATTTTGCAGATGCTTGTAGAAATAGAGAGGTGAATTTAGTGCAAGAAGATACAAGAGAAGAGGAGCAAGAAATGTTCATAGGAACAGTTAACTGAGTAGTAACGGTGCAAAACAAATTTATGGAAGAAATTATAATACAAGACGTACCAGTTAAGGTAAAATTAGATACAGGTAGTGATTGTACTGTAATACCAGATTTTATTTTAAAAAACATAATTGGAGATATAGAGTTAGATAAAAGTAAGGTAGACTTGAAAAATTACAATGGTTCTAATATTCAAGGATTAGGACAAGTTAAATTAAATTGTAACATAAGAAATAAAAATGAGGTTTTAGTATTTCAGGTAGTAAAAGCTGAGCCTTCAACAGTAGTAGTCCTAGGACATCCTACTTTATTTAAGTTGAATATGGTAAAAGTTAATGTCAATACTATACAAGTTCAAAACCAGTATAATAAATTAGTAGAACTATATAAAGAAGTATTTGAGGAGAAGATTTCAGATATAAAAGTTTATGATATTAAGTTAGTAGAAGGTGCTCAAGGTATGTGTATACCTTGTAGAAAAATACCATTTATGTTAATGCAACCTTTAAAAATAGAGTTAAATAGATTAGAAAAATTGGGGATTATTGAAAAAGTTACAGAACCAACTGAATTCGTAAATGTTTTAGTTATAGTATAGAAAGTAAATAGTAAAAGTATAAGGGTATGTTTAGACCCTAAACACTTGAATGATAATATAAAAAGGGAATATTTTAAGTTACCTACATTTGAAGAAATAGCGGCTAAGCTAAATGGTGCTAAACTTTTTAGTATATTGGATGCTGCAGCAGCATTTCATCAAATTAGGTTAACAGAAAATAGTAGTAAACTATGTACTTTTGCAACGCCATTTGCAAGGTACTGTTTTAAAAAATTACCATATGGTTTAAAAACAAGTCCAGAAGTTTTCCAAAGAACATTTAAAATGATATTTGAAAGTGTGGAGGGATGTGAAGTGTACATGGATGATTTGTTAGTATATGGATCAGACCTAAAAGAGCATGATAGTAGACTTAAAAAAGTATTAGAGAAGGCAAAGGAATATAATATAAAATTTAACTTTGGAAAATGTAAGTTCGCAGTTAAAGAGGTAAAATACTTGGGTAATATTTTTTTCAGAAAAAGGTATATCTCCAGATTCACAAAAAATACAGTCAATTTTAGACAAGGAAAAACCAAATAATGTGAAAAAACTACAAACTTTTCTAGGTATGGTTACATACATTGCTAGATATATACCAAATTGTTCAGAGTTGAGTAGTGACTTGAGGGATTTATTAAAAAAAAATATAGAATGGACTTGGGAACAGAGATATGAAATTAGTTTCAATAAAATAAAGGAGGCACTAGCAAGTAAACCTATATGGCAATATTATAATATAGAGAAAAATGTTGTTTTGAATGAGGATGCAAGTAAGAATGGTTTAGGGGCATGTTTATTATTACAAGAAGGATTACCAGTGTGCTATGCATCTAAAGCTTTGAATGAAACTCAACAAAAATATGCTCAGATAGAAAAGGAGTTACTAGCTATTGTGCATGGATGCGTTAGATTTCACCAATATATATATAGAATAGTCTTTGCCGACTAATTAGGTATAAAACCAGAAATATTGGGGAAACGGCAAGTTTATAAAAGTGAACTCTTCTTACTAATTTAACAAGCTTTCGGAAACTTTTATTTCCATTATCAAGTTACAGTAAATTGAGGATTGATATAAAATGGTAAATATATATTAAATGCTAAAATTGGTATTTGAATTTTTTAAAAAATATTGAAATATTGTCATTATGACAGATAAACAATTTCATTTTTTTCTTTCTAATAAGTTATAAAAATTATGTCAAAAAATGGAGAGTGTAGGTTATGATAATGTCAAATTATTATAAAAGTTTTTTTTAAAAAAATTAATTTTTGATTAAGAATTGAAATTTGAAATCTTATTATTGTGATCCATTGATAGTAAGTAGTGATAAACATCACTGAGATTCTTATGGTCACTCTTCTTGTTAATAGTACAAGGTTCTTGTGATATGTGAGCCATTTCTAAGAAAAGTCTTTTTTTAGTATTTGTTTGTATGTCTAAAATATTAACAGATTCAAAATCCATAACGTGGTCTTTATCAATTACATGTTCTGCTAATGCACATCTGTCAGGATGTAATCTACAATCACTTTTATGTAAACTTAAACGACTTTTTAATTTTTGACTAGTGTGGCCAATGTATTTATTATTACAGTTTTTACATGGTATACAATATATTACATTTGATAGATTGAGAATCGGAGTTTTGTCTTTCAATTTTGTAAAAATAGATTTTATCGTGAAACATGTTTTATTGGCAATTTTAATGTTATTTATTGGTTTGAAAATCCTACTCAACTTTGGTGTTATTTCTTTAATATATGGAAAAGATATATATTTATTTATATGTACTGTATTGTGGGATGTATTATTATTGTCTGCAATGTCTACAGTTGGAAAATAATTATACAATATGTTTTTGATTAAATTATTAGGGTATCCATTTTCTAAAAATAATTTATGAAGAATTTTTGGGTTCTTTTCATGAAAATTGGGATCTGAAATTTTGGTTATTCTGTTCTTCATTTGTCTAATCAAGTTAATTTTTATTGAATATTTATGATAAGACCAATAGTTCATTAATCTTCCAGAGCTTATTGGTTTAATGTACCAATCAATAGATAATGTATTATCATTATTTCTTATAAATTTTGTGTCTAAAAATGGTACACTTTGTTCACTGTCTTCTTTTTCCATAGTGTATTGAATATATGGATTATAGCTATTGAAAATGAAAAGAACCTCATCTAAGTTAGTTTTTGGTATTGACATAATAATGTCATCAACATATTTTTTTATAAAAATTATTTCAAATGGTAATAATGGTATAATAGAATCCAACATATTATCCATTACATAACAAGCTATAATTGGAGAAATTGCAGCTCCCATTGGAGTACCAAAGGTTTGTTTGTATATTTGGGAATTAAAAGTAAAATAGGTATTTTCAAAGAGTAATGTAACAATTTCTAGAAAATATTTTTTTGATATTTTACAATGTTGACTGATTTCATTCCATTTTTTATCAATTGCTATTAGAGCAATTTCTAAATAGACATTACTAAATAAAGATATAACATCTAAACTGCAAATTACATGATTATCAGGTAGTTGAAATTTGTTAAATTGATTAAAAACATCGAATGAATCTTTGATGTAATATTTTGTATTAAAGTCGTAAGCTTTTGTTAAAATTTCAGTGATATATGAACTTAATAATTAGTTGGGGTACCTATACAAGCAACTATAGGTCTAATTGATAATATTGGTTTATGAATTTTTGGAAGGCCATAAAATTTAGCAGGTATGCCATTATAACAAGTAAGTTTGTCTTTCGTAATTTTATCTATTTGTTTGGTATTAAAAAGTTTTTTAATTATATTATTGCATTCCCTAATAGCACAATTATAACCAATGGACGTCCTTTGGACGTCCTACTGGGACATTCAGAACGTCCATAGGACGTTCAAATTTGGTACCGTGTACGTCCATAGGACGTCTCTGGGACGCACAAATGTCCCATTTGTGGACTAATTAGGGACGTCCTTTCAGGATGTCCCTAGTACGTCATTCAAGGACCTAAATACTTGAGCAGCAAGAACATCTATTAGAAGGGCATTGGAGGTCCTTAACTATATGATCCGAACGTCCTTATGAATGCTACTGGACGTCCATCGATCGTCCCGATGGACGACCATCGATAGACCCGAGGGATGTCCATCGAACGTCCCGATGGACGTCCATCGATAGACCCGAGGGATGTCCATCGAACGTCCTGACGGACTACCATCGATAGACCCGAGGGATGTCCATCGAACGTCCTGACGGACATACATCGATAGACCCGAGGGATGTCCATCGAACGTCCCGACGGAAGTCCATCAAACGTCCATTTTTGTCGACGAAAATATATATTTCACGTTCCCAATATCTATCAAATTTAATTCAAGGAAGTAGTTGTTTTCTGAAGGATGTTACAAAAATAACCCCAATTTTATCATGGATTTCTCCAATTTTCAGAAAATCTTTTCATTTAACATTTATTCTAGAATGTTCCCCTTTTCATGCAGGATATTTTTTTCCTAAAAAGAAAAAGAAATTGCGTTAAAATAAAATTTATTGCAACAAAAACAACAGATCTCTAAAACAAAATAATGTTAAAATTAATCTCAATCTCTGAATGGAATATGTCATTATAAAAAGACATTCCTGTTTAACAGCTCTCTTTTCTTCGGCTACGGCCCTTGCTGCTCTTCTTAAAAATTTTTTTATGCCATTTTCCATTTCTTTTATGGATGATGAGGAAGTTTTTACATTTTGTTGACCTGATCCTGCAACATATAGTTTTTTTAGTTCTACAGTTGAATGCCAAAACAAACAATAAATTAATATATATTCCTATTTTATATTCATATTAACTATCTATAGTTTTTTTTATTGAAACTTTCCTTGAAATTCAACAACTGAAAAATGAAAAAGAGTGGCACATACTTAATGGAACAAATAGATCAGTTACTGGTACATTTTCTAAATTCAGGGCTTGAGAATACCTTTTAACTATTCTATTTCTATGGCGTTGATATGTTCAGTTTTCTTTTGTTATTCATACTATTATATAATTAAATCAATTGAAAATTAAAGTAGAATGAAATTATACACTATAATTCACAAAATCGTAATCACTTATAACAACTAACCTAACCTTACTTTTAACAAAATGATATAAAACATGTACAAACCTTCGAACGTGAACTATTTCATCATCCAGCATCCAAGAGAGTTGGATCACTGCACAATTTTCACAAAGTTACAAATATTACTGCAAAGTGCTGCAATAAATAATATTGGGGGCACGATATACTCAACGTACATACCTTTATAATACTCAATTGGCGGTTGGCGTTGGCGCGATACGACACGTCAGCGATAGTAAAAACAGCATTGCCAACCGAACTTTCAGGAAATCCTAAGTACCAACCCAAAACAAATCTCACAATCTATTATATAATCTGTTATAATTTTTTTATGTATCAACATATATTAATTGAAAATGTATAATAGTGCAGAAACTGACAAATAATGTTACATATATAATTGTTGACGATTTCATTGAATTACATTCGGAATCGTTGGTGAAAACATGATCACCACAAAACAACCCTAAGCAGCGCCACAGTTGAGTAAGATAAGATATATTTGGTTGTTACAGCTTTCCTCCCGAGGGTTAACTGTGTAAGGATTGTCTAGCCTTTATGGAGATAAAATTGCAGGGATCAAAGCAGTAAAAGAAATATGAATAACTCATAGAACCAAACCTAACGCTTAAGCTATTTTTTTCAGTGTTTTTTCTTTCAGAATATGTTTTTCTACTCCCATTCGTTTATTCGACATTTCCTACTTGTACCTATAAGGGACATTCCATGGACGTCCTCCCTTGGGAAGTATACAAAATGTTTCATTTGGGACGTCTATAGGATGTTGTTCTTAGGCTTTTTTTCAAATCTATTATTTGGGACGTGTTATGAACATCCTCAATGGGACATCATATGAGATGTACCAATTGGGACGTCCATAGGATGTTGTTATTAGGATTTTTTTTAAATGTACTATTCGGGATATGCCATGAACATCCTCAAGGGGACCTCATATGAGAAGTACCAATTAGGACGTCCATAGGATGTTGCTATTAGGACTTTGAAAAATATGTATCTATTGCAGACATTCCATGGACGTCTTCACTGGGACATTTATGAGATGTACCGATTAGGACGTCCTATGTACATCTCTGACGAGACATTCTCTTTTGAATTTTCCTTCGGGACATCCATAGGAAGTCCATAGGAATGACATTCGTGGAAATGATGAAAAGTGTACTGGATGGGACGTCCTATGGACAACGATTTCAGGTCCGGGACGTTCGGCCATGAATAGTACCAAATAGGGACGTCCCTAGTACAATGGGTGCTATTAGGGTTTATTTTGAATTGTTGTTGTAGGATCTTTGTTTAATCTGATGTAAGAAGAATTATTCAGAATTTCTGAAGATAGTTCAACATAGTTTTCTTTCAACATTATAACAGTGGAGTTACCTTTATCACTATTAGTAACAACTATATTAGAATGTGTTTTTAGAAATTTCTTTGTTTTATAGTATAAATTACGAAAGAATGAAATATTTAATTTATGGTTTATTTGATTAGTTATGATATTAGTTGATTTTGCTATTAATGTTTTTCTTAAGTTGTCATCTGATGTTTGTGATGTAATATATTCAACATCTGCTAGTAAATGTTTTATTTGAATATCTTTTCCTAGAACTGGCTCTATACTAAATTTAGGTCCCAAGGATAAAAAACATAAAATGTCATGTGGAATTTCGATGTTGGTGAGATTTTTTATCCATTTAGGGTTTGTATTTAATTTCATTTCAAATTCTTGTTCTTTAAGTCTATTTAATTTATTGATGTTATTATTTTTTATAAAATAAAAAATCTTATTGTAGGTTTTTGTTTGACGAAATGCAAAATTATTAAAAATATATTCTGATGTTAAATGTATTATTTCCGTTTTTAAAAAATTCAAATTATGTTCAAGGTATACAATTGTTTTTTGATTATTAGATATTTCAATATTAATGATTTTACTTCCTAACCTTAATATGAAATTGGTATTCTTCTTTATGTAGACATTTTGACGATATAAAAGGTCTATCAATGGAACAGTAGAATCAGTAATATGTTTCGGTGTGATTCCTTCTCGTCTACATCTTAGTAAAAAACATCTTCTATTGTATTCCTTCGCTAATTTCATCTTAGTTTTTGACCAATCTTTTAATGATTTAACAGCACATTTACCATAATTGTTTTCGATGTTCTTGTAAAACCCCATTATCTATAATTATATATAGAATAGTCTTTGCCGACTAATTAGGTATAAAACCAGAAATATTGGGGAAACGGCAAGTTTATAAAAGTGAACTCTTCTTACTAATTTAACAAGCTTTCGGAAACTTTTATTTCCATTATCAAGTTACAGTAAATTGAGGATTGATATAAAATGGTAAATATATATTAAATGCTAAAATTGGTATTTGATTTTTTTAAAATATATTGAAATATTGTCATTATGACAGATAAACAATTTCATTTTTTTCTTTCTAATAAGTTATAAAAATTATGTCAAAAAATGGAGAGTGTAGGTTATGATAATGTCAAATTATTATAAAAGTTTTTTTTAAAAAAATTAATTTTTGATTAAGAATTGAAATTTGAAATCTTATTATTGTGATCCATTGATAGTAAGTAGTGATAAACATCACTGAGATTCTTGTGGTCACTCTTCTTGTTAATAGTACAAGGTTCTTGTGATATGTGAGCCATTTCTAAGAAAAGTCTTTTTTTAGTATTTGTTTGTATGTCTAAAATATTAACAGATTCAAAATCCATAACGTGGTCTTTATCAATTACATGTTCTGCTAATGCACATCTGTCAGGATGTAATCTACAATCACTTTTATGTAAACTTAAACGACTTTTTAATTTTTGACTAGTGTGGCCAATGTATTTATTATTACAGTTTTTACATGGTATACAATATATTACATTTGATAGATTGAGAATCGGAGTTTTGTCTTTCAATTTTGTAAAAATAGATTTTATCGTGAAACATGTTTTATTGGCAATTTTAATGTTATTTATTGGTTTGAAAATCCTACTCAACTTTGGTGTTATTTCTTTAATATATGGAAAAGATATATATTTATTTATATGTACTGTATTGTGGGATGTATTATTATTGTCTGCAATGTCTACAGTTGGAAAATAATTATACAATATGTTTTTGATTAAATTATTAGGGTATCCATTTTCTAAAAATAATTTATGAAGAATTTTTAGGTTCTTTTCATGAAAATTGGGATCTGAAATTTTGGTTATTCTGTTCTTCATTTGTCTAATCAAGTTAATTTTTATTGAATATTTATGATAAGACCAATAGTTCATCAATCTTCCAGAGCTTATTGGTTTAATGTACCAATCAATAGATAATGTATTATCATTATTTCTTATAAATTTTGTGTCTAAAAATGGTACACTTTGTTCACTGTCTTCTTTTTCCATAGTGTATTGAATATATGGATTATAGCTATTGAAAATGAAAAGAACCTCATCTAAGTTAGTTTTTGGTATTGACATAATGATGTCATCAACATATTTTTTTATAAAAATTATACCATTATTACCATTTGAAATAATTTTTATAAAAAAATATGTTGATGACATTATTATGTCAATACCAAAAACTAACTTAGATGAGGTTCTTTTCATTTTCAATAGCTATAATCCATATATTCAATACACTATGGAAAAAGAAGACAGTGAACAAAGTGTACCATTTTTAGACACAAAATTTATAAGAAATAATGATAATACATTATCTATTGATTGGTACATTAAACCAATAAGCTCTGGAAGATTAATGAACTATTGGTCTTATCATAAATATTCAATAAAAATTAACTTGATTAGACAAATGAAGAACAGAATAACCAAAATTTCAGATCCCAATTTTCATGAAAAGAACCTAAAAATTCTTCATAAATTATTTTTAGAAAATGGATACCCTAATAATTTAATCAAAAACATATTGTATAATTATTTTCCAACTGTAGACATTGCAGACAATAATAATACATCCCACAATACAGTACATATAAATAAATATATATCTTTTCCATATATTAAAGAAATAACACCAAAGTTGAGTAGGATTTTCAAACCAATAAATAACATTAAAATTGCCAATAAAACATGTTTCACGATAAAATCTATTTTTACAAAATTGAAAGACAAAACTCCGATTCTCAATCTATCAAATGTAATATATTGTATACCATGTAAAAACTGTAATAATAAATACATTGGCCACACTAGTCAAAAATTAAAAAGTCGTTTAAGTTTACATAAAAGTGATTGTAGATTACATCCTGACAGATGTGCATTAGCAGAACATGTAATTGATAAAGACCACGTTATGGATTTTGAATCTGTTAATATTTTAGACATACAAACAAATACTAAAAAAAGACTTTTCTTAGAAATGGCTCACATATCACAAGAACCTTGTACTATTAACAAGAAGAGTGACCATAAGAATCTCAGTGATGTTTATCACTACTTACTATCAATGGATCACAATAATAAGATTTCAAATTTCAATTCTTAATCAAAAATTAATTTTTTTAAAAAAAACTTTTATAATAATTTGACATTATCATAACCTACACTCTCCATTTTTTGACATAATTTTTATAACTTATTAGAAGGAAAAAAATGAAATTGTTTATCTGTCATAATGACAATATTTCAATATTTTTTAAAAAATTCAAATACCAATTTTAGCATTTAATATATATTTACCATTTTATATCAATCCTCAATTTACTGTAACTTGATAATGGAAATAAAAGTTTCCGAAAGCTTGTTAAATTAGTAAGAAGAGTTCACTTTTATAAACTTGCCGTTTCCCCAATATTTCTGGTTTTATATATATATATATATATATATATATATATATATATATATATATATATATTTGTCAGCCGTCAAGTTCGGCCTCGTTTTATCGTATAAGACGTAAAGTTCGGGATCCGAACGTCAAGTTTGGCTACGTAGCCGAAGTTACACATATATTTACTCAATAAAGTGTGAAGTTCGGCTACGCAAGTTTGACTACACGGGCATATAAAATTTATATATCCACTGACGCCGAAGTTACAGTTTTAGGACGGAGGTGTGGGTGGGTAATAGGGTATCTATGAAAATGAATGTTTGTTTGTATGTATCCCGTTGATACGATTGCTAGGAGACTTTGGTAAGTTGTTGCTGACACCTTGGGGAAGGTTTCTGGTTTGTTTACAAAGGGGTTGAATCATTGGGGGTGCTACTACCCCAAAATTTTAAGTCCTAAAAATAGCTGTGAGGTATTGTATTAAGATAAATAGAGTTCAGATTGTAGAGCGTATTTTTTAAACTGATTTTAAATTAGTAAGATTGTAAAACTACCCCAATATTTTTGACAGTCAAAATATAGGTTGTGGGGTGAAAGATTTATAGAAAATATATCAGAGGGAGTAATTAAGAAGAAAATAGAGGTCAACATTTTTGAAATCCTCTCATTTCAAAGCGATGACGCGGATTTCAGTAAGTTATTTGATTATGAAGGATTTACAAATTAAGAAAGAAGAATGACGTTTCGGTCAAGTTTTAATCAATAAGTTTTACCAGATGATCAGTCGGGATTTCTGCCCGCATATACACATTTATAATTTGAGAATCAAAAGTAAATTGATTAGTTTTTTGAAAATATGATATAACTTAAGCAATATGATTGAAAAATATATTTAACGTTAATAAATGAATGACCTATAACCTTCGTAAAAACTGAAAAATTGAAAGGAATGTAGGGACCTACCTATAGGTATCTAAAAAAATTTTGAGAAATGAACCAAATAATATAATAGGGATATGGAGATAAGAATTGATAAGGAATTACCCTAGGGACCACGTTTATCAAGAAACAAATGGTGCATATTATTAGTTATTGTGCATTTTAAATTTACAAAAGGAGCTATGATAGATTGGAATGAGAAAAAATAGAACAGGCAAAGGATACATATAGATGGATTTAGTTATAAAAAATATTGGGCTGGTGGAAAAAAAGCAGTAGAAGAGAAAATGGTTGGAAAATGAGTTTTTTGTGTTGTGAACTAGAACATTTTTCTATACTTAACTAAATATTAAATAATGATATAAGTAATATATTAACTGAGATTGTTGGACATTTGTATTAAACAAAAAAAGTACCTACAAATTTTGAAAGTTTATTAATAATCATTCTTAATTAAACTAATATAGTGCTTATTCTTAATTATATTTACCAAAAGTGTAACCATTTTGTGAAAATATGCCATGGGGATAGCAATAAGTTAGCGGTTGGTAAAGTATATGTAGGTAGGTAGGTAGGTTCGTAGTGCTATATTTAATAAACAATTCTAATTATTACAAGATATCTCTGGAAAGGAGTATATGTGTATGAAACAAATAAATTTGAAAGAAGGTAGGATAGGTATATTCTAAAGGTATAAACATATAAAGCATGATAATAATGTACTAATTTATCGGTTTTAGTATAACTGTAATGTATAAATAAAACATTACAATCAAAACTAACAGCTAAAAACATTCTCAAGACAATTATCATCTCAAAAATACCTGACAACCAAAGATCTGATTATTTTGTATGTACCTATATGATAATTTGTGTTTATTTCTTAAGCTTTATTAAGGTTCTTTCTGCTGTGTGAAAATATTGGTCCAATTTCAGATTGTATTTACTACTTTTTATTACAAATTAAAAATATTCCTTTCAGTTTCACAATATACATTTGAACAACACACTTTAGTAAAATCTAAGTAATTGTGTGAAATTATGTTTTGTGTAATGTATAACCAATTTTTGCTAGTTAAGTAGGTAGTACATAAATTAAATTTAATATTTTTGTTTCATATTTACTACAGTAACAGTTAAATGTAGTTATGTGCCTAGTTATTACAAAAATCTATTGTTAAGGTGGAACTACACAAGCAGTTTATATTAATTTTAGATCAGAAAAAATGTCATGGAGTGTTCAAATATAGATATCTTCAATAGTACTAATGGAAAATTTGTTTATATGATGAATAATTGTTTTGAAATGTTGGGGTATTCAAGACGAGATTTCATTGTGGAAAGTGTTACCCTATACCACCTGCTGCTGTCTTAAGAATTAAAGATTATCCTGTACATAAATATGACTACCTAATTCAGTAGAACGTACAATACTGCTAGAGTGTCCCACTGTTGGTTGGTGTTTGTTTGCAATTTTCCAACTTTCATTTTGTTAATGGGGCTGATTGTTTTTTATTGTAAAACAATATATTCCAAATAAATCCTACATTTTTGAATATATTCTTTAAAAAATAAAATTTGTTTCCGTCGATTTTTATTGACTCAATAAACAAAAACATTTTCATTTCATATTCAATATTCAACAACAATGGGGGTTCAGGGTTGCGGGATAATAATGAACAGTAGATTTTTTCAGTGTATTTCATCTACACCAGCCCATTTGCCTACCTACATTTTTAACGTGTAAATTGCCAAATGTACAGGATCCTGAACAATTTAAAACGTTTCTGAGAATGAGTAAAATAAGCTCTTAAACCTAGTAACTCATCACATAAAAAACACAGATCACTATAATACGCTATTGTCAATATCTCCCCGTGGTAAAGCTTACAATTGCCCAAAATTTTTTTGCTACAAACGACTTTGTGGATTCCAGGAGACACTGGAATAGAAGGAAATGATATTAGAAGCCTTATGTTTACATTTTATGTGCATGAATAAACAATTTTGCTTTTTGTGCCTAGAATCTGCCACGTGATACCTATTCAATGTACTTCAAGAAGAGTACCTACTTAAATATAAAAATAAAATAATTTTACAGTCCATTTCAGGTTATATGATTATTAAGTTTACAAAATAGTTGATCGTAATAAAGGCAGATAGTTTTAACAGGCCTCGAAAAACGGTTTTTTGAGAAATAAATTTAAAAAGTAGGTACGTTTGTCAAATTTATTTCACCATAATTTCTTTATTATTTAGGTACTATTATTAAAGATTTTTATACTCAGTTTAATGTGATGCTATATAGATACTGACATATTCTTATAAACAAAAAACCATAAGATTATAAAAATTTTGTAAATTGTAGAGTGAAGGACTCCTTCGAGTATATTTAAATTATATAAATTTTAGGTTCCACATACTGCTGCAGATTGGTTAAATATTTCAAAATATTTAAAAAAAATTGATGGAAAGCATATTGCCTTCAGAAAACATGGGCCAGCATTCCACAATTATAAAAATAAACATTGCATTGTGTTCTTAGACCTAGTTGGGAAAAATATCTACCACAAATGTTTTGAATTCATTTCTTTTTTAATGTTTTGTTAACTTTAATAATTTGCATTATGAACTCAAATGTTCAATAAACTAAGAATCTTCTGCTACACTTACGTAATGTCACTTTTACTCTTGTATTAAATGTATTGTTGAACTATGTAATTGAAATAGTTTGTTTCTTTCGTTTGTGTTTTAAATTATTATGAAGTATTATGAAAATTTTATCATTTTTGACCATATTGTTCATGTATTACCCAATTTATTAAATAAATTTTGTCTTACAAACTATTACTAGGGATATAACTTTTTATTCTCAGTTTGTACAAGATTAAAAAAAATTAATTATTGTATATATTTATATAATTAACATACATGAATGTAGATAGGCATTACATATAAACATCTCGGGTAATATTCATTTACCTCCTCTTCTTCAATTATTTTGGAGACCACATTAATAAATTATCTCTTGAGCTTATTTACTTTTCTTGTATTCTTTATTCTTCTCATTTCCGCAGCCAATTTTGTGTATATATAAAAAATGATATAATGGAAAAATTAACTATAAATATTTAAAGTTTGTTTTAAAAACCAATCTAAAAAGAAATAATATTTATGAATTCTATACTTGTTCCTATTTGACAAATTTTACTTACAAAATATACACTTCATCAGTGTATGAGGTCCTTAAAGCATCTGTAGCTTCTCCCAGTAAATTTTTGGTAGATAAATACATCTTGTTCTCCAGATTTCCATTTTCTTTTCTTACTATCAACTGACTCTATAGAGGCTAACGGTAAAGGGGAATTATATTATCTGGATGATCTTGGTCCAGGGTTTGTTGGGGTACGACAGAGGAAAACTAAAGATGTTCATTAAAAAATCACTTTGGCTCAGTTTGTCTAAAAGGCTACCAAATTTCAGTTCAGATTCTGACTCAGCCTTTAAGCAGGTTTAAAAACTTTTGATATTGCAAATATTTAGAAACCATACATTAAATATATAACTTCCAAATTGCATGAGAGTATTTCATTTTCGTTTCAACTAACTTGAAAAGTACTCTCTTTTGTTTGTTATCAGTTTCAGTTTAGGGATGGCGATCTGAAATCGATTAATCGAAGAATCGATTCCTCGGGCCAAATATATCGATTTTTTAAATCGATATGTTGTACTGAATCGATTCAGTGGATCGATATTTCACCCTTTAAAATCGACATTCGATTTTTTCTGGTTTGGTTTTGGGAACTGTAAGCTATATTATCTATTTTCTTAACTTTTTAATGTAAAAAATACATTTAGAAAATAAATGTCTTCTTTTATATCTGATCTGATTCTTTGATATGGTAATAAAAATAATTGTTATTATCGAATTCCCTGAACTAAAAAATTCCTGATTTTACTGATAAGAGATCCCAGAGATTGTATATTATGGTATCTTTCTTGTTTTTCATAAAATGGATTTATATTTACATTGAAATACAAACTTGAAAAAATCGATTTTTTAGAAATCGATCTTTTAGACCTCGATTTTTTTATGAATCGATTCATCAGGTTACGATTCGAATCGATTTAAAAATCGATCTTTTTTGGAAAGAATCGCCAACCCTATTTCAGTTATCAAAAACATAAGCTAGTCTTCTTCTTCTCTTTGTTAGATTTTTAGTGGATTCACGTCGATTAGGGAAATAGGGTGTCAAAACACCACCAACTTGGTTTAATTGGTTGAAAAAAATTAAAATTTTAGGTTACCTTTTTTTATTTTAGAAATGTAACTTTTATAAAACTGATAGATATGTTAATGCTAAAGTTGACTTGACTGTTAAAATTAACTTCTAAAGATGTTTATAATGCCGACCCTTAAACAATAAACAATCGTTCTTATAAAAATATAAAATTCAATCAAGGACCAACATTTCATAGTGATGATGCGGATTTCAGTAAGTTATTTGGTTATGAAATATTGTAATAGAGTTATATAATCTTATTTTAGATACAGGAAGAAGTGGTGTCCAAGAGGCAGATGCATGAAAGTGCAGCTTCTTTCTATGTAAATTGAAGAGACAAATGGTACTGGGTAGATAACTTGATAGAGTTAAGCCCAATAAAGGGAAAGAAGAAGAAGAAGGATTTACTAAGAAAGAAGAATGACGTTTTTGTCAAGTTTTAATCAAGGTTATCTATGATTTTATTTATAATTTTTGTTTTACGAGAAGACTAGTCAGGTTTTTCTGCCCGCATATGAACTTTTATAATTTGAGAATTAAAAATAAATTGATTAGTTTTTTGAAAATATAATATAACAAACGATATGATTGAAAAATATTCCTAACGTTAATTAATGAAAAACCTATAACCTTCGTAAAAACTATAGGTACCCAAAAAATTTTGAGAAATGAACCAAATAATATATAGGGATATGGAGAAGAATTCATAAGAAGGAATTAGAATATGTTAAATTACCCTAGAGACCACGTTTATCAAGAAACAAATGGTGCATATTATTAGGTACAATGTGCATTTTAAATTTACAAAAGGAGCTAAGATGGATGGAATGAGTAAAAATAGAACAAGCAAAGGATAAATAAATGGATTTAGTTATAAAAAATATTGGGCTGGTGGAAAAAAAGCAGTAGAAGAGAAAATGGTTGGAAAATGAGTTTTTTGTGTTGTGAACTAGAAAATTTTTTTAACTAAATATTAAATATTGATATAAGTTATATATTAACAGAGATTGTTGGACATTTGTATTAAACAAAAAAAGTACAAATTATGAAATTTTATTTTAAAAATCATTCCTAATTAAACTAGTATAGTGTTTTATTCTTAATTATATATTTACCAAAAGTGTAACCATTTTGTAAAAATATGCCATGGGGTCAGCAATGAGTTAGCGGTTAGTAAAGTATATGTAGGTAGGTTCGTTGTGCTATATTTAATAAACAATTCTAATTATTACAAGATATCTCTGGAAAGGAGTATATGTGTATGAAACAAATAAATTTGAAAGAAGGTAGGATAGGTATATTCTAAAGGTATAAACATATAAAGCATGATAATAATGTACTAATTTATCTGTTTTAGTATAACTGTAATGTATAAATAAAACATTACAATCAAAACTAACAGCTAAAAACATTCTCAAGACAATTATCATCTCAAAAATAACTGACAACCAAAGATCTGATTATTTTATATGTACCTATGATAATTTGTGTTTATTTCTTAAGCTTTATTAAGGTTCTTTCTGCTGCATGAAAATATTGGTCCAATTTCAGATTGTATTTACTTACTATATTTTATTACAAATTAAAAATATTCCTTTCAGTTTCACAATATACATTTTGAACAACACACTTTAGTAAAATCTAGGTAATTGTGTGAAAATATGTTTTGTGTAATGTATAACCAATTTTTGCTAGTACATAAAAATTAAATTAAATATTTGTTTCATTTACTACAGTAACAGTTAAATGTACCTAGTTATTACAATAAGTAAATCTATTGTTAAAGTGGAACTACACAAGCAGTTTATATTAGTTTCAGATCAGAATAAATTGTCGTGCTGCTTCTATCCTACGCAGCCTCAGTCTCCTCAAACCCTCTCAATCCTGTCTATTCTCTGTTCACATCAACTGCCAGCCCTCTTAATAATCCTTCACCAATAATTAAACCTATCGCTCTTATATTAGCTTCATTAACAAATAACATTAACCTCTCACTCACAAACCCCATTCCTTTTTCTACATCTCCTTCCTGGATTATGCACCCTCCTCAGGTCAATACTTATTTATCCAAATTTAATAAACACGAAACACCTAAAAAGCTCATGATTAAATCATTTTTTGAAATCATTCATAACAATCATTACGACTTTGTATTATACTCCGACGCTTCCAAAAGTGATACTGGCGTTGGCTGCTCAGTAACCACAGCAAACAAACTCATCAGCACTTCCCTAATTCCTCCTTTGTGCAGTGTGCATACTGGAGAATTGTACAGTATTCTACAAGCTTTTAAGCACATCAACCATTCCAATAAAAAAGTTGCCATTTGTACAGACTCTCTAGCGTCTATCCTATCTATCCAAGAATTATTTACTGAACATCCCATTGTCCAAGAAATCCATCACTCTTATCACCATATTTATTCCCTAAACACCACAGTCACCATTATATGGATACCCTCACACATTGGTATACCTGGAAATGAACTGGCCGATCAGCATGCCAAAACAGCGTCAACTACTGCCACAATTACTTCTCACATCCAAATTTGCAAGGATGTTAAGGCAGAAGCAAAAAGGAACGTTAGATATATGTGGCAAACTCACTGGAGCTCCACCAAGACTTCCCTACTATCTATCCAGCCTATTCTCAACACACCTCTGTATACTGACCCCACTGGACTCTCTAGACAAGATGTATCAATACTACATAGACTTCGAATAGGTCACACCAAACTCACACACAGCTACTTAATGACCTCAAGCAACAGACCTTCCTGTCAAAGTTGCCAGTGCCCACTTACTGTTAAACACATCCTGGTTGATTGTCGCCAATTTAGCACAAGAAGACGACAACATAATCTCAAATGCCAGCTGCAAGACATCCTAGGGGACCCAAACCAAATCGAGGCAACACTGAAATTCTTAAAAGATATGTCACTCTATCATAAACTTTAAGCTATGTTTTTAACTATTCTGTAATAACTACTGTTTTTCTGTAATCGCTCTGTGCAAGTGGCCATAGTTGCCGAGCACGTCAATTGAATAAAAAAAAAAAAAATAAATTGTCGTGGAGTGTTCAAATATAGATATCTCCAACAGTACTAGTGTAAAATTTGGTTAAATGATGAATAATTGTTTTGAAATGTTGGGGGTATTCAAGACGAGATTTCATTCTGAAAAGTGTTACCCTACACCACCTGCTGCTGCCTCAAGAATTAAAGATTATCCTGTACATAAATATGACTACCTAATTCAGTAGAACCTACAATACTGCTATAGAGTTGGTTGGTGTTTGTTTGCAATTATCCAACTTTCATTTTGGTAATGGGGCCGATTGTTTTTTATTGTAAAACAATATATTCCAAGTAAATCCTACATTTTTGAATATATTCTTCAAAAAATAAAATATTTATACCTAAGTATAGGTATATATTTTTAAAAAAATAAAATTTGTTTTCGTCGATTTTTATTGACTCCATAAACAAAAACATTTTCATTTCATATTCAACAACAATGGGGGTTCAGGGTTGCGGGATAATAGGTAATAAACAGTAGATTTTTTCAGTGTATTTCATCTACCTACCTACATTTTTAACGTGTAAAGTGCCAAATGTATCGTGAATTTATTATACAATTTGTTCAGAAATATGAATGAATTGGAGGATATGTTATCTCCCCGTGGTAAAGCTTACAATTGTCCAAAGATTTTTTGCTACAAACGACTTTGTGGATTCCAGGAGACGCTGGAATAGAAGGAAATGATATTAGAAGCCTTATGTTTACATTTCATGTGCATGAATCAACAATTTTGCTTTTTGTGCCTAGAATCTGCCACGTGATACCTATACAATGTACTTCAAGAATAGTACCTACTTAAATATAAGAATAAAATAATTTTACAGTCCATTTCAGGTTATATGTTCATTAAGTTTACAATATAGTTGATCGTAATGAAGGCAGATAGTTTTAACAGGCACCGAAAAAGGGTTTTTTGAGAAATAAATTTTAAAAGTATAGGTACGTTTGTCAAATTTATTTCACCATAATTTCTTTATTATTTAGGTACTATTATTAAAGATTTTTATACTCAGTTTAATGTGATGCTATATAGATACTGACATATTTTTATAAACAAAAAACCATAAGATTATAAAATTTTTTGTAAATTGTAGAGTGAAGGACTCCTTTGAGTATATTAATTATATAAATTTTAGGTTCCACATACTGCTGCAGATTGGTTAAATATTTCTAAAGATTAAAAAAAGAAAAGAATTTTCCCTATGCATTGGGAGCAATTGATGGAAAGCATATTGCCTTCAGAAAATATGGTCCAGAATTTCACAATTATAAAAATACACATTGCATTGTGTTCTTAGACCTAGTTTTGGAACAAATATCTACCACAAATGATTTGAATTTTTTTTATTGTTTTGTTAACTTTAATAATTTGCATTATGAACTCAAATGCTCAATAAACTAAGAATCTTCTGCTACACTTACGTAATGTCACTTTTACTCTTGCATTAAATGTTATTGTTTAACTATATATAATTGAAATAGTTTTGTTTCTTTCGTTTCTGTTTTCAACTTTTGTGAAGTATTATGAAAATTTTATAATTTTTGACGATATTGCTCTTGTATAACCTAATTTATTAAATACATTTTGTCTTGCAAACTATTACTGGGGATATAATTTTTTATTCTCACTTTGTACAAAATTTAAAAAAATTATTATTCTATAGGTATATTAATTTAGATAATTAACATACATCCATGAATGTAGATAAGTATTGTTCTACTTAATATTTACATTCCTATAATATTTGTAAGCTACAAATGTTAGTTATTATAAAACGGTTTTAAACAATACTAGTTTGTGTTTAATAGGTACCTAAATAAGCTGTAGATATTTTCTCTAAGTAAATCATACTTGCATAAAGTTCATTGTAACTTGAATTGATCATGTTTGTATGTACCTAGCTTAGACCTTGAAGGTAGATTGATTTTAGAAATGATTACATTTGTAATTTACCAAATGTTAGGGTTTGTTTTTATTAAATGTATCAGTTTCTTTTTGTGGTAAAAAAAGTGCATCATGATTGATAATACAGAAAGTAGCAAATATAATCTAAAATTGGACCAATATTTTCACGCAGAAAGAACCTTAATAAAGCTTAAGAAATGAACACAAATTATCATAGGTACATGTAAAATAATCAGATCCTTGGTTGCCAGTTATATTTGAGATGATACTAATTGTCTTGAGAATGTTTTTTTTAGCTGTTAGTTTTGATTGTAATGTTTTATTTATACATTACAGTTATACTAAAACGGATAAATTAGTACATTATTATCATGCTTTATATGTTTATACCTTTAGAATCTACCTACCCTACCTTCTTTAAAATTTATTTGTTTCATACTCATATACTCCTTTCCAGAGATATCTTGTAATAATTAGAATTGTTTATTACATATATAACTACAATACATACCTACCTACCTATTGAAAAATATCCATAAACCTTACTAACCGCTAACTCATTGCTGACTCTATGGCATATTTTTACAAAATGGTTACTTTTGGTAAATATAATTAAGAATAAAACACTATATTAGTTTAATTAAGAATGATTTTTAAAATAAACTTTCAAAATTTGTACTTTTTTTGTTTAATACAAATGTCCAACAATCTCAGTTAATGTATTACTCATATCAATATTTAATATTTAGTTAAGTATATAAAAATGTTCTAGTTCACAACACAAAAAACTCATTTTCCAACCATTTTCTCTTCTACTGCTTTTTTTCCACCAGCCCAATATTTTTTATAACTAAATCCATTTATTTATCCTTTGCTTGTTCTATTTTTACTCATTCCATCCATCATAGCTCCTTTTGTAAATTTAAAATGCACATTGTACCTAATAATATGCACCATTTGTTTCTTGATAAACGTGGTCTCTAGGGTAATTTAACATATTCTAATTCCTTATCAATTCTTCTCCATATCCCTATATATTATTTGTATTTGGTTCATTTCTCAAATTTTTTTAGGTACCTACAGTCCTTTCAAATTTTTCAGTTTTTACGAAGGTTATAATTCATTTATTATTTAATATTTACTTTTGATTCTCAAATTATTAAAGTGTATATGCGGGCTGAAAAACATAACCTTGATTAAAACTTGACAAAAAAGTCATTCTTCTTTCTTAATATGTTCTTCTTCTTTTTTCCTTTATTGGGCTTATTATATGTAAATCCTTCATAACCAAATAACTTACTGAAATCCGCGTCAACTCTATGAAATGAGAGGATTTGCTCCTTGATTGAATTTTATATTTTTATAGAAATGTTTGTTTATTGTTTAAGGGTTGGCATTATAAACATATTTAGAAGTCAATTTTAACAGTCAAGTCAACTTTAGCATTAAAATATCTATCAGTTTTATAAAAGTTCCATTTCTTAAATAAAAAGAATTAAGGCAAAAAGGTAACCTAGAACAGAGACAACCCTAGAATTTTTATTTTTTATAAACCATTAAACCAAGTTGGTGGTGTTTGGACTCCCTATTTCCCTAATCGACGCGAGTCCACTAACAGTCTAACAAAGAGAAGAAGACTATATACCTTATTTGATAACTAATAACAAATAAAACAAAAAAACAACCCTACCACGGAATGTTTACTTACCTAGCGAGGGTACTTTTCAGGTTAGTTGAAACGAAAATAAAATACTCTCATGCAATTTGGAAGTTTTCTAAATATTTGCAATATCAAAAGTTTTAAACCTGCTTATAGGCTGAGTCAGAATCTGAACTGATTTTTGATGGCCTCTTAGACGAATTGAGCCAAAATGATTTTATAATGAAATGAGCTCTAGTTTTTCCCCTGTCGTACCCAACAAACCCTGGACCAAGCTCATCTAGATAATATAATTCCCCCTTACCGTTAGCCTCTATAGAGTCAGTTGATGTTGATAGTAAGAAAAGAAAATTGAAATCTGTAGAACAAGATGTATTTATCTACCAAAAATTTACTGGGAGATGCTACAGATTCTTTAAGGACCTCATACACTGATAAGTGTATATTTTGTAAGTAAAATTTGTCAAATAGGAACAAGCACAGAATTCATAAATATTATTTGTTTTTAGATTGGTTTTTAAAACAAACTTCAAATATTTATAGTTAATTTTTCCATTATATCATTTTTTATATATACACAAACTTGGCTGCAGAAATGAGACTTGACGAATAATGAATACCTACTTGTTATAAAGGACATTGTAACTTGAATTGATGATGTTTCATATGTAGCTTAGTTCACATGCATGTTCTTGGTAGATTAGTGCTAAATTGGATAACACCATATGTAGGTACTTAAATAAATAAAAAAGTTTAAAAAAACTGGAAGGCACTTTTCCACATTCAATTTTGATCAAAAAATTGTATTTTAGGAAGCATGTAACTCATTTATTTATTTTGAATAAATGCTTTCAATTACAAATGTGTTTTAAATATTCATGTCCTCGATATTTTAATAGTCAACACCGGTTTTTCAATACCAGCATAAATCGAGATGGGGTCTTTCATCACTATTCGACTTTGACTAATGATTTAGTCTATAAATTGTTCTCTCATTGTAGAACCTTGGTCAAGACTTTGAAAATACAGTAAAGAGCAAAAGTGATATTGCGCCAATAAATATGTGCTGTGAAAAAATTACCTTTGTTTAAAATAACTATGACAATCGATAAGAGGGATGTATTTTAAGCAGAGTTTCCACATATTTTTGTATTTTTCCTATTAACTTTTCAAAATATATTATAAATTTAAAGTGCAGAACAATTTTAGTGATTAGGGGTGGTTTCTATTGGTTGAAAATTTTTATTAGCAGTTTTAAAATGATCTCAACTTATCCAACACTATAATTTCAATCGTTTAAATTTCATATTTGGAGGAGATTTTTAATAGTTAAAATATAGTGCCACTTTTCTTCCCTCAGATGTATACTGAGCGGAGGGCAGTAAACATCCAAGGACACAAAGGCACTTTACTCTTGTGTAATTCATTGATTTTTCCTCCTGCCACTTATTAATCTTGTCTTTAGCACATTGCTTATAAATGTATAATGTTTTTCATACCTACGGATTTCAGATTTTTGTGGTAGTAATGTTGGCTCTTGTTCTTTAATATTAGGTCACTTTCCATTATTCAAATATTTAATCAAGTTTAATAAACATAACGTTTGCACTACTATAATTTTCTGACTTTTAACTCAAAAAAGGTATCTAAGAATCCTGAAGTTGACATTTTCATTTAAAAATCTAACGTTAAGGAGGAAAAGTACTTTTTTCACTACTAACCTCTAATTACTATTTCCTACCTGATGTGGGGGAGGAAACAATTATTTTCTATTTTGTTATAAAGAACTTTAAGAATCTTCTGCTACATTTACGTAATTCCACTTTTACTCTTGTATTAAATGTATCATTTAATTATCTGTATTGTAAGTACATGAAATAATTGGTTTTCATTCTTCTGTACAAAATTAAAAATGTTTTAAGGTACATCCACAAATGTAGATAAGCATTACATAAACAACTGGTGTAATATTAATTTTCCTCCTCTTCTTCAAATATGTTGTAGACCACATTAATAAATTATCACTTGAGCTTATTTACTTTTCTTGTATCCTTTATTCTCCATTTTTCGGCAGCCAAGTTTGTGTATATTAAATAAAAAACATTTAATGGAAAAATTAACTATAGGTAAATATTGTAAAGTCTGTTTTTAAAACCAATCTGAAAGCAAATATATTTATGAATTCTGTAGGTTCTTGGTCTACAGATTTTCTTTTCTTATTAAATTGACTTTATAGAGGCTGATATTAAGGGATAATTAAATTCTCTAGTTGAGCTTGGTCCAGTATGACAATGGAGAAACTAGAGCTGTTCATTAATACATCACTCTGGCTCAGTTCTAAAAGCACGTAGCACAAAACTTTTGATATTGCAAATATTTAGAAACCCTACATTGTCATTAAGTACATTAAATATATAATTTCCAAAAGATGCGGGTGAGTGTTTCATTGCCATAGACTCTATGGCATAGAGAAATCTATGCTTTTATTGCTTTTTGCCTTCTTCTTTTTATTTTAGAAATGGTACTTTTATAAAACCATAAGACAATTGATAAAACTGTTATTTTAATGCTAAAGTTAACTTGACTGTTTAAATTAACATCGATGTTTATAATCGTGTTACCTATGTTTATAATGCCGACCCTTAAACAATAAATAATCACTTTTTTAAAAAGATAAAATTTAATCAAGGACCAAAATAAAAATTAGTTTTCAAACTGGCTACATGCATAGACAAAAATATATATATTATTTCTCTATGGCTACATGCTAGCAAGATGTCATAATCGCAATCAAGATAAGGGCTACGTTCATAAACTTACTCAGAGTAAGGATAGTTTACTCCGAAGCGTTCATAAATTTACTCTACCAGTATAGAGTATGCTTCTATAAACGTTCAGAAACCTACCCGGAGTAAACTCTGCATACTCCGCTTTTTAATGGAGTATTATATACTCTGTCAGTTATGACAGTTTGGCTTATACAGTAGTTCAGTTCAGATTACTGCCAGGTTATTTTTATTGATAAATTGATATTATTTGATTATTAATATTCAACTCATCCATGGTTAATTAATTTCTATTTTCGAAATGAACAATATAACCCCAAATTCATACACAACACAATGACATTTGATTTGCCTTCGGCCGGTGAAGCCTCTGAACGGTTACTCCGAGTAACCATCAAACATACTTTTCTAATCACGTGATCATACTCTTCTCTACTCACTGGAGTAAGTTTATGAACGCAGAAGAAGAAACTGGTTAAATTGTCAATTGTCTTGCTTTTATTTTTATTTCTATAAAAAATAAAAACAATAAAAAAACCAAAAGCTGCTTATTTATATTCTTAAACAAAAACCATGAAAGGTAGATATTGTCATAAAAAGAATTCTAAAAGTTTTTTATCTCTTTATCTATGTAACATTTTGTTCATAGGTGAAAAGCCTAATAAAATGGAAATTGCAATATTTAGATTATAATTGAAGTCTTGATTATTTTATAATACTAACAGGTTTGAAAATTTATAATAACTTACACAAACATTAAACATTTTTTCTCGATTTTTAAATCTGGGTAAATTAATGGTGATTGTTCCAAACCTTGCAAGTGAAGTATGTACCTATGTCCATGATAATTAAAATAAAATGAAAATTCCACTACACTTTTAAACTTCAATCAATAATTGTTTTATAGAGCAAGTCTCCATCATCAGGATAGACATGACAGAAGAGGTATAGTTCATGTATAGTTGAATTTGAAGTTATTTTTTGTGTTTGATTCATATAATTTAAACTTTGTTTTCAGTAATCACAAACGTTCTATTAATGTAAGTACCTAATAAACAGCAGACTTTTAATTAGTGTTAGATGATAAATAATAAAGTTTTTCAACAGATAACATAGAAAAAGTTTTAATTGTACATTGTAATCAAAATTATTATAGATACTTAATATTTATATTCCTATCTTTGTAAGCAACAAATAAAATTGTATGTCCAGTGAACTTTTTATTTTATTCACCTATTCAGAACATTTACTCTATTGCAAAATAGTCAATCTAATCAAATCACATATATGTTAACTAATATGGGGTTTCATCCCCAATAAAACTCGCAAAATACTCAACTCTAACGACTATTTATTTAAGAGCGTACAGTATATTCTTTGGTAACATATCTTTCTAAACTAAAGCATGTTTTTGTTTTTTTATTAAATGTCAGTTTTATTTTTGTGGTAAAAAGATATATAGGTTTATATATGATAATACAATTTTTTGGGAATACGTATTTTTAAATCATTAATATACCTCAAGTATTCCAATTAAAAAGGGCCTATTATATAATTTTAAAGTTTATAATAAGTACCTACTTACTTTTATTATCAATTTACATATTAAAATTGTATGTGGAAAATTGCCTTCCAGTTTGTTTAAACTTTTAGCACTAATTTAAGCTACATATGAAACATCATCAATTCAGGTTAAAATGTTCTTTATATCAAGTATTATTTACTTACACAACAAATATCTCCATATACGAGATGATATGTTTTGTTCATGGAAAGTCAATAATAACGAAGAAAATAATGCTTGAGAATAGATTTTAATTTTTTTAAATATAATTGAAAATGTAGGATAGGATCGATTAAAAAAGTATCATAATTACAACAAAAACCAATTAGCATCAGTAGATACCAAAATGAAAGTTAGCTGATTGCAAATGAAAACTAATCAACAGTGGGACACTGGCAGTATTTTAGCTGATGATAAATTCATTTATTCCCAAAAATCAGATCTCGTCCCAAGGGATGCATGTCTTTACTTTCATTTTAAAAATGTATCCCAAAAGTTACAATTTGTATAAGTAAAAAGCCATAGGTTGAGTGTCCTAAATCTAAAAAACCATAGGTTGAATGTAAATCTAACAGGATTAAATGAATACTTAGTTCATGTCATAGAACAAGCTAAAACATATGATGTTCCTATTTCTATTTAAAAACTAGATATGAATTTTTCCTCTATCGGATACTTTCAACAGTCACTCTGTAATAGGCTAGAAGAATTGGTTTCAATTCTTGTTTGATGTAACTTTTGTATTGTAAAGATTTTTTATTACATTTTGACCAGAATCAATGAAAAGGTATTTAATGCGATTACATTGCTGTTGCATAATGAAATATATATCTCAATGAATAAAGAACTCTGTAAATATTTATATTCCATTTTTGGACCTCAATGAAATGTTATTACATGTACCCACTTATATGAAAGCAAGTAGGTAATTTATACAATGGCAATGCTTTGGTTTAAACAAAATAAAGAGCATAAAAATTGTCCGATCCCGAATTACTTTAAACTGGTTGTGTAGTTTTATTTTGACAGTTACCCAATTTACCTCTATTTTAGGTGTTGTTGGCATTATATATTTTGTGTTTTATTGTAATTTACTTATTTTCATGACTACACTATATTAACTGTTACCATATAATAAATAAAACAAAAATTATAATTCAGTTATGTACCAGGAAGGATGAATTGGTTGCACAGAACATAATTTCACACAATTAAATATATACTAGTAAAGGATATTACTCGTTGTATTATTTCTAAACTGAAAGGAATATTTCTAACTTCTACTATAGATAAGTAGCAAATACAATGTCTGAAATTGGTCATTTATTTCCACATTGCAGGTTTTAATAAAAAAAGCTAAATAATAATCAGTTTTTTAACTATTAGTTATTATTATAAATTATAATTAGTAGTAAATTATTAGCAACCTATATCTGTTTATACCTTTAGTATATACTTACCTATTGACTACTCTTTCAAATTTATTTTTTCATAATCGCATTCACCTTTCAAAAGAATTTTTGTGATAATTCAAATGGTTTATTATACATAGTTACAATCCATGGGTATTGAAAAACATCCAGATAGTTTACTAGCAATTAACCCATTACTGACCTTATGGCTAACAGATTGTAAATAAAATGAAACTCTTGAACTTTTGGTAAATATGTGGAATGAGCTGCAATGGTCTAATCTAGAACACTTTTGTGAAATTTCACTAGTTAAACTTTATTTATATTTATTAGTACTTTTTTATTGTCCATCCGTGAGAGGTATGTCAGTTAAAATATTAATTAATATGTCTTAACTAATTACATTATTATTATTTGTATATTGTGGAGAAAATTTCAATAGAGGTTGTTTGTCCTAGATCCCATCACTTTCACTAACTCCTTTTCTACCACTAGTTATTTAATGTTTTTAATACTAGCCAAATATTTCCTATGGCAACTGCATCTACTCCTTTTGTAAGTTTATACATGCTTCATCAATTTTTCACTCTGTTCCCCGATAAAAGGTGTTGTATAGTGTAATTTAACATTAATTCCCTATTCATTTTTCTTCTCCATAGGTATATAGTCATTTATATCATTTGGTTTATCCATAAAAAATATTTTTCAATTACCGTGTAGGTACATTTCTTGAAACTTTTCAGATTATAGATTTCCTTTGCTTGTGTTTCATATATCGTTTAATTATTAACGATATTATTATTCAATTCTATTTTTCATAAACTATGCAATTTAATTTTAGTTTTCCAATGTTACTTTTTATACCATAGGTATACTTCTTCTTCTCTTTTAAAGTTGTCTTCACGAATTCACGATTGTCTTTACCTATCAGGCAACACTAAAAAATGTAATTATCAGTTACCGCGTTTATTGTTAATAATTAACTACTTCAAATATCTAAGGTTTTTAATAATATACATAAACCTGCCTTTTTACGAAGGTATATTACAAACTACCAATAGGAATGTCAACTCTCGATGAAGAAACTTCTGTTACCATAGTTTTATCATTCAAATTTCGATTATATTATCCCCTTAGGAAATTAAATATACGTACGTCCTATGTAGCCAAACTTGACAGTATATGATGAAAAAAAGTGAATTCAAACTCACCACTTTACACAAAACATATACCGGTATATACCGGTATAAGTATATACTAGTATACGATATACTGGGACGCCGAACTTGACGGAGGACAAACATATATATATATATATATATATATATATATATATATATATATATATATATATATGTTTGTCCTCCGTCAAGTTCGGCGTCCCAGTATATCGTATACTAGTATATACTTATACCGGTATATACCGGTATATGTTTTGTGTAAAGTGGTGAGTTTGAATTCACTTTTTTTCATCATATACTGTCAAGTTTGGCTACATAGGACGTACGTATATTTAATTTCCTAAGGGGATAATATAATCGAAATTTGAATGATAAAACTATGGTAACAGAAGTTTCTTCATCGAGAGTTGACATTCCTATTGGTAGTTTGTAATATACCTTCGTAAAAAGGCAGGTTTATGTATATTATTAAAAACCTTAGATATTTGAAGTAGTTAATTATTAACAATAAACGCGGTAACTGATAATTACATTTTTTAGTGTTGCCTGATAGGTAAAGACAATCGTGAATTCGTGAAGACAACTTTAAAAGAGAAGAAGAAGTATACCTATGGTATAAAAAGTAACATTGGAAAACTAAAATTAAATTGCATAGTTTATGAAAAATAGAATTGAATAATAATATCGTTAATAATTAAACGATATATGAAACACAAGCAAAGTAAATCTATAATCTGAAAAGTTTCAAGAAATGTACCTACACGGTAATTGAAAAATATTTTTTATGGATAAACCAAATGATATAAATGACTATATACCTATGGAGAAGAAAAATGAATAGGGAATTAATGTTAAATTACACTATACAACACCTTTTATCGGGGAACAGAGTGAAAAATTGATGAAGCATGTATAAACTTACAAAAGGAGTAGATGCAGTTGCCATAGGAAATATTTGGCTAGTATTAAAAACATTAAATAACTAGTGGTAGAAAAGGAGTTAGTGAAAGTGATGGGATCTAGGACAAACAACCTCTATTGAAATGTTCTCCACAATATACAAATAATAATAATGTAATTAGTTAAGACATATTAATTAATATTTTAACTGACATACCTCTCACGGATGGACAATAAAAAAGTACTAATAAATATAAATAAAGTTTAACTAGTGAAATTTCACAAAAGTGTTCTAGATTAGACCATTGCAGCTCATTCCACATATTTACCAAAAGTTCAAGAGTTTCATTTTATTTACAATCTGTTAGCCATAAGGTCAGTAATGGGTTAATTGCTAGTAAACTATCTGGATGTTTTTCAATACCCATGGATTGTAACTATGTATAATAAACCATTTGAATTATCACAAAAATTCTTTTGAAAGGTGAATGCGATTATGAAAAAATAAATTTGAAAGAGTAGTCAATAGGTAAGTATATACTAAAGGTATAAACAGATATAGGTTGCTAATAATTTACTACTAATTATAATTTATAATAATAACTAATAGTTAAAAAACTGATTATTATTTAGCTTTTTTTATTAAAACCTGCAATGTGGAAATAAATGACCAATTTCAGACTTTGTATTTGCTACTTATCTATAGTAGAAGTTAGAAATATTCCTTTCAGTTTAGAAATAATACAACGAGTAATATGCTTTACTAGTATATATTTAATTGTGTGAAATTATGTTATGTGCAACCAATTCATCCTTCCTGGTACATAACTGAAATATAATTTTTGTTTTATTTATTATATGGTAACAGTTAATATAGTGTAGTCAGTAAAATAAGTAAATTACAATAAAACACAAAATATATAATGTCAACAACACCTAAAATAGAGGTAAATTGGGTAACTGTCAAAATAAAACTACACAACCAGTTTAAAGTAATTCGGGATCGGACAATTTTTATGCTCTTTATTTTGTTTAAACCAAAGCATTGCCATTGTATAAATTACCTACTTGCTTTCATATAAGTGGGTACATGTAATAACATTTCATTGAGGTCCAAAAATGGAATATAAATATTTACAGAGTTCTTTATTCATTGAGATATATATTTCATTATGCAACAGCAATGTAATCGCATTAAATACCTTTTCATTGATTCTGGTCAAAATGTAATAAAAAATCTTTACAATACAAAAGTTACATCAAACAAGAATTGAAACCAATTCTTCTAGCCTATTACAGAGTGACTGTTGAAAGTATCCGATAGAGGAAAAATTCATATCTAGTTTTTAAATAGAAATAGGAACATCATATGTTTTAGCTTGTTCTATGACATGAACTAAGTATTCATTTAATCCTGTTAGATTTACATTCAACCTATGGTTTTTTAGATTTAGGACACTCAACCTATGGCTTTTTACTTATACAAATTGTAACTTTTGGGATACATTTTTAAAATGAAAGTAAAGACATGCATCCCTTGGGACGAGATCTGATTTTTGGGAATAAATGAATTTATCATCAGCTAAAATACTGCCAGTGTCCCACTGTTGATTAGTTTTCATTTGCAATCAGCTAACTTTCATTTTGGTATCTACTGATGCTAATTGGTTTTTGTTGTAATTATGATACTTTTTTAATCGATCCTATCCTACATTTTCAATTATATTTAAAAAAATTAAAATCTATTCTCAAGCATTATTTTCTTCGTTATTATTGACTTTCCATGAACAAAACATATCATCTCGTATATGGAGATATTTGTTGTGTAAGTAAATAATACTTGATATAAAGAACATTTTAACCTGAATTGATGATGTTTCATATGTAGCTTAAATTAGTGCTAAAAGTTTAAACAAACTGGAAGGCAATTTTCCACATACAATTTTAATATGTAAATTGATAATAAAAGTAAGTAGGTACTTATTATAAACTTTAAAATTATATAATAGGCCCTTTTTAATTGGAATACTTGAGGTATATTAATGATTTAAAAATACGTATTCCCAAAAAATTGTATTATCATATATAAACCTATATATCTTTTTACCACAAAAATAAAACTGACATTTAATAAAAAAACAAAAACATGCTTTAGTTTAGAAAGATATGTTACCAAAGAATATACTGTACGCTCTTAAATAAATAGTCGTTAGAGTTGAGTATTTTGCGAGTTTTATTGGGGATGAAACCCCATATTAGTTAACATATATGTGATTTGATTAGATTGACTATTTTGCAATAGAGTAAATGTTCTGAATAGGTGAATAAAATAAAAAGTTCACTGGACATACAATTTTATTTGTTGCTTACAAAGATAGGAATATAAATATTAAGTATCTATAATAATTTTGATTACAATGTACAATTAAAACTTTTTCTATGTTATCTGTTGAAAAACTTTATTATTTATCATCTAACACTAATTAAAAGTCTGCTGTTTATTAGGTACTTACATTAATAGAACGTTTGTGATTACTGAAAACAAAGTTTAAATTATATGAATCAAACACAAAAAATAACTTCAAATTCAACTATACATGAACTATACCTCTTCTGTCATTTCTATCCTGATGATGGAGACTTGCTCTATAAAACAATTATTGATTGAAGTTTAAAAGTGTAGTGGAATTTTCATTTTATTTTAATTATCATGGACATAGGTACATACTTCACTTGCAAGGTTTGGAACAATCACCATTAATTTACCCAGATTTAAAAATCGAGAAAAAATGTTTAATGTTTGTGTAAGTTATTATAAATTTTCAAACCTGTTAGTATTATAAAATAATCAAGACTTCAATTATAATCTAAATATTGCAATTTCCATTTTATTAGGCTTTTCACCTATGAACAAAATGTTACATAGATAAAGAGATAAAAAACTTTTAGAATTCTTTTTATGACAATATCTACCTTTCATGGTTTTTGTTTAAGAATATAAATAAGCAGCTTTTGGTTTTTTTATTGTTTTTATTTTTTATAGAAATAAAAATAAAAGCAAGACAATTGACAATTTAACCAGTTTCTTCTTCTGCGTTCATAAACTTACTCCAGTGAGTAGAGAAGAGTATGATCACGTGATTAGAAAAGTATGTTTGATGGTTACTCGGAGTAACCGTTCAGAGGCTTCACCGGCCGAAGGCAAATCAAATGTCATTGTGTTGTGTATGAATTTGGGGTTATATTGTTCATTTCGAAAATAGAAATTAATTAACCATGGATGAGTTGAATATTAATAATCAAATAATATCAATTTATCAATAAAAATAACCTGGCAGTAATCTGAACTGAACTACTGTATAAGCCAAACTGTCATAACTGACAGAGTATATAATACTCCATTAAAAAGCGGAGTATGCAGAGTTTACTCCGGGTAGGTTTCTGAACGTTTATAGAAGCATACTCTATACTGGTAGAGTAAATTTATGAACGCTTCGGAGTAAACTATCCTTACTCTGAGTAAGTTTATGAACGTAGCCCTTATCTTGATTGCGATTATGACATCTTGCTAGCATGTAGCCATAGAGAAATAATATATATATTTTTGTCTATGCATGTAGCCAGTTTGAAAACTAATTTTTATTTTGGTCCTTGATTAAATTTTATCTTTTTAAAAAAGTGATTATTTATTGTTTAAGGGTCGGCATTATAAACATAGGTAACACGATTATAAACATCGATGTTAATTTAAACAGTCAAGTTAACTTTAGCATTAAAATAACAGTTTTATCAATTGTCTTATGGTTTTATAAAAGTACCATTTCTAAAATAAAAAGAAGAAGGCAAAAAGCAATAAAAGCATAGATTTCTCTATGCCATAGAGTCTATGGCAATGAAACACTCACCCGCATCTTTTGGAAATTATATATTTAATGTACTTAATGACAATGTAGGGTTTCTAAATATTTGCAATATCAAAAGTTTTGTGCTACGTGCTTTTAGAACTGAGCCAGAGTGATGTATTAATGAACAGCTCTAGTTTCTCCATTGTCATACTGGACCAAGCTCAACTAGAGAATTTAATTATCCCTTAATATCAGCCTCTATAAAGTCAATTTAATAAGAAAAGAAAATCTGTAGACCAAGAACCTACAGAATTCATAAATATATTTGCTTTCAGATTGGTTTTAAAAACAGACTTTACAATATTTACCTATAGTTAATTTTTCCATTAAATGTTTTTTATTTAATATACACAAACTTGGCTGCCGAAAAATGGAGAATAAAGGATACAAGAAAAGTAAATAAGCTCAAGTGATAATTTATTAATGTGGTCTACAACATATTTGAAGAAGAGGAGGAAAATTAATATTACACCAGTTGTTTATGTAATGCTTATCTACATTTGTGGATGTACCTTAAAACATTTTTAATTTTGTACAGAAGAATGAAAACCAATTATTTCATGTACTTACAATACAGATAATTAAATGATACATTTAATACAAGAGTAAAAGTGGAATTACGTAAATGTAGCAGAAGATTCTTAAAGTTCTTTATAACAAAATAGAAAATAATTGTTTCCTCCCCCACATCAGGTAGGAAATAGTAATTAGAGGTTAGTAGTGAAAAAAGTACTTTTCCTCCTTAACGTTAGATTTTTAAATGAAAATGTCAACTTCAGGATTCTTAGATACCTTTTTTGAGTTAAAAGTCAGAAAATTATAGTAGTGCAAACGTTATGTTTATTAAACTTGATTAAATATTTGAATAATGGAAAGTGACCTAATATTAAAGAACAAGAGCCAACATTACTACCACAAAAATCTGAAATCCGTAGGTATGAAAAACATTATACATTTATAAGCAATGTGCTAAAGACAAGATTAATAAGTGGCAGGAGGAAAAATCAATGAATTACACAAGAGTAAAGTGCCTTTGTGTCCTTGGATGTTTACTGCCCTCCGCTCAGTATACATCTGAGGGAAGAAAAGTGGCACTATATTTTAACTATTAAAAATCTCCTCCAAATATGAAATTTAAACGATTGAAATTATAGTGTTGGATAAGTTGAGATCATTTTAAAACTGCTAATAAAAATTTTCAACCAATAGAAACCACCCCTAATCACTAAAATTGTTCTGCACTTTAAATTTATAATATATTTTGAAAAGTTAATAGGAAAAATACAAAAATATGTGGAAACTCTGCTTAAAATACATCCCTCTTATCGATTGTCATAGTTATTTTAAACAAAGGTAATTTTTTCACAGCACATATTTATTGGCGCAATATCACTTTTGCTCTTTACTGTATTTTCAAAGTCTTGACAAAGGTTCTACAATGAGAGAACAATTTATAGACTAAATCATTAGTCAAAGTCGAATAGTGATGAAAGACTCCATCTCGATTTATGCTGGTATTGAAAAACCGGTGTTGACTATTAAAATATCGAGGACATGAATATTTAAAACACATTTGTAATTGAAAGCATTTATTCAAAATAAATAAATGAGTTACATGCTTCCTAAAATACAATTTTTTGATCAAAATTGAATGTGGAAAAGTGCCTTCCAGTTTTTTTAAACTTTTTTATTTATTTAAGTACCTACATATGGTGTTATCCAATTTAGCACTAATCTACCAAGAACATGCATGTGAACTAAGCTACATATGAAACATCATCAATTCAAGTTACAATGTCCTTTATAACAAGTAGGTATTCATTATTCGTCAAGTCTCATTTCTGCAGCCAAGTTTGTGTATATATAAAAAATGATATAATGGAAAAATTAACTATAAATATTTGAAGTTTGTTTTAAAAACCAATCTAAAAACAAATAATATTTATGAATTCTGTGCTTGTTCCTATTTGACAAATTTTACTTACAAAATATACACTTATCAGTGTATGAGGTCCTTAAAGAATCTGTAGCATCTCCCAGTAAATTTTTGGTAGATAAATACATCTTGTTCTACAGATTTCAATTTTCTTTTCTTACTATCAACATCAACTGACTCTATAGAGGCTAACGGTAAGGGGGAATTATATTATCTAGATGAGCTTGGTCCAGGGTTTGTTGGGTACGACAGGGGAAAAACTAGAGCTCATTTCATTATAAAATCATTTTGGCTCAATTCGTCTAAGAGGCCATCAAAAATCAGTTCAGATTCTGACTCAGCCTATAAGCAGGTTTAAAACTTTTGATATTGCAAATATTTAGAAAACTTCCAAATTGCATGAGAGTATTTTATTTTCGTTTCAACTAACCTGAAAAGTACCCTCGCTAGGTAAGTAAACATTCCGTGGTAGGGTTGTTTTTTTGTTTTATTTGTTATTAGTTATCAAATAAGGTATATAGTCTTCTTCTCTTTGTTAGACTGTTAGTGGACTCGCGTCGATTAGGGAAATAGGGAGTCCAAACACCACCAACTTGGTTTAATGGTTTATAAAAAATAAAAATTCTAGGGTTGTCTCTGTTCTAGGTTACCTTTTTGCCTTAATTCTTTTTATTTAAGAAATGGAACTTTTATAAAACTGATAGATATTTTAATGCTAAAGTTGACTTGACTGTTAAAATTGACTTCTAAATATGTTTATAATGCCAACCCTTAAACAATAAACAAACATTTCTATAAAAATATAAAATTCAATCAAGGAGCAAATCCTCTCATTTCATAGAGTTGACGCGGATTTCAGTAAGTTATTTGGTTATGAAGGATTTACATATAATAAGCCCAATAAAGGAAAAAAGAAGAAGAACATATTAAGAAAGAAGAATGACTTTTTTGTCAAGTTTTAATCAAGGTTATGTTTTTCAGCCCGCATATACACTTTAATAATTTGAGAATCAAAAGTAAATATTAAATAATAAATGAATTATAACCTTCGTAAAAACTGAAAAATTTGAAAGGACTGTAGGTACCTAAAAAAATTTGAGAAATGAACCAAATACAAATAATATATAGGGATATGGAGAAGAATTGATAAGGAATTAGAATATGTTAAATTACCCTAGAGACCACGTTTATCAAGAAACAAATGGTGCATATTATTAGGTACAATGTGCATTTTAAATTTACAAAAGGAGCTATGATGGATGGAATGAGTAAAAATAGAACAAGCAAAGGATAAATAAATGGATTTAGTTATAAAAAATATTGGGCTGGTGGAAAAAAAGCAGTAGAAGAGAAAATGGTTGGAAAATGAGTTTTTTGTGTTGTGAACTAGAACATTTTTATATACTTAACTAAATATTAAATATTGATATGAGTAATACATTAATTGAGATTGTTGGACATTTGTATTAAACAAAAAAAGTACAAATTTTGAAAGTTTATTTTAAAAATCATTCTTAATTAAACTAATATAGTGTTTTATTCTTAATTATATTTACCAAAAGTAACCATTTTGTAAAAATATGCCATAGAGTCAGCAATGAGTTAGCGGTTAGTAAGGTTTATGGATATTTTTCAATAGGTAGGTAGGTATGTATTGTAGTTATATATGTAATAAACAATTCTAATTATTACAAGATATCTCTGGAAAGGAGTATATGAGTATGAAACAAATAAATTTTAAAGAAGGTAGGGTAGGTAGATTCTAAAGGTATAAACATATAAAGCATGATAATAATGTACTAATTTATCCGTTTTAGTATAACTGTAATGTATAAATAAAACATTACAATCAAAACTAACAGCTAAAAAAAACATTCTCAAGACAATTAGTATCATCTCAAATATAACTGGCAACCAAGGATCTGATTATTTTACATGTACCTATGATAATTTGTGTTTATTTCTTAAGCTTTATTAAGGTTCTTTCTGCGTGAAAATATTGGTCCAATTTTAGATTATATTTGCTACTTTCTGTATTATCAATCATGATGCACTTTTTTTACCACAAAAAGAAACTGATACATTTAATAAAAACAAACCCTAACATTTGGTAAATTACAAATGTAATCATTTCTAAAATCAATCTACCTTCAAGGTCTAAGCTAGGTACATACAAACATGATCAATTCAAGTTACAATGAACTTTATGCAAGTATGATTTACTTAGAGAAAATATCTACAGCTTATTTAGGTACCTATTAAACACAAACTAGTATTGTTTAAAACCATTTTATAATAACTAACATTTGACACTTCTCATTTGTAGCTTACAAATATTATAGGAATGTAAATATTAAGTAGAACAATACTTATCTACATTCATGGATGTATGTTAATTATCTAAATTAATATACCTATAGAATAATAATTTTTTTAAATTTTGTACAAAGTGAGAATAAAAAATTATATCCCCAGTAATAGTTTGCAAGACAAAATGTATTTAATAAATTAGGTTATACAAGAGCAATATCGTCAAAAATTATAAAATTTTCATAATACTTCACAAAAGTTGAAAACAGAAACGAAAGAAACAAAACTATTTCAATTATATATAGTTAAACAATAACATTTAATGCAAGAGTAAAAGTGACATTACGTAAGTGTAGCAGAAGATTCTTAGTTTATTGAGCATTTGAGTTCATAATGCAAATTATTAAAGTTAACAAAACAATAAAAAAAATTCAAATCATTTGTGGTAGATATTTGTTCCAAAACTAGGTCTAAGAACACAATGCAATGTGTATTTTTATAATTGTGAAATTCTGGACCATATTTTCTGAAGGCAATATGCTTTCCATCAATTGCTCCCAATGCATAGGGAAAATTCTTTTCTTTTTTTAATCTTTTGAAATATTTAACCAATCTGCAGCAGTATGTGGAACCTAAAATTTATATAATTAATATACTCAAAGGAGTCCTTCACTCTACAATTTACAAAAATTTTATAATCTTATGGTTTTTTGTTTATAAAAATATGTCAGTATCTATATAGCATCACATTAAACTGAGTATAAAAATCTTTAATAATAGTACCTAAATAATAAAGAAATTATGGTGAAATAAATTTGACAAACGTACCTCTACTTTTTAAATTTATTTCTCAAAAAACCCTTTTTCGGTGCCTGTTAAAACTATCTGCCTTCATTACGATCAACTATATTGTAAACTTAATGAACATATAACCTGAAATGGACTGTAAAATTATTTTATTCTTATATTTAAGTAGGTACTATTCTTGAAGTACATTGTATAGGTATCACGTGGCAGATTCTAGGCACAAAAAGCAAAATTGTTGATTCATGCACATGAAATGTAAACATAAGGCTTCTAATATCATTTCCTTCTATTCCAGCGTCTCCTGGAATCCACAAAGTCGTTTGTAGCAAAAAATCTTTGGACAATTGTAAGCTTTACCACGGGGAGATAACATATCCTCCAATTCATTCATATTTCTGAACAAATTGTATAATAAATTCACGATACATTTGGCACTTTACACGTTAAAAATGTAGGTAGGTAGATGAAATACACTGAAAAAATCTACTGTTTATTACCTATTATCCCGCAACCCTGAACCCCCATTGTTGTTGAATATGAAATGAAAATGTTTTTGTTTATGGAGTCAATAAAAATCGACGAAAACAAATTTTATTTTTTAAAAAATATATACCTATACTTAGGTATAAATATTTTATTTTTTGAAGAATATATTCAAAAATGTAGGATTTACTTGGAATATATTGTTTTACAATAAAAAACAATCGGCCCCATTACCAAAATGAAAGTTGGATAATTGCAAACAAACACCAACCAACTCTATAGCAGTATTGTAGGTTCTACTGAATTAGGTAGTCATATTTATGTACAGGATAATCTTTAATTCTTGAGGCAGCAGCAGGTGGTGTAGGGTAACACTTTTCAGAATGAAATCTCGTCTTGAATACCCCCAACATTTCAAAACAATTATTCATCATTTAACCAAATTTTACACTAGTACTGTTGGAGATATCTATATTTGAACACTCCACGACAATTTATTTATTTTTTTTTTTATTCAATTGACGTGCTCGGCAACTATGGCCACTTGCACAGAGCGATTACAGAAAAACAGTAGTTATTACAGAATAGTTAAAAACATAGCTTAAAGTTTATGATAGAGTGACATATCTTTTAAGAATTTCAGTGTTGCCTCGATTTGGTTTGGGTCCCCTAGGATGTCTTGCAGCTGGCATTTGAGATTATGTTGTCGTCTTCTTGTGCTAAATTGGCGACAATCAACCAGGATGTGTTTAACAGTAAGTGGGCACTGGCAACTTTGACAGGAAGGTCTGTTGCTTGAGGTCATTAAGTAGCTGTGTGTGAGTTTGGTGTGACCTATTCGAAGTCTATGTAGTATTGATACATCTTGTCTAGAGAGTCCAGTGGGGTCAGTATACAGAGGTGTGTTGAGAATAGGCTGGATAGATAGTAGGGAAGTCTTGGTGGAGCTCCAGTGAGTTTGCCACATATATCTAACGTTCCTTTTTGCTTCTGCCTTAACATCCTTGCAAATTTGGATGTGAGAAGTAATTGTGGCAGTAGTTGACGCTGTTTTGGCATGCTGATCGGCCAGTTCATTTCCAGGTATACCAATGTGTGAGGGTATCCATATAATGGTGACTGTGGTGTTTAGGGAATAAATATGGTGATAAGAGTGATGGATTTCTTGGACAATGGGATGTTCAGTAAATAATTCTTGGATAGATAGGATAGACGCTAGAGAGTCTGTACAAATGGCAACTTTTTTATTGGAATGGTTGATGTGCTTAAAAGCTTGTAGAATACTGTACAATTCTCCAGTATGCACACTGCACAAAGGAGGAATTAGGGAAGTGCTGATGAGTTTGTTTGCTGTGGTTACTGAGCAGCCAACGCCAGTATCACTTTTGGAAGCGTCGGAGTATAATACAAAGTCGTAATGATTGTTATGAATGATTTCAAAAAATGATTTAATCATGAGCTTTTTAGGTGTTTCGTGTTTATTAAATTTGGATAAATAAGTATTGACCTGAGGAGGGTGCATAATCCAGGAAGGAGATGTAGAAAAAGGAATGGGGTTTGTGAGTGAGAGGTTAATGTTATTTGTTAATGAAGCTAATATAAGAGCGATAGGTTTAATTATTGGTGAAGGATTATTAAGAGGGCTGGCAGTTGATGTGAACAGAGAATAGACAGGATTGAGAGGGTTTGAGGAGACTGAGGCTGCGTAGGATAGAAGCAGCACGACAATTTATTCTGATCTGAAACTAATATAAACTGCTTGTGTAGTTCCACTTTAACAATAGATTTACTTATTGTAATAACTAGGTACATTTAACTGTTACTGTAGTAAATGAAACAAATATTTAATTTAATTTTTATGTACTAGCAAAAATTGGTTATACATTACACAAAACATATTTTCACACAATTACCTAGATTTTACTGAAGTGTGTTGTTCAAAATGTATATTGTGAAACTGAAAGGAATATTTTTAATTTGTAATAAAATATAGTAAGTAAATACAATCTGAAATTGGACCAATATTTTCATGCAGCAGAAAGAACCTTAATAAAGCTTAAGAAATAAACACAAATTATCATAGGTACATATAAAATAATCAGATCTTTGGTTGTCAGTTATTTTTGAGATGATAATTGTCTTGAGAATGTTTTTAGCTGTTAGTTTTGATTGTAATGTTTTATTTATACATTACAGTTATACTAAAACAGATAAATTAGTACATTATTATCATGCTTTATATGTTTATACCTTTAGAATATACCTATCCTACCTTCTTTCAAATTTATTTGTTTCATACACATATACTCCTTTCCAGAGATATCTTGTAATAATTAGAATTGTTTATTAAATATAGCACAACGAACCTACCTACATATACTTTACTAACCGCTAACTCATTGCTGACCCCATGGCATATTTTTACAAAATGGTTACACTTTTGGTAAATATATAATTAAGAATAAAACAGTATACTAGTTTAATTAGGAATGATTTTTAAAATAAAATTTCATAATTTGTACTTTTTTTGTTTAATACAAATGTCCAACAATCTCTGTTAATATATAACTTATATCAATATTTAATATTTAGTTAAAAAAATTTTCTAGTTCACAACACAAAAAACTCATTTTCCAACCATTTTCTCTTCTACTGCTTTTTTTCCACCAGCCCAATATTTTTTATAACTAAATCCATTTATTTATCCTTTGCTTGTTCTATTTTTACTCATTCCATCCATCTTAGCTCCTTTTGTAAATTTAAAATGCACATTGTACCTAATAATATGCACCATTTGTTTCTTGATAAACGTGGTCTCTAGGGTAATTTAACATATTCTAATTCCTTCTTATGAATTCTTCTCCATATCCCTATATATTATTTGGTTCATTTCTCAAAAATTTTTGGGTACCTATAGTTTTTACGAAGGTTATAGGTTTTTCATTAATTAACGTTAGGAATATTTTTCAATCATATCGTTTGTTATATTATATTTTCAAAAAACTAATCAATTTATTTTTGATTCTCAAATTATAAAAGTTCATATGCGGGCAGAAAAACCTGACTAGTCTTCTCGTAAAACAAAAATTATAAATAAAATCATAGATAACCTTGATTAAAACTTGACAAAAACGTCATTCTTCTTTCTTAGTAAATCCTTCTTCTTCTTCTTTCCCTTTATTGGGCTTAACTCTATCAAGTTATCTACCCAGTACCATTTGTCTCTTCAATTTACATAGAAAGAAGCTGCACTTTCATGCATCTGCCTCTTGGACACCACTTCTTCCTGTATCTAAAATAAGATTATATAACTCTATTACAATATTTCATAACCAAATAACTTACTGAAATCCGCATCATCACTATGAAATGTTGGTCCTTGATTGAATTTTATATTTTTATAAGAACGATTGTTTATTGTTTAAGGGTCGGCATTATAAACATCTTTAGAAGTTAATTTTAACAGTCAAGTCAACTTTAGCATTAACATATCTATCAGTTTTATAAAAGTTACATTTCTAAAATAAAAAAAGGTAACCTAAAATTTTAATTTTTTTCAACCAATTAAACCAAGTTGGTGGTGTTTTGACACCCTATTTCCCTAATCGACGTGAATCCACTAAAAATCTAACAAAGAGAAGAAGAAGACTAGCTTATGTTTTTGATAACTGAAATAGGGTTGGCGATTCTTTCCAAAAAAGATCGATTTTTAAATCGATTCGAATCGTAACCTGATGAATCGATTCATAAAAAAATCGAGGTCTAAAAGATCGATTTCTAAAAAATCGATTTTTTCAAGTTTGTATTTCAATGTAAATATAAATCCATTTTATGAAAAACAAGAAAGATACCATAATATACAATCTCTGGGATCTCTTATCAGTAAAATCAGGAATTTTTTAGTTCAGGGAATTCGATAATAACAATTATTTTTATTACCATATCAAAGAATCAGATCAGATATAAAAGAAGACATTTATTTTCTAAATGTATTTTTTACATTAAAAAGTTAAGAAAATAGATAATATAGCTTACAGTTCCCAAAACCAAACCAGAAAAAATCGAATGTCGATTTTAAAGGGTGAAATATCGATCCACTGAATCGATTCAGTACAACATATCGATTTAAAAAATCGATATATTTGGCCCGAGGAATCAATTCTTCGATTAATCGATTTCAGATCGCCATCCCTAAACTGAAACTGATAACAAACAAAAGAGAGTACTTTTCAAGTTAGTTGAAACGAAAATGAAATACTCTCATGCAATTTGGAAGTTATATATTTAATGTATGGTTTCTAAATATTTGCAATATCAAAAGTTTTTAAACCTGCTTAAAGGCTGAGTCAGAATCTGAACTGAAATTTGGTAGCCTTTTAGACAAACTGAGCCAAAGTGATTTTTTAATGAACATCTTTAGTTTTCCTCTGTCGTACCCCAACAAACCCTGGACCAAGATCATCCAGATAATATAATTCCCCTTTACCGTTAGCCTCTATAGAGTCAGTTGATAGTAAGAAAAGAAAATGGAAATCTGGAGAACAAGATGTATTTATCTACCAAAAATTTACTGGGAGAAGCTACAGATGCTTTAAGGACCTCATACACTGATGAAGTGTATATTTTGTAAGTAAAATTTGTCAAATAGGAACAAGTATAGAATTCATAAATATTATTTCTTTTTAGATTGGTTTTTAAAACAAACTTTAAATATTTATAGTTAATTTTTCCATTATATCATTTTTTATATATACACAAAATTGGCTGCGGAAATGAGAAGAATAAAGAATACAAGAAAAGTAAATAAGCTCAAGAGATAATTTATTAATGTGGTCTCCAAAATAATTGAAGAAGAGGAGGTAAATGAATATTACCCGAGATGTTTATATGTAATGCCTATCTACATTCATGTATGTTAATTATATAAATATATACAATAATTAATTTTTTTTAATCTTGTACAAACTGAGAATAAAAAGTTATATCCCTAGTAATAGTTTGTAAGACAAAATTTATTTAATAAATTGGGTAATACATGAACAATATGGTCAAAAATGATAAAATTTTCATAATACTTCATAATAATTTAAAACACAAACGAAAGAAACAAACTATTTCAATTACATAGTTCAACAATACATTTAATACAAGAGTAAAAGTGACATTACGTAAGTGTAGCAGAAGATTCTTAGTTTATTGAACATTTGAGTTCATAATGCAAATTATTAAAGTTAACAAAACATTAAAAAAGAAATGAATTCAAAACATTTGTGGTAGATATTTTTCCCAACTAGGTCTAAGAACACAATGCAATGTTTATTTTTATAATTGTGGAATGCTGGCCCATGTTTTCTGAAGGCAATATGCTTTCCATCAATTTTTTTTAAATATTTTGAAATATTTAACCAATCTGCAGCAGTATGTGGAACCTAAAATTTATATAATTTAAATATACTCGAAGGAGTCCTTCACTCTACAATTTACAAAATTTTTATAATCTTATGGTTTTTTGTTTATAAGAATATGTCAGTATCTATATAGCATCACATTAAACTGAGTATAAAAATCTTTAATAATAGTACCTAAATAATAAAGAAATTATGGTGAAATAAATTTGACAAACGTACCTACTTTTTAAATTTATTTCTCAAAAAACCGTTTTTCGAGGCCTGTTAAAACTATCTGCCTTTATTACGATCAACTATTTTGTAAACTTAATAATCATATAACCTGAAATGGACTGTAAAATTATTTTATTTTTATATTTAAGTAGGTACTCTTCTTGAAGTACATTGAATAGGTATCACGTGGCAGATTCTAGGCACAAAAAGCAAAATTGTTTATTCATGCACATAAAATGTAAACATAAGGCTTCTAATATCATTTCCTTCTATTCCAGTGTCTCCTGGAATCCACAAAGTCGTTTGTAGCAAAAAAATTTTGGGCAATTGTAAGCTTTACCACGGGGAGATATTGACAATAGCGTATTATAGTGATCTGTGTTTTTTATGTGATGAGTTACTAGGTTTAAGAGCTTATTTTACTCATTCTCAGAAACGTTTTAAATTGTTCAGGATCCTGTACATTTGGCAATTTACACGTTAAAAATGTAGGTAGGCAAATGGGCTGGTGTAGATGAAATACACTGAAAAAATCTACTGTTCATTATTATCCCGCAACCCTGAACCCCCATTGTTGTTGAATATTGAATATGAAATGAAAATGTTTTTGTTTATTGAGTCAATAAAAATCGACGGAAACAAATTTTATTTTTTAAAGAATATATTCAAAAATGTAGGATTTATTTGGAATATATTGTTTTACAATAAAAAACAATCAGCCCCATTAACAGAATGAAAGTTGGAAAATTGCAAACAAACACCAACCAACAGTGGGACACTCTAGCAGTATTGTACGTTCTACTGAATTAGGTAGTCATATTTATGTACAGGATAATCTTTAATTCTTAAGACAGCAGCAGGTGGTATAGGGTAACACTTTCCACAATGAAATCTCGTCTTGAATACCCCAACATTTCAAAACAATTATTCATCATATAAACAAATTTTCCATTAGTACTATTGAAGATATCTATATTTGAACACTCCATGACATTTTTTCTGATCTAAAATTAATATAAACTGCTTGTGTAGTTCCACCTTAACAATAGATTTTTGTAATAACTAGGCACATAACTACATTTAACTGTTACTGTAGTAAATATGAAACAAAAATATTAAATTTAATTTATGTACTACCTACTTAACTAGCAAAAATTGGTTATACATTACACAAAACATAATTTCACACAATTACTTAGATTTTACTAAAGTGTGTTGTTCAAATGTATATTGTGAAACTGAAAGGAATATTTTTAATTTGTAATAAAAAGTAGTAAATACAATCTGAAATTGGACCAATATTTTCACACAGCAGAAAGAACCTTAATAAAGCTTAAGAAATAAACACAAATTATCATATAGGTACATACAAAATAATCAGATCTTTGGTTGTCAGGTATTTTTGAGATGATAATTGTCTTGAGAATGTTTTTAGCTGTTAGTTTTGATTGTAATGTTTTATTTATACATTACAGTTATACTAAAACCGATAAATTAGTACATTATTATCATGCTTTATATGTTTATACCTTTAGAATATACCTATCCTACCTTCTTTCAAATTTATTTGTTTCATACACATATACTCCTTTCCAGAGATATCTTGTAATAATTAGAATTGTTTATTAAATATAGCACTACGAACCTACCTACCTACCTACATATACTTTACCAACCGCTAACTTATTGCTATCCCCATGGCATATTTTCACAAAATGGTTACACTTTTGGTAAATATAATTAAGAATAAGCACTATATTAGTTTAATTAAGAATGATTATTAATAAACTTTCAAAATTTGTAGGTACTTTTTTTGTTTAATACAAATGTCCAACAATCTCAGTTAATATATTACTTATATCAATATTTAATATTTAGTTAAGTATAGAAAAATGTTCTAGTTCACAACACAAAAAACTCATTTTCCAACCATTTTCTCTTCTACTGCTTTTTTTCCACCAGCCCAATATTTTTTATAACTAAATCCATCTATATGTATCCTTTGCCTGTTCTATTTTTTCTCATTCCAATCTATCATAGCTCCTTTTGTAAATTTAAAATGCACAATAACTAATAATATGCACCATTTGTTTCTTGATAAACGTGGTCCCTAGGGTAATTCCTTATCAATTCTTATCTCCATATCCCTATTATATTATTTGGTTCATTTCTCAAAATTTTTTTAGATACCTATAGGTAGGTCCCTACATTCCTTTCAATTTTTCAGTTTTTACGAAGGTTATAGGTCATTCATTTATTAACGTTAAATATATTTTTCAATCATATTGCTTAAGTTATATCATATTTTCAAAAAACTAATCAATTTACTTTTGATTCTCAAATTATAAATGTGTATATGCGGGCAGAAATCCCGACTGATCATCTGGTAAAACTTATTGATTAAAACTTGACAGAAACGTCATTCTTCTTTCTTAATTTGTAAATCCTTCATAATCAAATAACTTACTGAAATCCGCGTCATCGCTTTGAAATGAGAGGATTTCAAAAATGTTGACCTCTATTTTCTTCTTAATTACTCCCTCTGATATATTTTCTATAAATCTTTCACCCCACAACCTATATTTTGACTGTCAAAAATATTGGGGTAGTTTTACAATCTTACTAATTTAAAATCAGTTTAAAAAATACGCTCTACAATCTGAACTCTATTTATCTTAATACAATACCTCACAGCTATTTTTAGGACTTAAAATTTTGGGGTAGTAGCACCCCCAATGATTCAACCCCTTTGTAAACAAACCAGAAACCTTCCCCAAGGTGTCAGCAACAACTTACCAAAGTCTCCTAGCAATCGTATCAACGGGATACATACAAACAAACATTCATTTTCATAGATACCCTATTACCCACCCACACCTCCGTCCTAAAACTGTAACTTCGGCGTCAGTGGATATATAAATTTTATATGCCCGTGTAGTCAAACTTGCGTAGCCGAACTTCACACTTTATTGAGTAAATATATGTGTAACTTCGGCTACGTAGCCAAACTTGACGTTCGGATCCCGAACTTTACGTCTTATACGATAAAACGAGGCCGAACTTGACGGCTGACAAATATATATATATATATATGTATGTCGATTGGCAGTTTTGAGGACTCATTGCAACCCCTATATACAAATGTATACATTTGTATACATTTATTATACAAACACATATATCCATTTTTTGTTAAAAAATATGCAAAATTAAGTTATATACAGACATTTTAATATGTATTGGTATATATAGGGACATTTGGGTATATACAGGGTGCTCTGGAATACGCATTATGGTTTTCACAGTCCCACAAAATTAATTTTTCAAAAACCACCGATTTACCCAAATTGACATACTTAGAACACAATTTTTGAAAATATTCTAAAATTTTAATTTGTTTTCTTTCTCTATGTATGTAGATTAGAATGTGTAATTAATAAACCCTAAATTACAAATTATCTGTAATAATGTGGATCCCAGGTCATTGTCAAATAGCAGGAAATGAAAAAGCTGACTGCAGCAAAATTAGCATCTGAGTAAAGAGTAGATGACGGTATTCCTATCCCATTCATAGACCCAAAGTGTGAAAATCGTTCAAATGAAGTGCTATTGGCTTAACATATCGTATCTAGATAGATAACTAGGCTGCAGCTAATGATCTCAGTTATCGATGCTGCAAAAATAATAATAATAAAAACACATAGGAAATAGGACTGATACAGATATCGTTCTTCGGACGTGACGACCCTGCCTCTCCGAGTTGCCACAGGAAAGTGGTCCATCATATCCCAATACTTTTCCCCACCTGACCAGGAAATTCTTAAAAAAAAGTTCTGATGTTGTTAACTGAATGGGAAGTGAGAGCCCTAGTACAGGTAATAATAATAAACCCCGTAACGATGAGCGGGATCTCTTTGTAGAATACCCCCAAAGTGTCTCGTGCGTGTTGTAAAAGGCGACTAATCTGAGATTTTACTCTCTCATCCTTACTTAGCTTTACTACCAGTCTTTAAGTAGGATCGCACCTTTATTCTTTTTATTGGCCTCCCTTGGCCACCTCTTCAATTTCCTTATCTTTCTTATCCCCTGGAATATTATGCGCTCCTACTTTAGAACAACCAATATGGAGACCGACCTGACCACCTACCGATATGCCATTCACCGTAATTTTGTTGAGAGGTACCCAGAACTGCAGCACATAACGAAACAACGAATAGCTGACCGGAGAAGAAGTATTGTGAAGAACAATTTGCTACCTGCACCGATATTACAGCAGATCTTCAAAGAACGGATGAGCATCTCGCAGCGCAGGAAGCAAATGGTACACACGGTGAAACCCACACTGGCGAAGAAGAAGAAGTGAACCACACCACTCCCGATTTTGACAAAAACACCCACCCAAATGCGAAATGCGTAAGGCATAAGCGGAATTTGAGGGCACAAACCCAATACGACGACCAAAATTACTTACCCAAACCGAAGACCAACAAAAATTCCAATAAAATTATTGCAGGAGTAGACTATAATACGCTTGAGCGGCTTCATTCACTTATTTATTGTGGAGCTGTGGCAGTACTCCGTCTCCACAACTATACAAACATGCATGCCAAAGATCCGTACCATTTACACCAATAAAAACATTGGAGGCAACGGCGCCTAGAACGTTCCATCGATTCTATTAGTAGCGAGCTTGGTCGCCTGACGAAGTATCAGAATTTTGCACAACCCTCTAACCGATCGAGAAACCACTTCAGAAAAATGCACCCACACACAACATCCAGATCAACAAAAAAATTTACGTGAGCATATAGATCTGCTTAAGCAGAAGTTGAAAGCGAAATCCAGGCGTTTTTCGAGATACATTAAGTGCACAAAAAAGAGTAATAACACTAATTACACAAAACATATTAGGATAATATATAATAAAATAAAATACCTATACACTAATATCTAAAAATTAACATCTAAGTCAGGGTGAGTGCCAATACTTATACAGCTAAACCTCTAAACGAATGAACTTTTAAATATATGTCTAAATAAAACTAAGTTTCAAAATAACAGGAATATTTCGCTGTATTCGGAAATCGATATAAAATTTTTTAACAACCGTTGAATGATTCGTGTTACTTATTGTTAAATGTTTTTTTTTTACTAAAAAATGCATAACGTTTGTTTCAATGTGATTTTAATAAAACTATCTGCCTGTTTGTATTAGTATCCTCGAATTAGTAAAAATTATTTTTATTTCAGCCAAACGTTTCTGTTTCATCCTCAAAGGTCCCTTTTCCTATTTATATATAACTTCATAAATATTATTATTAAATAATGGCATCTATGAAGCCTCTGTTTTTTTACAGGTTATCAAAATATCTTCAATATCAAATATAAACTCTAGGAAATATAGTTTTGTTTTTTACTAGAAAACATAGTAATAACTAATAGAAATCCCCCCAAAAAGGTAAAGTATTTCGTTTACCTATTTAATATTTTTTAATGAAATTGTAACGTTGAATTCAAATATCTATCAATAAAGTGTAGTAACGATCTGGATATCTACACAATTAATTATATTGCTTATCTTATTTATATTAAAATCCTTTTCCAAGTTATGTATAACTGCATAAATATATTATATTATTAAATAATGGCATATTTGAAGCCTCTGATTTTTTACAGGTTTTAAAAAAAAAATCTATATTACGCGTCAATGTTTCTAAACATAAATCGGGAGATATGGATTTCATATCTTCTCAGCACAGGATCTATGAACAGGGGATTGTTGGGGTATTTCATAAGAAATGGTCATCAATTCAATCATAGGCTCACAATCTCAAAATTTTAATATTTTGCCTTAAGCCACTGGGTCTGGGTCAACAGTTATCTACTACTGAGGCATTCTGTTTTCAGAAGTAATAACCCAAGGACATTGATAATTGTTCGAAAAAATTTTATAACAAATTTCGAAAGCTTGTTGCCTATTCGACTAGAAAATTCCACACCTGTAATTTTTAACCAATTAAAGGTAATAGATACATAGCACATTTTTGCTTAAACAAAAATATTTTCTAGACCAGCAATATATTTTATTTCATACTGTGCTGTAATAAGCTATTTTCATTATACCTTTCTGAAAACCCTATCTTAACATGCCTATTAGAGTACCGAAAATGACCTTTTCCCGTGCAGGCTACGGCTACGCCTCACACGGGAACCCGTCGCGCGCACACGGGAAAAGCCTATTTTCTGGACTCGTAATGAAATATACTATTCCCGGACCCATTTATGTCCGAGAAATGACTCATTACAGTACTGAGTCCGGGAAGTAACTCATTACAGTACCCGGTCCGGGAAATTTTTACTTCCCGGACTGCTAACACCTACATACAGGGAGGTAATCTCAAATAAAATATTTAAATTTCATTTATAATACAACACACGATGAAATAAAACATCGTACGATACACGACCGTGAAATGTCATTAAAGTACTCGTCTAGAAATTCCATCTAGACTTGTACTTCAATAAGCCATTTCCCGGACTTGTAACGTAAATTACTATTTACATATTGAAGAGATCTTGTGTGAAATTAAATAGCGCTACGTTGACAAAATTTTAAATGCATTTTTTTTATACAGATTAATTTTATACCGTTCAAACAAAAATATTTTTTTCGTTTGAATTTACAGGGTTTCATAATAGCTTGCAAAAGAAGGAAAAACGGATAATATCGTTCATTAATAATAAACTTCCTACCAAATTTGAAGACAATACGGTAAATTATTAGCAAAATATTGTAAAAAAAAATCTGCAAAATGACGATTTAGTATAGTCTGACGAGGCAGGTCCGTATTTGGAATTTTTTGTCAATAAATTGCACAGACAATTTTTTGGATACCTAAAAGACAAAAAAATTGTTAAAAAAATTTTTTTATAGAGGTGAGTATTTAAGCGTATATTGTCTCAAATTTCAAAACAATCGAGTTTTATTTACTATTTTTTAAACCACCGAAAAGTCGAATTTTGACAGTTTTTCTCTCCCCCTTAATGGTCCTGTCAAAAATTTTGAAAATCGATTTTGACAGGGAAAAATTGATTTTGAAGAAAGGAAATTGTTGTTGTATGTTGTTGTATGGGGGCTTCACAAACCATCCCATACCAAATTTCGTGAAATTCGGAGGAAAATTTTGATTGGGTAAAATTTTACCCTTTTACACTTGTACATAACGGGCAACTTGAGCTGAGGTTTTGAAGGTGAAGGAGACGTCGTATCGAAATTTAGAAAAAAATGGCTGTATAAAGGGCCGAAAATGATTAAGAAAATGAGAAAAACATCTAACCGTACCGTAGTTAGGGTAATATATTTTAACAATTTTTTGTTACAAAGCCCAATGGTGGTTTCATGCAGAATTGGTCAAACGGATCACGGGAAAAATAATGACTTGTACCTACCCATCGGCGCTGCCACTGCAATTATACACGAAAATATAAACGCAAAAAATTTTGCATTATGTGCACTCCAAATAAGGAAGATCCGCAAGATATAACCAACTACTCATTCTGGTTTGTAATTAGAAGGAACACCATCACTTGTAGACCGGTTTCGGCGTGTTTGCGCCTCATCAGTACAAGTTGTTGCTTCTTAGTGAAAAAGATTGAAAAATATTTCTCAAAAACTTTGAAAGGCGTTATAATAGTATTAAACTATTAACTTTGACATCTATTGATAACACGCTTTACTAGAATATGACAATTTTTTACAAGTAGCAGTAATTAAGTAAATTTGGTGAATAAAACAATTACTAGTTTTTAACATAAATCTAATATTTGTAAACTTCCCTAACTTTTGTGGGACAGTTTATTTCCTTTGATATAATCTGCGAAGTATACATATCTAGTTAAAACGCCAAAAGGCGAAGTAAATCAAATGAAATATTTATGATCCTCTTATGAGGTCCGACCTCATAAGCACCAACTGTCCTTAAAACTGCCATTAGTTATCAGTTTTCGTCCTCAAAACTGCCTTTTGACATATATATGCTACACTGTATATGACTGTGCGTAGCTGCTCAAAGGTGTACGTATCTTTGATACTTGTTGGTAGGATTTGGTTAATTGTATTTAGTATATTTTGAGGTTTGGGGATTCGATCTTTTTGTTGGTTCGATTCGTTTCCAGTGGTTGTATTGCTAAATAACTTCATTTTTCATTTGGGTTTCATCATCTGACATATCTGGTGTTGTGTGTGGTGTGTGGTGTATCAGTTTTCTCAAACTGTTTATTTTGTGTTCGTATAACTGCGGGGGAGTGTTGAATATTTTCTATTGGATACTGCTCTGTTCCTCTAGGTATTGGTACTTCATTATTTATTGGTTCCCCTGTGATAGGTTGCTCATCTGTGTGAAATTTCTGGATCAGGTATATTCTGATGTTCATGTGATCCCTCCTCATTTTCTCGGCCCCTACTTCTTTAATTCTTTGAAAAACTTCTCCAGGTAGTTTGTTGTTCTTTATAATAACTCGTTTCTGATCTATTAGTCTTTGTTCTGTTACATTTGTAAGTTTTGAGTATTTGATTATGAAGTGTCTATGTAGGTCGAATCTGCATTTTGTCGTTATTGTCTCTAGTTTCGTCGCTTTGTAGTATCAGCGCATTACGTGTTCATTGAGTTCGTTTGACCAGTGCATGCGCTGTCGAGGTTTGCTTGCTTTGGTGGTTGCATTTCCTGGGAGACGCAAAACAGCTGCTGCAGCAGGGGTTGGTTGTCTGTCGGGTTCGTCTGTGTCCTGTGTTGATGGTGTATTGGTTTGACTCCAAGTTTGGTTGAGGCGGTGTCTAGTAGGGTATCTATAAGTGTTTTCGTTCATGATTGTTCCCACGGGTAATGGAGAATGACGGTCAATTATGGCAGCGCCCCATTCCATAGCAATCCTGTATACTCTAGAGGGGCGGATGGTGCTCTAGAGGCTCCGATAACGACACCTGCTATGCCATTTGTATGTTGTCATCATGAGGTATGGAAATATCTATTATGTAAGTGGTTCTGTCTTTTTTGTTGATTGAATTGGTTTTTGTATAGCTCAGTAATATCGATAAGTCCTCGGACTCCCATATATCGTGGTAGGGTCATTCGTTCAATGCATATTTTCGGGTGTTGCATGCGGTATTTTGTGAGCATGGTACGGTTAAGCCTGTCCAGTTCTTGTGCTTCCGTAGTAGACTATTTGACGACGCCGAATGAGTATGTGAAAAGTCTTATGCACTACTCAGCTTAGAGCTGGTATCATTGACCTATCCCGGATACAAAGTATCGGAAGGATTAAACTCAGTTCCGGATGTCGGCAAATGTGTATTTTGGTAGTCCCAGTTTAGCGATGCTGTGTGCAGTGTCTTAGAAACGACACCGGTTGATGCCATAATAACTGGGACTATCTCCACATTTTTGCTGTGCCCCAGCTGTTCAATTTCAATGGCGAGATCCGCGTACTTGGTCAGTTTCTCTTGGTGTTTCTTGAGAAGGTTGTGAGTGTTCGGTATGGCTACGTTGACAAGAAGCACTGAATTGACTCTTCCTTCAACTACGACGATGTCAGGTCTGTTATTCGTCACCTGTCTATCGGTGATAATAGACCTATCGTAGTAGAGTTTGAAATCGTCATTTTCCAGCACCTTCTGCAGTTGGTACTTGTAGTAGAATTCACATAATTTCATTACCTGTCGAGAGTGTAGATTGAAAAGGTCAATTAAGCCTTTCCTCCTTCCTTTCGGGGTAATGTTGTTCTAATAGTAGATGACTTTGGATGGTGGTTGCTGTTTTTCGTTATCATTGTTCGTGTTAATTATTAATATTAATATTTAATTCTTCTCAGTCTTCATTCCTGGTGTTTGCATTCAGCGAGGTACGGGTTGATCACCAAGCACTATCGTCTATGCTTGTCACATAAATCTACGCACGATTCTTGTAGCATTCAGCACAACTGCTTTCTGTATGAGCTTGTATAGATTGTTATTATTCATATTATTATTATTACTATTATTATTAATCAACCATGGATAGTCGGCGTTTTGCCATTTATCAAGAACAATCCCTGTTCCTCAGAATAAATGGTCTCCTCTTTATCCTAGAGCTCGTCGGATAATGTGGGCCAGGAGTGCAGTTTTTTGTAGTGTCCTGATTGTGTTTTTATTGTTGTTGCCAGGTATTTTGTCCAACAATTCTCCAAGGTTATTGTGTATGGTTCCTGTTGCGCCGATTTTTATTTGTATGTGTCGGTATTTGATGATCTTTTCGGACTCCTTCTCCTTCACTGTAGCATCTGATGGAATGGAAACGTCTATTAATAGACACGTTTTATTTTTGAGGTCCTTGATTATTAGATCTGGTTTGTTCGCCATCACAGTCCTGTCTGTTTTTACTTCCGTGTCCCATATTATTGTAATCCGGTTTTTTGTTTCAACGCATTTTGGGTTTTTTATACCATGCGTCCTCAGTTTCTATTTCGTAGTATTTGCAAATACAGCGTGGGCCACAGAAAACAGTCCACCCCGATATTTGGCAGTACTTCTTAGATTTTAAGGAAATTAGTAAACACGTCGATTTTTGTTTTAAGAGGGACACATTTTTATGATACAGGCATCTGTCATTTGTCAACCCCCTCCCTTCCACTTCACCAACCCCTTATTTTCAAATAGGGAATATACCATGTGCGGCACATCATTAGAAAGGCATTTAGATGGAGTATTCAGACAAATGTGTCCCCCTTAAAGAAAAAATCAACGTGTTTACTAATTTCCTTAAAATCTAAGGAGTACTGCCAAAAATCGGGGTGGACTGTTTTCTGTGGCCCACTCTGTATTATAATGTAATGTTGAACATCCTTTGTTATGTCGTTCAAGGTATTGTTTTCTTGCAAGGACCGGGCATCCAGTGGTAATGTGCTTAATTGTTTCATTGTACTATTTACAGAGTCTGCACCTGGAATCTACTTTTTCTCTTTCGTATGTGGTTGGTTGAAATGGCCTGGCCTTGTGCCACTATTATCAACGATTCAGTTTCACCTTTCAAAATTCCTGTTGTCAGCCCAACTAAGAGTCTGTTTTTTGTCTACGTCATCCCTGTCGATTTTTCTGGCATATTGTCCACGCATTTCCTCTCTCTTCCATTTTTTTTCTCTTTCCTCGTTCATTTTTTTCCTACATCGCTGTTTCAGTTTTTTCACTTTTTCTGTTATTGTGGTTCCGTTCATTTCATTTGCCGATTTATTTCCATATTTTTCTGTTAGCTTATGATTATTATTGTTATTTTATTTTTTTATTATTACTATATTAGAAATATGGATATAAGGATTTTTAAAATTAAGTGGAAGCTCCGATTCGATTAATCTTTATTATTTATTATTTTGTAATCAAACATTTTTATTTATTGTCCTCAAAAACACCAAACAGTGTAAGTCCCCAAAGCAACCTATGCATTTATAAAATTTATGAGGACAGTCCTGAAATCTGCCAAATTACATAAATTCTTATGAGGACCGACCTCATAAGCACCAATTGTCCTTAAAACTGCCATTAGTTATCAGTTTTCGTCCTCAAAACTGCCTTTTGACATATATATATATATATATATATATATATATATATATATATATATATATATATATATATATATATATATATATATATATATATATATATATATATATATATATATATATATTGATAAAGGGTACGATGTCGCCTCAAAAAGTGTTATAAAGTGTATATTGTCGCCTCATATATAACGTTGTCGCCTCACTTTGGTGAGGTGACAAAGTTTTCACATGAAACTTTCACAGAATGTTCCTGGTACCTTCTTTAGTCGATCTGTGAAATTTCGTTTTGAGGCCACAAGGATACCCCAGCCACTATTTTTTCCTCTCTCAGTTTGGCTATATATCACTGGCGCTAGTATCGTTCTTTCTGGTGTTACACGCTGAACGATGTGACTTCAGCATATAAATGATGTTTTCCCGTTACGTTTCGTACGTTCCTACCTCAGAAATTTGACAACGTAGGAAAGCGGCTATAAATAGATATTTTGTATTGAGACAAAATGTAAAACTACCTACTATTCGAGTTCTCTCTTAAATTCATATTTTTGAAGTCTCAAAAGAGTGGTTTTAGTTAAAGATTGCTAAGTATTTTTTGAAGGTGTGGTTTTTTGACTATATCACAACACAAAAATAGGAAAAAAGAAAGATGTCTTCAAGAAGCAGAAGAATACTAGCTATACTTAAGGTATGTATAAATATTTACTAACCATAATAGATATCATTTTGTGTACAAAATGTTTTTTCGAATTTTGTTTTATATAAGGTTTAAAATTTAACCTATAAATTCTAAAAAACATTTTTTACACAAGGTACTTCTAAATTGATGCGAAAGATTTTACCGGGAAATTTTTCATTCAAAATTAATGGTAGTTTTTCATATACATTTAGTTGCATATCTTCTCTGGTGATAGTAATATAAATTCAAATTTTTTTATACGTCATAGTCTCCTCAAAACACATAGACAGTATTAATTTTGTCAAGTTCTTATCAGTCAGTGGCGTGGTACCAGGGGTTCGTAAACTTTTATTACCCCATATTCCTGAAACACCAACAAAAGTATTTCGAGTTAAAAACTCCAATTCTTGACTGAATTTTCTACATAAAAGAAGACTATGACGTTCAAAAAAATTTGAAGTTATATTTCTATTCCCCAAGAAGATATGCAATAAAATTTGTATTTCATCTACACACTTCATCACCCTGTATCTCACAAACTATCCAGGTTAGAGAAGAATTGAATTTCATATTTTAAATATTTTGTAACGAGCTACCAACCCTCATATTTACGGTACCTATTCACGGGACACCCTGTATATTGAATGAATCATTTTAAAACAATATGTTTAAACAAATTGTTTGTGAACTATTCTTTACAATTACCTACATGACATTGTAGATAAAAATAAGTATTCTGTTTTTTATACCCGATGCTCGTGGCAAAAATGTGGTAGAAATGTAAATAGTTTCCTTCCTATTTCTGTGAAATATTTTAAACTTATAAAATTTAGATGCATTCTGTTGAAAAATTCTATGTTATCAATTTATAGTACACATCGTCCGGCAAAATTGGCGTAACACTGGATTCATGGCTCAATTAAGACGTTTATGAAAAATTAACCTAAATTAAAGTTATTACACGTGTGGAAAATCCAAATGGAATAAATTCATCAATTCGTTTACTATACATATTTGCTAAAAATCCCGAAACACGTCAAATTTGAATTAAAAATTGATATTCTTCAACGTTTAAATGTTATACCTATCTTCAAGTCCGAAACTACCGAAATTACTTACAATACAATTTGTTAAGACAAACTAATGTTGTCACGGACACTATTTAATGTACATATTTTTAATGGATACCATCTTATTAGTTATTGTTATTAGAAGGCGTTATTACTATTTTTTTTAATACTGTATTATCGTTTTTAAGTATTACTATTAATTACCTACTTTGTGTTCCCATCCTGTAATTGGCTTCAGGGTATAAAAAAACCAAAAAAAATTAATAATGATAATTTATTTATAGACGTCAAAGATAATAGTTAATACTATTATAACGCCTTCCAAAGTTTTTGAAAAATATTTACTACACTAAGAAGCAACAACTACTTCCCTGGCTATATGCTCGACATACATTGAATTACACTTCTAAGTTAAACGGGGCTGGTATATCTGCAAGATATAACCAACCATTTTGGTTTGTAATTAGAAGGGACATCACTTGCAGACCGGTGTATTTACTTTACTAAAATATGACAATTTTTACAGGAATGTGTAATTAAGTAGATAATTTATTTGTTTTATTTTATATGAAACACCGTGTATGTTAATTATTTTTTGCGATAGCTCAAATATTTCAGTACCTGAAAATTAGTTGTGGTAGTGGAATAAAATAATAAAATATCAGAAGGTTTATTCATTTTATCAAACAAATTAAAAATTAATGTTGAACTTTCAACATTTAACTTAATGTATTACCTAAGAATGTTATTAAACCAAATGTTCAAAATGAAAACGCTCAGATACCTGACAATATCCTAATTTATCAGCAGATGAACTTAATTACGGAGTTAGAGTAAGGCAATACCTAAACATTGTATTTTCTTGAAGATAGTTTGTCCGAAGGGGACATTAAGTGACCAGATTTATCACCATCAGATTTTTTTCCTTGGGATCATTGAAAAAGTGTAGTTTACAAGGAACGGGTTAACTATTTAGAAGAATTAAATAACACCTAATATTTTAATTTTTTTATTCATTTACCATATTCATAGACCTTTTTAGATTCAGAAATATTGAGCTATCACAAAAAAATAGAAATATAGGGTGGTCTATTGAAAATATTAACGGAATTTGTCATATGTCAGAAAATATAACGTATATCGAAAAAAATATACTTTTATAAGGTCAGTTTTTGATACACCTCATAATTAAACTACAATTAAAGTGTTCCGCCAATTTTATCGAATTTTACTAGTCAATAAAATTTCTGCCAGTAAGTTTTCAAAGCGATGTTTGAAGCCTAAATTTTTTGGTATCCTTGATATACTCTTTCTTCATCCTGGTTTAGTATGTGAAGCATTTCTACATGGGCATAACTATAATCTATCTCTTCCTCTCTCGTATTTCAGGATCGAAAGGAGATCAACTCAAACTCTGATCAAAATAAAGAAGAAAATTCTACTCAAACTTGTTCGCAGGAAAAGAATGACTCCTTTAATGAACCAGAAACCGATTGTAGTCATATATCTGACACACCCGAAAAATCTTTATCATTGAAAGAAACTGATCAGGATTCCGCAAATAATTCACAGTCGTTTGAAATCCCCCTACAAGATTCTCTAAATATCTCTTTATTTAGTAATTTGGGTATTGTACAGAATCCATTTATAATCCTAAATGAAAGTTTTTTAACACCAGGATCGAGTGAGTTCTCAGATAATGTTGTATCCAATCTGTCCCTGGAAGCTGTCAACGTCCAAAACGTCAGTGAGACTCTGGAGTGTAAATCAAAAGATAAGCTTACCAATATCATAAGTTGTAATAGTGACAATATTCCAAATCAAAACAATGTTAGTTGGGAAAATATTGAATCAGTTTATGGTAATCAAGAAAATTCAGAAAATACAATAAATTTGACTGTATCTGATACTGGTGAACTATCCAGCTTCGAGATTGATCCTTGTATCCGTCGTGATAGTAATGATGTGCAGAATTTCACTAATACCACTAATTCCGAAAGTAATAATTCCGATGATGAAAAAGATGAGGATTCAAAATACAAAAATCAATCTTATTCTAGTAGTGACAGCAGTTCTGGGGAATATGAAGAAATAGGAACTAATGTATTGATTCAAAATGCAGAAGAAAAAAAAAACTCAAAATCTTATTCCAAAAAAAATATTCTGTAATTATTGTAAAAATGATTTGCTATCCAAAAATTTTGCAAGGCACATGCAAACTTTTCATGGAGACGAAAAAGAAATTTTGAAAATAATGCAACTTCCAAAAAACTGTAAAGCTAGACGAGAAGCTTTTGGTTTACTGAGAAACCAAATTAACTTTGACTTATATATCAAAGGAGATGTACGTCCTGTTAGAAACCAAAATATGGAAGGATTCAATTTTTACCCTTGTATTCATTGCCAGGGCGTATTTAAAAAATCTTACCTTAAAAGACACGCCAGACTTTGTAAGCAGAAACAAAATAGAGGTGCTAGGAGTAATTATGTTTCAGAATCCCAAACGTTAACAGCTTGCTCAATGGACCCAACAAATGCAATATCTAAATTAAATGTCAAGGAAAAAGTTTTTGACAAAATGAAAGGAGATGCCATATCTTTTGAAGCAAAAAAAGATCTGTTAATAGTAAATTTTGGAAACTCTTATTTAAAAAAACACAAAAGAGAGGGTATTGATTATGCATGCAGCAGTAGGATGCGTGACCTCTCCAAATTACTCATCGAGTATAGAAACATTGTTAAAGAAGATAAGATCTCTTTAAAAGATATTCTTAGGCCAACAAATTTCGACATTATTTTAACGGCAGCAAGAACTATATCTGGATACAACCCAATGGAAAAAACATTTAACGCTCCTAGTCTAGCAATGCATTTGGGAACGTATTTGAAACTGTGTTGTGATGAACTTCATCATTTGATATTGAAAGGATCTACTGGTTTTACCTGCAGAAACGATGAAGAATCCAGAAACTGGCTGAGAGATATAAAAAATTTCAAACATTTACTTACTTCTCGCTGGAGTGTTGAAATTGCCTCCCTTGCAAATAAAAACCTACAAGAAAAGAAGTGGAATAAACCACTACTTGTACCCTTGGTTAATGATATTAAAATATTTAGAGAAAAAACCATGGCAATTGCTTCTGAGTGCCAAAAGCAATTTGAGGATAATACCGACACTGTTGAAACATATAAGAAATTAGTGAACTCGGCTTTAGCGTTGGTGATTCTTTTTAATAGAAGAAGAATTGGAGATGTCCAGTATTTAAAATTAACAGAATATGCCAATAACAGGAAAACTGACTTCAGCGATTTTGAAAATGTGTTAACCGATGTAGAAAAAGCACTTACAAGAGAATATAGAAGAATTGTATGTTCCGGCAAAGGTTCGCGAGCTGTTGTAATTTTAATGCCAAAAATGTTACAAAATTTTATAGACACTCTAATCATATATCGACAAAAATATATTTCTGATGACAATCAATATGTTTTTGCCACTCCTGGGAGCACAATTAAATGGGGAAAAGGAGATGTCGCTATTCGCCAGTTAACAAAAAAAATGAACTTACAAAATCCAGATGCAATTTCAAGCAATAAATTACGAAAGCACATTGCAACTGTCGCCCAAATTTTAAATATGTCAAAACAGGATACAAAACAGTTTTCAAAATTTATGGGACACGACGAAAAAACACACAACGAATTTTATGAATTGCCTGCGGATATTTACCAAACGGCAAAAGTATCAAAGTTTTTATTAGTTATGGAAAGGGGAAAACTGCCTCTAGAGTACAAAGGAAAATCTTTTGATGATATTGACTTCGATGCAAATTTAGAAATACCGGAAGAGAATAATGATGATGTGCTTCCGGTGCCAAATGATGAACAGCCGAGTACATCAAATATTCCAAAAAATCAAGAATTAGAGACAGCCGTCGAGAAAAGTGAAGAGACGAATAAAAAAAGGAGATCATTGGAAGAATTGGACAGGATGTTAGAAGATGAGGATAGCGATGATACAATGCGTGGTAAAAGAAAAAAAATTAAAAAGCAAACTTGGACCAAGCAAGAAATGAATCAACTTAAAAAAGAATTTTCATCATACTTGAAAACGAGAAAATATCCGTCATCCAAAGAAATAAAAGAGTTTCTAACTAAAAATGGGCTGAATAGGTCTGTTCCGATTGTAAAAGCTAAACTGCAACATTTATTTAAATCATAGTATTATTACATTATATTGCTATTATTTCATATTATTATTATTTCATTATTTTTCTAAAAAATATATTAAATCTTAGCTACACTTTTCATACAATAAACAATAAAATGTAGATGATATTCATTTTTGCACCAAATCGCTTATCCACCCTCCAAAAAAAATATGATCAAAATTTTGAATCATCCGACTAAGTACACGCTTATATTTTACCCACTATTTTACTAAATATAAGTCACCTATCAATTGTATTACATTATTAGATTCAAAGTAAACGTGGCAACACCTAGAGAGGCAACATCGTTCTACGTTTAACTATCTTCCATATATGGCTCTGAGGTGACAACGGATTTGATTTAACCGCACATATATATATAAAAAAAAAGTCAAAAACCTTTTCCCCTCTTTTGAGTTTCTGACTAAGGAAACTCCCCTCATGCCATATATGCAAACATTTTTTAAAAAATATTACTGGTAATAGGTGAGGCCAGGTCGTCCTGTTCGTAACCGTGAGGCGACAAGGATACGTTCATCGATGTATATATATATAATATATATATATATATATATATATATATATATATATATATATATATATATATATATATATATATATATATATATAGGGCAGGCGTCAAGTTCGGCGTCCAGTATATCGTATACTAGTATATACTTATACTGGTATATACCGGTATATGTTTTGTGTAAAGTGGTGAGTTTGACTTCACTTTTTTTCAGCATATACTGTCAAGTTTGGCTACGTAGAACGTACGAACATTTAATTTCCTAAGGGGATAATATAATCGAAATTTGTATTATAAAACTATGGTAACAGAAGTTGCTTTATCGAGAGTTGACATTCCTATTGGTAGTTTGTAATATACCTTCGTAAAAAGGGTATATGTGGTATATTATTAGTTAATTATTAACAATAACCGCGGTAACTGATAATCACATTTTTTAGTGTTGCCTGCATGATAGGTAAAGACAATCTTGAACTCGTGAACTTTAAAAGAGAAGAAGAAGAACACTGGAAAACTAAAATTAAATTGCATAGTTTTTCGAGTATATTATATAAACAATAGAATTGAAAAATATTATCGTTAATAATTAAACGATATATGAGACAAGCAAAGGAAATCTATAATCTGAAAAATTCTAAGAAATGTACAAGGTAACTGAAAAATATCGTTTATGGATAAACCAAATAATATAAATGACTATATGGAGAAGAAAAATGAATAGAATGAACAGAGTGAAAAATGGATGAAGCATGTATACAAAAGGAGTAGATGCAGTTGCCATAGGAAATATTGGGCTAGTATTGAAAACATTAAGTAGTGGTAGAAAATGAGTTAATGAAAGTGATGGGATCTAGGACAAACAACTTTTAAGACATATTAATTGATATTTTAACTGACATACCTCTCACGGATGGATATTTGCATTTAACAATAAAAAAGTACTAACAAATATAAATCAAGTTTAACTAGTGAAATTTCATAAGCGTTCTTAATTAGACCGCTGCAATGGTCATTACACATATTTACCAAAAGTTCAAGAGTTTCATTTTATTTACAATCTGTTAGGGTCAGTAATGGGTTAATTGCTAGTAAACTATCTGGATGTTTTTCAATACCTAGTGAATGTAACTATAATATAATAAACCATTTGAATTATCAAAAAAATTCTTTTGAAAGGTGAATGCGATTATGAAAAAATAAATTTGAAAGAGTAGTAAGTAGGTAAGTATATACTAAAGGTATAAACATATATTATAGGTTGCTAATAATTTAGGTATTATTTTATCTGTTTTAGATTAACTTTACCTTATCAAAACATTATAATTTATAATAATAACTAATAATTAAAAAGCTAATTATTATTTAGCTTTTTTTTAATAATTCCTGCAATGTGCAAATAAGTGTGGATTTATGCAGCAACATTTAACATTTATCATTTAACAATTAACATTCATCATTTAACAATTAGTAAAACTGCCATCATTTATGCAGACACAATTATAAATTAGGAGAAAATAGTAAGCATGCGCCTAAGCCCGAGATTTTAGTTATTTGCAATAACCCTACATTTTCATGTCTTTAAAATGTGTACTTCCTTTGTCATAAATGACGGGAAATTGTCGAACAAGATCGATAAGAGTGGCATCATCCATTTTTAGTAAACAAACACACAACATAACCCTAAGTAAACCGCTTTTCTATGAAAACAGTGAGGTTAACATCAGGATCTGCGTACTAGTTGCGCACTAGATGAAAATTCGGTACATTTAATTTAAGAAAGTTAAAAGTTGGCCAACTTCGTAATTGTTAAATGATAAATGATAATTGTTAATTGTCTGCATAAATGGAGTCATAGTGAAATGACTAGTTTAACTTATAAATGATAAATGTTAATTGTTAAATGATAAATGTTAAATGTTGCTGCATAAATCCACACTAAGTGTCCAATTTCAGACTTGGTACTTGCTACTTATCTATAGTAGAAGTTAAAAATATTCCTTTCAGTTTCGAAATAACACAACGAGTAATATCCTTCACTAGCGTATATTTAATTGTGTGATGTTCTGTGCAACCAATTCATCCTTCCTGGTACATAAATGAAATTTAATTTTTGTTTTATTTATTATATGGTAACAGTTAATATAGTGTAGTCATAAAAATAAGTAAATTACAATAAAACACAAAATATATAATGTCAACAACATCTAAAATAGAGTTTAGTCATTCTGGATCAGACAATTTATATATTTTAAATAAAAGTATTACTTGCTTTCATATAAGTAGGTACATGTAATAACATTTCATTGAGGTCCAAATATGGATATGTCTAATAATATAAATATTTACAGTTCTTTATTCATGATTTTTATCATAGATAGTGAATAGGTACCCAATTGTTTGATATGTTGGGGGTATTAAAATATATATTTCATTATACAACAGCTACTTTACTAAAATGTAATCGCATTAAATACCTTTTCATTGATTTTGGTCAAAATGTAATAAAAAATCTTTACAATACAAAAGTTTTCAAACCAATTCTTCTAACCTATTACAGAGTGAATGTTGAAAGTATCCGATAGAGGAAAAAATTCTTATCTAGTTTTTAAATAGAAATAGGAACATCATATGTTTTAGCTTGTTCTTCTATAACATGAACTAAGTATTCATTTAATCCTCTTAGATTTACACTCAACTTTAACTATACAAATTGTAACTTTTGGGATACATTTTTAAAATGAATCATGCATCCCTTGGGACGAGATCTAATTTTTGGGAATAAATGAATTTATCATCAGCTAAAATACTGTCAGTTTCCCACTGTTGATTAGTTTTCATTTGCAATCAGCTAACTTTCATTTTGGTACCTACTGATGCTAATTGGTTTTTGTTGGAATTACGATACTTTTGGAATCAATCCTATCCTACATTTTCAATTATATTTAAAAAATTAAATATCTATTCTTAAGCATTATTTTCTTCGTTATTATTGACTTTCCATGAACAAAACATATCATTTCAGAGACGATACAATAATGGGAATGGGAGTAATAGTAGGTTGGTTTGGTGTACTTCGTCTAATATATGAAGATATTTCTTGTGTAAGTAAATAATACTTGATATAAATATAATTGTAACCTTAATTGATGATGTTTCATATGTAGCTATTTCACATGTGATTGGTAGATTAGTGCTAAATTGGATAACACCATGTAGGTACTTAAATAAATAAGAAAGTTTAAACAAACTGGAAGGCACTTTGCCACATTCAATTTTCATATGTAAATTGATAAAAAGTAAGTGGGTACTTATTATAAACTTTAAAATTATATAATAGGCCCTTTTTAATTGGAATACTTGAGGTATATTATATTATATAAAAATGCTTATTCCCAAAAAATTGTATTATCATACCTGTATATCTTTTTACCACAAAAACAAAACTGACATTTAATAAATAACAAAAACATGCATCAGTTTAGAAATATATGTTACCAAAGAATATACTGTACGCCCTTGAATAAATAGTCGTTTGAGTATTTTATTGAGGATGAAACCCCATATTAGTTAACATGTATGTGACTTGATTAGATTAACTATTTTGCAATAGAGTAAATGTTCCGAATAGGTGAATAAAATAAAAAGTTCACTGGACATACAATTTTATTTGTTGCTTACAAATATAGGAATATAAATATTTCAATTACAATTTTGAAAAACTTTATTATTTATTGTCTAACACTAATTAAAAGTCTGCTGTTTATTAGGTACTTACATTAATAGAACGTTGGTGATTACTGAAAACAAAGTTTAAATTATATTATCAAACATACAAAAAATAACTTCAAATTCCACTATGCCTCTTCTGTCATGTCCATCCTGATGGAGACTGGCTCTATAAAACAATTATTGATTGAAGTTTAAATGTAGTGGAATGTACATTTTATTCTAATTATCATGGACATAGGTACATACTTCACTTATAAGGTTTGAGAAACAATCACCATTAATTTACCCAGATTTAAAAATCTGAGAAAAATTTTTAATGTTTGTGTAAGTTATTGTAAATTTTCAAACCTGTTAGTATTATAAAATAATCAAGATTTGGATTATAATATACTAAATGCCCACCATCTAAATATTGTAATTTCCATTTTATTAGACTTTTCACCTACCAACGAAATGTTATAAACTATATGAACCTTCCATAGCATAAATGAAGAGATAAAATACTTTCTGGATTCTTATGATAGTATCTCTACCCTTCATAGTTCTTGTTTATTGATATAAATAAGCAGCTTTTGGTTTTTTTATTGTTTTTATTTTTGATAGAAATAAAAATAAAAGCAAGACAATTGACAATTGACCAGTTTCTTCTTCTTGATTGCGATTATGACTTCTAGTCAGTTTGAAAACTAATTTTTATTTTGATCCTTGATTGAATGTTATATTTTTATAAAATTGATTGTTTATTGTTTAAGGCTCGGCATTGTAAACATATTTAGAAGTTAATTTTAACAGTCAAGTCAACTTTAGCATTAAAATATCTATCAGTTTATAAAAGTTCCATTTCTAAAATAAAAAAATAAAAAGAAGGCTAAAAGGATTAGACCAATAAAGTCTAAGCTAAAAGGTAACCTAGAATTTCTATTTTTTACAAACCATTAAACCAAGTTGGTGGTGTTTTGACTCCCCATTTCCCTAAACGACGTGAGTCCACTAACAAAATCTAGCAAAGAAAAGAAGACTACCTCATGTGTTTGATAACTAATAACAAACAAAACAACAAACAACCCATAGATAAAGGATATTTTCAACAACCCTACATATAAAAAGCGAGGTACTTTTCAGGTTAGTTGTAACGAAAATGAAATACTCTCATGCAATTTGGAAGTTTTCTAAATATTTGCCATATAAAAAGTTTTTAAACCTGCTTATAGGCCGAGTCAGAATCTGAAGAAAATGGAAATCTGTAGAACAAGATATATTTATCTACCAAAAATGTACTGGGAGACGCTACAGATTCTTTAAGGACCTCATACACTGATGATGTGTATATTTTGTAAGTAAAATTTGTCAAATAGGAACAAGTACAGAATTCATAAATATTACTTGTTTTTAGATTGATTTTTAAAACAAACTTTAAATATTTATAGTTAATTTTTCAATTATATCATTTTTTATATATACACAAAATTGGCTGCTGAAATGAGAAAAATAAAGGATACAAGGAAAATAAATATAAAGCTTGAGAGATAATTTATTAATGTGGTCTCCAAAATAATTGACGAAGAGGAGGTAAATGAATATTTTATGTAATGCTTTATCTACATTCATGTATGTTAATTATATAAATATATAGAATAATGATTTTTTTTTAATTTTGTACAAAGTGAGAATAAAAAATTATATCCCTAGTAATAGTTTGTAAGACAAAATTTATTTAATAAATTAGGTAATACCTACAAGAGCAGTATGGTCAAAAATTATAAAATTTTCATAATACTTCACAAAAGTTGGAAACAAAAACGAAAGAAACAAACTATTTCAAGTATAATAAATAGTTAAACAATACATTTAATACAGGAGTAAAAGTGACATTACGTAAGTGTAGCAGAAGATTCTTAGTTTATTGAACATTTGAGTTCATAATGCAAATTATTAAAGTTAACAAGCATTTGTGGTAGATATTTGTTCCAACTAGATATAAGAACACAATGCAATGTTTATTTTTATAATTGTGGAATGCTGGACCATATTTTCTGGAAGGCAGTATGCTTTCCATCAATTATGCCCCCAATGCATTGAGAAAATTCCATTCTTTTTTTTATCTTTTGAAATATTTAACCAATCTGCAGCAGTAAGTATGTGGAACCTAAAAGTTATATAATTTAAATATACTCAAAGGAGTCCTTCACTCTACAATTTACAAAATTTTTATAATCTTATGGTTTTTTGTTTATAAAAATATGTCAGTATTTATAGCATCAAATTAATCTGAGTATAAAAATCTTTAATAATAGTACTAAATAATAAATAAATTATATAGTGAAATAAATTTAACACACATACCTACTTTTTAAATTTATTTCTCAAAAAATCCTTTTTCGATGCCTGTTAAAACTATCTGCCTTTATTACGATCAACTATATTGTAAACTTAATAAACATATAACCTGTAATGGACTGTAAAATTATTTTATTCTTACTTTTAAGTAGGTACTCTTCTTGAAGTACATTGTATAGGTATTACGTGGCAGATTCTAGGCACAAAAAGCAAAATTGTTGATTCATGCACATGAATTGTAAACATAAGGCTTCTAATATACTTTCCTTCTATTTCAGTGTCTCCTGGAATCCACAAAGTCATTTATAGCAAAATATCTTAGGGCAATTGTCAGCTTTACTACGGGGAGATATTGACAATTGCGTATTAGTGATCTGTGTTTTTTATCTGATGAGTTACTAGGTTTAAGAGCTTATCAAATACCTTTTTACTCATTCTCAGAAACGTTTTAAATTGTTCAGGATCCTGTTCTGGAAATTCTTCTTGCACTAAATGTAGATTAGGTACCCCTTTTTTTCGAGCCGTTTAAAATCAAAGTAAAGTAATAACGATAGCTTTTAATGCAGTTCATTTTGTTTTTTATATTGGGCATAGAACGGGCAAGTGAGTTTACCTCTAACATTTCAAAACAATTATTCATAATTTAAACAAAATTTCCTTTAGTATACTATTGGAGATATCTATATTTGAACACTCCATGACATTTTATTATGATCTAAAATTAATATCTTGTGTAGTTCCACTTCAACAATAGATTTACTCATTGTAATAACTACAACATAACTACATTTAACTGTTATATACTCTAGTAAATGAAACAAATATTAAATTTAATTTATGTACTAGCAAAAATTGGTTATACACATTACACAAAACGTAATTTCACACAATTACCTAGATTTTACTTAAGTGTAAATGTATATTGTGAAACTGAAAGGAATATTTTTAATTTGTAACAAAAAGTAGCAAATACAATCTGAAATTGGACCAATATTTTCACGCAGCAGAAAGAACCTTAATAAAGCTCAAGAAATAAACACAAATTGTCATAGGTACATAAAATAATCAGATACTTGGTTGCCAGTTATTTTTAAAATAATAATAATAAATTGTCTTGAGAATGTTTTTAGATGTTAGTTTTGATTGTAATGTTTTATTTATACATTACAGTTATACTAAAAGGATAAATTAGTACATTATTATCATGCTTTATATTGTTATACCTTTAGAATCTACCTACCCTTCCGTCTTTCAAATTTATTTGTTTCATACACATATATACTCCTTTCCAGAAATATCTTGTAATAATTAAAATTGTTTATTACGTATAACTAGCACTACGTACCTAAGTACCTACCTATTGAAAAATATCCATACTTTACTAACCGCTAACTCATTGCTATCCACATGGCATATTTTTACAAAATTGTTACACTTTTGGTAAATATATAATTAAGAATAAAACACTATCTTAGTTTAATTAGGAATGATTTTTAAAATAAAATTTCAAAATTTGTACTTTTTTTGTTTAATACAAATGTCCAACAATCTCAGTTAATATATTAGGCACTTTATCATTATTTAATATTTAGTTAAGTATAGAAAAATGTTCTAGTTCACAACGCAAAAACCTCATTTTCCAACCATTTTCCCTTCTACTGCTTTTTTCCACCAGCCCAATATTTTCTATAACTAAATCCATCTATTTATACTTTGCCTGTTCTATTTTTACTCATTCCATCCATCATAGCTCCTTTTGTAAATTTAAAATGCACAATACCTATAATAATATGCACCATTTGTTTCTTGATAAACGTGGTCCCCAGGGTAATTTAACATATTCTAATTCCTTATCAATTCTTCTCCATATCCCTATTATTATTTAGTTCATTTCTCAAATTTTTTTGGGTACCTATAGTTTTTCCGAAGATTGTTTATGTTATATTATATTTTCAAAAAACTAATCAATTTACTTTTGATTCTCAAATTATAAAAGTTTATATGCGGGCAGAAAAACCCGACTGGTCATCTGGTAAAACAAAAATTATAAATAAAATCATAGATAACCTTGATTAAAACTTGACAAAAACGTCATTCTTCTTTCTTAGTAAATCCTTCATAACCAAATAATTTACTGAAATCCGCGTCATCACTATGAAATGTTGATCCTTGGTTGAATTTTATATTTTTATAAGAATGATTGTTTATTGTTTAAGGGTCGGCATTATAATGGTTATTTGTGTATTTAGAGCATAAAATAACAGATTGCCGCTTGAGAAAGAATGTTGCCGCGCGACGCGGAGCGCGGTGATCTTTCGAAAGCGGCAATTTTACTTTACGCTCGAAAAACACACATACTTTTTTCTACAGTCGCACTTTTAATAATTAAAACAGTATTTTTTTCACTACTAGCCTCTAAACCTAACTTTATTGACTTTTGTTGAGGTAGTGAAGTTGTTCATTATTAACCAAGGTAGAAAAATACAGAGCCTACTTGATTATAACTAAATCTCAATCCATTTAATAGAATGTGAGGTTAACTTGTGCACAGATGTCATGTCATGTGAAACGGGAGTCGACAAACTAATGTTTTAAAAAATAAAATGCCAGTAGTGAAGTAGTGAAAAAAATGCTATATGAGCCACGGTAGAAAAGTGTATTAATGTCTCGGATCCATTAAAGACCTCGAAGCTTCGCTTCTCGGTCTTTAATGGACCTCGACAATAATACCTCACTTTTCTACCTTGGCCCATAATTACTATTTCGCTATTCATCATGAATAATCTTAAAAAGATCTACTGACTTGTCAGAATCCGATTCATATCAGTCAAAGTCGAAGTGAGAGGGAAGAACACATTCACGCGCTTGCCGATAGGAAGTTAGCAATGGCGGTTACATAAATATTCACCATTTGAGTTGATTCGGAGGGCGTGGTTTGAAGAAATAAGCGAGCGAAAAAGATTCCTTTTTTGCGCTAGAGCGTAAAGTAACTCAATCCTCGGCATTTGTCGACATTACGATTTCATTTGAATATAATAGTAATTAGTCATTTTACGCACGACTGTAAAAAACATCTTTAGAAGTTAATTTTAAGAGTCAAGTCAACTTTAGCATTAAAATAAAAAAAAGGCGAAAAGGTAACCTAGAATTTTTATTTTTTACAACCCATTAAACCAAGTTGGTGGGGTTTTGACTCCCTATTTCCCTAATCGACGTGAGTCCACTATAACAATCTAACAAAGAGAAGAAGAACTACCTTATGTTTTTGATAACTGAAACTGATATATGATAAACAAAACAACCCTACATTTGTCTATGACCCTACCTACCTAGTGAGGGTACTTTTCAGGTTAGTTGAAACGAAAATGAAATACTCTCATGCAATTTGGAAGTTATATATTTAATGTATGGTTTCTAAATATTTGCAATATCAAAAGTTTTTAAACCTACTCATAGGCCGAGTCAGAATCTGAACTGAAATTTGGTGGCCTCTTAAGACAAACTGAGCCAAAGTAATTTTTTAATGAACAGCTCTAGTTTTCCCCTGTCGTACCCCAACAAACCCTGGACCAAGATCATCTAGATAATATAATTCTCCCTTACCGTTAGCCTCTATATAGTCAGTTGATAGTAAGAAAAGAAAATGGAAATCTGGAGAACTAGATATATTTATCTACCAAAAATATACTGGGAGACGCTACAGATTCTTTAAGGACCTCATACACTGATGAAGTGTATATTTTGTAAGTAAAATTTGTCAAATAGGAACAAGTACAGAATTCATAAATATTATTTGTTTTTAGATTGATTTTTAAAACAAACTTTAAATATTTATAGTTAATTTTTCCAATATATCATTTTTATATATACACAAAATTGGTTGCAGAAATGAGAAGAATAAAAGATACAAGAAAAGTAAATAAGCTTAAGAAATAATTTATTAATGTGGTCTCCAAAATAATTGACGAAGAGGAGGTAAATGAATATTACACGAATGTTTATGTAATGCTTTATCTACATTCATGTATGTTAATTATATAAATATATAGAATAATGAATTTTTTTAAATTTTGTACAAAGTGAGAATAAAAAATTATATCCCTAGTAATAGTTTGTAAGACAAAATTTATTTAATAAATTAGGTAATACCTACAAGAGCAATATGGTCAAAAATTATAAAATTTTCATAATACTTCACAAAAGTTTAAAACAGAAACAAAAGAAACAAACGATTTCAAGTATAATAAATAGTTAAACAATACATTTAATACAAGAGTAAAAGTGACATTACGTAAGTGTAGCAGAAGATTCTTAGTTTATTGAACATTTGAGTTCATAATGCAAATTATTAAAGTTAACAAGCATTTGTGGTAGATATTTGTTCCAACTAGATATAAGAACACAATGCAATGTTTATTTTTATAATTGTGGAATGCTGGACCATATTTTCTGAAGGCAATATGCTTTCCATCAATTGCTCCCAATGCATAGGGAAAATTCCATTCTTTTTTTTTAAATCTTTTGAAATATTTAACCAATCTGCAGCAGTAAGTATGTGGAACCTAAAAGTTATATAATTTAAATATACTCAAAGGAATCCTTCACTCTACAATTTACAAAAATTTTATAATCTTATGGTTTTTTGTTTATAAAAATATGTCAGTATCTATGCAGTCAGTATTCTAGGCACAAAAAGCAAAATTGTTGATTCATGCACATGAAATGTAAACATAAGGCTTTTAATATAATTTCCTTCTATTTCAGTGTCTCCTGGAATCCACAAAGTCGTTTATAGCAAAATATCTTAGGGCAATTGTCAGCTTTACTACGGGGAGATATTGACAATTGCATATTAGTGATCTGTGTTTTTTATCTGATGAGTTACTAGGTTTAAGAGCTTATCAAATACCTTTTTACTCATTCTCAGAAACGTTTTAAATTGTTCAGGATCCTGTGCTGGAAATTCTTCTTGCACTAAATGTAGATTAGGTACCCCTTTTTTTAGAGCCTTTTAAAATCAAAGCAAAGTAATAACGATAGATTTTAATGCAGTCCGTTTTTTTTATTAGGTATGGAACGGGCAAGTGAGTTTATCTACGAATATTAAAAATTTCCAAAAAAAAATAATATAAATTCGTACACATGTACTTACACCTAACCTCAAAATGCAACAGTTGGTAGTACAAAAAAAAACGAAATGTAAATAGTAACCAAATTATCCCTAATATTTATGAACAAATTGTATAATAAATTCACGATACATTTGGCACTTCACACGTTAAAAATGTAGGTAGGTAGATGAGCTGGTGTACCTAGATGAAATACGCCGAAAAAATCTACTGTAACTATAGCACAAAATGTCCATTGGACATTCAATGGATATCCTGTCTCCGTTAGTCCATTGGATATACCATTTTGGATGTCCATTGGAAACTCGTCAAATGTCCATGATTCATTTTGGATAAAAATTAACACAAATGTAACCTAAAACGTAAGTGGAACTATTTCCACATTTAGTGAAAAAACATTTTAGATTTTTCCGATCATGGGAAATTGTTAGGGTATTATGCAAACTCTCTGTGTTATATCTTACAGCAGCAGCATGCATATAGACATTTTGCGAATTCGCAGGGTTTGCATACGTGAATTACTCATTCATTATAATATTTATTGTATAATCCTTCGTTTAATTTATAGTGCAGTGTAAAGTTATATGGAAATGTCGCTGAATAAAAAACTAGTACAAGGCCCCAAGTATTAGAAAGAAAAAGAAGAGAGAACTTTTCAATATGTCTTCTGTTTGTTTTTAGATAACTCTGTAAATAATTTTATACAAACTCAAAAGCATTGCTGTTGTGCAGAGATAAAAAAAAATGATTGGTAAGTATATATATAACATAAAAATTCGTTATTATTCAACTATTTTCAGTCACTTATAATTAATCGCAAATTTTTGTGCTGATAGCCTAGAATTTTTTAATGTAATTTTGTGAGGGTTTTGCAACTTACTCTGACTTGAATTCCCTAGTCTTAATAATAGTTGTTTCGATTTTGTACCTGTTAATATATTTATGCTTTTTGTTGTTAGTTTATTACTATTATGACATATTATTTAGGTTGACTCTCTATTTTGAGGTTTTTAATTTTATTTGTACTGTACTAAAAGTGGGCAAGGCCCGTGAATAAATAAATAAATGGATGTGGCACTTAAATTTATATAAGGGTAATGTGAATGTTTTTTTAGGAATGTCCAATGGCATAATGAAAAAACCGAGCTCTATAAAAGCTGGTATTTTCAATTGATAGAAGATGTAAGCAATCAAATTTCTGTTACATCTACAACTGCTGAGGAAACAGCTGAAAATTTCCACCTAAAATTTAATTGTCCTATTGAAAATGAGGCAACCTTTATCTAAAGGACCAAAATAATTTTAAACAAGCTGTAAGTTATATTTCCTTTTCTTTGGAGTAAGCATAATAAGGGACAATGTATTTCTTCTCTAGTTTTCGTCAGTAAGGTATTTATCTTTAGACAAAGCATACATTAGTAGAACATGTTATTTGTGTTACCAGAATAACCAAATTTTTTAGAATTGTTAATTTTTATATTGGTAATACTGTAGGGCACATTATTAAATTGTATTGTACTGAATAATTGTAACGATCATTCAACTGTTATACCTTGTTTTTAAACTAAGAGGAGCGATTTGAATTTAAGTTGGCATTTCTGCTGCCTAGTGATTGGTCAGATTGCAGCCCGTTTCACACAGCTCTTTTGATTCAACTGTCAACGACATTTGTCAGTTTTGTGTTTTTTGATAAGAAAATATTCATTACTTCAATCTAACTGTACATATTTTTTGCATTTGTTGTTTATTGTTTTATTTTTAACAAAGTATTATATTCCAACCAAGTAAAGTACTATTTTTATTATTTATTCAGTTTGATAAACAAAATCCACGCTTGTTTTATCTTGTTAATAATACAAGTTCTCAAGTAAAATCTTATTTTTCTAAATATTTTTATATCAAGTTTTACATCATTACAGTACAATATTATCGCATTTGTGCTATACCTTGAGCGTCAAACGTAAATTAATAATAATTTAAACATACAATTGCATTTTCTACACAATTATTTATCCTCAAATTATTAACAAATTTTACATAAACTACTTATTATAACCATACATTTTTTCCCAATTTTGCGACATTTGCGCCATGGCTTGTGGCCAATGATGATTTGATATTTAGACATACCTTGATCCCTTATTGGCCACGACAACTACCAGCAGTACAATACATATTTCACGTAATTGTCAATTAGTTCAAAAAGTCTGAACACGACCCTTTCGGAACACACTCCCAATCTAGTTACTTTTAGTGGTGTGTTTGAGGTTTCCTAAAATGCTCCTCCTAGTTTAAAAACAAGGTATAGTACACTATGACTGATATCTCATAATAGGAAAGGATACACTGCGCAGAGGTCTCACTGGCTCATTCGCAGAAGTTCAACGGCTTCTCTTTTCAAATTTTTCTATGGTGCACTGACCTCGCCCTGTCATGAGATATGAGTTGTACTGTATCTACTAGATTATCAAAATAATGTCACATGAATTTTTATAGGTTCATCAGATAAGAAAATTGGGTGGCAAAGATGCCTACATTATCAAAAGGTACTTCATCTCCACAATATCTGACAAAATTTCTAAGGAATTTACCTTTGATGGAACAAAACAAAAACAAGCATTCAAAGAATGTAACATCTGTGCTTTATTTATAGGTAAGTTGGCTGCTTGTATTACTTTTGATTAAAGGAATTCATTATTAATGAGGAATATGATTTCAACTATAATGATATTACTTGGGATTTGAAAATTTAATGTTTAAATGTCAACTTAAATTTAAAAATAAAAAAGAAGCGTTCTATTTAACACTTAAGTTTTTATGAAAAATGTGCTTTGTGTATACAGTACATAAGAATTTTTTAGTCCCATGGAATTGAACTAATGTGATAAAAAATAAGTTGTAAGTGAAACAATATATGTACTTGATGAACTTACACAGGTATTGTAATGTTGGTGGCCTGTATATACTGGAATAATTATTATACTAGTTATTACATTCTAATGTATTGTAACGCCCACATTATTTTCATCCTCATAGGACCAAATTATTCTCCTCGAGAAAGAAAAAAAATTAAATTGCATTGATCACACATCAAATATTTTGCATGAAATATGTGATCCAAGTCCAATTTTACACAAGATCGTTTACTACTAGAAGAAAATGAAATTTTTTTTTACAGCTGCTTCCAATTTGGATAACAAATCTGTAGGAAGGGCTATTAGAAAATGGTTGCGGCGAAGTTCGGAAAGGGATGCTTACAAAAGTAGAAATATGAATAAAACTGTTTAAAGATTTTTTAAATAAATACTTTTATTTTTAAAAAATTTGTTTTAATTTTGGGCATTGTACTTGGTGATATTAATATAATATAAAAAGTGTACATTCATAACCAAAAATTCATGTCCATAAGTAGTCCACGGGAAGTCCATGAAATGTCTATATATGGATGTTTCATGGTGTCCAAATGGACATCCATAATTGTATTTTTTGTGTAGTCCAAAGTACGTCCATAGGATGTCTAATGTACAAATGACGGACGTCCGTTGGACAGCCGTTGTGTCCATCAATGGATGTCCAATGGATATTCCATAAATTGCCTAGTGTTATCTGGGATTTATTATTATCCCGCAACCCTGAACCTCCATTGTTGTTGAATGTTGAATATGAAATGAAAATGTTTTTGTTTATGAAGTCAATAAAAATCGACGAAAACAAATTTTATATTTTAAAGAATATATACCTACTTATGTATAAATATTTTATTTTTTGAAGAATATATTCAAATATGTAGGATTTATTTGGATTATATTGTTTTGCAATAAAAAACAATCGGCCCCATTAACAAAATCAAAGTTGGATAATTGCAAACAAACACCAACCAACAGTGGGGCACTCTAGCATGTTCTACTGAATTAGGTAGTCATATTTATGTATAGGGTAATCTTTAATTCTTAAGACAGCAGCAGGTGGTGTAGGGTAACACTTTTCACAATGAAATCTCGTCTTGAATACCCCCAACATTTCAAAACAATTATTCATCATTTAAACAAATTTTCCATCAGTACTATTGGAGATATCTATATTTGAACACTCCATTACATTTTATTATGATCTAAAATTAATATCTTGTGAAGTTCCACTTTAACAATAGATTTACTCATTGTAATAACTAGGTACATAACTACATTTACGGCCCTATTCTGTGTCGCAAAGTTGTTACTGAGCAAGTGGTTTAGAACAAGGTCAGTGGTTAGGTTGCCACTTGTCTTCAATTGGTATTCTGTAGAGGCAACCAGTGGTTACGAAAGTTAATTTATAGTTGTTTCTGAGCAACCACAATATTTGTGGTTGTTAACGTTAGCGACTGTCAGAGAAAGGTAGAAGTGTGCTGGTAGGAAGATGGATCCGTGGATTATGAACATTTTGTTAGGTCAAGAAAATAAATAAAATACACAATGAGTATGTATAAAAATATACTAAAAATTGTAAATATAGTATAAAATCTTTTATCTTCCTAGTGATCGAGTCAGAATTATTCAAAGAAATTTAAGGGATCGGAGCAATCCATTTCACATGGCTGAAGATCAATTTATTTTCAAGAGACTGGAGAGGCTGAGAAGTTTCTGTTTCTAGTTCTAAAAAGCCTCCTTCTGGAATATCACTATCACCTAAAACTGATACCTTTCCACATACTCCTATAAGTCTCAATTCCATATCTGTTAGCTCTGGAAGCCCTCCTGGTCCTCCTCCAGTTTTGGTCTGCGAAATGGAAATGTCTCTTGCCTTTTTTTGTTTTCGATTTCCATTCTATGAACGACTGCAAAAGAAAACCTCACTTCTCAGACTTGTTAGTGGAAAAGTAAGGTCGATTTACACTATAAAAGTGAATAATCATTATTCTTAACCACTAGTAGTCTCCAGAATAGCAATTTTATTGAAAGTGGTTAAAAAGTTACTATCTAGAGTTGCTTGTCAGTCAGTTGCTATAAAGTTGCTCGACTGCCACTTAGATACAGAATAGGCCCGTTAAATGTTACTGTAGTAAGTGAAACAAAAATATTAAATTTAATTTATGTACTAGCAAAAATTGGTTATACATTACACAAAACATAATTTCACACAATTACTTAGATTTTACTAAAGTGTGTTGTTCAAATGTATATTGTGAAACTGAAAAGAATTTTTTTAATTTGTAATAAAAAGTAGAAAATACAATCTGAAATTGGACCAATATTTTCACGCAGCGGAAAGAACCTTAATAAAGCTCAAGAAATAAACACAAATTATCATAGGTACATAAAATAATCAGATCCTTGGTTGCCAGTTATTTTTGAGATGATAATAATTGTCTTGAGAATGTTTTTAGATGTTAGTTTTGATTGTAATGTTTTATTTATACATTACAGTTATACTAAAACCGATAAATTGGTACATTATTATCATGCTTTATATGTTTATACCTTTAGAATCTACCTACCCTACCTTCTTTCAAATGTATTTGTTTCATACACATATACTCCTTTCCAGAGATATCTTGTAATAATTAGAATTGTTTATTACATATATAACTAGCACTACGTACCTAAGTACCTACCTATTGAAAAATATCCATATACTTTACTAACCGCTAACTCATTGCTATCCACATGGCATATTTTTACAAAATGGTTACACTTTTGGTAAATATAATTAAGAATAAAACACTATATTAGTTTAATTAAGAATGATTTTTAAAATAAACTTTCAAAATTTGTACTTTTTTGTTTAATACAAATGTCCAACAATCTCAGTTAATATATTATGTCTTAAAAGTTTACACAATTCTCACCAACATTTGCACAAAATGTCTAACTTGAGCATAATGTACGTACCTATTTATATCATTATTTAATACTTAGTTAAGAATAGAAAAATGTTCTAGTTCACAACACCAAAAACTCATTTTCCAACCATTCTATCTTCTACTGCTTTTTTTTCCACCTGCCCAATATTTTTTATAACTTAATCCATCTATGTATCCTTTGCCTGTTCTATTTTTTCTCATTCCAATCCATCATAGCTCCTTTTGTAAATTTAAAATGCACAATACCTAATAATATGCACTATTTGTCTCTTGATAAACGTGGCCCCTAGGGTAATTTAACATATTCTAATTCCTTATCAATTCTTCTCCATATCGCTATATATTATTTGGTTCATTTCTCAATTTTTTTTAGATACCTACCCACATTATAGGTATCTACATTCCTTTCAATTTTTTAGTTTTTATGAAGGTTATAATTCATTTAATAACGTTATGTATATATACCAGAAATCCCGACTGATCACTGATAGAGGTGTTGAAAAAGTAACGATACGATACTCGAGTACTCGTTACTCGGTGATACCCGAAGTAACGAATACTCACCCAACAGCTTAATGATTACTTTGATTACTTCGATTACTTTGGGTTTTTCGGCATCGCGTACAATTCGTACGATGACGATGCAACGGTTGAAAGCTTTGAGAATGTATTTAGTATTTATTTCGTACCTCGCATCGGTGTGTGCTGTGTTGCTGCGCAGCACCTACCCAATAAAAAAATATGTTGAGTAATGCATTAGTTTTTTTATCGTAGGTAAATGTAAATAATGTAATATATAATTATATTGTCGTGTTGTTGATAATAAGAATATTTTGTAATAATCAATATTTTTCTTAATCCTGCCCTAAGTGTTTTGCCCAATACCTCAAGCAAGCCCTTATCTCATAATAAATTAAGCGTATATAATATAGTAGCATTACTCGTACGTATTTCGTATACTTTTCAATAGCAAAAATCAGAGTAATCAAAGTAATCATAGTAACGAATATTTCAAATGATTACTTTATACCAAAGTAACGAATCGTATCGATTACTCGAAAGTAACGAAAATCAACATCTCTAATCACTGATTATTGATTATAACTTGACAAAAACGTCATTCTTCTTTTTTAAAGTGTTAATCCTTCATAATCAAATAACTTACTGAAATCCGCGTCATCGCCATGAAATGAGAAGATTTCAAAAATGTTGACCCCTATTTTTTTCTTAATTACTCCCTCTGATATATTTTCTATACATCTTTTACCCCACAACCCATATTTTGAATTGTAAAAATATTGGGCTAGTTTTACAATCTTACTAATTTAAAATCAGTTTAAAAAATACGCTCTGCAATCTGAACTCTATTTATCTTAATTCAATAACTCACAGCTATTTTTAGGTCTTAAAATTTTGGGGTTGTAGCACCCCCAATTTAAAAAGCTAGAAATTTCCACTTAAATTTCAACAACTCACCAAAGTTTCAAAGCAATCGCGCGTATCAATGGTATGCTTCACAACCTATATTTTCACTGTTTAAGATAATAAAATATAAGGGTTGATTCAACCCCTTTGTAAACAAACCAGAAACCTTCCCTAAGGTGTCAGCAACAACTTACAAAAGTCTCCTAGCAATCGTATCAACGGTATACATATAAACAAACATTCATTTTTATAGATACCCCATTACCCACCCACACCTCCGTCCTAAAACTGTAACTTCGGCGTCAGTAAATATATAAATTTTATATGCCAGTGTAGTCAAACTTGCGTAGCCGAACTTCACATTTTATTGAGTGAATATATGTGTAACTTCGGCTACGTAGCCAAACTTGACGTTCGGATCCCGAACTTTACGTCTTATAAAAAAATTTGAGGCCGAACTTGACGCCTGCCCTATATATATATATATATATATATATATATATATATATATATATATATATATATATATATATAGGATAGTCTTTGCCGACTAATTAGGTATAAAACCAGAAATATTGGGGAAACGGCAAGTTTATAAAAGTGAACTCTTCTTACTAATTTAACAAGCTTTCGGAAACTTTTATTTCCATTATCAAGTTACAGTAAATTGAGGATTGATATAAAATGGTAAATATATATTAAATGCTAAAATTGGTATTTGAATTTTTTAAAAAATATTGAAATATTGTCATTATGACAGATAAACAATTTCATTTTTTTCCTTCTAATAGGTTATAAAAATTATGTTAAAAAATGGAGAGTGTAGGTTATGATAATGTCAAATTATTATAAAAGTTTTTTTAAAAAAATTAATTTTTGATTAAGAATTGAAATTTGAAATATACAAACAAACTTTTGGTACTCCAATGGGAGCTGCAATTTCTCCAATTATAGCTTGTTATGTAATGGATAATATGTTGGATTCTATTATACCATTATTACCATTTGAAATAATTTTTATAAAAAAATATGTTGATGACATTATTATGTCAATACCAAAAACTAACTTAGATGAGGTTCTTTTCATTTTCAATAGCTATAATCCATATATTCAATACACTATGGAAAAAGAAGACAGTGAACAAAGTGTACCATTTTTAGACACAAAATTTATAAGAAATACTGATAATACATTATCTATTGATTGGTACATTCAATTCAATTCAATAATTTATTGCTTCTAAAAAATATACATTTTCATAGCAAGAGTGAACAAATAAAATATAATACATTCAGTAAAAAATAAAAAGAAAAAAAAATATATACCTATACATACATACAATCACATACATAATATACCCATATAAACTGTGTAAGAGTAAGGAAATATTTCAAGATTATTCATTCAAGACAAATGCTCGGAGTTTTAAAACATTTTGAATGTGAAATGCTATAGCTTTTGCAGAGCTAATAGATAAATTATCCAATCCAAGGAGTAAGGAATTTGGACTTTGCAAGAGTGTCAAGTCAGCGGGCTTCATAGAGCTACATATTGGGCAATCTAATAGAAGATGATAGATGGTTTCGGGAAGCCTTTGATTACAAATTGTACAGATTTCGTCCGGATTAATAAGATATACCGCTCCCCTACAAGAAAATTTTATCATGTAATTGTTAGAAAGACGCAATTGAGCTATTGTTCTGGTGATATGGAATGGAAGTCTCAAATGGAGGTAGTTTTGTGCAGAAGTTGATATAGAAAATTTTTTAAATATTGTTAAGAAAGAAGAGTTATCTAGAAGGTTACAATCTTTGGTAAAAAGTTTATTTCGGAGACGAACTAGAAGATTTTTCTTGTTGTTTCTAATATTGCAATATGTAATGTTGTCCCAAAAATTCAAAGCATCAATTTGACAAAAGATTTGTTTAATTTGAAGGGCCCAGTTATACCTTTTATCGCACTCTTCCAACTGTGATTGTCTTTTGAAACAAATTTTTGGTAGTCTTGTGTTATCCATTAATAAAATCTTTAAAAGCCAGTTTAATGCTAATTTAAAAATGTTGTATAACAATTTTACCCGGCCGGTTTCAAGCCTCAGTGCGAAGTCAGGGGTGTTAGCAGGTAGAAGGAGAACCCTTTTTAGGAATGTGGTTTGAATTTTTTCCAGGGCATCAGTATAGCGTAAACCCCAAATTGGAATGCCATTGCTTATGGTACTTAAAACAAGCGAATCAAATAGATGCATGCGTGTAGTCCATGAATCAATTTTAGTTTTAGCCATTACTGGGATTACAGCGCCTATGGCTTGTGTTGCTTTTGTTATAGCGGATTCAGACATTATTCGGAACAAAGAAGAAGACGAAAAGGTGACACCTAGATATGTGTATGATGAGGTTAGATCTAACCGATTAGAGTTAAATGTGAAGTAATGATTATCTCGCATATGATAAGTACCTCTCGCGAAACACATGATTTTGGTTTTTTCAGTATTGACTGATAAGATATTGTTAGATGTGTATACTTCTAACATTTTAAGTTTGTTGCTTACATCAACTTCAGAGTCTGCCAAGATCACTAAATCATCCGCATATAATAGCATAAGAAGGTCATTGCTGTTGTCGATGTTAATGCCGACAGCCCCACTTTCCCTGAAAAAATCTTCAATATCTGCTAAAAACAATGCAAAAAGAAGAGGGCTAAGAACTTCCCCTTGAAGAACACCAGTGGTTATGTTGTGCGAACTTGTGTATTGTCCATTGCATTTGACACGCATATTTGCATTAATGTAAAAATTTCTACAAATATTGATCAGTTTGGAACTTATACCAAGTATAAATAACTTATTCCATAAAAGGGAGTGATTTACACTATCAAATGCGCGTTTAAAGTCCACGAAAATAGCAAAAACCTTACGTCTACGAAGGCGAAGATGCAATTGTATAGCAGAACTTAGGACAAATATATTATCGTTACAGCCACGCTCACGGCGAAAACCCGATTGACATTCTGGGAGAATGTGACATTCTTCAGCCCATGTTGATAACCTGTCAAGTATTATATGCATGAAAATTTTGGCAATACAGTTAACCAGTGCAATGCCCCTGTAATTAAAAGGATCCTCTGTCGGGCCCTTTTTGTGGAGCATAATCATAACCACGTCACTCCAGTTTTTAGGTATTACGAGAGTATCTAAGATGGAGTTAAATAAGGAGCATAAATAGAGAACCCAATTATTAGGTAAGGATTTAAGTAACTCATAGGGAATACCATCTAGTCTGCTAGATTTGTTGTTTTTGCACGAGTTGAATACAGAATAAATTTCAGAAGATGTGACCGGGTAATCGAGAAACGGGTTCCTAGCATCAAAAAATTCAGTATTGTCAATAGCAGAGACAGGATAAAAGTTTCTGTAAAATAATTCCCAGGTTTCAACTCGTAGGTTAGAAGATCGAGAAAAGATACAACGATAGTCTTTAATAGTTTTCCAGAAAATTTTAGAGTCTCTGCAATTAGATAGTGTTTGTATAATATTTTGGTCATACTGTTTTTTCTTATTAGCGATCAACTTTTTGTATTCTTTTTTGGAAGTTAAATACACATCTTTTAAGTGATTTTCATTAAATGAGTTTTGTTTACAACATTTTAAATTATGAAGGACTTTTTTCTTTAGTGATATACATTCTTTATCAAACCAAGGGTTCTTAATATGTGCCTGCGATCCTTGTGAAACAAACTGCACAATACCCAAAACAGTAGCGGCATCATTAATTGCAAGTATGAGATTCTCATGAGATTTTTCTACGTCTGAGATAGGTATTACACGAGGAGAGTTCTGTAGAAGTAATTTATATGGTAATATTAAGTGATCTGGTAATTTAAACAATTTGGTAAGGACTTCTTGGCTATTTATGTTAGGAGGAGAATGTAAAAAGTCGAGGTTTAGAGAACAACAAACTGGAAAATGGTCTGATGAATTAAACAAATTATTTACATAAAAATCCCTTATCATGGAGAGATGCGGGTTATTAACCCAGACGAAATCTATAGTACTTTTGCCCAGAACATTCACTAAAGTAAATTTACCAGGGCGGTCCGAAATACTTCTACCGTTTAATAAAGAAAATCCGTTAGTATTCATGAAATCTATTAGTTGCCGTCCCCTTGAATTTATAGTTTGATCTAATGATATTCTAGTGTCAAACAGATTAGTGTTTTCAAAAATTTCAAGAGGAGCATAATCTACGTTAGATATGCGCGAGTTAAAATCTCCTCCAATGATTATTAGAGTGTCATTATATAATTCTTGTACACTAGATAAAGAATCTTGAAACATTTCCAGGAGGTATAACAGGTCCAAGTTTGGTTTGAAGTAAACATTACATACAATAAAATTAAAGTTACGATTAGAAACTAAACAAAATACCCACCAGGGAGAATTTTCAATTATAGTGCACGAAAACTTTTTCACACAGAAAGTCGAAATACCGCCACTAGCTCTTCCTGTAGACTTCTCCTTTATAGCAACAGAGCTAATTACATTATACATGGACAAGTAGGAGGGGGATACTTTCATATCAATTGTTAACCACGTTTCCGAGAGACATAAAACATCTGGCATGTTGGTATCGTTAACATAATCTAAAATGTTTCGGAATCCCTGACAGTTCCAAAAAACAATATTAACTGGATGCTATATTTGATTTTGTGTTTTAGAGCTCTTTAATCCGTTATCACGAACTGGTGACATTTCTTCTTCCCTAGTTCTTTTAGAAGTCCCCGAAGCATGATGTGTGATAGGAACAATTTTAGGAACTTTGTTTATATATCTAATTGTAAGGTTGCTATCAGTCTGTAATTTAATGGAGAGTTCGTCCCGTAAGTCCTTTAAATGTTGTAGCTGGTTGGGAGTCATATCTTGATTAAGCTTAATTTTCTCATGTGATAACTTTTTTTTGTTTTTTAAAACTTCAATGGCATATTGTGGAGAGCTAAATGTCAAACGATATGGACGGGTTTTACCATTAACTGGTTTGCCTAGACGAGCCCCAGCAACTACTTGCGGTGAGGCTCCAGAACAAATTTTGCTAATAATATCTTGGGCAGCATTCAGCTCCAGGTTTGGTTGGCTTTCCGGCAATCCAAATATTATAATATTTTTCTCTCGCTTAAGACGTTCTGTACTTTCAGCGAAAAGTTCTTGAGCATCCATGTTTTTAAGAGAATCGAATTTTTTCTCGAGACCCAGCATTTTGTTTCGTAACTCTGAGTTTTCATCGCGCAATGTAGAGATGTCACTGAGACAGTTAGAGATAACTTGAGATTGAGTTGAGATTGTAGCAACCAAATCTTCAATTTTATAATTGCAGGCGGTAACTGCCGTAGTAAGACACGTTAATTTTGACATAATAGCTTGGAAATGATGATCATTTAGATTAGTTGAAGTGGAAGAATTTAATTTACAGTCTTGACAAATCCAGTTGCCCGTATTCGCTGAGGTGGGTACATCGTCTACATTTCCAGCTAACGTTGACCGGACGCACCTCAGGTGACATTGGCGAGCACAAATTGAACATTTTAGCTGATTGTCGATGTCCGTCAATAAAACGAGACACAAGAAACAGGTATTCGGCATTTTTAAATATTTGTTTATCGCTTTAATGATATACTTATTAAATACAAAGGTTACCTCAATGTAAATAAACACAGTTTTGGATAAAAAAAGAAATCCAGCTGCTATACTAATTAACTCACTACAAACAACACAAATGCACTGTTATCAAGTATAATTATAATGTGATTTGGAATGATTATTTTTAAGAACAAATAGGTACGTGCAAACGGTATGATTGGTACATTAAACCAATAAGCTCTGGAAGATTAATGAACTATTGGTCTTATCATAAATATTCAATAAAAATTAACTTGATTAGACAAATGAAGAACAGAATAACCAAAATTTCAGATCCCAATTTTCATGAAAAGAACCTAAAAATTCTTCATAAATTATTTTTAGAAAATGGATACCCTAATAATTTAATCAAAAACATATTGTATAATTATTTTCCAACTGTAGACATTGCAGACAATAATAATACATCCCATAATACAGTACATATAAATAAATATATATCTTTTCCATATATTAAAGAAATAACACCAAAGTTGAGTAGGATTTTCAAACCAATAAATAACATTAAAATTGCCAATAAAACATGTTTTACGATAAAATCTATTTTTACAAAATTGAAAGACAAAACTCCGATTCTCAATCTATCAAATGTAATATATTGTATACCATGTAAAAACTGTAATAATAAATACATTGGCCACACTAGTCAAAAATTAAAAAGTCGTTTAAGTTTACATAAAAGTGATTGTAGATTACATCCTGACAGATGTGCATTAGCAGAACATGTAATTGATAAAGACCACGTTATGGATTTTGAATCTGTTAATATTTTAGACATACAAACAAATACTAAAAAAAGACTTTTCTTAGAAATGGCTCACATATCACAAGAACCTTGTACTATTAACAAGAAGAGTGACCATAAGAATCTCAGTGATATTTATCACTACTTACTATCAATGGATCACAATAATAAGATTTCAAATTTCAATTCTTAATCAAAAATTAATTTTTTTAAAAAAACTTTTATAATAATTTGACATTATCATAACCTACACTCTCCATTTTTTAACATAATTTTTATAACCTATTAGAAGGAAAAAAATGAAATTGTTTATCTGTCATAATGACAATATTTCAATATTTTTAAAAAAATTCAAATACCAATTTTAGCATTTAATATATATTTACCATTTTATATCAATCCTCAATTTACTGTAACTTGATAATGGAAATAAAAGTTTCCGAAAGCTTGTTAAATTAGTAAGAAGAGTTCACTTTTATAAACTTGCCGTTTCCCCAATATTTCTGGTTTTATATATATATATATATATATATATATATATATATATATATATCCTTCTATCGTTAAAGCGTCCATACATTCTGAAATCGCATTTAATAGAGCGCCCAAGTGCATACAGCGTCCGTATACGGACGCTCTATGCACACCCCTTGTGATAATTTGTCCAGGGACTTGAAATTACGTCACGAACCTACCAACAAAATTTTTGGGGGACGCTTTTTTGATCATGAAATGAACAAAAATATACAGTACTCGAATATATTTAGTTCGCGCAACTCTCCGGCAGAGTTGCTAGGAGTATTAAGTTGTATATAGAGTATACATTTTATCTTGATAGTTATTCGCGCTTCGAGCGTCCCAAGATTTGACAATACTGCAGTTTCAGTAGAACGTTAAATTGCTTATATTGTTGAATGCAACAGTTAGAAAAATACATTTCTGGTACATTACTCAGCTCTGAGCATTCTTTCAAATACATGCTCTCGTCTTTAGAGCGTCACGTCAACCACTCTCCTCTAATAGCGCCGAATTAAGAGAATCCGATACATTAACGTAAGTAAAGGTTTAGATATGAGGTAGGAAGGTCAGTGAGCTGGCGCATTTCTTTATTAATAGTATTCTACAGTGAACGGCTAAATTATGGAATATTATCATTATTTCGAGAACCGTCGAGTTTTAAGGGAAATCCCGAAACAGGTCGATTTTTGTTGTAAAATACCCATGTTATAACGTACATGGAGTAGGGATGACGTCACCGGTGTAGGTGTAGTGACGTAATCGTTAATTTTTTTAAATAGAAATCGGTATAATGTGACACCTCATTTGAACGAGAATTTAATTCTCTATTTGACGATATTACATTTTTAACTAAAATATTTTTTTAAGAGTACGAAAACAATTTTTTTAATTTAAATTCAACCAAATTGCAGCTAATGATTTAATTAATAATGTACTTTAAAGTAACCAAATTATGCATAACAATTATTTTAAATTAAATGTTCGAAATGCCATCCATCGGTTTCTTGACAATATGCGAATCTACGGATACATTCATCAAGTACATTGCGGATGACTTCTGGAGTAATTAGACTCTTTTCATGCCTAATTCTATCTTTCAAGTCCTGTAAGTTTTGGGGTCTATTGACATAAACCTTTGATTTTATGTAACCCCACAGGAAAAAGTCTAGTGGTGCTAGATCTGGCGACCTTGCTGGCCACTCTATAAAACCTCGTCTTCCGATCCACCTCCCGGGAAAGCAATTATTTAAAAATTGACGTACTTCACGTGCGTAATGCGGAGGGGATCCATCTTGTTGAAACCACATATTTTCACTAGGCAAATTTGGATTATTGGCATTTGGATACATGTTAGCAAGGGCAGGTATAAGTTGATTTCTCAAAAGAGTTAAATAGCGTTTTCCTGTTAGATTTTCTTCAAAGAAAAAAGGGCCAATGATTCTGTCATTGATGATCCCTGCCCATACATTCACTTTCTGAGGATATTGCGTGTGTGCCTCAGTCATCCAATGTGGGTTTTCTTGACTCCAATATCTGCAATTTTGACGATTCACGGTACCATGTATAAAAAATGTTGCTTCATCGGAAAAAAGGATTTGATTGATGAAAAATGGATTGCGGATACATAAATCCTTCATAATTTCAGAAAATTGAAGCCGGCGATCGGGATCGTCGTCGTTTAATTCCTGATGTAGTTGAATTTTGTAGGGATGGTATTTTTCTTTTTTTTAAATACGTAATACCGATCTTTGGGAAACTCCAGCATATTCACCCATTTGTGTTGAACTACTGTGAGGATTGTCATGTACATTTAATAAAATATCAAGTTTCACATTGTCTTCAATTTTAGGACGCCCAGCGTTTGGAATAGGTTTAACGTGCCCAGTTTCTCCAAATTTTCGGACTATTTTACTTACTGTTGATTGGCTGATGGGTCAGTCGGGATATTTTGCGTTGAATAAATTGCATACCTCGTTCTGTGTTCTTTTTTTATCTCGGCATCCGCCAAGGATTATTATTTCTATGCGTTGTGTTTCATTTAGGCGAGCCATAATTTACTATTCAAAAGTGAAAATTACAATTGACAACTGATAACAATTCACAAAATCAAAAGATTTACGACAATAAATATTACAGTAACTATGCTACTATCACTTGCTTGAATTAACATATGACAAAAAGTTTCAGTGTTTATGAGAATGTGTCCATTATTATTTTTACTTATTTTTGCTTTTTTAAGTATTTCAGAAAGTCATGGATTCAAGCAAAAATTGTAATTTGATTGAATTTAAATTAAAAAAAATTGTTTTCGTACCCTTAAGAAAATATTTTAGTTAAAAATGTAATGTCGTTAAATAGAGAATTAAATTCTCGTTCAAATGAGGTGTCACATTATTCCGATTTCTATTTAAACCTACACCGGTTACGTCATCCCTACTCCATGTACGTTATAACATGGGCATTTTACAACAAAAATCGACCTGTTTCGGGATTTCCCTCAAAACTCGACGGTTCTCGGAATAATGATAATATTCCATAATTTAGCCGTTCACTGTATAATTAATTATTGAGTAGGAAATTATATACAAACTATTCTCGGTCATCTAAAAGACAAGTATAATGTCAATATTATATTATGTTGACTACCCCTAAATTTATTTGGAAGCTAAAACGTGTTAAAGAAAACCACTTTAATTAGGTTATAAATCTAGATTTTATTGTTTTAATACCTAGTAAGTAGTAATTATAAAACAATGTCGAATGTGGGACAAATGAAATGTAAATTTTTACACAAAACAAAAAATAGTTTTCTACTATAAAATCTACATATACACAGAGAAACTTGAAAGTTCTACAATAGGTACTACAAAGTTATTCAGATTGAAAAAAATCCTGCAGGGATACAAAAATGAAAATCATTCGAATTTAATGAACTACAGCCTTTATCTCTTACTTCTTTTTGCGTTTCCATTGCATGTACTTGTACGTATTCTTCGATCATAAAAATATTTAGTTTTCTTAAAAAAAAAGAGTTAGCACGTTGTATGCGGATGGTCAGTGGACGCCGTAAACGCGAAACAATATACGCAAATTATACATGAAACAATATGAATGAATCTCTTTTTCATTTAAATTCGAAGTCCCAAGTTACTTCCCAGTTCTTAATTTCTTTGATACGTTCCTGTATATAGGGTGCGTCCAAGTAACGCATAAATTTATTTTAAGCTTAATAAAAAGTACTATTAAAAATTCCCCAAACAGGTCAATTTTTGATTTTAAATTACCAAAATAAACAAAAGAAAATTTACAATAAATGTTCAACTTGTTCATCATTGACCAGTAGACATGACTTAACCGGGCATTAAGGTCTACTCTAACACTTTGTAGCATAGAGGGTGTTATGTTCCGCATTTATTGCCTGTCTCGGTCTTATAGCTCTCGAATAGTTGAATGAAATTGAAAAAAATTGCAAAATATACTTTTAAACAATAAAAATATATATACAGGGTGGTCCGTAAGTAATGGTCCGAAGTGAAATTGAAGATTCTTGGCCTGAGAATATTACAATCTGACGCAACTTGCTTCAATGGAATATTGATAATAAAAAAGACACAGGGTGGCAAAGTTGAAATGTCAAAAATGTTTTTTCTCAGTAAATTGAAATATTTTGGATATACAATCGTAAAAATTTAAAGATAGGGGTCTTGGTTCCTGAGAAATCATAATATCATATCCGTTTTGATGTATTTTCTAGAGGGCGCCACATGAGCTACGTTGTTGGTGTAACTGTGCACTTAACTTTTTTATCGTTAACGCTATCTCGCTTTCCATTGAAAAATATTAAAATGACATCATTTTTGTGAAAAAAATGTATACTTATCATAAGTCTCAAAGGTTGTTAGTTTTCAAGATATTCGCATTTTAAAAACCCTCTACATAATTTGCATTTTATTTATTAGTACTTTGACATAATAATAAAGCAACCATTATGAACTCAATAACTTTCAATCAAGAGAAAAAAGAACAATTTATTGAAAAATACAACAACAAAATTTAAATATTATTTCACAGTAATTGTTCAAAATGTCCGCCATTCATCTCGATACATTTATCCATGCGTTTCATGAAATATCGCCTAATATTAAACAATGTCATTGGCGTAAAAATTTTTTTGCTGCTCTGGTTGCTTGCCAAAGTTGAACTCGACTATTTATAGGGTTTCTAAGAACTATTTCCTTCATTGTGCCCCATATACTGAAATCCAAGGGGTTATATTCTGGACTGCGTGGTGGCCAAGGAAAGGGACTACCACGACCAATCCAGCGTTCAGGAAACAAGGTGTTTAAATAGTTTCGTACTTCAAGAGTGTAATGAGATTAACTGTCAAAACACGAATGATTAACTGACAGGAGTATTGTTGACATCGGCACCTACTATGTTAATTCTTGTGATGATAAATTTGCTGACATCAGCGCCTACTAACGCTATTATTTGCACCGTTCACTAACTAACGACGTTAATTAGTGTACGGTGTTATTTGTGCTAATAAGTAAAATAAAAATTATGTAGGGGGTTTTTAAAATGCGAATCTCCCGAAAACTAGTAATTTCTGGGACTAATGATAAGTATACCTTTTTGTCGCAAATGATGTAGTTTTAATATTTTTCAATAAAAAGAGAAATAGCGTTAACGATGAAAAAGTTAAGCGCACAGTTACACCAACAACATAGCTCATGTGGCTCCCTCTAGGAAATACATCAAAACGGATATCATATTACGATTTCTTATGCCTTAAAACCCCCGTCTCTAAATTTTTACGTTTGCATATCCAAAATCTTTCAATTTACTGAGAAAAAACATCTTTTACATTTCAACTTTGCTACCCTGTATCTTTTCTATTATCAATATTTGATTGACGCAAGTTGCAGCAGATTGTAATATTTTCAGGCCAAAAATCTCCCATTTCACTTTGGACCATTACTTACGGACCACCCTGTATATAATACTTCATTTGGAATGGCAAGAACCAACTGAAGGACTCATTGGAAAACGAACAAAAGGTTGATATGACATAATTTCATTAGATTAATAACAAAATTTTAACAACAGAAATATTAGTACAGGGGCCAAAAGTTATTCCTTTTCCTATAAACAATATTGATGTATGAAACATAAAAGTAGCCGATATCGCCAAGAGGCAGATTTTATAAGTATTCATGAATATATAGGATGTTCCAAAATTGATTGAAAAACCCAACTAAACCCAAGTAAATATAGGGACATTCAAGCTATTCTTTTTTAAATAATCAATTGTTTTAGCTGAAAAATCTTTGAAGTTAAAAAAGTGATTTTCAACACCCTGGAATTTAGAAACTATATTTTTCGAAATCAGCTCTTCGAAGAGAATCGAAAGATGTTGAGAAATACTGGGTGTTACATGAAAAATATGTGTTTGGTTCGTCACTGAATTTTGGAGCAGACTGTATGTTTATGAATATTTTTAAAATCTGGTCCTTGACGATAATATCTACTTACTACTTTTGTTAATAATGTTGTTTCGTGGCACCAAGGATAAACGAGATATCTAGCTCCGACTGACGTATTAGAATATTATTTGAACCAGTTGATGTACCCAGATGACTTCACATTATGCACGAGGCTATTAGTTTTCACCCAAAATTTGTTTTCTAATACTTTACTTGAAAAAAACTAAGAAAACATTTTTTTAATAACAAACATTTCATAAAACTACATCAAGAAATGGATTCCTCGTATTAAAATACATGATACTGCATAATTTTTTCCATACATTCAATATAAACCAAAATTTACAATTTTTTGGTCAGGACTGCAAAATGTTTAACATGCATCTCAATTACTCACTACTTTTGAATTCTTTCATTTTATATTGTAGATAATATACAGGATTAAAGCTGAAGGAAATTCCCAAAAAATTTTAATAGTTATGATCCCTATATCCAGTTCACCCTTGAAGTGGAAAACCCAAATATGGCTGTGCCTTTTCTTGATACACTTTTTACCAGGACACCTGATAATGTGATGATAATTGATTGGTATAGAAAACCATGTAGCTCTGGGAGATATCTCAACTACAATTCTTACCATAAATTTAGCATAAAGGTTAACTTGGTTAAACAAATGACAGCTAGGGTTATGAGTCTTTCCGACCCCATTTTTAAGAATAGGAATCGTGATATTCTTTTCAATTTGTTCCTTGATAATTCCTATTCCAAATCGTTACTAAGAAAGATTATTTTCAATACATCATCTGTCATGACACAAATTCCTACACTTTCAGTAGTTGAAGCAGGTGTAACTGATCAGGATGCTCTTATTTCAGAAAGGGTTCCTACCACTTCAATTGTTTCTTTACCGTATATAAGGGAAGTTACTCCCAGACTTACTAAGATTTTTTCTCAATATTTACAAAATGTTAAGTTTGCATGTAAGAGTGCCTTAGTAGTAAAATCTATTTACAATCCGTTAAAAGATAAAATTCCTACATTAGATAATAGTAATGTGATTTATAAAATTGGTTGCAATAGCTGTGATCTTTCTTATATTGGTCAAACTTCTCAAAAACTTGCTAGCCGTATATCTCTCCACAAGAGTGATATAAGATTACATCCTGAAAGATGTTCTCTTGCAAATCATTTTTCCTCTTTAGATCATAGAATAGATTTTGAAGGGATTAAGATCTTATCCCGTGAAAATAACTATAGTAAAAGATTATTTCTAGAAATGGCTTTCATTTTTCAGGAGGATGATCATATTAATAAGAAAACAGACATTCAAAATTTAAGTAATCTTTACTCACTTTTATTAACTTTGGATAAACATAATTTTCATAAACAAATTGATATCAATTCAAATAATATTTCATCATAGCTCCTACCTAATAATTTTTGTACCTCCCTCGTATTTCAAATAATTTATATTTCTATTGTTTTTGGTTAATGTCATTATAGTCTTGGGATTTCTTCTATTCTACTTCAAAGAAAAGAAGAATTTGTCCTTAACCTATTTTCAATCATTGTTTAATTAATAACATGTATAAATCCACGTGTTTGTGTGGATTCTTTCATTTTTAATATTTTAACTTTGTAATGATTCTTATTATATTTTATTATGTGACTGTTTGCTATTGCTTATAATGCAAGCTGGACTTGTATCATTCTTCAGTGCTAACTGTTTAACACTTTTCCCAATGTTAAGATCAAGGAATCATTCTCGATTAACGTAAGTTATGAAACTGTTGTAGCGGACCGCTTTATAATTTATGTTTTTTCTCACTTTTGTAGTTCCCTGATGATGTAAATAAAGATTTACGAAAGCTTGGAAATTTAAAAAGAGTACACTTTTCCTTTTTTGCTGCTAACCTCAATAGTATTTGTCTGTTTGTGTCCTAATTGATCAGCAACGATCACATGCGTTTATCGCTTTTCAGCTTATATATATATATATATATATATATATATATATTGTTATGGTAATGTTGTATACACTAAGATACTCACCAACCTTAGTGAAGCCAGCGATCTCTTATCTCAGGGGTGTTTCTGTTTGGGAGGAATATATAAAATATTTTTTTTATATTATATAATGGAGCAATATGTCTAGTAAACAACTTATAATAAACAACTCAACTGAACAACTGCAACACTAAACTTATTATCTCTACAATTACAAAATTAGAAAACTTTTGTGATATCACCAAAAAATACTTTTTGAAATTTTATATTAACTATTCTACTAACACCCTAATTAATTCTAATCCTAATCACTATATATTCAGTTTCCTTTTTTTTTATAATTTTGCACAATTTGTCTGTTCGATCAATGTCAAAATCCGTCAAACAATTTTCATTCTCAATTTGTCATTTATTCAATAATATTTTTCCAAAGAGGTCAAACCAAATGGGTTTTATAGAAACTGGATCTTCCAAGAATATCGTCAAGTTAAAAAATTTGAGCGTAACTCACCAACTTTCTTCAATCTTGGATCTCTATACAAAGCAGCTCCTCAACTTATACCATGTTATAGCACTCCAATAACAGTAATTCTATTATTCCAACGATTATCATTCATATTTCTTTTGCTTTTTTTCATGAAAAATGTTCATGACATCGCCATTTTTCGCCGCCAAAAAAATTCTCTCTTTTTTCAAAAAAAAAAATATCCATGGAAACCAATTTTTTTTTAAAATCATTTCCTTGGAAACCATTTGTCTCAAATTTATCGGAATTATAAAATTTAAATAATATTTACACAATTATTAAAATTATAATCATGCGTTGTTTTCTAGACATATTTTTTTTTGTAATCCACATCAATACAACATCTAACATCAAAAGTAATTTCTTTGAAATATCGAGTATCTGGTCAATACCATAACAATATATATATATATATATATATATATATATATATATATATATATATATATATATATATATATATATATATATACAAAAATGATGAAACTTGTGACATTCATGTCAATCTCAACATCGGGTCAAGCCACTGATCACTCTTCCCACCTTCGAATGGACTATTTAAGCTGGTTCAATAACGGATTGTTGGAATCGTAGACATCAATCAACACAATATTATAATTTTTATTATAACAATAAAATCAGAACAACTATAATATAAATATATAAAACGAAGAACTGTACATAAAACGAAGGACCACCGGCTTCAAATACCGGAAATATCTATAATTGAAAATTCATTTGAAGTTTTGTCATTCACTGAGAAATTTTACAAATAATCAGAATTTTAAACTTACAAATTCACAGAATAGAAAACATCACTTTTGCACTGTATTTTTTATATTAAATAATATTTTAAAAGAAACCTTTAGCATTAGTTTTCCGTGCTAAAAGGGAGAATTGACACTTTTTTTAATTGAAGAGACTGAGGCAGTGACAGTTCCTTTTTGACATTTTAACTTACTTGATTTAAAAATGACTATCTGTGAAATGAAATTGAACATATTCCCCCGCGTTGAAGGGTGTCCCTTCATAATAAAGAAAATTAAAGATTATTTATACAAAGTAAAAAACTGTTTACAAAATAAAAGAAACTACGAAATCAAAGAATTGTTTTAACAATTTAAGGGACAACTTTTTACAATTGTCCGAACAAAAATCCCATCTTGTGTTTTAATTTTCACCGCTCGAACCTTTCCATCAAGTCCAGGGATAATTTCTGCAATATGCAGAGATTCCGGAAGATCAAAAACATCCGATATTGTTACCGTCCAAACATCATGTGGTGAAAATGATGTTAAGACACGAGCACATTCGTCTTGGGCATGCAGGAGCTCAAACCGTACTGTGTAATGTTCGGCTTCAATTTTGGCCTCTTAATGGCCTTCGAGAAATAAAAAAAATAATTCACGAGTGTGTAATTTGTTTGCGTTTTCGAGCAAAAGCTTCCGATCAAGTTATGGCAAATTTACCGAAAGACAGAATTTCCATCTCTAAACCTTTTGACAAAGTCGGAATAGACTTTGGTGGGCCACTTCTAATAAAATCCTCACGGCTTCGTAAAGCAGCAATAACAAAATGTTATATAGCCATATTTGTGTGCATGGCCACAAAGGCCATACACATTGAACTAGTTTCCTCTCTCTCAACAGATGATTTTCTTTTGTCCTTAAAACGATTCATTTCCCGACGTGGAAACCCTTCCACTATTTACTCTGATAATGCAACGAATTTCGTTGGTGCAAAGAACCAACTTCGCGAACTTTCAAATTTCTTCAAGTATTCAGATAACATTAGTCATATAAGTTCATTCGCTGCCACGACCAACATTCAGTGGGAACATATTCCTCCCCATAGTCCTCACTGGGGTGGGATATGGGAGGCTGCAATAAAAAGGGCCAAATTTCATCTCTATCGAATAATAGGGAATGCTCACTTAACATTTGAAGAGTTGAGTACAGTATTATCTCAAATTGAAGCGATTCTTAATTCAAGGCCTTTGTGTCCATTGTCAAATGATCCTTCAGATTTGGGATGTTTAACACCAGGTCATTTTCTAATTGGTACTTCTTTAACGGCTTACCCTGAGCATAATGTAACAGCCGTTCCCGAAAATAGACTCAAACTGTGGCAACGATGTTGTCAATTACAACAACATTTCTGGAAGCGCTGGTCTACAGAATATTTGCAACAGCTGCAACGTAGACCGAAGTGGTTGCTTTCACGCGAAAATTTAAAAATTAATGAATTAGTATTATTGAAAGAGGATAATGTTCCTCCGTTACTGTGGCCAAAAGGTCGCATCGTAGAAATTATCCCTGGACTTGATGGAAAGGTTCGAGCGGTGAAAATCAAAACTCAAGATGGGATTTTTGTTCGGACAATTGTAAAAATTTGTCCCTTAAATTGTTAAAACAATTCTTTAATTTCGTAGTTTCTTTTATTTTGTAAACAGTTTTTTACTTTGTATAAATAATCTTTAATTTTCTTTATTTTGAAGGGACACCCTTCAACGCGGGGGAATATGTTCAATTTCATTTCACAGATAGTCATTTTTAAATCAAGTAAGTTAAAAATGTCAAAAAGGAACTGTCACTGTCTCAGTCCTTTTAATTATAAAAAGTGTCAATTCTCCCTTTTAGCACGGAAAACTAATGCTAAAAGTTTCTTTCAAAATAATATTTAATCAAAAATCCAGTGCAAAAGTGATGTTTTCTATTCTGTGAATTTGTAAGTTTAAAATTCCAATTATTTGTAAAATTTCTCAGTGAATGACAAAACTTCAAATGCATTTTGAATTATAGATATTTCCGGTATTTGAAGCCGGTGGTCCTTCGTTTTATGTACAGTTCTTCGTTTTATATATTTGTATTATAGTTGTTCTGATTTTATTGTTATAATAAAAATTATAATATTGTGTTGATTGATGTCTACGATTCCAACAATCCGTTATTGAACCAGCTTAAATAGTCCATTCGAAGGTGGGAAGAGTGATCAGTGGCTTGACCCGATGTTTGAGGGGTGCGCCAATTATTTCCACTCGATCTCTAGCACCGAAACTAAAAGAGGTATCAACAAGATTTCTTGTAGGTTTATACGGTGTCACTCGGACTACAATTGTAAAATATTTTGATGTATACAGGGTGGCTAATTTTTGTGGAATGAAAATTAATTTGGTTTTTTTAAATTGAACACCCTGTATACGATTATGTCTTCTGATTCTACTTAATATTAGCTTTACGGTAGTTTTTTGAATTTGTAAATCCGACGCGGCGTTGACAAGTTATTCCTATTATAAGCAGATTTAATGAAAAAACAGCACTTCAGAAATATTAGCACAATAAACACATTTTTTCAAAAATTCCTCCAAAAGGCTACTATGATGTAAATGAAACATACACCTACCACAATAATTACCCAACATCTTCACCTGTTGCACAGGGTGTTTGCCGATGGCGTGCAAATAGTCTAGTTTTCAAATTGCAATAACTTCATTTTTTCAAATGGGACACCCTGTATATTTTTCTTCAGTTAGAAGCTCTCCTTAATACACATTAAAAAAATATAGGGTTTTGGACATCTAACTTTACTATTTACTTTAATAATTGACGTTAAATGAGAAATAACATATTTTACACAATTTTTAATAAGAAAACAAGTTATCTATGAAAATGACAGTAGGTATATTTTGTTGTAGCATTAATTGTCAACATAAAATTTTGTATTATATCACGTCTACTATATTTAATCGGTATTAGGTATAAAAAATGGATTATAATAAGAATTATAGTGTTCAAGAAAATATTGATATGATATGGATACTGGGTGAATGTCAAAAAAATGCGTTTCTTGCTAGTAGGGTCTATCGTCAAAGATACCCAGAAAGACGTCATCCACAAAAGGATACTTTTGAGAATTTAAAGAATAGATTTGATAGAACGGGAACCGTCAAGTATGAAAAACATTCACGTGATGCTACAGCTGTTACTGTTGACAACGAATATAAAGTAATGATCAGTATAGTTGAAGATCCCAATGTAAGCACAAGGCAATTAAGCAATCAGTTAGATATTTCCAATACCACAATTAGACGCATAATAAAGAAGAATAAATATCACCCTTACCATATCCAGCTTCACCAAGAATTGTTACCGCGTGATTTCGCGCGTAGAGAAGAATACTGTAGATGGTTAATAAACAAGATAAATACAGAGCGTAACTTTTTAAACAAAGTTTTATTCTCCGACGAAGCCACATTTCATAAGAACGGTTGTGTAAATAGACACAACTTCCATTATTATTCGGACCACAATGAACATTTATTTAGAACCACATCACAGTATCGATGGTCTTTGAATGTGTGGGCGGGAATAATAGGTGATTATGTAATTGGTCCCTATTTCTTTGATGGGACTGTAAATGGAGCTGCTTTTTTAAATTTTTTAGAACTTGATTTTAGAAACCTTTTGCAAAATGTGCCTCAAAATTATCGCAACGGAATGTGGTTTCAATTAGATGGTGCCACACCACACTACCAATTAAATGTTCGCAATTGGTTAAATAGGGAATTTCAGGATCGTTGGATAGGAAGGGCAGGACCTACAAATTGGCCTGCTAGATCGCCGGGCCTTACACCTTGCGATTTTTTCTTGTGGGGTTTTATTAAAAATATTGTTTACAAAGAAGAGGTTACCACAAAACAAAATATGAAAGACAGAATTACTGCAGCATTTAGACAGGTGACCCCTGCAATGCTAAGAGATGTGCGTAAATCAATGAAAGAAAGGGCAAGAAAATGTATAAATGAAAATGGAAGACATTTTGAACACCTATTATAAATTTTAACTTTCAATATTGTAGTTTTCTTACGATTAAACTTTGTAAAATTTTGTACTTATTAAAAATTGTGTAAAATATGTTATTTCTCATTTAACGTCAATTATTAAAGTAAATAGTAAAGTTAGATGTCCAAAACCCTATATTTTTTAATGTGTATTAAGGAGAGCTTCTAACTGAAGAAAAATATACAGGGTGTCCCATTTGAAAAAATTAAGTTATTGCAATTTGAAAACTAGACTATTTGCACGCCATCGGCAAACACCCTGTGCAACAGGTGAAGATGTTGGGTAATTATTGTGGTAGGTGTATGTTTCATTTACATCATAGTAGCCTTTTGGAGGAATTTTTGAAAAAATGTGTTTATTGTGCTAATATTTCTGAAGTGCTGATTTTTCATTAAATCTGCTTATAATAGGAATAACTTGTCAACGCCGCGTCGGATTTACAAATTCAAAAAACTACCGTAAAGCTAATATTAAGTAGAATCAGAAGACATAATCGTATACAGGGTGTTCAATTTAAAAAAACCAAATTAATTTTCATTCCACAAAAATTAGCCACCCTGTATACATCAAAATATTTTACAATTGTAGTCCGAGTGACACCGTATAAACCTACAAGAAATCTTGTTGATACCTCTTTTAGTTTCGGTGCTAGAGATCGAGTGGAAATAATTGGCGCACCCTATATGAAACCATTGGTAGATTGGCCCTTAAGGTTACAAAGAATGAGACTTCAAATACAAAAATATGATTTGCAAGTATAAGGTGGGCAAAGAAATGTTCTTGTCAGATGCATTGTCTAGAAATTTCAAACAAACAGATTATTTTGTTGACCAGTTAGAAGACATGAAGCTCATGTAGGTATGATAATATCTAGTTTACCCATGACAAATGTTAAATTAGAGTCATTCATCAAAGAAACTGAACAATGTCCTGAACTATTAATTATTAAAAAAAGTCATTGTTGAAGGGTGGACAGATGACATGAGATATTAAAACCTTATAAAAAATATAAAGAAGAATTATTTGTAGGACAAGGACTAGTATTTCGTAATACAGCAGTGGTTGTACCTGTTGCGTTAAGAAAAGAAATGTTAGAAAAAATTCATTTTAATAATTTAGGAGTAGAAAAGTGCAAAGCGAGAGCTAGAGAAATATTGTTTTGGCCTAATTTAATTTCTAAATGTGACATTTGTATTAGATTTTGGGAAGCTAATTCTAGAGAACCAATGATTTTACGGGATCAAACGAGTAAACCATGGGAGATTTTGGGTAGTCATGTTTTTTGTTATAAAGTATATCATTATTTATTAGTAATAGATTATTTTACAAAGTTTGTAGAAATAGCACAGCTTAGTTCGTTATCAGCATATACCATGTTCATATACAGTTCAAAGTCAATTTTTGCTAGGCATGGAATTCCTTCACTTATATATACTAATCAAGGTACAAATAAATTTAAGCAGTTTGCAAAAACATGGAACTTTAGTCATAAAACAAGTAGTCCATATTATCAACAATCCAATGGTTTAGCGGAAAGAACGGTACAAACTTTCAAAAATAAATTGAAAAAGGCAGATTTAGATAAAAAAGATAGGTATTTAGCTTTGTTAGAATTAAGGAATACACCGGTTCTAGATAATACTCGCTCACCAGCTGAATTATTATACGGTAGGAAAATTCAAGGGGTTTTGCCAATTTTTAACCAAAATAATAGAGATTATTCGGAAACTAGAATCAAATTAGAGGAAAGAGCAGGCAAACAAAAAGAATTTTATGATCATAATAAAAGGACAGTTACAAAAGGAAGATGTAGTGGTAGTAAAAAATCATCCAAACAGTGAAGGAGGTCCTATGCCTAAAGGGAAAATAATAGAGATAAATAATAAACCTAGGTCATATAAAGTAATATTAGAAGAGGGTCAAAAGATAGAAAGAAATAGAAAGGATTTGATTAAATCAGGTAGTAGTAAGTTTCAAGAAAGAAAAGACGCATTTAATTATCCTAGTTGCTCTACTGACCAAACAATAATTGAACCTACCCGATACAACATAGATGCACAATCTAGTGAGGAACTGAGACCGAATACGGTACTTGGAAATACAGAGCCAGTACCAGTGGTTATGAGTAAAGATACAAATGGTAATGATACAAATATCACTCGCTCAGGTAGAGTAGCTAGGATATTTAAAAGATTATGTAAAAACTTGATACATATGTTAGTGATAGTTATTGGTAAGCTAGCATAAGTTACTGTTAGTAGTAGTTAAAAAAAAAGGAAGATGTTAGATGAACTAGGCTTAAGCATTGAAGCATGGTAAGTTGGCGACAATGAAGTGTCACTTGTCAGGCAGGACTGCATATTGACGTTGATGTATAAAACATGTTACTGGGATAATCAACTTTTATTTAAACAATCACCCACAAATATCAAGTTTCTTGTTCCAACCAAAATTTAAAACGGTTTGAAAACTATCAAAACGGTTTACGGATTTTCTTCTGACCACTAATCTGGCCCATGCGAATCGCTGTGTTTTTATTTTATTTTACAGTTTCTTTCACTGTTTCATTGAATTTCAGCATAACCTAGAACTTTTAATGTGTGAATTGTGTTTGTATTTAGATATAATTAAAACTAGAACTTTTAAAGTGTGAATTGTGTTTGTATTTAGATATAATTAAAAAGCTTGGTTTTTGTAACATTAAGATGTACCTTAATGTAAACAACATGCAAACTTTAACAAGTCGATAATAAAATGTCAAAAAATATACTTGTCATAAAATCTCGTAATCTTTATTTTTGATAATAAATAATATTACATGGTGTCAGAAGTTACTTGGTAATTGAAAAGCAAGATTCATAGCCAGAGATTAATTAAACAGTGAAAATGCCTGATTAAATACCTACCCACGATACAGGTGTTTCAGGAATTCGTCCACCGAAAAATATAGTCCTGATCACGGAAAACATGTCTCCTATCTGGAAAAATTGGAGTCAACAATTTGATTGGTACTCAGTAGCGACCCAACTCTCCAAAAAGCCAACAGAAGTACAAGCCGCATTATTTATGACTGCCATAGGTCCAGATGTCATCCAAATCTTCAACAATTTTAACCTCACGGAAGAACAGCAAAAAGATACAAAAATTATCAAAGACAGGTTTGAGAAGTACTTCAGCCCAAAGGCACATATTCCGTTTGAGCGCTACAATTTTTTTAAAATGGTGCAAAAGGAAGGTGAAACCTTTGACGAATTTTTGACTTTAATTAGTTCACAGACTAAAAAATGTGATTTTGGAAACCTACTGGATAGCCTAGAGACAAAATAATTTTTGGAATCCGTTCTGATAAAGTAAGAGAAAAATTATTAACAGAAGATAATGTGGAACTAGATAAAGTCATAACAATATGTACAGCCAGTGAACAAGCTACTAATCAATTGAGAGAAGTTCAGAGTTCAGAGATTAGTCAAGTTAATTTGCTAAAAAATAAGCAGAAAAAATCTGACAAAGGAAACTCAAACAATTTTACAGAAACTTTCGATTGTAAAAGGTGTGGCACAACACATGGAAGCAGAAGCTGTCCAGCATTTAAGTATACATGTGAATTATGCAGCAAAAAAGGACACTTTACACAACAATGTTTCTCAAGTAAGAACAAACAAAAAAGTAAAAAGATAAATTCGCTGGATGATGAAGACGACAGTGAAGAAACTGAAGAAGAGGTGCTATACGTAAGATCAGTGACACATATTAAAGATGAAGATTGGCATGAAATAATAAAGGCTAATAGGAAGAAATTTCAAGTGAAGCTAGATACTGGAGCACAATGCAATGTTTTACCGAAATACATAGCAGAAAAGTTAGGTTCTGAAATAAAACCTTCCAAAACTAAAAGACTGGTAACGTTAAGCGAATGTACAATTTCTGTCATAGGTGAAATACTAGTCAAATGTCAATTGAAAAATTCCGATGCAAATATACTTTTTAAAGTTGTTAATGAAGATGTACCGCTAATTTTAGGTAGAAAATCTTGTCAAGACTTAGGATTAATAGTCAGAGTAGAAGAACTTCAAGACATTCAAAAGGATGATTTATTTAAAGGTCTAGGATGCATAAAAAATTATATCTACGATATAGATTTGATTGAAAGTCCGAAGTTTAATATACAGCCCGCAAGAAGAATACCTCATGCAATAAGAAATGAAGTAAAGGCAGAATTAGACAAAATGGTCGAATTAGGGGTAATAAAACCTATAAAAGAACCTACACCTGTAGTCAGTCCTATGGTGATAGTACACCAAAAAGGTAAAATCAGGATTTATCTAGATCCTTCTGATGTCAACAAAATTATTTTAAGAAGACATTATCCATTAAAAACGCCTAACGAAATTTCCAGCAGAATACATGGAGCTAAATGGTTTTGTCTTTTGGATGCAAAAAGAGGTTTCTGGCAAATTAGGGCCACTGAAAGAACACAGAAGTATTTAACATTTGCTACCCCTTGGGGAAGATACAGTTTCACCCGTTTATGCTTTGGTTTGGCATCAGCAACTGAAGTATACCAAGAAATCATGTCTTCTCTTCTGGAAAATGTTCGAAATACAGAGTGTTCTATGGACGACTTCTTGATATTTGCAGAAACAAAAGAGAAACTACGTGAACTTACAGCTAAAGTCATAAAAATACTTAAAGAAGCAGGTATAAAATTGAATAAAGAAAAATGTGTATTTGAATCCAGACGAGTCAAATTCTTAGGTCATTTACTATCAGAAGAAGGATTGTCAGTTGATCCTGAAAAAGTTGCTGCCATCAAGAAGTTAAAAACACCAACAAACAAGACAGAGATACAGAGACTTTTGGGGATGGTAACATAGCTTAACCAGTTTATAAAAAATATGTCAGAGCTGACAGAACCATTACGGAAGTTATTGAAAAAAGGCGTAGAATTCGAATGGAGTCATGAGCAAGACGATGCTTTCTCGAAAATTAAACAACAATTAACAACTGCTCCTGTTTTAAAATTTTATGATGTCAACAAACAAGTGACATTATCCGTAGATGCAAGTTCGAAGTGTGTTGCAAGAAAATCAACCAGTAGCATATGCAACTAAAGCACTAACGAAGTTTCAAGAAGCCTATCCCCAGATAGAAAAAGAAGCTTATGCAATTAAATTCGCATGTGATAAGTTTCATGAGTATATTTACGGAAAACAGCTAATTATAGAGACTGACCATAAGCCTCTAGAGGTAATATTTAAGAAGTCTATACAATCAGCACCTGCAAGACTCAAAAGAATACTTTTTGACATAACACAGTATTCTCCAAAAATCATATACAAAAAAGGTACAGATATACCGATTGCTGAGATTCTTAGTCGTGATTGCCAACAACAACCGGTCACAGATGAAGAAGAGCTTCAAGTTCAAATTGTGTTATTCATGTCCAGAACTGCTCGAGAAGAACTTGTTTTAGCAACTGAACATGATAACGAGTTTCAAACATTGATAAACTATATTCAAAATGGATTTCCCGACCAAAAACAAGAACTTCCGAAAATAGTACAACATTATTTCAATTTCCGAGAAGAACTTGCCTTTTACGATGATATAGTATTCAAAGGACATAAAGTATTAATCCCAAAGTCTCAAGTAAATAAAATGCTGAAAAATATACACTTAGGGCATTTAGGCATTCAAAGTTGCTTACGTCGAGCTAGAGAGCTTCTATATTGGACAGGACAAACAAACGACATTATTTCATACATTAAAAAATGTGCTGTTTGTGAAAGAACTCAAAAAGCAAACACACAATTAACAGTTCTTAATAAAGAAGTACCAGATTTAACTTGGCAAATTGTTGCCTCAGATATATTTCATTTCAAAAGATACGAATATCTCTGCATTATAGACAGCTATTCAGGTTATGTTGATTTCAAGCTAATTAAAAGTTCTACATCAAAGGAAGTAATCGACCAGTTTAAAGAATGGTTTTCTACACATGGTATCCCAGAGAAGCTAGAAAGTGACAATAGCTCTTGGTTTTCATCCAAAGAATTCAAAAATCTATGGGGTTTTGAATATCAGACAAGTAGTCCTCACCATAGCAGAGGAAATGGTCTTGCAGAAAAAGGTGTGAGCATAGCGGAAAATATTTTAAGAAAATGCAACATAGATCAAAGTGACATACAGCTAGCACTTTTAAATTATAGGAACACACCCAGAACTAACTTAGGCTCTCCTAATCAGCGTTTATACACTGTGTCCGTAAAGTATGGAACAAATTCATTTTTAGCTAAACAGACCATCTTAAGAAATAATCCTGAAACACGTCGATTTTTGATTTTAATTTACCGTATTTTAAAATAATAATCTAATATACAGGGTGAATTACTTTCGAGTAATGACGTCGCCGTCATTTTTTTTTAAATGGAACACCCCCATTTTGTCTCAATTTTCGGATTACTCTAGCTGAGCTGATTCCAAAAATGTATCACATGTTGATTCCAATTGGTACAGGGTGGACAAAAATACAATAGTTTTGTGTGTGCTCATAAAGTAACGCGTAACATTCTTTATTAGTTAAATTAACAATATTATCAAAAATACTTATTGTCTAGCGGACAGAATATGATGAAATACATGACTTTATAAATGTTCGAACTGTAGCCCTTGCTGTATTTGACAGTAACCCAAAAGGTGTACAAATTCTTGTTGAACCTTGTTTATTGTGTCTTGAGAAATATTGTTTATTGCTGTCCGAATACTCTCTTTTAATTCTTGAATATTTGCTGGTTCCGGTTGAAACACAACATTCTTCAGATGGCCCCACATAAAATAATCCATAGGATTGAAATCTGGTGACCTCGCTGGCCATTCAATAGGTCCACGTCTACCAATCCACCTGTTCGGAAAAATTTCATATAGGTACCTTCGAACATCTACAGCATAATGTGGAGGTGCACCATCCTATTGAAACCATAAACTTTCATCAAAACCTCCAGGATTACGTCTGCTGGAAAACAAATTACGTAAAGTAGGTACGAGATACCCCCTTAAAAACTCAAGGTACGTTGCCCCGTTTAAATTACCTTCGATAAAGTAGGATCCGATGATTCGATTTCTTACAATTCCAGCCCATACATTTACCTTTTGCGGGTATTGTGTATGGTGCTCACGCATCCAGTGGGGGTTTTCTTTTGCCCAGTATCTACAATTCTGACGGTTAACCTCGCCATTTAACGTGAAAGTGGCCTCATCAGAAAAAATAATGTTTTGTATCAAGAGAGGGTCTCGGTGACATTTATCCATAATTTTTTGGATTGGATTGTTCCATCGGGATCATCTTCGTTTAATTCCTGCACAAGTTTGATTTTATAAGGATGCCATTTTTCAAGCTTTAATAGTTTGTGTACCGTTGTTTTGCTAACACCAATATCGCGACTAACCTTACGCACAGAAGTGTGCGCATCTTCTTCAAAACTAAGGAAAACATCTAATGCTGTATTAGCATTTGCAGAGGGTCGACGTGATTTGCGTACATTTTCAACCGTACCAGTTTCTCGAAATTTCTTTTCAATCTTACTGACTGTTGAACGCTTTATAGGTCTTTCTGAATATTTACCATTAAACAAATTGCACACTTCCATCTGAGTTCGCTATCTGTATCCATACCCAATCATCATAAGTATTTCAATTTTTTGTTTTACACTCAACTCCATTCCTACTTCAAATTAAATCTAAGCAATAATTAAAACATTCACGAATACCAAAAATATTGTAGTACTAAACTGTCACTGAACATCAATAAATTAATAAACAAATAATGATATTTCACAAAAAACTAGAAGACTAAGTTTTTTTTTAAATTGATAAGAAATAATTTCTTTCATATTCTGTCTGCTAGACCACAAGTACCAAACATGTTTGGAAACAGCTCATTTTTATTAATCTAAAAATGTAACAAACTACAGGGTGTTACATTCAAACCTATTGCTGCTAGACAATAAGTATTTTTGATAATATTGTTAATTTAACTAATAAAGAATGTTACGCGTTACTTTATGAGCACTCACAAAACTATTGTATTTTTGTCCACCCTGTACCAATTGGAATCAACATGTGATACATTTTGGAACCAGCTCAGCTAGAATAATCCGAAAATGGAGACAAAATGGGGGTGTTCCATTTAAAAAAAATGACGGTGACGTCATTACTCGAAAGTAATTCACCCTGTATATTAGATTATTATTTTAAAATACCGTAAATTAAAATCAAAAATCGACGTGTTTCAGGATTATTTCTTAAAATGGTCTGTTTAGCTAAAAATGAATTTGTTCCATACTTTACGGACACAGTGTATAGCAGAATGACCAAATCAACAATACCTATATCGAACGATAATCTTGAACCTAACATAATCACCAAAGTTTCAAACGAATTGAGAATGCAAAGAAAGAAACAATTATCATACAGTAATGCTAACAAAAAAATATATAAAAATAAAGTGGAAATAGGTGACAGAATAAGAGTTAAAACTGCTCACAGACAATGGGAAGGAGGACAAGTTCAAGCAAAAGTAGAAGAAAATCCAAGATCTGTTATTATAAGAAGTGATGATGGAAAATTATATAGACGAAATGCAGAAGTACTACATAAGACGGAATCAAACATGACTGAAGAAAAAGAAGTTGAGATAAATGATACACCTTCAGCAGAACATAACACACCTTTAACAGAACATCACTCAGTACCTGAAACTATCGGAGAGGGAAATGTTACACAGGAAAATAGTATAACAAAAACTCAAGAGAATTACGTTACAAGATCAGGAAGATTAGTTAAACCAGTGAAGAGGTTCAATTTCTAGAATTCAATGTTTTGTTGCAATTTTTATATTTTAACGTTATATTATTTAGTTTACACTTTGAAGGGAGGATGTAACATTAAGATGTACCTTAATGTAAACAAACTATCTTGATGCACTCAACTTTAACAAGTCGACAATAAAATGTCAAAAAAAGATACTTGTCATAAAATCTCGTAATCTTTATTTTTGATAATAAATAATATTGCAGTTTTATTCCTAATTTTGATGATAATAAAAATCGTGTAAGCCTTTGGATCAGCTGATTAACGATGCCAACATAAGCGCATGTACAGTACAGACTGAAGTTGTCAGATGTTCCAACCATAAACATAAATTGATCAGGGATCAGATTATTTGATAGACATGCGCGTTGAAAACGATTTGAAAATTGTTGGAAATCAGTTTGTGATTTGTGGTTGGAACAAACCTGATATAACCGCTCCTCGTGCCAAAAAGGCTCTAGAGCTAATAATGACATCTAAAACGAATACGACTCATGACATTAGTTCTTCTTTTTAGTCTTTCGCAGTTCCCCAGATCCCATACTTGCATCCCAAGCAAGAAAAGTTTATTTACCTTTGTTGTGTTGTTTACTAATATGTAGCCTTTCTACAAGAGAGGGAAAAAGGGAAGATCGACTACTCCAGACGCCTGTAAGAGCATTCCCGCTGGCCGAATGCTGTAAAGGTGGAGGCCATAAAATCAAGAGTGGGACTCTGCACACTATAGAATTCTACTATCGACTCTATTCTACACGTTTTGTCGACAAAAGTAATCATTATCGCTTTCTATATGTGAAGAAGTGACGTTTTCTACGATTACTGAGACATATACAATGTTATATTTTCAAATTTGTGACATTTGACACAATAGACATAAAGTAAAGTAGAACAAATTAATAAAGGACAAGTTCCTAATTAGGAAACCAAACAACAGTGATAGCTATTAACCGGTTAATAATTTTGTTAACCGGTCATTGGTTAATAACTAGTTATTAACTATTATCAATTTTTAACCAAAAAAAAATGTTTATTAGATATTTGTGTTCTGCCCATTATTGCAAAAATTTTGACATAATTCAAGCTTATTTGAGATGTAAATAAAAGCTCCAGAATTCAGAAGTCATCGACAGTCGCGGACGTCAGGATTTAATAGACCTTTTTAAGTGGTAAATGTTCATTTTGAATATATACCTTATTATCAACAGTAAAATAATTCTGATTAATACATACATCAAACAAATTAAGTATATCTGATTAGTACACGTAAATAGTAGTTTTTAGAAGAAAAAAAAATTTTAAGTTTTCATTTTACGTGGATCTGTTCACATAAAGGAGTAGTAACAAAACCTCGAAAAGTTCCCTTCCGAATATTGTCCGCAACATCCCTTATTTCGCTAAAAACCACCCCCAAATCGTACTTTGCGCCGGTTTTTCTCAATTTTCTCGTAACCGGTTGCTTAAACGTGAAAAATCATAGTAATGAATATTGTTGGCAATGAAATTTTGCATAAAAACTTTTTCATAAACATTTGACTTATTCTTTACTGTTTTCTCGCAAATATCGTTCAAAGCTAGGGGTAGTTTTTAGCAGCTTCTTAAAATATGATTTTAATTGTAGTGATTTTACATAATTCCATATTCTAGAAATATTACTTATGGAAATGAAATAATTTAAATCTAATATTTAAATTTTGCTACAACAGCGTCTAATCTATTGTCTAATTTAAGCCCTTTTCCACTCCACCCATGAGGTAGAGCTCTAGGCGCGTTTTTTTTAAGTAGTGTCCCCAGTAGGCCTAGTCCACTAACAGCTCGAATTTTACTCGTTTGTTTGATCCTCTTCATTTATTATTTCTAGGGTTGCCTAAAGTGCATTTAGGCAACCCTGTGCATGGCATGTGCGAAAAGTATAGATTCTTTAATATTCTTAATAATATTGGATGATTGTAAATCAGAAGATCTGTAAATCCTGTTCTTGATATTTGCTTGGGCTGGTTTTAAAAACATAATCTCTTTAGCAGGGGGAGCAAGATCAATAATAAGGGCGAGAAGATCTACATCCTGACCAACTACATCCACAGTGTCATGGTGACTGGATATATCGATAGCGGTTGTGACGATTAGTAAATCAGCATCGTCTAAAGCAGTAAACGTATTGATGTTCTCAGCATTAAATCTCTCGACAAATTGAGAAATTAATCGATCCTTGTTAGCTAAATGGCTTAATAATGTCTTCTGTTGGTCGAATATTGGTGTATTTTCATTGAATGCAATTGTAGCCGAGGTTCGTTTCAGAAGTCGTTTTTGTCGTTCAATACTCTTCATACTACTTGCATTTTCAGCGTATCCATCAAACACTACAGTTACATGATGACTGTGATGCTTACGTATAACGTTAACATAAGCTGAATAAATGTCACGAAATTGTCGATATGCTATTGTTGTAATAATAAAATTGCTATTTTTTTATTTCCAAAAAAGATAGTGGGACGGTATCCCAAAACCCTCTTACAAGCCACCACCAGCCTAAAGCATTGATTTCGTACGATTTCTGGACTAATTACATATTTTAAATAGCATACTAAAAACTAACCTCAACTTTGACCGCAATTTACGGGAATTCCGAGATGATTAGCAAAATAACTTAGAGAGTAGTTTTTATTTAAAATTTAATTTGCAACAACTTTGATCATAGGCATTTTTTAGATTTGAACAACGGGTTACGAGAAAATTGAGAAAAACCAGCGCAAAGTTCGATTTGAGGGTGGTTTTTAGCGAAATAAGGGATGTTGCGGACAATATTCGGAAGGGAACTTTTTGGAGTTTTGTTTCCACTCCTATATGTGAGCAGATCCACGTAAAATGAAAACTTTATAATTTTTTTCTTCTATTCGATGTTTTTGTGTTTAACTTCCGTGTACTAGATATTATTCCTGGATCAATATTTTTATCCTCTAGTAATTTTTCAACAAGTGTTATGCACACTTTTGGAGGAATTTTAGAGATTGGTAACATCAAATGAAATAAGTTTAGAGTTATCTTGTAACTTGTATGTTTTTAATTGTTGGATTAGTTCTATTGAATTTTCAATTGAGTATTTAGATATACCTCCATAGCTATCAAGTATATTGTTTAGTTTTTTAGCTAACTTATTATTAGGAGTATGAACGTAAGAAACTACAGGTCAGTAGATAAAGAGACAGCAGAGATGTAATTTTTGAGCAGCGGTAATAACAGTGTATCGGGGTTTCGTAGAGAGCAGTGATGCATGTAGAGACCAGTGATGCATGTAGTACACGGAAAATAAAAATTATACAGGGTGCACCGATTGTAATGACATATCATAGGGGTGGGATATATACAGGGTGCACCGAAAGTAACTACATTTAATAGGAGGGGGGCAAGGTAGTATATAGCAGAATGAAAATTCAATTATTAGGTAGTGAAGAGTAGTGAATGTTGGTGAATTATTATTAATTTGGAAAGAAAAAAATGAAAGAATTGAAAGAAGCAGTGCAAACTTTAGTATATGATTTTAACAAACGTCAACAAATGTTTGATCGGGATCAGATATATGGTAGGGGAAGAATATACACATACGAAGATTGTATGCAGCAGGCGAAGATGTATAGAAAAGGAGCTGACGCTTGCAAAAATTTGTCTGATAATTGGATGTATCGAAATATTCAATATTTTCCTTCATGTCTTTGTAGAAATCTTCAGTAAAAACCTCCAACACCAAAGAATCTGTGTCCGTATAACACAACCGAACAGAATCACCATACTGTTGTTTAACATAATCATAATAAAACTCATATATTATAGTCTTTGAAATATCCAAAACTGAAAATCCTACATACAACGGTTTATCATACACTACTTTAATTTTATTCAGTTGAACCGTCACCAAATTATCGTTAAACACAGAACAAGATTTGAATTCTGGTTTCGCAATTAATTAAAGTTTTCGCTCCCAGGGATCCTCTGGCATTTTCCCAATGACTTGATAGAATTATACGTTTTCTTTTTTCAACATTCTCCATTGTTTTTCCAAAGATCGCATTGATTAAAAGTTTAAACAAATCTTTTTCAAAGGCATTTTTAGCTTTGTTGCGTAGACTGGTGTTGAGTTCAATATATGCCTTTAACCACGCAGACTGTGAAAACTCGATAACTCTGTGAATCTTTTTTAATTGTAAACCATTTTTTAAACATTGTTTAAGATTACGATAGAGTATTATGTATTCGGTTTTATCGTACAAGTTCGGTATCAGCTTTGAATATTTGGATTTTGGAGGGGTGATACTTTCCGGGCAGAAAGGAAGATCGTTATGTGCATCATGCAGATTGGTAGCATTCTCCAAGTCCACTTCCAAAACATATCCTTTAGGTGAATCATCTTCAATAGTATCGACATTGAATAATTCAATTTCAGATTCTGTTAACCACCTAAAGTCACCAAACGGTAGATATTCCTTCATTGCAGCCCCATAAAGGTTTGTAGCATCTAAAAACATTATGTAGCTCTCTGGTTTGTTCACATCAAAGGTTTCCAAGTATCTATTGTTTGCTACAGCTTTCCTCTTGCTGCATTGAGCTACTCCGCCTCGAATTCCTTTTTTGAAGAAGTGAAGCATATCCACATCGGTTAAAAGTTGTAGTTCAATCTGAGTACATCTCAACATGGCATCCCAACTCAGGGAAGGAGCGGTAAGGTAGAGAGCTGGATCCAACTTATATTCCTTGAGACAAACTTTGCGAAAATTCTCAAAGACGTCGGCAAGAAGCAACACATCAGTTTTGAAATATAACTTTGCATAATTACTAATAGTTGTGCAGTTGAAAGTATTCCACACTAGTTGAGCTCGTGCATATTCCTCATCAGAGATAACAACACCTTTCAAGGCATCAAAAAAAATTTCCTTCGAAGGTAATTGCTTGCATCGGCACCTTCATAAATTTCAAATTTGGATAAGCTATCGTCATATGTACACTTCACATAAAAAGCAAACGAGTAAGGCACATGTTCACACACTTTAACTGTGAAGGATTTACCAGCATGGGGTTCAGCGTGATCTATCGGTTTTAATAAACTTTCAAAGTCCGCATGTATAACGAATGGCACTTGTAGCTGTTTTTCAAAGTATTTGTATTTTCTGGTAACCACTCTCCACACTTGTTTATTTTAATTTCAGAAGTTGGTAGCTTAGTGTATATGTGAGTACAATCATTTTCTTGGTGGTGTTGTAATTTGAATTCTTTTGAAAAACTTTGTAGACATCCATCACAGAAGAAAGTTCTCTCTTTCTGCGTTGTTTTTTGACTTCTCAATAATTTGGATAAATCCTTGATGAGAGTATAATGAGTGTTTCCATCTCTATCAGTTATCAATAAGAGATTAACATGGGTTGGTTTCCGCTCTGACGTAAAATGAAGGGGCCAACAACTTCATATCTTTTTTTTCCATCTTTAAATTCTGATTCCAACCCATAAACATTTACAGATATATTATTCAATTTCTCGAATTTTATAATGTCTTTCAGGGTAACCGGAAACTCTACTCCTGCAAAATCTAGCAAGGTATTAAAATGGGGGTAAGATGCTGGCTTCGTGGGATCTCCTTCGGGTTGAAATATTGCTGCATTCACACACCAAGCGAAACACGCGTTATCATTATTCCGGATATTTAAAACAGTCTGTTTTTCAATTATTGCCCTTGGCAACTTGACATAAAAAGGAGCGGAAATTGCATTAAACCGGTCTATGTTCACCTCTAAAAACATTATTTCTTGAAGTGCCCACCCACTATCTTTTTCTTGAAACTCTGAAGCCTGGTTCATAATTTCATCTTTAAATTCTTCATATACATGTTTCAAATCGGTTGTTGTAGTCACAACTTTGTTGGCTGTATTCATAGACTTTATATCTGAAATCTCCTTTTCTGGAATTATGTATATACTGAATATTTCAAAATTTATTTTTAACGAATAATGTTGTTGAAGGTATTCTTGAATTTTATTTAAAACTTTCGGTTGAACCTCATTGAGAAAATCCATATAATTTGTTTTTTTATCTGGAATGGAAAACCGATAGGAAGCTATTCTGGTTTTGAATGCGTGATGTAACTTGGTAACACTGGTTTCTAACACTTCCATACCCATACGTCTAAGTCTTTTTTTAGGAATAAAAGATTGATCATCGCAACTCTTACGTTGATGATTTTTAAGGGAGACTTTGTCCTTGGAGTGCCATATTTCAGGTGTTTACGTTTTATTTTTTTTAAAGGAAACGAGTAAAGCTTTTTGAGTGCGGTTTTTTTCTTGCTTTTATTCATGATATACAGAACGTTAAAAAAAAAACAAAAATGGCGGCCGTTGCAGCTCCGCGAAAACAAGTCCTCAAATCGCGGGAGGTAAACGGCTGACATCACTGCCCCCTCTTTGTTGATCTGAAACACAAATTCAAAGCATATTATCAATGTGTGACCCTTTGGCCATGGAATGATGGATGGGTTTTTCGTTTAGTACAAATTTCGAAAAATGGCGGCAATTAAAAAAAAATCGAATTTTCGCGTTTTTTTTTTCGCATAAAAAGATGAATAATAAATGCAAAAATGTATCTATCGAAAAAACGATCCGTCATTCCGTGAAGACATATTTTCTGAGTATGCTCTCCAAATTTCAGTTCGATATGTTAATTACAGCGGTCAGCAGAATGTCAGCCATTTTTAATAACGTGTTTTCGAGAAAAACGCGTTTAAAGTTTTGTTATGTGTGTACACAAATGTGTTTATAATTACCGCTAATCGGCAATGCCTGGTCCATAGAGGCATCCCTCCTCTTCTTCTAACCTCTCATGCTGAGCCGCTAACATCTCCCGCTGCTCAATCCGGGCCTTTTTCGCTGCGTCGGTCACCTGCTTATCCGCGCGCTCGATCCTTGCTTTGTCCCGTGAATGGATCCAGCTCTCGGCGAATGAGCCAATCCGGACACCCATGAGATCCATGGCAATTAACAATGATTCCTCACCTTCGTTGAAGATAATCACTGCTAATTCCGTGGCAATATTGACCACATCTGCGCCGGAATGAATTTCTTTGGGCGCACGCATCCAAATCATTTTATTGAGTGACTCATTGCTGTTTTGAGTATGAGCACCCAAACATCTTTCGAGCAAATCGTCCGACGACAAGTCTTTGTGAAATGGCTCGATGGCTTTCAGAACAGTGTCACTAAGAGGAGCTTTGTGCTTATATGAAGACAAAGTATGCGACGCTTGAGCTTTACGCCACGTACACCAGCTGTTTTCTCCTGGTGGACACTTCTTTCAATGCCGAAGCCAGACTGAAATAACCGTTGCAAAATCGAATGAGGGACCCTATTCAAAGGTTTCTACGCATTAAAGGCTCTGTATACCTGCGTCAGACGCCCTAAGACTTGCAGGAACCTAGCTAGCCGGGCGCCCCGCTGGGACGGGCAGAGCGCGCTGACGGTATCAACTTCGAACGCGTTTAAAATATCGTAAACGTTCGAAATCCGGGAAACGCTTCGACAGATTTATTTCTACTTACATGTAGATTAAAAATCCGTAATAAAAAAAATTGATTTTTTGAAAATTTCAAGGACAAAGTCTCCCGTGTATTAAACCTTGAAAACTGTTTTCCACAACTGTCACAGGTAGTTGAACGTTGACCACAACATAATTGATGTCGACGAAGATGGTAAGCTCTAGGAAATTGCTTACCACACTTGATACAATGCATGATGAAACTAAACAAAAACCAGTTCTGTAATTACGTTTATAGACAAGAAAACGCATGCGCAATAAGTCTGAAGGTGAATTGGAAGTCGATATATTATTTTGTTATTATTTATTCTTTCATTATAAAGTTTTCATATAAAAAAATACATTTGATAACGCGCAAATACAATTAATATTATTATGATAAAAACATTTCGTTTCAGATGAAGTGACTGGAGGGTGTTCTTCAAATTCGTAAACTGGAGCTATTTAATATTTTTTTATATAGTCAGCTTTTTCCTCTCCTTTAACGAAAACCATGTCAACATCATTTGTTAATTTGGCAACTATATTGTAATACGGCACCAGAGTCTCCGCGTTCACTGCAACTCCTGCAATACCAGAGAACACCTTGGTACCGGTTGTAGTATTTCTGCTTTGAAGTTCTCCACCTGAAAACAAAAATCTACGTTCTCAGTCCCTAAAAGGAACGAGAAGGCAGCGTAGCTGGCTGTCACCACCCACGAGTACGTGGGAATCAGGAGTCGACGACTCCTGAAATGAATGTCCGAAAGGTTGGATTCGGCCTCCGCGGCTATCAGCTGTTGTCGATAATGAGAGGTCTTTATATGATAGGGTTACGTCGGTTATAGGGTTAGGACTGGGGTAGAACCAGGCATATTATTTTTACGGAAAAATCATTTATGTATATGTATATATATATATGATATCTACTTAATTCGCTTTTCGTCCTCTTTACATTCACTCCTGCCTTTATTCTATCATTCTCCCTTGGTTGGGAAATTAAAATAGTCTTTAGTGAATTTTAACGGGTTTATTGTTCAACAAAAAAAAAATAAAAAAAACAATTAGTAAAATGTTTAAAAAAATGCATATATATATATATATATATATTAACTACACGTGACTAAAACTCTATCGTGACTGAAACCCTATTAGTAATAGGAGGACACTTTAAATTTACTTTACAAATTACAATTACAATTTACAAAACCATGAAAAAATTAATATGAAACTGCCGGTGTGGACTAAATATTCCGTACACCTCATAAATTAGATTCTATTGAATAAACATTTAGCAATCAAACTGTGCTTCCTTTCCTAGTTTAGACGGTGACGCCCAAACATGTGGACTCTCACGGCAATATCAGTTTAAAATTAATAAGAACATAAAATAAAATAAAACAAATTATACAACCAAAATCATGGATGCGAGACGGCAATAGTAATAGGCTAACCAAACTACAAAAATCATAGGTACACAGTTAGTACATTTTTCAAATTACTCACCAAATTCTGTAGACTGGGCTTTCTCCAAAGGGTGGAAGACTGCCTGACCTGAGCGGGGCTCGTTGGCTCCAATACCCGATTACCGATCGGAATAAGGTTTTACTCGAAACCGGTTCGCTTCTAGCGAACCCCATTATTCCGTATCACCAACCCTGATTATCGAGAAACACCGTAGAGCGCTTCAGTAGACGCTCTCTTGAGAATTTGCTTTAAAATTTGACAAAATCTTTTCAAGTTAATACACTACTTTATAGTATGAAAATTATTGAAAACTTAGAGAACCCAAAATTAAACCGCTATCCGCGCACCCGAACTCGCAACCAGAGGCAACCGTGACTACCGTTCAACTCCGAAAGTTTTTTCTTCTTTCCTTGGCTGAGCAATTTCGCAAAGTCAGCTTTTTTTGCTTTCGTTCACATGTTGCTTTGTGATTGGTCTACCCCTTTCCGCGGAATCGCTAAATCAGGTATTTTTTCCCAAGCGCGTGTTTTTTTTTTTCGGGCTCAGCGAAATCGTTATTTTGCAATTTGCTTGCCGTCTGCCTTTATTTTTTCAATATGTACTGTTTATTTTTTTTGGACCTTTGAATTTTTGCATATCAGCATGTTTGATCTATTATAAATTAAATGTAATTTATTATACTGGGTGATGTTCCCTATATTTCTTTATTTGGTATTTATTACATTGCCACCCCCTTTGAAAAAGTGTTGGACTTACCTGTCCAACACCTTTCACGTGCACCCCTTACGCTAAACTTAACTACGTACAACATCGTGTCACTGCGTTACATGTTCCCGCGATTTTCACCTCTAGCACTACACGTTGCGTGTCGCACTGCTGCACTGATTGTTGACTCTTTGCACGGTCGTGTTCATTGTTGCAATACCTATGACTCCCTTGTCCCGCTATGTTGATTTACCTGCTGTGAGCTGGATGTATCATTGGCATCAATGGTTTGTGTATACAGAATAGAATGGGTTATATTATTGTATGAAACTGAATTCTTGAGGTGAAGGGTTAGATATCCTTCACTGCTACTAGTGCACAACTAGTTGGCTGAAATATTAGGAGAGAAACCGTTTCGGTTTCAATACTGTGCCCGTGGAGTGGGGCAAGGACGATTTGAGAATTGTCAAACATTTGTCGGATTAACTGGGTGGTCTAAGGACCACAAGTTTGGGTATAACCTTGTTGCGAGGTACTCTCCCTTCTTGAAATGGTTGACTCCTCGTCTGTTGTCGGGGGCTACACGTTGCATTTTATCTGCCGCGCACTTTGTTTGCACTTGAGTTTAAAGAGTTCTTAGTTAATTATTACATTGTAACGGTAAAAGTTGTACCTCACAGGGCACCAGCTCGAAGGGCTCCGGCTAGAGACTCCTCTCAAGGGTGATTCGACCCCAAGTTTATGTCACACAGGGATAACAGAAGGGTTGTAAAAATTGAGGGCGCCACTACCTTTTTAACGATGAAAACTACAAAAAACTAAGGCGGAAAAGGTAGAAACGCCTTGTAAAATTTAAATAAAAGTTAATAATTTAAAAAAGTCTCTAAAAATTACCCCGGGCGATATCTCCCTCAACTTTTATAGTTGAGGATTTTAATAAAAAAAAGAATTAAAAACAAATTTACAATTTATTCTGCCACAGGAAATGAACAACGGAATTTAATAAAGGAATTTGTACTTTTATAGGTACTTAGCTTAGATGAAGTGGTTTCCTGGAGAAGAAGTCAGGTCTTGATCCGAACTGATGAGTTCTGTTCTAGGGCGGTAGTTTGAGCTAGGGCTGTATCCTTGGCTATATTCTTGGGGTTATATTCTCCGGTTAAATTATTCGGCTAAATCCTAGCCTAGGGTTATATTCTTGGTTTATATCCTAGCCTAGGGTTATATTCTTGAGTTATATCCTAGCCTAGGGTTATATTCTCGGGTTCTATCCTAGCCTAGAGTTATATTCTTGGCTTATATTCTCGCCTAGGGGCTGTGCTTACCACAGCAAAATTCCTAAGATAGATACTTAAGATATGAAAGATAGCGAAAGACGATGTGCCCTCTTAGGCAGACGATAACAAAAAGAGGTGTTTAACGTGGCGTTGTCCGTTGGCAGACGTCAATTGTCTTACGTTCGGGGTAGAAGAGTTTGGGATCACAGAACTATAATTGGACGTGGCTAGTGACGACGAGCGCTAATTAAAAGGATTTATTCTGTAAAATCGAAACAGGTCGATAGACATGTTACACCCCCTCTCCTCCGGGAAAAAAATGATTCGAAGAATTATTTTTTTTTTGTGAAAAATGGGCTTAATAAGATAAAAGGAGGGGTGAAGTATCATTGCAAAATCTATGTATCTTAGGTAAGGTAAGGCAATTGTCAAAGGTAAAGGTAAGGCAGTTGTCAAAGGTGACGGTAAGGCAATTGTCAAAGGTAAAGGTAAGGCAGTTTTGTCATCTTGTGATTATCATGTAGTTATGTCATCGTATAACACAAAGCACACACTGAGAACGAAAGGTAAAGATAGGGTGCGATAATTTCTCAGTGCAGGCGAAACGATAAGATAAGGTACGGTAGGGTGTGTTTTGATAAAACGCTGGGATCTCAGATACGCAGAGCGAAAAATTCCAGGAAATACCAAACCAATGTCTCCGGGAGAGACAAAAATAAACACGGTGAGTGATGTCAGCCTAAAATTGATTTAGAATGCAATTCCCTCGGAATTCTAATTAATTCATAAATCAGCCTAATTTTCACCGAGCAAAGAGTAAAGATTTGTCATAATGACGTCACCAGGGGTGAAATACTACTTGACTTAGCAAAGATTATTGGCAGGGCGACAACACTTATAGTGTTCCACAAGGAACGGTTCTAAAATATACGATAACGGTAGGTAGTTCACAAGTATCACAATACGGCAACGCAAAAGGTATGTTAAGGGAGAGAAAGAAATACATAGATACTTACTTTGAATGGTTTACGGTAAAAGAGAATTGAAGATAAATAGGGTGATTCTGAAAGGTAAATCGAGGTCGAAATAATGGTATGTGTGGTTAGGAATAGTATGTGGCGACATTATAAAAAGAAAGACGATAGATTCTTATCACGAGATCGGACAAAAAGGTATTCTGGTTTATACGCCGAGAGCACAGGAAGAGGGCAGAAACAGCAGCGCCCGATCGACATTCGGTGAGGTTGCCAGTTAGCGTCCACAGTAGCCATTGGTCATCGATCCGAAAGTCAATCCAGCTACATGCATTCAGTCCGTTGATATGCTCTCTTTGTTAAATCGAACAAAGGTATTATGACTAAAATTACACCCATGACCTTGTCAGGGAATACGGTACATCGGTCCAGAACTCTACAAGAGTGTGGCCAACCTGGTTAAACAAGATAAAAAACGACTAAAAACTAAGGAAGAACTGCCATTGAAGGCAAGAGAAAGAGAAGAGATTGCTATAGGATACAAGGTGAAGAGAAAGAGCGACTAAGCAGTCATTTAGAAAACGGAAAGTAAAAGAAAAAACTCCAGTGTATCGTTTTTGTAGGAGAACGATAGCGAAACTCCAAGAGAATGGCACGGTTGCCTAAAGTAAGGAAGAAAACGAAAACGGAAATAATAAAAATAATGGTCAACTAAAACTCAATTGTACCGTTTTTTAGGAGAACGATAGCGAAACTCCAAGAATGGCGCGGTTGCCTAAAGTAAGGAAGAAACGAAAATAGTAATGATAAACTAAAAACTCCATTGTATCGTTTTTTAGGAGAACGATAGCGAAACTCCAAAGAATGGCGCGGTTGCCTAAAGTGAGAAAGAAACGGAAACGGAAATAATAATGATAAACTAAAAACTCAATTGTACCGTTTTTTAGGAGAACGATAGCGAAACTCCATGAGAATGACGTGGTTGCCTAAAATAAGGAAGAAAACGAAAACGATAATGAACTAAAAACACAATTGTACCGTTTTTTTAGGAGAACGATAGCGAAACTCCATGAGAATGACGTGGTTGCCTAAAATAAGGAAGAAAACGAAAACGATAATGAACTAAAAACACAATTGTACCGTTTTTTTAGGAGAACGATAGCGAAACTCCAAGAGAATGGAACGGTTTCTGAAGTAAGTGACTCTACGTTAGTTGTAAAAAGCAAAATTACCATTTGTTTGTGAAACGGTAAAAAAACTCAGGTAGCAAAAAGTTAGGTACTTGACAACAGGAGCCAAAAATTTGAATGACGTAAAATCCATTTCGAACAGAATGAATGAAATGCGGGATAGGAAAAGGAATTAGTGGGCAATAGGGTTATACTAGATTGACTGTGTCAATATTATTGTCTTGTTCATTGTCTAAGTCATCTGGAAGGTTTTCGTTGTTTACGTCAATAAATTGGTTTTTCAGATCTGAAACATGCCAATTTCCAAGATCATTACCTGAAAGGTCTCTCAGATTATAAACTAGTCTAGAAATTACTTTATGGACAATACATGGAATAAATTTAGGGGCAAATTTTGCTGCAAAGTTATCATTTTTGGATGAAAGTACATAATTCTTTTTCCATAGGCGGTCACCGACATGATATTCTACATCTCTTTTTCGTAGATTATAATACTTTGTATTTCTGTCATGGGCTTGCTTGAGTTTTTTGCGTACATCAATAAAAAGTTTCGGGAGGGTTTGTAGGTCGTCAATGAGTTGTAATTTGTCTGCATTATTGATTAAATTGTTAGCATTTTCGGAAATTGCACCATAAAAATCTCCACTTAACGGTACGTTTCTGGCAAAATTCAAGAAAGCGGGAGAGTAACCTGTAACGTCATGTTTTGCGGTTCTTATTGCTTGCGCAACTTTATGCAAAGATGCATCCCAATTTTTGTGAGAGGAATTGTCATGAATGTAACAACGTAAGGCAGTGACTATAACTTTATTGGTCCGTTCGGTATGGTTAGCTTGTGGGTGATAGCGTGCATTGTAGAAAATTTTTTGTACTTTATATTGATCCATCAATTTTTTAAAGAGGGATGAGGTAAAGACTGTGCCATTGTCGACGGAAAATATTTGTGGGACTCCAAAAATAAGAAAAACTTGATTTTCGATAAATTTAACAATACCAGCAGCTGTGGCATTTTGCATGGGATGGACGAGACAAAATTTAGTAAACCAATCTGTTATAACGAGAACAAATCTATTGTCATGTTTGGATCTGGGGTATGGACCTATTAAGTCAGCTGAGATCCATTGCCAAGGGAAATTAATGTCTTTATACTGGCCCATTATACCAGCTTTAGGTAAATTTTGGGTTTTGCAGGAAGAGCAAACGGAACATTTATTGATATAACGAGATACAGTGCTTCTAAGTTTTGGCCAATAGTAGATTTCAGAAATTCGAGCGATGGTTTTGGAAATTCCAAGATGTGCGCTAGTTTGATCGTCATGAAAAGTCTTTAGGACATCAATACTGTTTGGGGTAGGGACTACAATTTTCCAATTGGATAATAGGGTTTGGGGAGAAGACGTGTTTGTAGAGGACATTATTTTCTACTTTAAAAGTGGGGAATGACTCGGGATTATTATTGACTTTATCAATCATAGCGGTATACCAAGTATCTGGCTTGAAGGTAGTGACATCAATCACTGAAATATCTGGAAATGAACGGGAAAGTGCATCACTGACAACCATAGTGGTTCCTTTTCTATGTTTGATTTCAAAATCAAACTGCGATAGTCTGAGTGAAAGACGAGCTAAATGTCCAGAGGGGTTAGAAAGTTTTGATAGATACTGTGAGGATGAATGGTCAGTTTCGAGTGTGAAATGACTTCCTTCCACATAACCTCTAAATTTTTCTACACCAAAAATTACACCTAAAAGTTCTTTTTCAGTGGTACTGTACTTTCTCTCGGTTTTGTTCAATGTACGGCTTGCATATGCGATAAGGTGTTCGATACCATCACATTGTTGATATAAGATTGCACCAAGTCCGGTGTCACTAGCGTCAGTCTGTATAATGAATTCTTTAGAAAAGTCAGGGCTTGCAAGAATGGGGCTAGAAGTACGTCGTTTTTTGACTTCGATAAAAGCATTTTCAGCCTCAGGGGTCCAAGAAATTGGTTGTCCTTTTTTTCTGCCATGAAGAAGGTCAGTTATTGGGGAGCAAACGGTAGAGAAATCTTTGATGAATCGGCGGTACCAGCCAATTAAGCCAATGAGTCTTTTGACTTCGGTAGTGTTTTTGGGAGCAGGGTAGTCAAGGATAGCGGAAACTTTGTCTTCATCTGTCTGACCAGCTTTGTCGACTACAAAACCAAGAAATTTAAGGGAATCTCGACAGAATTCACATTTTTGAAAATTTACGGTAAGGTTTGCCTCTTTAAGACGAAGATATAACTTATTAAGTATTTCTAAATGAAGTTCGAAGGTAGGAGTAGCAATAATGATGTCATCCAAATAACAAAAACAGTAGGGCCTTAAAGAAGGGTCTATAACAATGTCCATTAGACGTGCCATAGTTTTGGGGGCGTTAATTAGACCATAAGGAGTGGTCGTGAATTCAAATAAACCTAAGCCATAGACAGCGAAAGCAGTTTTGGGACGAGAAGATTCAGTAAGGGGTATTTGCAGAAAGGCTTTTTTCAAATCAATGGAGGTAAGAAATTTAGCGTCTCGGAGTTTTCTAAGAATGACGTCTACTTGAGCCATGGGATAGGAATCAGGAGTGGTTACTTTATTTAGCTTTCGGCCATCGAAGCAGACGCGGCATTCTCCAGACTTTTTTGGGACTACCCAAAGGGGTGAACACCAAGGGGAGTTCGAAGGTTGTATGACATTTAATCGTAGCATCTCGTCGACTTCTTTTACTAAAAGTCCTTGCATGACTGGGGATAGAGGATATTGGCGTTGTGTAATCGGTTTTGCATCACCAGTGTCGATATCGTGTTCGACAAAATTCGTTCGACCAATTCGGTCAGGAGGGGCAAGAGAAGAGAATAAGCTTACAGTTTGCTCAAGTTTGTTTTTTTCTTCAATAGAGAGAGTAGAAGCAGATCGTATTGTGTTAATAACACAAGTGGAAGATAATAGGGAGTATGACAAATCATGAAAACTCATGTCTATTTTGAATAAGCTCAAAAAGTCCATTCCTAAGATAAGGTTATGAGTTATTGACGGTATTATCAAGATTTTGATTGTCTTGGTAATGTCATTCACTGTCATTGGTGCGGAAATATAGCCCATATATTGTTGAGGTACACCGTCAGCGGTGGTAATATTTAAACAAGAATCATATTGTATAGGTAAATGTAAGGAATGCAACAAAGAGAAACCCTGATTTCCAAGAACAGTAGAGTAACTGCCTGTGTCGACCATAGCTAAAACGGGTAGGTCTAAAATTTTCACGGTAAGGTAAGGTCTGTTATCATTAGGTTTTTTTGCAAATAAGGGACAAGTATTACTGGAGATTGAAACAGTACTTGGCTGTATTGAAGGTAAGGCAACTGGCATGTCACAGACAGGTACGGGAGTTGTATTGTCAGTAATCGAGAAGTTTTTGTCATTGTCTTCAGTTTTCTGGATGTCGCTAGTGTTCGGTACGGTATTTGTAATTCGTTCGATAGGTAAAGGTAATGGTTTGTCTGTATTTTTAGAATGATTGGACGCTAGGAAACCTTTAACGAAAATAAGATAATTTTGCCATTCAGCAGCAGAAGTTGAAAAAGTTAGTTTTGGTTTGTTGGGGGGTTGTGATTGTTTGAAGATCTGTTTGGAGGTCTGTTCTGTCTTCTGGGGTTTTCTGGCTGGGATGTAGTTGATTGTGCTTGACTGGACACAGTGGCCAGATTCGGTGGACCAGTCTGTCTCGAGTTTTTTTGATTGCATTTACGACATTTTGGTTTTGAAGTGTTTTTTGCACCTCAACCGTAGCAAAAGATAGATTTGGGCGAGAAACATTGAGAATATGAGTGACCAGTTTTGTCACAATTCCAACAAACCAAGGAAGTTAATACTGAAACGTTTGCGGGAGTTCTTTGTCTTTGATTCGACGAGGAGGAAACATAAAGGCACGATAAATCTGGTTCGAGCAATCTAGGATTATTATAAGATGGTGATCTATATCTGTCTGACCAAACACGGGATTCCTCAATTCTTTTGCACAACTCGGTTAGTTCGTCAACTGTTTGGGGGTCATGAAGTGCTAATGACGATATAAAGGAAGGTAAAAGGTTCCTACGAATCTTTGCGACACGAGTACGTTCGTCAACAACACTAGACAATCGATTAAATAATCCTATCATTGAAGATATGTATGCAGCAACCGGTTCGTTAGCACCCATAGTGCGATTAGAAATCTCTAACTCTAAATCAGTCTCATAACTATATGGCAAAAAATCGGCTTTTAATTTGGCAACAATGTCTTTCCAGGATTGAAATTTACTGCGATTATTAAGATACCATGTGAAGGCATTGTCTTTAAAAAGTTCACATGACTGCAAAAAGAGCTCATTTTCTGTAACTCCTCTAGAAAGTCTAAGGACTTCAACTTTTTCCAAAAATAAATGAAGTGATTCATTTTTACCAGTGAAGGAAACATTCCATTTGTAAACTGGATCGTGTTTTTGATGGGGGATTTCAGAAAGAGTGGGGGAAGGAAATGTGTTTGAAGGTAAAGTGTCTTCTGTTCTATTGTTGGTGGGAGTTGTTTTTGTCGCAAAGTCGGCTTCTAGAAGTATCAGCGTATTTGTCAAGGCTTGTTGTGTTAGTAATTGTTCATTACTTTCGGCATTTAATCTATCAATTCTATTTGTCAAATGTGTCAGTCTTGAATTGATTCTGGAAAATACTGGTTCATTTTTATTTCCACTAAATTGGTTGATAATGTCTGTTAAGTCATTGATTGTTTCTGTAACTTCCACTATATCGTCCTCAAAAGAATATGAATTGACTGGGGACGAAAAACTTCTATTAGCATTTTCCCTAGCAAGAAGACCTGTTAAAACTTTACGTTTCTGTTCGACAGTATCCGGGACAGGAATATTTCTAATTTGAATTTCATATGAAAGTTCAAAAGACTTCAAATGATTGGCCTGCATCTTGAAAATATTTAAAAGAAGAGAAAAAGAATAAAAAACGGTATCTAAATCAACAGTACTAATCAAATAGCACTAGCGAAAGCAAAGGATCTAAAATCCGAATGAACATAAATGCCTGGCAACGAGATATAGATATGGAAACTGTATGTACGTGAATGACTGTAGATATGAAAACAACAAATACTTATTGCCGATAGATGTCAATTAAAATAAACAAAACCGTACTATATTTTCAACAAATCATACGTAGTAATAAAAATGTTGCATAATAACTCCATAAAAATTATAAGTATCAAAATATATAACTGGTCAAGATCAAAAATGTATCATAAACTGTCATTAAAAATTATTGTAACACATCACAATCTCTGTTATCAAAAAAACTGAAATGCAAAATATTTATATTTAACGATAAATTGTTAATTTGGCAACACTGCACTTTATATTAACAATATTAGACAAGAAAAAGTAAGAGAGTTTGAAGATAAATTGTTACTTTGGCAACACTGCACTTGATTGACAATAGGTAAGATAAGATATTTCAGTTTGTGTAACTCGACACAATTCAACTGAACAAGATACAAACGGCAAGATATTTCAGTTTGTGTAACCAGACACAATTCAACTGAAAAAGATAATTTTCTATGCAGCTACATAAAATATAACAACTTATCAGAAAACAGACACCTTAAGAATTTACTTAAAACGTGGCAACATTGCAAACAAATCAGATGTAATTCACCTTTCCCAAAAAAATCAATAACAAAATTCCGTTTCGGAACAACAAAAGATTGTGCTACACTACGTTATCTCTTAAAAAAATAAACCCAGAGAATATTCGTTATCGTAGACCAAAATATATATTGTAAATAAGGCAGGTAGTTAAGATAAAATTAAAAAAACGTCCAGGGTCGGTACAAGATAGTTACTTGAAAAAGTGAAAATTTTTTTAAAAAAGTTAGTTGGAAGCAAAAATTCTAAATTGAACGATAAGAAAAATTTTAAAGAGAATATGCAAAAATAAAAAAACTAAAATCCTTCCAACCCAACTGTTAACATCGTGCAACAAAAACAATGGGCGCCAATTTGTAACGGTAAAAGTTGTACCTCACAGGGCACCAGCTCGAAGGGCTCCGGCTAGAGACTCCTCTCAAGGGTGATTCGACCCCAAGTTTATGTCACACAGGGATAACAGAAGGGTTGTAAAAATTGAGGGCGCCACTACCTTTTTAACGATGAAAACTACAAAAAACTAAGGCGGAAAAGGTAGAAACGCCTTGTAAAATTTAAATAAAAGTTAATAATTTAAAAAAGTCACTAAAAATTACCCCGGGCGATATCTCCCTCAACTTTTATAGTTGAGGATTTTAATAAAAAAAAGAATTAAAAACAAATTTACAATTTATTCTGCCACAGGAAATGAACAACGGAATTTAATAAAGGAATTTGTACTTTTATAGGTACTTAGCTTAGATGAAGTGGTTTCCCGGAGAAGAAGTCAGGTCTTGATCCGAACTGATGAGTTCTGTTCTAGGGCGGTAGTTTGAGCTAGGGCTGTATCCTTGGCTATATTCTTGGGGTTATATTCTCCGGTTAAATTATTCGGCTAAATCCTAGCCTAGGGTTATATTCTTGGTTTATATCCTAGCCTAGGGTTATATTCTTGAGTTATATCCTAGCCTAGGGTTATATTCTCGGGTTCTATCCTAGCCTAGAGTTATATTCTTGGCTTATATCCTCGCCTAGGGTTATATTCTCGCCTAGGGGCTGTGCTTACCACAGCAAAATTCCTAAGATAGATACTTAAGATATGAAAGATAGCGAAAGACGATGTGCCCTCTTAGACAGACGATAACAAAAAGGGGTGTTTAACGTGGCGTTGTCCGTTGGCAGACGTCAATTGTCTTACGTTCGGGGTAGAAGAGTTTGGGATCACAGAACTATAATTGGATGTGGCTAGTGACGACGAGCGCTAATTAAAAGGATTTATTCTGTAAAATCGAAACAGGTCGATAGACATGTTACAATATATAAATATATATATATATATATATATATATATATATATATTGTAATTTATTTACAATTCTTTTGGAATCGGCTCAAGCCATTCATTCATGAACTTTTGTCTTTTATATATATTGTAAGTTATTTACAATTCTTTTGGAATCGGCTCAGACCATTCATTACTTTACTTTTGCCCTACATATTGTAATCTACTTACATATATTTTGGAACTGGCATAGGACGTTCAATATTTAATTTTTGATCATACATATTGTAATTTGCTTACATATATTTTGGAACTGGCATAGGCCGTTAAATATTTATATATTTGATCATACAAATAGTACATTTAGTATTACCTATGGTTATTGTTAGCTACTAGTATAACTATATGCCTATGATCATTATATTTTACCTACGTAATTTATACATTTTTTCCCCTTTGGCTTTGCCAAGGTTGTCATTTTGATTCGGTTACAAATACATTTTTTTTGTGGTAAGTTTGGATAATTGTTTTCTTTATTCCTATCACTTTGCTAGGTTTAGGATAGGTAGATTACTTTTGTTGAGTAGAGACCTAGCTGGCGCCCATATTTTTCAGAATCCGGAATTGTGTAATTTGACTCACACCCACTCATTGTCTGAGTTAGTTGAAGGCCTGAAAGGTTGTCACCGGAACAACCGGACTTACCTGTAACCCATAGGTGATTTTGTTTAGTGACCAATTTGGGCGGTTACAGTTTTTGGCGCCCAACGTGGGGCATTGTTATTGAAAATAGGCATTGGTTATTAAAATAGGTATTTTAATTTATAACTTTTGTAATTTTAATTGAATTGGCGATACAAAAAACATAGGTAGTATTATACTCTTGAGATTATATGTATAAGTGTGTGCTTACAAACAGGTTATTGTATTGAAAACTTAGTATTAAGACAAAACTGATCTGATTTATTTTGACGAATTTTTTGTATGATTTATGGTTTGACATATTCGATACATACATAGCGTACTATTTAAATAGTAATATATTGCACTATCGACATTTGGTGAAGCGCATTACAGTAAATTTTAAGACTATTTTATAGGGAAAATATTTAGGTGGTTCAATATTTGTGTAGGTGTATTTCAATATGGCTCGGAAAATGACCGAAAATCGACTTGACAAGGACGAACTTGAATGGGAACTAAAATTAAGAGGTGTCAAGGTTGGGTCTGTTGATGAGATGCGAACCAGTCTAGCGATGGCTATTCGTTTGGAAAAAAGTGGGGAGAGTTTTCGATACCCTAAGTATCCGTTTTCGTTTGAGGAAGATAGGTTAGCATTGGTGGAAAAGTGTTCACAAATTGAGGTTCTATTAGGTAGTTATGTAGGAGTGGCGAATGTAGGTGAAACTCAGAAGTTACAGGCTAAGCTTTCACACGCTATGAACAGGGTAGATCAGATGCTGACTGAAGGAGTTGAGGCTCACGAGGCTACGAAGTCTGAATTGTTAACTAGGTTATTAGGGTTGTTCGATAGATTTCATGTATTGTCTTCCGTAGTTGCTTCAACAAGCGTTCGCGTTCCTGCTGCTTTAAGTATTTTCACCGCTAATCAATTTCAAGCTGGGGATCAGAATTGTCCCGCATCGTCTCCGGAAGTGAATGCTTCTTCAAGTAACGTAACGCGTACGTCTTCTGTTAAGACAGTACCACCTCATAAATGGGGATTAGAAAAATTTTCAGGAACATCGAAGTCATTGTCAGTATCGGCTTTCTTCGAACGAGTTGGAGAGTTGAGGTTTGCTCGAAACGTCCCCAACGATATGTTACTAGATTGTGGCGTAGATTTATTTTCCGATAAGGCCTACCAGTTTTACAAGGATGTACGGCTAAGAGTCAGTTCGTGGGAGGAGTTGAGTGAAGAATTTAAGGCGGAGTATTTGTCGGCCAATCATACGGACGTACTTTTTGATGAGCTGAGACGTCGGACACAAGGAGCTTCGGAATCTATTGGGGTTTATATGGCGGTAATGTCTAGTTATTTTAGTAGGTTAGGTTGTTATGTTCCAGAGGAAGCAAAGCTGTCCATTATAATGAAGAATTTACATCCGTTTTATCAGGATCGGTTAAGAGATCCATTACCAAGTACCATGGAGGAATTGCGTAAGGCTTGTCGTAGAATGGAAGATAGACGTGATGTCATAAATGCTTATGTAGAACCTGGGGTTAAGCGAGGTAGTGTATTGGAGAGAGATTTAGCTTTTGTAGAGACGGGGACTGCTCAACCATCAAGTCACCTTGAGGTAGTTAGTACTTCTTCTGATACTAGTAGGAACAACATAGTATGTTTTAGATGTAAAAAACCAGGGCACCGTGCTATTGGATGTACTCTTCCAAAATTGCTACACTGCTACAAATGTAAGAAGGATGGGTTCACAGTCAAGACGTGTCCAGCATGTAATCCGGGAAACGAGGCGCCGCGCTCTTAACTGGTCGAGGGGGAGTCGCGGAAGGATGTTCGACCAATGTTCAAAACGCACTAGATTTCATTCTTGATCACGCTGTAGATGACGAGAGACCGTACTTAAAAGTGAAAATTTTGGGGTTAGAATTATTAGGTTTGTTGGATGCGGGTGCTTCTAAAACCATTGTTGGTAGTGTCGGTTGGAAGCATTTACAGAGGCTAGGATTTGTAGCTGATTCTTCTAAGAGAACTTCTTGTCGTGTTACCAATGGGCAAATGTGTGAGAGTATAGGAGAGTGTTCAATTCCTTTTTCCCTTAGAGACCAATTACGGATTATTCCAGTATTAGTAGTACCAGAGGTTCCACATACGTTAATTTTAGGAGCGGACTTTTGGGTATAGTGCCCGATCTAAGGCACAATGAGTGGCATTTTTCTGACATTCCTGTTACTATATCCGCTGTTGACCATCTAAGGGGTGATAAGTCTTTGAGTAAACTTCAAAAATTGCGACTAGAAGCTGTTGTCGAGAGGAATAAGACTCTCATGGGGAATAAGTTTGGTTGTACTAATGTGGCTGAACATCGAATTATCTGTCATTCGGCTCCCATCAAACAAAGGTACTATCCTGTTTCACCAGTCATGCAGAACCATATTAATCGGGAACTTGATGAGATGCTAGAATTAGGGGTTGTACAGAAGTCAAATAGTCCGTGGAGTTCGCCTATCTTGTTGGTCAAGAAGAGAGATGGATCATACTGATTTTGTGTAGACTATCGCAAACTTAATTCCGTAACAGAACGAGACAGTTATCCTCTACCTTACATTTCACATACGTTGGACAAACTACGCAATGCACATTATTTGTTTACCTTAGATATTAAGTCGGCTTATTGGCAGGTTGGTGTTGAAGAATCTTCAAGGAAATTTACCGCTTTTACTGTACCAGGGCGTGGATTGTTCGAATTTATTAGGATGCCTTTTGGTTTACACAATGCACCAGCTACATGGCAACGTCTCATTGATCAAGTTCTAGGTCCTGAGTTGGAACCGATTGTTCTTACTTATTTGGATGATATTGTTATTGTTAGTAAAACTTTTGAAGAACATGTGTCTATTTTGGAGGAAGTTTTTAGAAGACTTCGGGATGCTGGTTTAACTGTTAGTTGGGAAAAGTGTAATTTTTGTAGTCCTCAGATTAAGCATTTAGGGTTTGTTGTGGACGATAATGGCCTTCATGTTGATCCAGATAAAATTAAAGCGATGTTAATGTTACCTACTCCTAAATGTGTGAAAGATGTTAGAGGTCTTATTGGGACTTTTTCGTGGTACAGACCTTTTATACCTGATTTTTCGACTTTGATATCTCCTATTACGGCACTGTTGCGTAAAGGGAGGAAATTTGATTGGACACTGAGTTGTGAACGTTCGTTCCAGCAGATAAAGGAATTGCTAGTAAAAGCTCCTGTATTGGGTTGCCCAGATGACGAGTTACCGTTTGTAGTACAAATGATTGACATTTGATGGGTTGTTGGCTTCCGGCGTGAAGGAAGTGTAGCGTCACTTTCCGATGAAGTCAAGTTGAAGGTAGATGGCGAGATAGCAAATCTTAAAAATTTATGGTATGTGTTGACCATCCGATGTTTCGTGCTTTTATTTTTATTTTGCCGATTTGGTGGAGTGTTGGAGAAGAGTGAATTTTTTGGACCAGGGAATTACTGGAATTTTGTGGTGAACCACACTCTACCCACGCTGTGGATTTGAACCTTTTTTATGGGAATTTATGGATTGTAATATTTTTGGGATTTAATGGATTTTAACCTTTTTGGGAATTTATGGATTTAAACTATAGGAAGGAGATAGTTACGTTGGAAAAACCTCCGAACCTGTATCAGTCAGGACTTTGTTTTTTGTCGAAACCCTTCGCGCAAAAAGGTATGTATTTTTTTCTTTTTGTTGTACCATTGACCGTTATGACAATGAGTATCCTTCAGATACATTTTTGTTGTATAGATTTGCAGTCTGAAAGGGCAAATTATTTGTGTAATTTATAGCCAAGGTGGTTGTAGCCTTTAACCTATTTTTTTTATGTCACGTTGTCAAGCTTATTTCACTGAAACTATTTCAAAATCATTGTTTATACTTGTTTAATTGGTAGATTTCATAGTAGTACTAGAATTCAGGAAGTATCGATGTAGTTTGCACTTATACATACTATATCATGGATTTGATAGTTGCTATGTCATAAAATGTAAGTACCTAGATATTGTTTTGGAATTGATGAAATTATATAGTTATAAAATTAGCATCTGTCGGGAAATTTTCTTTAATATCACTCAAGTTGTACACTTTTAGTTGAAATTCAGTAGATATAATTGCATCGCTATATAGGAATTTAAATCCGTTTGGTACAATATTGTTTGTTTGAGATCCAAGTTTGATTATTTAATTATAGTGATGTTTTATTTTCATCTAAATATTTTATTAGCTACAAGTGGTTGGTTACACCACATATTTCTATTTGTTTTTGTATTTGTTGTACGAAATGAATGGGGGGTAGAAAACTTACCTAGTGAACTAGTCACTTGGTTATGTTAGGGTTTTTACTTTTTAACACAATTTGTGTTTATATGGGGATAACACTAAGTATGGGATAGTTGGTAATTTAGTGTGGTCTCTATTTTAAGGGTTCGAGTACTGGGCCAAGAAGTAGAACAAGTATTGGTCTAGTTGTTTCGATTACTGGGCCAAGGATTACTACAAGTACTGGTTTGGTTGTTTCGAGTAGTCGTTCGGATAGTGAACCAAGAATGGGGTATATGTTTTAGAAGAGTCAGACACGGGAAGGAACAGGAACCAGGATCTACAGTTTTGTTGAGGTCATACCGTATTGTACAGGGTGAACCCAGAAGTTTCTTTCTTTATTTTAATTATTATGTACATTTAAATTGAATTGTTCAGCATATGTCACGGGGTAATATGAAAGTAATACACTTTTACCTTAATCGGTAAGTCGCCTTGGTACCAAGACGTCAAACGATTAACGGCCATATGTTTCACAGGTATACTATGATTATATTTTTGTTTTGTTCGGGTTTGTAAGCACACATACACATGAGTTTTGGATTTGTTATAGTCCATTTAATATTTTACTTTACTTATGATTAATGTAAAGGAGTCATATAATTTTTGATTTGGCAGGGCATAGCCAACCTTTGGGGTTTATTTTTTTTATATTATAAGTTATTTACTTAAATTTCGGAATCGGCTCAGGCCATTAATTCATTAACTTTTGTCTTATATATATATATATATATATATATAATATATATATATATATATATATATATATATATATATATATATATATATATATATATATATATATATATATATATATATATATATATATTGTAATTTATTTACAATTCTTTTGGAATCGGCTCAGGCCATTCATTCATGAACTTTTGTCTTTTATATATATTGTAAGTTATTTACAATTCTTTTGGAATCGGCTCAGACCATTCATTACTTTACTTTTGCCCTACATATTGTAATCTACTTACATATATTTTGGAACTGGCATAGGCCGTTCAATATTTAATTGATCATACATATTGTAATTTACTTACATATATTTTGGAACTGGCACATGCCGTTCAATATTTCATTTTTGATCATACAAATAGTACATTTAGTATTACCTATGGTTATTGTTAGCTACTAGTATAACTATATGCCTATGATCATTATATTTTACTTACGTAATTTATACATTTTTTTCCCTTTGGCTTTGCCAAGGTTGTCATTTTGATTCGGTTACAAATACATTTTTTTTTGTGGTAAGCTTGGATAATTGTTTTCTTTATTCCTATCACTTTGCTAGGTTTAGGATGGGAAGATTACTTTTGTTGAGTAGAGACCTAGCTGGCGTCCATATTTTTCAGAATCCGGAATTGTGTAATTTGACTCACACCCACTCATTGTCTGAGTTAGTTGAAGGCCTGAAAGGTTGTCACCGGAACAATCGGACTTACCTGTAACCCATAGGTGATTTTGTTTAGTGACCAATTTGGGCGGTTACAACTCACCTCTTTTTCCTGGAGTTGGATCTTCTTGTCGGTACCGACTCCCTGCCTGTTGTCTGTTAGGAGAGGTAAAAGAAGTAAAAACTTCCACCAAGCGCTAATTTACACAGAAGAAAATTATATTATATGTCTTACGTTAAGTTAAATACGACGGCCATATCACAACTGCGTGGTCAACATCTAGTCGTTTCACACGCACACGCGCTAGGTACTATGTGCTTCCAGATTGGGGAACAAAAAATAAATCCAGTCTACATGGGGACTGAACAATGCTTATTCCATTTTGTTTTATTATCCTTACACAAATAAAACGCATTTGTACTTCTCTGGCCAGCGTCTTCTGTTACATTGTCTTCACATTCACTATCGGAATGATAACTTTGAACACTAAGGTGATCCACCTCTTCATCATCACCTGAGTCCACAAACTCTCCATCGTCATCAATTTCTTCGTCCCAGAGTGCCATAAGCCGCTCTTGCTCTTTTTCGTAATGAGAAATATGTACTACGGAAATAATTGCAATTGAAAATTATCACTATTTATACCAAAATTTACACTTACCTCTTAGAAAAAATGTATCTCTTTATAACACAGGTGGGATTTCCCAAGAATAAATGTATATCTTTATAACACAGGCGGGATTTCTCACACCCCAGAGTTCTTTACTGCACTGTCGCTCTCTTGGTATTGGACTAACGACTGAATCCGCTCAAGAAAATCACAGAGTGAAGTGTTTTAGGAAGCTATAGGCAACCAATAAAACGGGCGTTCATTCAGATGGAAATAACGGTGATTTAAAATGTGTTGGGATATGTCACACCCCACCTGGGTGATGCCGGGTTAATGTTACATTTCTCAGTGCAAAGTTTAACAACGTAGAATGGTACTTGGATTCCGGTGCAAGTATTCATCTGACTTGCAGGAAAGACTGGTTGTTAAACAGAATCATTTCCATTAATGAAACCAAAGTTTCATTACGGAAATGCTCTCCCATTCAACCCTAACCTTACATATAACACAACACAAATAATAAGCCTATCAAATAAATTTAAATAAAGAATAAAATAAGTAAGTTAAGTAAAATAAATATGTAAAATATCAGGAGTATAACATTAAAATTAATCACTCTTGCCTATTCAGTAGTAGAGATCTATATTTATATTTAAAATTACAAAAACTGAAATATTTAAAGTCTTGCAGAACGGAATTGTATAATTGAAATATTTGGTAAGTAAAAGAAAGTCTGAATATTTCTGTTTTAAATTTTGGAAGAGATAATAATCCTTTAAACTTTAAATTTAAATTATGCATATCCGTTCTAAATGTTACTTTATAGCAGAGGTACGTGGGAGACTTGAACACAATCATTCCATAATATAATGAAGCTGCTTAATGTGTTCTCCTATTTTCCTTTCAACTTATGTGATATTCTTTGACGTTTTTTTATGCCGTAAATCAATCTTAGACACGAATTTTGTACCCTTTGAATTTTGTTTTTATACAAAGTAGTTAAATTGGGTTGCCAGTTGAGGAAGGAAACTGTAGTACATTTGGGTATCATCAGCGTGAACATGAATCTTACATCGCTCTAGAGATTTTATCGAATAAATAGTATATATTGAAAAAAGTAACGGCCCCAAAATAGATCCTTGTGGCACACCAGATTTTAAAAATAAATACTCAGATTGATCCTAATTTATCTTTACACATTGTTGGAGGTTATCCAAGTAACTTTGTATAAGACCAACAGCACCATAATAATACACAGTCATCTAGCAGGACCAATGGAAACTACATCAATAAGTGGCTCAAAATATTTTGTGCAGTTTCAAGATGATTTTAGTCGCATGTCCTTTGTTTATTTTATGAAATCAAAAGATCGAACATTCCAGAACATTCTTCAGAGGACGAATATTTATACTCCAAAACAAAATGGGCTTTCGGATAGGTTCAATAGGTCGTTAGTTGAAAAGGCCAGGTGTTTATTATATGAAGCAGGATTGGTAAAACAAAAGCCATAAACACAGCTTGTTATCTCAGAAACAGATCGGCAGTGTCTAGTATTTTATTTTTATTATTATTTATTAGTAAACGGGATCACCCCTTTTGAAGAAATACTTACATTCATAGATAAAAGTATAAAGTATAAAGTTAGTTACAATTTAAACAAAAAACATTAGAAATGACAATTCCATCATAAAACACGATATAATGACACATAATGTAATAAATTGACATAACAAACACATAAATAATAAAATAAAATAAATAATAAACACTAGCTCATTAAAACTCTTAAATTACGTTTGAAATTATCCAATGAAACTCTAGTAAAATTATGCCCCAAATCACAATATGAATTTACTGACTGTGCAAGCCGTGAATCTATTTTAAATATATATAGTTTCCAATCAATTCTTACCTTCACAGCAACGGTTTCAACTTTTATCTCATAAAAGTAGATTAATAAAACAAAAAAAAATCAAAATACAAAAAAACAGAGAAATATTCAACAACAAATGTAAATCGGCGACTAGCAAACTCTAGTCGTGGCCAGGCAGAACTGTCCTCTCGACTCCCTGACTCTCAGGGCTTCGTCTCGCTATCCCCTTCTCTCGATCAGCTTGACCTGCGCGCTACTTACTCTATATTTAGTGGCAGTGGGAAACATGAATTTTCGAACCGCAGCGCGGTGAACTTACAATTTTTATTACAATAAACCGGAGACAATATTATTTTTACACACAGTCAGAGGGTATAACGGGTTATATACAATATTAAATGAAAATATATTCGGAAACTTGAAAATAACTATTGTCGGAAAATTAACTTCGTTACATCCCCCCCTTACTTCGGTAAAAAAAATTAAAGGACGCGAGCATCGCTTGCGTACTTTACATTTTTTTCCAATTACTTACTACTCTAGAAACAAATTATCACTAAATTACAACTTAATACTAAAACAGTCTTTGTCACATGATCCGGACTCATCTTCTACGCAAGGTTGTTCAGCGTCTGTAGCCTCTGCTACGAACTACGGAGCTTGGTCCAAATCCTCGGGCTCTGATATTTCGGTGCAGGCGGGAGTAGCTCTCGCGTAGGCGGTTGAGATAGGGATCGGCTCTCGGGGTGGTGCGTCGCACCGCGGTTTCTTTCCGAAATAAACTACTTAGCTGCGGGTTTTAAATCCTTAATGTGTATTCGGTTATACCGCTTGCCGTTTTCGTCTCTTAAATCATATACTACCGGAGAAACGACGCGGACAACTTCATAAGGCCCAGAGTATTTCGGCGCTAATTTCGCAGCTACATGATCGACAGCTGACGACAAAGTATTTTCCTTTTTCATAACTTTATCTCCCAGTGTGCATTTCCAGTCTCGACGGCGTAAATTGTAATAATGGCTTTGACTGGTGAATGCTCTGGAGAGATCTAAACGGACAAGATCAAAATACTCTTGTAACTTATCAAGTCTTAAGAGATGCGGTTTTGCATCTTCCTCGACGGGGTTTTCAGTTTCAGCATCTTTTCTTGACTCGTTCTCCGGATTATCTTCAGTTTCCTTCCTGTAGGACTTCGGAACATCCGGGTCTCGTCCGAAATTTAAAAAGGCAGGTGAAAAACCAGTAGAATCGTGTTTGGAGTTGTTCATCGCAAACTTCAAATCGGCTAATCTCAGGTCCCAATCTCGATGATCCTTTTCGCAATATTGCGCAATCATCGTCTTCAACGTTCGATTGGCTCTTTCCACCGGATTAGCTTGAGGGGTATACGGTGGCGTGAAACGATGTCGAATTCCCAATTCTTTTAACATACTCTTGAACAGTGTACTATTATACTGAGTTCCATTATCGGGTAAAACTGTACGGGGACATCCAAATATAGTGAGTATTTCTTCATAAAATGCGGAACTGATGCTACTGGCAGTAGCATTCCTCAATGGTTTACATTGTACCCACTTGGTAAATCGGTCCTGGAACATTACAATATAGCAGTGACCCTTCTTACTTCGCGGCAGTGGTCCAATGATATCGGAACTAACGGTATCCCATGGTCGTTGGTTTGGAGATGGTTGCATTTTCCCTGGAGGTTTCTGTTGTGACGGTTTGTACTTCTGGCATTGTAAACACCGGCGAACGTACTTGGTGATGTCTCGAAACATCCCAGGCCAATAGTACGACTTAGCAATACGGGTGATAGTTTTAGCAATTCCCAGATGTCCTGCATTAGGAGCATCATGATTCTCTTGGAGGAATCGGGTTCGGTCGGGCTTGGCTATGCATAGTTTCCAGGGGTCGGACATTTCTGGCTCTCTAAAATCATTGATATCCCAGAAATGACGGTACAATCGGTCTTCTCGGATGCAGTAGTCTGGAAACTTTTCGGGATCCTTCAGAACCTCTTCCTTTTTGTTCCGGTACCATGAACATTCGGTGGGTACATCGGTCAGACAGAGTACAGAAGGTGGGTCGGCCTCGGCGGTCATTGGAAGCGGATTTCTGGACAGGGCGTCGGCCACACGGTTTAGAGCACCTTTACGATACTGTATCTCGAAGTCATATTGCTGCAGAAAGATACGGACTAGCTATGGAATGTAACCATCTAAGGAACTGATGATCGGTAACAACCGTGAAATGGTAGCCCTCTAAATAAGGTCGCATCTTTTCAATCCCCCATACAATGGCAAGACATTCTTTTTCTGTGACGGAGTAATTTTTCTCGGCAGGACTCAAAGTGCGGCTTGCATACGCTACGACGTGTTCATGTCCATCCTTCGGCTGGGTAACGGCTATTCCCAACCCATACTCGGAGGCATCGGTCTGTAGTGTGAATGGTATACTGAAATCGGGACAGCTTAATACAGGAGCTTCCGACAAACAGGTTTTAATTTTAGTGAAAGCGGTTTCTTGATCTTCAGTCCATTTCCATCGCTGAGTTTTGCGAAGCAACTTTGTTAACGGAGCAACATTCTGTGAAAAGGACGGAACAAATCTTCTATTCCATGAGGCAACTCCCAAAAATCTCCACAATTCTCGGACATTCTTTGGGGCAGCAAACTTTACTATGCTTTCTACCTTTTCGGGATCGGTACGGATTCCATTTCCAGTAATGACATGGCCCAAATACTTCATGGACGGCAAACAGAAGTGACATTTTTCCGGATTCAATTTTAGTTGTGCTCCTCGTAATCGACGGAACACTTCAGATATATTTTCCAAATGCTGTTCGAACGTTTCTCCCAGAACGATGATGTCATCCAGATAAGCAAATGCATATGGATCCAAATCTGGTCCTATAAGTTGATAAACCAGTCTCTGGAAAGTGGCTGGTGCAGAGTGTAGTCCAAATGGTAAAACCGTGAATTGAAATAATCCACGTCCCGGTACGGTGAAGGCTGTGATAGGCTTACTTTCCGGTGTCAACGGGACCTGCCAATACCCACCCTTCAAATCCAAACTGGAAATATATTTGGCTTTTCGCAGCTTATCCAGGATAGCATTGATAAATGGAAGAGGGTATGCATCCTTCATGGTTACTTCATTAACTTTACGAAAATCAATGCAGAAGCGGTTTTTCCCATCCTTTTTCTTCACGATTACAATCGGAGAACTCCACGGACTTGTAGAGGGTTCTATTACTCCTTCTTTCAACATGGCGCCTATTTCAGTATTGCAAATTTCTTGCATTTTCGGATTCTGAGGTCGGTATCTCTGTTTGATCTGACGGGGTTGTATCAGACGGATCTCATGCTCAACTAGTGTCGTTGGACCTTGAATCTTCTCAAATTGCGGTAACTCTTGGTTCAGAAAGGTATTCAGTCTGTCTGTCTGTTCTTTCGATAAGTTCTTTCCGTAAGTGGAATTATGGTTTCCAATGGACATCCTATATAACCAAAATTCTCGTCATCCCCTAAATCTTCTCGGGAGAACGCAGATAATTTAGAAACGGGTTGCTCCTCATCGACCCCTAACACCAGGGAGGACGCAGAGACTTCAGTAACAAATTTCTCCTTGTTAACCCCTAACTCCAGGGAAAACGCAGAGACTTCGGAAACAAGTTGCTCCTTGTCAACCCCTAACACCAAGGAAGACGCAGAGACTTCAAAAATAAAGTTTTCTTCATCAACCCCTAACAACACCGGGGAGGAATCAGAAGTTTCAACAACAGATTGCTCCTTGTCCACCCCTAACAACTCCGGGGAAGACGCAGAGACTTCAACAACAGATTTTTCTTCATTAACCCCTAACAGCACCGGGGAAAACTTAGAAGTTTTAACAACAGATTGCTCCTTGTCAACCCCTAACTCCAGGGAAGACGTAGAGACTTCAGAAATAGATTGCTCTTTATCCTCCCCTAACACCAGGGAAGACGCAGAGACTTCAGAAATAGATAGGTTTCGAGAACAGCGGTCTTCAGCAAAACGATGGGTGATTTCTTCCTTACGTATTATCGGTACAGCGGCATTGATTTCTTTCATGGCTGTGTTCACTTTCTCCAATATTTCAACAGGATTTGCTGATGATGAACGCCTTACTAGTTCATTATTGATATATTGTAACATGTCTATCGACCTGTTTCGATTTTACAGAATAAATCCTTTTAATTAGCGCTCGTCGTCACTAGCCACATTCAATTATAGTTCTGTGATCCCAAACTCTTCTACCCCGAACGTAAGACAATTGACGCCTGCCAACGGACAACGCCACGTTAAACACCCCTTTTTGTTATCGTCTGTCTAAAGAGGCACATCGTCTTTCGCTATCTTTCATATCTTAAGTATCTATCTTAGGAATTTTGCTGTGGTAAGTCCAAAATTATAATTTATAATTAATAAGCTTCTTCTAAAGTACTGTCTGATATAATTTTCGTATGCATTCTTTATTTTTTTACAGAGATAGACGAAATTAAATTCAACACGTGGTCATAAACTGTTCTTTTATACTAATATGGTAGTTTTAAGCCAAATATTCTTTTATAATCCACTTTTTACTTTCATACAAACATTTTCAAGCTTTTTCAGTTGCGAAATAACTCTTAATTATAAAATAATACTTTTATAAATTACCGTTAACCTATAAAATATTCTTTCGTAACGCCAGTGCCGGTTTCATATATTTCCTAAGCACGATATTTTTTCATATAACTAAATAAATAACTTATTGCTATTATTAGTTTCTTTCGGATCATTAGTATATTTTTTTAATTCAGTCGATAATTGCTATTTTTACTGTTTTAACATGGGACATATAATGTTGGAAAGCTTTCAGTAAATTAAATCAATTTTTTTGACTTTCAAATAACTGCCTTCCTTTTCTTTAACCTGAAAAGCTGACCAACATAATGTGCCATTACATTCAAGTTCCTACATATCCCTGATCCACTTGTACTTCTAGGTAAGCATAGCCCCTAGGCGAGAATATAAGCCAAGAATATAACCCAAGAATTTAACGCCGAGAATATAACCCTATGCTAGAATATAACGCTGAGAATATAAACCGAAGAATATAACCCCAAGAATATAGCCAAGGATAGAACCCTCAAACTACCGCCCTAGAACAGAACTCATCAGTTCGGATCAAGACCTGACTTCTTCTCCAGGAAACCACTTCATCTAAGCTAAGTACCTATAAAAGTACAAATTCCTTTATTAAATTCCGTTGTTCATTTCCTGTGGCAGAATAAATTGTAAATTTGTTTTTAATTCTTTTTTTTTATTAAAATCCTCAACTATAAAAGTTGAGGGAGATATCGCCCGGGGTAATTTTTAGTGGCTTTTTTAATTATTAACTTTTATTTAAATTTTACAAGGCGTTTCTACCTTTTCCGCCTTAGTTTTTTGTAGTTTTCATCGTTAAAAAGGTAGTGGCGCCCTCAATTTTTACAACCCTTCTGTTATCCCTGTGTGACATAAACTTGGGGTCGAATCACCCTTGAGAGGAGTCTCTAGCCGGAGCCCTTCGAGCTGGTGCCCTGTGAGGTACAACTTATACCGTTACAATATATATATATTTCCAGTTCCAAACGGAAATTATATTTTCGGAGAACATCGTGTCCATAAACAATATCGGTTATCAGACCAGGGAAATGTTCGAACGGTCCTTCCATAATGACGTCATGGGTCTTCAATTTTAGATCATAAGAGTCGGTGATAGAGACCAACTTTCCATTAGCTAAACGAGCCTTCGTATCTTGACGGGGGGTAGTTTGCTTTCTTTGGGAAAATGTTTTAGCTATCTGATCACCGATGTATGATTTCGCAGCTCCAGTATCTAACAGGGCTTTAAACTTATAGTTTTTAATTTCGGCGTCGATGTGCGAAATCGGTCTTTTCTTCTGGTATTTCAGCATCAGAGGCAAATATTTGTGGAAGCTGTGTCGGCCTCTCCTCGGGACAGCTTCGGATTAGTTTTCCTGCCTCCTGCAGGAACAATCTCTGGAAAATACTCCTTCCTTATTGCAACGAGAACAGAATATCTTCTGAGGGTTCTGACAATTGTTTCGGTAGTGTCCAGATTCTCCGCAGCGGAAACAGATTGGTTGCCGGGAAGATGAGCCAGACGGTTGTTGAGTAGTATCATGAGGCGGACGGCGAGGAGTATCGGATGATGTCGGTTGGCTGGTACCGGGAATGGGCTCTCTGTACAGTCCAGGATTCGAGTTATGGGAGGTTCCATATCTGGGTGTATTCATCGGCTGCGGACGGGTTGATCCACGGTTCGGTCCACTGTGGCTGGGTACATTCTGGAGTTCTTTTCTAAGAAGCTCATATTCCCTTACCACTTGACAAAATGTGGAGAAGTCATCAAAGTCCCCTTTTCGAATTTGCAGACGATATTCGGGCAAAAGGTTACGGTACAACCATGCTAACTGTTGTTCAGGAGTTAGCTTCCCATGTCTTCGCATGAGAGTTTGTAGTTCGGTCATGTAGGTAGCCACGGACTCATTTCTCCTTTGTAGACGTCGGCCAATCTCGGCTTCTAAGTTGACGGGATAAAAGAAGATTCGGAAGTCCGTTTCAAATTCGTCCCAGGCTGTGTACCTGCTGCGGTTGTTACGGTACCAAAATGCCGGTTCTCCTGACAGTAATTCCGGTAAAACAGGAAGCAGATTATCTTTCTGGACATTCTAAGCCGTACATATTTCTTCAATCCTTTCTATAAACGCGGCAGGATCTCCTCGGTTTCCAAAACACACCTTCCAATCGTGTACGTTTATCGGTGGGGTTGCCATCGCGGTCGGATATTCCACAGGTTCCTCTTGGTCTATAGCGGATCGTGGAGCAATATTCCTTCGTCTCAAAAAGTTGACGAGTCTTTTTCGTTTGTTAGGAACGGTTCCAGCAACCGATAAATTTCGCTTCTTTAATTGGATAGTAAGACCCTCGTTTATCAGTAAATATACCCAACTCACTCACTGGTCTGTGACTTCTTCCACGGAACTTACGGCCGGTAGTTCGGACGGTACCAAAATATCAGATTCGGAGTTTTCCGCTCCTCCTTGATCAAACAGATGTGTCAAGTCAATATCTTCAGAGTTTTCTCCAGACATAAAAGGCTATTTCGGCTAGACAGTGGTAACTAGTCCGGTTTGTATGTCTATCTCAACTCTCCTCTTCTTCTTCAATCTTCGCAGCTTCGCAAAACAGTTTTCACAGCACAAGAAAACAGTTTACAATAGTCCTTACTCTTAAAAAAACAAAAAAATACAAATAAACAAGCTATAATTATAACAATGAGGTCCCTGCTCGGGCGCCAAATTTGTGACGCGTTTTACCTACCCTTTGGATTTTACCAACAGGGCACGCCACTTTTGATACCTTCGAAACCTTACACTTTCTTGGGTGCCAGATTTTTAACGTGGTTAACTCCACGGCCCCTTGACTTCAATCGTCAAAAGTTCCAGGTAGCCTCAGATGGAGGTACGGTAATTTCCAGGGGTCTAGTTATATCCAAACCAGCCGGGGTAGTGGTCCTTGTTGTTCCTCAAACGTTCACACTCCTGGCCCACAATGCGGTGAAGCTAAATTCGTGCAGCTAAGCAACTACTCTACTATAGGGAAACTCTACACTCTACAGTACGTCAGAAAAACACACAGGTTCAGTTAAGTTTTTATTACTACACTCACCCTCAATAGTAGGTATATATGTTACAATAATAATTTACAAAATGAAACAATACCCTGGTATCCAAAAAAACACAAAAATATAATTACTATACGGTGATCTATGAGTTATATGTACATTAAACATGCGTTAATAGCCATAATAGAGGCGAAGCGGGCAGGACATAAGCGAAAAAGGTTTATAAGCACACTCAAATGTTTTGAATGAAAAAGAAGCGGTAAAAACACAAAGCAAAATTAGGTTTCAGGTGTCTTTTCACTAATTCGGTTACTTAAAATGGAAACAAATCAACCATTATTTCCAACAAAACTTTTAATCAATTCGGAAAAGAAGAGGTGAAAAGGGTGTGGTCCCAGAACTAAAATACCAAAGAGCCCTGGCTTAGACGCCTGGCACTCCTCAATATTTTGATCGTGAACAGTTTTACAAATTAAATTATCAAAGAGCCCTGGCTAAGACGCCTGGCACTCCCCAATATTTCAATCGGGACGTGAAATCGGAATCGGGAATGAATATAAAACGGGGTAGTCCCCGGATTAAAATATCAAAGAGCCCTGGCTTAGACGCCTGGCACTCCTCAAGATTTTAATCTAGAGCGGCTTTACGAATTAAACTATCAAAGAGCCCTGGCTAAGACGCCTGGCACTTCCCAATATTTCAATCGGGACGTGAAATCGGAACCGGGAGGGAATATAAAAAAAACAAGGGTAGTCCCCGGATTAGAATATCAAAGAGCCCTGGCTTAGACGCCTGGCACTCCTCGAGATTTTAATCTAGAACGGCTTTACGAATTAAATTATCAAAGAGCCCTGGCTAAGACGCCTGGCACTCCTCAATATTTCAATCGGGACGGGTAATGGAAATCGGGGATTTTCAAGAGGAAATTATACTTGAATTCGGAAATATTTGCTATGAAACGGAAATACTCACTGTTACCGAAAAATATAATTCTAATACAATGGAATAAACTTTATTTATTAGTGATTTAAAAGACCACCTATTTTAAATATATATAGTTGTTTTGGCGTATTTATCATTTTCAATCAGACCTTTTGCGTGTGTTTGGTATTGCCTATTAGTAGATATAGTAAAAATTAAGTGAAAACAGGGCTTCTAGTATATAGTAGCATTTTTGGTCGTAAAACCAGTCGGTAGTAGATATTCGTACGTAGCAGAGAGAACATTGTTTTAAAATCCGTAAAAAGGTAGTTAGCGCTAAACCGGTTAACATTTTTATTTTATGGTGATTAATTATAGTGAAAGGTGAAATTAATTACCTTTTTTCCCTCCTCTATCTTACCCTATAGCTATTTCACCGAAGATTAAAGAAAATACAAACCTGCCGGTGCATAAGGTAAGATTGAAGATATCATACAGTCCGCTATTAATAATAATTAGAGATTATTCTTTTTTGCCATATCATAAATAGTGGTCCTTCGACCCGTGGATTAAATTTTGGATAAAGTTTTAGTTGTTAGTACACCGATTTAAATTTTAGTCTAAGAATCGCGATTAGGTAATTTGAATCAAATTTTGGTTGTTGGTTTTCCGATTCAAATTCAATTGAGTATTTAGTTCGTTGATTAACTATTTTAGAGTAATTTGCAGCCGGTATTATAGTCATAATCTTATAATTAGTGATAGTTAGTAGATAACCTAAACATTGTTCTCTCCTTTTTTGTCGCGTAAAAAACTGTAGCTTTAATTTCTTTAGTTCTCGAAAATACATTTTGTCTGTTTATGTGCGCACACCTCTGTCTCTCTCTTACTCACGTGTGAGTTGCTTTAAATAGTTTGCGAAAATTATAGTATTCTAGTACCAATTTGGTGGATATAAATTTATACTTAGTGCCATTCTTGACGTATTTTTGATTTTGTTCGATTTATTTCTTTACCATTGAACAAGTTAGGGAAGAATTTAAGCGTTTATCCTTCGTAAATATGCCTAAAAATCAAGACGAAATAAAATTAGATAGATTGCGAGCAAAACGTGAAAACATTTTTCGAAGAGCTCAGCTGTGTTTTGACGCAGGTCAGTCTTTAGAAAAAGATCCGCAAAATGCAACAAAAATTCGTAACTTTTCAGTTAGGTATAGTACATTCGAAAAAACGCATTTAGATTATGAGGAAGTGGTACAAGAAATAGTTGTTCTAAAGCAAGAAATTAACCCAGATGCCGAGATTGATTATAATAGCCCTTTAGATGCGTTTTACGATATTTATTCTAATGTTGAATTTTTAGCCGCTTTGTTATTGAAAAAACCTGTTGTTTCAAATAATAATCCAAATAATAATGAATCTCACATTAAAATGCCTAAATTTGAGTTAGTGAAGTTCGATGGTGAAGATTTATCCCTATGGCCTATTTTTTATGAAAATTTCAAACAGTTTGTGCATACTAAAATAGAATATTCGAAAGCAGATAAATTGCAATATTTGCTAAGTTGTATATCAGGGAAAGCCCTGAAAAGTTGTAGCTCTATAGAACCCATTCCAGATAATTATGACATTATTTGGAACATTCTTATTGAAAGATATAATGATAAAAAATATTTGTTCAATCTTTATATGGATCGAATTGTAAATTTTCGTTGTTTAAACACCAATAGTGCGTCAAATTTAGAAGTCTTTTTGGAAAAATTTGACACTAATATCTCTTCCTTAAAAAGATTAAATCTTGAAAATTTAGATGATCACATTTTGACTTATTTGGCTATGTTAAAATTACCTCAGGAAACCATAGATTCATTTGATTTGATTAGAAATAGAGGTGATTTGCCCGCTTATAATGAGCTTGTGAAATTTTTGCGCCAGCGTAGTAAAGTTTTTAATAAAAGTGAGAGAGTCCGGAATTCTAAAAGTAGTTTTGTTTCGCCAAAACCTACGAAATCATTTCATTTGCAGGAACCGAATAATAATTATTCATCCGTAAATTGTATAATTTGTAATAAAAGCCCGCATTTGATTAAAGATTGTAGATATTTCTTAGGACTTCCCTTTGAATCAAGATTTAAATTAATAAAAGATAAATCTTTATGTTTAAATTGCTTTTCGTCAAAACATCGTGTATCGAATTGTTCGTCTAAATTCTCCTGTAACAAATGTAAAGCTCGCCATCATTCCCTGTTACATAAACCAACTCCTGAACCATATAATGATAATGTCCCCTCCACTAGCCTAGGTTCTTCCTCTGGTTCGTCTGAAGGCCCATCGAATTTACATGTTCAACATTTGGAAAATGTTTCAAATGAATCCCAAGTACGTCCGGTTAGTCTTTTTGGAACCGTAATAGTTAAAGTTGTTGATAAATGGGGTAAAGAAAAAAAAATTCGATTTTTGTTAGATAGTGGATCCTCTGCCAATTTGATTACATTTAATTGTGCCCGAAAGTTAGGTTTAAACTACTCAAAATTAAATTTAAAAGTCTCTGGTATAGGAGGTTCTGAAGCGCCCATAGTAGGAAAAACAAATATTGTTATATTTTCCCATTTTGATCCAAAAATAAAATATCCTATAGAAGTTATGCTAATAGATAAAATCACCAATGATTTGCCAGATCAACTGATTGATAAAAATTTTATTCCCAATATAGATGCCCTAATTTTAGCTGATCCCTATTTTTATTTACCTGGAAAAATAGATGGTATTTTGGGGGTAGCCATGTTTTCCAGCATCATTGGTGGAAATAGAGTAATGTCGTCCGAAGGTTCCCTTTCAGCTATTGAAACCGTTTTCGGTTATGTTGTCATGGGCTCCGCTCAACCTAATTTTGAAAATGTTCACACATATGTTTCATTTTTTTGTAACCCTTTGTTGAATCTAGATTCCTATGTCGAAAGAATGTGTGAGTTAGAAGATTTGTCTCCTATTCCTAGTTTATCACAAGATGAAATTTGTGAAAATTTGTTTGTTGAAAATGTATCTAGAGATCCAGATGGTAGATACACAGTATCCTTGCCTTTCCAAGATGATCCTAAATTGCTAGGTGATTCATTTGTACTTGCCAAAAATAGATTGTTGTCCTTAGAAAATCGCCTCGCTAAAAATCCAGAACTTAGAGCAGTTTATAGTGATATATTCCAAGACTATCTAGACCAAAGACACATGGGTTTAGTTCCTATTGAAAATATTGATTCGTTGTCGTATTATATCCCTCACCATTGTGTTTTTAAACCAGATAGCCCATCCACCCCTTGTAGAATTGTGTTTGATGCCTCGATGAAAACGAGTCGAGGTCCCTCACTAAATGATGTACTCCACAAAGGTCCAAAATTACAAAATAATCCTACTACCATTTTGTTGAACTTTCGTCTTTTCCCAGTAGCAGTTGTTGCGGATTTAAAACAAATGTATAGGCAGATTAGAGTCGTTGAACCTCATTGTGCATTTCAAAGAGTTTTGTGGAGATTCGACACAAATGATCCCATTTCGATATTTCAGTTAAATACTTTAACTTTTGGAGTAAAGTCTTCGCCATATTTAAGTCTTAGAGTAGTAAGACAATTATGTAAGGACGAATCTCAAAATTTTCCTGACGTCATTGTACCCATATCCCGTGATATGTACATGGACGATTTTATCAGTAGTTTTTGTAGTGTTCCCGAAGCTATAGTTGCACACACTCAGTTGGTAGATTTATTTCAAAAGGGAGGTTTTAAATTAGTCAAGTGGATGTCCAACTCTGACGAACTTTTGTCGACAATACCCGAACCCCTTCAATTGATTAAAACCAAACAATTTGATAAGTCAGCTTCTAAGGTGTTAGGACTACAGTGGGAAGAAAAACATGATAATTTTAGTTTTGGGGTAGAATTGTCTTCAATGTCTCCTTGTACGAAAAGAAACATTCTCTCACTTGTTGCTCGCATGTTTGATCCCTTGGGATTCTTGTCTCCTATAACCCTGTTTCTGAAAATTTTGATAAAAAGACTTTGGATTTTGAAAATTGATTGGGATAGTATTGCACCCAAAGAAATAGAAATTCTCTGGAATAAATTTCAAAACGAATTTCATACTCTTCACAAAATAGAGATTCCACGCCATATAGCAGTTACATCTATTTCGTCATTATCGTTTGTAGGATTTTCAGATGCGAGTGCTGCTGGCTATGCAGCCATTGTTTATACCCGGGTTGTTGATTGTACAGGTCGAGTTAAAGTTACTTTTCTGTACTCTCAATCTAAAGTTTCGCCCATGTCTACAATTACTCTCCCTCGGTTAGAGCTCTGCGGAGCTCTCCTCTCAAAACTTCTGTCTCATGCCATTGAAACTTACGCCATTAGACATAATATTGATCAGATTTTTGCTTTGAGTGATTCCATGATTACCTTAAGTTGGATAAAAACCCCAGTGAAGAAATTAAATTTATTTGTTCAAAATCGAGTTTTGAAAATTCAAAAGATGATTCCTCCAACCTATTGGTTCTTTATTCCCGGAAAGGAAAATGTCGTTGATTGCGCTTCTCGAAGTTTGTGTCCTTCGTCGTTAGTTAACCATCCCACGTGGTTTACTGGGCCCAAATGGTTATTGTTAGAACCAAAGTACTGGCCAATTCAGTCGGTGAACGAACAGGAAGTTCAGGTTGATGATTCTCAATATTCGTTAAAACATTTTGTAGGTATTGTTGTTCCTGTAATCTCGCCGCTTTATACGCTAATCGAAAAATTTTCATCTTGGTCGAAACTCTTAAATTCCACAGTATACGTATTAAGATTTCTGAAAAAATTGCCTTTGAATAGACAGATACGTATATCTGATTTAGAAGCTGCAGAATATGAATTGATCCGTTCTACCCAGCGAAAACATTTTTCCGATGAGTATAAAGCTGTTTGTAAAAATCTTTGTGTAAAATCATCTATACGTCGGTTAAACCCATTCATTGAAAATGGTATAATCAGAGTTGGTGGACGACTCTCAAATTCACAATATAGTTTCGATCAAAAACATCCTATTTTGTTGCCCAAATCCGATCCCTTTACTATTTTGTTGATAGATTATTTTCATAAATTGTACTTACATGCTGGATCCTATATGCTACAAAATCTTTAAAAAAAAAATTATTGGATTCTATCTAGTCGTCAGATCATCAGGAATAGGATCTGGAAATGTAATCGTTGTTTTCGCCTCAATCCCAAACCTAACTATCCTATGATGGCTGACTTACCCGCGGTAAGAGTTAATCAAGCAAAGGCATTTTTGCACACAGGTGTAGACTATACTGGTGCGTTTTCAATCACTATAGGGAGATATCGTGGGGTAAAAACCCAAAAGGCCTATGTATGCTTATTTGTTTGTCTTAGCACGAAGGCCATACATCTCGAATTAGCCTCCTCGCTCTCAACCGATTGTTTTTTAGCCGCTTTCAAAAGATTCTTATCTCGTCGTGGAAATTGTGCAGTTTTGTACTCCGATAATGGCACGAATTTTGTGGGTGCTAAAAGGGTTCTTGACGAGATATATCAGCTAACTAGGTCCAAAACCTATAGAGATGCATTCCAACAGGAAATTAATAATTCCAAAATTTCGTGGAAAATGAATGTACCTTTGGGGAGTCATTTTGGGGGTATTTGGGAAAGTAATATCAAAAGCGTGAAGCTTCATTTATCTAGAGTCGTGGGAAATCAAATACTCACTTATGAAGAATTCCTAACCATTTTGACACAAATAGAATGTCTCTTAAATTCGCGTCCCCTTTGTATTCAAAGTAACGACCCTGAAAATCCTATCGCTTTGACCCCATCGCATTTCTTATGTGCAGAACCATTAATGTCTTTACCGGCTCCTGATGCAATTTTAGAAAATATGAGCCTTTTAAAAAGATATAAATTGCTAGATAGTATAATCCAACACTATTGGAAGAGATGGCATTCTGAATATTTGTCCTCTATGCAATCGCGCTTAAAATGGAACACCAAATCAAATCCTGCAAAGGAAGGTATGGTAGTCGTAATAATGCACGAATCTATCCCACCTTTACAGTGGCCTTTGGCGGTCATAGAAACTTTGTACCCTGGAAAGGATGGGATTGTTCGAATTGTCAAGGTACGAACCAGGAATGGCACGTACATGCGCCCAGTTGTTAAACTGTGCCCTCTACCCAGTCAATAAACTGAAGAGGAATTGTTTGTTATAAATATTTCATTAAAATTTTAGTTTAGTTTTCTTTCCCTTTCGGAAATTCCCTTCCGTATTTTGGTGATGGTTTGTAGTTTAGAATTTTTTAAACAAATTATGGCTCGGTTTGCTAATCATGGCTTGTGCATGAACAAATACGCACCCCTGTTGTGATTTTGTGGGCATGCGCAGACACAATGTATGAAATATAGTTATTTTAGTTGAATTTTTTTTTTTTTCCTTTATTTATAATAAACTTGGGGGGCAGGATGTTTTGGCGTATTTATCATTTTCAATCAGACCTTTTGCGTGTGTTTGGTATTGCCTATTAGTAGATATAGTAAAAATTAAGTGAAAACAGGGCTTCTAGTATATAGTAGCATTTTTGGTCGTAAAACCAGTCGGTAGTAGATATTCGTACGTAGCAGAGAGAACATTGTTTTAAAATCCGTAAAAAGGTAGTTAGCGCTAAACCGGTTAACATTTTTATTTTATGGTGATTAATTATAGTGAAAGGTGAAATTAATTACCTTTTTTCCCTCCTCTATCTTACCCTATAGCTATTTCACCGAAGATTAAAGAAAATACAAACCTGCCGGTGCATAAGGTAAGATTGAAGATATCATACAGTCCGCTATTAATAATAATTAGAGATTATTCTTTTTTGCCATATCAATAGTTTCCAATCAATTCCTACCTTCACAGCAACGGTTTCAACTTTTATCTCATAAAAGTAAATTACTAAAACAAAAAAAATCAAAATACAAAAAAACAGAGAAATATTCAACAACAAAAGTAAATCGGCAGACGGAGCGCTGAACGGTAGCTAGCAGACTCTAGTCGTGGCCAGGCAGAACTGTCCTCTCGACTCCCTGACTCTCAGACTGGCGGATAGCGACACCGATTCTACTTTGGCTCTGAGCTTTCCGCATGCGCAAATTCGTGTCAAACATAACATAACCCAATGACGTCATCAATTTGACGGCGTAAATGAGAAGCGGATATTTCCCACTTTGCATTCCACGATTGGTCGTCTCAAGGTTACATGAATTTGAAGCTTGTGTTATATTGGTTAAAACTTAAAACAGATATTTGATTAATTTATCGAGAAGGGCAAGGAAAATCATATATAAGCCATTTTTTCAACACTGTATAGCTTCTTCAATGATTTTCCTTGCCCTTCTCGATAACTTAATCAAAGATCTGTTAACACAAGCGTAAAATTTGCGCATGCGGAAAGCTCAGAGCCAAAGTAGAATCGGTGTCGCTATCCGCCAGTGACTCTCAGGGCTTCGTCTCGCTATCCCCTTCTCTCGATCAGCTTGACCTGCGCACTACTTACTCTATATTTAGTGGCAGTGGGAAACATGAATTTTCGAACCGCAGCGCGGTGAACGTACAATTTTTATTACAATAAACCGGAGACAATATTATTTTTACACACAGTCAGAGGGTATAAAGGGTTATATACAATATTAAATGAAAATATATTCGGAAACTTAAAAATAACTATTGTCGGAAAATTAACTTCGTTACAGTCGATAATACAGTTGTTCAGAATAATACTCCGCAAATTTCGTTGTCAGTTACTAGTGCCGCTAATCAAATAGTTTTATTGCCCACTGCTTCGGTGACTGTCCATTGCAATAATGGTCAAATAATAATCGCTAGATTACTTCTAGACTCTGCTTCTCAAATTAGTGTAATCAAAAAGTCTAATGCTGATTTTCTAAACCTTCCGTATCGAGCTCATCACGTAAATATAGCTGGGCTCGGACATAATAGTTATAATCATACTACGAACGTGGTTGATGTCTGTTTTAGCTCTATGGTAGAGCCGTTCAAGTTGTTTAATCTGACGTGCTCAGTTATAGAACACATCACAAGTAAGCTTCCTCAAGTTACAATTTCACCGGATAAGTTCAATTTACTTACTCAAGAGAAACTGGACTTAGCGGATCCTTGGTTTTCCAGCCTGGAGAAATCCAAATATTAATCGGAGCCGATTTGTATTTCAATTTATTAAAAAATGAAGGCATTCATCTGGGACCTAATTTACCTACTTTTGTGAATACTCACATAGGCTTTGTTATTGTGGGCCCTGTTCCCGAATCTTGTATGAATAGCTTTAATAGCAAAAATGCGCTTTCTTTTTTAACTACTCTTGATAATGAGGAAAATGTTGAAGAAGATCTAAATAACTTAGTTGAAAAGTTCTGGGAGAGGGAAGAAATACCTAATGATCAGCCGCCCTCTTCTAATTAAGAAATAGCTGAGCAAAAATTTCTAGAAACTACTATAATTTTACTCTCAGAAAAATATCAAGTTAACATGCCTATGTTATCAGACACTGATAAAAAATTAGGTCATTCTCTCTCAATAGCAAAAAGGCGGTTTTTTAATCTAGAAAAAAAATTCAAAAATAAATTTGAATTTTTTGAAACTTACAAACAAGTTCTAATTGATTATATCTCATTAGGCCACGCTAGAGTGGTACCTATATCTCTATATTGCAACATATCAAATGAATTAAAATATTTTGTTCCACATTGAGCTGTTGTACGAAATGAAGCTATATCTTCTAAACTTCGCATCGTTTTTGATTATTCCTCTCGTTCTTCTTCTGGAGTATCTCTTAATGACATCACGCTCAAGGGGTATCAAGTCCAGGATAATTTGTTCGACATTATTTGCCATTTTCGGACTTTTAGATACGTCCTTTGTGCTGATATACAAATGATGTACCGGATGATTGAAATTTCTCCTGATCAACGTCATTTACAAAATGTACTTTGGCGAGACAGTACTTCGGATTCATTTACTTGCATAGAACTTTCTAGGCTTAGTTTTGGCCAAAAACGCGCTCCTTACCTCGCTACCAGAGTGCTTAAGGACATTGCCGATAAAAATCCTTCTTATCCTTTAGCTCAATATGCGATACTTTCGCAAACCTACATGGACGACATCCTCAGTGGAGTCTCTGAAATTGATCAATTAAAAATTCTTCATTCCGAATTAAACACTGTTCTCAATACACATGGTTTCTATTTGCATAAATGGCATTCCAACTCCTTAGAATTTCTTAAATCTCTCTCAATTGATTCTGATCTCGAATTAGACTTGAACTTGGGAAAGGTTCCTTGCAAAATTCTTGGAATGAAATGGAACTCTTCGTCTGACATGCTTCAAATTTGTTTTTCACCCTTGCCAGATTTTACTAATTTAACTAAAAGGATCATCTTATCCATTATTAGTAGTACTTTTGATCCAGCTGGCATAGTAAATCCCTCGATCCTATTTGGAAAATTGATTATGCAATCCATCTGTATGGTGACCAAAGCCATACATATTGAGCTGGTCACTAGTTTGACTACTGATGCATTCATAGCTTCCCTAAACAGATTTATTGGCAGAAGAGGAAATCCTCAAGTTATCTACAGTGATAACGGCACCAATTTTGTTGGTGCTCGTAATCAATTGAAGGTGCTCTCCAATTTTTTCAAATCTCATACTTCTTTCGATCAAATTTCTTCTTTTCTCTCGTTAACCCAAATTACTTGGAAATTCATTCCTGCACGATCACCCCATTGGGGAGGTCTCTGGGAGGCCGCTTAACTCGCTTATTAGGCACGGCAACAGTCCCTTATGAAGAGACTGTAATCATTCTTATTCAGATTGAAGCCATTTTAAACAGTCGTCCACTATATCCGCTTTCTAATGACCCGAAGGATCTTCTACCATTGACACCAGGACACCTTTGACAGCCTTTCCGGAAAGATATATGTGAAACTCCTTCCAATAGGTTGTACCCAAATCCAGCAACGATTCTGGAAACGCTGGTCTGTAGACTATTTGCATCAATTGCAACACCGCCCTAAGTGGCAGAATGTGCAATAAGACCTGACTGAGGGGGATTTGGTTCTGGTTCTGTCAGAAGACAGACCTCCTCTCAATTGGCCTTTGGCCAGAATTGTGGAATTACTCCCTGGTCTAGATGGCAAGTTCCGAGCGGCCAGAGTGAAAACTCATGATAATATATACACTCGCCCCATAGTCAAGCTTGCACGACTACCCCTAGAAAAGTAAGTTGTACATGAATAAGTTAGTTTTATTTTTTTGTCCCACAGAAGTAGGAACTCTCTGAGAAATATTTTCTTTTTTAAGTTGTTGGTCTAGTTTTCTTTATTTGGTTGATTTTCCTTTTGGTTGCTTCGTTAACCCCCCCCCCCCCCCCAGTATGTTAAAATCACATTTTAACAGATGCGAAGGCCCCGCCAAAATTTAAACAAAATCGAATACCTTATTTTCAATACATCGAATAAACTCATTAGCCGTCGTGTGCCCTCGGGTCATTAAGCGAAATTAGACTTCCTAGGTGAGCAGATGTGCACCACTAAACTTTAGTAGGTGTTTTACTTAATTAGTTTCTAATAATCAAAATAATTGTTAGTGAATAGTGCATTTGTGAAGATAGGGTAAGATCTAATCTTCATCAACTTCAACCACTATGTTCTTATATATGTTCTTCATCATAAAAAGTTGGAATGCTACCGGCAAATTATAAAGTTATCGCCAAAACGATATCAACTTCTGTACCGCGGTGTTGCTAAGTTCAATCATGGGGTCGGGGTACCAGTTATAGCTAACTCTAAATAAAATGGAAATTATTTATTTGGTTAATTTTGTATATAAATCTGCATGTAAATATTCAAGTGTTGTTTTCATATTATTTGCTTTATATGGAACTGCGTGCTTTTTTTTTGATTTAAAGAAATGAAGTGTGCGGTGGTAAAACCTCAATAACTGTAGTTTGATTTCTGCTCCTTTGTCCGTGTTCTACACGGTGGTCCTTTGATTATTGATTTGGAAATTTCGATGAATACTATGAATATACTTGTGCCAGCAATTGCTCAAATTTTCTAATAATCAGTCCACTACTGTTTCATCTATGTCCTGCTTTACTCATAGTATTTTTGGAGGATTTTTACCATTTTTAATCCCTCTTATTGGGGCTTTAGCTGCTGCCGGTGGCGGTGCTGCTGGTATCGCAAAAGCCGTGAACGATGCTAAAGCTAATAGGGATCAATTAGCCGAGCAGCAACGACATAATCTTGAAATGGAGCAAGCTGCTAAAGGTGGTAAAGGGTTATATTTAAGACCATATAAAGGATATGGAATGAGGCAAAGAAAACAAAAAATATGTAAAAAGGGGCGGGGTTTTTATTTAAAACCATATTCAAGAAACTCCCGATAAAATTACCTCAGCACATAATGACAGACTTTGAACTTGAAAAATATATAACGTCATTGCAAATTCCTTATTTTCGTGGCATTTACATGCGTAATTCCTTACCTACAAAAATTAACAAATACGAGTCTGGTATTATCAACTTGGATACACAGCAAGGTGTTGGAACGCACTGGACAGCTTATACAAAGAAGAGTAAAAATGTTACATATTTTGATAGTTATGGTAATTTACCACCACCAATAGAAGTCGTAAAGTATTTTACAAGTAGTAATGGAAAAGTAGACATCCACTTCAATTACGAAACAGTACAAAGATTTAACTCTTACCAATGTGGACAGTATTGCCTTAGATTTTTATATAGTCAGTTTAACTGAGTAGACAACTCATTTCATAACCAAGTGTCCAAGATGTCGTATACTTTTACGTCAAGTGGAGAGTCATCAATTCTGAGTGGTGACTTTAACCCGCCCATTTACTTAGATGAAAATTCCGAGTATGAGATAGGATTGGCTAATTTTGATACATTCAATAGTATTCCAAACATAACTCAAACCAATAACGTATTAGTGTGGGGTCAGAAAAGTCAACACAGATATATCATCCCTATAGGCTCCTATGAACTGGATGATATTATAAAATTAATTGAAAAAGAAATGTTAAATGTGGCGGGTACTACAACCCACATTGTGTCAGATAGTCGAACAGGGTCTGTATCAATGAAAAGCACTGAAACTATAAATTTTACAGTTGAAAATTCAATAGGGGATCTGTTGGGTTTCTCAAAAGTCTTTCTTGAACCGAATAAGGTAAATACCTCAACCAAAAAGATAAATATTTTAAAACTTAATACTATATGTATTAATGTTATAAATGAAACTAACTGTTTCTAATTAATTCCACTATTTAATTGAAAGATTTATGAAAATTATTAAAGAATATTGATAATTATTTCGATATTGACATATCATCGTCAGAATGACAGAAGTTACATTTTATGTGATACCTACTTGATGTTTAATATTTTGGCTAGACCAAATAGTAAGTGACCTATCTTGTGATTGACTTAATATATATGAATAGAGAAAAGAAGAAGATATGATTTTACAAATATTAAAGCTTAGGTATTATTAGCCCTATGGGGATATCTTGGATATCTTTTTCCCATTTAAGATCAGTATAACTGTGCAATGATATAGAAAACCAAGGAAAACTATATCTGCTGATCTTTACAATAGTTACTTAAGAAGACAATTTATTAGTGGAGAGCTCCCTAGATTAATCTGTTCATTGACAACTTCATATTGTGGGTCTCTTAAGTGTCTTCTTATTTCTAGTTCTTCAAGGAAATCTAGTTCTTGTTTCTTATCACAAATATGCAGTACTTCTAGTTCTGTGTTAGGTGTTAATGAATGTTTTGTGTCAAGAAGGTGTTTTGCGTAATGTGATTTATCTGGCTGTTTTAATCTGTATGCTCGTGAGTGTTCATTGTATCTAATTTCAAAATTTCGAATTGTTTGACCAATATAGACAGCATTACATTCTGGACATTTAAGTTTATATACTCCAGACTTTTTTATTGGGGGTATTTTTGTTTTTACATTTAACAATTTTTTACTTACATTGTTTTCTGTTTTAAAAGAAATTGCTGTATTTGTTGAACAAGATATTATCTTTGAAATATTATTAGAAATATTACCAGCATATGTGATGGTTTTGTAATTTTGTATTTCCCTAGTATTTTCAGGAAATATTAATTGTAATGCCACTTTTTCCTCTTTTTTATTAATTAATTTATTTATTATATGTAATGGATAACCGTTGGATGTGGCTATTTGCTTAATTATATTAATTTCTCTATCAAAATTATATTTGTTCATAGGAACTGAAAATGCTCTATGTATCATTGAATTATATGCTGCTAATTTATGTGACATGGGATGATTGGAGCTATATGGTATAGTCACATCAGTATGTGATGGTTTTCTGTAAATTGAAAAATCAAGTATATTATTGACTCTTTGAATTTTAATATCAAGAAAACTGATTGAGTTATTTTCTTCAACTTCTAATGTAAATTTAATTTTCGGATGTAAATTATTAATATGATTGAACAATATATCTAATTGTCGTTCACTACCTACAAAACAAGCTAATATGTCATCTACGTACCTATACCAAAATAATATATTTTTTGAAATGTTACATTCAAAGATTTTTCTTTCTAAACTGTCCATAAAAATGTTTGCTAAAATTGGTGATATAGGGCTTCCCATTGGTAAACCTTCATTTTGAATATATACCTTATTATCAAAAGTAAAATAATTCTGATTAATACATACATCAAACAAATTAAGTATATCTGATATTATTCCTGGATTGATATTTTTATCCTCTAGTAATTTTTTAACAAGTGTTATGCATTCTTTAGGAGGAATTTTAGAGAACATATTGGTAACATCAAATGAAATAAGTTTAGAGTTATCTTGTAATTTGTATGTTTTTAATTTTTTGATTAGTTCTATTGAATTTTCAATTGAGTATTTAGATATACCTCCATAGCTATTAAGTATATTGTTTAGTTTTTTAGCTAACTTATTATTAGGAGTATTAACGTAAGAAACTACAGGTCTAATTGGTTTCGATACTTTATGTAATTTAACAGTTCCATATAATTGTGGAGACTGAGGATTTTTATTAATCATGTATTTTTTCTCATAATCATTGAAAACATAATTTGAACTATTGACAATCTCTCTAACATTATTAGAAAACTTTTTTGTTGGGTCAGCCCTTAGAATTTTTACATCAGAAGATTCTATAAAATTATTAACTTTAGATTTATATTCTTCGGATTTTAAAATGACAGTGGCATTTCCTTTGTCAGATTTTGTTATTGTGAGGTTATAATCTTCTACTTTTTGTTTAATTGAATTTATTGCTGAAATATCATTTTTTGTTTGACGTTTAACCTTTGAAGGTTTCATATTTTTAATCAAATTTGCAATTTGTAATTTTTCATAAAGAAAACTATTTGACTGAGATTTTAAAGCTATTTCTGACTCTGTAGCTAAAATTTCTTTAATACTATTTGTGAATTTTGGTGGTATGCTGTATTTTAAGCCTTTATTTAAAAATTCTATCTCACTATTTGTGAAATTAGTGTCTGAAAGGTTTTCGAATCGTGGTGCAAAGTGTATTGGTGTGTAAGTACTTACAGTTTTATGATGTTCAGTGTATTGAGTGTTATGTTTTATGTACTCCAGTTGTTGTAGTTTTCGTTCTTGTTTCTTGTATTTCTTGTGCTTCATAATGCTGACACTTTCTCTGATTTTGTAAAAAATAATAAAAAACAATATACTTAATAGCTATGGAGGTATATCTAAATACTCAATTGAAAATTCAATAGAACTAATCAAAAAATTAAAAACATACAAATTACAAGATAACTCTAAACTTATTTCATTTGATGTTACCAATATGTTCTCTAAAATTCCTCCTAAAGAATGCATAACACTTGTTAAAAAATTACTAGAGGATAAAAATATCAATCCAGGAATAATATCAGATATACTTAATTTGTTTGATGTATGTATTAATCAGAATTATTTTACTTTTGATAATAAGGTATATATTCAAAATGAAGGTTTACCAATGGGAAGCCCTATATCACCAATTTTAGCAAACATTTTTATGGACAGTTTAGAAAGAAAAATCTTTGAATGTAACATTTCAAAAAATAGATTATTTTGGTATAGGTACGTAGATGACATATTAGCTTGTTTTGTAGGTAGTGAACGACAATTAGATATATTGTTCAATCATATTAATAATTTACATCCGAAAATTAAATTTACATTAGAAGTTGAAGAAAATAACTCAATCAGTTTTCTTGATATTAAAATTCAAAGAGTCAATAATATACTTGATTTTTCAATTTACAGAAAACCATCACATACTGATGTGACTATACCATATAGCTCCAATCATCCCATGTCACATAAATTAGCAGCATATAATTCAATGATACATAGAGCATTTTCAGTTCCTATGAACAAATATAATTTTGATAGAGAAATTAATATAATTAAGCAAATAGCCACATCCAACGGTTATCCATTACATATAATAAATAAATTAATTAATAAAAAAGAGGAAAAAGTGGCATTACAATTAATATTTCCTGAAAATACTAGGGAAATACAAAATTACAAAACCATCACATATGCTGGTAATATTTCTAATAATATTTCAAAGATAATATCTTGTTCAACAAATACAGCAATTTCTTTTAAAACAGAAAACAATGTAAGTAAAAAATTGTTAAATGTAAAAACAAAAATACCCCCAATAAAAAAGTCTGGAGTATATAAACTTAAATGTCCAGAATGTAATGCTGTCTATATTGGTCAAACAATTCGAAATTTTGAAATTAGATACAATGAACACTCACGAGCATACAGATTAAAACAGCCAGATAAATCACATTACGCAAAACACCTTCTTGACACAAAACATTCATTAACACCTAACACAGAACTAGAAGTACTGCATATTTGTGATAAGAAACAAGAACTAGATTTCCTTGAAGAACTAGAAATAAGAAGACACTTAAGAGACCCACAATATGAAGTTGTCAATGAACAGATTAATCTAGGGAGCTCTCCACTAATAAATTGTCTTCTTAAGTAACTATTGTAAAGATCAGCAGATATAGTTTTCCTTGGTTTTCTATATCATTGCACAGTTATACTGATCTTAAATGGGAAAAAGATATCCAAGATATCCCCATAGGGCTAATAATACCTAAGCTTTAATATTTGTAAAATCATATCTTCTTCTTTTCTCTATTCATATATATTAAGTCAATCACAAGATAGGTCACTTACTATTTGGTCTAGCCAAAATATTAAACATCAAGTAGGTATCACATAAAATGTAACTTCTGTCATTCTGACGATGATATGTCAATATCGAAATAATTATCAATATTCTTTAATAATTTTCATAAATCTTTCAATTAAATAGTGGAATTAATTAGAAACAGTTAGTTTCATTTATAACATTAATATGAGTAGATTCCACAAAGTAAGGGTCCAAACAGTAAATTCAACTATATGTATTGATTGCAACATCGCTGTCGGATCATTTTTGAATGGAGAACCAGTACACATTATACATCAGTTTTTCCCCCAAGTTCGCAGTGGGTATAGTGGAGCAACCTTTAACCATACTGTATTACCCTGTAAGCATTAAAACCATAAACAACATTACTGTTAGGGTTCTCGATCAAAGCGGTGATTCAATTGATTTTCAAAAAGAAACTATTACTGTTCGCTTACATCTTCGAAAAACTAATTGAAATGGTTTGGCAGTTTAATCGGATACATCCATATAAAAGCACATTTATTCACAAAACTATCAGTTGAGTGAAAACCACAGCATTGTTAACGGGTTTCAAAGTGTTGGTATAATGGGAGTTTTACATGTAACGGGTGAACCTTTTAGCGACACTACCATTGAAGACTATCAATTCCATACATACCAGCCATATTCTTCTGCTAATCTCAACTATAATGATGAAATAAGAATTCCAATTCAAGATCTAGAAGCTCATACTCTCCCCAGTAATTCAGTTCTGTACATAGAAGGGAAATTTCTGACTGATAAAAATACTGTTTCAACAAAATTTAACTTTATTAATAACGCTATTGCCTTTTTATTTAGAGGAATCAGATACGAGTTGAATGGTGTAATTATTGACGCAGTCCGTAATACCGGAATAGCCACAACACTCAAAAAGTATCTATCTTTAAACGAAAATGAGAGTAAGCTGATGAATAATGGGGGGTGGTATCCAAATTAATGGAAAAATTCTAAAAGATTCCAAGGGTAATTTTAATATATGTATTCCTTTAAAACTACTTATGGGTTTTTTTGAGGATTTCAAGAAAATTATAATTAATATGAGACAAGAGTTGATTATAATTCGAGACAAAGACGACATTGATGTTGTAGTTGCTTCTGACGAGTCTGAGAAACCAAAAATTGAGCTATTGAAAGTTTATTGGAACGTGTCTCACATAGCTACAAGCCTTAAAGAGCAATTGAAACTAAATAAAATTATTCATAGCAATATTGATCTACCAATTAAATTTCGGAGCTGGGAACTGATTGAATATCCTGCTCTTACTGATGCTACAAGACACAGGTCAAAACTACGACTAAGATAGAAACGCCCCGACATATTGTGGTAGCATTCCAAAAAGGTAGAAAGGGCAAACTTTTGAAAGATATGTGTATGGAAACGAAGAGGTAGAGCAGTGGTTCAGATTAGCGCCATACATAGTTTCAATTGAAAAATAATATAAAATAACCATTTATTATGTTGATAAGAACTCGAAGGACCACTCACTTAACCGTGAGAAAAGGAAAAGGTTGAATATAAATAATACAATTTGTACAGTCGAAATATAGCAAATGTGTTAATATTTATTTAGAACCAGTATGTTAAAATTGTATAAAAATCAAGTGTGTCAACCGACAATAGGAGAAAATCTGGCAACCGCACACCAGCACGCGAAGCGAGAGGTTAAAGGCGCTCCTATCAAAAAATGACCAGGAGTCAAAGGTTGGAGATCACTGGGATCGTTGGATATGGGATAAAGAGGACGACTATTCAAGATTGCCTCTATTTGAATTAGAATAGTTGAAGTTTCCTCAAATGTGAAATAAGATGTGCCTAAGAGTCGCGTTAAATGAGCCTTGGTACTCCGAACTGCCGCTTCCCAAAGGCCACCCCAATGAGGAGATCTTGCAGGAATGAATTTCCATGCAATATCCGTTTGAGCTAGGTAAGAAGAAATTGAATCAACATTTTGTTGCGAATTAAAGAAAATAGATAGGTCTCGAAGTTGATTGCGAGTCCCAATAAAATTTGTGCCATTATCAGAATAAATGACGTTGGGGTTTTCCCGCCGTCCTATGAATCTCTTTAAAGTGGCAATGAATGCCTCAGTCGATAGGCTGGTAACTAATCCAATATGGATTGCTTTGGTAACCATACAAACAAAGATAGCTATATATGCTTTTAGAAGAGGTGCTTTACGGAGCCTGGAGGGTTTAATGGAAATGGGACCGGCAAAGTCTACGCCAACTTTATTGAATGCCCGGTTCGGCTAAATTATGTCAGTTGGCAATGGAGCCATGAGTTGAGAAGAAAACTGAGCATGAAATCGGTAACACGTTATGCACTTAGCGAGAATTCGTTTAATTGCTCGAATTCCACCAAGTGGCCAATAACGCTGTCGCAAATTTCCTAATACATTCTGCAGCCCGCTGTGACCAAGCCTACAGTGCTCTTGGTAGATTAAGCTATTAACAATTGCATCGTTTTGGGGTAATAATATGGGGAATTTTTTCTCATAATTTATGTCTGCATTCTGCAGGCGTCCGCCTACGCGCAGAATGTGATCATCGTCTAGAAATATGTTGAGAGGAATCAGAGATTTTCCGATTATTGGATTTTTATTAGAAATGCACTGAAGAAGAAGAATGAACCCTCTCCGCCATTCTTTAAATACAGGAAATCATATGAAAGATAACAGACTTACGTCTCATGTTCATGTCAAGCTCAGACGCCTTGACCAGGAAAGGAATTTACATTTCAATCGTGAATTCATATTTAATTAATAAGTGGTAGAAGAAGAGATACGAGGTCGAAGTGGGAATATCAAAATAGAAGTGACTATTTTCACGACAGACGGACTCGATCGGCCCGTATAGAAACGTTGATTTCGACTCTCGTCGACAGTAAATATATTCAGCCTTGAAACATTTCTCGGAGTTGGGTATGAGAAAGGACTGGCTATTCGCCGCCCATACGATAATTTATTAATAATTAAGTGAACGAAATTAACGTTACAGTCCATGAAGCCAAAAGTGTCGGACTTTTGCGGGAAACTTTCCCCTGGTGAGTATATCCGCAGGATTTATTTCTGTTCGGATATGTCGCCAAATTGAACCGGCATTATGCTCGTGGATTACCTTAACGCGTCTAGCGACAAATGGGGTTAGATCATTTTCCTTTCGCTTAAGCCAGCATAAGGAGACAAGGGAATCACTCCAGAGATTCAAGGAATCAAATTTGTAGCAAGGGGTGAGAATAGCGACAAGTTTATGAAAAAGTAATGATAGCAGTACCATAGCGCAAAGCTCTAGCTTTGGTATAGTTAACTGATTTCTCAAGGGGCTAACCCTGGATTTGGAAGTAACAAGTAGAGAAGACGTAGCACCATCAGTATAGGTGATTACTAGATATACACAGCACCCGTAAGCCGCTTGGCTAGCGTCACAGAAGCCGTGTAAAGAAGCTTTTTGTATTACCTTATTTTAACCAATAGTCGAGGAATTGGAAATTGATCTAATTCAGAAAGAATAGAAGTAAACGTTTGCCATTCTTTTAGAACAGACACTTCTGATATAGGAGTGTCCCAATCAAGCAATAATTTCCAAAGGGATTGCATTATTAACTTACCTAGAACGATTAAGGGATTAACTAAAACCAAAGGATCGAAGGTACTTGCGGTCATTGATAAGACCACTCTTTTAGTAAGACATGGAATTTTAGGTAAAGGAGATGAATATATTTGAAGGGAATCTTCTGCAGATTTCCACTTCAATCCGAGTATTTTGCAGGGAGAATTTTCTAGATTCAAGTCTAGTTCAGAAGCATGATCTAACGACAGAGCTTTTAAGAATGAAGAAGAATTAGAATGCCATTTGTGAAGAAAAAAGTCATGTTTGTTGAGCAAGGAGGTTAATTCTGAGTGAAGCGTTTCCAATTGAGGCAATTCATTGACTCCACCAAGGATATCATCCTTATAAGTTTGTGATAATATTGCTTCTCTAGCAAGAGGAAAGGAAGTATCTTTCATTGCTACGTCTTTGAGAACTCTAGTAGCTAGGAAAGGCGCGCAGTTTTGTCCAAAACTGAGCCGGGAAAGTTCGATACACTGAAATGGATCAGTTGGTTTGTCACGCCAAAGCACGTTTTGCAAGTGACGTTGATTGGGGTTTATCTCGATCATACGGTACATCATCTGGATGTCCGCACACAAAACATATTTAAGTCCGAAAACGACAAATAATGTCGAAAAGATTATCCTGCACTTGGTAACCTTCCAAAGTTAGATCGTTTAAAGAAACTCCAGTGTCGGAGCGACATGAATAATCGAAGACAATGCGACATTTCGAAGAAACCGAGGATTCGCGTAGAGCCGCTCGATGTGGTACATAATATTTTATTTCATTAGAAGTTGCACGATATAGAGATGAAGGTATAATCTTGGCATGGCCAAGGGATAAATAATTGAAAAGAACATTTTTATAAGTCTCGAAGAATTCCAAATTATTGGCAAATTTGGTTTCAACAGAGCAGAATCGCCGTTTGGCTATTGACAAGGAATGACCTAATATTTTATTAGAGTCTGGCATAAAAGGCATGTCGACCTGATATCGAGCGGAAGGTAAAACTTTCGTTGTTTCTGAAAATATTTGTTCAGCAACTTGATCGTCTTTTGGAATTGTGTTGGAAGAAAATATTTCTTCCATTTCCCAAAACTTTTCTATCAGTTCACTGATGCTCGGAGGCTCATGGAGATGATTATCAGTAATTGTCAGGAAGGAAAGAATAGATGAATTTTTAGATGAATGTAACATACGATTTTCTGGTACGGGACCAGCTACTACATACCCCAGGTGGGTATTAACGAAAGTGGGCAAATTATCCCCCATACTAATAACTTCATTTTTTAGGAGATTAAAATAGAGATCCGCTCCAATCAAAATTTGTATTTCATTTGGTTGGAAAAAAAGAGGATCGGCAAGATCTAGCTTCAAGTGGTTAGGTAAATTAAATGTATCAGGTGAAATTACGAATTGGGGTAATTGACTAGTAATGTTTCAATTACAGAACAGGTAACATGAAATACCCGAGAAGAATCTACTTGGGGGATAAATTTAAGATTTATTACATTAGTGCTGTGAGTGCACCGGTTATTACCGAGACCAGAAATATTCAATTTATGAGATCGATAAGGTATTCCTAAACTATCTGCAATAGATTTTTTAATAATACTCATTTGACTAGCTGAATCTAGTAACAAGCGAGCTGCGACCATCCTTCCATCACTGCAATGTACGTTCACCAAAGCAGTAGGAAGAAGAACCAGTTTGTTAACGAAGTTTGTGGCTGCCAATGATGCCTGAGGAACATCATTAACATGAGAAGTAGGATCAGGATTATTTGATACGAAATTTGAGTTGGGATTAATTGCAGTATCCCGGTTTTGTGCATAGCTGCGCACAGGAGGAGCATGATTTGTATTAACAGGAATTTGGCTATGTGACATGGACCCATGAGAATTTGACTCGAAATGGAGAAGACAATGATGCGGCTTACCGCAGCTTAGACACCTGTGCAAATATTTGCAAGCAGGAAACAAATGAAAGGGATTCAGACAATTCAATCAGTTTTCTAGTCTTAGCAATTTTGTGTCGATCATTAGGAGAGAGAGCTAAGAATTTTTGGCATCTGTACAATGAATGAGTAGAGTCCGAACAATAAACACATTTATATTTGGTTACCTGGAGTGAATTCGATGTTGGCCTTCTCTATCGCCAATACTAGAGTGCAAACTGACTTTCGGTTTTTGTTCCGCGACCTTAGGATCTTTCTTTTGTCCGCTAGATTCGAACAAGTTTAAATTTTCCAACACCGTATACCGTTTCTTTAAAAAATTGAAAAATGAGTCGACAGTTGCCAATTGGGCAGTCTCTATTTCACTTTCAAAAGCTCGTTTTGAATTGAAATCTAATTTTTGCTCTAAAAGAAATACTATCAATGAATCGAAATATTGTTCGGAAGAGAGAGACATATTTTTTATTAATTCTAAGTTTTTCTTAGAAGATATATAGAAATCTCTTAAACTGGCAGCGTTGCTTTTTGCCAAAGGTTTTTGATCCAATAAATTAGAAAACAGATTAAAAAGCAAATTAGACTGATTGTCATATGTTTTGCTCAATATGTCAAGAGATACAGATAAATTTTGATTAGTTACGCTTAGGCTGCCTATAAGTTCTAAGGGTTGTCCCCGTAAAAGGCTCTTCAAATAATAAAGTTTTTCATTATCACTTTGAAGTTTAGGATTGTTAAGCACAAGAGCAGTAAATAAATCGAAGAATGAGGTCCACTCGGAAGCTATGCCAGTGAAAGGCTTAATATTGTTTTTTGGAAGGAATATATTAGAGTTGTCAGAAGGACGACATCTGTTTTGATTAGCTTTTTCTACTAAAGAAGTTAATCGAGCTATAACTAATTCAAAGCGCTCATCAATAACACTTTCTGCTAGACCGCTATCGGATTCTATCTCATCAGGACTTGAGGCTAGTCCTACAATTTCCTGATGATAAGCCTGGTAATTATTATAATGAGTTATAATGTTATCAAGTTTAACTTTTAAGATATAGGCTTCTTCAGAGCCAGTGAGATCTTTTAAATAATTTTCTATTCTAGAAAGCTAACACTTGCAGCCAGCCCGTTTGTTTTTAAGATTTCGCATAGTGGGTTCCACTTTACAGCTAAGGTAAATAATCAAAATCTATTACGAGGATAAAATAAAAACAATTATGATAAACAGATTTAGCTTAAACATTCAAACAGAATATGATGCACAAATCAATCAATAAAAATATCAATATTAAATGCACTAGAAAGTTGTAGCAATTTTTGTTTCAATTGCACAAAACAAATCAGAAAAAACCTATAAATAAAGACATCAATATAGATTGGATAAAAAATGTGAAATGAATACATAGATATAAATTACCAATCAGTAATTTCAAGTTATAAACGCCGAAATATTTACCAGCGCAAACAATATAAACAGCAAATTTGTGTTTTCAAAAATTAATTAAGGCACCGCAATGCATAGTTACCTAGGAGAATACAAATAAACAACCGAAATTCGTTTAAAAAGAATTACATTGAAAATATAGTACCTATAAAATAACCATTTAAATTATTTTATCAAATTTATAAAGAGATATAAGATTATGCCGCACTAAAAAATATATATGCTTTACATATGTGCGAGTGAAACGATTCCACTCAAAAGACTAGAAAAAACAATACAATAACAAGACATTGTTCAGAAAGCAGAAGATGTGGTGTTCCTTTTACTGTCCGCGATCGCTGGGTGTTCGACCCTACGCATGGTCGATCAAAAGGAACGAGAGAAGGAGGCGCATCCACCGTGAAATTGCGTGCGCACCTACTGGCCGCTAAAACTTGTAGTTGGAGATCCGCGGTGTTGCCAAGCATTTGAATTTTCCCGGAACACTCGCGAAATGACCGATTAGTTTTAGTGATTTTTATGTAGTTCAAACTCGCTACTAACACAAAATATTGTTTTTTTATATAAATATCCGGCTCGAAGGATCACAAAAACTATGTATGGAAACGAAGAGGTAGAGCAGTGGTTCAGATTATCGCCATACATAGTTTCAATTGAAAAAAAATATAAAATAACCATTTATCATAATGATAAGAACTCGAAGGACCACTCACTTAACCGTGAGAAAAGGAAAAGGTTGAATATAAATAATACAATTTGTACAGTCGAAATATAGCAGATGTGTTAATATTTATTTAGAACCAGTATGTTAAAATTGTATAAAAATCAGGTGCGTCAAGGAGAAAATCTGGCAACTGCACACCAGCACTCGCGAAGCGAGGAACATAAATATATGTAAAAAGTCTTAATATTAAATGATAACAAGTTACAAGTTTATTCAGAGTACACACAAAAGTTTAAGGGATTTCTAATCTTGTATAACGATAACAATAATTAGATTCACGCAAATGATTTTTTAGTAGGCAACACCGGTGCGAAAGGAATCAACAAACGTGGTCAAATTGAAACAATAAGGTTTTGTTTTTGCTTACCAGACAGGTTTGGCACTACACTTTGTTGAATATATTAATACTACATATATAACGAAAGAAATAATTACTTCAGTACATTATTACACTTGAAACAACTTTAGAAATAAAAATTAGTGAGCTGATGCACTAGGAACATTGCTCTAGGAAAGTTTCCTTGCAAGAGACTGAGAACGAAGCCCGTATCGGTGTGATCGGGCAGTCGAGGACAGTCGAACTGGCCGAACTAATTTTCAAAAAGGAAGTATACGGGGTGAACACAAATTGTTAAACGTGTTTTTAACAATATGAGTAAGTTTGATCACTGTAACTTGACTAATTTACGTGTGTTTTCAAATTCTGAGCGTGATCCTTATCATGATTTACATCTAGATTTTGATAGTAATCGTTTTGCCACTTTGTATGAGATGTTTGCTAATTTTCAAGAAAGTTATTACCACATCCAAACTAATCAACCTATATTTAATCCAGAAGAATTTAAAACCAAAGCACCGATCGTTCATATCGATTGTTCTCGTCAAAGAGAGGTTTTACAGAGTGGTTCTATTGTTCTTAGAATAGAATTTGAAATCAGTAAAAATGTGGGTAATGATGAATTTTATTACAATCCCTTGACAAAAATTGTTAGACAACTGTAATGCGCATGCGTTTATGTATTAAAAGTCTGCCACCACATGAAGTTTCTTTCAGTACACTATGGGATTTCGTCAACGACTCGAGCAGTATATTATTAACTTGGCTAAACTCAAAGTTGATATTGATATTGGTATAAAAAGGAAAAGCATCTAGTTGAACACTTTAAAAATTTACAAATATGAGATTAGTGATGGATGTTCAAGGCTTTAGGATTGAAAACAATAAATTTATAGTGAAGGAATTTGCTGCATACAACGGAAATCAGTTTTGTCATTATGTGTTCAAACCACCATTCCCTTTACGAATGCTGTCCCCGATTTGCATAGACAGGTTGTTTGGCTCATGAAAAAGCATCACTCTATTGATTGGAACGTTGGTTTCACACCAATACATTTGTTTGGTAATATTGTAATAAATACCAAATAAAGAAATATAGGGAACATCACCCAGTATAATAAATTACATTTAATTTATAAAAGATCAAACATGCTGATATGCAAAAATACAAAGGTCAAAAAAAAAATAAACAGTACATATTGAGAAAATAAAGGCAGACGGCAAGCAAATTGCAAAATAACGATTTCGCTGAGCCCGAAAAAAAACACGCGCTTGGGAAAAAATACCTGATTTAGCGATTCCGCGGAAAGGGGTAGACCAATCACAAAGCAACATGTGAACGAAAGCAAAAAAAGCTGACTTTGCGAAATTGCTTAGCCAAGGAAAGAAGAAAAAACTTTCGGAGTTGAACGGTAGTCACGGTTGCCTCTGGTTGCGAGTTCGGGTGCGCGGATAGCGGTTTAATTTTGGGTTCTCTAAGTTTTGAATAATTTTTATACTATAAAGTAGTGTATTAACTCAAAAAGATTTTGTCAAATTTTAAAGCAAATTCTCAAGAGAGCGTCTACTGAAGCGCTCTACGGTGTTTCTCGATAATCAGGGTTGGTGATACGGAATAATAGGGTTCGCTAGAAGCGAACCGGTTTCGAGTAAAACCTTACTCCGATCGGTAATCGGGTATTGGAGCCAACGAGCCCCGCTCAGGTCAGGCAGTCTTCCACCCTTTGGAGAAAGCCCAGTCTACAGAATTTGGTGAGTAATTTGAAAATTGTACTAACTGTGTACCTATGATTTTTGTAGTTTGTTTAGCCTATTACTATTGCCATCTCGCATCCATGATTTTGGTTGTATAATTTGTTTTATTTTATTTTATGTTCTTATTAATTTTAAACTGATATTGCCGTGAGAGTCCACATATTTGAGCATCACCGTCTAAACTAGGAAAGGGAGCACAGTTTGATTGCTCAATGTTTATTCAATAGAATCTAATTTATGAGGTGTACGGAATATTTAGTCCACACCGGCAGTTTCATATTAATTTTTTCATAGTAACTCCTTTGGTTTTGTAGTAAGTAAATTTAAAGTGTCCTCCTATTACTAATAGGGTTTTAGTCACCATTGAGTTTTAGTCACGTGTAGTTAATATATATATATATATATATATAGGTCTAACTATTATTGTGGGGGATGCGGCAATGTGAATAAGTGAACTCTTTTTAGCTTGTTCTGAGCTTTCGGTAATTTATTATCACCATTATCAAAGAACTACAAAAGATACATTTATAGATATTTCAAACAGGTATAAATAAATTCAGTTTAAAAGTAAAACATTAATTACTTACAACTAAGCGAGGTTAATCACAATATCTATATATAATATGTATAATATGGAGAAAAAACATGGTATAAGAACTGATATTCAAAAACTTAGTACAATTTATAGCTATTTATTATCTTTTGACAAAAAAACAAAAAATTCAAATATTGAAGATGAGAATTCTGTTCCTTTATATTAACTTACCAACTATTATTTCACTTGCTAATATACTAAACATATTTAAAGACATTTCTATGACTACTAAAAATTAACATCGATGTCGTAATGTCAATTTTGATAGTTTTATTTTTAATTTAATTTCTTGAAAAAGAAAATTATATCTTATACCATGTTTTTTCTCCATATTATACATATTATATATAGATATTGTGATTAACCTCGCTTAGTTGTAAGTAATTAATGTTTTACTTTTAAACTGAATTTATTTATACCTGTTTGAAATATCTATAAATGTATCTTTTGTAGTTCTTTGATAATGGTGATAATAAATTACCGAAAGCTCAGAACAAACTAAAAAGAGTTCACTTATTCACATTGCCGCATCCCCCACAATAATAGTTAGACCCAACTAGTATCGGCAACGAACTATTTCCTATATATATATATATATATATATATATATATATACTATAAAATTTTTCAACTAGTCAGCCGTAACTACCCTACTGCTTCTTATATATATATATATATATATATATATATATATATATATACAAACAGACAAATACTATTGAGGATAGCAGCAAAAAAGGAAAAGTGTACTCTTTTTAAATTTCCAAGCTTTCGTAAATCTTTATTTACATCATCAGGGAACTACAAAAGTGAGAAAAAACATAAATTATAAAGCGGTCCGCTACAACAGTTTCATAACTTACGTTAATCGAGAATGATTCCTTGATCTTAACATTGGGAGAAGTGTTAAACAGTTAGCACTGAAGAATGAGACAAGTCCAGCTTGCATTATAAGCAATAGCTAACAGTCACATAATAAAATATATTAAAAATCATTACAAAGTTAAAATATTAAAAATGAAAGAATCCACACAAACACGTGGATTTATACATGTTATTAATTAAACAATGATTGAAAATAGGTTAAGGACAAGTTCTTCTTTTCTTTGAAGTAGAGAAGAAGAGATACTACGACTATAATGACATCAACCAAAAACAATAGAAATATAAATTATTGAAATACGAGGGAGGTACAAAAATTAGGTAGGAGTTATGATGAAATATTATTTGAATTGATATCAATTTATTTATGAAAATTATGTTTATCCAAAGTTAATAAAAGTGAGTAAAGATTACTTAAATTTTGAATGTCTGTTTTCTTATTAATATGATCATCCTCCTGAAAAATGAAAGCCATTTCTAGAAATAATCTTTTACTATAGTTATTTTCACGGGATAAGATCTTAATCCCTTCAAAATCTATTCTATGATCTAAAGAGGAAACATGATTTGCAAGAGAACATCTTTCAGGATGTAATCTTATATCACTCTTGTGGAGAGATATACGGCTAGCAAGTTTTTGAGAAGTTTGACCAATATAAGAAAGATCACAGCTATTGCAACCAATTTTATAAATCACATTACTATTATCTAATGTAGGAATTTTATCTTTTAACGGATTGTAAATAGATTTTACCACTAAGGCACTCTTATATGCAAACTTAACATTTTGTAAATATTGAGAAAAAATCTTAGTAAGTCTGGGAGTAACTTCCCTTATATATGGTAAAGAAACAATTGAAGTGGTAGGAACCCTTTCTGAAATCGAACGAGCATTCTGATCAGTTACACCTGCTTCAACTACTGAAAGTGTAGGAATTTGTGTCATGACAGATGATGTATTGAAAATAATCTTTCTTAGTAACCATTTGGGATAGGAATTATCAAGGAACAAATTGAAAAGAATATCACGGTTCTTATTCTTAAAAATGGGGTCGGAAAGACTTATAACCCTAGCTGTCATTTGTTTAACCAAGTTAACCTTTATGCTAAATTTATGGTAAGAATTGTAGTTGAGATATCTCCCAGAGCTACATGGTTTTCTATACCAATCAATTATCATCACATTATCAGGTGTCCTGGTAAAAAGTGTATCAAGAAAAGGCACAGCCATATTTGGGTTTTCCACTTCAAGGGTGAACTGGATATAGGGATCATAACTATTAAAAGTGAACAGGAGATCATCTGTGGAGTCCTTAGGACAAGCCAAGATAATATCATCGACATATTTCTTGATGAAAGGGATATTAAAAGGAAGTACCGGAATGACTACATCCAACAGATCATCCATTACGTAACAAGCCAATATGGGAGAAATGCTAGCTCCCATAGGAGTACCAAAAGTTTGTTTATAAAATTTATTATTAAAAGAAAAACACGTAGAACTGAAAAGGAAGTCAATCAACTCGATGAAAGTATCTTTGTCAATATTACACTGAACACTGATTGAGGACCAATGTTTGTGTATTGACCGTATGACTGCTTGCAAATAAACATTACTAAATAGTGAAACCACATCCAGACTGACCAAAACATAATCATGAGGAAGAACCTTCCTGTTAAATAGTTCAAAAACTTGAAAAGAGTCCTTAATGAAATAATCATTATCAGCATTGTATGTCTTTGTCAAAATATCAGTTAGAAAAGTAGCAATAAGTTCAGTTGGAGAGTTTATTGATGCAACTATGGGTCTCATCGTTAGGGTAGGTTTATGAATTTTTGGAAGAGTGTAAAATTTTGCTATAACAGAATTATAGGATGTCAATTTTTTCCTAGTGATTTCATCAATTTGTCTTTTATTATATAATATCTTAACTAGAGCATTTGATTTAGTTTGAATCCCCCTACTTGGATCTTTTGGGAGAGAAACATAGGAAGAGTCGTTATCAATTATATCTTGGGATAACTTTAAATAATCATCCTTTAACATAACAACAGTTACATTCCCCTTATCTGATTTTGTAACAATCAACTCAGGATGTAATTTAAGAAAATTTTTTGTTTCTGACAACAATTTTTGAAAAATAGATGGATGACTATCATTTCTATAAGCATGATTTGTGATAACATCAATGGATTTAGCAACTGCTAAATTTCTATTGTCAATATTAGGTATCAATGAGGAAATATAATCTATGTCGGAAAGGATGGATTTGATTGGGATATCAAAACCTAATTGAGGTTCCACACTGAATTTAGGACCAAAAGAAAGAAACTTTTCAACATTAGGAGGGATGTTAACATCAGAAAGATTTTTTATCCAAGAAGATTTAGTCTTAAGCACTGTACCATACCATTCGGTTTTTAAATTATTAAACTTATTTATGTTGTTAGTTTTAATACTATGGAAAGATCTATTGTAATGTCTTAACTGTTTATGAATGAAATTATTGCAGATGAATTCATTAGTACTATTGATTATATCTGTTTTCAATTTTGAAAGATTATCTTCCAGGGTAACAATTAAATTATGATTAATACCAATTTCAATATTTAGCAGTTTGTATCCTAACCCGTTAATAAACCTTCTTGTAACATGTGTGTGTGAATCCTGCCTATAAATCAAATTTTCTACAGGAATTGTGGAATTCATTATATGACTTGGCAAGACACCTGCTTTTCTACATTTTAAAAGAAATATTCTTCTATTTAACTCCTTAGCTAATTTCATCTTGGTCTTGGACCATTTCTCTAAAAACCCAACTGCTAAAATCCCATAGGTGGACTGAATATCTTCAAAAAACCCCATCATGCACCTAAGCTGAAAAGCGATAAACACATGTGATCGTTGCTGATCAATTAGGACACAAACAGACAAATACTATTGAGGTTAGCAGCAAAAAAGGAAAAGTGTACTCTTTTTAAATTTCCAAGCTTTCGTAAATCTTTATTTACATCATCAGGGAACTACAAAAGTGAGAAAAAACATAAATTACAAAGCGGTCCGCTACAACAGTTTCATAACTTACGTTAATCGAGAATGATTCCTTGATCTTAACATTGGGAAAAGTGTTAAACAGTTAGCATTATAAGCAATAGCTAACAGTCACATAATAAAATATATTAAAAATCATTACAAAGTTAAAATATTAAAAATGAAAGAATCCACACAAACACGTGGATTTATACATGTTATTAATTAAACAATGATTGAAAATAGGTTAAGGACAAGTTCTTCTTTTCTTTGAAGTAGAGAAGAAGAGATACTACGACTATAATGACATCAACCAAAAACAATCGAAATATAAATTATTGAAATACGAGGGAGGTACAAAAATTAGGTAGTAGTTATGATGAAATATTATTTGAATTGATATCAATTTGTTTATGAAAATTATGTTTATCCAAAGTTAATAAAAGTGAGTAAAGATTACTTAAATTTTGAATGTCTGTTTTCTTATTAATATGATCATCCTCCTGAAAAATGAAAGCCATCTCTAGAAATAATCTTTTACTATAGTTATTTTCACGGGATAAGATCTTAATCCCTTCAAAATCTATTCTATGATCTAAAGAGGAAACATGATTTGCAAGAGAACATCTTTCAGGATGTAATCTTATATCACTCTTGTGGAGAGATATACGGCTAGCAAGTTTTTGAGAAGTTTGACCAATATAAGAAAGATCACAGCTATTGCAACCAATTTTATAAATCACATTACTATTATCTAATGTAGGAATTTTATCTTTTAACGGATTGTAAATAGATTTTACCACTAAGGCACTCTTACATGCAAACTTAACATTTTGTAAATATTGAGAAAAAATCTTAGTAAGTCTGGGAGTAACTTCCCTTATATATGGTAAAGAAACAATTGAAGTGGTAGGAACCCTTTCTGAAATCGAACGAGCATCCTGATCAGTTACACCTGCTTCAACTACTGAAAGTGTAGGAATTTGTGTCATGACAGATGATGTATTGAAAATAATCTTTCTTAGTAACGATTTGGGATAGGAATTATCAAGGAACAAATTGAAAAGAATATTATATATATTGTTATGGTATACAATAATTCAACGTGTGATGATTTAATTTTATTGAATCGTATTATATACCACAAGTATCAGTATCAACCAGAACTTCAAATCAAACAAATTTTATATTTTAAGATGTATTTATTGATCTGAAATGTTTAAAATTCAATACTGTATCACATGCACGTGTATCTCAGGGTATGATATGGGTAAAGTGAGTTGTCTAAATTTAAGGAGTAAAATTTGAAATGTAACAACCTTCAACGTCAAAATTAAATTAATGATAAATAAATAACTATCTCCAGATTGCAGTCCGTGGATGGTCTCCTAGCCTATTACAACCTATATTAAAATAAAATTAACACAATTCCGCACAAACAAAATAACTCTTTCAATATCTTGTCGAAACACCGCCGGTAGCTGTATTGTCTAAATAGAAAACGACTTGTTCTCTGAAGCGAAGAAACTTTGCGTTGCGCAAAGGAAAGATTACTGGTAAACGTCTCGAATCTGGGTACTGGTTTACAATCAGCTGTTAGGTACAAGTTTTAGTATAAAATTATTTACATTACCATCGTTTACTGCTGGATGATCTCTCTTGATCTTGAATTTGAACAACCTCTACCTCTACTGGATTCAAATCGAAGGTAAGTTATGTAAGATATTTCTAACTCACTATATCTCTTTTTATCCGTTTTATTTAAAGTTTTCGTACATTTAAACTTGTAACGTCCATTACTTTTTTTTCTCCCCCTTAGTTACTTATCACCTCCCAAACTTCCTTCCCGTTGCTAACGAATATTCTTTTGTTTCTTCTTTATTTATTATAGAAATTACTAATTTTTGTTGAAATCCAGTTACTGACAGTTCATATTATTTAATCAAATAAAAATGTCCATAACAACCAATGTTTTTGTACTGACATTTCCAATATCAACTTTATCAGCTGATTTATACAGGGTACATAAAAATATCTTAACAGAAAGTATCTAATTTAATCATTTTAACGTTATTGTTAAAAATGATGGACATAACATAAGATTCCCATGTACATATGATACAACCTCTAAAAGTAACCATCTCATTTCATTTATCATCATCTCAATTTCAGTACAACTTCCCTGATATTCTGAAGGATTTTATTTTTATGTACTTTAAGAAAATCTTTCAGAATTTCATTCTCAATTGAAATTGCAAATATTGAATCGAAAAAGTTAAAATACAAATTATTATTTTTTTATAATTAAGTGATATCTAAAATTCATAATCTCATAACAAATGTTTCTCAACACAAACATCTCATCAACTACTTAGTGAATTATTACTAACAACTAACAATGAATTATTATTGATTACTAATTCTATTTTATATTTTTTTAGATTCATGAAACTTATAAAGTTGCGAAATATGAAATATCCCTCTAATCTGTCCATTGATTGGGTTAGCGAGTTCATAGCTATTGGTTCCTTGTTCCGTAACTATAGTATAAGGACCTTCATATGGTAATTGAAGTTTGGCACATCGATTTTGTTTATAGTTGGCTACTTGGAGTGCTCTGAGAATTACTAATTCTCCTTTTGAAAAGGTAGTGTGCTTATTTATTTTTTCATACCTTCTTTTTATATATTTTTGAGAGTTTTTTATTAATTTATTATTGGCTAATTCAATTAATTCCTCATAAGTTTTGTCATATTTAATATGCCATGGCCGTTCTGGATATAATTTCCTTAAAAGGTAAATAGGTGGTAATTCCGTTATAGTATTTGGAGTTTGGTTTAAGTAATATGTTATATCCTCTAGGTTTATTTCCCACTCGTAATGTGCATTATGTACTAAAAGTCTCAGGTATTTTACAATCTCTTTAATTGCTCGTTCTGCAGGATTTGCACAAGGGTGTCTTATACTAGTAAACACTGGTGAAATATCTGATTTCATAAGCCATTTTTTAAAGTTATTATTGTTAAAATATGTGGCACTGTCCATTATACAATTGTTTGGTGTACCGAACTCTAAAAAAAATCTTTCCAATATCTGTTTTATATTCCTTGTATTTGTTCTTGCACAGGGATAAGCTGATATGTATTTAGAAAAAATATCTACCACTACTAATATATGTCTGTTTCCCTCTGTACTTGGAACTAAGTTACTTATTATATCTATTGCAATGGTTTCTAGTGGTTTCTTTGCTAATATTGATTTTGGTAAATTTTCATTATGTCTGTTCTTTTCTTTGCTTAATTGACATACAGTACAATGTCTTAAAATGTATTTAATAAGGGATGTATCGTTAAGACAACAGTAATTTTCTCTAAATATTAAGTATACCTTTCTTACTCCTATGTGATTATATTTTTCATGTATTACTGAAATAATTTCACTAGCTAATGTCCTAGTTATTACATAGAGTTCTGAATTATTTAGTATTTTGTAATAGATATTGTTATTATGTAAACATTTTGACTTTTCATGTTGAGTTAAATTTCTTTGATCTTTTATTATGGCTTTTAAAGAAAATATTCCCTCCTCAGACTTCATTATATTGACTCCTATTTTTGCTTTTGTATGGCTTTTAACATCACGTCCTTCCATCCTAGTTATGGCGTCTGGAATAACATTACTTACTCCAGGCACATATTTTATGACATAATCATATTCTTGAATAAGTAAAGACCATCTGTGTATCCTTGCATTCTTGTATTTATTTGTTAAAATAGACACAAGTGATTGATTGTCTGTCTCTATGGTAAACCTATTATTAAGTAGGTAAAATCTTAATTTATTTATACAAAATATTATGCTTGCTAGCTCGAGTTCACTAACGCTATAGTTTTTTTCTGACTTTTTGGTAAACGTGATACAAATGTGATAGGTACCTCTAAGTCTTGTCGTTTTTGTAGTAACACTCCAGCAAATCTGTGAATGGATGCATCTGTTTTTAAAATAAATTCTTGAGTATAGTCTGGATGATATATTTTTACTTCCTCTTGAAATAAATGTATTATTTCTTGAAATGCTGTTTCTCTTTCTTGAGTCCATGTCCATTTGTTATTTTTGCGTAGCAATTCTATAAGTGGTATTTCCTTTTCAGATAGATTTGAAACCAGCCTCTTAAAATAGATTAGCATTCCTAAAAATCCTCTTAGTGTTTTAAGGTTTGTAGGACGGTTATATTCTTTGATCAATTTTAATCTTTCAGGGTCAATTTCTATCCCTTCTGCTGACAGCAAATATCCAAGATAGGTTACTTCTTCTTTGAAAAATTCACATTTCGCCGAATTCAGCTTCATACCTGCTTTGTCTAGTTCCTTTAACACAATTTCTATATGTTTCATGTGCTCATTTTTTGTTTTAGAAAAGATTAACACATCATCAACATAGTGTAATACAAAATTTTCATATTTGTTAAGTATTTTATGTAGAGCTTTTACCAACGCTGATGTCGCAGATTGTATTCCAAATGGTGTCACTCTGAACTGATATACAACTCCATCTATCATGAAACCAGTGTATTGTCGACATTCTTCTTTTAATGGAATAAGCCAAAAGCTGTGCTTCAAGTCTAATTTTGTGAAAATATTTGCCTGGGAAATTCTTCCAAGAATAGCTTCTACTGTTAAGGGTGATTCATATTGTGGTATGGTACACTTATTCAGGTTTCTTGCATCGACACATATTCTTAAATCTCCATCACGTTTAGGAACTATGATTATTGGATTTATTCATGGTGTTTCACTATATTCAATTATATCGTCTTTAAGTAATTTTTTTACAGCTTCTTGTACTTTATCTTTTAATTTGTATGGAATGGGGTATGTTTTTGGTTTAAATTGTTTCAGATCTCCTATTTTTATTTCATGTACATAATCTTTTGCAACTCTCGACTCTTTGTTCACTAATCCTCTGTATTTTTTCATCAATCCTTCTACACCTCTCCTTTCCTTCTTATCACAATAAAAATCCATTCCTTTATTTTCTTCATTTAATTGAAATTTCCTTTTACCTGGATTCATTTCCTTCTTATCATCTTCATTCAATTGAAATGTCCTTTTACCTGGATTCATTTCCTTTTTACCATCTTCATTCAATTGAAATGTCCTTTTACCTGGATTCATTTCTTTTTTACCATTTTCATTCTTCACACCTTCTTCATCATACCATGCATTGTTTCTTTTGCATTTCCCGTCATATTTTTCATAATATATGTCTTCTGTATCTTCGTTTTCTATTCCCTCATCCTTAGTTAAGTTAAATTCAATGATGTTGTCTCCCAAAGTTATTGTTTTATTTGGGTAATTAATTATAGCTGCATGTTTTTCTAACTCATCTGATCCAATTAACATGTCACACTCCATATTAGGTATTATAAGAGCTTGAATATTGTAAATATTATTATTTAAAGTTAAATTTACACAAATAGCTTTAGACGTCAAAAAATAATAGTTCAATACTATTAAACGCTTTACAAAATTAGAAAAATTAATTTCCAAATAATAGTATTGAACTATTATTTTTTGACGTCTATAGATCACGCTTTACTTATATGACAATTATTTACAGGTAACTGTAATTAAGTAAATAAAAATAGCTTTATTAATGTTATAAATGAAACTAACTGTTTCTAATTAATTCCACTATTCAATTGAAAAATTTATGAAAATAAAATGAGTAGATTCCACAGAGTAAAGGTCCAAACAGTAAATTCAATTCGCAAATAGCTTTATTAGTTTCCGTTATTTTTTTAGAGTTAACCCCAACTAATGTTATTTTAGGCACTCTTATTATATTATTTTTAAAATTAGGTAATTTAGTAACTAGTGATTCTTTAATTATTGAAGTTTCACTACCATTATCAATTATGATGTCAATATTTATTTGATCAATTATTCCTTGAATACTTATTAATCCTATGTTTTCTTTTTCTTTTAGATCCTGACACGGTTTGAGAAACTCAATAGGATGAACATAGCTAAACCGCAAATCAACTGTGTCATCCGGTTTTAAAAATCCGCATGCACTATGGCATCTGTCACCACTTCGTGACGATTTGTAACTCTAACAGGAGAATTTTCTCTACTTATTTTATTCTGATTACTAGATCTTGTACAATTAGTTCGTCTAATGTCAGAGTTTGTGTGTCTTGTATTGTTTTGATTATTTTCGTACCTTCTGTTATATTGTTCCCTATTGTTAAATTGTGTACTATTGTTCTGATTGTATCTGTTATTATAAGTTCTATTATTAAAATTATTATTATTTGATTGTATTCTGTTATAATTGTCATTGTTATTCTTATAGTACTGTTGTTGGTTATTTTGAAAATTCCCTTTGTTGGAGTAGTAGTTTTCATTTGACCTTCTATTATTGAAATTTTTATTATTACTTTTATTTTGATTTCCGTTGTAATTATTATTTGTTTTATTATCGTTAGCTTTATAAGGTTTCATATTCCTTTCCATTCTTAATAAATAGTTAATGAGTTGTTCCATATTATTAAGATTTTGTATTGCAATTATTTCTGATAATTCCGGTTTAAAATGTCTGGAAATGAATAGAACTATTTCGTTTTCATTTATTTTGGGCTCTAGATACTGTGCCTGTGAAAAAAGTTGTAAAGCATAGTTACTCATTGAGTTGCCCCTTTTTTCATCGTATTTTCCAAAATAAAGAGACTCTCTCGTATATCCTTGATTGTGTTTCCCCCAAAAATAACGTAAGAATAAACGTTCAAACTGTTCAAAATCGTTCAGTTCATATTCTTTGCACGTAAACCACAATTGTACAGGACCCAATAAACATGTTCTGATAACATCTTTCAGACTTTCAAAATCCTGGTAATGTCCATACTTGTTTTTGAGTGTATTCATGAAAACTCTGGGATGTAATCTTTTTGTGTTTCCATCGAATTTTAGATTTTTTTCATATTGTAGGACTGGTACTACTGGTATCGTCCTATTTTCTCTTAAGTTCTGTTCCATTTTGCTTTTCCACTCTTTCATTTCCATTTGTAGGTTTTTTTCTGTTTTTCTATGTTCTTCTTCTGCTATTTGTAGGTTTAGTTGTAGTCCTTGTTTGATATTTCCGTTTAGATCTTCTAATTTGTTGTCAATATCTGTAATTTCCTTTCCGTTCTTAATGCACTTCCGTTCCACTGCTTCTATTTTATTTAAAATCCCTGTATTTTCTTGTTTTCTCTCATTTATTCCAATCTTAAGATTGTCTTCCAAATTTTTTAACTTCTTTTCATGTTCATTTATTCTGGTCGTAGCTAGCTCTGCCTTCTTCTCTAATTTCTCCAGATGATCTCTAAAAATATTCTCCATGTGATCCAGTTTTTTGTTATTTTCATTTTTCATTTGATCAAGTTTGGTGTTATTTTCTTTTTTCATTTGATCAAGTTTGGTGTTATTTTCTTCGAGTTTGTTGTTATTTTCTTTTTTCATTTGATCAAGTTTGGTGTTATTTTCTTCCAGTTTGGTATTCATCGTTTCCATCATGTTTTGTAGAAAACCAAGAATGTTTTGATTTCCCTGTGATATATTGTCTCCAGCTGTTTGTTCTCGAATCTGCATTCTTGTGTCATCATCATCCATATTAAAAATGTATGTCTCAGGATTTTCTCCTTTTAGTATTAGAAATTGTTCTAACCTTTTTATTAATTTTGTTTTATCACCCGTACTATCTATTCCCCTTTTTTCTAATTGTTCTTTTAATTCTACTAGTTTTAGTTCGTTTATGGTTTTGTTCATTTGGTTCTGCATTGTGTTATAATTTATTTTCTGATAATAAAGATTTTTAAAGTTTAAGCGTTTATTTATTTATTATTTTATTAATGTGGTTTGAATTTTTATTGATTTGAATTGAACTCCTGATTGCTGATATTAATATTGCAAATATTGTATTATTGATAACTCATTTCGAGCTGCCCCACGTTGGGCGCCAATTGTTATGGTATACAATAATTCAACGTGTGATGATTTAATTTTATTGAATCGTATTATATACCACAAAGATCAGTATCAACCAGAACTTCAAATCAAACAAATTTTATATTTTAAGATGTATTTATTGATGTGAAATGTTAAAATTCAATACTGTATCACATGCACGTGTATCTCAGGGTATGATATGGGTAAAGTGAGTTGTCTAAATTTAAGGAGTAAAATTTGAAATGTAACAACCTTCAACGTCAAAATTAAATTAATGATAAATAAATAACTATCTCCAGATTGCAATCCGTGGATGGTCTCCTAGCCTATTACAACCTATATTAAAATAAAATTAACACAATTCCGCACAAACAAAATAACTCTTTCAATATCTTGTCGAAACACCGCCGGTAGCTGTATTGTCTAAATAGAAAACGACTTGTTCTCTGAAGCGAAGAAACTTTGCGTTGCGCAAAGGAAAGACTATTGGTAAACGTCTCGAATCTGGGTACTGGTTTACAATCAGCTGTTAGGTACAAGTTTTAGTATAAAATTATTTACATTACCATCGTTTACTGTTGGATGATCTCTCTTGATCTTGAATTTGAACAACCTTTACTGGATTCAAATCGAAGGTAAGTTATGTAAGATATTTCTAACTCACTATATCTTTTTTTATCCGTTTTATTTAAAGTTTTCGTACATTTAAACTTGTAACGTCCATTACTTTTTTTTCTCCCCCTTAGTTACTTATCACCTCCCAAACTTCCTTCCCGTTGCTAACGAATATTCTTTTGTTTCTTCTTTATTTATTATAGAAATTACTAATTTTTGTTGAAATCCAGTTACTGACAGTTCATATTATTTAATCAAATAAAAATGTCCATAACAACCAATGTTTTTGTACTGACATTTCCAATATCAACTTTATCAGCTGATTTATACAAGGTACATAAAAATATCTTAACAGAAAGTATCTAATTTAATCATTTTAACGTTATTGTTAAAAATGATGGACATAACATAAGATTCCCATGTACATATGATACAACCTCTAAAATTAACCATCTCATTTCATTTATCATCATCTCAATTTCAGTACAATATATATATATATATATATATATATGCATTTTTTTAACATTTTACTCTACTTGTTTTTTTTTTCATTTTTTTTTGTTGAACAATAAACCCGTTAAAATTCACTAAAGACTATTTCAATTTCCTAACCAAGGGAGAATGATAGAATAAAGGCAGGAGTGAATGTAAAGAGGACGAAAAGCGAATTAAGTAGATATCATATATATATACATACACATAAATGATTTTTCCGTATAAATAATATGCCTGGTTCTTCCTCAGTCCTAACCCTATAACCGACTTAACCCTATCATATAAAGACTTCTCATTATCGACAACAGCTGATAGCCGCGGAGGCCGAATCCAACCTTTCGGACATTCATTTCAGGAGTCGTCGACTCCTGATTCCCACGTACTCGTGGGTGGTGACAGCCAGCTACGCTGCCTTCTCGTTCCTTTTAGGGACTGAGGACGTAGATTTTTGTTTTCAGGTGGAGAACTTCAAAGCAGAAATACTACAACCGGTACCAAGGTGTTCTCTGGTGTTGCAGGAGTTGCAGTGAACGCGGAGACACTGGTGCCGTATAACATTGGTGACAGCGGTTTTCGGATTTTTTTTGTTGTTCTTTAGGGTTACCTGTTCGGTCCAGTTCAGTTTTCCTGGCAGCGGTTTTCCTAGCAGCGGTTTTCAGATTATTTTTTTAGGGTCATCTGCGCGGTCCATTACATTGTTTTCCTAAAGTGGTTCTCGAATTGTTTTTCTTCCAGTTTGTGTGTGGTGCACTTTTCCTTAGCGGCGACAGAGGATTTAAAAAAATATATAGGACCTTGCCAGCTGTAAAAACAAGGGTTACGTCATTACCACATTCCTCAGTTCCCGTCGGTAAAATTACTACCGTAAAATGACACCTACATACAATTGTGTATTAAGTGATATTTTAATATATTTTTAACTTAATATTGTGTTTAAAAAAATTATATTTCGTTCAGAAAACAGAAAACAATTTTTCAGTAAATAAAAGTATCACATGTTAAAAGCAAATCTTATCAAACATGTCCAAATTAGCATGTAACGTTATTTTAAATTAATTTTAAAAGAAGAAAAAACTTTGATTGATTGGAGTGCAGTGATCCCTCTATACACAGTTCCCTAGGTAAAAAAGTACACCAAGGTATCCTTTTCTGTAAAATGCTTAATATTAGAATATTATCAGTACGTGAAAAAATATATTCATAATTGCCAGGGCTAACGTAATAAGGTCGAAGAAAAAAAAAGTCTTATTATAATTAAAATACATAGCTGAATTATTTAATTGCACAGGGCCGTCTTCAAGTGCCTTAATTGAAAAAAATGGTGTCACATTGAGAAAGTATCTCTCCTCAGTTTGGCAATTCAGCTTTCGACGTTAGCGTGAGTGGCATTACTTTTCAAAGTCATTTTTAATTCGAAAAAAAAACAGGGAAACTGAAAAGAGGAATCACAGTAATTAAGCAGTCAGTATTAAATAAATTCAAATATTAAATAATAAGTAAATTCAATTATCACAAGTAACAATATATAAATCACAAGAAAGTAAACGAAGAAAAATAATTTCACAAAAAAAAACTTAGAGACACATAGCCCCAAACCACAAAACAAACGAAAGAAAAACCCCAACACACCAACCAGACCGCAACCAACCCAACTCAAACCACCCCCCCATTTTATTTTTTTTTCCAGGAGACTCACCAAAAGGTAAGCTAGTTTAGTGCTGTGTGCTTATTAAATATACCAAACTACAAAAAATGCCTACTAACACTAATGTAGGCGCTAATCAACAAAATTCAGGAGCAGCCATCACAGTTGCAGGGGAAACCGCAACGGCGTTAGGACCACTGGTGGTGCAACTGCCGCCACAACCACTAGGGGTGATTGCGGCAACGCTACCTGATTTCAACGGCAAGGATGCCGTTAAATATTTAGAAAAGTTGGAGCAACGTGCCAAGTTAGATAACTGGCCACAAGCTAATACTTCAAGCATTTTAAAATTTAAATTAACAGGCGCTGCATATCAATATTTTAAGTCTGATCAAACATTAGACAATTTAGATTATTCCGAACTTAAAGAAAAATTAATACGTAAATTTACTCTGAAATGTTTACCGGGTAATAATTTATTAAGGCTCAGTAGCTGTTATCAACGGCACGACGAAAACGTAGCGGAATTCACTACGCGGTTACGACTACTGGCAGCGAAATCTCTGGAAGAAGACCTAAAAGGAGCTTCCCCGGACGAAATTCCAGGATTAAAAAAAGGAAACAAGGACATGCTAATCAACCAATTTAAAATGGGACTTAGGAAGGACCTGATGAGGGAGACAGGAATATTATTGTTAAAAGAACCACACCTAGACTTGGAAAAAGCAGAGGAAATAGTGTCTCTACAGGAAATGACCCAAATGATGTTAAGAGGAAAGACAAACTCTGACACGGTAGCGTATATGGGGCGAGAGAAATGGTGTAGCAACTGTGGATCAGACAGTCACGAAGAAATAAACTGCAGAAACAGAAGCCAGCAAAACCAGCAAAGGAGATGTTACAATTGTGGTAACACTGGGCAAAAGTCTGTCGACAAAAACAACATACCCAGGAAAAAGTATGTCGCAACTGTGGCAAAACAAATCATTGGACAAATGAGTGCAGAGCGAAACAGCCCACTCAAATAAGAGGATGTCAAAATTGAGGAAGAACAAACCACCGGACAAACGAATGTCACGCCAATGGACAAAAAGGTAGAGGGCAGCCGGAAAATGCTTGTTTTCGATGTGGAAAACAAGGGCACTGGGCAAATCGATGCAATACAGCGCAGTGAAACGATAAGCATTACCAGAACAGACATGACAATTCTCAGAGAAGGAACACGGGTGCGATACCCAAGGAAAGGCAAAACGGCTGGTCACAGCAAAGGCAAGCCACAAACAACAAATCAACAAACAACCCCTCCCAAAAACATTTTTTAAATTAAATAAGGCCGCGGGAAGTTCCCAGCCGGCGAGCCTTAGAAGAGATAGATCAAGGGGAATCAATAATGACATCACACACTTTTACATGACAGAGCAAATACCATACATGGTATCGCTAAAAATCAACGGAGTGCTAAGAACATGCATGTTAGACACAGGAGGCTCCTACTCACTAATAAGTCAGTCATTGGTGGATCCAACGGAAATGGATAGTGAAAACATCCGATCATTATGTTTAAGAGGAATAACGGGGCACGAAATAAGACTACATGGAACGACGCAAACAAACATTCAAACAGAAACAGGAGGCGAAGGAGCCACCTTCGAACTAATAGTTTGCGATGATAAAATGCTCAAGGACGTAGACGTACTACTTGGCAGAGACTTTCTAGCACAACAAGAAGCGGAAATATCATACAAAAGGGAACCCTCACTGATACTTTGGGGACAAGAGTTACTAAAGATGTCAACAAGGGAAGTAATGGAAGTGATGTCAGTCCAAGATGGTAAACTAAACAAAAACAAAGACTGGAAACAATGGTTGGATACAGTGAAGAAGTTCACAAAACGAAAACATACCAAAGAGTCAGTGCAGTCAATAAATCAAAGAGGCAACAGAAGACAGGAAAGAAAAGCATTTACATCAGAAGAAGAATGGGAAAAATGGTTACTAAAAGTCAAAAATTTCATGCAACCACAGAAAAAGCCAGAAATCACCAAGGGGAATAAAAAGGAATACAAAGTCACCAAAAGCAAACAAAAAAAATACAAAACAAGCAGAAAGCACACTTCATTGGCCAATTCGGCAGGAAAGGAACAAACAGAAAAACCAACAACGAGAATAATGGAAACGAAAATAGAAATAGAAACAGCTCGAACAGAGGCAGATATAATATTAGACAAAGCACTACTCATACCACCTAGAACTGAGGTGTGTACAGTGGCAAAAGTTGGCAAAAAGATCTGCAGCATAAATATTGTATGTGAAGCCACAAATAACGGCAACAACTTTATACGCATGGCAAATACCTTAGTACCAAACAAGGAAATGATTCCGGTAAGAATAATAAATGCATCTTTCAACGAAGTACAACTAAGGAAGGGAGAGAAAATTGGTAAGGCATACAAATGCGAGGAAGAGCAAGAGCCAGAAATAAAACCTCAAGTGATTGCAAAATTTGATATATCAAACAATAAATGGATAGAAGAAGGCTTTGACATGTCTCATTTGTCACAAGAAGCAAAAGAGAAGCTAACCAGCCTTCTGAGGAAGTATCATCACTTATTTCAAGACGAGGACGAAGTTCTGACAAGCACAACTAAAGTAAAACATGCGATCACACTAGAAGCAGGAGCCCAACCAATATGTAAAGCACCCTATAGAATCCCGTATCAACAACGGGAAACTCTGAAAAATGAAATAGACAGATTACTGGACGGAGGGATAATCCGGCCATCATCAAGTCCTTGGTCGGCCCCCGTAGTGCTGGTTGTAAAAAAGAAAGCGGACCGAACCGAAAAAGTAAGAATGTGCATTGATTACAGAGGTCTGAATGCGGTAACAAAGAAGGAATACTATCCGTTGCCTAACATATCGGACCTACTACAAGGTTACAAAGCAGGAAAAAAGACCCTTTTCTCAGTAATAGATGTAGCAGAAGCATATCACCAAATAGACATGGAGGAAAAAGACATCCCTCTTATAGGTTTTAGCACCTTCCATGGCCATTACGAGTACACAAAAATGGCATTTGGACTGGTTAACGCACCAGCAACCTTTCAAAGATTTATGAACGTAACGCTAGCCGGATTAACCGGAGTCAGCTGCTATATCTAGACGATATTATTATCTTTAACTATACAGGAGAGTTAGAACATATAGAAAAAATAGAACACATTCTAGAAAGACCTCAAAGAGCAAATATAAAACTTAAACCAAAGAAATGCAGTTTTTTACTACAGAAAGTAAAATATTTAGGACACGTGATAACACACGAGGGTATTTCCCCCGACCCAGAAACAAGCTATCCAAAAGTACCCCTTACCTGAGGCAGTTAAGGGAGTGAGAGGATTTCTAGGTATAGTCAACTGGTACAGAAAATTTATCCCAAATATTACAGAGATAGCCGCACCACTAGTGAATTTAACAAAAAACGACGTCGAATTCAAAATAGCCGACGAAGTAATTAATTAAAAGAAATATTAACAACCGATACATTATTAATATTTCCAGATTTCACAAAACCTTTTATTCTCTCGGCAGACGCTTCCGGAATCGGAGTTGGAGCAATCTTAAGCCAAACGAGAGATGGTCATGAGAAACCAATAGCTTACGCAAGCAGAACATTAAACAGGGCCGAACTAAATTACTCAACTACTGAAAAAGAATTATTAGCCATAATATACGGAGTTAAAACGTTCAGATGTTACCTATATGGGAAAAAATTTACGATAATAACAGATCACAGACCATTAAAATGGGTACTGTCCCTTAAAGACCCCAGCTCTAGGTTAACGAGATGGGCACTAACACTATCAGAATATGATTTCGAAATGGTTCACAGGCCAGGCCGTAAACATGGAAATGCAGATTCACTTAGCAGAATGCATGACCCCACAAATAACTTTATAAATACAGATTACAAAGAATATAAAGAACATATTAAGCATAACATGAGCACTCTATCAACAAAAGACCTTATAGTAGGAAAAAACCCTTTAAGTACCCCCGAACAACAGGCACTAGCACTGTTTATACCAAGAAAAGGTCAGCCAAATGACGCGACTCTGCGCGAAATGACACAAATAATTGGAAGGCCAAAAATCGACCTAGCCCAACAAATACCAAGCATAATAGAATGGAATACACCGGGTAAAACAATATATTACATAATAGAAAAATCAACAGTAGATGACCAATCCTCATACGAAAATGTGTGGGAGTGCCTCAAACAACTCAAAGAAAACTGCGAGTCAAACAAACAACCATCAGTAGCACTGGTAAAGTCAAGTGGTCAACTCATGGGGTTACAATGGGAAGAAGTCGCAAAAATGAGTAAATTTATATTTTTTAACTCTAACACAAAAATAGAAATTATTGAGGAAAAACACAAGGGCGGTAACATCGCACAAATATTAGAAGAAAGTGAAGAATGGGAACCTCTATCGGATAGTGCCTTATTGCAAAAGGAACAAGGAAAAGACTATTTCTGTCGCAAAATCATACAACAAATAAACACAAAACGCATACTATACAGAGGTGACAGCAAGGGCGCTGACAAACTGATACTCCCCAAATCACTACAGGGAAAGGCACTAGAGGATTTTCACGATACACCGTTATATTGTCATCAAGGACAACAGAAAACCATGACGGCAATAGAAAAAAGATTTTACTGGCCAACACTAAAGCCGGATGTTATAAAGTATTGCCAAGAATGCGATTCATGTAACAGACGAAAAACGTCTCCGCATTTTAAGAAAGCACCACTACAAAAACTTACCCCGGTAAGCAGACCATGGGAAATAACGTCCATGGACATAGTAGGTCCGCTAGTAACGTCAGATAGGGGAAACAAATATTTGTTGACGTTCCAAGACCATCTGACAAAATATTGCGAGGCTATACCTTTACCCGACCAAACGGCACGAACTATAGCCCGAGCTTTTGTAGAGGAAATAGTATGCAGACACGGTTCACCACAAAAATTGCTCACAGACAGGTAGTAACTTCATGTCCAAACTAATGAAAGAAGTATGCGAAATGTTGAATATAAAAAAGATTCACACTGCAAGCTATGCACCCACATCTAATGGGCAAATTGAGAGAATGCACAGAGTAATTAAAGATATGCTTTCTCACTATATTTCAGACAACCAAAGGGATTGGGACCAATGGATACCATACATCCTTATGGCATATAGGGGCAGCACTGACACATCAACCGGTTATAGTCCCTACTACCTAGCGCGAACAATCGCTACCGATAGACAAATTTATCGAACCGAACAGGAAACGGTACGATATGGACGAAAATTACGCGGCAGAGCTAGAGGCCAGGCTCGCCCAAGTGTACGAAAAGGTACAGAATAATATAGATAAAGCGAAAGACGTCAGAATAAAACGATTTAACAAATCGACGGAATATAGAGAATTTAAAACAGGGGACTTGGTATACCTGAGAGATTTAAGTAACACAATTGGAGTATCAAAGAAGTTACAACAAAATTGGATAGGACCATATGTAGTTCAAGAAAAGGTAGGCCCAGTAACCTACCTCATAAAACCTCCTAAAGGGAAAAAGGAACAAGTAGTCCATATCAATAGGTTAAAAAGATATTATTGAAACGACGAGACAGAAAATAAGGATCTCGAAACAGAAGAAGAAATGTCCACAGAGGACACAACTAATATGGAGGATACAGAACTTGCTAAAACGGGAGTAAACCCTGCCAAAGTAGCAGCACTACCCTTATGGGGAGACGCGGCAAATGCCCAACCCGCACAACCCATCCCAAAAAGGAAAATAATAAAAAGCAACGTACAAAGTGTACCTCTCCGAAGATCGAACAGATTACGTGAACGCCTGGGTAGTCAACCAGATTTCGTGGGTAGCGCTACGTATGCCTACAAGACCAGAGGTCATAACCGCCTAGTTAAAAAGAAATATAAATAGTAATAGTACAATAAACTATCCCGGTGTTTCCCATGTTTATTCTATACATAGGGAGAAAAACAAGCAGTATCCAGAAATTTGGTTATACAAAACGGACATATCAATGTCAATATGAATGCGCGGTTAATAACCCGTCGCTCAGTTATAGGGGCAACGTGTCAATAAATTGACAATATAAGAAACAAAAATTGCAGGACAAGTTATACTAAAGAGTACAGTGTCTGTAAAATAGTAGATACTACAAATTGATACCAATTTTTTTGCTTTTGCTTCAGACTAGAAGCCAGCAAATAAGCTAAACGTGTAAATACACGTGTTATCAGGTATCAATAGAAAATATGGATTATTACGGGGTTAAAATAGGAATAAATACCCCACAAAGGGAAGAAGCAAAATGAGAAACTAAATAAAATGAATGTGCAAAATAAGGCTGATAAAGAAATAATTACCCCACAAAGGGAAGTGCGCAATGCAGGAAAAAAAAATGAAGAATTAAAGAAAATGAATGTGCAAAATGAGGCTAATAAAGAAATAATTACCCCACAAAGGGAAGTGCGCAATGCAGAAACGAAAGAAAAGAATTAGGGAAAATGAATGTGCCAAACAAGGCAAATAAAGAAAGAATTGATAGAAAAATTAGAAGCATAAACAGATACAAATAGAGGCACTATTGAGTTGTACAGGAAAAAGTACAAACGCTAAAGAGAAGAATTGAGAGCAATAACCGCGTGAGAAACTAGAGTAAATTGGAATTAAAATTATCATAAGACATCTAAAATAAAAAAGAATTTTTTTTTCATAAATACAAATAGGGATAGCAAATCATAACATAACAACGAATCAAGAAAAAATCTGAGTGTCAAAGTGCAAAACAAGCGAAAGAAACGATGAATGAGAAAAAAAATGAGAGGAGGAGAAAATGTAAAGAAAGAAAGCAACCAGAAAGAAAGCAACCAGAAAGAAGATGAATGGAAATTAGTTAATTAAGGCATAATTGAAGAATGCGTGAAAAAAACGTAGAAATAAGCAAACAAAAAATATATTAAGACACAATCAGACACAAGACAAAAGTTCGGTTACAAATTCCCAAAGTATTCAAAAAAGGACAAGAATAAATACATTAATAAAATTTACACATTTAGGTCGCGAGTAAATGAGAATTTTTTTAATCCTATTTAAATCAAACCATGCCCTAACACATTTTTTTATTGTATATCTCCTGCATACCAATAAACGGTAAAGTTCAAGGACATAAAAGCAGCTGAGATAAGAACAAATTCTTGGCGCTCTAATTACAAAACACGCGGTTAACGTTAATATAAATTAAGTAAGGCAGGACCTGACCGGAGAAATTTATTTGATTAAAAGTGTCGAGGACGACACAGGTAAGGGGAACTACCAGTATAAAGTACGGAGGTTAGTTCAACGTACCTGCGCGATGACCTATGGTTACTGTGGATACTAACAGGCAACATCCCTGGACCACGTTGAACTGTCACCCTTCTACATTACGGCGGGCACCCAAACGAAAGGTAACGTGAGGAGCAATGACACACAATTTCGGTGAATTATCTATAATAGATATTTTGATAGTGAAGGAGTCGCTAAGCGAAAAAAAGGGGTTTCTCGTCGGCTAGTTCTCAATAGGTTTAACTTCACAGCAAATTTCTCTTACAGGGGGAAATCAAATAATTCGGAAGTATATCATATTAATGTATGGGATAAGAGAGTAGTTATGACACAATACATTCCTACATACAATATAGGGGTGAATAAAAAAAAAATATTTTTTTTGGACGCAATAACACGAAAGGCTACAAGGAGCCGGGGTTAATTCTAATTTTTTTTTTATAGGTATTAGTTAATAACATAAGGGATTTGATTAATTTAGAGAAGGCTATAGGAGGCCATAATTAATTTATTTTGTCAATTAGGGAAAGAATATCATAAGGGATTAATTTAATTTAGAAAAGGCTATAGGATGCAACGATCAAATTTTTATTTTTTTTATTATCTAGCCAAACAAAAGGCTATAGGAAGTCACGATTAATATGATTTTTTTTAGAGAAGGATACAGGAATCCAGGACTAAGTTTAAGTTTTTTGTCATTTAATGAATTAGGATCATACGGGGTTTAATTAATCTAGAAGTAGGCTATAGAAGCCATAATTAAGATTTTTTTTTTATTAATTATTTAACCAAACAAAAGGCTACAGGAAGCCACAATTGATACATTTTTTTGGGTTAAGCTTAATTTTTTTTATTAGTCATTCAATGACATAGGACCATAAGGGGTTTAGATAATTTAGAAGTAGACTATAGGAAGCCATGATAAATTCCAACTTTTTTGGGAAATCTCTTTCTATCTAATTCAGTTATATATATATAAAAAAAAACCAACCCATGTTAGGTGGTTTGTTAAGTCAATTTAAAAATTATAATACTGATGATTGTATTGTCTTTCATATCTAGGTTTGTCGGTGGATAATCTTTCTGTCGTAGCTTTAACTTGTCTGTGATTCTCTGTCTTGCTATTCGTCTTTGTTGTAAGTTACAGTGTAATATTATGTGTTCTTGGTCCTCAGTGTCGTCACAGTATGTACAGGTTCCGTCAGTTAGTCTTAGGTTGAATCTTCTGTAATAGTCGTCCATGTTGCCATGTCCTGTGACTAGTTGTGTGGCCTTCCAGATAATTATTTTTGTCATTACATTTACTTTACTTATCATCTTGTAAGTTTTCCTGCCTGTCGTGGAGTTATCCCATTTTTGTTGCCATTTGTTCATCAGTAGTGTGTGTCTTTCAATAGTTATTTCCTTTTTTGTTTTGATTGTCATCGTTTTGTCAGTGTTCAATTTTGTTATTCTGTCTGCTTCCCTGATGCCAGCATTGCTTCGTTCTGCTTTGATGATACAGTAACGTATGTTATGTAGTTTTAGGGTTTCAAGTTGCTTTTTTATGTTCGCGATTGTTTTGTTTTTGTTGTTTCCGTTTGCTAATTGTTGTATAGTGGACCTGGAGTCTGTGTATAGGGCTAGTGTTTTGCCACGGTGCTGTTCTTTTTCGTTTGTAATTGTCTTTATGCCCATTTCAACGGCTAGTGATTCAAGATTATTAATATCCATTTGTGTTGTTATTTGGAATGTGTCTGTTATCTGTCGATCTTCGGTTTTGATATTGATGCCTATGGTTTTTCTGTTTTCAGTAATGCTGGCATCCGTGTATAGTGCTATGTCTGGGTTGTCATGAGTGGTCGTAGTTCTTATTGTCATTTCGGTAGGGTGAGGTAGGTCTATTGTCTTTGTCCTTAGTTTGTCTAGGTTTTCTCTGTTGTCTGTAAATGTCCTGTGTATTGTCCAAGCGTCTACTTCTAGGGGTGTTACCCCTGTAAGTACATGTAGGGCCGAGGTCAGCGTTGTCTTGTACGCTTTAGTGATTGCGAGTAGAAAAGGCCGTTCTGATGCGGCAAGCTGTTTGGCTATCCTGCTATCAGAAGCTCGTCTACCCAAAATCTCAGCACCGTATAGTAGCATTGGCTTTATCGCTTTGATATAAATTTCCCTCATAATGTGAGGTTTGCGTCCCCATTCTCGTCCCGTGATGATAAAAAGTTTGTGTCCAATGTCTGCCGATTTTTGTCTGTTTTGTTTAATGTGTTCAAGGTAGAGTAGTCCGGTGTCGATCGAAAGTCCGAGGTAGCGTAGGTTGTACTCAAATTAAATGTTAGTATTTGATATTTTTAATCTTGGTGTTTTTGTCGTCTTGTATGGGATGAATATCGCTTCGGTCTTCGAATGGTTGTACTGTAGCTTATTTGATTTTGCCCAATTTGCACATCTTTCCCATATTGCTGACCATTTGCTTTCTATGGACTTTAGTGAGGTGCCTGCTATTAGAATTATCTGGTCGTCTGCAAAAGCTTGTATCAAATCCGTGTCTGTCGAGTGCGTGTTAATCGCTTCGAACCAGTCTTCCATTATAAGGAGCCAAAGTATTGGTCCTAGACTCGAGCCTTGTGGGCAGCCTCTTTCTGTCTTGTCCTGTATGTCTTCTGTCTGTATTTGTCTGTTGTGTAGAAAGTCTGTGCAAAGTCTCTGTATGTTTCTAGGTGTCATTGCCTGTCTTAATCGGTCCGTTATCTTAGGTGTCCGTGCTGAATTGAAAGCGTTTGTCAAGTCAAGTGTGATTATTGCCGTATAAGCTCTTTTTTGTTCCTGTCTATTTTGTCTGTGATGGCTCTAATTGCGTCTATTGTCGAGTGTCCCCGTCTGAAGCCATATTGATTTTTATCAAGTTTGCTTTCGGTCTCTAGATAGTGTGTCAGTCTTTTGGCTGTCATTTTGTCGAGTATCTTCCCAAGAGTTGGGAGAAGGCAGATCGGACGCTTGCCGCCGCCTTTTTTGGGTAGCCATACCATGTCTGCCTTCTTCCAAATGCCCGGAAATTCCCCTGTGTCTAGGCATCTATTAAAAACTTTTGTTAAGATGTCAGGATAAGCGTTATGAATGACTTCTATTATCTCCTTACTGAGACCGTCCTTTGCCGTAGATTTCTTGTTTTTCATGTCTCTTATTGTCATCGTAATTTCGTCCGGTGTGAATTGTGTTTGTTCTTGTCCTGTGCTGTGTTTGTTTTTGTTTTTCCTAATTTCTCTGTGTTCTGGTTCGTCTTCTTGTTCATCTTCTCTAGGGAAATATTTTTTATGTAGATACTCGATTGTGTCTTGTCTGTTCGAAGTGTATTTTCCGTCGTCTTTCTTGATGGTGTTGATGGTCGTTGTGTCGGGGTTTTTATTTCTAAGAATTTTAAACGCAATATCCCATGGATTATCTGGGTCGTTATCTGTTAGTAGTTGTCTTATTGCGTTTTGTTTTGTGCGTTTTATGCTGTTTTTGTATAGTCTTCTTTGTTTGTTGTATTCATGTTCTGTCCTTGCTCTGTTAAGGTTGTCATTTTCTTGTTGGAATTTCTTTCTTAACTTGTTGGTCAACCTTTTCTGTCTGTTGAGATCGTCATTCCACCATGTTTTGTTTTCTTTTAATTTTGCTGGTGTCTTTTTGGAGGCTTGTCTTATGGCTTGTGTTATGTTTTCTTGATCTGCGGTTCCTATTATTTCCCAGTCCATTTCTCCTATTAATTTCGTGGCTTTGTCTTTGTCTATGTTGTTTATGTTCATTTGTCTTCGTCCTGTGTTTTGTCTGTGTTTGTTTTGTGTTTGTATGTCGAATGTTATGTACTGGTGGTCGCTGAGTGTCTCTTGTTCTTGTACTGTCCAATTTGCGATGTTTATGTCTTTGGTCATGGTTAAATCGATCCAACTCCTCCCTCTATTAGTTAAAAATGTGGGTGGGCTGTCGTGTGTGTTGTTTATTATTATGTTATTTGTGGTTGTCCAATCCAGTAAGTCTTGTCCTCTGTCGTCGATAAAATCTCCTCCCCAACATGTATGTTTGGCGTTGATGTCACCGACAATTAGTGACATGTTTTTATCGGATTCGATTTGTTTTTTATGTTTGTTTAGCACTGTATTTGTTCTTCCTCCAGGTTCATCATAGATGTTGATTATTGTCAGTGTGTGTTTGTTTATTGTAAGGTGAGCAGTTGTCACGTTCTTGTCTGTCCTTTCTACTATTAAGGTAGTTTGGCTTGCCAATCTTTTGTTAATTAATATAGGTGCCTTTGATGTTGAGTCCGTGGGTATCGTTATGTACTTGTTTTTGTGTTGCCATATGTTACGTCCTGGTTCCTGTATGAGTCCAATGTCTATTTTTTCGTTGTTCATTGTTTGTACTAGTTACGGTTATTCTGGTTAGGTCGAAATAGAGAAAGCCTTGTTTGAGTACATACTTCCAAGCCTCTGCTGGTCCTTGAACGATAACGTTCTCCTTCCATGGGTTGCGGCAAGGTCTTGTGGTCAATATTTTTATGTCCTGTAACATATGGCCAAATTTTTCGTTAAGTTCTTCGTTTTCTAGTAGCAAAGTTTCCCTTATTGTGTCAATGTCCATCCCTTTCTGCAGTCCAGTCTAGTGGCGTCTTTTATGTCTAATGTCTCTCTTGTCTTGACTTTGTTTAGTATCTGTTCATGTATGTCTTTTGTTTCTGTCCCTATGATGATTGCCGTGTTTGTTCTTCTGATGTATGTTCCTTCCATGTCCTTTGAGCATAGCGTTTTTTTCAGCTCGCTCATTGTTTGTCCTTGTTGTCCGTCCTTCATTGTCACTTGTACTTCATATTTTGTTTTGTTTTGAGGAGGTGTTGTCCATGGTTTGGGTGTCGGCTTTGTCGACGCCGCTGGTTTTGACGCCAGATCAGCATAGGTTTTGGTCGGTGGTTTGAGTGCGGGGCATTGGGTATTTGTGATAATATTTTGTAGCGTATTGTCCGGTTGTAGAGTTGTAGTCCTGGTTATAATTGGGTTTACATTCGTGTTGTTGTCCGTGTTGTCTTTTGTTGTTGTTTTTGTTTGTTCGGCTAGGAGTGCAATGGCTGTTGATAGTTGTGCTAGTTGTTTATTGATGTCACTGTTTTTACTTTCTTTTTGCTCTTTAATGATTTATGATTTGAGATCGGAGATCTCTCTTTCTTGTACCGCGATAAAGGCAACCATGTCGTGTACTAGGCCTCAAAGATTTTCTGCTGATTCGATTACTTTATTTTGGTCCTTCTTAGTGAAACTTATTTTTCCTTTGGACTCGGGGGTGGTACGTGTTACGGATTCCCTGATATTATTTTTCATTTCCCTTGCCTTTTGCATGGTAAGGAATAGTAGTGATTTGATGTCGCAGTTTGATTTTTCGGCTTTTTCAGAGGTGGTGCTAGTATTAGCTTCGCTGTTGTCAATGTCACTAATATCTAGCCTCATTCTTTTTTTGGTTCCTTCTTTTGACGGTGGTGGGTGTAAATCTGCAGAGTATGGAATTTTACTGTCGCTGGTAGATCGAGCTCGATATGCAGGTGGAATGAGAGCTGCAGAAGTCGTGATGTCGTCGTCTTCTTCTGGTTCTGAGTCCATGTTACGTATGGTCTTGTCTATCTTGTCTGTATTGTCTATATTTTCTATATTGTCTATAATGTCCACTGTTTATGTGTGGTATGTCGGGGTATGTCAATAATTTGTGTAGATAAAATGATAAAATAAAATGTTGTTGCTGTCACACTATGTTATTTAGATACATACATAAATAAATGGAAGAGAAATGTTAGCAGAGCCGTAAGAAATTAGAAGTAAATATATACAAAGCAGTAAAATTAAAATTAACCCTTCACCTAAAAGTAATACGTACAATGGTTATATGTACAAAAAAAATATATTAGAAGCAAAATAATAAAGAGAAAACCAAAGCAGTAGAAAATATACTCATAAGGCGGACAGCAGGGCTACCAGCAACGGACCAAGGCTACAAAGTCACTAGTATGTTCAATGAAAAGGAAATAATAGAATTCGCACATGCCAACATAAGTCATATATGGGGTTGGTTTTCACAACCAGGAACATTCGTAAGGGGCCTTATAGGATTCTACTTTGTATATAAAACTTTACACTACCTATGTGGAGTTATAATAAATAGTTTAAGAATATATCAGACTATAGGCTGCGGAGTAGCTATATTCGCAGGCATATGGTCAAGCCTAACGGCATTAGTACTACACAAAAACGACATGAAGAAGAAGCCCAAAGAAGAAATTGGACTTACAAAGCAAAACGAGGAAAACCCTCAAGAAACAGACAAACCAGCATCCAGCAGCGTTCACTGGACTGACTCGCGCGGAAGTATAAACACGCAGTAATAGTGCGCGAAAAACCCGCTTTTATAAACATTATGTTGTAACATGTCTATCGACCTGTTTCGATTTTACAGAATAAATCCTTTTAATTAGCGCTCGTCGTCACTAGCCACATCCAATTATAGTTCTGTGATCCCAAACTCTTCTACCCCGAACGTAAGACAATTGACGTCTGCCAACGGACAACGCCACGTTAAACACCCCTTTTTGTTATCGTCTGCCTAAGAGGGCACATCGTCTTTCGCTATCTTTCATATCTTAAGTATCTATCTTAGGAATTTTGCTGTGGTAAGCACAGCCCCTAGGCGAGAATATAACCCTAGGCGAGAATATAAGCCAAGAATATAACTCTAGGCTAGGATAGAACCCGAGAATATAACCCTAGGCTAGGATATAACTCAAGAATATAACCCTAGGCTAGGATATAAACCAAGAATATAACCCTAGGCTAGGATTTAGCCGAATAATTTAACCGGAGAATATAACCCCAAGAATATAGCCAAGGATACAGCCCTAGCTCAAACTACCGCCCTAGAACAGAACTCATCAGTTCGGATCAAGACCTGACTTCTTCTCCAGGAAACCACTTCATCTAAGCTAAGTACCTATAAAAGTACAAATTCCTTTATTAAATTCCGTTGTTCATTTCCTGTGGCAGAATAAATTGTAAATTTGTTTTTAATTCTTTTTTTTATTGAAATCCTCAACTATAAAAGTTGAGGGAGATATCGCCCGGGGTAATTTTTAGTGACTTTTTTTAAATTATTAACTTTTATTTAAATTTTACAAGGCGTTTCTACCTTTTCCGCCTTAGTTTTTTGTAGTTTTCATCGTTAAAAAGGTAGTGGCGCCCTCAATTTTTACAACCCTTCTGTTATCCCTGTGTGACATAAACTTGGGGTCGAATCACCCTTGAGAGGAGTCTCTAGCCGGAGCCCTTCGAGCTGGTGCCCTGTGCCCTGTGCCCTGTGAGGTACAACTTTTACCGTTACAATATATATATATATATTGATATGGAAAGTGAAATCATACAACACATACACCAAACAAGGGTTATTTCAGTATAAAATCTAAATAAAATATAAACAAATCACCTGACAAATATTTACAACCCAAACTTCAAACGGGAATCTTTATAACTTTTCTCTAATTTATTGAAATCCTATCACATAGTTTCAGAATTTTCAAAAGCTTTGCAAAAGTTTCTTGGCTCATGATAAGTCTAAAAAAGAAAGAACCTGAAAATTAAAAATTATTAATTAGGTTATAAAATCTGACACTGGTAAAAATAGAAGAAGTACACTTATGAACATATCTAACAAAGTGTGAATCTAGATTTGTCAACTCGAACGGAAGAAAGGAGATGACAACTGAAATTAAAACAGATGTCAAATAATTTTAAAATTTTTTAACTAAAAGATAAAAACAATAATAAATTATTTGGAGACATTAAAAATAAACTTTCATATCAGAAAAAGATCAAATTATAAAACAATCAAGTCAAATAACAGAAATCAAAAATTATTAAATGAATTTGATTGGTCAGCAAATATAGAAAAACTTAAAAATAAAGAGACATATGGATTTTGAAAAGATAGAAAAATTTGATATTGGTTGCTATTGATTAGAAAACGGTTAGTTACGAAAAATATACAGAATTGAGAAGTATAAGCTCTTTCATGTTTAAAAATTTATTTAAAATTAGATTACGTTGTGTTAAAAGTGAAACTATAAAGTGAATTGGTGTTACTAATCTTTCCTCAACAAGTTGCTGTTAAAAACAGAGGTTGAATAATCTCTTTAAATATAAAATTCCTTAAATAAATCCTGAGTGAAAATTCCAAGAGTAAACAAAACTGAAAATATTCCCAAGCCGACCACGAAGCCATATTGAAGCCACTTCTACGAGGGACTCCAAGGCCCAAAAAGAAAATCTTCAAAAAATAATACAAAATAAAAAGGTATTTCATAAACTATAAGTTAAATTATTAAACTTACGTGCGTGTGATTAAATCCAGAACTTAATATTCATTCATCTTCGTTACGATTACAATATCGTCCAATTTGTATATAAAATCTGTTAAAAACAGATGTTCTATTTTGTCTTTGGTTATTAGTGTTACATGTTAAGAGAGTTGCATAATTTTCATATATTTATTAGATATAAGAATTTCATTTAGTGTGAACGTTGAGCGAAAGATCATTTAGATAAGTGTTTTGAATTGTTTCTTATGTATTTACTTATCAATTCTATATAAATACGCCGTTCATTAAAAAATAAATTAAATAATATTTCATAAATCTCTAATATAAAGAGTTTTCTTCCTATTAAGTAGGCAAAACTGCTTCACAGTTGGATAGTTACTATTATTCAAGGGCAAGGACACAGGACCGGCCTGAGGATATATTAAATAATAAAATAAAAAAAGAAACTAAGTGAGCATTTTACCCATGAACCCAACCTGAGGTGAAGAGTCATCATAAAAGGTGAGTGATGTATGATATCACTAATATTTAAATCAAAATTCATATTAATTGGCGCCCAAATAAATATATTACAATAAATAAATTAAAACACATATTAACAATATAAATTAAAAATTCATATCAATTGTCGAACCCAACGTGGGGCACTAAAAAAGGCTCGCACTAAAAAAGGCTCGCACTGAAAAAGGCTCGCATTCGTAACATTATTATATAATAAATAATAATAAAATAAAACCTATTTAAAAATTGTACAAAGAAACATTGAATATTTATAAAATTAAAATCAATATCTGAAAAATAAATAAAATTGAAATGGACGGAACTGGAGAAAAAGTTAAAGAGAAGAAGGAAAAAAGGTTGATGGACTTGAAAGTTAACGAATTGAAGAAGGAACTAGGAAGAAGAGGAAAAAGCACAACTGGTTCGAAACATGAATTAAAGGACAGATTAGAAAAAATATTAGAAATGGAAGAAAAAGACCCAGAACAATACGATTTTGGAACAAAGAAAGGAGCATCAGAAATAGAAGAAGAAAGGAGACATGGAATGGATGACTTTCAAGTACATTACATGGAACAAGGGCATAATAATGAAACAGAAGAACAAAAAGAAAATCAAACAGCAGGAAAATCACAGGAAAAGAAAGAGGAGATGGACGTAATGAGTATGTTCCATATGATGATGAAAAAAATGGATCAAACTAACGGAGAAATGAAACAAACCAAGGAAGAGATAAAACAAGATATGAACACAAAATTAGATCAAACTAACAAAGACATGAACACAAAATTAGATCAAACTAATGAGAAAATGGATCAGAATAAGGAAGAAATAAAACAAACTAAGGAATCAATAATGAAGTTAATGGAAGAGAAGTTAGGACAAGTGGAAAAGAAACTGGAAGAATCAAACTTATATATGGAAAATAAAATAGAATTTACCAAACAAGAAATGAGAGGAGAAATGATTGGAAGGATCACAGAGATAGAAAATTTACAAATTAATAGAATCAAAGAAATAAAAGAGGAAGAAAAGAATTTCAAAGGAAAAATTCAGAAAGAAGTAAGTGAAATCAAAATGGGAGTACAAGATACCCGACAAAGAATGCAAAATTTAGAAGGAAAATGGGACAAAACCCTGGCTGAATTCCAACAAGATGTGGAAGTAGCATGGACCAAAAAACAAAATCAGAGGGAAGAAAAAACAGAAAAAAGAATTGGGGAAATCCAGAAGGAGATAGAAACATTAAAAAGAAAAATAGAACAGACAGGAGTAAAAATAAATAATGGGGAACAACAGAAAGAAACTGTAAAAATTACCAGGAAACTGGAAAATATGGAAGCAAGACTGGCTTACCTACAAGAAGAATGCGATCAAGCTGAAGGCAGAAATTTCCAAGACAAGAGAAAAGGCATGATGGAAACCAGAATTATAAATAATTATATAGGAAATAGAGGGGAACACAAATTTGAAGGGGACAATAGGAAAATACACCCGAAGGTATTTATAAAAATCATGAGAAATAAAATAAAAAACATTAGAAGTAATGAAGATATGAAGGAAATGATTCGGGAAAATCTCGATAATCATGCTTTGGTGTGGTTTACCAGCAAAGAAGAAGAGTTTAGCAGTTTCGATGAATTTGAGACATTATTTATGCAATATTTCTGGGGAACAATGCCCAGAATGACTATGCCATGAAAAACTTCATGAATGCCAAATTCCTAGATCCACCCTTACCAGAGGAGGAAATAATCATGTTTATTTCCAGACATTTCAAATTTGAGATAACAGAGACAATCGCTATTCAGAACATAAGGAACATAGAACAACTGAGTAGTTACCTTCAAAGAATTGAAAGGAACAAAATGGAAAATAACCAAATCAGAAATAGGACTTCAAATGAAAACCGAAACTATAATAGATATAATAATAATCACTATGAAAATAAAAATAATAACCAAATTAATAGACTAAATGGTAATTATGAACAAAATAGAAATAATTACAGGAGTAACGGAAATAATAATAATGGACAATATGAAAGAAACAACAATTACATTAACAACAATTATAGAAATAGATCATATGAAGGAAATAATAATAATAATGGACAATATGAAAGAAACAACAATTATAGAAATAGATCATATTATGAAGGAAATAATAGAAATGGACAATATGAAAACAGAAAAAGAGATGACAATAGAGAACAAGGAAGAGACTACAATACAAGAAGGATGAATGAAAATACTGAAGAAAGGGGAAACAGAAATGGAGAACAAAGAAGAATAAACAACATACAAAGACAGCAAGAAAGAGTGATATCAATGGAACCAGAGATAGTCACTGAAGTAGAATCCAATCAAAATTTTGGATCGAGCACATACCAAATGTAAAAAAAAATATTATCTGTACATATGAACATCCAAGGGAATATATTAAATTTGGGGAAGAATTAGAATTAAAGGAAATAATGGGATTAATAAACATAAAAGGAAAAATAAATGGAAAACAAGTTAAAATATTAATAGAAGCGTCAATAATTGAAGAAAAATTAATAGAAGAAAATATTGAAAATTATGAAAACAAATTAATTAAAATACCAAAAACTACTTTGATAGGAGCAAACGGAAAAAAGTTATGTGAAGTAAGTAAGTCTATAATACAAAAGATTGAATTGGAGGATGGGAAAGAAGTTGAAATGCAATTATTGTTAGTAAACAATTTAGAAACAGACATAGTTATAGGAGTCGATGAATTAACAAAATATAAGGCAAGAATTGATTTTGATAAGATGGAGATAGAAATAGATGGAAATAGAATTGAATTTGAAAATGGAAATTTGGAAGAATTGGCAATTGAAGAGGATAATAAGATGTTATGGAATATAGAAAGAAGTGGAATAATGGAAGAATTGGAATTAGTGTGTTGAAATAAAGGATATGAAGGGAAAGTGAAGAATTTAATTAAAAAATATGAAGGATTGATTCGAAAAGAAATGAGAATGGCCAATAACTATGTGCATAAGATAGAAGTAAAAGGAGTAGAAAATTTCAGAATAAGAACGTATCCCATACCTTACAAATATAGGAAAGAAGTAGAATTAGAAATACAAAACATGTTGAAAGATGGTATTATAGAAAAATGCAATACAAGATATGTGAATCCTATTGTGGTAGTCAAGAAAGCAAATGGAGATTTGAGATTATGCCTAGATGCTAGAAATATAAATCAATACACTGTACCACAATACGAGGCTCCGATGAATGTAGAAGCAATATTTGGACGCGTAACGGACACTAAAATATTTTCAAAAATTGATTTAAAACACAGCTTTTGGCTTATTCCTTCGGATATGAAAACAGTGGAGACTATAATGATTAAATAAAAATACACACAATGTGTAAATAAAATTGTAAATTAATTAGTATTAGGTTATTATAAGTTAATCAATTTAAGAAAATACTGCAACACAGGATTAAAGAATCTTGATAAAGGTTAATTCTCACAACAGCGACCTAAAACAAAAAGAAATTTATTAGTAAATAAATTTAAAAAAAAAATTGAAGTAAAATTTGCATTCATAAAAATTTTCTAATAAAATGTTTGATAAATGCAAAATTTAGGGGATTTTGATATGGAAAGTGAAATCATACAACACATACACCAAACAAGGGTTATTTTAGTATAAAATCTAAATAAAATATAAACAAATCACCTGACAAATATTTACAACCCAAACTTTAAACGGGAATCTTTATAACTTTTCTCTAATTTATTGAAATCCTATCACATAGTTTCAGAATTTTCAAAAGCTTTGCAAAAGTTTCTTGGCTCATCATAAGTCTAAAAGAGAAAGAACCTGAAAATTAGAAATTATTTATTAGGTTATAAAATCTGACACTGGTAAAAATAGAAGAAGTACACTTATGAACATATCTAACAAAGTGTGAATCTAGATTTGTCAACTCGAACGGAAGAAAGGAGATGACAACTGAAATTAAAACAGATGTCAAATAATTTTAAAATTTTTTAACTAAAAGATAAAAACAATAATAAATTATTTGGAGACATTAAAAATAAACTTTCATATCAGAAAAAGATCAAATTATAAAACAATCAAGTCAAATAACAGAAATCAAAAATTATTAAATGAATTTGATTGGTCAGCAAATATAGAAAAACTCAAAAATAAAGAGACAAATGGATTTTGAAAAGATAGAAAAATTTGATATTGGTTGCTATTGATTAGAAAACGGTTAGTTACGAAAAATATACAGAATTGAGAAGTATAAGCTCTTTCATGTTTAAAAATTTATTTAAAATTAGATTACGTTGTGTTAAAAGTGAAACTATAAAGTGAATTGGTGTTACTAATCTTTCCTCAACAAGTTGCTGTTAAAAACAGAGTTTAAATAATCTCTTTAAATATAAAATTCCTTAAATAAATCCTGAGTGAAAATTCCAAGAGTAAACAAAACTGAAAATCTTCCCAAGCCGACCACGGAGCCATATTGAAGCCACTTCTACGAGGGACTCCAAGGCCCAGAAAAGTCTAAAACATAGAAAATCTTCAAAAAATAATACAAGATAAAAAGGTATTTCATAAACTATAAGTTAAATTATTAAACTTACGTGCGTGTGATTAAATCCAGAACTTAATATTTATTCATCTTCGTTACGATTACCATATCGTCCAATTTGTATATAAAATCTGTTAAAAACAGATGTTCTATTTTGTCTTTGGTTATAAGTGTTACATGTTAAGAGAGTTGCATAATTTTCATATATTTATTAGATATAAGAATTTCATTTAGTGTGAACGTTGAGCGAAAGATCATTTAGATAAGTGTTTTGAATTGTTTCTTATGTATTTACTTACCAATTCTATATAAATACGCCGTTCATTAAAAAATAAATTAAATAATATTTCATAAATCTCTAATATAAAAAGTTTTCTTCCTATTAAGTAGGCAAAACTGCTTCACAGTTGGATAGTTACTATTATTCAAGGGCAAGGACACAGGACCGGCCTGAGGATATATTAAATAAAATAAAAAAAGAAACTAAGTGAGCATTTTACCCATGAACCCAACCTGAGGTGAAGAGTCATCATAAAAGGTGAGTGATGTATGATATCACTAATATTTAAATTAAAATTCATATTAATTGGCGCCCAAATAAATATATTACAATAAACAAATTAAAACACATATTAACAATATAAATTAAAAATTCATATCAATATAAATATATAAGACAAAAGTTAATGAATGAATGGCCTGAGCCGATTCCGAAATTTAAGTAAATAACATATAATATAAAAAAAATAAACCCCAAAGGTTGGCTATGCCCTGCCACATCAAAAATTATATGACTCCTTTACATTAATCATAAGTAAAGTAAAATATTAAATGGACTATAACAAATCCAAAACGCATGTGTATGTGTGCTTACAAACCAGAACAAAACAAAAATATAATCATAGTATACCTGTGAAACATATGGCCGTTAATCGTTTGACGGCTTGGTACCAAGCGTTGCAATTATATCTACTGAATCTCAACTAAAAGTGTACAACTTGAGTGATATTAAAGAAAATTTCCCGACAGATGCTAATTTTATAACTATATAATTTCATCAATTCCAAAACAATATCTAGGTACTTACATTTTATGACATAGCAACTATCAAATCCATGATATTGTATGTATAAGTGCAAACTACATCGATACTGCCTGAATTCTAGTACTACTATGAAATCTACCAATTAAACAAGTATAAACAATGATTTTGAAATAGTTTCAGTGAAATAAGCTTGACAACGTGACATAAAAAAATAGGTTAAAGGCTACAACCACCTTGGCTATAAATTACACAAATAATTTGCCCTTTCAGACTGCAAAATTATACAACAAAAATGTATCTGAAGGATACTCATTGTCATAACGGTCAATGGTACCTACAACAAAAAGAAGAAAATACATACCTTCTTGCGCGAAGGGTTTCGACAAAAAACAAAGTCCTGACTAATACAGGTTCGGAGGTTTTCCCAACGTAACTATCTCCTTCCTATAGTTTAAATCCATAAATTCCCAAAAAGGTTAAAATCCATTAAATCCCAAAAATATTGCAATCCATAAATTCCCATAAAAAAGGTTCAAATCCACAGCGTGGGTAGAGTGTGGTTCACCACAAAATTCCAGTAATTCCCTGGTCCAAAAAATTCACTCTTCTCCAACACTCCACCAAATCGGCAAAATAAAAATAAAAGCCCGAAACATCGGATGGTCAACACATACCATAAATTTTTAAGATTTGCTATCTCGCCATCTACCTTCAACTTGACTTCATCGGAAAGTGACGCTACACTTCCTTCACGCCGGAAGCCACCAACCCATCAAATGTCAATCATTCGATCCTTTACCCCACAAGGCCTACAGCCACCACGTGACTAAAATATGCCAACACTATTTATACCACACTGTACATGATTACCCAAATTACTCGAAATTACAAAACCCTAATGAAACAGAAAAGCGTCCCCCTCAATAAAAGTAATAATTGTTGGAAACAACTTCCAACAATTAGTTATTTTGTAATTTTTATAATTTAAGTTGGCGATTCGTCGCTTAAACATGTGTTGGTCAACCTGATTTGACAGTCGACAATAAAAAAAAGTCGAGTGTGTGTGCGCCAGAAAATGGCGATAAAAAAGCAATTTGTTTCTTTGATGTACAAATGTCATTAATGTGGGTTTTATCCCTATTTATTATAAAATATCAAAGCTCTGCCTTTGGGGCATCTTTCAAAGCTCTGGGTTAGTCCCATCTTTGCAGTGTAAATAATAGTGTAAATAGTTTGTGTAATATATATGTACATAGCAAAATTGGTGAGTCTATATACCAGCAAATCCATAACATACAGTCCATTCTACATTACTCACTCCTCAGATAATGTATCCAACATTATTTTTGGTCCTTTCGATGCGGATTCATCATTTTCAATTTCAATTATTTCCATTTGGATTCAGCAACGTGTCCTAACCTTTAAGGGAAACCGTTGGTCCGTGATTTTGGATAAAAAATGGAGGCCTACCCTTTTAGCCACGCCACCTACCAGCGAGTAATCTCAATAAAGGAAACCGATGTATGAACATAAAATGGAAGCCACGGATCATCTGTTCTAGATTGTCACAGACATTGGTGCAGTAACTAGTGTTTTTAGTGTTTTAGGTCATAAATTAATTTTCATTTTTCATCATGGTGAACAAAAAAGACATTGAACGCCTTAAGGTAAAAAAACTACAGGCAGAAGTGAAAATAGCACGAATCGAACGATTTCTTGTTGAACATAAAGACGATCCTGTTAGTGAACAAAAAACTGAGCGCTTAAGCGCACGCAAGGAGCTTCTTCAAGAAGCATTCACTAGAATAAAGGACATTCATGTTGAAATTTTATGTTTAGACAAAAACTATAATGAAACATTAGATGACATTGAGGACAAATACATTGATTTAATAGCCAATATTAAAAGGGAGCTAAATATTCATGACAGAAATTCAGGTAAACTCTCTCATAATAGCATGCCTATTCAAAAAAATGATATTTCTACCACAAAACTGCCACCTATTGATATTCCGTCATTTGGCAAAAATTTAACGAATTTTAAATCATTTATTGAAATTTTTACTGCTGTTATTGACAATTAACAACAGTCAATGGAGGTAGAAAAGCTGTTTTATTTAAGAAACTATCTAAAAGGTGAAGCGCTATCTCTAATAAATAATCTACCATTAATTTTTTCTTCATATAATGAGGCTTTGAATATTTTAAATCAAAGGTATAACAATGAAACAATGTTGATAAATTCTCACATAAATTCAATATTAGATATTCCTAATTTGCAAAAGGGAACAGCTCAGTCTTTGAGAGAATTTGTCAGCAAAATAAGACAGCAAGTAGGTGCTCTAAAAAATTTGGGACAGCCTGTTAAAAGCTGGGATATGCTGCTAACCTGCATATTGCCAAGAAAGACGGATCAATTTACAAACAGGTCGTACCAAATCGATAGAGACAACTCCAAGTTGCCAACCTTAAATGAATTTTTATTATATTTAGAAAATAGAGCTACATCCTTAGAGGCTACTAATAATATGCCTAAAAATAAAAGCAAAGAAAAATCTTTTTCTCATTTAATCACAAGGTCAAAATCGGAAAAATGTTCGTTTTGTTCGTTTCATGGCCATAAACTGCACAATTGCAGAAAGTTCAGGTCAGTTCCCGTAAAAGAAAGACTTTCATTTATAGAAAAACACAAATTTTGCAGATTGTGCCTAAATAGTCATGCTGACAAATGCAAGATGAGTTTCCGATGTATCATGTGCCAAAAAGAACACAACTCGTTGCTGCATTTGGACAAGGTAAACAGTGCTGAAAGGGTGTCTGAAGCAGAGAACAAGGTAATTACTTTCAATTCAGTTCAAACCCAGAATCAAATAGTGCTTTTACCAACAGTAAAAATTAAATTTAAGGCCCGTGATGGCAAGTATATTTATGCCCGAGGACTCATCGACACGGGTTCTCAGATGTCGTTAGTTACTAGTAGCTTGGTAGAAAAATTAAATTTTAAACCATATAATAATTGTATCAATGTTGTTGGTGTTACAGAAAACATAACTCAAATTCAAAAATCTATTGATTTAAAGGTAGAATCCTGTTCTCATGATTACTCCACCAATCTCAAGTGCGCAATTGTTGATTCAATTACCAGTGAGTTACCTCACATAACTTTTGACAAATCCAAACTAAATCTTCCGAAAGGCATTACTTTGTCAGATGACAATTTTAATCAAACTGGAAGCATTGACCTTTTATTCAGTGCAAATGTTGCATTTCAAATTTTTTTGCCACAAAAAATTGAATGTGACACCCTGTATTTACAAAATACGCTTTCCGGTTATATTGTCAGTGGATGCATTCCCACAAATCAATCTTGCAATTTGATTACATTGCATGCCACATATAATGACCTCAACAAAACTATGTCCCAATTTTGGGAAGTTGAGAAGGTTCCCCAGGTTTTTCATGAATTTTCCAGTGAACAGGAAGCTTGTGAGCAAGAATTTAAAAATTCTGTTCAAGTGTTAGAGAACAAATTTCAAGTAAGTTTGCCATTAAAACAAAATATAAACAACTTAAATTTAGGAGATTCATTCTCAGTTGCCATTAAACGTTTTGAAAATTTAGAAAAGCGATTCAAGTCAAATCCAGATCTTTTCAAGCAATATAAATCATTTATTGACGAATACCTCAAGCTTGGTCATGCAAAAATTGTAAATCTTGATTCTTATAACTTAAATAGTGGTTCAGTGTATTTTATGGCTCATCATCCAGTCATTCGGGAGGAAAGTAAAAGCATGAAACTCCGGGTAGTTTTTGATGGAAGCATGAAAACAAGGTCTAAAAAATGCATAAATGATTTTCTTTATAATAGTGCTGTAGTACAAAGTGATCTTTTTGATATCCTAATACTTTTTAGAACATACAAATTTGTTATATCTGCTGACATTAGGCACATGTATCGTATGATTCTAGTTTGTCCTGAGCATCGTCCTCTTCAGAATATTTTGTGGAGGGACCCCCATGGTACTCTACAGTGCCTTCAGCAGCAAACCGTGACTTATGGCTTGAAAAGTTCATCATTTTTAGCCACAAGATGCCTAGTGGAACTGGCTCATACAGAAGGCAAAAAATTTCCAAAGGCGGCTCGCGCGTTGCTAAATAACACCTATGTCGATGATGTTTTAGCAGGTGATGATACCATAGAGGAAACAATAAAGCTCAAACAAGAATTAATTTCCTTATTAGAGTTACGTTCCCTTTCATTACACAAATGGTGCACAAATGTGCCAGCAATATTAAATGACATTCCTAAAAAAACTTTTGATGACGTCGATATAATGAAAAACAATTTTACTGTAAAAACGTTGGGTGTTGCTCATGACACAAATTCTGATAATTTTAAATTGAGCTCTCCCAAAATTGAAATAAATCAATGCATAACAAAAAGACAAGTTCTCAGTTTCATATCGAAATTTTATGACCCTTTGGGACTTGCTGGTCCAGTTTTAGTAGCAGCTAAGGTCATCATGCAAAAGCTGTGGTGTTGCAAACTCAAATGGGATGAAATACTACCAGACGATCTATTAAAACTTTGGAAGCAGTTTGTAAGTGGTTTAATTAATATGCCAATCCTAAAAATTCCTCGAAATTTAATGCTTTCCAATGCAAATGCAGTGGAATTAGTTGGTATCTGTGATGCCTCTCAGATACCATATGGTTGTGTACTTTATATTCGAGCAATTTTTCCGGGAAAAATTCATTCAAATTTAATATGCTCTAAATCACGAATTGTTCCTATAAATAAAACGATAACTGTGCCCAGATTAGAATTAAATGTGGCCTTGCTATTGGCAGGGTTGGTCGACAAACTATTCTCCCTATTAAAAACAAAAGTGAATAAGGTTTTTTTATACTCTGATTCAAACATTGTACTAGCCTGGCTAGTAAGCGATCCCTTGAGATTAAATCCATATGTTGCTAACCGAGTCATAAAAATTCAAAAGAGTACGTCAAATTTCAAATGGTTATATATTAACACAAAAGAAAATCCTGCAGATTGCTTATCAAGTGGATTAGATCCTCAAGAAATTGAATCAAACCATCTATGGTTTCATGGTCCATCCATGCTGAGCAATAAAAATTTCTGTCATAATGACAGTGTTATAAAAATTCCCAATCCTCTCCCTGAAGAAAAAATTTCAGTTAATGTCCTACATACTAGGCTAGATACCTATTTTCAAGATTTTTCTTGCATTGCAAGACTCCAAAGAGTAGTTGCCTATCTTATTCGATTTAAAAACAATTCTATGAAAATATAAAAAAATAACAAATTAACTGGAAATTTAAACATTTCAGAACTTAACAATGCTCTACAAATTATTATACGTTGTGAACTGCAAAATCATTTTTTCAATGAAATAAAATGCCTAAATTCAAATTTACCATTAAAATCAGCCTTGAGCTCGTCACCTTTTTTAGACTGTAATTGTATATTAAGAGTAGGGGAAAGGCTACAAAATTCCAAGTTGCCATACAATCAAAAACATCCTGTAGTTCTTCCCAAGAATAGTCATATCACTCACTTAATAATAAGGCAAGAGCATCTGAGGTTATTACATGCCGATTCAAGGCAAGTTTTAAGTTCTCTAAATCTTAATTATTGGATCATTAACGGAAATAGAGAAATTAAAAAAGTATTATGCATAACCTGTTTTAAATCTAAAGCAAAATGCTCTGAACAACTAATGGGTTCATTGCCTGAAAAAAGAGTTTGCTTGTCTAGAGTATTTCAAAATGTAGGCATAGATTTTTGTGGTTCTTTTATTACCAAACAATCACGAATAAGAAAATCTGTAATTTCCAAGTCCTACATAGCGTTATTTGTATGCTTTGCTGTTAAGGCAATTCATGTAGAGCTTGTATCTGATCTCACAACAGAAAAATTTTTGGCTTGTTTCAAGCGATTTATTTCCAGAAGGGGGAAGCCTTCCAATGTCTTTTGTGACAATGGCTCCACTTTCGAAAGGGCTAATAATGAAATAAAGAAATTTTACGAAAATAGTAAAAAAGTAGATAATTTTTGCGTTAATGAAAAAATAAAATTTAATTTTATACCTAGCTACTCACCGGTTTTTGGAGGTTTATGGGAAGCCGGGGTAAAAAGTGTAAAATTTCACCTAAAAAGGGTGGTTGGCTCTACAGAGCTCACTTATGAACAACTTAACACTGTAATAGTACAAGTAGAAGGAATTGTAAATTCCAGACCTTTATGCGCTATGTCCAGTGACGTTTCCAATCTAGATTTTTTAACTCCAGGTCATTTTTTAACTGGAACAGTTATAACCAGTTTCCCAGAACCTGACATCAGTGAAGTTCCCCAGAACAGACTAAAATTTTGGAAACATTGTGTTCAAATGCAGCAGCAGTTCTGGAAAAAATGGCACATGGACTATTTGGTGCAATTGCAGAATAGACCAAAATGGCGCAATAATTTACCAAATTTGAGTGAAGGAATGTTGGTTCTATTGAAAGAGGAGGATAACGTTCCCTCCTTCAAATGGAGACTTGCTCGCATAATAAAGGCTGTGCCAGGTAAGGACAACAAAGTAAGAGTTTTAGAGGTTAAAACAAGAGATGGCACTTACCTGAGATCAATTACAAAAATAGCCGTACTACCTATACATGAATGATTTTCTTTATTTTCTGTAATAAGCTTGTAAATATTTAGCTGTATTATGAGTAAGCAACCTTTTAATATTGTCAAGGAAGTGTTCTCGATCACTTTCTTATTTTCTATTTTGTACATTTTAATATACTTGTACGACCTTTAAGGTCATGACTTTGAAAAGAAAGAGTTTTTTATGTTGAATAGATGAGGCTTTTACTTGATGAAGATCCATACTACTGATGCAATAAAACAAATTAATTTGTTTAAATCTTCATTATTTATTTTGAACTGACGTTCAAATTAAAATTAGTGACGCGTTTCGCTACACAGTAGCACAGTAGTAGTAGTAGTAGACTAGTCTAGTTTGAAAAAGCTACTGTGTAGCGAAACGCGTCACTAATTTTAATTTGAACGTCAGTTCAAAATAAATAATGAAGATTTAAACAAATTAATTTGTTTTATTTCATCAGTTTTTTATGTAATTTTGGCGCTGGAATTTTGTAAGGTTTCATGTGAAACCATAAGGCCCCCAGCATGTTGGAAACAACTTCCAACAATTAGTTATTTTGTAATTTTAATAATTTAAGTTGGCGATTCGTCGCTTAAACATATGTTGGTCAACCTGATTTGCCATTCGACAATAAAAAAAAGTCGAGTGTGTGTGCGCCAGAAAATGGCGATAAAAAAGCAATTTGTTTCTTTGATGTACAAATGTCATTATTGTGGGTTTTATCCCTATTTATTATAAAATATCAAAGCTCTGCCTTTGGGGCATCTTTCAAAGCTCTGGGCTAGTCCCATCTTTGCAGTGTAAATAATAGTGTAAATAGTTTGTGTAATATAGTAAATTTTATACCCATTTAGAATAAGACTATCCTTATTTATTATTAATAAATCGGTTGAAACAAAAAATTACCAACAAAAATGAATGTCGTAACTAATTTATTAGATGTCACGTTTTTGAAGTTACGTCAAATTTTGATTTCATGTTAATGTCATAACGCAAAATGAGATATAAAAATGCGATATTCTGATGAATCCAAAAAACTTATGCTTAATGTAGTAAACTATTTTCAAAACGATTTAAGATCTCGATTTAAGGCAATTCAAAAAGCGTCCGAAGCACTAAAAGTTCCAGAAAGCACATTATATAATCTTGAAAAACCAAACAGAGCTACAGATTTCGAATTTAGAAGAAATATGTCTGCAAGCGTTTCCCGGAGCAAAACCCGAATTACAAAAAATACTCTGCATTGTTTGAGGGAAGTAATTTATAAAATGTATGCGCGAAAGGATAAAATCACAGTAGAAACTATTTTACGGCAATTTATCGAAGAGTCTCCAGAAACTAAGATTTCCAAAGGTTCGTTATATTTGGGAATTAAAAAAATGGGTTTTCATTTCAAAAAACAGGATGGAAGAAAACATTTATTGGAAATGCCTGCAGTCAGATTAAAAAGAATATTATTTTTGAACAAATATCATGCTGCTAAAAGCGAAAAGCTCTTTACACCTGTTTTTCTGGATGAGACATGGGTTTTTAGTAAAAGCGGGGACAGAAGAATGTGGCAAGATGGTACTAAACACAGTGATTTAAAAATAACTGGAAGTGGGACACGATATGTAATTGTTCATGCCGGTAATAAAAAAGGTTTTGTGGCAAATGCATCGCTTATTTTTAAATGCAATAAAAAAACAGGCGATTACCATGATAACATGAACACCGAAAATTTTGAAAATTGGTTTAAACAGCAACTAATTGTAAACTTGGAAGAACCATCGTTAATTATAATGGATAACGCAACGTATCACAGTCGCCTGGATGAAGAAATCCCAAGAAAAAGTTGCAGTAAAACACGCATGTTAGAATGGCTCAAAAAAAAGAATATTCCTTTTCCAGATCACATTTTAAAGGATGCTGTTTGGAATATAATTGAAAAGCAAGTTTTGCCAGAAAAAAATTATCATTTAGACAAATACGCTGCCGAGCATGGTCATTGTGTTCTCAGGCTACCACCCTATCATTGCCATTTTAATGCCATCGAAATGGTATGGTCAGAAACTAAAAGACATTATGACCAAGCTATTACGAAAACTGCAAGGTCACCTACTGAAGTCTTAAAAGTATGGAATGACGTTGTAAAAAATGTACCGGAGCAACACTGGCAGAATTACATAAATCATACAGAGAAAATTATTTCTGAAGCATGGGAAGTAGAAAACAAAAACTGGACCTACTAAACATCGAACCTATGGTGATCTCTGTATCCAATGAATCCGATGATGAACTATCACTTTCCGAAAGTTATTCTGATTTAGAAACTAATTAAACTTTGCCTTGAAGATCACGTTGTCTTTTTTTTTAAATCTAGAATTTGTACTTAATCGAACTCTGAATTGCCATATTTTTTTAAGAAAACTATGTATCTAGTTAATAAAACAATGTTTTTAAAATTAGTGCGCTTCCTTTATATTCTTTTATTATGTCAACATCTTTAGAATTTTATGAATTTCATAAAATTAATTTGTATTATTACAAACCGCCACTGATAATATGAAATTTCAAGTCACTACGCCAATGCAATAAGAAATATGTCAAGCATTTGACATGACAAAGGTCATAACCTAATTTTTTTCATGCGGGTTCAGATGGTTCAAGAAGCCGCATACGTTAAGTTACTAAAACGGCTGGTACCTCTAAATAGGTATTAATTTTACTATATATATATGTACATAGCAAAATTGGTGAGTCTATATACCAGCAAATCCATAACATACAGTCCATTCTACATTACTCACTCCTCAGATAATGTATCCAACAATAACCATCCCTAATGTCGAAATCCAGTGACTTCACAAATTAGTCAACCATCCACAGTTTGACGCGAAACCATAGAACAATAAACATTTAACGACGTTCATTACTGAATTATTACAGTTTCCTGTAAAATTGTCGTATTTAGTAAAGCGTTTTAACAATAGATGTCGAAGAATAAAAATATATTATTCTAACGCTTTGACAAAGTTTTGAAAAATAATTTTTCCAAAAACAGTGACCGTTCAACGAAGAAGAAACAACTACTTCCCGGGCTACATGCCCCGACAGACATTGAATTACACTTCTAAGTCAAACGGGGTTGGTAAATCTACAAGATTTAAACCAACCATTCTGGTTTGCAACTAGAAGGGACAACATAACTTGTAGACCGGTTTCGGCGTATTGCGCCTCATCAGTACAAGGTATATGTTATCGTCCGAGAGTTAATCACGGACTGAAATGTGACTATAATCAACAACGATACATATTGTCCAGTTACGGAAATATTTTGGTTGCGAAAATAGCGACCTCTCACCTCTAAGTCACAAACCAAAATTCGAATGAGACAACAAACCACGTGGGCTTGAAACAAAAATGAATTATTACAGTTTTCTGTAAAATTGTCGTATTTAGTAAAGCGTTTTAACAATAGATGTCGAAGAACGTTGAACGGTCACTGTTTTTGGAAAAATTATTTTTCAAAACTTTGTCAAAGCGTTAGAATAATATATTTTTATTCTTCGACATCTGACGTTCATTACACCTGAAATAGCAAGGTCGTGAAGTTCTGTGTAGGATTTACGAAAGATTTTACCCCATGCACTCTCAGGAGGGCTATCGTGGGTACATGAAGAAATACGATCTACCATACCAAAGTCTCAGACACCAAAACGACGTGTTCCTTTCGACAAGTGTACTTTACGCTATTTCAGTCATCGTCTAAATAGAAAGTAGGTGTGCGTAAGTGCGTAGTAACAGTTATATTCCACCCGTGATTGTCGTTGACAAACATCACTCTCCGAAGTTGACATTATGTCACCTATATGTTGACAGTTCCGAAAATAAACAATGCAAATATCAAATTTTGATTTCAAAGGAATTAAAACGTTATCACCTTACAATAATAATTAGATATTAGGAATACTTTATCAATAAATGTACACGGCTCTCTATTAGAAGTTATTTTCGTACTAAGGTGAGTGAAAACCCGACGTATAATGATATATTGCACTACAACAAATGGTACCTGCAAATGTTTCATATGATTGAAACAGTTACCGAGCCAAAGCAACGAGTTAAGTTTATAGTGTTGTGTTTATGTGGAGTTACAAACCAAAACCATGGCATACCGTTCTTCCAAAGTCGTTACCTAACCCATATCTAGGTCCAAAGTAATAGTTAAGTAGCATACTAAGTTCTACTCATATAACTTTTCTGCCACACCTTCTTCCGAACTGATATCCCCCATCCCACAAAGCATATATCAATGACATACTGCTAAAACAAACGCTTAACTCCTTCCACATAAAATTAACGGTGATAACACCCTACATCACTATAAAAAAAACAAATAACCTGTTACCCATCCCAGTATGACCTCTAACACAATCGAAAGGTCATAATTCTTTAGACTCCAAGACTTTTCACCACAACTACAAACTAAAAGCAGGTCCGTACGCCGACCGTTTCAGAGTGCTAATCTGCTTCCTGTTGTCAATCAATAATTGTGTCTCATAAAATTACTTGTTATATATATATATATATATTCAAAATACAGTCCACTTAATTCCCGCCCAAACATTTTTTTACATTCGAGCACGGATTTTTTGGGACATTTTCAGCCCTTAAAATCTTGTAATTGGTAATTTATTTTAATTTTTGAACTATCAATATTAAAATTCAATCGGTTTTAAGGCCGACATATTTATTCTTTTAAAACACCTTATCAGTTATCACCGGTCTTCAACCTGTTAAAGGTAAGGTACCGAACACGCATTAAAATTGGCGCAACCCAAAGCAAATACGTTGTGGACCCCGATTACTCGCTGACCAGTAACATATTGTATTTATATTTTATCAATTAAAGGTGCTATAAAATAGAATCAGATAACCATAGTTAAAATAAATTTGTTTCGTGCTATCAACGTTTGCTGGTTCTCTCATTAATTTGCGCCAGTAATTGTTATACTGTTTCTAAAACTATTTCGCTACGCATTATATTGTTCTCATTTATTTTTATGCAGAAGTAATATAAGATCCATCAATTAATGTTTTTTCTATAAAAATCTCTCAATTATATTGGTGCTTTCGCATTTCTCGCTACGTATTGTATTTAAAATAATTTCTTTCTTTTATTTGAGAAAGAAGTGTCTTGCTGTCAATAAGCTTTGGATTTAATTTTATTAAATTATCATTATATTTACCGTTCCCTATAATGGCTGAAACTAAGAAACTTAAATTAGTCACCGCTCAACGACAAACTGAAATAATTACATTAAACTGTTTGTTAAAAGTTGCTAATGATGCTCTCAAAAATAATGGCTTGCATAATAATTTTAAATGTAGGTATAAACATATTGAAAATATTCGTGATGATTTTCTTAAAGCTCATAATGGTATAATTTCTATCGTATCTGTGCAGGAAGGCGCTGACTCAGAGCCACATAGTATTATTCGTACAGACTTTGATAACCATTATTATCATATTCAAGCTATTTATCTTCAGCTTTTCGAAGATGATACTACTCATAACACTCGATCAAAACTCTAGTACAAATGTGACTACCTTTAGATCTTCTTGTAATGTTAGATTGCCCAAACTCACAGTTCCTGTTTTTGATGGAGATTATCAGCATTGGCAAAAATTTATTGATATGTATGACTCAATGGTCCATAATAATGACTCTTTGAACTATGTAGATAAATTTAATTATTTGTTGACATCAACCTCTGCAGTTGCGTATGATCTCATCTCTAGTGTACCGTTACGAAGTAATACGTACATGGTAGCATACAATAGACTTAGAAAACGCTTTGATAAAAAACTATTAATCGCACGCTCTCATTGGCAGGCCTTGAAATTCACTTCTACGGTAGAAAAATCAGACGACCATGCGGCTTTGCGTAAGTTAACAGATAGTTTTGAAAAGAACTTGGCCATTTTGGAAAATTTAGGTTATAATGTCAAGAATTGGGATTTTATACTCTATAATATGTTGTTAGACAGATTAGATAACAATACAAAAACCTGTTTTGAATTACAATATAAGAATAATTTACCTGAAGATGAATATTACACCACGCTTATGGGGTTTTTAGAGACTCAATGTGACGCGATGGATAGTGTTCAGATTTCTGAAATCGATGTTAACACACAGGTACCTGTAAATTATGGAGGTGAAGCTACAGTAGCCTCTCCAAAACGGTTTTCTTCTCCTAAAATTAAAATTACTCCAAAACACACTCCGCAAAAACAGAGAACTGGTAGTTCATTCGTTACACATTCTGACTCAAAAGTGAATTGTCAGTTATGTCATCAGCAACATTTAATTTACAATTGTCAACGTTTCTTAGCTAAAGCCCCTAAGGAAAGGTATGAGTTTGTAAAAACCAAGAATTGGTGTACTAACTGTCTTGGTTACAAACATAATAATTTTAATTGTCCCTCCCAACTGCGATGTAGAAAATGTTCACGCAGACATCACACTCTTTTACACTTTGATGCAACTCCTGTCTCTCAAGCTCTCCCTCATACTGCTCCCATTACTCCTGTTGCATCAGCTAGCACCTCTCATTTATCTCAACACCCTAATACTGATTCTTCAGTAAATTTACTCGCTCGCGTAGATAGTACAGTTTTGCTGTCTACAGCTATGATTGATGTTAAAGATAGCCAAGGTAGGTTTCACTCTGTTAGGGTCCTACTCGATAGTGCAAGTCAAAGTCACTTCATCTCCTCTAAATGCTGCAATAAACTAGGTTTGAAGAAATTTCCTCTCTAGAGATAAGAGGTGCTGGAGAGATATCTTCTCAGGCTTCACAAGGAGTCACTTGTACTATCAAACCCCGATGTGAATTAAAACCTCTACTCACTTTAGACTTTATTGTTTTACCACAAATTTGCTCGAATATTCCCAAGGTATCTATACCCAAACATCATTTTCAGGAATTTTCAAATTTACAGCTCGCTGATCCTGAATTTATGCATTCTCTCCCAGTTGACATGCTTTTGGGCGTTGACGTGTTTGCTAATATTCTCAAGGGTGGTTTTAATAAGTATGCATTTGATAAACCCATTGCTTTGGATACTGTTTTTGGTTGGATAGTTATGGGAAAAGTGGATCATACATCACATCAGATATCTCATTCGTTTTGTACGTCTGCTGAACTATCTCTTGAAAATGAGGTAAAAAGGTTTTGGGAGATTGATTCCATACCCTCTCTATCACACTTATCGTCTGATGATCTGTTAGCCGAAAAGTTGTTTTTAGACTCCGTACGTCAAGATTCTACTGGACGTTTTGTAGTGTCTCTCCCTTTTCGTCATATGCCAGATAGTTTCTCTGATTCTCGGGATATTGCCCTAAGACGTTTTTTGTCCTTAGAACGACGTCTCGTAAAAAATCCATCACTACATACTCAATATAAAGATTTTATGCAAGATTATTTAATCTCTGAGCATATGGAACCAATCAACACAAGTGAACTTCTCAATTCTAGTTATTATATTCCTCATCATTGTATTGCGAAGTCAGATATGACCAAATTTAGAGTCGTATTTGATGCTTCTGCGAAAGGCTCAAATAATCTCTCTTTAAATGATACTCTACTTTCAGGTCCCAAGCTTCAACAGGATATACAATCAATTCTTCTCAGATTTCGAACATATAATGTCTGTTTTACAGCTGACATAAAGCAGACGTTTCGTCAAGTGCTTGTAGAGAAGTTCCATCAAGACTATCAACGCATCTTGTGGCGCTTTACTCCCACAGATATTATTCAAGATTATCGTCTTAAAACGATAACTTATGGGGTTACTTCTTCGCCCTTCTTAGCTATACGAACGATCCTATATTTAGCCGATATGTATAAGAAATCTTACCCTCTTGCTTCTCAAATTTTACGTAAGGATATCTACGTGGATGACATAGTTTCTGGCAGTGCTTCCTTAGAAGAAGCTATTGCGATGCAAAAGGAGCTTATTGCACTTTTATCTCCTAGAGGTTTTCATTTGCGTAAGTGGGCTAGTAGCAGCAGTCAATTCCTCTCGCTCTTGCCTATTTCAGATTTACAAGTTGATCTTCCTTCATTTGACTTTGATAGCGAAACTACTCTTAAAATTTTAGGACTTCGCTGGAACCCTTCTCAAGATTTCCTAAGTTATAACGTTTTGTGTAACAATGATTGCTGTACTAAGCGATCAATACTCTCGGTCCTCTCAAAAATATTCGACCCCTTAGGATTCCTTTCTCCGGTAACGGTCTCTCTTACAATTTTAGTCCAATCATTTTGGGCACTTGGAATTTCTTGGGACTCATCTCCACCAGAACATATTATTGAATTCTGGCGTAGTTTCAAGACCAACTTACCTGCGCTATCTGCACTTCATATTCCTCGTCGCATAACCTCACTTCATAATTGTGTCTATGATCTTCACGGCTTCTGTGATGCTTCTGAAAAGGCCTACGCTGCTGTCATTTACTTAGGGTCTGGAGACGAGCATAATTGCATTGATACACAGTTGGTATGTAGCAAAACCCGGGTTGCCCCTCTTAAGAAAATCTCCTTACCTCGTCTTGAGCTATTTGGTGCCCTTTTGTTGTCGGAGCTAATATATTTTGTACAAACCAATCTTGCAGATTCTTTAAAAATTAGAGATGTATTTGCTTACACCGATTCCACTATTGTCCTTTGTTGGGTACGAAGCTCTCCTCACAAATGGGCTACTTTTGTGTCAAATAGGGTGACATTGATCCAAGAGAAAACTCCTCCCTCTATATGGAAACATGTTATGTCCGCAGACAACCCTGCAGACCCGGCCTCAAGAGGAATCTTTCCTCAAGACATACTCAATAATTCCCTATGGTGGGCGGGACCTTCATGGTTACGTCAATCATACGACAGTTGGCCCAGCTCTCTATTCAAATATGAAGTATCTGATATTTCAGACGAATTGCGTAAAGTTGTTTGTTGTGTTGAATCAAGTCAACCTCCGCTTTTTAGTCTCTTATCTCAATTTTCTTCTCTGGAAAAAATACAAAGAATTCTCTGTTACGTATTTAGATTTATTTCTAACACTCGTGATTCCTCAAACAAACGATTTGATTCATTTGTAGACAGGGATTTGGATAAAGCTCTTCTCTATCTTATAAAATTCACTCAATCCGACACGTTTGCTTCTGAAATCTCCTTGATTAATAATAATCTGCGCTTACCAAAGTACTTGCGCAAACTGAGTCCATTTATAGATGATCAAGGAGTCCTTAGGGTGGGAGGTAGACTTGTTAATTCTAGCCTGTCCTTTAATGGAAAACACCGGCTTATAGAGCACTTATAGAGCACTATCATCGCAAACATCTTCACCCTGGACTTCAAACACTTCAATATTTACTGCTCCAGAAGTTCTGGATCCTCTCCCCAAAACGGTCGATTCGTAGAGTAATCTCTTATTGTATGAAATGTTTTAGAGTCAATCCTACTTCATTTCGGCTTCTAATGGGCAACTTACCCTCTGTTCGGCAATGTCGGAGTAGATTATGGAGGACCATTTTATATAACTCTTGGCCGAACTCTGGGTGCAAAAACCCACAAGGCTTATATTGCCTTATTTGTCTGTATGGCCACTAAGGCTGTTCATGTAGAACTGGCTTCCGACCTTTCCACAGATGCCTTTATAGCTGCTCTTAGACGCTTTATATCTCGTAGAGGGTTTGTCCATAATATCTAAAGTGATTGCGGAACCAATTTTGTTGGAGCTCGTAAACAATTGGACAATGCTATGAGAAGTGCTACTGAAAAGGAGCACATTGAGTGGCATTTCAATCATCCTTCATCACCCAACTTCGGAGGCCTGTGGGAAGCAGGCATTAAATCGGTTAAAACTCACCTTTACAGAGTTTCAGGCAATCAGATTCTTACATACGAGGAATTTTATACTGTCCTGGTACAAATTGAGGCTATTTTAAACTCTCGGCCGCTCTGTCCTATTAGCTCCGATCCTAATGATCTCCTGCCACTCACTTCAGCCCATTTCTTGACTTTTACTCCTGTAGGTGCTCCTGCAGACCCTGACTTACAGGATGTTAAACTGGGGCGACTCTCTCGGTGGCAGCTGGTACAGCGCATGCAACAAGATTTCTGGACCAGGTGGCATCGAGAATATATTCATACGCTTCATCAGAGAAGCAAATGGACCCTCCCTGGGGTTTCTATTGAGAAGGATACCCTAGTTATTTTAAAGAATGAGAATTTACCTCCTCCAAAATGGTCACTGTCTCGTGTCGTTGCGGTCCACAGCGGCGCGGATAATGTAACTCGTGTTGTCACAGTACGCACTGCAAAAGGTGAATTTAAGCGACCCGTTTCAAAGGTCTGCGCCTTACCTCGAGATTGAATTTTTTTTGCATTTATATATTTTTTCATTAGTTTAGTTCGCTTAAATTTTATGCTTAAGTCATAATTAAATATATTTGCTAACCTCTTTCTTTTTAACTCTCGGGTAAATTTAATGTTTAGTATTTTTTTTTTCTTATTATCACATGTTTGTCATTGAAACTGGAATATCAGATTTGATGACAAATACTTTATTTATCACACTTACTTGGTGCTAAAATGTTCCATTTTGGTGGGCGGTATGTTCAGTCCCCATGTAAACTGGATTTATTTTTTGTTCCCCAATCTGGAAGCACATAGTACTTTTCGCGTGTGCGTGTGAAACGACTAGATGTTGACCACGCAGTTGTGATATGGCCGTCGCATTTAACTTAACTTAAGACATAAAATATAATTTTCTTCTGTGTAAATTAGCGCGTGGTGGAAGTTTTTACTTCTTTTACCTCTCCTAACAGACAACAGACAGAGAGTCGGTACCGACAAGAAGATCCAACTCCAGGAAAAAGAGGTGAGTGCTAATCTGCTTCCTGTTGTCAATCAATAATTGTTTCTCATAAAATTACTTGTTATATATATATTCAAAGTACAGTCCACTTAATTTCCGCCCAAACAAACATCATGCTAATAACAAAGTCAGAACCAGATCAGAAAATATAATTTCACAATTACCAGGGCCCAAATCCTGTGCCAAAAATAAGAAAACTGCATTAGACTGCTGGCTTCTCTTTTTTGATTCAATGATTATTGAAGGTATCACCAACTGTACCAACATTGTGATACGTCAAAAAGCCACAGCTTATAAAGAGAAGTACTATTGCGGCGAAACCAATATTATTGAAATGAAGGCATTGTTTGGTATTCTTTACCTTGCTGGTGTGTATAGAAGTGGCCATCGCATCTGCGAGATCTCTGGAGAACAAATGGAACTGGGATTGATATTTTCCGAACAGTTATGGCTTTCAATAGATTTTCATTTCTTCTTCTATGCCTGCGTTTTGATAACGTTGAAAATAGACAAGCAAGACTTCAAGTGGATAAACTTGCCGCTATAAGGGCAGTGTTTGACAAATTTGTTTCAAACTGTCAAGAAGCATATACACCAGGACAATATATGACAATTGATAAGAAGTTGGAATCTTTCCGGGGGCGTTGTTCATTTCGCCAGTACATTCCGAATAAGCCTGCCAAGTATGGAATCAAAATCGAGGCAATGGTAGACGCTCGCACATTTTATCTCTACAATACGGAAGTATATGTAGGAACTCAGTTTAACGGTGTATATCAAGTGAGCAATAAACCTATCGAAATAGTACAAAGACTTGTAGCACCAATTTCTGGGAGTCATCGCAATATTACTTTCGATAATTGGTACACCTCTTATGAACTAGTGAATACGTTGCGTGAGACATATGGTTTGACTTCAGTGGGAACTCTCAGAAAGAACAAAACACAAATTCCATTAGCCTTTTTGCAGATAAAGAACAGGAAACCAAAGTCATCAATGTTTGGATTCCAAAAACATAATACCATAGTTTCTTACGTTCCAAAGAAAGGTAAAAATGTGATCTTACTCTCCTCCCTTCATCACGATGACACAATCTATAAATCCACTGCTGACAAAAATCTACCAGAAATCATCAGTTTCTATAATTCAGGAAGTTATAGTGTAGCGCGTAACTGCAGACGGTGGCCGCTAAGAATTTTTCTCGCTCTAATGGATTCAGCTGGAATAAATTCCCAAATAATATACAGAGGAAATACTAATGATATTTCCAAGAAACGACGGATATTCCTTGAAGAACTGGGACTTGCACTAGTTCAACCAACTTTGCAAGCAAGAAAAAATAATCCGTGAATTTCGAAAGATCTACGCCTCAAGATTTTCGGTATATTACGGGAAACAGAGCCTCCACCAGCTAAAAAACAAAACACCAGACAAGGAAGATGTCAGGAATGTCCCAGAAGTAAAGACAAAAAATCGAATTACACTTGTGACACATGCGGAAGATGTATTTGTTTGAATCACCTACACTTATTTTGCGAAAGTTACTGCAATTTGCGAAATGAATAACTTTTTTTTGTTTGTTGATATGCCACATATTACTTTTCTAGCTGATAACTTGAACATTTGCTTTATTAGTTTTCCATAAAGTCCTACAGAATTGAATGTTATATATTTTTTCAACAGTTTTCATAGATGTCGTGATTTTTTTATGTGAGAATTTCCAAATTTATATTTTTTTATGATATCTCATAAATTCAGCTTATTAACATTTAACGCTTCTTTCACACACTAAGAATTTGGACGTACGGTTGTTTGGACGTTCGGTAGTTTTGACGTGAGTTGATAATGGTTTGTCCTTTCACACAGTTCGTCCCTTTTTGAACTTACAGAAGACCCATAATGTGCTTTTAATCACTCTTTGTCCATTAGTTACATTTTCTACAACAACCCAAGTATCATTGACTTCATGTAACCTCAGCCCCTGGACTAGTTTGCTTCCAGTTTTCAGAATTGTCACTTTTTAGAGCTTTTATCAATGTCATGGGTTCTGAATGATTGGACTCATCTGATTTTTTTTGCTATTTTTTGGGCTGTTTTTTTTTTCTATTTTTATTTGAACGTTTCGGTAGAGTTTCAGCTAACGTTATCAATACTATATTTTTCAAGAGATCTGTCCCTACCTAACACATTACACCAAAACTTGGCAACTATAGACAATCAATGAAACTATCGTACTAAAATGGTTCTCTATCAAAAGTTGAAGAAGTAATAATTGCACCACTCTCATGTTAATATTCCAGTAACTTAACATTTGTTTCCTTTTTTCCATTGAGTCCATTAATTGATAAATATCGAACTGACTTGTACTGTCAAATAATAAATAGTAGCATATCACTGCTCGCAGGCTTTATACCAATCAGCATGAGGTATAATGTAGATATGCCGTCTTTCGGATGAGAGGTGAAACCGAGGTCCCGAGTCCATGGATGTTGGCCTCGATAAAGATTCCTACCACTGGTTGGAACACTAGTAGATTCTGCAAAATTTCCGGTTAGGGGTAGAGTGCTCCCGACGTCGGTGATTAGCATCAGTTGTAGAAATAGACCGACGTTAAATAACAGAATGAAAAAAATAGCGGGGAAGAAGTAACACTGTATGTCATATAATTTTTTGACTTATAATTACACGAGAGCTTTTTTTTGTCGAAGTAAACTTGACATTTGTATCAATAAGAATTTTGTTGCCTGGCAATTTAACGAAAAAAACTGCCTCTGAAAAAATTACGAGTCCGTAGGACGAGTAATTTTTTCTGGCAGTTTTTTGAGTTGTTTTACCTAATGGCAACAAAATTCGAATTATAAATGTCAAGTTTACTTCGACTCAAAAAAAAGCTAGAGTGTAATTCGGTAAGACAATTTAATGAATATGTAAATCAATAAATTAAAAAATGAGATGTAAATTTCTTAAACTGTATGTCCGTGAACGGATTAAAAATTCTTTTATAATCTTCTCTTGTAACATTTTTGCTGAAGTGTTCCAAATCGTCTTGACTGCACTCTCTCTATGATCTTCTCCATTGTTCTTCTTCATGTTGAATGCCCAGTCACATAAAATAGAAGCTAAACTCTTCGTGGAAGTTTCTGCAATGAGTTCATATTTTTTTTCCAAACAAAACATCGCAAATTGTCGCCAAATTGATGTAGTTGAATTCACAGTATTGCGAGGCACATTATCATTGATGGCTTTTTCAATTTCTCCACTCGAAGACTCTCCAAATCGCGTCATTTCCACAAATGAAAACTTTTCTGACAACGCAAGTTTGAGAAAAATTGACATAACGTCATCAAAAATTTGTTTACAATGCTGGTTGTCATGCTTTCAAAAGAAAGGTTCCGTTATTGTCGCTGGAAAAGTTAGGGCAAACTTTTTTCGCTGTCACAATGACAAAATCACGCGGCTTATGGGATTTTTTATACATGAATTAAATTGTGTATTATAAATTTAGGGAGACTATTTGTGCTGCTTCTCTTATGTTTGGCGGGGTAACAACATTCATTTCAGTGTCTGATTCGCCGGTGATATTTTTATTTGTTATATTGTGACATTTGTATATAAATAACCTTCAATATAGGTCCTATTTATCGGTGTCATGTGACCTGTTCATTATCCACACCTTTTATTAACTGGTGAATAATGCACGTCATTATACTTGGAGAAGCACACCTGAAATGTGAACATTATCAAATAGTCGTGGACAAACATTTTTATTACTTCTTTAGCATCAGAATATAAATGTTTTCTTGTGGGGGTGTCACTACAAGATTTTTCATAATCAGCATAAGCAAATGGACGCCACATTGTAATACAAAAAAAAAATCACTGCTATGAACCAAACACTAATAACTCTTTGGAAAACTAAATAAAACTAAAACTAACGTTACGCAAGTTATACCTACTCAACAGGTATAAAATGTATGAATATTAATAATGATAATAGCGACCCTGTCTTGAAATATGGTAAATTTATGTGCCCAGTTGGAAAAATATCGATCCAAGAAGAGAGGAGGGACAAACTGATATAATTCGCAGATATTATCATTAGTTTGGATGTAGAAAAAAAGCAACACGACTCAAGATTTTATGGATCTTTTATGAAATATTTATTTATTTATTAACGGACTGTCCATTTTCTGTATGGTTTTGTTTTTCAATTTCTTCTCCATTAAGTTCATGGAGATAAAGTTCACAATTAATAAAATTAAAATTTTGCATCTTCATAAACTTGGAAATGCATCGAACTTTGATTTAATATCTTACTCAAAATATTTTCAGTATTATGATTACAGTGAACACTGCAAGTTTTTTGGTAAATAAAGTTTATACTATAAGGGTCACTTGTATAAACTGTTATTACCGTTAGATAAAATTTGACCGATTGGTTAAGTTTTATGGTTAGTCTAAACGTGACATAAACTTGCCACATTGTATTTCAAAAAACACAAAAACCGACATAAATTCTAATGTCATGACACAAAAAGTCGCGACTTTATGTCACGTGAAAATGAACCTAGAGACATAACCAATCAGTCAAATTTGATCTAATGGTAACCACAGTTCATACAAGTGGCCATAAGTGAATGATCTTCTTGAATTCCTGAACTAAGTGACTCATACATACTGTAAATGGGCATCATTTTTGTGGTTTCAAAAAACCTATATTTAATGTGTCTTCTGCACTTTATAACCGATACACAGAATGAGTTTTATCAATTTGGCCTATTGGTTTCGGTTCTCATTTGTTCCGAATTACACTGTATATTATTTCGAAATTTGGTACAAGTACAACTATTACCTGGAAACTCCATGAAAGTATCACCAAAAAGATAATCCTGGTCCAGCTTAACAACAAAAAATTCAAAAAATTTCAAAATTCGTCTTTTCTTGGATTTTCTCAAAATTGCTCTTCATAATTGGAAAGACCATAAAAAATTGAATTCACTTATTTACTTTTTAGTTTTCCGCAGACAATCATACTATCAAAATTTGAATCTACTTAATATATCATACAAGCAAATTAACAGGGAAAAGAAAATAAGCTATATTTACCATATACTTGGTACTTTGACGGACATAACGGTCAGGTTATCAAATACGGTTCAAATCTACCGGGTTCAACGGGGTCCCTAATGCACGATTTAGATCTGCCGGGTAATCAGACAAATTGTGGCTAAGCCTCTTCCAAGTCTGATTAACCCTTGAATCCAAATGAAACCGGCAACTATTATTCCGACAATAAGAAAAAAAACAAAATATAAATAATGATTCTACGAAACGGGAAAAGAACGATTTAGATCTGCCGGGAAATCAAACAAATTGTGGCTAAGCCTCTTCCAAGTCTGATTAACCCTTGAATCTAAATAAAGCCGGTAACTATTATTCCGAAAAAAAATAAGATTTAAGAACGAATTAGATCTGCCGGGAAATCAAACAAATTGTGGCTAAGCCTCTTCCAAGTCTGATTAACCCTTGAATCCAAATGAAACCGGCAACTATTATTCCGACAATAAGAAAAAAAAACAAAATATAAATAATGATTCTACGAAACGGGAAAAGAACGATTTAGATCTGCCGGGAAATCAAACAAATTGTGGCTAAGCCTCTTCCAAGTCTGATTAACTCTTGAATCTAAATAAAGCCGGTAACTATTATTCCGAAAAAAAATAAGATTTAAGAACGATTTAGATCTGCCGGGCAATCAAACAAATTGTGGCTAAGCCTCTTCCAAGTCTGATTAACCCTTGAATCTAAATAAAGCCGGTAACTATTATTCCGAAAAAAATAAAATTTAAGAACGAATTAGATCCGCCGGGAAATCAAACAAATTGTGGCTAAACCTCTTCCAAGTCTGATTAACCCTTGAATCTAAATAAAGCCGGTAACTATTATTCCAAAAAAAAAATTTTCACACGAGTTAAACGGTACCCAGCTATCGACACACAGAGTAAAAATATTAGTACTAGCATAAAATTGAAATATTATAATCCACTTGGATATCAATTTAATATAAAACTACTGAGAACCAAAAGCATAAAATAATTCGAGAATCCACTAATAATTCATATCGGTTAATTAATATATAATAAACGCTGTAAATAAAATTCGAAATCAAATTACAGTTCACAAATCTTTATTTCCGTATAAAAGAAACAAATAAAATAAACCAATTTCAATTCAACAACAAAAGGGAAAAAAATAGCCGGTCGGAAAATTTTCAAAGAATACATTCAACAATTTAATATTAAGCGGCGGTACGGAAAGTTTCGAATACACAGTTTATTTGTAAAAATGATTTACCTTATAAAATACAGCTTCCACACACAATCGTAATGCACTAAATTTTCACAATACTTTTCGGTTTATTGGTTATCGGAAGTAAGTTGAGAGAAGAGTCTCGAAATAATAATTTTTCTGAATAATTGAGAGCCGGAATAAATCAGAGACGGAATGAATCAGCGCGAATGATTGAGCCTCTTCTATCAATTGTTCGCCAGTTTATACTTGAAATCCTAGTTACATTTTTCGGCCGTAGTCGCGGTGAGGGAATTAAACGTGAAATTTATCTACTTCCAACAAAAAGTTGTACCTATACTGAACGGCTTCGGTTTTAATTAAAATGGTGTATATACCGGGCGTCCCTTCAGTTGAAAAATTTAAATATCGGAAAGGGATAAATTGTGTATGGTAGAATTTGGATTTGCGTAACTCGGACTTATACTAAAATATATAACGGTAATTACAAAAAAAAATCAATGCGGTAGTAGAAAGGGTTGTAAAGTAAAGAATTATATACACCCTAGTGGTAAAATAAAATATATTACGAAAAATAAATAAAAATCAAACTTGCAAAAAAAATAACTCGTTACACACCCCCTTTACTTCGGTAAAAAAAAATGAATGAGCGAAAGTGCAACTTTCGGACATTACATTTTTTTTAAAACACCACCTTATACCTAACTATAAAAAAGATGAGAAAACAAAACTGTGATCCAGGGTGTAGCGTCTCACAGCCTGGAACGTCGGCGTAGGGTCGATTGGTCTGGATGGGGCGATCCTCTTCCACGGGACGCCTGTCTTCGGTATGACCTGGAGCAGCGTCCGGCTGCTTCCAGAGCGGGGCGGGGTCGTTCGGTGCCGATGCTACACTGGATGGAAGCATCCTGCATTCATCGGGGTTCGACGCTACTGGAGACCAGGTGCGCTTGTACTGCCACCGATCGGGTACGGGGCCGCGTCGATCACACGGGCATTCTCGGGACATCCGTCCCACTTGTCCACATCGGGAACAAAACAAAATAAACGGCCTGTTGCAGTTCTCTCGGCGGTGTCCGGAGATTCCACATCTCCAACAGAGATCATCCGTCAGGGTGATGAACTTGCCGGTTACCATTCGTTCTCGTGGCAGATGGGTCTCTGGCAGTTTTTGCTGTGACGGTTTGTACTGTTGAGATCGCAGACACCTCTTTACGGACTTGGTGATGTCCCTGAACATTCCTGGCCAATAGTACAATTTTGCAGTCCTGGTGATGGTTTTAGCAATTCCTAGGTGTCCGGCGTTTGGAGCATCATGGTTTTCTTGCAGAATTCGGGTTCGGTCGGGCTTTGCTATGCACAGTTTCCAAGGATCGGACATTTCGGGCTCTCTGAAATCGTTGATATCCCAGAAATGACGGTATAGACGGCCTTCTTTTATGCAGTAGTCCAGAAACTTCTCTGGATCCTTCAGGACCTCTTCCTTCCTGTTCCGGTACCACGAACATTCGGCGGTTACATCGGTCAAACAGATTGCGGACGGTGAATCGGTCTCGGCGGTCATTGGTAGCGGATTTTGGGGACAAAGCGTCGGCCACACGATTTAGAGCACCTTTACGGTACTGTATCTCGAAATCATACTGTTGTAGAAAAATACTCCACCTGACTAAACATGCGGACGGACTAGATATGGAATGCAGCCATCTAAGAGATTGATGATCGGTAACAACCGTGAAATGGTAGCCCTCTAAATAAGGACGCATCTTTTCAATCCCCCAAACAATGGCAAGACATTCTCTTTCGGTTACGGAGTAATTTTTCTCGGTAGGACTCAGGGTGCGACTTGCATACGCCACTACGTGTTCGTGCCCCTCCTTCTGCTGGGTAAGGGCTATTCCCAGACCATATTCTGAGGCATCGGTCTGTAGAGTGAACGGTACGGTAAAATCAGGACAACTTAGGACGGGTGCTTCTGACAGACAGGTTTTAATCTTAGTGAAAGCAGCTTCCTGTTCTTCAGCCCACTTCCATCGCTGAGACTTACGGAGTAACTTCGTTAACGGAGCCACCTTTTGTGAAAATGATGGCACAAATCTCCTATACCAGGATGCAACTCCCAAAAACCTTCTCAGTTCTCGGAGATTTCTCGGGGCTGCATTACTATCTCCCAACTCTACGAGAGACGATGAACAGACTTCGGTAACAGATTGCTCCTTGTCAACGCCTAACACCAGGGAAGACTCAGAGGCTTCGGAAACAGATTTCTCCTTGTCAATCCCTAACACCAGGGAAGACGCAGAGACTTCGGAAACAGATTGCTCCTTGCCAACCCCTAGCACCAGGGAAGACGCGGAGTCTTCGGAAACAGATTGCTCCTTATCAACCCCTAACAACACCGGGGAAGACGCAGAGACTTCGGAACTAGTTTGCTCCTTGTCCACCCCTAACACCAGGGAAGATGCAGAGACTTCGGAAACAGATTGCTCCTTGTCAACCCCTAACACCAGGGAAGACGCAGAGACTTCGGAAACAGATTGCTCCTTGTCAACCCCTAACACCAGGGAAGACGCAGAGTCTTCGGAAACATATTGCTCCCTATCAACCTCTAACAACACCGGGAAAGACGCAGAGGCCTCGGAACTAGTTTGCTCCTTGTCCACCCCTAACACCAGGGAAGACGCAGAGACTTCGGAAATAGATTGCTCCTTGTCAACCCCTAACTCCAGGGAAGACGCAGAGACTTCAGAAACAGATCGCTCTTTGTCAACCCCTAACACCAGGGAAGACGCAGAGACTTCGGAAACAGATTGCTCCTTGTCAACCCCTAACACCAGGGAAGACGCAGAGACTTCGGAAACAGATTGCTCCTTGTCCACCCCTAACACCAGGGAAGACGCAGAGACTTCGGAAACAGATTGCTCCTTGTCAACCCCTAACACCAGGAAAGACGCAGAGACTTCGGAAACAGATTGCTCCTTGTCAACCCCTAACACCAGGGAAGACGCAGAGTCTTCGGAAACAGATTGCTCCTTATCAACCCCTAACAACACCGGGGAAGACTCAGAGACTTCGGAACTAGTTTGCTCCTTGTCCACCCCTAACACCAGGGAAGACGCAGAGACTTCGGAAATAGATTGCTCCTTGTCAACCCCTAACTCCAGGGAAGTCGCAGAGACTTCGGACACAGATTGCTCTCTGTCAACCCCTAACATCAGGGAAGACGCAGAGACTTCAAGAACGGGCTGCTCTTTGTCAACCCCTAACTCCAGGGAGGACGCGGAGACTTCATGAACGGACTGATTTACAGAACGGCGATCTTCTCTAAGACGACTGGTGGTTTCTTCTCTACATATTATCGGTACAGCAGAATTGACTTCTTTCATAGGCGGGTTCACGGCCTCCAATATTCCAACAGGACTGGCCAATTGTGAACGCCTCACGAGTTTATCTTTCATATATTTATTTCCAGTTCCTAACTCCAGACGGAAATTATACTTTCGGAGGACATCATGTCCTAATACAATGTCGGTTATTAGACCAGGGAAATGCTCCAACGAACCCTCCATTGTGACGTCATCGATTTTCCATTTCAGCTCATATATGTCGGTGATGGAGACTAGATTTCCATTAGCTAAACGGGCCTTCGTAGCTTGACGGGAGGTAGTTTGCTTTCTTTGGGAAAAAGTCTTAGCTACTTTATCACCAATATACGACTTTGCTGCTCCGGTATCCAATAATGCTCTAAACATATGATTTTCTATTTTGACGTCTATTTGCGGTCGGGGGTCGTTCATTTCTGCTGGCGGTTCGGTATGAGAGGCAAAGATTTGCGGAAGCTGTGTCGGCTTCTCTTCGGTACAACTCCGGTTTAGTTTTCCTGCCTCCTGCAGGAACAGTCTCGGGAAAATACTCCTTCCTTCTCGCAACGAGAACAGAATATCTTCGGCGGGTTTTGACAGTTGTTCCTGTAAAGTCCAGACTCACCACAACGGAAACAGATGGGTGGCCGGGAAGATGATCCAAACGGTTGACGAGTATCAGGCGGCGGACGGCGAGGAGTATCGGTCGGTGACGGTTGGCTGGGACCGGCGATGGGCTCTCTGGATGGCCCAGGCATCGTGTTGTGAGAAGGTCCATATCTCGGCGAATTCATTGGCTGCGGACGGGGATTTGGTCCCCTGTTCGGTCCAGTGTGGTTGGGTACAGACTGGAGTTCCTTCCTGAGGAGCTCATATTCCCTGACCACCTGACAAAAGGAGGAAAAATCGTCAAAGTCCCCTTTTCGGATTTGCAGACGGTATTCGGGCAACAGGTTACGGTACAGCCATGCTAACTGCTGTTCGGGAGTTAGCTTTCCATGTCTCCGCATCAAAGTCTGGAGTTCGGTGATGTATGTGGCGGCGGACTCATTCCTTCTTTGCAAACGTCGACCTATCTCACATTCTAAGTCAACTTCGTAGTTAACGGGATAGAAGAAAATTCGGAAGTCTGCCTCAAATTCATTCCAGGTCGTGTACCTACTCCGGTTGTTGCGGTACCAAAATGCCGGTTCACCAGACAGTAGTTCAGGTAACACAGGAAGCAGATTGTCTTTCTGGACATTCCTTGCGGTACAGATTTCTTCAATTCTTTCGATGAATGCAGCAGGATCTCCCCGGTTTCCAAAAGACACCTTTCAATCGTGCACGTTTATCGGTGTAGTTGCCATAGCGGTCGGATATTCCTCTTGGTCTATGTATTACAGCATTTTGTTATTTATTCATTTTAACAACAAAGGTAACCTAATTTTCTCACCCTCTTCAGCAGTACTTCTTTTAAAATTAAATGTGATTATTGAAGGGTTACATGAAGAGGGCCTATGGGTTCGTTACTTCACACAATTTCGACCAAAATTAAGAAGGAAAACGTGGTAGTAAATGGTTTATTTGCTGTTTGATACTATTGGTACAAATTTGTATGTAAAAGTATTTTAAAGTAATAAGCAAACCAAAGATATGGTGTTATCAACAATTATGAAGTCTCCTTTTAGTACTAGAAGGTGTACACAATTCAAATAAAGTAAGTATAACTTAGATTATAATATACTATGGGTACGATACCTTAAATACGTGAATTACTACCAAGATTTAGTGAGTCTATTATAAGTATTTTTCTTTATGAGTTTCCCTAATCTGATATAAATATATCCCTATAAACTGTAATTATTATCTATATTTTAGGTGGATATGATACTACAACACTATGATGATCTCTTGATGATGTTCTTTGTCTGCGATAAGTACTTATCTAAGGAAAAAAAAGGAACACTCTTACTTGTTACTGGATAATGACGATTTTCTGTTGGCAAGCCATGCAATGAAGTAAGGAAAGCAACTGTTTTCAGCTAAAGGGTAGGTAACTTTCTACTTGATAAGCCAGGTCTATGAAGCAAGAAAAGCAAAGCAAGTTCAACTGATGACTACGGTGAGTGTGACACTATTCAATACTTGTGATTCTAACGGTTGCATGCGGTAGCGAATAAAAGTCAAGTAGGAATAATCATCAGTCAGGTAGTAGTAAGTAAAAGCCTAAAAGAATTATAGAATTTAAAACTACAAGCATCTTATTTATAATAAGAAATAATGAAAAGCAACTCTGTCAACTTACCAAAGGTGGTGGGTGGCTTTTATGTGGAATAAATTAAACCATTAAATATCCCCGTTAGGGCTTCTTCCCAAATCTTTTGAAGAAGATTATACAAATAAGTTTAACTTACTGTTTGTTTCTTTTGTATTTCAGGCTATTTTAAATCCGAAATTGCTTCGACAAATTCGAACCCATGTGGTTCAAAAGGCAGCCATTTGAAAAAAGAAAAAAAAATGACAAGGTACAAGTCAAAGTATGCAGTCTGAACATTCGAACCATTAGGCCATTAAAAATAATTAACCAATAACGATAATTGATCAGTGAGCTATTTTACTTAATAAACCAAGACCAACAATTAAATCAATGAAGAAGAAGAAATTCAGATTGTAAACAATAAAGATTATCCCTTACTTTAAAACAAACACACGGTATTATTTATAATTCTGTTCTACTAAGTTTGAATAAATATGGAAACATTAGAAGTTATATATTTTTTCCTTCTTTAAGGTAAGCTTTTGGTTATTTATCGTTAATATTTTTAATAACTGATTCCAAACCGTAACACACCCCTCTTTCCCAGGTAAAAGTTTTTTTTCCCATAAAAATAAACTTGACTACAAGCTTTCGCGGATATGGAAATGTATCAATATTAATTCAGTAAAGTACAACCATATAAACTAATCTACCAAAAAAAATTAAATCTACCGAGAATCTGGTGGATGAGATTTTAAATCCTTCGCATGCCAGATTCCACTATTTTTACCCCCTTCGTCCTCCAACTCGTAGGTCCATGGGGAGACTATTCGTTTGACTTTAAACGGTCCCACAAATTTATTTGCGAACTTAGAAGTAAAACCTACAGACGCATCGGATATAACGAAATTTTTCTTCCAAACCCTTTGACCTATACTGAACCTTTCATCTCTATGACGAAGATTATAATGTTTGCTACTTTGTTCATAGGCTTTGGTTAACCGTCTGTTAACCTCATGATATATGTCTACAATATTATCTAGACGTGTCAAGTCATCCGTCTTACGTTCAACCCAAATAATATCCCCAACAGGTAACTGTAACTTCCCAGATATATTGACTTCTCGTCCAAACATAAGGTAATTTGGCGTATATCCGGTCACTTCATGTCGTGCAGACCGAATAGCCCAAGAGATCTTGGCTAAGACACTATCCCATTTTTTATGGTGATCCGAAACATATGCTGTTAACATAGATTTAATAACACGATGAACGCGTTCTACAGGGTTACTTTGAGGATGATAGTTGGCGGTATAAGTTATTTCAATATCATATTCTCTCATGAGTTTTTTAAATCGATCACTGTGGAACTGAGTGCCATTATCAGTTATGACCTTTCGAGGTGCACCATAAATTAGGATAACTTGTTCTTCGAAGATTTTCGACATAAGTTCAGCGGTGGCTGATCTTAAAGGAAATAATAGCACATACTTAGAAAAACAATCGGATACCGAAAAGATGTAGGTATAACCAGCGCTTGTTCTGGGTAACGGTCCAACAAAATCGATGCTAAGTAGTTGAAAGGGCCTAGAAACCATCGGAGTTCTGCTTAACATTAGACCAGGTGAAGGTTTCTGTTCAGGTTTAGTTTGTATACAAACCGTGCAATTTCTAATATATCTAGCCACGTCGTCCCTTAATTTTGACCAGTAATACTTTTGAACAATCCGACCAACTGTTTTATATACTCCTAAGTGTCCACAGGTGGGTGGATCGTGATGAATCCTAATAATTTCTTTTCTACTTTCTTTAGGAACCACCTCTAACCACTGCTCTCCACCGTTGAGGTAGGTATTAAAAGTATTCCTTTCCTTTTTAAAAATTTTTGGTCCTTCTATTCTCCACAAAGAATATTTAGATGGGAACTTCTGAACCAAATCCCACATTTTCAAAAACCATTTATCGGTCGTAACCGGATGATCTAGAATAACAGAACAATCGATTTCGTCCAGTACAGGAACAGATCGAGACAATGTATCTGGAACAATGTGGTCCTTACCCTTTCGATGAATTACATCAAAGTCATACTGTTGTAATCGGATGACCCATCTAGCAATTCTTCCAACCGGATCTTTGATTTGATGAATCCACTTCAGAGAGTAATGATCTGTGATAAGGGTGAAATGGGAGCCTTCAAGATGAGGACGAAGCTTTTCAATTGCGAACAGTACAGCCAAGCATTCTTTTTCAGTCGTGCTGAATTTTCTCTCGTTTTTTGTCAGAGATCGAGAAAGGTAACAGATAACTTTTTCTTCCCCATTCTGAACCTGGCATAAAACTGCTCCTAATCCATAGTCTGATGCATCTGTTTGCAATATGAAAGGTAAGTCAAAGTTAGGACAGGATAGAACTGGTGCCGATACCAGGTGTTCCTTGATGGTATTAAGCGCTACATTGCACATTTCATCCCAAACAAATTTAGTATTCTTCCTTAGTAAATTTGACATCGGGGCAATGATGGTAGAAAAATTTGGGACAAACCGTCTGTACCAAGATGCTAACCCCATAATTCTCCGAGTCTCAGAGACATTCTTGGGAGGCGGAATACGTAAAATTTCCTCTACCTTCTCGGGATCCACAATCAATCCTGAGCTATTAACTACATAACCAAGGTATTTCAATTCGGCTTTACAAAACTTACATTTATCTTTATTTAATGTCAATCCCGCATCCTTTATTCGTTTTATAACTTCTCGAAAGACTTCTAGATGTTTACTAAAGGTTGGAGTGCAGATCACAATATCATCCAAATAGACCAAAACATAATTTTCAAGATCGACTCCAATGACTCGATCAATGAACCTTTGCCAAGTGGCAGGAGCATTATGCAAACCGAAGGGCATTCGTCGAAATTGGAAGAGACCTCTAGTTGGGACCACAAATGCTGTAAGAGGTCTAGAATCTTTAGCAACCGGGATCTGCCAATATGCCGATTTGATGTCGAGTGTTGTCAAGTATTTAGCATCTCGAAGTTTATCTAATGTGGCACTTATAAACGGTAAAGGATAAGCATCTTTTTTACTGACTTCATTCAATCGTTTATAGTTTACACAGAAACGATAGCTTCCATCCGGCTTTTTCACCATCACTATTGGAGATGCCCACGGCGAATTTGAGGGTTCTACTATTCCATCTCTTAACACTTTATCCAACTCTTCATTGACACATTTCTGTAGGGTTGGTGATAGAGGATAATGGCGTTGTTTTATGGCTGGACTGTCGGTTGTTATTGTATGTTCCACCATTGACGTACATCCTGGAGTCGTTGGCATATTCTTAAAAGTTTCATCTACTAGTGTTTCTAAGGCAGAGCGTTGTTCGGCATTAAGATGATCCAAAGGTTTGCAGCACAAAGATAATCAGAAGTACTAGGTTCGTCAGAACGAAAACACCAGTTATCCGAATATAAATTAGGAATTATTTCCATCCGAGTCCAGAAATCTACTCCCAAAATTAGACTGTGAGGAATGGACGGTACAACTAAAACTTTAAAAATTTTTATTTGTGATTCTAACTCAATTGGCAAACTAACACTTCCCCACACCGGGCACAAGTTTCCATTCGCCACTGTACACTCTTTTTGAGAGCTAGCTTCTAGAGTGCAGATATTCTTTAATATATTCCAACCCTGTTCTTCGATTACGGTCACACTACAACCACTGTCTAGTAACCCTATAAATTTATGACCATAACTATGAACTTTAAGATAAGGACGGGTATCCTTCTTTGCATGCGACAACACATAGTCTAGAACCGCCATAGTCCATGGTTCGGTGGTCGGGGTTTGGTAAGAAGAGGTTGGCGACCGACCTACTGCTGACCTCTCTTCGCGTTTTTTTGTATACACTTTGAACAAGAGCTTAAGACAATTCCTTCTTGACCACATCCGAAACAAAATTTATTTCGTGGCTTAGGTCATTTACGAAATCGATGACCTGCTTCCTTACAGTTCCAACATAGAACTTGATTTGACGTTGTGGCAAAAGTATTGGTTATGGAAGAAATATTTGTGTCGACTCTATCATTGGTTAAGTTTCCTTCTGCAACCGATACAGAATAAGTTGGAGTTGTTTTACTAGTACTATTCTTTTTGTAAGCTAGTTCAGGTTCAAGAAGTTCTCTTAAATTGGTAGGAGGAGGGCAAAATCGCATTGTTCTAATAGAAGTCTCTTCTATCATCCTACATTTCAAAGTCAGTTCCTGGATCGTTTCAACTACTTGAAGAGCAAGTTGGGATTGGATATAAGGTAAGAGATTCCTACGGATCATTTTTACGCGAACAGACTCTTCTGGCTTTGATGATCCTAGTTTGATAAAAAGATTTTCCATGATGCAGATATATGTTATCACTTTTTCTTTTGCTCCCTGTGTCCTTCTTCGGATCTCTTCCCAGAGATCAATTTCGTAGTCATATGGTAGGAAGTCATGTCGAAGCCGATGGGTTAATTCCTCCCAAGACTGAAACGACTGAGTTCTAAACCAAGCTAGTGCATCTTTTTTAAATAACTCATATGCTGATCTTAATAACAAATGTTTTGAAATACCCCGAGAAATCCTCATTTCCTCAATTCTCTCTAAGAAATTGGTAACACTACCCTCTCCATCAAAAAATATTTTCCAACGACTTACATCAAAGAATGGTTTAGAAGACTCCACGATAGATGTAGAATTTAAAGTTGATAACTCGATATTTCTAAGTCTTTGTTCAAAATCACTCGTAGAGTTAATTGTAGGATCTGTACGGCTTTGATTTGAAAAACCTCTCGGTATGTGCATTTGCTTCTGCACAGATGGCACAAATTGTTGATAAGAAACTGAAGCTTCTGTTTGTGAGGTCGTAGGTCTGAGCAAACATGAAGGATAATTAGCTCCTGAGATCCATTCCAAATTTCCAAAACAATTATTCGGCCTTTGATTTACAGATTCAACATCAGAGAATCTCACAGAATGAGACCTAGACTGAGTAGGATAGAGTAATTCCAAAACCGGATATTTCCTTTTTAGTGTGGTAGATGAATAGATTCCAGTAGTTCGATTGTCTTCTTTGGGAGTTTCTGTTGAAATCTTCTCAGTATTGAAGGTTGAATGATTCTCTCCTGCTTGATGTTGAGATGAGCTGGCAACATCTACCCCAACATGGTTTCGTTCGGATTCTCTTTCTGAATATCCCTCTATTTTCTCGTCTCGTCTGATTCTATTTATCAGTGTTGGACGGATACTATCATTAGACTGAACCAATTCTGGCACCAGAGGGTTTGGTTCATCTAATATAGATCCTTCATACGCTATATTTTCATCCAACAAGTTGGAAAAAGTAGTCTGATATTCTTCTTCGCGGCAGGTATCCGTTATACGTCCTAATTCATCTGTATACCGTAAACATTTAGAAACTAAGTTGGATCTAGCTTCTTCCAAGTCCGTATCACTAAGGATTAGACGTTGCAATCGAGAATAGACCTGTGATAATCTTGAAGATATCATTTTATATTCGTTATCTCGGTTGGCATAATTAAAATTAATAATACCTTTCCATAAATCTTCCAGTTTTTGTATACAGATGTTAATTTCCTCTGTTGGGATAAATTTATCAAGTGTTAATTCTTCAGATCCCAATCCCGCTTTTTCCATCTGCATAGCTACTCTCAATGCAGCCCGATTTTCTTGAACAGTATTATACACAGGTATGTTTCTTAATAACAACTCATAGACAATTTCATCTCCTAGAAGTCGATTCACTTCAAACATTTTGAAAATATAAAACTAATATGTATAGGTACCTTGTTTCTTTGAGTTATGAAAGGTTACAAATAGTTATAATAATAACCATATAAAATATTATGCAAGCAAATCGCCCAAGATGGTATTCTTACCTGAAGGTCTCGGATGATCTGCGGCGGGGTTGCAACCCTTCTTGACAATGATATAGTGGACTGTATCAGGGGTTCAATGGGGTTTTTCTTAAGGTTTCCGGCACTAGCGCGTAGGTCTTAACTGTTCACTTCAGTTCACTTCGACAACTTTTATCATTCTGCCTTCGTCGCTCGAAGAGCTGGTTTTTGAATCGAAAATAATGTTTGTATACCGGAGGTCCGTTGAGTGTGAATACCACCAACGATTTGCATGAGAATTTGAGATTATTAAATTAGCTTACAAATTAAATATAAATGAAACAATGGTCAACATCTATTAAAATAAAATTAATGAATACTCAACATACCCCCCACCAAAATACATAGTATTTGAACTAACTTATTTAGAAACTGTTGGTAAAGGACATAACTTTACCGTTGGTCTTTGAAGAAGACCCTGACTGGTTCTGACATTAGCAACTCTCGCAATACCATCAGAACCTGGGAATAACTTCACAATTCTTCCCAACTTCCAATTTAAAGATGGAACATTGTCATCTTTAATAATAACCAGGTCGTTAAGTTTGAGCGGAATTTGTTGATTTTGCCATTTATTTCGTTGTTGGAGTGTATTTAGATATTCACTATGCCACCGTTTCCACACATCTTGCTGAAGTCTTTGTATAAGCTGCCATCGATCCAACTGATTCATATTTAAATGGGAAAGATCCGGATCGGCAACTGCCGTTGGTGGCTCTAGCATAAGAAAATGACTTGGGGTTAACACTGATAAATCATTGGGGTCTGAACTGGAAGAATAGAGCGGCCTGGAATTGAGAATAGCTTCAATCTGAGCTAACAGGGTGTAAAACTCTTCAAAAGTTAAAACTTGAGAGCCGACAACTCGAAAAATATGAGTTTTAACAGACTTTATGCCCGCCTCACTAAGACCGTTAAAATGTGGACCGGACGGAGGAGAAAACGAAAATTTAATTTGTTCTGATCCACAAGCCTTTTGCATATATTCATGGAGAATGCGGGAAGCCCCAACAAAGTTAGTTGCGTTATCGCAAAAAATATGGATGCATCTGCCTCGACGTGCAACAAACCGACGCAAAGCAGCAATGAATGCATCCGAAGAGAGACTGGATACTAATTCTAAATGTAGGGCTTTGGTGGCAAAACACACAAAGATACAAATATAGGACTTTTGTGACTTAATTCCACGTCCTTTAATGGGAGTGACCAAGAAGGGACCTCCATAATCAGTACCTACACAAGAAAATGGTTTAATTTGGTTGATGCGGGTAGGAGGTAAGTTTCCCATGAAAGGTTCGTGGGCCACAGGCTTCAGTTTAAAGCATCGAATACAGCGGCTCAACACACTCCGAATTGCGCGTTTGGAGGAGAGAATCCAAAAATTTTGAGCAATTAGGAAATGTAAATGCTGAAAACCTGGATGAAAATATTTTTTATGAAAAGACTCAATTATTAAATCTGTCAAACGATGTTGACGGGGTAAAATTGCTGGAAATTTTTTATCATAAGATAATCCCGATGACTGCAAGCGTCCCCCCACCCTCAAAACACCTTCGCTATCTAGGAAAGGGCTCAACTTTCTAAAAGGTTTTGATAACGTGGTGCCTGCTTCCAAATTTTCAATTTCTTGTGCGAAACAAATATGTTGCACTCTTTTAGCGAGAACCAGTAAAGCTTTATGCAGTTCTGAGTAAGTAAAAGAATCCAATGATTTCTCTTGAGGATTTCTTAAATTGGCTATAAAACGTAGCGCATAAGCAATAATTCGTTGAATTTTACTCAAGGATGAGTATTTATCCAATAGAAGATCTAATGTGTCCAAAGACATAAGTGTTACAAGAACTGAGGGTCTTTCTTCCGGACAGGGAACTCAAGCAAATTTGAGATTTGGCCATAGGGGCTTTGGAGACACTAACCAAGGTGGCCCCTTAAACCACAACGGATGATTAAGTATTTGACCGGGCAGAAGACCACGAGAGGCACAATCGGCTGGATTATCGGAGCTTTCAACAAAATGCCAACGGTCAGGGGGAACCTTTTCTTGTATGTGAGCTACACGATGGCCGACGAAAGTTTTCCAACGAGAAGCGGGTGATTTAATCCATGATAAGGTTACCATTGAATCAGACCAAGCAAAAATTTCACTAATTTCGAGATTATCTCGGAATGCGTTAAGGACAAATTCTATTAAATTGGAAAGCAAAACAGCTGCACACAGTTCTAGTCGGGGAATTGAAAGAGTTTTAAGTGGGGCCACTCTGGATTTAGCAGCAATTAGGTAGATTTTGGAGGCGCTATTCTCTGAAGTAAATTTGAAATATATTACACTGGAATACCCTTTCTCTGAACTATCTGCAAAGCCATGCAGTTCACAAGAAATATATTTTTCAGGCAAACAGCGAGGAATATTAATATGTGAGAGGAGCGGAAGTTCAGTTTTATACTGATTCCATTTGTCGACTATGTCCGATGGGGGTATTTGATCCCAATCTAAACCCAAACTCCATAGACGTTGTAAGAGATGTTTAGCTAGGAAGGAGAGTGGAGCTAAGAATCCAAGGGGGTCATACATTCGAGCAACTTCTGAGAGTATTATGCGTTTAGAACAGAATCTGTCCAGGGGTTGAATATCATAAGAGAAAACATCTAACGAGTTATTCCACCGCAATCCCAAAACTTTCACCACAAAGTCATGGGAATCAAAGGAAGACAAAGAGTGTTGGCAAACCTCAGCAGGGAGACTCTGCATTAACTGTGGATTATTACATGCCCACTTTCGAAGAAGAAAACCTCCTCTTTCCAGCATGGAAATTAATTCTGATTGAAGAAGTTGGGCTTCTAGTAGAGTTGAGGCACCTGTGATAATATCGTCAATATAGATATCAGAGGATAAACACTTAGCAGCTCGAGGAAAATTGTCCTTTTCCTCTTGTACTAACTGCTGAATGGTACGAAGAGCCAGGAAAGGAGCGGACGATACTCCATAAGTAACAGTGGTAAGCTTAAAATCTCGAACGGGATCTTCCGGAGCGAAGCGCCAAAGAATTCTTTGGTAATTCTGGTGCTCTTCCGATATTGATATTTGCCTATACATTTGCTTAATATCAGCAATAAAAGTAAAGGGATGAAGTCTGAATCGCAATAAAATTTCAATTAGATCCTTTTGCAACTTTTGCCCTGTGAAAAGAGTGTCGTTCAGCGAGAAACCTGCGGGAGATTTACAGGAGGCATCAAATACAACCCTGAGCTTGGTTGTAGCACTATTAGGATTTATTACGTAATGGTGTGGAATATAATAGATTTTGTCGAATAAAGAAGTAGGAGAGGTCTCAACCATGTGACCATTGGAAAAATAATCTTTCATAAAGCTGTTATATTCATTGTAAAGCTGGGAATTTTTCAACAGACGGTTTTCCATATTTTTAAATCTCTTTAGAGCAGATATTCTGGTATCTCCAAAAAATGGATCCACGGTTTTGAAAGGAAGAGCAACACTGAATCGACCCGTAGATATTCTCTTAAGAGTTTTTTGGAATATTATTTCACATTTTTTATCATCATCGGCAATAGGTAAAGACCGAGGAATATTTTCAAGTTCCCAAAATTTTTGAAGGGTATTGTCTAGGGACGAGAGACATGATGAATGAAAAGAGTGTGAGGCTAATGGTTTATTCGCGGTATTAATTTTTCCCATCAAAATCCAACCGAATAGAGTGTTAACAGCAATCGGTTCCCCTTTTGCTGTTTGAACTTTGTCAGGTTTAAAGATTTTTGCAAATATATCTGATTCCAGTAACATATCTATAGGAGACGAAATGTTAAACATCTTATCAGCCAATTCTAACTTAGAGATACAAGGAAATGTATCGACTGAAAATGATTGAACGGGCATATTGTTACAAATGGTTGACACTATTTGCGCATCCAAATTGAATAAGGGAGTGGACTTGTTTAAAGGTTTTAAAATACAACTTAGAGACTTGTTAGAAAAAGTTCCAATATCTTCGACTCCTCCTATTTGCATAGGAGTGTTACATCTGGGCAGACCCAATCGGCGGGCGCATTTTTTAGTAACTAAAGAGACTTGACTACAACTATCAATTAAAACTCTAACCCTTTGAAAGTTTCCACGGCAATCCAGTACTTCTACCTGGGCAGTAGGGAGTAAATTAGTAGAACGTACGGACGTGTGAAAGACAGAGGCGATTTTAGGATCAATAGGATCTAAATTAGAAATTTGAGTTGAAGTGGAAGAAGAGGGTGCATCTATAGCAGTTATATCGCTATTTACGAAAGGTTGTTGATCGAAATGTAAAAGAGTGTGATGTCTTTTGTTGCAAATTCTACAACCACCATTAGAAGTACAATTCTTTGAGGTATGTTTGGTTCCTAAACAATTAGTACACCACTTGTATCGCTTGGATATCTCGTATCTTTCCTTTGGGTGCTTGGCACAAAAATCAGGACACTTATAAACCGAGTGGTTATTTTTACAAATCACACATTTAGTCAGATCGGTAACATTAGCAAGACATGCGGAATTGTACGGTTTAACATTTTTATTTTGATATTTACTTGAGTTATTCCTTTTAGAAGGTTGAATTAAAACAACTGAATCGTAAGCATCGCATTGCTTTTCAAGAAATTTATATAAATCCTCATATTTAGGAATTTCGGACGCAAAAGTGGCATTTTCTTGTTCGAATCTCTGTAAAGTTTCCGAATCAATTTTTTTGCTTAAAAGGTGAAATAGTACAAAATCCCACTCTTTGACCGGTAGCCCCAAATTTTTTATAGCTTCCAAGTTATCGAAAAACAGTGCCAAAAGATGTCTAAGATATTTTGGGTTCTCCGAAGTTAATTTTTGAGAATTATAAACTTGTTCCCAATAAAATATGGCTAACGCACGCGTATTTTGATAATGCCTAATCAATTTACTAAAAGCTAAGTCATAATTAGCTTCTGTAAGTTTAATATTTTTAATGAGAATTAAAGCGTCATCAGACAAGGACGACAATAAATATCTAAATTTTTCAATTTTTGTAAGAGATTCATTAGTATCTATAAGAGACTTGAACAGATCAAAAAATGTTGGCCATAATTTTAAATCTCCCGAAAAAACCGGTATATTCAATTTTGGCAGCTTTATATTTGAACCTTTGTTCTTCGAATGCAAAGTAGAGTCAGTATCAAACAAATCTGAATAAACACTCACTATATGAAAATATTTATTATCTACTTCCTGTCTGAGCAATGTTTCAGTATTTAGATCTGCCTCCTCATTTGCAGCCAGAGCAGTAATAATTGTAGAATGCTGAAGGTTAAAGTCACTGTAAAATGTTTTTAATTCAGCATATCTAGCTTTGAAATGGCTATGAGCGCCTTGTTCCTCCTCTGCCTGTATAGCAAGGTCGTACAGTACTGAAATTCTATCAGAGGCTGAGTCTCTAAGAGCTTTTGCTTGACGTAATCTAGCCGCCATTGCGATCCAATAATAGGTTGATCTAATGCCAAACCTTTTACCTATATAAAACTTATGAGCCTAGAAATAATGAATTTCAATTGATAAAGATATTATATAGGAAAATACAGGTTAAAGTTATGCAACTCAAGCTAAAATACCTGATGAATATTCCACTCAATCTTTATACTACCTAATAATCTGAGACAACTAAATTATAAGACCAATACACAAAAGGGTAATAGGTATTTTATAATATTAAAGTAAATAGAGGGAGAAGATTCAATCTTTATTTCAATAATTATTTTTTATTGAGTAACTAGAGTTGAATCTAATATATATTTAGTACTCTTGAGAATCGAGCTATTTAATGGGACAAACTGTATTAATGAAGTGAACTTATTTAAACTAATTATATTATGTTTAATAGATAAAGTCGAATTTCGGACAAAGTAAAACTGGTTACAATTATCGAGAATGCTAAGGCCAATTGACCTTGAGACTTATAAAAAGTTTATAAAAATAAAATGTTTACACTTTCAAATTTTACAAAGTTTAAAATTAACATCCCGGTAGAAGTGACCAAAATGTTTCTTTGAGTTATGAAAGGTTACAAATAGTTATAATAATAACCATATAAAATATTATGCAAGCAAATCGCCCAAGATGGTATTCTTACCTGAAGGTCTCGGATGATCTGCGGCGGGGTTGCAACCCTTCTTGACAATGATATAGTGGACTGTATCAGGGGTTCAATGGGGTTTTTCTTAAGGTTTCCGGCACTAGCGCGTAGGTCTTAACTGTTCACTTCAGTTCACTTCGACAACTTTTATCATTCTGCCTTCGTCGCTCGAAGAGCTGGTTTTTGAATCGAAAATAATGTTTGTATACCGGAGGTCCGTTGAGTGTGAATACCACCAACGATTTGCATGAGAATTTGAGATTATTAAATTAGCTTACAAATTAAATATAAATGAAACAATGGTCAACATCTATTAAAATAAAATTAATGAATACTTAACATACCTCTTAAGTTAATCGTTAGTAAACTTCAACTATTTAAGTAAGTATATGCACTGAATTTTGTGAACGTTACTTAATTTTACCTACAACTTCATCACAAATATTTCCCTAACTCTTTCTCGCAAATTCAAGTGAATTAAAATGGTAAAATTATAGTTTATATGTGTATAAGAATCTAAATTTAATTCATATTCAACAAATAAATTTGTTTTAAATATTACAACAAATTACTGCTTTTAGTACACCGCTTAGAATTTAAATTCAAACCAATAAAACAATTTTGTATTAATTAGTAGTATCAAATTATAGCGTAATTGTACTTCGTATTGCGTTTAGAATTAAATTCAATTTAAAGAAAAACAAATCAAAAGAGTATTACGTAGTAATATCAAATTACTCCCCACCCCTTCCTAAAAAAACCAAAAACAACCAAAGGCCTACCTTGAAAATCTTAAATCAGTGAACAGCAAAATCGAAAATCGATTCTTCCCAAACAATCGTACAGCGACCGAATAAATAAGTCGAATTTGCTTGTCAAATGTCAATGTCAACCTGTAAACTTTTCGTCATCCAAAATAAAATAAAATAAAATAATTAAAAAATATAATGCACATATAGGTACATTTAAAAATAAATATGGAAATAAGACAGAATAAAACCTTTCCTATCAAGAACCTGATCCTAATATTTCATATCCGAGGCAATATGGCAATATCCCAAATGTGTGTAATGCTCGGCCATTGCCCCTGAGCGAGAAGAGTTATAACCTTTGTTGTGATTGTCTCTTTTTAACATGTCTAGCTTACAAGAAGAAAAGAAGAATCGGGGAAAAAAAATAAGTCATCAAAAGAGGAATATGAAAATTATAAGCTTTGGTTTAAAATAAATCAAAGCGAAAACCAGCGCTGGCCAAATACTGTCTAGGTGGAGGCCAAAATAGAGAAGAAGAAGAAGAAAGTTTGTTGTCTATTATTTTTTTGTAGTAAAAAATATAAAATATCCACCTAAGTGCAAAAACTAAGAAAAACTACCTCCTAACTGATTATACACGTTGGTGCGCCATTTTTATTACAACATTATGTTATTTATTTATTTTAACAACAAAGGTAACCTAATTTTCTCACCCTCTTCAGCAGTACTTCTTTTAAAATTAAATGTGATTATTGAAGGGTTACATGAAGAGGGCCTATGGGTTCGTTACTTCACACAATTTCGACCAAAATTAAGAAGGAAAACGTGGTAGTAAATAGTTTATTTGCTGTTTGATACTATTGGTACAAATTTGTATGTAAAAGTATTTTAAAGTAATAAGCAAACCAAAGATATGGTGTTATCAACAATTATGAAGTCCCCTTTTAGTACTAGAAGGTGTACACAATTCAAATAAAGTAAGTATAACTTAGATTATAATATACTATGTGTACGATACCTTAAATACGTGAATTACTACCAATATTTAGTGAGTCTATTATAAGTATTTTTCTTTATGAGTTTCTCTAATCTGATATAAATATATCCCTATAAACTGTAATTATTATCTATATTTTAGGTGGATATAATACTACAACACTATGATGATCTCTTGATGATGTTCTTTGTCTGCGATAAGTACTTATCTAAGGAAAAAAAAGGAACACTCTTACTTTTTACTGGATAAAGACGATTTTCTGTTGGCAAGCCATGCAATGAAGTAAGGAAAGCAACTGTTTTCAGCTAAAGGGTAGGTAACTTTCTACTTGATAAGCCAGGTCTATGAAGCAAGAAAAGCAAAGCAAGTTCAACTGATGACTACGGTGAGTGTGACACTATTCAATACTTGTGATTCTAACGGTTGCATGCGGTAGCGAATAAAAGTCAAGTAGGAATAATCATCAGTCAGGTAGTAGTAAGTAAAAGCCTAAAAGAATTATAGAATTTAAAACTACAAGCATCTTATTTATAATAAGAAATAATGAAAAGCAACTCTGTCAACTTACCAAAGGTGGTGGGTGGCTTTTATGTGGAATAAATTAAACCATTAAATATCCCCGTTAGGGCTTCTTCCCAAATCTTTTGAAGAAGAGTATACAAATAAGTTTAACTTACTGTTTGTTTCTTTTGTATTTCAGGCTATTTTAAATCCGAAATTGCTTCGGCAAATTCGAACCCATGTGGTTCAAAAGGCAGCCATTTAAAAAAAGAAAAAAAAATGACAAGGTACAAGTCAAAGTATGCAGTCTGAACATTCGAACCATTAGGCCATTAAAAACTAATTAACCAATAACGATAATTGATCAGTGAGCTATTTTACTTAATAAACCAAGACCAACAATTAAATCAACGAAGAAGAAATTCAGATTGTAAACAATAAAGATACAACAATAAAGAACAAACACACGGTATTATTTATAATTCTGTTCTACTAAGTTTGAATAAATATGGAAACATTAGAAGCTATATATTTTTTCCTTCTTTAAGGTAAGCTTTTGGTTATTTATCGTTAATATTTTTAATAACTGATTCCAAACCGTAACATATGGCGGATCGCGGAGCAATATTTCTTCTTCTCAAAAAGTTGACGAGTCTTTTCCGTTTGTTAGGAACGGTTCCAGCAACCGATAAATTCCTCTTTACCAGCTCGGTATCAAGTCCCTCGTTCTTCAGTAAGTATACCCAGCTTACTCGATTGTCGGTTATTTCTCCCACGGAACTTACGGTCGGTACTGGAGGAACGGATTCGGTTTTTTCAGCTTCTTCTTGATCAAACAAAACGGATAAGTCAAAATCTTCGGAGTTTCTTCTGGACATTAGCCTTTTAACTCCAGCTCAGACGTCTTATTCTTATTCCAAAATGAAAAAGCAACAAAGGCGGAAAGAAGAAAAAACTAGCACCGGCAAAACGGTCACTATTGAAATTTACAATACGGAAAAAAAATAGTATATTATACTGAAATAATGGTCCCTGTTCAAATCAACAATGGGCAAAAAAACCCGTAAAACAGTATAAACGGTCCAGCAACAATACGCTAAAAAAAATATCCACAGCGGTATTTCAGTCCCTGCTATAATCAGGTCTCTTCAACAATACGGTAAAAGAACGGAAACGGAATAACGGTTCCTGCTCTGATCAATAATCAACTCTCTGCAATAATACGGTAAAAAAACAGTCAACACAGACTTAACCGGTCCAAGCAAAAAAAACGCTTAAAAAATCGAAAACGGTATTAAACTGATCCTACAGTAATCAACAATTGGGTCCCTGCTCTATCAAAAAAAATACGGCTGAAAATAGTCAAAACAGACTTAAACGGTCCAAGCACAAATAAACGCTAAAAAAATGGAAAACGGTATTAAACTGATCCTACTGTAATCAACAATCAGGTCCCTGCTCGGGCGCCATTTTGTAACGTGCTTACCTTCTTACACGTGGCTCCTGCCACAAGAACACGTCACTATGGACACCCCTGATGCAAAATTCGGGTTTTAAATCTCGGGCGCCAGATTATTAACGTGGTTTGCTCCACGGCCCCTTGACCCTTAGCGTCAAGAGTTCCAGATAACCTCAGATGGAGGTTACGGAAAATTCCAGGGGTCTGGTTGAATTAACTTTATTTACCTAATTATAATCAAATATGGATCCTCCAATTTATAAATTACGGGTTATGAAGGAAACAGGGGTTCTGCAGAATTGTATACTACCTACGGTTTAGTGTATACCTACGATCACACAATAAGTCGGTATATCACAAAATAATCAAAAAGAAACTTTTAGTGTATTAATACTCTGTGGTCTATTTTACGAATAATTCTTTAGTGACAAGTAAATTGACAGGGAAAAGAAAATAAGCTATCTTTACCATATACTTGGTACTTTGACGGACATAACGATCAAGCCTCTTCCAAGTCTGATTAACCCTTGAATCCAAATGAAACCGGCAACTATTATTCCGACAATAAGAAAAAAAACAAAATATAAATAATGATTCTACGAAACGGAAAAAGAACGATTTAGATCTGCCGGGAAATCAAACAAATTGTAGCTAAGCCTCTTCCAAGTCTGATTAACCCTTGAATCTAAAGGAAACCGGTAACTATTATTCCGAAAAAAAAATAAAATTCAAGAACGAATCAGATCTGCCGGGAAATCAAACAAATTGTGGCTAAGCCTCTTCTAAGTCTTATTAACCCTTGAATCTAAATAAAGCCGGTAACTATTATTCCGAAAAAAAAAATAAGATTTAAGAACGAATTAGATCTGCCGGACAATCAAACAAATTGTGGCTAAGCCTCTTCCAAGTCTGATTAACCCTTGAATCTTAATAAAGCCGGTAACTATTATTCCGAAAAAAATAAAATTTAAGAACGAATTAGATCTGCCGGGAAATCAAACAAATTGTGGCTAAGCCTCTTCCAAGTCTGATTAACCCTTGAATCTAAATAAAGCCGGTAACTATTATTCCAAAAAAAAATTTTTCCCACGAGTTAAACGGTACCCAGCTATCGACACACAAATATTAGTACTAGCATAAAATTAAAATATTATAATCCACTTTGATATCAATTTAATATGAAACGACTGAGAACCAAAAGCATAAAATAATTCGAGAATCCACTAATAATTCGTATCAGTTAATTAATATATAATAAACGCTGTAGATAAAATTCGAAATCAAATTACAGTTCACAAATCTTTATTTCCGTATAAAAGAAACAAATAAAATAAACCAATTTCAATTCAACAACAAAAGAAAAAAAATAGCCGGTCGGAAAATTTTCAAAGAATACTGTAACGTTTATTCTAATTTATATTTACAATTAATTTATATTTACAGATTTATATGTAATTCAGTCCTTATTTAATAATTTATCTAATACACTAAACACACTAATTATAATTTATATGAGAGTCACTTATTAAACACTTTATCGAGGTGCGATTACTTTCCTTCGGTATCAACACTGACTGATTGACTAATTGCCTGCAGCGATGCTTGTGGCCTATTTATACTCGCGCGTCGTATTTCTAGAATTCGCTCGACGTTCTGGCGGATGCACTGGATGCGGTGGGTATTCTCGATGTTTCTCGAAAATTGGGCGGAGGAGCCATAGTCGTCTCATATGGGGATTTCACTGGGGGCACTAAGTGAGCATATTAATGCAGTAGCTCGCGTAACATTGCCCCCTCCTTAAGAGCCAGTTCCTCCTGGAACTAGCTAGGAAACTGGAACGAGATGACTGTATCGGCAACTGGTCCCCTTGTTGCATTTTCCAGTTGTATGGAAGTAACATGCGACCGTCTTCTCTGTTGGCTGTGTCTCCCGAGCATGGCCGCAAACCAGTACCTGGACTTCGGTATCTCGGATGATTACTTCTACCATGTTACGGATTATTCGCCAATCTAAATGCCTACATTCAATCTTGGGCATGGCTAGCATATTCAAGCACATGCTCCCTCAGGCTTCGTAATGCTTCCCAGACATCCTCGTACGTTGGTCTTTCGTCGAAGGTGTTCCTCGTCACTAGGTGGAAATTGTAGCGGGAGCCATTTTGCAGCTTCAAAGCTTTACCTGGTACTGGTAACTGGTTTACCAAAGGTCGTGCGCCACTCTTCTTTATAAACAGAGATGCCAGTCCGCGCGCATCGGTTACGCTGGCAGGGATGTTTATTGCCAGTGAGTATTCCTCCGAAACGGTAAGCAGGTCTTGTCGTCTCTCAGTGGTGACGCCGAATCTTGCTTTTCCGGTACCACCATAAGCACCCATGAACTCTACAAAAGCAGGATCGGCTACTTCCTGAAGCTGGTTTACTTCCTCATCGTGGTCACCCTCGAATGGCGCTAATCGGTTACGGTGTACCACCTTTGGCTTTCCATTTGGGATTTTGCTGATACGATAGATGACATCGTTGATTCTTTTCTTTACGAGGTACGGACCGTCCCAAGCTTTCTGCAACTTTGGAGAAAAACCCTTTTGTCTTCTTGGGTTATGCAGCCAGACTTTGTCTCCTTCGTGGAAACCTCCTTCCGTAGCTTGCGTATCGTACCTTTTCTTCATCCTATCGCTAGCGATCTGGAGATTCGATCGAACCAGCTCGTGTACGTCGTCCATTTTTTTTCTCAGCTGGGTCACGTAATCTTCACCAGCTATGACTTCTCCGGGTCGGCATCCAAATTCAAGGTCGCAGGGTAATCTCATTTCGCGTCCGAACAGAACTCTTGCTGGTGTTTGGCCGGTAGACTCATTGATGGCAGATCTGTAGGCCATCGCGAATAGCGAGAGATATTGGTCCCAATCTCGCTGATGGTTAGATACTACTTTAGACAGGTATTTGCCAAGAGTTCTGTTCATTCGCTCTACCATCCCGTCCGACTGTGGGTGCAAAGCCGTAGTTCTCGTTTTCTTCATGCCAAGCTTTTCACAAACTTCCTGGAACAGCTGGCTTTCGAAGTTTCTGCCCTGGTCGCTGTGTATTTCCAGGGGCACTCCATATCGGCAAATGAACTCATTCACAAGCACGTCGGCAACCGTTGCGGCTTCTTGGTTTGGAATGGCATACGCTTCTACCCATTTTGTGAAGTAGTCCATCACCACCAAAATGTACCTGCTGCCATTTGCTGTCGGTGGAAACGGTCCGGCAATGTCCGGGGCAATGCGTTCAAAAGGGCTTCCGACATTGTACTGCTTCATAGGAGCCTTTCTTCTCCCGTGCGGTCCATTGGTCGTAGCACAGGTAGTGCACTTCTTACACCAGTCCTTCACATCTTCGGAACTGTGCATCCAATAAAACCGTTCTCGCACTTTCTGAAGGGTCTTCTTCACACCTAGATGTCCTCCTGACGGACTGTCGTGTAATTTCCGCAGTACTGCTGCTATCCTTGTTCTTGGAATCACCAACTGTCTTCTACTTTCGGAACCCTCATCGTTCTCGATTACTCGCTGTAGCAAACCGTTTTCCAAAACCAGCGAGTCCCACTGGGCCCAATACGATTTCATCGTTGGCGAGTACCTTGAAATCTCCTGCCAAGTAGGTCGACAGTTCTCCTTTTTCCAATGTCGGATTTTCTTCAAGTCGGGATCGTTCTCTTGTTCCTCTTCCAACTTTTCTGGTGTCCATTCGTCGGTGGTCACCGTGGTTCTTCGAATCGCAGCTTCCTTAGCTTCTGTTTTGCTGCAGTGAGAGCACTCTGCAGGGCATGGTCTTCTAGAGAGGGAGTCTGCATTTCTGTGGCTTATTCCGGCTCTATGCTCAATAGTGAAATTATATTCTTGGAGCCGCTCGATCCATCTAGCGATTTGACCTTCAGGGTTCTTGAATTGCATAAGCCACTTAAGTGCTGCATGATCGGTTCTGATCACAAATTTCTTTCCATACAGATACTGATAGAAGTGCTCCACGGACTTCACTACTGCTAGGAGCTCTCTTCTTGTGACGCAGTAGTTTTGTTCTGGTTTGGAAAGGACTTTACTAAAATATCCCAGAACTTTCTCTTGTCCTCCTTGAACCTGTGATAGCACTCCTCCAATTCCAACATTGCTAGCATCAGTATCTAGTATGAATTCTCCCTCTGGTAGAGGATAGCCGAGTATAGGTGCAGTAGTCAAGTGCTTCTTCAAGGTTTCGAACGAAGTTTGGCAATCTTCGTCCCAGCGAAACTCCCTTGCTTCCTCTGTAAGTCGTGTCAAGGGCTTAGCGATATCTGCAAACTTCTTTATAAATCGCCTGTAGTATGTACAGAGTCCAAGGAAGCTTCTAACTTGGTGCTTGTCGGTGGGTCTTGGCCACTTTCGTACGGCAGCAGCTTTTTCTTCGTCTACAGCTACACCATCCTTGCTGACTACATGGCCTAGGTAATTGACTTTGTTTTGAAATAGTTGACATTTCTTGGGGTTGAGCAACAGTTGGGCAGCTTGCAACCTTTTGAAGACACCTTCCAAATTCTTTTGATGTTCTTCGAATGTCCTTCCCAAGACTATGATGTCATCAAGGTACACTAAGCATGTCTTCCAGGACAACCCTCGCAATACGTTTTCCATCAGTCTTTCGAACGTTGCGGGGGCATTGCACAGCCCAAATGGCATAACGGTGAAATGCCATAGTCCAGATCCGGTGGTAAACGCTGTCTTTTCTTTATCGGCTGGATCCATTTCTACCTGCCAATATCCAGACTTCAGGTCCAAGGTAGAAAACAATTTGCTACCGGCCAGCGTATCCAGAGTGTCGTCGATTCTCGGCAGGGGATAGCTATCTTTCTTTGTAACATTGTTCAACTGCCGGTAGTCCACGCAAAACCTCGTGGTTCCATCCTTCTTCTTTACCAGAACTACCGGAGAGACCCAAGGGCTGGTAGAAGGTTCTATTACCTTGTCCTTTTCCATCTCGCGAACAATTCTCTCCGCTTCCTCTCTTTTGGCCTATGGTAGCCGTCGAGCCGATTGTCTTATCGGTTTAGCGTCGCCGGTGTCAATTTTGTGTTTGACAGCAGATGTTCTTCCTGTCTTTCCTCCTTTTGGTACAAAAAGAGATCGGTATTGTAGCAAGAGTTCTCTGATTTTTTTTCTTCTCTTGAAGGCTAAGGGATTGTCCAGCCACTGCTATCATTTGTTCAAATTTATTGTTGGCATCATTGGAGGTTGTTGTTTGATGAATTATCGACGCCACTGGTACGCAAGTTCCAATTTTGGTATCCTTCTTCATGGTTATTGGATGGTCATTTACATTTATAATGCGTACAGGTATTTCTTCGGCAGCCATGACTAACCCTTTTCCGACCAGGATTCCTCGACCAACCTCTTCATCGTGATTCCATGGTTCCATCATGACCGGTGTTCCTTCTTCGACGGTTCCTTGTAGCCTTGCCACAGTGAAAAATTCACTCCTTGCGGGTACAACTGTATCCTCCTGTACGGCTACCTGAACAGTCTTATCCCCGTGTGGGTGAAGGAATACCTCCTCAGAACCTACTCTAATCACTCGGTTCTTGAAATCTAGCTGGAAGCCATGTAGGTTCATAACGTCCATTCCGAGTATTATGTCCTCTTCGATATCGGCGACAACGTCAGAGTGGGTGAACTTCTCTGCGCCAATTCCCAATTGCACCGGTAGTTCTCCATGGACATTGGCGCTTTCACCTGTGGCAGTCCTGAGTCGCAGTCTCGTCGGTAAAAGTCTTTTCCGGGTGTTGACAGTCTCGGGGCGAATAATAGTCCTCGTTGCTCCAGTGTCCACCAATAGTGTATACTTCCTTCCATTAACTTCACCATCCACGTATACACTATCATCGCGACATTTCAGAGAGGCTATTAGGATGAGAGGGTCTTTGGAAGGTCTTCGGGTCGAAGCTGCCCTCTGAAGGTCGACCCTTCCTAGTTTTCCTGCTGGGCATCTTCGTTTGTAGCAGTTCTCGGTCGCTTGCACGAACTGCGTACATGTCCCATTTCTCCACAATTCCAGCATCTCACAGCTTTCAGTTTTCCATTTGAGATGCTTTTCATCATGTTGACAATCTGGTCGAGCTTGTTCTCAACTTCTTCGTCTGCTACAGCCCTCACCTTGCCGTATACTCCGGAAGCCTGTGTAGCTGCTTCGTACTCCAAGGCTGCAGAGAGTACGTCGACCAGTGTCTTATGCCGAGCCAAGCGTAAAGTTCTCTGCATTTCATGGTCACGAACTCCGTCGATGAATGTCTGTACCCCTAAACATTCCATGACATTCTCCGGCACCAACCTCGCAATGTCTGCTTCGAATTCTTGCAGGGTTTTGTCGCGTTTTTGTTTGCGATTTTTAAGCTGCGACTGGTACAGATGCTCCAGGTGTTCCAGGCCATATCTCATATTCAAACGCTTTTTGAGTTGTTCAAAATCTTCGGCATCTTCCACTGGAATGGTCTGGAGGATATCCATGGCGTCTCCTCTAAGGGCAAGAGTTAAATTTAACGCTTTTTCCTTCTCACTCCAGTTGTTTGCCTTTGATGCCGCCTCGAATTGCTTAAGATAGTTCGGCCATGACGTTTTACCATCGCATGTTGGCAGTTTCACTCGGCTGTTAATATCGTTTTCCATTTTCGGTTTCAACTCTACTTTCTCTGCCAGTTCGTCGTTATTCGGGGCTTGCCTAGTTGTAATATCCGGTTTATTACTAGTCTTCCTTTCGATTTCTTTGATTTTTTGTTTCATTTTTTGCTCCATTCTTTTAATCTTTTCTTCCACGGCAGAAATATCAGTCTTCATGGATGTCATTTCATTTTTCATGTCCGTCGAAATTTTATTCTCCATGTCCGACATTTTGTTTTCCATGTCCGACATTTTGTTTTCCATGTCCGCCGAAAGTTTACTTTCCATGGATGAAATTTTATTTTCCACGTCCGACAATTTGTTTTCCATGTCCGCCGAGAGTTTACTTTCCATGGCTGAAATTTCGTTTTTTATATCCGTCGAAATTTTATTTTCCATGGATGAAATTTTATTTTCCACGTCCGACAATTTGTTTTCCATGTCCGCCGAGAGTTAACTTTCCATGGCTGAAATTTTATTTTCCACGTCCGACAATTTGTTTTCCATGGATGAAATTATAGAGGCGGACGCTTCGTCGGTGAATTCAAACGTTTCCGGGTCCAATCCATTGTTAATCATAGCTTTTTTTAGTCGTTCCACTAACACTGACTTGACCCCACTTGTGTCCAGTTCGTAATCCTCCAACTCTCTTCGAAGCTCTGAAACTTTTAATTCACAAAGTTTCTTCGCCATCTTCCTGTATATTTATTTATTTATTTATTTTTTTTAACCCCACACCTGACACCAATGTAACGTTTATTCTAATTTATATTTACAATTAATTTATATGTAATTCAGTCCTTATTTAATAATTTATCTAATACACTAAACACACTAATTATAATTTATATGAGAGTCACTTATTAAAATAGTGAACCATATTCGAGCAGGGATGTTGCTGAAGAAGTAAACATGAATCAAAGTACAGTTCGAGGTATTTTAAAAAGAAATGGGTATCGGTGCTATAAGGTTCAAACTACACAAGAGCTTTTTTCTCCGATCGTGGGGAGTGACACTATTTTGACCTGTTTTCTATGCGCAAAGCTCAACATTCCAGAATAGTGGGCAGTTGCTAAGCAATTAGAAAATAACAGTGAGGTAATATTCTTACCGCACTGCTGTAGCGTGCGGTAATGTTACAAATGGATTATTACAATAAAATGAAACAAAGTATGGTTTTAATTTTTATATTGATAAAGTTGTTATAAAAGAAATAAAATAATCATCTATGGTTACCACTTCTATTTTTCAATATGAACATAGAGAAACCTATCTAAACTTACCTGATTACATCTTGAATGAAATATTTTTTAATTAATTTTTTAAATGTAAATCAACGATCGAAGAAAAACTAGTATGTATAATTGGTAGGAAAAGCATATTCCCAAACTCCTGTGTTACCAGACGAGGAGCGTAGCGATTATCACAGTCGTTTGGGAATATTATGCTTTTCCCATTAATTATACAATATACTATTTCCCGACGACAATATTAAACGGCTGGAGTTCTGTGAAGAGAAGGTGGAAAAAGAAACTTCAAATAACGTTTTATTCACAGATGAATCGACTTTTTCTCTTCACAGAAAGCACAATCCATCTGTCGTTCGGTATTGGTCTCGGGAAAATAAGCACCTGAGTATTCCCGTTCGTACGCAATATCCACTTAATGTGTAGACGGGAATTTTTTGGTGATTACATCATAGGTCCCTTTTTTATTGAGGGAAACCTTAATAGCGCCAAATATTTCGAACTGTTACAAACCCAAATAGTTCCGGCAATCCAGCAACTTACCTTTGATTCTGAAGATATTTGGTATCAGCAAGATGGATGTCCTAGTCACAATTCTCGGGAAGTTACCGAATATCTCCAAACCACAGTTCCTAACCTCGTTATATCCACAAATAGTACAATCAAGTGGCCTTCAAGATCAGCCGATTGGTCCCCGAATGATTTCTTTTTGTGGGGTTTTTTGAAAAATGAAATTTATCGGCACAATTTTGAACGGGCTCAAAATTTAATAGAATTAATGGCAAAAATTGTCCAACAGTGTGCAAACATTACACCGAATCAATTCAGAGATACAAGATTATCTTTGTTTAATAGATTCGTTTTTTGCTTGACTCAACAAGGAGGACTATTTGAACTTTCCATTTATTAATTTTTTTCGTTTTAGCATTTTAAGTTGTTTTTAGGAATTTATTTTTAATTTGTTTCAATTTGAAGAATCTTAGTTTGTTTTATTTACGAATTTATTTTTATTTCGGAAGCCGTTATGGCCACAAGATATCGAAACATATAATCTTAACTCGAAACATTAATTGGCCAGCCTGGAACTAGGGTGGTCTATGTAGCAAAAAGTAATATCGGAGAAAAAGCGACAAACGCGTTTGTATTTACTCCCGACTTAATGTTTCAAACATAATGTAAAATATTATACGATTCTATTGCTAAAGGATATATAAAAATCAATGTCAAGTTAGGAATAAAACTATTTATTGAAAATTAGTTTATTATAATTTTTTTTTCAGAAAATTGTAACATGGACCTTTATAGAATTTCTTTTTTAAACTTCATTTAGCTGGTCACCTCGAAATGCTGGCAATACATCCAAGGTGTCTTCTACCTCACCTCTTCGGTTGTGGTGGGGTAGAGACACGTAAAAGGGATGATGAATTGGTGGTACGTATTGAAGCATTTTAGCATTTTAGATATCATGGCACCCACTCAAGTTAAACTTTGATATTCTTTAAATCCTCCGTTCAAGTGTTAAAAGGACAAACATTTTCCAACCATATTATTTATCTGGAACGGGTTATCTTTTCTGCAGTTTTTAATTAAATCCATCCATTCCTCTGGTGTGTAGATGTTACTTCGTTTCTTTTGAGCTCGACTGATAAAAGAAAAGTCGCAATCGTTGGGCAAATATGTATGACCCGTAACGAGATAATTGACATAAATTTCTTGAATAATTGGTAGCACATTTACCATGTACATAATAAAAAATACCATATTCCAGTTACCATTTTACCACCACAACAGTCACCGAACAGTATTAATTTCGCAGCAGACATTGGGATATTGTTTGTAAAATATTGGTATAAACAACTAGTTACTTCCTGGGACCCCTAGCACCCTTAGTTTCGTACCACAAATTCATACATACTTTTTCTCCATCATGTTGATAAGAATGTATTCCAAAGTTGAGGAAGTGCAGCTGTCTTAAATAATAAACCTCTCCTGTGTTTAGATGAGGCAATGGGAGTGTCCGTTCTAGATCGAAAGTAACTAATACACTCGTACATTCGAGACCAAACATTCTTTTTTAAAATTATTTAGGCTATTTCTAGCTTTTTTAGCCATATCAATGTGATCTTTCTTTTTTTCTGTAATTTCTACAGATTTTACCTCATCGTTTTCAGAATTTAAGGCAATTTGGAAAGCGTCGCAAAATTTGCATGTGTCCTTTTTGGGGATATGAGGATGTAACCTTAAAAATTGAGCTCAAGCCCAAATGAGAATAAAGTTATAACATTTAAATAATTAAAAAAAAAGTGCAAGATTATAAATTAATTTGTCTACTTGGTTACATAAGTTTCGGTTGCTCCGGTGATAACCTTAGGCCTTCGACGTCGCTCAGTACGGAGGTAGGGGTGGATCCCTCTTACTGATCTTCCGGACAAAATAGTAGACAACTTGTGTGGGCGCCAACTGAGTTTTCCACTTTGGCCCAGCACGACTAATTTCCCCCGATAACCCAGTAAAACAAGGGATGAAAATAAAAGGCAAACCTCAGCTTATGTTCCTTCTAATATCTAAATAAAAAAACATCTAATACCCTTAAGGGATATTTTACAATTAATAGCTAATGTGAACCCTAGTAAATGTCCCCCCACTTAAAGAAAATAGTGTGAACCTCTGTAACACATAAAAAAACCCAAATGATTAACAATTAAATCCCAATTATACCAGTTAATTGACCTATGTAGTGGGAAATTGATATGGCTGTTCAAGTGAACCAGTAAATAAGAACGTATTAATTATATGTTCTATAAACGAACCTGAAAAGTAGCGTACAGTTTATAAAATCAATTCCATTCAAGGCGACACCGTAGTCAAGGCGTTGGTACCAAGGCAGAGACGCATGCGCAAGTGGATAAAATTATGAAAATTAAATTGTGAAAATTCACCACAAAATATTAATTTCCACCATTACAATTGCATAATAAAATAAATCAGTAGGAACTACCTAGCTAATGTATATACATGTTGGCGTAAAGACTAAAATAAAAATAAGTAAATAACTCAGAAAAACCCCCGATACCGGTTTCCCCTCAATGTGGTCTTCTTCAAGAAGTTGTTGGAAAGTAGCAGCAAACTGCAGAAGACATCACAATCTATCTACCAGGTAGACTCCAAATGTCCCGAAGTGTGTATCTGGAGGGTGGTAAGTATACCCTGGCCACACAGGTGAAGTGTGTATCTGGCCCCACAGGTGAAGTGTGTATAATCAGGAGAACCCTTAAAAATTAAAACAGGTGTCAGCTAAAAACTGAGCCTATACAGGGAACAATCCAACCCCCCCGACAAGTTAAGCTTGTCTCGGCCTATGCCAGAAGCTAATTTATAAGAATTTACAAGTACGTACAAATCAAAATCAACCCCAAATTAACTGAATCAAACCCACAAAGAAGTCATAAGGCCTACTTACAATCAACAGTGTCAGCAACAGTATACTACACTGAATTTAAATCAAATAATCAGAATGCGATAAGCATCTGAAATAAACTGTTTTTGGTCATAGCCAGGGTAGGTTTGAAAAACCACCCACGAATTATAGTATTTGTTAGACTAAAGCGGGCAAAGAAAACAAAATATACACAGGGTAACAGAATAGACTGTCTTAATCAAAAATTTACAATCAACAGGTAGTATTTTACCACCAACTGTTTTAACTACAAAAACTACAAATCTATGAGACATACCTTTTCCAAAAAGGGTCCAATACTCAAAATTTTCCTCTTACTGGACGGCTACCAACAAATAACGAACCAACAACAGCATGTGGCACACCTTCAATTTCAAAACTTCAACGTTGGCGATTTCCTTTAAATAGTGATAAATACAATAGTGATGCGAAATCAGTAAGTAGAGAAAATACTTACAATCGTTTTAGTGCAATAAATCCCCTATAAGGGTTTGTGAAAACGGCTTCCAGAACAGAACGGAATTCTTCAACAATACGAACTCCCGTAGAACTAAAATACTAAACCGTATATTCCACAACTAATTCAGAAAGAGAACCTATAAATCCCAGCAGGGGATGACTTCCCAGTCATTAACAAAATTCAGATTCTAGTTCGATGCACTTTTGCTAACCATCTATCAAGTAGGAGCACACACCGGAAAGAAGGGTGACTGACACTTCCTCAACGTCAACACAGAATACTACCATAAAGAAACCTACCCGAAGCATACATCCGAACTACACTGCTCACTACTCCGAGCGTGTTCCGCACAGATCAAGTCATAAAGTGCTACACTTCTATGTTAGTCATGACGAACGAACGCTTTTATCCAAGACACGACTGTCACGGCCAATTGTCAATGTCATCCAACAAATAATTCGACTTTGTAAACAATAACAATGAACAGAAATGATTAAGTCAGTGTATTGAAAATTATTCAAATAAATTTGAACAATCATAGTACCACAATACCCTTCTGCCAGAGAAAACAAAGCAAGATCAAACACTCGGATTTAACAAAATATGGTGATAAACAGCTAATATATTATAAGTAGATGTTCAGAATATAATCGAATGTCATCCTACACAGAAGATTTCTAACTAGTATGTATTTGCTTAAGCCAAAATATGGTAGATGAATGAAGAAAATATACCTCTAACTCAAAAGTAAAGTATGTCTATATAGATCAGTAAGTTTTAACAAACCTGATTTCTATTTCAAATGTTTTAGACTTCAAGTCAAGGAGTCAGTAATAATTTATGACTGAACCCTAATAAACTTTAGCGTTTATCAAGCTGAAGCGGACAAAGTATTTGGACTACTGTGGCTACACCCCAAAGGTGATATAATCAAAGCCAGAAACAAAATCAGTAGTCCCACGGTAACTAAAAACTAAAGTAAAATCCACAAGAGAGAAAACCCCTTACTACCCTTAATTATGAATTATAAGAAACAAAAAGAAATAACTAACATGAATCTATCTATACGGACATTCACCAGGTAGGCCCTAGTTTTATTATTTACATTACCTAGCGGCAAAACATAAAATTTGTTGTCTTGATGTGAAGACAGGTGTGGTTACAGCCTGCACCACTTCACCGGAAGGGTGATGGCAGAGTAGTCCCTAAAACTCTGGGCTGGCAGAAACTATTTAACTACTGAAGTACTTTCGTAGTGATCAAATGATATTAGAAACATAGAGACAATATCGGTCAGGTAATTACTATATACAAATACTTAATATATACAATAGACGTAGTGACAAATTCAACCGTTACAAGGATGCAGGTTAAACTCTGTTCTAAAAACCTTTTCATCCAAAGATTTTTTCAAGATCAGTTTTCCTTCAGACTCACATTTATTTTTGACTAAGGTATATATCTTTGTTACCGTCAATGTAGGTTCCAAAAACAATCGACTTGAAACCCTCTCCCCGTAATGGTTTCTGTATCTAGGAAAGCTTTTAATATGTTCCCTTATCCATTCTAAGTTCTCCTCTGAGATCTTATTCCCTGGAACTTTCTTTCCTCTTTTATCTGGAGATGGAATCACCATCACGATTTTTAATTTTTAATGCATAGTCCAAGCGGTGATTGCTTATTTGCAACACTTGCAGAAAAAAACTCTTGCAAACCTTCTGATTATGTAACACAAACTGTCTTGTACATAGTTTGCGACTAGCTGGATGGTGCCTGGATCGTTTGCGTGGTCGTTTTGGTACTACTATTTTTACAATACTACACAACCAAGCTGTTTGAGCATCCCAGGATTTTAATCCATAAAATCGTTCATGTATTTTTTTCTGGATTTCATCAGGTACGTTATCTTTACATTTCAGTCGGCAAGTACAATCTCTGGCGATAAACATTTTAGAAGGCACAACATTACCTCCAATATTTATGTATTCTTCACCGACATCTCTTTTTGCCTTTCTAACATTTTTCCCCAACTGATCTCATTTCTTAACTTCTTTCTTCCGCTTTTTGTAACGTCTTCAACTACTTCATCTTCTCCAAGGTTTTCCATAATGCAGGTGTATTCTCATCGGAATCTGCAATCAAATAAAACAAGATTACGCATTTATCTATATCTGATTATTTACCAAAATCTTTACACAAAATAGTAACTTTCAACTAGGGCACACAATATAATAATAAAAACTTTTGAAATTTCATGAATGTATACTAAAATACAATTTACAGACATTACAGAATAGTTTTAAAAAATATTTAGAAGTGCGAAAAGTTTTTTAATTTGGCTACACCTTATTTTGATTTACTTACCCATAACTGGATCGTCGGCCATATCGGAATTTTATGATGGTTCATAGTTATCGTCGCTAGATCCAGGAAAAGGCTCGAAATCACTTTCTTCATATGCTTGCAAATGCAGAAGAAATAATTCTACGCGTACGAGATGTTACAACATTATTCATTTCAGCCATTATTGAGTCCACAATCTATATTTAACTAATAACAATACCAATAAAACAACAAACACGCGCAAAGTAGTGCTCTTGCTTACAGATAGCTTCAGACTAAGCAGATTACAATGTTGTCATACCAACAATGTTTGTCGTGTAGAGCCTATTGTTTCTTAGACCACTATAGAATTCTTTTGAAATTTCTATGTTACATATCGTTACATAGACCACTTTTGAATGACTTGAATATCACTTTTTCTCACAAAGCTAAAGTGAGACATTGCGTTTGCGCTTGTTTAATATCAATATGTAACATAGACCACTTCACAACTGATAGATTTTGGCTTCTAATATCCGAAGTTGATGTTAACTGAATTTTTACAAAAATGTTACATAGACCACTCTAGTTCCAGGCTAGCCAATTGTTAAAGAGAATTTAACAATTAATTTTTCGATAAAGTGTAAGAAATTGTTTCAATGTTACTCCCATTCAAAAATTATTCAATACTAAATCGAAGGTATCGCACATAACTAACAAATTTTGGAAGGAGAAGGGGCGGGGTTTCTTACAGTGGCTCTGAATCCAGCTGTCCAGCTAAATACTTGATCTTCATTGAAGTGAATTTATAGAAATGTTTAGTTGGTGGACTATTTAGATCGGAGAATACATTAAACAGCTATGTTCCGTTTCTCATTGCATGTATCTGTATACAGGTTGTTGTTTTGAGAAAAGACGAGTTTTGAGTAGATTATCTTTTTGGTGACTGATACTTTGATGGAGTTTCTAGGTAAAAGTTATTACGTGTACCATATTTGGAAATAATATACAGGGTAATTCCTAAGTTATTCCGTCCGAAAGAAATAGGCCAAATTATTAAAACACATTCTGTATCTCGGTTATAAAGTGCAGTAGACTCATTAAATATAGGTTTTCTGGAACCACCAAACTGATGCCCATCTACAGTTGAAGCTAGGCACTTTCCCAATGAAACTCTCTGTGTATAAAAGATGAAATTTGTAGGCAAACAACAAAAAAGGAATAACAAATAAGATCGAAAACAGCTAAGTAACAGTAACAGTAAGAGACAGGAACACACATTAGGTATGCAAGCATTCTAGAGTACATGTATGTTAGCATTGAATAAAATGGAAGCTATTGGTGTATATGTTACTACTGGTTCTTCTACGAAAACTATTAATTCTTTGGAAGGTATTCATTTAATCATTCATTCACAAACATAACGTAACTTGCTTACAAAAAACTATAACTATTGCCAATGTTCGCCATCCATCTAGCTGTCATGTCATGTCATGTGTCTTGTCCTCCAACAGTAGTGGCTACTGTTTTGTACATACATTACTGTTATTGCAGTTAAAATACTCTGAATTTAGTTGTTTCTTTTTCTAATGTGGTGTTTTCTGTAAAATGTAGATATTAACAAGGCAATATTCGATGCATTCAGTTTCACAAGAAAAAATATTCAAACAATGTAATAGAATTTGCTTAATCATAACTCTTACCGGATAAAATAACGATTATAAAGTATTTTCGGTTTACTAGGCAACGAACCTCTCCAGATGCAAGTTTCTGTACTAGTGATGGTAGAACAATGTCTTTCACGAATAATTGTTATTTCTTGTGCCACGTTATCTTTGGGGGCGTGTTGAAAACCAAATTTGATGACTGATGAAAACGATACATGATCATCTGATATTTCCAAAAGTAATCTTGTGTTTTTAAAACACCTTGCCAAATCTTACCAAAGCTCGGATTTTCTTTTTTTGTGTGTTTATATTTTCACTGAAAATTTCGACCAAAATAACCCCCCTTTTTGTAATGGTAAGAAAATCAGTGTTGAAATGTCATAAGTTTTCTCCCGAGGGCAGATACAATACATTAATTTGATAATGCTCGATCAATAGTTAGAGATGTAATAATTGCACAACTCTCGTGTAAAAAATTCCAATAACTTGATATTAACATTTGATTTAACTTGTCAACCATAATGGTAATGGACATGTCAAGAAAAAACTGTTTTGTTCTCGCGTATAATTTGGTTTGTCCACTTAAGCGAAATAGAAGCTTTTGTTTAAGTATATGCACTTGGGTGGTTCAAATTACGAAAATTTGAATTTGGAAACTGCTTGGTGTGGAATAGATGCACTGTAATAAGATGTTTCGAGAAACAAAATCTCAAATTTTTATCTTAATATTTTGTACTGCCCCAGGGGTGGTAAAAGAAAGTAAATATATTTTTCACGAACATTTTATTTTGAAGTAAATTATTACAAACAGAACATTTAAACAGAAATCTAAACTAAAATAAAACTTCATAAAGGTACTATACTCGTAAAATTGATGGTAGTCAGCACCCAGTCAGCAGCTTAATATTCTTTTTTTGTATTGAACGAAGCCACTATTCTCCTTGATTCGATCTTCGCTCTTATAAAACCGTCTCTATTTGATAAATCACATACAGCTATCGATGCTTCTTACCGTTTACAATAGGAAGCAGTTGATTCAGGTCAATAGTTTTTTGTTGTATACAATTTAAAATTCCATGATCTGTTGAAGCTTTTGTAACTGGTGGTTCAGTGAATTCAATATTTTGCAAATCCACCAAGCCAATATAATAGTTTGCCTAAAAATTGAATTTCGGCAAAGTAAATCTTCTTACAGAGTTTGGAACATTCCCATTAAATTTTCTCTAGCTTTCATAATGGCTCTTTTATTTCATATCGTGAGTCGTCTAACATCGATAACAAAATATTTTCGGGATGTCCAAATAATCCATTTCGTTGGATAACTGGATGGATTATATCTTTCAGCTCTTGTGGCTGATACCGAGATAGAACTATTACAGTGGTACAAGATGGTTTAGTTTTAATATGATACCACATAGGTGCATAAACTTTCACAACAAATATTGCTGGAGTAACCAGATTTTCAGAAGGACTATCAGTTGCCACATATAACCGTAAAATTCTGTTTCCTGTGGTTAACCATCTTGAGTTACCTAATTTTCCTGGATTACGATTTGCTAGGCTAGTAGAACATTCTCCCAAATTGATCGCTCTACAAATATCTAAGAGATAGTGTTGATCTGCACTTAAATCAGTGATTGTAACAAACGATAAGTCGCATTCAATTTTTTTAAATATTACCGGTGATAGATCTTCGCATTTCTGTAAAGCTTTTCCAACAGGCCCAGCAAAAGCTTTTGGACCACTTGTTGTTCCATCCAATCGGTCTAAGATATAAGCTTCAGTGGAAGTTCGTTAGCGTGCAGGAAGCAAATAAACTATTGAAGTGGTGTTTTCATTTGCTCTTCCAAAAGTCGTATTAGACCACCTTTTCGACCGGTATTCGTCACAGTACTGTCACAGCCAACTACAATTATTTTTTGTGAATCTAATGAGTTCTCGTCAAAAAAGTGTTCAAAATCATTTTTCATAGAATATGAAATGACCCAGGTTCTTCAAGTAACGTGATGTGTTCTTCCCTGATAACTTTACGTCGATTATCATCAGTTTTTGTAAGCGCCTTATCCCTCCTACCGAACATATTACAGTCACTTGAAGTACTAGTTGCTTCGTTTTTTAAAATATTTTTGTATCTGTAGGGAAGACTGATGTACCCTGAAACACTTTTTGGATTTTATTTTTTTCAAATTCAAATTTTAACACGTTCACGGACAGTATGAAAACTTGAGGTAGCCTCAGAAACGCAGTATGGTAACTTCAGAACCAGAAGCCCAAAATTTATCAAATATTTTTGGTGGTATAACATAGACAATTGAAGGCTTCTGAGCTATTTCTGAGTAACTACTGCTACAGCAGTGCACCCCTTAGCATCAACATATTTTGAACTACAGGGACAGTAAACTGCTATGAAAGTAACTGCTATAACGGTAGTGAGTCCCATTAGAACTTTTCTCGCTATGCAGGACACTTGTCTGCTATGGAAGTATGCGTTATTACCATTAAAAAAACTCTATTTATTTTTGGAATACATAGTGGAACAACTTAACCAATTAACATAGTGAATTGCTACAAAGCAAGAGTTTCATTGGAATGATAGCTTTCAAAACAACCGGGACACAAAGCAGGGAGAGATTCGCATCCCCTGTATCTCCAAGAAGTTTGAACCCTTTTCTCATGTTTTGTACATTCTCGACAATTCATGAAATATGTTTTTCTTTTATAATTTTCATTGGACAAAGGGATTTTCTCGGGGAAGTGGATTTGCACAGCATGAGCCGTAGTCTGAAGATTTGGATTATTTTTAGAGCGTCGATTATCGTGCAGTTTACCTGGAATTTTGACTTGATTTCCAGACTTAACTGACTCTGGAATTTTCAGTAATGACCTTATAAGTGCATTTCGAAATTCAAGCATCGGAATTTTCCTGTTTGTCGCTTTTTTGTACAATATATAAGAATTAACCACTGTCAGATCTAGCAAGTGAAATATGATCTTCTTATACCAACGTATGGTTTTTCTAGGGCTAGAATAATATGATCAGTTCGGTCCACCCCCGCCATGTTATTGTTGTATTCGGAAACTTCTACAGGTTTCCTTCTCACCTAAAATAATTGTTAGAATTCATATCAAAGTTAAAAAATATTGAAAAAAGATAATAGTTCAACTGGCCAAATCGGTTTGAAATATCTATAATCATCGGATGATGCTTTGTGGTAATCATGAGAACATCCCGTTTGTCTTTCCATTTGGACGCATAGATAGAGCATTTTCTTTAATTTTTGTAGAGTTACAATTTTAGGATTATTCCTCCTATTCGCCCTCAAAGTACCTGTCGTATGAGTTTTATGTTTTCGGAGTAGTAAATCTGATGCAAGGTAGAATTTAGAAGAGAGAAATAAAACATTTTTGTAATAAGTTTGTATGTATTTATTTATTGAATATTACATATTTAATTCGAATTTTTCATTTCGTTTTACGCTTTTGAGTGGATGTTTGACACTGCATATTCTCCACAAGTTTATCATATTGGGGAGTGTACGAAGTAACTGCGATGCGCAAATATGAAGTTAAGTGAGCGTCTGTTAAGCGGGAACGATTTTTGGTTTTTATTGCATTCATAGTTGAAAACGTTGATTCGCAAAGATAGGTAGAACCAACAAATGAAGTCAAATTTAAAGCCACCTTTCTTATCCATGGAAACTTTTCTTTGCAAATCACTTTCCAAAATTTTGTACTACCAGATGCTCTAGCTTTCAGAAATATATCGCTTCTCATTTTTATTATTTCTTCTTCGACTACAAGAGATTCAGTATCGGTTAAGTTGCCGATTTTAACGGTCAAGCTGTCAATGTCAATGTTTTCATTGAAAGGGAATACCATGAAACTCAGCACTTCTTCGAGAGCGGCAAAATCTGCAAACCTTCTTTCGAACTCCAGATGCAAATTCTCCAGCTGTTCAGCGAAAATTTTGTAGCCTCGATTTGAATCGTGCGTACATTCTTCTTCCATGTTTTTATAATTTTTTAGTTCACCTCGTTTTAATTGAGATGCATGCATTTGAATTTGACTTTTAAAAGTTTTAATCAAAGATGTCATGTCAATGACGGTTTTGTCTTTCCCTTGAAGATTTAGGTTCAACTCATTGAGTTTTTCTGTTATGTCACAAAGAAAGGCCAGCTTCATAAGCCATTTTTCATCTTCAAGCTCAGGTATATTTTCTCCTTTTGATTGAACGAATGTCTTGATTTCTGGCAGTAATTGGCGAAATCTCTTCAAAAAGGCACCACGGCTAAGCCACCTAACATCTGTATGTAGCAAAAGGTCTGAGTGTTCGGCTTCTGTCTCTTCAAGAAGAGCTCGAAATTGACGCCTTTGCAAACTTCTGGCTCGAATAGAATTAACTATTTTAAAAGCAATTTTCATAATAACATCTGATTCCAGAATTTTAGAGCACAAAACTTGCTGGTGTATGATGCAGTGATAGTTGGTGAAACTTGGAATGTTGTCATCATTTTTGCACAATGAAATGAAACCAATTCTTTGTCCCAGCATAGCGGGTGCTCCATCTGTCGTCATAGCAACTAGTTTGTGTATCGGAAATGCAGTATTTTCTACAAAACTCTTAAAAGATCTGTAAATATCTTCACCTCTGGTTTGCCCCTTCAATGGAATCATTGTCAATAATTCTTCTTTTATTGTCATGTCTTCAAAAACTAGGCGCACGAAAACGCACAATTCAGCAATGTCGGTTACATCGGTGGATTCATCAAACTGTAGTGACAAGAAACAACATTTCTGCAAGTCTTCATTAAGTAATTGTTCCAAATTTTCACTTAAGGCTTCACTGCGTCGCATTACTGTGTTCCGTGAAAGTGAAATATCATTTATTGCTGTAATAATTTCTTTTTTGTTTTTAAAGTCATTAAAAAGTGCTTCTCCAGCTCTCTGCATGGCTTCCTTGATCATTTCTCCATCTTCGAAAGGTTTCTTTCGTTTTATTAATATTTCTGTAACAGCAAATGACGCCAGTGTTGCAGCTTTTGATTTCGAATCTGGTTTTGTAAAAAAAGATTGTTGTGCGTTTAAACTGCTTTATAATTCACGTACTTTTATCTTTCGGTTTTCACTGCCAAATGGAAAATCGGTGGCGTATTTGGAATGTGTAGTTTTAAAATGCCTTTCAACATTAGCTCTTTTCGGTAATGCGACACTTGAGTTACAGATTAGGCACACACATTTATCCTTGACCATAACGAAAAAAAATTCCTCTTCCCACTCACTGTGATAATGGTAAGTCTTACTTTTTTTAGCACTCGAACTAGATGGCCCACTAATTCTGATATGATAGTTAAAAAACACTAAGTCTCAAGGCCCCTACGTTAACTTTTAATAATCGCGACGCAACAAATTAGTTGTAAATACCTACGTTCGCACTCAAGTCGAAACCAGTACTGGCTCTTGTTATTATTTGGCCGACTGACTCACACACACGCACGCAACAATATACCACGTTACGAGTTACGACAGACCGAAACGTGTGAGTACCTACTTGTATAGACGTGTTCTAGGCGCGAAAAGGAACATTTTAAAATAAATGATATTATTTTTAAATATTTTCTGTTCAGTTTATTTTTACTCTCGCGGGCTACCTAAATCGTCTTCGCGGTCGAACTCTTGGCCATCCCTGCTCTAGACGGTTCACGACAATGCTAACTAATGAAGATGAAAATAAGCGCCACCTGAAGATTCGTATCAGTACTAGCCAGGGTTGGGCTGATTAAAATCAAGTGATTAAAATCACGATTAAAATCATGATTTAAATCGCTCGATTTTTAAAATTAAAATCATGATTTAAATAAATTTTTTTCTTTTTTATTCAGAACCAGATAACAACATAATATAAAAGTTTTCTCAAAAATCAAAAGAAGTATCTGCTTTTAGCAAAAACAACAAAAAAGAAGTACATAATTCCAAATTCTTAAACTAAACGTAACACCTAAATTTTATTACTGTATATTTTCAGTCTATTCATTTTCGTTATACAATTTAAACAAAAACACGAGTTTTCTTCCTTTTTCTATGCCTAATCTGTTTCTAATATCCGAGTGTACAAGACCAAAAGGGCTAAATACGCGTTCTACTGAAGCTGAAGAAGCAGTTGCACACAGGAACTGTTTTATTATTGGCAACAATAATTTCAAAGATTCAAAATGTTCAAATTTTATACTCAAATTTAAAAAATCAAATAAATCGTGATTTTTAAAAAAAAATCAATGGTTTTTGATTTTTTTTAATAAAAATCAGATTTTGCCCCCCCTGGTACTAGCATGATGCGGGAAATTTAAATCTTGAATTTAGGCGGGATATTCAATTTATTCAAATGTTTTTGAGAAGTGGGATTGGTGTTCTGAGCACCAAAGCTCCTCAACTGACCAAAAGCATTTTCTAATGGATATTGATTTGATCATCTTGTTAGTAAATAAGAAAAACCTTCAGATTGTAAAACACCCCAAATTGATTTTATATTTTTAATCGTAAAAGACCAGTTTTTCAAACTTGGAGGTCCTGCTTGCTCCCTAGATGACCTTCTTTGGAACTGCATTGTATCAAGAATGGGCAAAGCTTCTTTATTCCAAAAGTCGAAGTGGTCAGATGCATCTGTTAAACCAGCACGCAAACATTTTCCGTGATCAGGAAATTTATTTGAACCATTTACTGAATCAAATAAGCGGTCGAAGAAATATAACAATTCAGCAGTCTCCTCTACATTCTCCCCACATCTTCGTTCTGTATCTGCAAATTCCATAGATTTAATTATATATAACTTCATATGTTGAATTATGAAAAACTAATGCTAACTATATACACAGTTATCATGTACCTATGTTTACCTATTCAGAATGTATAAATAGATAGTCACATGGACCTTTGCGTTTATCAAATTTTTATCTTTCCGATAAAAATCACCCGTCTGAGAACTTTTTATAAAAATCATTAAATTTGGATATAATGGATTTATTCCATACATATGAACCTTACACTGTATAATAATGTACATTTATAATTTCAATCCAACTATACTACCAAACTAGTTAAAAATAAAAATGAATTGAGAATACACCCTTATAATTTTTGGTATAATTTCATAACCATTCACCAAGTTGACTTACTAAACAAAATCACTTACCAAGTTGACTTACTAAACGAAGGGTTGTAGCCAGCATTTGGCTAAAGATCTGGGCAGCATGTTTAACCTTCATCTTCTTCATTTTATTTTCATATATGTGCTCATCACTTAGGTGAGGTAAAACCCTTAAGCCATCAACTGCTCCATTATAACTCTCATAAAGTCGTTCTATATGTTTCCATTTTGCTGTTTTGTTAATATTGTCTTTGGTATAACACAAGTCTTTTTTTACTAAATTGTTTCGCAGTCCCTTTAGTAAATGGGGAGGGTCAAAAACTGGATATACTTTGAAAGTTCCTACTTCGAATGATCCATTTCTGTAACTATCTATATTTCCATGTCTTAAATACTTTTCCTTTGTATCTTGAATTAATTTATTTATAACACTGGAGTTATTTTGATCACATATTACAGTTATTGGTTTGAGGCCTAGGTTTGTAAGTTTTTGTATAATAACAATTAATAAATGTTTTATTTGTAAAGTTGTTGCACCACCCTTACTTGAAAAATGATAAGATATAGTAAAATTAATACCTATTTAGAGGAACCAGCCGTTTTAGTAACTTAACGTATGCGGCTTCTTGAACCATCAGACATTAACATGAAATCAAAATTTGACTAAACTTCAAAAACGTGACATCTAATAAATTAGTTACGACGTTCATTTTTGTTGGTAATTTTTTGTTTCAACCGATTTATTAATAATAAATAAGGATGGTCTTATTCTAAATGGGTATAAAATTTACTACCAATGTTTTTCAAACCTCTAATCATAAATACTAGTACATGATCCGCTAAACAACTTCCTCTATTTTCTCCAATATCTTCAAATCCTTCAATGAAACCAGAATGTTCATTGAAATGGAGACCAGGCATTTCATCAAATAATATGGCTATATATTTTTCGGAAGAATCCATATTTGCAGTTAATTCTTGTACTGACTCAAAAACTACATCATTTATGCCAGGTACCCCAACAATTTCTGCCAAAAGTCTCGTCAGTGTAGATTTACTGGGTAAAATGAATATTTTTGAAAGAACTGAATAAGACTTAGCACTTTGTTTGTATAGTATCAAAGCTAATAATTTCTCATTAAGGGTGAACCGTCTAAGTTTTTTTGATTTTTTACATTCTCGTAGCTGGCACTGAATGAGCATAGAAGCCATACTGTTTAACTTGGCACCATTTTCTTCAAGGTGATGCGTTCTACTAAATTGCTCTGCTTCACATAATCTACGCGTATTTTTTCTTGTTTCTTTCCATAATGTAATTTTTTTAGCTGTTTGATTGCATCATACATTTTTTCTTCTTTGGTGTTATTGTATGCTTAGCAATTCCAGTTAGTTTCAATAACTGATATGGTGACAATAGGGTATTCCCTTTATTACCTAAAAAATATTTATTCATTTTTATATAACCACTTGATTATTAAATAATATAATTACACTAAAATTTAATACAATATAATGTACCTAAATGTATAGTAACATTTATAAGAGTGTGTGTGACAGAGTAGATTTTAATGATAGGACTTGTTGACATCATGCACTGAATTAAATGGTTTTATTTATATGTATGTATTACCTTTGATACTATTAGAAGAGTTATTCCATTCTAGATCGTCAACAATAATATCATCAGGTTTGGATGGTTGAGTACTTGGGATCTCTTGTACTGATTTGGTTGATGTTGATGGAGTATCATACATATTATTTGAGCTAGTTTATCTTAAACCTAAAAAACTCTGTTTTATTCGAGTTTCATGAATATGATTTTCACTTACTTTGAATATTTAGTGTTGGAACAGCAGTCGCAAATAACTTATGAGACCAACTGGAAATATATTTTGCCTCAAAATGTAGGTGACACAATCTTTGAGAATTGTAAACTTTTTTTGGATCCATTTCCATTAGTTCTAAATTATTAATTGACTGTATCCATTTGTTAAACCTATCTCTATCTTTATTTGGATTTGGGAATGTGTGCCTTATTTTAGACATGCTTTTGCAATGGGGGACGCAACATTTGTTGTGGTAAAACATTGTGAGACCGTGAGAATAAATAATCACTATAGTCTTAAAATTTAAATTGTCTGTAACTATTGTTCGAAATATCTAATTAAATTTAAAACCGTGAAAATACAAACACTACAGTTTCACAATAGAAACTTTGTCAATCACTACACAACATTCAATATTCAACAACACTATTATAATAACAATAATTGTCAGTTAGGAAATTAAATCTGACAGTTTTGACTTTTGACGCATGACATGACAAATCAGAGACCTCGTAAGATTCGCATCGGAACTAAAAAAGAGGTTCAAGGTGAAGTAACCTATGTGATGTGTCTAGAGGTATGTGGTTTGTGAACTGATCACTGCAATAGCAGTAGGCGCACCGGGATATACCCCCACTTCATGCGAAACACGTTTTATAACGGAAATTTTCAATACTCTACGGGGACAGTGCCCAACAGTTCAATGATATATTATGGGACAGTAAGGTTATAAATACACGTTGCCTTATGGAGAAATCTTCTTCTCTAGCAGTAATGATGTTTAGAGGGACCTAAATATATACTGCAATAGCAGTATTGTCTCTTGATATCAAAGAGATTTTACTGCTATAGCAGTCACTGTCCATGAATGTGTTAAGATTGTTACCTTAGTTTTGACTACAGAATTTGGTTGATTTAGTTTATGATGTAGTATTTTAATTTTATACCCCTTGCTCTAAAAATAAAAGGTGTTGATTTTTTTTTTGAAAATTCAACATTGTTTCAAGGTACAGTGTTCGTGTACCTTGAAACACAGTGTTGTACCTTGAAACATTGTAAATGATCTTAATTTTAACGAAAGAACTCTAAATATTTTATTAGTTTCCAACTGAAAGATACAATACGCACATCGGTATATTATTTGGTATTAAATTTATAAAAAGGAAAATTAAAAGACTTGAAATCCTTTGTTCTTGAAGTGCCGACTATGTTTATACAGAATAGTTTTACCACTATGTCTCCAATATCGACAGTTGCTACATCTGGCACAAATGGATAATGAAATGTCTGAGATGACCTTTTTCTTAAAAAACTTATGGAAAATTCATTTCTAGAAAGGCAATCTTGTATACAACCCACATAGTGAACCGATCAATATCAAGAAATGCTACAAATTCGTTAGGCTGATGTCTGTCAACACAAAGTAAAATTGTAGCTTCCTTATCATCTAAACAAATTTGTTCATTTGGCCAAAATTTCTTGAATTCTTTCAGGAAAGATGGTCTTTGTAACCAAATCACCGTCTTCTTCGAAATTGGGTGATTTGAATTCCTTGGTTGCTAGGTCTGCTACATTCTGATCAGAAGATACCCAGTGCCATGAATATATTTCAGTTTCTTCTTGTATTTCTCCAGACGCTGTTCTCGTAACATCCCCATCTCAGGGACCACTGGCTTGCATCTTCTTATTCTACACTCCTGACATTTGTTAAAACAGCTTTTCACAGCTGATCGAATTTTTATAATCCGACTAGAAGGACCAATTTTGAATTATAAAACTTAGTTTTCAGCAACTTATCTGTTTTTTATTATATTTTTCTTGACATACATAGACAACTCTATCGAAAAAATCTGACAACAACAAAACTTACATCAAAATACAGAGTGTATAAATTAATACAAATAATGAATAAAAACAATATAAAATATGATTCAATGATAAAATCAATCACCCTCACACGGCTGGAATAACAACATGTCCACTGATACAAACACGAGAGAGAAGGAACTGAACATCACCAGGCCATATGAAGGTATGTTGAAATTTTTCATCAAGTTCTTCCTGTGACATCGGACAATGAGAATTGAGAGAGTTAATGAGACCGCACTTGCCACCAACAGCACAATCTCATCCGTCAATGCAGGGTCGACATTTAATAACCGTGCCTTTCGTACTTCCCCAGATGCACTAAATTTCTTCACTTGAATGGCCATCTATCTAGAACTTAGTATCACTTTTTTCTCAATGCATGCCGCACACTTTTGTTCTCTTCCGATAGATGCACAATACCAGTTGTTTGGGTCCTCGCTACAAGTTTCTAGCATTTGACACAATATTTCTGCAGTGGCTGGGCTAGTGATTGGTTTCCCCACAAGCCCTAACAATGAGATTGTATTCTCCTCCTTCCGTAGTGCATTTGGGGTTCTGCTTCCTTATGCAATAGACCGCTGCTTGTTTGTTCTTGGGCTTTTCAGGTTTGCTTGTGGTTATAGTTATCATACAACATGTCCACTGATACAGACGCGAGAGAGAAGGAACTGAACATCACCAGGCCTTATGAAGGTATGTTGAAATTTTTCATCAAGTTCTTCCTGTGACATCGGACAGTGAGAATTGAGAGAATGAATGAGACCGCACTTGCCACCAACAGCACAATCTCATCCGTCAATGCAGGGTCGACATTTAATAACCGTGCCTTTCGTACTTTCCCAGATGCACCAAATTTCTTCTCTTGTATGGCCATCTGTCTAGAACTTAGTATCACTTTTTACTCAATGCATGCCGCACACTTTTGTTCTCTTCCGTTTGATGCACAATACCAGTTGTTTGGGTCCTCGCTACAAGTTTCTAGCATTTGACACAATATTTCTGCAGTGGCTGGGCTAGTGATTGGTTTCCCCACAAGCCCTAACAATGAGATTGTATTCTCCTCCTTCCGTAGTGCATTTGGGGTTCTGCTTCCTTATGCAGTAGTCCGCTGTTTGTTTGTTCTTGGGCTTTTCAGGTTTGCTTGTGGTTTTAGTTATTATTTGGATTGCAACAATCAGTATTATTGTTGGATTTGTCATTGTACAATTTTATTTGGAATATTTTCTAATGATTTCTCCGAAACAATTTTTTGTTTTTCAAAGCATTCGTTTTTACTGCTTCAAATGACTCATATTGACTTTTCGTTATAGTCCACTAAAATAAGGATTCTGGATCGGAATTATTCAAAGTGAGCTGAATTTTGGTATACACCTTTAGTTAGTGTTTTCAAACAACATCCGAAAAGTACCCGTGATTTAACCTTGAGTTTCGCGAGCTGCAGGGCGCAAATGTAGCAAAAATTTGGTTTTTCGCTTATATCTTCTTTCCTATTGACTTTTGGTAGAAAACAGTACATAGAGAAATTGAAGAACACAAAATTCTCTACAAAAAAGTATAGAAGTAGTTTTTCCGTAGGACTAACCGTTTCTGCGAAAACTTGCCCTAAACGTTGATTTGAATGATAACACTACAGAAATACCTATTTCTTCTTTTTCTTGACTTTAGGTAGAAAACAGTGGAAAGAGAAATTAAAGAGCACAAAATTTTCTACAAAAAAGTATGAAAGTAGTTTTTTCGTAGGACCAACCGTTTGAACACAGTACAGGCGTGAAAAGTGTGAGTCCAATACAAAGTACCCTATTCCGCACCACCTTTGAGGTTGAGTACGAGGCGCGTTTTTTTTTAATGTGGTATCCCCTCTAGGCCTAATCCACCGTCTCAGTCGGTCAAAATATTCTCTCAATACTTCTTAAAACAGTCAAAAAAGAGATCTAAGCTTCTTCATCCTCCTCTTCTTCTCCTTCTATGTCGCGTTCTTCTAGATAATCCGTAAAAAATGTCTCTAATTGATCTTCATTCTCTGGTTCATCAACTTGGTCTTCCACGACGTCTTCAATTGTATTGGCATTTAAACACGATTGTCCGTTGGAATGATCACAAATTGACGAGCACTTAATCCCCAACTTTCTACATCCACACAATGGTCCACAACCTTTGGTATAATTACAGAAGATCAGATTCAAAAGACAATCCGGAGCCGGGAGCTTGCATTGTTTTTTTCGGTTCCATTACATCGTTTCTCAATATCCATCCCCAGTCATTAGGTTTTAATTTATTTCACAGTCACTTTTGTACTTGAAAATCAAGGTGCACTTTAGCTGTACTATTTGTTTGCGGTAATAAATTCAATTTCACCGGCTTACTTTTACTTATTAATTTTGTGAAACACATGTATCGATATTGATCAATAGATACTTCTTTAATTGGAGCACCATACAATGTCAGTAAAAATTTGATACCATTAGAAAGAATCAATTCGTGTGAGGAATCTCTTTGCGTGAAAACTTGAGTTGCAACTTGCAAATCTTTGCGTTTTTCCAATAGTTTCAAAACTGTCGTCTTACCTTTACTAAAAAGAGCTGATGTTGTGTCACACCCGGAGACAGCATGTGAAAATAAAATATGTTGTTTACTAGATTCATGTTGGTAACAACTTTGGGATGAGTAAATTCGGAACTTTTCCTCTGCCTGGCTTCATAAAATAAATGTCTCAATTAGCCGGCGTACGAGATATCAGGAGTACCAAGAGATCTACATCCTCCCGACAACAATAGTTTTATTTTGACGCGATTCTTCCAGAGCTGTTTCAATGATTGAAACATCGGCATCATCTTCAGATTGCTTGACACAGATATTATGAACCTCAAAATGCTTAGCCAACATGGAAATAAATCTGGTTTTGTTGCTGTTATTACCAAGAAATTTATCTTGGCTTACCGATGCGTTCATTGTCTCATCGAATAAGATTTCGACCGATGACATTTTAGAAGATCTACGGGGTTGTTCCATACTTTTTACACTTTTGCTGCTGTTTAAATATCCATCAAAGACAATAATAGTATTTGGGCCAAAATGTTTCTGTACATAATATACATAAGTTGTACAAATAGAATTAAAAGCATCATTTTGATGCCATACAACTCTGTGTAAGAGAAAGCCACCGTCAATTATATAAGTTGCATTTTCAAAATAAGGTTGAGATGTCAATGATTCAAAGTTGTCAAAGAGAGATGACTTCTTAGTTTTACGCATGCCAGTGTCATCAAAAAGTGATACCGGATACGTAGCCAATTCATACTGAAAATATTCTTGGAGAACTTTTTCAATTGCGGCAGTACCAATTTCTTGCGCCTTGTAGCAGTTTATTTTTTCATCTCCAGTCAGTCCCGTTGCGATGGACATAATTTTTTGGATCCGCCGAAAATGATTGTGTGATTGAAACTGTTATATATACTTCAAGGCGTTCATTGTAGATTTATAGTTATTACCTAGTTTATATATAGTAGGTTTCCGGGGTTACGGGGGTGTGACTTTTTCTTGGCATCTCTTGCATTTTCCAAAAACGCTCGGCATTTCCACAAATCTATTAACTTCATCACGTGATGTCCTAGTTTTGTCTGTGCTTGTTTCCCTCATCGATTGAAAACGGGCTGTTAAAGACTTTGTCGATTGAATTTGCGATTCATAGCCATACTCTTGAATAATATTAATAGTTTCACTCTGTTCTTTTTTTATTTCTTGAGCTTCCCCTTTCTCGAACCTAGCTCTCAACTGTTCCACCCTGTCTGCTTTTTGAGCCACTGAAATGTTTTCTTTTTCTTCTTTTATTGACTTTTTGGTTTTCTTCTTCTTTAATACGATTTGTTCAGGAACATCAGATGGTAGGATGGTAGCTGTTTCTGAGTAAGTTTCAGTTACAGTGCTATCATCCAGAATTGAATGGTAGAGCGTCAAAAAATTTTGTAACTCAAAATCAATATCGGATCTTCCTTTTTCGGATAGCATTTTTCTTAGAGCATTCTTCATTGATTGAACATACCTTTCAGCCTGTCCATTAGTTGCTGGATGATAAGGGCCGAAAATTTATGTATAATTCCATTACTTTTTGTAAATTCTTCAAATTCATATGATGTAAAAGTAGGTGCATTATCTGTTTCTAGTGTAATTGGAATGCCAAAACGTGCAAATATACTTCGAAGATAACGAATTGTTACTGTTGATGTCATCGATGGAGTTTTAAATATCTTTGGCCACTTTGAATATGCATCTATCACTATTAGGAAATATTTATCTACAGAAGGACCGGCAAAATCTATACGTAAATGTTGCCATGGACCTTTTGGTAATTCCCATTGATGAAAACTCGTTTTATTTTCATTATTTTGAACCATCTGACACGGTAAACAGCTTTTTACTAAGTGTTCAATATCATTATCAATACCAGGCCACCAAACATGATCTTGCTAAATTTTTCATTTTAACTATACCCATATGTGCTTCATGTAGCTCATTTAAAATTTTAAGTCTTAAACAAGCAGGTATAACAATTCTAGTTCCTTAAAAAATCACTCCTTCCGCTAAAGAAAATTCATTGTGTGTAATGTAATAGTCTAGTGGCCGTTATATTTGGTAAATGTTTATTGGAATTGAAAATTGTAACTAATGGCTTATGGTCCGTAATCAACTTGAATTTATGACCGTACAAATATTGAAAAAGTTTATGACATCCCCAAAAAATCGATGTTGCTTTTTTATCTATCTGACTATAGTTTTTTTTTCAGATTTACTAAGTGTTCTCGATGCGTATGCTATTGGTCTTTCTGAACCATCTGGCATTAAATGTGAAATTACTGCCCCCAAGGCATATGAGCTCGAGTCAGTCGCTAATATTAGAGGTAGAGAGGGGTTGTATGGAACTAATATCTTATCAGATGTAATTTCTTGTTTAATTAAAGATAAACTTTTCTCGCATTGAGCATCCCATATGCAAGGAACATTTTTCTGTGAAAGATTATACAAGGGCTGTACTTTTGTAGCTAATCTTTCTAAAAATCTTCCGTAATAATTTACCATTCCTAACCAGCTTTTCAGTTGGGTCACATTTTCTGGCCTCTCTGGTTTCAGTATTGCTTCTGTTTTCTCTAATCCCCGTGCAGACATTTTTTGTCCTAAATAAACTATGTTGGATTTAAAGAATTTGCATTTTTTACCCTTTATTCTCAAACCTACATTTTGGAGACGTTGTAGAACATGTTCAAGTCTATTTAAATGTTCTTCCATATTGCTTCCTTGTATTTTTATGTCATCTAAAAATACGCAAACACCTGGTATCTTTGCTAAGGTTCTAGATATGTAGCGTTGCCACAGGGATGGTGCTACTTTTGTTCCAAATATAAGGCGATTTCTGCACTTTTAGCATCCATGATCATGTTCAGGTATGCTTCTCGGATATCTAATGTAGTAAATATCTTTCCTCCTAGCATAGTTTTAGCAAAAATTTCTTCTAAATTTGGAATTGGGGAATGGTCGTCTTTCGATACCTTATTAACTGTAACCTTATAGTTTGCACAAAGACGAATGGATCCATCTCGCTTACAAATAGGTACGATGGGTGTTCCCCATTCTCTGTATTCTATTTTGGATATTATTCCTAGATGCTTCAACCGATCAATTTCTTTTTCCACTTTTTCCTGAATAGCATAAGGAATCTTTCTTTCAGAATAATAAATAGGTTTGGTGTTATCTTTTAAATATAATTTTGCTTCGTAGCTGTTAATTTTCACAATTTCCTCCTTGAAAACTTCGGTATATTTTTGTTTAAGTTTCTCCACTGGTTTTGTTGCAACATTATCGGATATAAATATCTCCTTCTTCGTGCACCTAGTGTAAGAATGTACAAGTTCGCCAATTCTTTCTGAGCATTATAAATCACTTCAACGGTAGAATATCCAATTGGGTGAATAACTTCCCCAGTATACGTACGAAGTGGAAATGATGAAATACTAATATACGTATCTGGACATAATAATTTGAATGAATCATATGACATCGATAAAACCGCATCCCTGTGTCGTATTCAAAAGAGGCGTTTCTTCCATTAATCGTAACATCTAACATAAATTTGGCAGGTTTCTTCAATAATTCAGGTAGTATATTAGTGATATAGTACATTTCTTCACTTTCATCCTTTTCTTCTTCTTCTTCTGATAACTCTCTACTATAGGAGCTTCTGGTCTCCTCTTCCAATCGATTTTGATTTCGATTATTTCTGGTTTGTGGTGTAGACTGCACACGTCTCCTAGTTTTAGCCAAACATACCTTTTCAAGATGACCTAACTTATTGCAGAAAGAACATTGTGTTTTCTTATGTTTACAACTGGATGCTAAATGTGACTCTCCACCACATCGGTAACAAGTGCAGCCTTTAGAAATATTAGAACTGGATTTATTTCTATTATAATTAACATAATTTGTTAATGGCAATTTAACTTGATTTTGTTGCGTGGAGTTGTGTTGTTGTTCAGAAGTTTGCGATGTAAAAATTTCTTTGGCATCCTTTTGTGCTGATTCGCTTGCGAGTATAGAATTTGCACAGTCAATAAAGGTATTATTTGGTGCTTTGAATTGGATTAGCTTTTCTACCCATGCTGGGTTACGTAACCCACTAATAAATTGTAGTCTTAGATGAGTATCAGTATAACAAAATCTGCGACACTCTCGCCTTCTCTTTGAATACGTTTTGAAAAACGATTTTGTTCTGCGATTACACTTGGACTAGGATGTAAATGATCCTTAACCAATGTTACTATCTCTGAATATGATTTAGAACTGAGCTCTTCTGGTCTAGTTAATTTAAAAAGCAATTGGAATGTCTTCGTACCCATAGAATGAATGAGCCATTCCCTTTTTTTATTTTCCACTGCTTTAGATTTTTCTACCAAATTTTTCATTTTAAAAAAATTCTCTAATCGTTTAATGAAAATGTCAAAAGTCTCATTTTCTTCTTGAAATGACTGCAAAGTAGCTGCCTCGGCTGACTCATTTTGGCTACTTGTAACTTTTAAATTTTCAGTTAGAACTTTAATGAATTCTTTAAATTGCCCTTCGTTCATTTCTTAGGTTCGTTAATCTCGTCGCCACTGTTGTATTTGCAATATAAATAAGTATTCTAATTTCCTTATTTCAAAAATAACTTGACAAGGTCAAAAGTAAAAAATCACACCCCCGTGACCCCGGAAACCTACTATATATAAACTAGGTAATAACTATAAATCTACTATGAACGCCTTAACGTATATATAACAGAAACCATTCCGAAAGTCTCTGTATATGAGTATTATCTTTAACAATTCGCGAATCTTTTGCATCGACATGTTGTTCACTGTTACTAAAAGAAAGATCACAAAAATTCTCGAGACCTTCGGAAATATTACTTGCCGTAACCAGTCCAAGAATCCATTTACTTAGAACGCTTTCCTTAGTACTCCGTCCAAGTGTGAAGCCTCCTCTTGATTTCGAAGATTTCATCAGCGTCTGTTCAATGACCATATCACTCCATGTTCCACAAAAATACTTATCTGTACGTTTGATTGCAAAGAAGTTGTTGGTGAATTTGTTGAATGCTTCCCTATCCATTGTAGTTTCCAATTTCTGCTTATCCTGAACGTATAGATGTGCCGATTTCGCGTAAAGAAAGTGCCCTGTCGCGTGGAAATATGGAATCATTTTTTTTACTGACATAAAATGAGCCTTCCAATCTCCCATTCTCTCTGCTCGAATGAATTCTTTCGCAATAGTGATCATTTTGAAATATTGAACCCACAATTTTGTAGTGGGGCCTCTAATTTCTATTTCCTCTAGTTTTTCTGCGAACTTTTCCTCTAATTGTTCAAAACTGTTCTGTTCTTCAATTTCTCTAAATGATAGTGATTCTCTGGTTTTCTCTATAGAAAGCTTCAAAAATTCATTTTCAGTAACGTCGAAAGTTATCTCACTGAAAATAATTTCAGACAAGGCGACTTGAATTGATGTGTGAGCTCGGACAGCTCTGCTGTGAGCATGGCCTAGTAACATTTTGTCCACAGAGTTGGGCGCATAAATAGTGCAAATTGCCTCTTTTAGACCTCTTCCCGACATCACGAATCCAATCGATCCCAGAAAAGACATAAGCAGATGAAATACTCCTAGTCTTACTATTATCTTGGAAAATTGAGGGTCTACATGCAGGGTAGCTACGATTTCTCGAGCTTTGAAATATAATGGCTGATCTAACGTTACGACATACGTTGTCTGACCATTGATTTTGGCATTATTGATAATGCACTTGAGTGTGTATCTGGAAGGTGGTAAGTATACCCTGGCCCCACAGGTGAAGTGTATATAATCTGGCCCCACAGGTGAACCCTTAAAAATTAAAACAGGTGTCAGCTAAAAACTGAGCCTATACAGGAACCAATCCAACCCCCCCGACAAGTTAAGCTTGTCTCGGCCTATGCCAGAAGCTAATTTATAAGAATTTACAAGTACGTACAAATCAAAATCAACCCCAAATTAACTGAATCAAACCCACAAAGTAGTCATAAGGCCTACTTACAATCAACAGTGTCAGCAACAGTATACTACACTGAATTTAAATCAAATAATCAGAATGCGATAAGCATTATTAGGGTTCCACAGAACCGTAAAGTTGTAACCTTTACCCAAGGGGTCAATTGTTAGTAGTGATTTTAAACGAAAACGCAAGGGAACAAAATTGTCAATAACTACAAGTTATTACTAAGATACACAGTATACTGAATTGAACTATCAGCATAATATTGTATCTTATGTATTTAAAGGCACGGAAAATATGCACTTACCTATTTTTTTTTCCAATTCTGTAGTGGAGAAAACAAATAATCGCTGCTTATATAAGGCGTTATCGCCGATGGTTGCCCAGGCTAAATCAAAGTATACTTGAAGCGATTAAACTATATCTGGAGGAAAATAATTGAGAACTATACCTCAGGGAATAAATAATATAGGGTTCTTTGTATTACAGTTTCCTTGGTCATATGATTATGTCAAATCCGGGAATAGGCGCCACCGAGTTTTTAGAAGCTATTATGCTGAAGGCGATCGTAAAAGAAATGTTATACAAGTAATCAAAAACGCGGAAAAATATATATATTTACAAATGACGTATAAATAAATAGTCCAACTAGTACAGGCCAATCTTTTATTGCTAAATAAGATAATCGGCAATACGACGCTCCTGTTACAAGTAAATACAAGAAATATATATCAAAGACAAATCAAAATTGAGTCAAAATTAAATCAAAATCAGTCGAAATATGTCACAAATATTTGTTATCCAAAAGAAAATATCGTAGGTATAAAACAAAAGAATAATCGTTTAGTAGGTGATAGAGGTGTAGTCAAGTATGATCATACCAGCTTTACATGTACCATAAACCTACCTATAAATGCCAAAAGCCGAATAATAATCTACATCATAATACTACCGCAATTATAAAGGCTTTGAATTGAAATTGCATCCCAAATCAAGACAATTTTACAACCGTCCAAATTGAAATTATTTGGTATAACTAATAATCACTTAAACTCGTGTTTGAAACTGAGAATCTTAAAACGATAATAAAACGTAGAATCAAGTTCTTTTTTTGTACTTAGCTTTCACGAATTTGGAGGTCCAGCCACCATCCACAAGGTCACTCTCGGGAGTAGAAAACTGGTAAATTTCCAGGCATCGTCTCGGCTGCGAAGATTCTCTGATGTCGTAAAACAGGTCGAACCATGTGTGAAATCTGGGACGAAATCCAATCCAGACAACCAAAAGGGTCCCAAATTAAAACCCCAACAGTAGAAGGAAGAGTAAAGCGTAGAAATAAGGACACAACAGAAAAACCCTACAATAAGGAGAGAGAAAAAAAATCAATCTCACCATCTAGAGAGTTTTAGTTTTGTAAAAACTAAAAATATCTTACCTCAATTTATCAATGAGGGTTCGCAAAATTCTCATGTCCAGCCCTGTGAAACCAACAATGGACGACCTCCACCAATAGGCTCACAAAATGGTGGATTCTGGCAGGTTTTGAAAGGAGGTTGATTCGATCTTAATGAATCGTGGATCCGGTGTGAAATAATCCCTTAACGGCGGAAAAAACGACTTCCAAACAAACTACCCAAAATAGTCGAATTTCCAAGCAACTTATGCGAATTTATATCCCCTAATTAGGGTAACTAATCGAAAATTTAACTAATAAAATAACTCGCACTAAGCACCGAACCTTTCGTTCTCCAAAACTGTATCACCTTCTCCCCGTTGCCCTAGAAAAGATGGCTTCAAAACAGTCATACCACAATATCCAATAATATAAAATTCGAAATATCCAAAAATCCGTTAATAAAAACAATTAAAATCTAGCTATTAAATTATTCCAGTTGGTAACCTGTAGTTGTCGAGCACAATGGGGAAACAAAAGAAGTACGTCCAAATTTCCTAAATTCTCCTACCTTGTCGATACTACAGCATTATACATATATACTGTGAACAAGAAACACCGTTCTCGTAGCGAAACAATTTCATTAGATTCGTAGATTAATACCAGCCACTCGGAGAAGACACGAGTTCTACCGATAACCGAAGCATTTGTAAATTTATTAGTTATACAGAGTGTCCAAAATATTAATTTTAAGTCAACTGGTGAATGCATATTACGAAAAGGTTTTATTTGAAAGTCAGACCATAACACTACCCCCTCCCCAAAGGATTTACACTGTAAATTCACTTGTAATCAGCTTCGTGATAAGGTTTCAGGTCTTGCGTGTGCCAACGACCTTTTGATTTACCCTGTAAGTCTTCAAGTTCATATACGCAGTAACCCCATTTTTTGAAAATTCTAAAAGGACCTTCAAACTTCCCACCTAGTTTCGCTGTATAATAATTACCAGCATCAGACAATGTAAACTTTTTCTTCCAAACTAAATCGCCAATTGCAAATTCCACGTTACGACGTCTTAGATCGTATTGCTTTTTAGCCTGGTCGTGAGCTTTTTCCATTTTCTTCACAACACCTTCTCGCAGCTTTGCCAAGGTTGTTAGTTTTTGACCGAGATCTACAGGAAGACTATTCGAGTCCTGGAATTTAGAGCAATGTTCGGAACCATGGAGCTTCATCTCAGTACCAAAATTTATAAAGTATGGAGTTTGGCCAGTTACAGCATGTTTAGCTGTGTTAACTGCACAAGCGAATGCAGAAAGATCAACATCCCAATCTCTCTGATTTTCAGACACAAAAGATGATAATATTGTTTTCATAACTCTATTCACTCGTTCCGTTAAATTGGATGAGGGATGATAATTTGGATTACATAATATTCTTACACCAAATTTTGATTTAAGGCCCATAAAGTCAATGCTTTTAAATTGGGGCCCATTGTCACATCTGATTAACTCAGGTACTCCGTAAGAAAAGAAAATTCTATCTTCTAATAGTTGAATTATTGTTTTGGTATTGGCCTTTCGAATAGGGAAAAACAAGTTAAACTTACTGAAGGTATCAGTAACTACGAAAATATGCATATTACCAGACTTGCTTTTTGGTAAGGGGCCAAAAAGATCCATACTAATAATTTGCCAACAGCGAGCTGCAATAACAGCACTTCCCATTAATCCACCAGGTAGTTTTTGTTCTGGCTTAACTTGTTGACAAGTTACACAGCCCTTTATAAACTTAGCCACATCAGCCTTTAGGCATGGCCAGTAATACAGTCTAGCTACTTTGTGGAATGTTTTGTGAACACCAAGATGACCACCCACGGTTGTATCATGACACGATGATAAAACCTCCTTACGATTTTGTTTAGGAACCACCAACTTCCAAAAGTCGTCATCTTTACGAATTTCAGGAAAATCGAGATTAACCCTTTTATACAATTTATCTCCAGACACACGCCAACAAGGAAATAAGAGAGGATTAGCTTTCACTCTATCCAACATATTAAGATACCACCTATCTTTTACTTCACCAATTTGTATCACAGATATTTCAAGCTCGCCACTTACAGAATCCGGATCATCGGCCACTGCTCGACTGAGAGTATCAGGGACTACGTGTTCTTTTCCTTTGCGGTGGATCACTTCAAAATCAAATTGTTGAAGCCTTAAACACCAACGACCCAAGCGACCTTGAGGGTTTTTCAGGTTGTGCAACCACTTTAAACTAAAATGATCGGTGATAACCTGAAATTTTGAATTCTCCAAGTAACAACGAAGTTTCTCTGCACTCCAAATTACCGCCAGTAGCTCGCGTTCTGTAGCACTATATACCCGTTCAGTACGACTCAATGTTCGAGAAACGTAGCACACAACATGCTCACGGTTGTCGTAAAATTGTGTAAGGACCGCACCAACACCAAATGACGAAGCATCCGTTTGCAATATAAAGCCATGATCAAAATTAGGACAATCCAAAATTGGAGCAGACACAAGAGCATTTTTAATGTTTTCGAATGATTTACGACAATCCTCGTCCCAATTAAATTTCACACCGTTGCGAAGAAGTCTAGTAAGGGGTGATATGACGTCAGAGAATGCAGGAATAAATCTTCTGTAGTACGAAATCATACCAATCACTCTTCGTATGTCTCGAACGTTTTTAGGCACCGCTAAATTGGTAATAGCTTCTACTTTACCTGGGTCTACAGAAATACCTTGCCTATTGACTAAGTAACCAAGATACTTCAATTCATCACGACAAAACTTGCTTTTTTCCCTATTTAACGTCAAACCATTAGAAAGCAAACGCGTAAAAACTTCTTTTAAAATATTTATATGAGTATCAAAATCAGGTGTAACCACAATAATGTCATCCAGATAGCAAAAAACATATTTATCCAATTCTGGACCCAAAATAGTGTCTATCAACCGCTGAAATGTTGCTGGTGCATTGTGGAGACCAAAAGGTAGTCTAGTAAATTGAAATAAGCCACGCCCTGGGACTGTAAACGCGGTATATTGCTTGCTATTTTCTTCCAACGCAACTTGCCAGTAAGCACTTTTTAGGTCTAGCGATGACATAAACCGAGCACCCCCTAGTTTATCCAAAATGTTTGAAATGTATGGTAGCGGGTAAGCATCACGCTGAGACACAGCATTTAATTTCCTAAAGTCAACACAAAAGCGCTGTTCTTCGTTGGATTTCGGAACAAGCAACACGGGAGATGACCAAGCTGACTTAGAGGGTTCAACAATTCCATTAGTCAACATTTCATCTAACTGTTCATCAATTAATTTTTGTTTGAAAGGAGAAACAGGGTAATACCGTTGTTTTATCGGGGGGCTAGACGTAACTATCTTATGCTTAACTGCAGAGGTGCAACCAAGCTTATCGCCAATTTTATCAAAATACTCTGAAATCACCTCATTCAGACATTGCTTTTGTTCAAAAGTTAAATCATCTTCACCATGAATATGATTAATTTGCGGTGTACTTAATATTTCAGACGAAAAAAACCATTCTCCACGACGCATATCAGGAACTATACCCATTGTTTGCCAAAAATCGATCCCCAAAATAATTTCATGACGAAGTTTAGGAACAACAAAAATATCAAATATTTTTACAACATTTCTCACTTGAATAGGTGCTGATATAACCCCAATACATTCACATGTGTCGTTGGACGCCACAGTACACAAGGTTTTACGATTCTGATCCAATACTAATCCTAAATTTTTAAGCTTTTGCCAGCCAAGAGAGCCAAGAAAAATTTTGTTAGCACCAGAATCTAATAAACCATAGAGTTTTTGACCTAGAATACTAATCTTAAGATAAGGACATTCACCAGGGCCTACATGAGATAAGATATAATCTAAGACGAATTTTTCCTTGCAACTAGAGTAATCTATGGTCGATTTGGTAAACGAAGACAATCTCCGACCTACGATTGACTTCGTGTGAAGTTTCCCGATGAATTTTGGCAATCTGGACAAGTCCTCTTAGTAAAACCAACCTTTTTACAAGAGAAACATCTAATTATACCTGAAGTGCAATGTTTCGCTAAATGATTAGGCTGATCACACTTAAAACATGTTCGAGGTGCGATACTCCTTTGAAAAGTTGTAGAGTTCCCTTGAGGGTATCTTGAGTTAGTATTGCTACCTGAAGAAACAGAAACTTCCCTAACTACTAGTGGCTTATTTTCAGGAGTAGCCCTATAATCCAAATCAGGTTCCAATGACAAATTACCAGGCTTAGGGGGGCTATATTGTTCGATATTAATCTTTGTTTCCTCTAGTTTCCTGCAGAGCTCAATTAAATCGAAAGGGGTGTTTATAGTTTGAAGTGTAAGACGCTCTTGGTAAAATGGGAGAATATTAGACTTCAAAACCTTTAATCTCAAATCATCCGAAACCGGAACAGGCATCCTGTCAAAAAGTTTACTCATAGCTGCAACATACAACCCAATTGGTTCGTCAGGACCCTGAGTTCTATTTAAAATTTGTTTCCAAAGCTGGTCACTAATATGTGAAGGTACAAACTGCTCTCTCATGAGACCTATTAGAGTATCCCAATCATTTGCATATTTAACTACCATATGATAAAAATTTAAAGCATCACCCTCGAATAAATCATGGGCTGATAAAAATAGTTCAGCCTTACTAACCTGTCGAGACCTACTTAATTCTTCTACTCGCTGCAAAAAAGAATTAAAACTCAATCCAGAATTACTGGAAAATTTTAAATCCCATTTATATACAGGAACTGACTTAACACTGCTAAATTGTTGACCAGGCATAGTTATTTGATGTAAACTAGAAGTATTTGCACTGCTATTGGTTAAGGTTTGGCTAGGAGACTGAGTACCAAGATTAGGATCACTAGGTACGGAATTACTACCCTTATCCTCAAAAAGCTTAACTTTATTCTGGTAATCCGGAACAAGTTCTGATAAAGAAATTAGTAATTTTGACCTATCTTCGGAAATACTATCATCATCTTCTGAAATTCTCCCAATCCTACCCATTAAATGAGCGAACTTTGTTTCAATTTTTTTAACCTGGCTTGAAGAACCACTAAAGGAAGAAACATGATCACGCAATTCATCTAATTTTTTCTGACATTCTGTAATCTCCAATTTAGGATCCAAATTACATTTTCCCTTAAGGGGACTATTGGATTTTTCTAAAGCTAAAATACTTCTAAGGTGCTTCCGCAATGAGTCAACATTTCCCTGATCGGAAATACCCCTCACTGATAATTCGTACTCTAGTTCATCTCTTACCAGGTTATTCACCTGTATTTGAAACATTTTGTTCAACAATAAGCAAAAAAAATACCCCAAGATGAAAATGGAAATACTTTTGTAAAATAATCAATAAAAAAAAATTGTTTAAGATTCTCACCACCAAACTGTCAAAATCGAGAAATATAATATGACCAAAGAACAATAATTTATACACTCAAATTCACAAATAGGTTGGGCGCCAGTTATTAGGGTTCCACAGAACCGTAAAGTTGTAACCTTTACCCAAGGGGTCAATTGTTAGTAGTGATTTTAAACGAAAACGCAAGGGAACAAAATTGTCAATAACTACAAGTTATTACTAAGATACACAGTATACTGAATTGAACTATCAGCATAATATTGTATCTTATGTATTTAAAGGCACGGAAAATATGCACTTACCTATTTTTTTTTCCAATTCTGTAGTGGAGAAAACAAATAATCGCTGCTTATATAAGGCGTTATCGCCGATGGTTGCCCAGGCTAAATCAAAGTATACTTGAAGCGATTAAACTATATCTGGAGGAAAATAATTGAGAACTATACCTCAGGGAATAAATAATATAGGGTTCTTTGTATTACAGTTTCCTTGGTCATATGATTATGTCAAATCCGGGAATAGGCGCCACCGAGTTTTTAGAAGCTATTATGCTGAAGGCGATCGTAAAAGAAATGTTATACAAGTAATCAAAAACGCGGAAAAATATATATATTTACAAATGACGTATAAATAAATAGTCCAACTAGTACAGGCCAATCTTTTATTGCTAAATAAGATAATCGGCAATACGACGCTCCTGTTACAAGTAAATACAAGAAATATATATCAAAGACAAATCAAAATTGAGTCAAAATTAAATCAAAATCAGTCGAAATATGTCACAAATATTTGTTATCCAAAAGAAAATATCGTAGGTATAAAACAAAAGAATAATCGTTTAGTAGGTGATAGAGGTGTAGTCAAGTATGATCATACCAGCTTTACATGTACCATAAACCTACCTATAAATGCCAAAAGCCGAATAATAATCTACATCATAATACTACCGCAATTATAAAGGCTTTGAATTGAAATTGCATCCCAAATCAAGACAATTTTACAACCGTCCAAATTGAAATTATTTGGTATAACTAATAATCACTTAAACTCGTGTTTGAAACTGAGAATCTTAAAACGATAATAAAACGTAGAATCAAGTTCTTTTTTTGTACTTAGCTTTCACGAATTTGGAGGTCCAGCCACCATCCACAAGGTCACTCTCGGGAGTAGAAAACTGGTAAATTTCCAGGCATCGTCTCGGCTGCGAAGATTCTCTGATGTCGTAAAACAGGTCGAACCATGTGTGAAATCTGGGACGAAATCCAATCCAGACAACCAAAAGGGTCCCAAATTAAAACCCCAACAGTAGAAGGAAGAGTAAAGCGTAGAAATAAGGACACAACAGAAAAACCCTACAATAAGGAGAGAGAAAAAAAATCAATCTCACCATCTAGAGAGTTTTAGTTTTGTAAAAACTAAAAATATCTTACCTCAATTTATCAATGAGGGTTCGCAAAATTCTCATGTCCAGCCCTGTGAAACCAACAATGGACGACCTCCACCAATAGGCTCACAAAATGGTGGATTCTGGCAGGTTTTGAAAGGAGGTTGATTCGATCTTAATGAATCGTGGATCCGGTGTGAAATAATCCCTTAACGGCGGAAAAAACGACTTCCAAACAAACTACCCAAAATAGTCGAATTTCCAAGCAACTTATGCGAATTTATATCCCCTAATTAGGGTAACTAATCGAAAATTTAACTAATAAAATAACTCGCACTAAGCACCGAACCTTTCGTTCTCCAAAACTGTATCACCTTCTCCCCGTTGCCCTAGAAAAGATGGCTTCAAAACAGTCATACCACAATATCCAATAATATAAAATTCGAAATATCCAAAAATCCGTTAATAAAAACAATTAAAATCTAGCTATTAAATTATTCCAGTTGGTAACCTGTAGTTGTCGAGCACAATGGGGAAACAAAAGAAGTACGTCCAAATTTCCTAAATTCTCCTACCTTGTCGATACTACAGCATTATACATATATACTGTGAACAAGAAACACCGTTCTCGTAGCGAAACAATTTCATTAGATTCGTAGATTAATACCAGCCACTCGGAGAAGACACGAGTTCTACCGATAACCGAAGCATTTGTAAATTTATTAGTTATACAGAGTGTCCAAAATATTAATTTTAAGTCAACTGGTGAATGCATATTACGAAAAGGTTTTATTTGAAAGTCAGACCATAACAGCATCTAAAATAAACTGTTTTGGTCATAGCCAGGGTAAGTTTGAAGAACCACCCACGAATTATAGTATTCGTTAGACTAAAGCGGGCAAAGAAAATATACACAGGGTAACAGAATAGACTGTCTTAATCAAAAATTTACAATCAACAGGTAGTATTTTACCACCAACTGTTTTATCTACAAAAACTACAAATCTATGAGACATACCTTTTCCAAAAAGGGTCCAATACTCAAAATTTTCCTCTTACTGGACGGCTACCAACAAATAACGAACCAACAACAGCATGTGGCACACCTTCAATTTCAAAACTTCAACGCTGGCGATTTCCTTTAAATAGTGATAAATACATAGTGATGCGAAATCAGTAAGTAGAGAAAATACTTACAATCGTTCTAGTGCAATATATCTCCTATAAGGGTTTGTGAAAACGGCTTCCAGAACAGGACGGAATTCTTCAACAATACGAACTCCCGTAGAACCAAAATACTAGCCGTATATTCCACAACTCATTCAGAACCAGAACCTATAAATCCCAGCAGGGGATGACTACCCAGTCATTAATAAAATTCAGATTCTAGTTCCATGCACTTTTGCTAACCATCTATCAAGTAGGAGCACACACCGGAAAGAAGGGTGACTGACACTTCCTCAACGTCAACACAGATGATTATCCGTAACATACATGGCTAACATGGTCTTCAAAGTTCTATTATACCTTTCCGTGGGATTCGCCTGAGGATGATAATGGGCGTTGAAACGTACCGACACTCCATACTCATTCATCAAAGCCGAGAACACTCTCGAAGTAAATTAAGGACCATTGTCGCAAATCAACAAACGTGGCACGCCAAACAACAAAAACACGCCCTCCTCGATTCTTTTTCCTACCAATTGCGTGGTAGAAGACCTCAAAGGAAAGGTAAGAGTAAATTTAGTGAACAAATCAACCACCACCAAAATGAACTTATGTCCAGCCATAGAACGAGGTAATGGTCCTATCAAGTCAGTAGAAATAATCTCCCATGGTCGAGTAGCTCTGGGCTGAGGTGTCATCTGCCCCTTCGGTCCACTTTGATCAACCTTGTGCGCCGCGCACACCACACAATTCCTAACAAAAGAAGCTACATCCGACCTAAGCTTAGGCCAATAAAACCTAGCACTGATACGTTTGAATGTTTTTAGCACACCCAAGTGCCCTGCTAAAGGCGGATCGTGCAGTTGTTGCATAAATCTCCATCTATCAGCCTTCGGAACAACCTCCTTCCAATCATCGGCAGCATCGCCTAAGGATCCAGAATTTGTGCGAACGTGCTTATACAGCTTACCCTCGAGAACTCGCCACTGTGAATACTTGATCGGATACTTCGAGACTTTCTGAATCATTCCGACATACCAACGATCCTTAACGACTGAAACCTCACTGATCTGAATCTCCGGTATAGCCCTAGACAAAGTGTCAGGTACGACGTGCTCTTTGCCCTTACGGTGTATGATCTTAAAGTCGTATTGCTGTAATCTTACGCTCCACCTCGCTAGACGACCTGCAGGATCCTTCAGATTCTGCAACCACACCAGAGAATAGTTGTCTGTTGTGACGTCTTTTTTTACCTACCCTTTGGATTTTACCAACAGGGCACGCCACTTTTGACACCCTCGACAACTTACACTTTCTCGGGCGCCAGATTTTTAGCGTGGTTAACTCCACGGCCCCTTGACTTCAATCGTCAAGAGTTCCAGGTAGCCTCAGATGGAGGTACGGTAATTTCCAGGGGTCTAGTTATATCCCAATCCGGCCGGGGTAGTGGTCTTTGTTGTTCCTGAAACAAAAGTTTACCCTCCTGGTCCACGATGCGGGAAAGCTAAATTCGTGCAGCTAAGCGCCTACTCTACTTATAGGGAAACTCTACACTCTACAGCAGGTCAGAAAAACACATAGGTTCAGTTAAGTTTTATTACACCTACCCTCAATAGTATATACAATGGTTGTGGCTGCCTGAAGCCGTTATAATATTAATAATAAAAAACACTATTATACAAGAAAAAGCGTCAATACTCTGGTATCCAAAAGCACAAATATATAAGCAAACTAGAGGTACAATTAACATGCGCAAGTTAGAGACGAAGCGGGCAGGACATAAGCAAGAGAGGTTTATAAGTTTAATAATGGTTTTATACAGAAAATAAACGGTGAAATCAAACTTAAATGTTAGGGGTCTTTTCGCTAAACAGGTTGATAATTAAATAAATACACCGGATAATATGTTATTAGATGTGTCATCACTTTTGATGCACCCGGTAGGTAGAATAACTAGTAATACTAAATCTTTACATTCGGTGGGATCGGGAATTATAAAAATGTCAAAGAAGTTTTATTCGGGAATACTACAGGATCCGGTCCTTGAATTAAAATGTCAAGGGGCCCTGGCCAGACGCCTGGCACCCCTCAAGATTTCAATTAGAACGGCTTTGCGAATTAAAAGATCAAGGAGCCCTGGCCAGACGCCTGGCACTCCTCAATATTTCAATCGGGACGGAATTTGGAAATCGGGAGTAAATATTAAAGGGATTTGTTCTCAAACTAAAATATCGAAGAAGCTTTATACGGGAAGGCTACAGGATCTGGTCCTTGAATTAAAATATCAAAGGGCCCTGGCCAGACGCCTGGCACCCCTCAAGATTTCAACTAGGACGGCTTTACGAATCAAAAGATCAAGGAGCCCTGGCCAGACGCCTGGCACTCCTCAATATTTTAAATCGGGACGGGATTAGAAATCGGGAGTAAATATTAAAGGGGTTTGTTCTTAAACCAAAATATCGAAGGGCCCTGGCCAGACGCCTGGCACCCCTCAAGTTTTCAATTTAGAACGGCTTTATGAATTAAAAGATCAAGGAGCCCTGGCCAGACGCCTGGCACTCTTCAATATTTTAAATCGGGACGGGATTGGAAATCGGGAATAAATATCAAAGGATTTTCAAGAGGAAATTATACTTGAGTTCGGAAATATTTGTTAGGAAACGGAACTACTGATTCTTACTGTAAAATATAATTCTAATACAATGGAATAAACTTTATTTATTAAGGATTGAAAAGACCGCCTATTTTAAATGTAAATAGTTTCCAATTAATTCTTACCTTCGCAGCAACGGTTTCAACTTTTATCAAATAAAAGTAAATTACTAAAACAGAAAAATCAAAAAGGCAAACTGCAAAAAAAAAATGAGAAATATTAAAACAACAACAATAAAAAACGGCAGACGGATCGTTGAACGGTAGCTAGCTTGCTTCAGCCGTGGCCAGGTAGAACTTAACTTTCGACTCTCTGACTCTCAGGGCTTCGTCTCCCTATCCCCCTCTCTCGATCAGCTTGACCTGCGCGCTACCTACTCTATAGTTAGTGGCAGTGGGGAAACATGAATTTTCGAACCGCAGCGCGATGAAATTACAATTTTATTTCAAAACCCGGAGAGAATATTTAATATTTAAATTATTTTACACATATTCGGAGGGTATAACGGGTTATAAACAATATTTACTGGCTAATTATATTTAAAACAAAATAATTCTGAACGGATGAAAAAAAACCTCGTTACATCCCCCCCTTACTTCGGTAAAAAAAAAATTAAAGGACGCAAGAATCGCTTTCGTGCTTTACATTTTTTTTTCCTATGACCTACTACCTATGAAACAAATATAATAGTATTACAAAATTTCTTAAAACTAAAAGCAGTCTATGTGCCGGAATTATCCGGACTTTATTTGATGTAGTCGTGGTTAGAGTCGGTAGCTTCTGCTACGAACTCCGGAGCTTGGTCCAAATCCTCGGACTCTGATATTTTGGTGCAGGCGGGAGTATCTTTCGGGTAGGCGGTTGGTTGCCGGTAGTGATGACATGGAACAACTACATAAGTCGCATTGTACACCCTTCTCCTGGGTTGCCCGTCGTGGACGGGAATTAGAACGGGATACTAGGTGAGCCTGAACGGCTACGGACTTCATCGGTCTCATTACTCGGGAACGGTCGGTAGTCCGGTCACATGGACAGTCTCGGGACATTTTCCCTACTCTCCCACATCGGGAGCAGAATATGATAGCTCGACGCGTACAATCATGTCGGTGGTGGCCAGAGGTTCCACACCTCCAACAAAGGTCAGTGGTGATGCGTATGAAACTCTCCGATTCCGGGCGGTTTCGCTTCCTTTTGGTTCGCGGAGAAAGAACATCGGACTGGGAATAGCCAGCTTTCTGCTGCTGCTGTATCCGGGGAACTTCAACTGTTTCGTTAATTTCTTCTGAGACCCTTTTCACGGGCGCCAAATTTGTGATACGCGTGGATAAACCCTCCGCATCATCTGATAGACTATCGGCGGTGTCGTAAAAACTCAACACTTCATAGGATGACTCTGACTCGGAATCCATTTTCCTCTGTTGTGACGGTTTGTACTTCTGGCATTGTAAACACCGGCGAACGTGCTTGGTGATGTCTCGAAACATTCCAGGCCAATAGTACGACTTAGCAATACGGGTGATAGTCTTAGCAATTCCCAGATGCCCTGCATTAGGAGCGTCATGATTCTCTTGGAGGACTCGGGTTCTGTCGGATTTTGCTATGCACAGTTTCCATGGATCACTCATCTCAGGTTCTCTGAAATCATTTATATCCCAGAAATGACGGTACAAACGGCCTTCTTTGATGCAGTAGTCAGGGAGCTTGTCCGGTTCCTTCAGGACTTCTTCCTTTTTATTCCGGTACCATGAACATTCGGTGGGTACATCGGTCAGACAGAGTACAGATGGTGGGTCGGCCTCGGTGGTCATTGGAAGCGGATTTCTGGACAGGGCGTCGGCCACACGGTTTAGAGCACCTTTACGATACTGTATCTCGAAGTCATATTGTTGCAGAAAGATACTCCATCGCGCTAAGCGTCCGGACGGACTAGCTATGTAATGTAACCATCTAAGGGACTGATGATCGGTAACAACCGTGAAATGGTAGCCCTCTAAATAAGGACGCATCTTTTCAATCCCCCATACAATGGCAAGACATTCTTTTTCCGTGACGGAGTAATTTTTCTCGGCAGGACTCAAAGTGCGGCTTGCATAAGCTACGACGTGTTCATGTCCATCCTGTTGTTGGGTAAGGGCTATTCCTAACCCATACTCGGAGGCATCGGTCTGTAGAGTGAACGGTATACTGAAATTGGGACATCTTAATACAGGAGCTTCCGACAAGCAGGTTTTAATTTTCGTGAAAGCGGTTTCTTGATCTTCAGTCCATTTCCATCGCTGAGATTTCCGGAGCAATTTTGTCAACGGAGCCACCTTTTGGGAAAACGATGGCACGAACCTCCTATACCAGGATGCAACTCCCAAAAACCTTCTTAGTTCTCGGATATTTCTCGGGGCTGCAAATTTAATTATACTCTCGACCTTTTCTGGATCGGTACGGATTCCATCTCCAGTGATTACATGGCCTAAGTATTTCATTGATGGTGAACAAAAATGACATTTTTCCGGATTTAGTTTCAGCCGTGCTGCTCGTAATCGGCGGAACACTTCGGACAGCTTTTCCAAATGTTGCTCAAACGTTTCCCCCAGCACGATTATGTCATCCAGATATGCAAATGCGTAAGGGTCCAAATCCGGACCTATTAACTGATCAACCAGTCTCTGGAATGTGGCTGGTGCGGAGTGTAAGCCAAATGGAAGAACCGTGAATTGAAACAATCCACGTCCCGGTGCGGTGAAGGCGGTGATGGGTTTGCTTTCGGGTGTTAACGGAACTTGCCAATACCCACTCTTCAGATCCAAACTGGAAATATATTTGGCTTTTCGCAGCTTATCCAGGATAGCATTGATAAATGGAAGCGGGTAGGCATCCTTCATGGTAACCACATTAACTTTACGAAAATCAATGCAGAAGCGGTTTTTCCCATCCTTTTTCTTCACGATTACTATCGGAGAACTCCACGGACTTGTAGAGGGCTCTATTACTCCTTCTTTCAACATGGCGTCTATTTCAGTATTGCAAATTTCTTGCATTTTCGGATTCTGAGGTCGGTATCTCTGTTTGATCGGACGGGGTTGTAGCAGACGTATCTCATGCTCAACTAGTGTCGTTGGACCTTGAATCTTCTCAAACCTTGGCAACTCACGGCTTAGGAAAATGTTCAGTCTATCTGTCTGTTCTTTGGATAAATTCCTTTCCAAAATCGGCGTTATTGTTTCCAACGGACATCCTATATAACTAAAATTCTCGTCATCCCCTAAATCTTCCCGGGAGAACGCAGATAATTTAGAAACGGGTTGCTCCTCATCGACCCCTAACACCAGGGAGGACGCAGAGACTTCGGTAACAAATTGCTCCTTGTTAACCCCTAGCTCCAGGGAAAACGCAGAGACTTCGGAAACAAGTTGCTCCTTGTCAACCCCTAACACCAGGGAAGACGTAGAGACTTCAGAAACAGAGTTTTCTTCAACAACCCCTAACAGCACCGGGGAAGAATCAGAAGTTTTGACAACGGACTGCTCCTTGTCAACCCCTAACAACTCCGGGGTAGACGCAGAGACTTCAACAACAGATTTTTCTTCATTAACCCCTAACAGCACCGGGGAAAACTTAGAAGTTTTAACAACAGATTGCTCCTTGTCCACCCCTAACAACTCCGGGAAAGACGCAGAGACTTCAGACATAGATAGGCTTCGAGAACAGTGGTCTTCAGCAAAACGATGGTTGGCTTCTTCCTTACATATCATTGGTACAGTGGCATCGATTTCTTTCGTGGGTGTGTTCACTTTCTCCAGTATTCCAACGGGACTTGCTAATGATGAACGTCTTACTAGTTCATTATTGATATATATATTTCCGGTTCCTAATTCCAAACGGAAATTATATTTTCGGAGAACATCGTGTCCTAAAACAATATCGGTTATCAGACCAGGGAAATGTTCGAACGGTCCTTCCATAATGATGTCATGGGTCTTCAATTTTAGCTCATAAGAGTCGGCGATAGAGACCAAATTTCCATTAGCTAAACGGGCCTTCGTAACTTGACGGGCGGTGGTTTGCTTTCTTTGGGAAAATGTCTTAGCTATCTGATCACCGATGTATGATTTCGCCGCTCCGGTATCTAACAATGCTTTAAACTTATAGTTTTCAATTTCGACGTCGATGTGCGGACGGAAATCGGTCATTTCTTCTGGTATTTCAGCATGAGAGGCAAATATTTGCGGAAGCTGTGTCGGCCTCTCCTCGGGACAGCTTCGGATTAGTTTTCCTGCCTCCTGCAGGAACAATCCCTGGAAAATACTCCTTCCTTATGGCAACGGGAACAGAATATCTTCTGAGGGTTCTGACAATTGTTTCGGTAGTGTCCAGATTCACCGCAGCGGAAACAGATTGGTTGCCGGGAAGATGAGCCAGACGGTTGATTGGTACTTACATGTGGCGGACGGCGAGGAGTATCGGATGATGTCGGTTGGCTGGTACCGGGAATGGGCTCTCTGTACGGACCAGGATTCGAGTTATGGGACGTTCCATATCTGGGTGTATACATCGGCTGCGGACGGGTTGATCCACGGTTCGGTCCACTGTGGCTGGGTACATTCTGGAGTTCTTTTCTAAGAAGCTCATATTCCCTTACCACTTGACAAAATGTGGAGAAGTCATCAAAGTCCCCTTTTCGAATTTGCAGACGATATTCGGGCAAAAGGTTACGGTACAACCATGCTAACTGTTGTTCAGGAGTTAGCTTCCCATGTCTTCGCATGAGAGTTTGTAGTTCGGTCATGTAGGTAGCCACGGACTCATTTCTCCTTTGTAGACGTCGGCCAATCTCGGCTTCTAAGTCAACTTCATAGTTGACGGGATAGAAGAAAATTCGGAAATCGCTTTCAAAATCGTTCCAGCTGGTATATCTACTTCGGTTGTTTCGGTACCATAATGCGGGTTCGCCGGACAGCAATTCCGGCAAAACAGGAAGCAAATTGTCTTTCTGGACATTCTTTGCCGTACATATTTCTTCAATCCTTTCTATAAACGCGGCAGGATCTCCTCGATTTCCAAAGCACACCTTCCAATCGTGTACGTTTATCGGTGGAGTTGCCATCGCGGTCGGATATTCCACAGGTTCCTCTTGGTCTATAGCGGTTCGGGGAGCAATATTCCTTCGTCTCAAAAAGTTGACGAGTCTTTTCCGTTTGTTAGGAACGGTTCCAGCAACCGATAAATTTCTCTCTTTTAATTCGATAGTAAGACCCTCGTTTTTCAGTAAATATACCCAACTTACTCGATGGTCTGTGACTTCTTCCACGGAACTTACGGTCGGTAGTTGGGACGGTACCAAAATAACAGATTCGGAGTCTTCCGCTCCTCCTTGGTCAAACAGATGGGTCAAGTCAATATTTTCAGAGTTTTCTCCAGACATAAACGGCTATTTCGGCTAGACAGTGGTAACTAGTTCGGTTTGTATGTCTAACTCAACTCTCCTCTTCTTCTTCAATCTTCGCAGCTTCGCAAAACAGTCTTCGCAGCACAAGAAAACAGTTTTACCATAGTCCTTACACCTTCGCAAAAAAAACAAAAAAAATACAAATAAACAAGCCATAAATATAACAATCAGGTCCCTGCTCGGGCGCCAAATTTGTGACGTCTTTTTTTACCTACCCTTTGGATTTTACCAACAGGGCACGCCACTTTTGACACCCTCGACAACTTACACTTTCTCGGGCGCCAGATTTTTAGCGTGGTTAACTCCACGGCCCCTTGACTTCAATCGTCAAGAGTTCCAGGTAGCCTCAGATGGAGGTACGGTAATTTCCAGGGGTCTAGTTATATCCCAATCCGGCCGGGGTAGTGGTCTTTGTTGTTCCTGAAACAAAAGTTTACCCTCCTGGTCCACGATGCGGGAAAGCTAAATTCGTGCAGCTAAGCGCCTACTCTACTTATAGGGAAACTCTACACTCTACAGCAGGTCAGAAAAACACATAGGTTCAGTTAAGTTTTATTACACCTACCCTCAATAGTATATACAATGGTTGTGGCTGCCTGAAGCCGTTATAATATTAATAATAAAAAACACTATTATACAAGAAAAAGCGTCAATACTCTGGTATCCAAAAGCACAAATATATAAGCAAACTAGAGGTACAATTAACATGCGCAAGTTAGAGACGAAGCGGGCAGGACATAAGCAAGAGAGGTTTATAAGTTTAATAATGGTTTTATACAGAAAATAAACGGTGAAATCAAACTTAAATGTTAGGGGTCTTTTCGCTAAACAGGTTGATAATTAAATAAATACACCGGATAATATGTTATTAGATGTGTCATCACTTTTGATGCACCCGGTAGGTAGAATAACTAGTAATACTAAATCTTTACATTCGGTGGGATCGGGAATTATAAAAATGTCAAAGAAGTTTTATTCGGGAATACTACAGGATCCGGTCCTTGAATTAAAATGTCAAGGGGCCCTGGCCAGACGCCTGGCACCCCTCAAGATTTCAATTAGAACGGCTTTGCGAATTAAAAGATCAAGGAGCCCTGGCCAGACGCCTGGCACTCCTCAATATTTCAATCGGGACGGAATTTGGAAATCGGGAGTAAATATTAAAGGGATTTGTTCTCAAACTAAAATATCGAAGAAGCTTTATACGGGAAGGCTACAGGATCTGGTCCTTGAATTAAAATATCAAAGGGCCCTGGCCAGACGCCTGGCACCCCTCAAGATTTCAACTAGGACGGCTTTACGAATCAAAAGATCAAGGAGCCCTGGCCAGACGCCTGGCACTCCTCAATATTTTAAATCGGGACGGGATTAGAAATCGGGAGTAAATATTAAAGGGGTTTGTTCTTAAACCAAAATATCGAAGGGCCCTGGCCAGACGCCTGGCACCCCTCAAGTTTTCAATTTAGAACGGCTTTATGAATTAAAAGATCAAGGAGCCCTGGCCAGACGCCTGGCACTCTTCAATATTTTAAATCGGGACGGGATTGGAAATCGGGAATAAATATCAAAGGATTTTCAAGAGGAAATTATACTTGAGTTCGGAAATATTTGTTAGGAAACGGAACTACTGATTCTTACTGTAAAATATAATTCTAATACAATGGAATAAACTTTATTTATTAAGGATTGAAAAGACCGCCTATTTTAAATGTAAATAGTTTCCAATTAATTCTTACCTTCGCAGCAACGGTTTCAACTTTTATCAAATAAAAGTAAATTACTAAAACAGAAAAATCAAAAAGGCAAACTGCAAAAAAAAAAATGAGAAATATTAAAACAACAACAATAAAAAACGGCAGACGGATCGTTGAACGGTAGCTAGCTTGCTTCAGCCGTGGCCAGGTAGAACTTAACTTTCGACTCTCTGACTCTCAGGGCTTCGTCTCCCTATCCCCCTCTCTCGATCAGCTTGACCTGCGCGCTACCTACTCTATAGTTAGTGGCAGTGGGGAAACATGAATTTTCGAACCGCAGCGCGATGAAATTACAATTTTATTTCAAAACCCGGAGAGAATATTTAATATTTAAATTATTTTACACATATTCGGAGGGTATAACGGGTTATAAACAATATTTACTGGCTAATTATATTTAAAACAAAATAATTCTGAACGGATGAAAAAAAACCTCGTTACACTGTGATAACCGAAAAAGGGACTCCTTCTAGGTACGGTCATAACTTCTCCACTGCCCATAACACAGCCAGACATTCCCGTTCAGTAGTGGAATAGACCCTCTCCTGCCTACTCAATGACCGACTCAAATAACAAACAACGCGGTCTCCTTCAGGATGAGGTTGGACGAGAACAGCCCCAAGTCCATACCCCCTAGCATAACAATGAACTTCAAACGGAAGATTGTAATCCGGACAGCTTAACACAGGAGCCTTTACCAAACATTCCTTAATCTTACTAAAAGAGGCATCACACTCTGGTGTCCAGACGAACTTCCTACCCTTACGCAACAAAGCTGTGATCGGAGAAATCAAAGTAGAGAAATCAGGAATAAACCTGCGATACCACGAGAAAGTGCCAATTACACAACGCACATCCTTCACACATTTCGGAGGCGGTAACATCAACATAGCCTTGACCTTATCAGGATCCACATGAAGTTCAGTACTATCTACAACATAACCCAAGTACTTCAACTGAGGTCGACAGAAAAAACACTTATCCCAGCTGACGGTCAAACTGGCCTTACCAATCCGCCTAAAAACTTCCCCCAAAACGGCAAAGTGCTCTTCAAAGGTTTGAGTAACAATAACCACATCATCGAGATAGGTAAAAACGTTGGGTTCCAAGTCGGGTCCAAGAACTTGATCGATAAGTCGTTGCCAAGTAGCTGGAGCATTATGGAGACCAAAACGCATCCGTTTAAATTGAAATAGACCACGTCCCGGAACAGTAAAAGCGGTATAAGGCCTTGAAGACTCCGCAACCCTCACCTGCCAATAAGCAGACTTAATATCCAGAGTAAAAATATAGTGAGCATTCCGAAGCTTATCCAAAGTGTTGGAAATGTAGGGGAGAGGATAACTATCCCGTTCAGTGACAGCGTTTAATTTGCGATAATCCACGCAGCAGCGGAAAGTACCGTCCTTCTTTTTAACTAGTAAAATGGGCGAACTCCACGGACTGTTTGACCTCTCAATTACACCAAGACGAAGCATTTCCTCTAACTCCTTACCAATGTGCCCTTGCATCACTGGGGAAACTGGATAATATCGTTGTTTAATAGGCGGGGAATGACAAACTATAGTATGTTCCGCAACATTCGTACAACCAAGACTAGTTCCCAATATAACCTTATTATGCTCAATCACTGCATCCAACCGAGACTTCTGTAAGTCGCTTGGCGAATATCTACTACGAAGATGATCTACAGTTGCAGTCCCAACAGGTGACTCTGAAAAATGCCATTCATTGTGTCTCAAGTCTGGAACAACTCCCATGATTTTCCAAAAGTCTGCTCCCAAGATGAGCGTATGAGGGACGTCCAATACCACCAAGACAGAGATGATCTTCAATTGATCGCGAAGAGAAAATGGAACTAAACACTCACCAATAGACTCACACATCTGTTCATTCGCAACTCTGCAACTAGTTCTCTTAGTGGTGTCCACCTCTAAGCCTAAAGTCTGCAACAGTTTCCAACCAGTACTACCCAAAATCGTTCTCGTAGCTCCCGAATCCAAAAGTCCTAATACCTCAGACTCCAAAACATTCACCTTAAGATACGGCCTCTCATCGTTCACAGCATGATCTAAAATAAAATCAAGAATAGGTTGAACTTCGGTCGAACGTCTTACAGCGCTACCTCTTCGACCAGTTAAGAACGCCTGTTCTCGTTTCCCTGGCTACACTTGGGACAGGTCCTCACAGTATAACCTTCTCGCTGACATTTAAAGCATTTCAATTGCTTGGGAAGAACACATCCAATGGCTACCGATGACTTTTTATCGCTCGACAAATTCTCTACATCCAAGCGATCTACGGGCTGACATGAATCAACCTCGACAAAAGCCAGATCCTTCTCTAAGACATTACCCCTACGAACACTGGGCTCGACATAACTGTTAATCGCATCGCGCCTATCCTCCATACGACGACATACATGCCTCAACTCCTCAATAGTAGTAGGTAGTGGATCTCTTAAGCGGTCTTGGTAAAAAGGGTGCAAATTCTTTACAATAATTGCCATCTTGGCTCCCTCAGGAACAAAACAACCTAACCTACTAAAATAACTTGACATGATCACACGATATACTCCTATTGATTCTGACGAGTGCTGAGTCCTCTTCCTAAGCTCGTCGAACAAATCATCCGTATGATGAGCGGTCAAATACTCTTTTCTAAATTCATCCTTCAACTCGTTCCAAGAATGCACTCGCAGTCTGACATCCTTGTAGAATTGGTATGCCTTGTCCGAAAATAGATCTACACCAGAACCCAACAACACATCGTCTGGAACATGACGAGCAATTTTAAGTTCTTCTACCCGTTCCAGAAAAGCTGTAATGGACAAAGATCTAGAAGAACCAGAAAACTTCTCCAAACCCCACTTATGTGGTGGTATCATCTTTGAAAGGAAGCTGTTTGATACGTTACCGTGTGTGGTATTAATCGGTGGGTGATTTGCAACGGGAGACGAACTAGCGACATTCTGCACACCAGCCAAAAATTGTCCTGTCAGATTGCCAGTAATGACATCTAAAGCTGCTGGCACAACAACTTCAGCAGTAATACGAGTGGATATGGCGTTAAATCTATCATAGAGACCTATCAACTTAGTTAGCAACTCCGACCTTTTTGTTTCCTTCTCAGCATCCCCTGCGGCATCCAATTGATCAAACCTATTCAATGCGTGAGATACCTTTGTCTGCAACTTCTGTGTTTCACTGACATTGGAACTGGGACTGTAACTAGCCAACAAACTTTCGAGCTCTGTACATTTCCTAATAATAGCAGCCTCATCTTCCTCAAATGGGAATGAGTATTTGGGATACCTGAAACTTTCACCAGATTTCTCCATACGAAGAGCCATAGGAAGCTGAGTACGCATCTCCTCCGCAGTTCCGATCTTAACACCCCTAAACTTAAGCTCTCACTCAAGCTCCTCTTTCTCCAACCTATTAATAAACATTTTCCGAGCCATCTTGGTGTCAATATCAACAACGAGTCAAGGATACGAGAAAAATATCAACAATATAATCACCCTCAGTTATAAAAAACGATATTTACAAGCTATGACGAGCAATACAACAGGGTAGGGAAAATAATATAATATATAGCACACTTAATACACTACAACTACGATGCAATAATCAGTTTATCAAAAAGGTAACCATATACTCAATATACTTGGTTTCACAAGGAACAGCCATATAACTACCAAAAAAACTATAGCAAGCCTAGCTTATGAACAAAAACATGCCCCCACTAAATAAAAAAGGGCCCCACGTTGGGCGCCAAAAATGTAACCTTAAAATTGAGCTCAAGTCCAAAAAAGAATAAAGTTATAAAATTTAAATATTAAAAAAAAAAATGCAAGATTATAAATTAATTTGTCTTCTTGGTTACATAAGTTTCGGTTGCTCCGGTGACAACCTTAGGCCTTCGACGTCGCTCAGAACGGAGGTAGGGGTGGATCCCTCTTATTGATCTTCCGGACAAAATAGTAGACAACTTGTGTGGGCACCAACTGAGTTTTCCACTTTGGCCTAGCACGACTAATTTCCCCCGATAACCCAGTAAAACAAGGGATGAAAATAAAAGGCAAACCTAAGCTTATGTTCCTTATAATAACTAAAATAAAATAAAAACATTTAATACCCTTAAGGGGTGTTTTACAAATAACTACTACCACTACTGAAAACCCTAGTAAAAGCCCCCCCCCCACTTTAAAAAAAGAAAAATAGTGTGAACATCTGTTTCACACCAATAGTCAAACTATTAACACTAAAATTCCAAGCTATACCAGTTAATTTGACCTACTTAGTGTGAAATTAATATGGCTGTTCGAGTGTACCAATACAGATTAAATACAAACTTTCAATTATATGTTACCTGAAAAGTAGTGTAAAGTTTATAAAAAAAACAATTCCATATAAGGCGACACCGTAGTCAAGGCGTTGGTACCAAGGCAGAGACGCATGCGCAAGTGGATAAAATTATGAAAATTAGATTGTGAAAATTCACCGCAAAATATTAATTTCCACCATTACAATTGCATAATAAAATAAATCAGTAAGGAACTACCTAGCTAATGTATATACATGTTGGCGTATAGCCTAAAATAAAAATAAGTAAATAACTCAGAAAAACCCCCGATACCGGTTTACCCTCAATGTGGTCTTCTTCAAGAAGTTGTTGGAAAGTAGCAGCAAACTGCAGAAGACATCACAATCTATCTACCAGGTAGACTCCAAATGTCCCGAAGTGTGTATCTGGAAGGTGGTAAGTATACCCTGGCCCCACAGGTGAAGTGTGTATAATCTGGCCCCACAGGTGAACCCTTAAAAATTAAAACAGGTGTCAGCTAAAAACTGAGCCTATACAGGAACCAATCCAACCCCCCCGACAAGTTAAGCTTGTCTCGGCCTATGTCAGAAGCTAATTTTTTAAGAATTTACAAGTACGTACAAATCAAAATCAACCCCAAATTAACTGAATCAAACCCACAAAGCAGTCATAAGGCCTACTTACAATCAACAGTGTCAGCAACAGTATACTACACTGAATTTAAATCAAATAATCAGAATGCGATAAGCATCTAAAATAAACTGTTTTTGGTCATAGCCAGGGTAAGTTTGAAGAACCACCCACGAATTATAGTATTCGTTAGACTAAAGCGGGCAAAGAAAATATACACAGGGTAACAGAATAGACTGTCTTAATCAAAAATTTACAATCAACAGGTAGTATTTTACCACCAACTGTTTTATCTACAAAAACTACAAATCTATGAGACATACCTTTTCCAAAAAGGGTCCAATACTCAAAATTTTCCTCTTACTGGACGGCTACCAACAAATAACGAACCAACAACAGCATGTGGCACACCTTCAATTTCAAAACTTCAACGCTGGCGATTTCCTTTAAATAGTGATAAATACATAGTGATGCGAAATCAGTAAGTAGAGAAAATACTTACAATCGTTCTAGTGCAATATATCCCCTATAAGGGTTTGTGAAAACGGCTTCCAGAACAGGACGGAATTCTTCAACAATACGAACTCCCGTAGAACCAAAATACTAGCCGTATATTCCACAACTCATTCAGAACCAGAACCTATAAATCCCAGCAGGGGATGACTACCCAGTCATTAATAAAATTCAGATTCTAGTTCCATGCACTTTTGCTAACCATCTATCAAGTAGGAGCACACACCGGAAAGAAGGGTGACTGACACTTCCTCAACGTCAATACAGAATACTACCATAAAGAAACCTACCCGAAACATACATCCGAACTACACTGCTCACTACTCCGAGCGTGTTCCGCACAGATCAAGTCATGAAGTGCTACACTTCCCTCTATGTAAGTCAACTCTTAAAGTCACAGAGCATTGCTCTATCTATGCTGACATCGGCGCGACAAACTAAGTTGTCTGTGGACTCTTAAAGTCACAGAGCAAACGCTCTACCTATACCGACAACATCAGCGCGACAAACTTAGTTGTCTGTGGACTCGTAAAATCACAGAGCAACGCCTAACATCAAGTACGACTACACTCAGCGGCATGACGAACGAACGCTTTTATCCAAGACACAGCTGTCAAGGCCAAATGTCAATGTCAGCAGTAATACGAGTGGATATGGCGTTAAATCTATCATAGAGACCTATCAACTTAGTTAGCAACTCCGACCTTTTTGTTTCCTTCTCAGCATCCCCTGCGGTATCCAATTGATCAAACCTATTCAATGCGTGAGATACCTTTGTCTGCAACTTCTGTGTTTCACTGACATTGGAACTGGGACTGTAACTAGCCAACAAACTTTCGAGCTCTGTACATTTCCTAATAATAGCAGCCTCATCTTCCTCAAATGGGAATGAGTATTTGGGATACCTGAAACTTTCACCAGATTTCTCCATACGAAGAGCCATAGGAAGCTGAGTACGCATCTCCTCCGCAGTTCCGATCTTAACACCCCTAAACTTAAGCTCTCACTCAAGCTCCTCTTTCTCCAACCTATTAATAAACATTTTCCGAGCCATCTTGGTGTCAATATCAACAACGAGTCAAGGATACGAGAAAAATATCAACAATATAATCACCCTCAGTTATAAAAAACGATATTTACAAGCTATGACGAGCAATACAACAGGGTAGGGAAAATAATATAATATATAGCACACTTAATACACTACAACTACGATGCAATAATCAGTTTATCAAAAAGGTAACCATATACTCAATATACTTGGTTTCACAAGGAACAGCCATATAACTACCAAAAAAACTATAGCAAGCCTAGCTTATGAACAAAAACATGCCCCCACTAAATAAAAAAGGGCCCCACGTTGGGCGCCAAAAATGTAACCTTAAAATTGAGCTCAAGCCCAAAAAAGAATAAAGTTATAAAATTTAAATATTAAAAAAAAAATGCAAGATTATAAATTAATTTGTCTTCTTGGTTACATAAGTTTCGGTTGCTCCGGTGACAACCTTAGGCCTTCGACGTCGCTCAGAACGGAGGTAGGGGTGGATCCCTCTTATTGATCTTCCGGACAAAATAGTAGACAACTTGTGTGGGCACCAACTGAGTTTTCCACTTTGGCCTAGCACGACTAATTTCCCCCGATAACCCAGTAAAACAAGGGATGAAAATAAAAGGCAAACCTAAGCTTATGTTCCTTATAATAACTAAAATAAAATAAAAACATTTAATACCCTTAAGGGGTGTTTTACAAATAACTACTACCACTACTGAAAACCCTAGTAAAAGCCCCCCCCCACTTTAAAAAAAGAAAAATAGTGTGAACATCTGTTTCACACCAATAGTCAAACTATTAACACTAAAATTCCAAGCTATACCAGTTAATTTGACCTACTTAGTGTGAAATTAATATGGCTGTTCGAGTGTACCAATACAGATTAAATACAAACTTTCAATTATATGTTACCTGAAAAGTAGTGTAAAGTTTATAAAAAAAACAATTCCATATAAGGCGACACCGTAGTCAAGGCGTTGGTACCAAGGCAGAGACGCATGCGCAAGTGGATAAAATTATGAAAATTAGATTGTGAAAATTCACCGCAAAATATTAATTTCCACCATTACAATTGCATAATAAAATAAATCAGTAAGGAACTACCTAGCTAATGTATATACATGTTGGCGTATAGCCTAAAATAAAAATAAGTAAATAACTCAGAAAAACCCCCGATACCGGTTTACCCTCAATGTGGTCTTCTTCAAGAAGTTGTTGGAAAGTAGCAGCAAACTGCAGAAGACATCACAATCTATCTACCAGGTAGACTCCAAATGTCCCGAAGTGTGTATCTGGAAGGTGGTAAGTATACCCTGGCCCCACAGGTGAAGTGTGTATAATCTGGCCCCACAGGTGAACCCTTAAAAATTAAAACAGGTGTCAGCTAAAAACTGAGCCTATACAGGAACCAATCCAACCCCCCCGACAAGTTAAGCTTGTCTCGGCCTATGTCAGAAGCTAATTTTTTAAGAATTTACAAGTACGTACAAATCAAAATCAACCCCAAATTAACTGAATCAAACCCACAAAGCAGTCATAAGGCCTACTTACAATCAACAGTGTCAGCAACAGTATACTACACTGAATTTAAATCAAATAATCAGAATGCGATAAGCATCTAAAATAAACTGTTTTTGGTCATAGCCAGGGTAAGTTTGAAGAACCACCCACGAATTATAGTATTCGTTAGACTAAAGCGGGCAAAGAAAATATACACAGGGTAACAGAATAGACTGTCTTAATCAAAAATTTACAATCAACAGGTAGTATTTTACCACCAACTGTTTTATCTACAAAAACTACAAATCTATGAGACATACCTTTTCCAAAAAGGGTCCAATACTCAAAATTTTCCTCTTACTGGACGGCTACCAACAAATAACGAACCAACAACAGCATGTGGCACACCTTCAATTTCAAAACTTCAACGCTGGCGATTTCCTTTAAATAGTGATAAATACATAGTGATGCGAAATCAGTAAGTAGAGAAAATACTTACAATCGTTCTAGTGCAATATATCCCCTATAAGGGTTTGTGAAAACGGCTTCCAGAACAGGACGGAATTCTTCAACAATACGAACTCCCGTAGAACCAAAATACTAGCCGTATATTCCACAACTCATTCAGAACCAGAACCTATAAATCCCAGCAGGGGATGACTACCCAGTCATTAATAAAATTCAGATTCTAGTTCCATGCACTTTTGCTAACCATCTATCAAGTAGGAGCACACACCGGAAAGAAGGGTGACTGACACTTCCTCAACGTCAATACAGAATACTACCATAAAGAAACCTACCCGAAACATACATCCGAACTACACTGCTCACTACTCCGAGCGTGTTCCGCACAGATCAAGTCATGAAGTGCTACACTTCCCTCTATGTAAGTCAACTCTTAAAGTCACAGAGCATTGCTCTATCTATGCTGACATCGGCGCGACAAACTAAGTTGTCTGTGGACTCTTAAAGTCACAGAGCAAACGCTCTACCTATACCGACAACATCAGCGCGACAAACTTAGTTGTCTGTGGACTCGTAAAATCACAGAGCAACGCCTAACATCAAGTACGACTACACTCAGCGGCATGACGAACGAACGCTTTTATCCAAGACACAGCTGTCAAGGCCAAATGTCAATGTCATCCAATAAATAATTCGACTTTCTAAACAACAACAGAGAAAAATATAATATATATTATAAATTATTCAAATAAATTTGAGCAATAGATAGTACCACAATACCCTCCTATCAAAGTAAACAAAGCAAGATCAAACACTCGGATTTAACATACAAAACACATGGCGATAACAGCTAATATAGATTATAAGTAGATGTTCAGAAAATATTCGAATGCCATCTTACATAGAAGATTTCTAACTAGTATGTATTTGCTTAAGCCAAAATATGGTAGATAAGTGAGGAAAATATACCTCTAACTCAAAAGTAAAGTATGTCTATATAGATCAGTAAGTTTTATCAAACCTAATTACTACTTTAAATGTTTTAGACTTCAAGTCAAGGAGTCAGTAATACTTTATAACTGAACCCTAATAAACTTTAGCGTTTATCAAGCTGAAGCGGACAAAGTATTTGGACCACTGTGGCTACACCCCAAAGGTGATATAATCAAAGCCAGAAACAAAATCAGTAGTCCCACGGTATCTAAAAACGAAAGTAAAATCCACAAGAGAGAAAACCCCTTACTACCCTTAATTATGAATTATAATATAACAAACAAAAAGAAACAACTAACATGAATATATGTATACGGACATTTACCAAGTAGGCGCTAGTTTTATTATTTACATTACCTAGCGACAAAATATAAAATTGTTGTCAAGATGTGAAGACAGGTATGGTTACAGCCTGCACCACTTCTCCGGAAGGATGATGGCAGAGTAGTCCCTAAAACTCTGGGCTGACAGAAACTATTTAACTACTGAAGTACTTTCGTAGTGATCAAATGATATTAGAAATATAGAGACAATATCGGTCAGGTAATTACTATATACAAATACTTAATATATACAATAGACGTAGTGACAAATTCAACCGTTACAATATTTCGGTATATCCATTTATTTCTTTTTCAGCGAAAAATTATTCACTTTATGAAACTTATTTATTCGTAAATACAGCTAATTAAATTTACCGAATATTAGAATTAACCACAGGTGTGTGAAATATTAATTTACTTGTATCGACAATGACCTAAAACTATTTACCGGATTTTCGTACACAAACATTTAATAAATCACGTGTTCTAAAAAATATAAATGCAGTTACGGGCTTTTAAGATGTATGCATTCTTTATTTTGACAAAATTTATTTATTTGAAAACCCAGTAAATGCAATTTAATTAATCCCCAATAGTTACTTTATGGTACTTCTTTCACGCGAAAACCCAACAAATGCATTTTAGGTTATCCCAACAGCTGGATCAACAGTTTACCCTTGCACGTGTTAGGCTGTAGACGTATTTATCGTAAATTTTCGATCCGAATTTATTTGTGTGAAATTATTTATAGTTTTTTGAGGTGAAAGTATAATAGTAAAATGAGTAAAAGAAGTAAAATGCTAGTGGATATGGTTACCAATAAACAATTATCTATTACGAATGGTATGTGATGTTTCATACTTGTAATAATATTGATGGTTAATTTTGGATTGTTTGACATCAATTAAAGTCGAGAGGTTATTTTTTAATTCAACTGCATCTCAATAAGTATCTAGCCAAAAAGCCTGTCTATCATTGCCAGATTATTGTACATTAAACGAAAAATTGTGTAATTCTCAATTTGTTTTACATAATAATTACACAGCAGTTATGTTTTCAGAATATTACGGTTTATTTAAATTTTATTTTGAAAATTTCTAGAAGCTCTTCATATTTGCAGATTATGTTAAATTAAATAATAGGTTTTAAAAAGGAAAATTTAAAATCTCTAGATAATTTGAAAGCTATATTCCTTTTATGAAGAAATAAACTGGTGCATTTAGAACGATCTTATTGTTGGCTCATTTTTTAAATACCACATTATTTTTATTTTTTGTTAGTAACCGAGGCAAAGGTTGTTAGCATAAGTGATGCTACGTCGGTGCTAGTGGACAAGGAATGTGGAATAACGGATAAGGAGAAAGTGGAAGATGATTTAGGCAAAGGTAAATTATGATGTTATACCTACGTTATTCCTTGACCAACATTTTTTAATGACTGATTTTCTGTAAGATTTCTTTTGGACTAAAAGTTATAAAGATCGTATTTTGAGTTGTGCCCCTTACTACAAATTTTTTTGTAAATTTTCACTTTTCAATTTTTATTTACAGTCTAAGTAGATTCTTCTGTAACCAATTTTTTTTCAGTGTCCAATACTGAGAATGTTAGCGAAGCTTCTTCTGAGTTAGATGAAAGTCAAAATCGGGTGGCAGACTTCATGGAAGAATTATTGGGGGATGGTATATTTAGCACAGGTAAATTTTCATTACTGCACTTTCTGATATTTGTTCCTATTATAAACTATATTGGTTTCAGGTGTTCCAGAGGCTGATGAATTTGAATTTCGGTCAGCACAGGAAGCTAATGGTGGTGATGAAACTGACTCTTTATTCGGAGGAGATTATTCTGACGTAGATCCAGATTATTCTACAGAATCATCTTCAGATTCTGAGGACATTGAAGAATCCCGAACTAATGTCGCGAACATACCTCGAAATACAACTTTAAACTTTGGTAGCAGTGAAATTTCACACTCTGAAGCATCTACAACAGTGGTAACATTGATATTGGAAAGGATTTTAGATAATGTACTGCGACAAATAATGAAACCTAAAAGATGGAGAAGAAGTAACCCTTCTGAATAGAAAATTAATGTTGCAAAAAGGAGGCGTGCAGAAGGGAGCTCATACATAATTAAAAATAAAGTTAGATCTGCCAAGATACCAAAACATGTCAACTGTGGTAAATGCAAATATAAGTGCACCGAAAAAAATTTCTGAAGACTATAGAAATAAAGTGTGTAGAAATTTCTGGAGTCTGGACTTCAAGTCTCAAAAAAAATTTATTTTACACAATATTGTGGTAAAACCAATAAGGACTAGACTTCTCCTTGAAAGTTCCCAAAGAAAGACTAGAAAATTCAGCAAGAACTGTTTCTTCCCACAAGCAAATGGTGAGAGGATACCAGTGTGCCAAAAATTTTTTACAACAACGCTCTGCATATCGCCAGATGTAATTACTCATGCTATAGAAAAAAATGATTCAACAGGCTGCTATGCAAAAGAAGATAAAGAAGATAATCGTGGAAAGCGGGAACCAGTCAACAAAACCAATGCTGAAGATGTACAATTTGTCAAAAGTCATATTGAGTCGTTTCCAGTAATGGACTCACATTATACACGGAAAGATTCAGTGCGAAAATACCTAGATCCAACCCTCAATATAACAAAAATGCACCAGCTTTATGTCGATCGGTGTACCGAAAGCAATCGGGCAGCAGTTTCCCAACATAAATATAGATCTGTTTTCTGCGAGGAATATAACCTTAGTTTCTTTGTTCCAAAGAAAGACCAATGTCACATATGTGTTAAATACGCGAATGCTGATCCAGAGCAGAAGAAAACTCTTGAAAAAGGGTATGAAGAACACAGAAAAAGAAACGAAATTTGTCAGGCAGCCAAAAACCAAGATAAAGAACGTTCAAATAAAGAAACAAAAATTTATGTCTGTAACTTTGGACCTACAAGCCATTTTACAAATACCGAAAGGATCGATTGGACAATTATACTATCGTAGGAAATTGGTAGTGTATAATCTAACCATTTTCTAGGCTCCACTACCCAACAATGCATATTGCTTGTGCTGGAACGAAATAAATGGCAAAAAGGTAGTTGCGAGATCGGTACTTGCATGTATTATTATTTAAATAATTGTTTAGGACCTGAAGTTGAGCATGTAACTATCTTTTCAGATACTTGCGGAGGTCAAAACCGCAATCAATTTATTGCTGTTCTCCTGTTGTGGCTGGTTCAAAATATAGATAACCTAAAAGTTATAGAACAAAAGTTCTTAGAAACAGGGCACACTTATATGGAGGCGGATTCTATGCACTCGGCCATAGAATCAGCCAGCAAACATGTAGATATTACTTGCATGAACGATTGGAAAAACGTATATAAACAGCCAGAAAAGAGAAGATAAAAACAGTAAACCACAAAAAGTATAGAATAGGACCTTATATAACCTTATATAACCTTATAAAGTCAATTACAACAAGTACAATGAAAAACAGAACAGTAGATACCAATGGTAATACGGTGCAGTGGTTAAAAATCAAAAGATTGAAATATATTAAAGGCGAGGAAAAAAATATTTTTTTCAATTATGATCTTTCTGAACAATTCAATTGTTTGAATATATCACAGGATATCCTTTTAAATTCCACAAGAACTGCTACTTTACGACCAAAAAGGCAAAAACAGATTTTAACCTCACAAATGCCTCAAGAAGTGCCTAGTCCGACTCCTAGTAAGTTACCGAAGTTATACAAGAATACCCTTCCTATAAGTGCAGCGAAAAAAAAAGGATTTGGTGAAGATGTGTACAGAAAGTATTTTTCCCGAAGAACTACATCATTGGATCACAAATTTAAAAACTACTACAAACGTAATAGAAGATCGTATTCCAGATGCAGCTATGGACGAAGAATCGGAGGAGGAAAATAATTCTTCTTAATTTTTTTAAATTGTCACTAGCGTCAAGCTGCTTATTTTTCAAATTTTTTCCAGTTTAAGTTGTTATCCTACATGAAATACTCTTAACGTTTCAAGTTTAAATACCGTCATAATGACTCTTTTGTAATTGTAAAGATAGAAATAAAAACCGAAAAAACTACTTTTATATTAATTAATGCGAGGGAAAACCCTATAAATGTCTCATCCAATTTTTTTTATGTAGTGCTTTTTATAAATTATCTATGAATATGTTGTCACGGATTCAAAATGACTCCTCCACAATTCCACATTTACAAATGATCTATAAAGCTCCCCTGGCATACTTTAAATACTCATTAAAGTTGCAAAAATCTTAAAAGAATCTTTAAACGCGTTTTTCTGGAAATATACGTTTTAGTAGTTACCGGGTTTTCGTTCTAACCCCTCGATATGATACATTGTCCGCCTTGTTTCGTTGTCATTACAATTCTGTCTCCATATCTTTCTCCCAATTTTTTTTTATGGTCTTGTCGTCTGAAATTTTATTTGTTAACGCTCCATTAATTCCGTTAAAGTAAACTGACAGTCTTCATTATTTTCGATGTAAGAAAATATCTGTTCCATAGCTGTTATAATATCACCATCTATAGGGCGACCTACTTTCTGGTCGGTTATTGGTGCACATAATTTCACAAAGCAATTATTGTGATATTTTGCTTCGGTGGCAACTAGGTCTATTTCAAAAATGATGCATTTCTTGATTTCCTTTGCCATTTCGTCTTCTCGCTTCTTTATTAAATCTAGAATAGTATTCCGAAAGCCGAGTGTTGTGACGTGTCTGATGATTTTACGTCGTTCTTTAGGCTTCCTTTTCTCCAAATTTTCATCAGCTTCACTTCCGCAAATAAAACAATACTTTCGAAAATCAAAAGCTGATTGATTTGATCGCATCTTCGCCTTGGGGGGGCTGATTTTAGATGTGCTGGCCGCATTCTCGGCTTTCTTTTACGTTTAAAAGCTCTATCGATACTAGCTTCTCGCAATGTTCGTAAACCACGTTCGACTGTTACTGTCGCCCCGTTTTTAAGCGATTTGTTACAAATGCAACAATCGCTATCCATTTTGAAATCTATTATATTAGGCACTGACGAACACACGTCCTTCTTATGGCAGAACCGATTCAATACTAACACGCAGAACGGGCCGCAGGCAGATTTTACAAGCTAGAACAAGACCAGGTCGCAGGTATAGAAACCCCTCGGTCGACCCAGCTGCTACCTACCAGGCGATTTCCTCGAAATATTTTATTTTGGATACATTGTTGTTTTAAAATTGTACGAAAAAGACTCTTTGAATTAGCTCATGGTATATTATTATATTTCAGACCTCAAATTAATTGTGGAAATAGGTATTTCTGTAGTGTTATCATTCAAATTAACGTTTAGGGCAAGTTTTTGCAGAAACGGTTGGTCCTACGGAAAAACTACTTCTATACGTTTTTGTAGAGAATTTTGTGTTCTTCAATTTCTCTATGTACTGTTTTCTAACTAAAGTCAATAGAAAAGAAGATATAAGCGAAAAACCAAATTTTTGCTACATTTGCGCCCTGCAGCTCGCGAAACTCAAGGTCGATTCACGGGTACTTTTCGGATGTTGTTTGAAAACACTAAATAAAGGTGTATACCAAAATTCAGCCCACTTTGAATGATTCCGAATGCTTCAAATGACTTATATTGACTTTTCCTTACCCATAGTTTAGAGGCTTCATTAATCTCTTCAATATCAAGATGTGGTGCAGTTGGTCTATCTTTTTTATGTATTTTCATAACTTTTCTGAAATGAATAATCCACGCGGAAGCTGGAATAATCCTGGACCATTTTGAAAGCCGATCAATATCAGGTAATGCTACAAATTCGTTAGGCTGATGTGTGTCAACACAAAGTAAAATTGTAGCTTCCCTATCATCTAAACAAATTGGTTCATTTGGCCCAAATTTGTTGGATTCTTTCAGGAAAGATGGTCCTTGTAACCAATCACCGTCTTCTTCGAAATTGGGTGATTTGAATTTCTTGGTTGCTAGGTCTGCTACATCAGAGGGTGCCCAGTGCCATGAATTTATTTCAGTTTCTTCTTTTATTTCTCCAGACGCTGTTCTGGTAACATCCCCATATCAGGGACCACTGGCTTGCATCTTCTTATTCTACACTCCTGACATTTGTGAAATAGCTTTTCACAGCTGATCGAATTTTTATAATCCGACTAGAAGGACCAATGTTGAATTATAAAACTTCGTTTTCAGTAACTTATCTGTTTTTTACTATATTTTTTTAACATACATAGACAACTCTATCGAAAAAATCTGACAACAAAACTTACATCAAAATACAGAGTGTATAAATTAATGCAAATAATGAATAAAAACAATATAAAATATGATTCAATGATAAAATCAATCACCCTCACACGGCTGGAATAACAACATGTCCACTGATACAGACACGAGAGAGAAGGAACTGAACATCACCAGGCCATATGAAGGTATGTTGAAATTTTTCATCAAGTTCTTCCTGTGACATCGGACAATGAGAATTGAGAGAATTATTGTGACCGCACTTGCCACCAACATCACAATCTCATCCGTCAATGCAGGGTCGACATTTAATAACCGTGCCTTTCGTACTTCCCCAGATGCACTAAATTTATTCACTTGAATGGCCATCTGTCTAGAACTTAGTATCACTTTTTTCTCAATGCATGCCGCACACTTTTGTTCTCTTCCGTTTGATGCACAATACCAGTTGTTTGGGTCCTCGCTACAAGTTTCTAGCATTTGACACAATATTTCTGCAGTGGCTGGGCTAGTGATTGGTTTCCCCACAAGCTCTAACAATGAGATTGAATTCTCCTCCTTCCGTAGTGCATTTGGGGTTCTGTTTCCTTATGCAGTAGTCCGCTGCTTGTTTGTTCTTGGGCTTTTCAGGTTTGCTTGTGGTTTTAGTTATTATTTGGATTGCAGCAATCAGTATTATTGTTGGTTTTGACATTGTACAATTTTATTTGGAATACTTTCTAATGATTTCTCCGAAACAATTTTTTGTTTTTTAAAGCATTCGTTTTTACTGCTTCAAATGACTTATATTGACTTTTCCTTACCCATAATTTAGAGGCTTCATTAATCTCTTCAATATCAAGATGTGGTGCAGTTGGTCTATCTTTTTTATGTATTTTCATAACTTTTATATCAGCTATCAGGAGTACCAAGAGATCTACATCCTCCCCGACAACAACAGTTTTATTTTGACGCGATTCTTCCAGAGCTGTTTCAATGATTAAAACATCGGCATCATCCTCAGATTGCTTGACACAGATATTATGAACCTCAAAATGCTTAACCAACATGGAAATAAATCTGGCTTTGTTGCTGTTATTACCAAGAAATTTATCTTGGCTTGCCGTTGCGTTCATTGTCTCATCGAATAAGATTTCGACCGATGACATTTTAGAAGATCTACGGGGTTGTTCCATACTTTTTACACTTTTGCTGCTGTTTAAATATCCATCAAAGACAATGATAGTATTTGGGCCAAAATGTTTCTGTACATAATGTACATAAGTTGTACAAATAGAATTAAAAGCATCATTTGCCATACAACTCTGTGTAAGAGAAAGCCACCGTCAATTATATAAGTTGCATTTTCAAAATAAGGTTGAGATGTCAATGATTCAAAGTTGTCAAAGAGAGATGACTTCTTAGTTTTACGCATGCCAGTGTCATCAAAAAGTGATACCGGATACGTAGCCAATTCATACTGAAAATATTCTTGGAGTTCTTCGGTGGATTTATTCATGGCACTCATTCTTAGAAACAATAGTAACGGATCGACGGGTACTGTACGATCGTGAACTTTGATTTTACCATTTACTGTTGAAATTGGAAGAACTCTACTAGCGCGCGTAAATTTAATATCATTGAAATTCGCGCCCAGAACTTTTTCAATTGCGGCAGTACCAATTTCTTGCGCCTTGTAGCAGTTTACTTTTTCATCTCCAGTCAGTCCTGTTGCGATGGACATAATTTTTTGGATCCGCGGAAAAGGATTGTGTGATTGAAACTCTTATATATACTTAAGGTGTTCATTGTAGATTTATAGTTATTACCTAGTTTATATATAGTAGGCTTCCGGGGTTACGGGGGTGTGACTTTTTCTTGGCAACTCTTGCATTTTCCAAAAACGCTCGGCATTTCCACAAATCTATTAACTTCATCACGTGGTGTCCTAGTTTTGTCTGTGCTTGTTTCCCTCATCGATTCAAAACGGGCTGTTAAAAACTTTGTCGATTGAATTTGCGATTCATCTCCATACTCTTGAATAATATTAATAGTTTCACTCTGTTCTTTTTTTATTTTTTGGGCTTCCCCTTTCTCGAACCTAGCTCTCAACTGTTTCACCCTGTCTGCTTTTTGAGCCACTGAAATGTTTTCTTTTTCTTCTTTTATAGACTTTTTGGTTTTCTTCTTCTTTAATACGATTTGTTCAGGAACATTAGATGGTAGGATGGTAGCTGTTTCTGAGTAAGTTTCAGTTACAGAATTGAATGGTAGTGCATCAAGTAACTCAAAATCAATTTCGGATCTTCCTTTTTCGGATAACATTTTTCTTAGAGCATTCTTCATTGATTGAACATACCTTTCAGCCTATCCATTAGTTGCTGGATGATAAGGTGCCGAAAATTTATGTATATTTCCATTACTTTTTGTAAATTCTTCAAATTCATATGATGTAAAAGTAGGTGCATTATCTGTTGCTAGTGTAATTGGAATGCCAAAACGTACAAATATACTTCGAAGATAACGAATTGTTACTGTTGATGTCATCGATGGAGTTTTAAATATCTTTGGCCACATTGAATATGCATCTATCACTATTAGGAAATATTTATCTACAGAAGACCCTGCAAAATCTATATGTAAATGTTGCCATGGACCTTTTGGTAATTCCCATTGATGAAAACTCGTTTTATTTTCATTATTTTGAACCATCTGACACGGTAAACAGCTTTTTACTAAGTGTTCAATATCATTATCAAAACCAGGCCACCAAACATATGATCTTGCTAAATTTTTCAATTTAACTATACCCATATGTGCTTCATGTAGCTCATTTGAAATTTTAAGTCTTAAACAAGCAGGTATAACAATTCTAGCTCCTTAAAAAATCACTCCTTCCGCTAAAGAAAATTCAGTGTCCCTATTTTCAAAACCAGACTGTGTTATTTTTGTTCCAGATTTTAAATGTTTGTATACTTGTTTTAACAATGGATCTTGATCCGTTTCCTGTACAATATTTTTATGAGTAACCAGCAATACTAAAATCTGATGTAGCTGGTACATTGTAATATCATCCAGTTCGAAAGTAGTAGATGAACCCTTTTTGTATATAAATCTGGTCAGTGAATCTGCATTTCCATGTTTTTCTGTAGATCTATACTCAACTGCATAATCCAAACCTTGCAAAAATTGTGCGTAATGTAATAGTCTAGTGGCCGTTATATTTGGTAAATGTTTATTGGAATTGAAAATTGTAACTAATGGCTTATGGTCCGTAATCAACTTGAATTTATGACCGTACAAATATTGAAACAGTTTATGACATCCAAAAAAAACCGATGTTGCTTCTTTATCTATCTGACTATAGTTTTTTTTTCAGATTTACTAAGTGTTCTCGATGCGTATGCTATTGGTCTTTCTGAACCATCTGGCATTAAATGTGAAATTACTGCCCCCAAGGCATATGAGCTCGAGTCAGTCGCTAATATTAGAGGTAGAGAGGGGTTGTATGGAACTAATATCTTATCAGATGTAATTTCTTGTTTAATTAAAGATAAACTTTTCTCGCATTGAGCATCCCATATGAAAGGAACATTTTTCTGTAAAAGAATATACAAGGGCTGTACTTTTGTAGCTAATCTTTCTAAAAATCTTCCGTAATAATTTACCGTTCCCAACCAGCTTTTCAGTTGGGTCACATTTTCTGGCCTCTCTGGTTTCAGTATTGCTTCTGTTTTCTCTAATCCCCGTGCAGACATTTTTTGTCCTAAATAAACTATATTGGATTTAAAGAATTTGCACATTTCTCCCTTTATTCTCAAACCTACATTTTGGAGACGTTGTAGAACATGTTCAAGTCTATTTAAATGTTCTTCCATATTGCTTCCTTGTATTTTTATGTCATCTAAAAATACGCAAACACCTGGTATCTTTGCTAAGGTTCTAGATATGTAGCGTTGCCACAGGGATGGTGCTACTTTTGTTCCAAACATAAGGCGATTTCTGCACTTTTAGCATCCATGATCATGTTCAGGTATGCTTCTCGGATATCTAATGTAGTAAATATCTTTCCTCCTAGCATAGTTTTAGCAAAAATTTCTTCTAAATTTGGAATTGGGAAATGGTCGTCTTTCAATACCTTATTAACTGTAACCTTATAGTCTGCACAAAGACGAATGAATCCATCTCGCTTACAAATAGATACGATGGGTGTTCCCCATTCTCTGTATTCTATTTTGGATATTATTCCTAGATGCTCCAACCGATCAATTTTGTAACGGTAAAAGTTGTACCTCACGGGGCACCAGCTCGAAGGGCTCCGGCTAGAGACTCCTCTCAAGGGTGATTCGACCCCAAGTTTATGTCACACAGGGATAACAGAAGGGTTGTAAAAATTGAGGGCGCCACTACCTTTTTAACGATGAAAACTACAAAAAACTGAGGCGGAAAAGGTAGAAACGCCTTGTAAAATTTAAATAAAAGTTAATAATTAAAAAAAGTCACTAAAAATTACCCCGGGCGATATCTCCCTCAACTTTTATAGTTGAGGATTTTAATAAAAAAAAGAATTAAAAACAAATTTACAATTTATTCTGCCACAGGAAATGAACAACGGAATTTAATAGAGGAATTTGTACTTTTATAGGTACTTAGCTTAGATGAAGTGGTTTCCTGGAGAAGAAGTCAGGTCATGATCCGAACTGATGAGTTCTGTTCTAGGGCGGTAGTTTGAGGGTTCTATCCTTGGCTATATTCTTGGGGTTATATTCTCCGGTTAAATTCTTGGGTTTATATCCTCGGCGTTATATTCTTGGTTTATATCCTAGCCTAGGGTTATATTCTTGGCTTATATTCTCGCCTAGGGGCTGTGCTTACCTAGAAGTACAAGTGGATCAGGGATATGTAGGAACTTGAATGTTATGGCACATTATGTTGGTCAGCTTTTCAGGTTAAAGAAAAGGAAGGTAGTTATTTGAAAGTCAAAAAAATTGATTTAATTTACTGAATGCTTTCCAACATTATATGTCCCATGTTAAAACAGTAAAAATAGCAATTATCGGCTAAATAAAAAAATATACTAATGATCCGAAAGAAACTTATGATAGCAAAAAGTTATTTATTTAGTTATATGAAAAAATATCGTGCCTAGGAAATATATGAAACCGGCACTGGCGTTACGAAAGAATATTTTATAGGTTAACGGTAATTTATAAAAGTGTTATTTTATAATTAAAAGAGTTATTTCGCAACTGAAAAAGCTTGAAAATGTTTGTATGAAAGTAAAACTGAATTATAAAAGAATATTTGGCTTAAAACTACCATATTAGTATAAAAGAACAGTTTATGACCACGTGTTGAATTTAATTTCGTCTATCTCTGTAAAAAAATAAAGAATGCATACGAAAATTATATCAGACAGTACTTTAGAAGAAGCTTATTAATTATAGATTATGATTTTGAACTTACCACAGCAAAATTCCTAAGATAGATACTTAAGATATGAAAGATAGCGAAAGACGATCTGCCTCCTTGGGCAGACGATAACAAAAAGGGGTGTTTAACGTGGCGTTGTCCGTTGGCAGGCGTCAATTGTCTTACGTTCGGGGTAGAAGAGTTTGGGATCACAGAACTATAATTGTATGTGGCTAGTGACGACGAGCGCTAATTAAAAGGATTTATTCTGTAAAATCGAAACAGGTCGATAGACATGTTACAATTTCTTTTTCCACTTTTTCTTGAATAGCATAAGGAATCTTTCTTGCAGAATAATAAATAGGTTTGGTGTTATCTTTTAAATATAATTATGCTTCGTAGTTGTTAATTTTCACAATTTCCTCCTTGAAAAACTTCGGTATATTTTTGTTTAAGTTTCTCCACTGCGTTTGTTGCAACATTATCGGATATAAATATCTCTCCTTCTTCGTGCACCTGGTGTAAGAATGTACAAGTTCGCCAATTCTTTCTGAGCATTATAAATCACTTCAACGGTAGAATATCCAATTGGGTGAATAACTTCCCCAGTATACGTACGAAGTGGTAATGATGAAGCACTAATATACGTATCTGGAAATAATAATTTGAATGAATCATATGACATCGATAAAACCGCAGCCCTGTGTCGTATTCAAAAGAGGCGTTTCTTCCATTAATCGTAACATCTAACATAAATTTGGCAGGTTTCTTCAATAATTCTGGTAGTATATTAGTGATATAGTACATTTCTTCACTTTCATCCTTTTCTTCTTCTTTTTCTGATAACTCTCTACTATAGGAGCTTCTGGTCTCCTCTTCCAATTGATTTTGATTTCGATTATTTCTGGTTTGTGGTGTAGACTGCACACGTCTCCTAGTTTTAGCCAAACATACCTTTTCAAGATGACCTAACTTATTGCAGAAAGAACATTGTGTTTTCTTATGTTTACAACTGGATGCTAAATGTGACTCTCCACCACATCGGTAACAAGTGCAGCCTTTAGAAATATTAGAACTGGATTTATTTCTATTATAATTAACATAATTTGTTAATGGCAATTTAAGTTGATTTTGTTGCGTGGAGTTGTGATGTAAAAATTTCTTTGGCATCCTTTTGTGCTGATTTGCTTGCTTTGCACAGACAATAAAGGTATTATTTGGTGCTTTGAATTGGATTAGCTTTTCTACCCATGCTGGGTTACGTAACCCATCAATAAATTGTAGTCTTAGATGAGTATTAGCGGTAGAAGTACGACATGATAAGCATGTTAACTCGCAATTTTTCCTTAGGTTTTTTAGATCTGCCTCAAAATCTGCGACACTCTCGCCTTCTCTTTGAAAAACGATTTTGTTCTGCGATTACACTTGAACTAGGATGTAAATGATCCTTAACCAATTTTACTATCTCTGAATATGATTTAGAACTGAGCTCTTCTGGACTAGTTAATTTAAAAAGCAATTGGAATGTCTTCGTACCCATAGAATGAATGAGCTATTCCCTTTTTTTATTTTCCACTGCTTTAGATTTTTCTACCAAATGTTTCATTTTGAAAAAATTCTCTAATCGTTTAATGAAAATGTCAAAAGTCTCATTTTCTTCTTGAAATGGCTGCAAAGTAGCTGCCTCGGCTGACTCATTTTGGCTACTTGTAACTTTTAAATTTTCAGTTAGATCTTTAATGAATTCTTTAAATTGCCCTTCGTTCATTTCTTAGGTTCGTTAATCTCGTCGCCTCTGTTGTATTTGCAATATAAATAAGTATTCTAATTTCTTTATTTTAAAAATAACTTGACAAGGTCAAAAGTAAAAAATCACACCCCCGTGACCGCGGAAACCTACTATATATAAACTAGGTAATAACTATAAATCTACTATGAACGCCTTAACGTATATATAACAGAAACCATTCCGAAAGTCTCTGTATATCAGTATTATCTTTAACAATTCGCGAATCTCTTGCATCGACATATTGTTCACTGTTACTAAAAGAAAGATCACAAAAATTCTCGAGACCCTCGGAAATATTACTTGCCGTAACCAGTCCAAGAATCCATTTACTTAGAACGCTTTCCTTAGTACTCCGTCCAAGTGTGAAGCCTCCTCTTGATTTCGAAGATTTCATCAGCGTCTGTCTATCCATTGTAGTTTCCAATTTCTGCATATCCTGAACGTATAGATGTGCTGATTTCGCGTAAAGAAAGTGCCCTGTCGCGTGAAAATATGGAATCATTTTTTTTACTGACATCAAATGAGCCTTCCAATTTCCCATTCTCTCTGCTCGAATGAATTCTTTCGCAATAGTGATCATTTTAAAATATTGAACCCACAATTTTGTAGTGGGGCCTCTAATTTCTATTTCCTCTAGTTTTTCTGCGAACTTTTCCTCTAATTGTTCAAAACTGTTCTGTTCTTCAATTTCTCTAAATGATAGTGATTCTCTGGTTTTCTCTATAGAAAGCTTCAAAAATTCATTTTCAGTATCGTCGAAAGTTATCTCACTGAAAATAATTTGAGACAAGGCGACTTGAATTAATGTGTGAGCTCGGACAGCTCTGCTATGAGCTTGACCTAGTAACATTTTGTCCACAGAGTTGGGCGCATAAATAGTGCAAATTACATCTTTTAGACCTCTTTCCGACATCACGAATCCAATCGATCCCAGAAAAGACATGAGCAGATGAAATCCTCCTAGTCTTACTATTATCTTGGAAAATTGAGGGTCTTCATGCAGGGTAGCTACGATTTCTCGAGCTTTGAAATATAATGGCTGATCTAACGTTACGACATACGTTGTGTGACCATTGATTTTGGCATTATTGATAATGCACTTCAGAGATGTATAGATAGTATTGAAATTACTTGCCGGCTGATTGATAAAGGTCAAATAATGGAAACGAGATTTGCTGTATGTTTCATTCTTAGTTAGACACTCCATAAACCCGCTCCATCCTGGTACTAGAGGTAAGTTTTTCCATTTCCCAAACATCCACAGTACATCAGTTTTACTAAGCATGGACATGGTTGTCACTTCATTGAAATCCAAGTTTTCTACTATAACTTTTTTCAAACCCTGTACGCCGTGATTTTCATACGTTTCTATTCGAACCTGCGAAACATTTGCTATTTCTTTGGCAGATGGCATTTTTGTAAATCTCGGCATAAGTTCCTCCACGTGAACTTTGTCATGTGGAGTTATTATTTGAATGATTCCCATAGAATGAAATGTATTCAAACCGTTAATCGTTGCCACATTGAAATCAGCATTGTCACAAACGTATTGGACAAAACATCCTTGCTCTGGAGGAGAAATGGACGGCTGAGGTTGAAAAACACTAGAAGCTTCATATAATAATGTATCATTGTAGGAAGCACATACACCTAAACACGATAAAATATCTATTAAACGGTTTGATGCGAATTGTCTGGGCAAATAAACCGATATTCCAAGTTGTAAAGAAGAGGCGAACGACCTAGGGCGGACCGCAGTCATGATAGAATGGCTGATAGCCGTACAAATCTCCTTCAGTGACTCTAATTTACCTTTTTTATTCTTCAAAATAACTTCCTCAAGAAAAAACAATAAGCTGCGAGGAATGGAATCATTAATGTTATTGAACATAGTGGTACTTGAAGGATAGTCATGAATGTTGCAAACTTGGGTTCGTATGTCTTGGCGAAGAATTGCTGCTGCTGCTTCCAAGATCCTGAATCTCTCATCTTCTTCGTTTTCTTTTTTCGAATCATACCAAGCTTTATTCAAAATGTTATAACTAGTGTCACGAAAACATATCGAGGGGTTAGAGCGAAAACCCGGTAAATGCTAAAAAATGTGTATATCGAGTATTTTGTTCCTACTACAGTGAAGGCAGGTCTCCTTCAAATGATAAATATATCAAGTTGATATTCGCATTTTTAGTAGTTGAACCAACGAAAGCGAAAATCCGTTATCTTATATTTACGCTACTGAAAGTTTGGAATATTTCGGTATATCCATTTATTTCTTTTTCAGCGAAAAATTATTCACTTTATGAAACTTATTTATTCGTAAGTACAGCTAATTAAATTTACCGAATATTAGAATTAACCACATGTGTGTGAAATATTAATTTACTTGTATCGACAATGACCTAAAACTATTTACCGGATTTTCGTACACAAACATTTAATAAATCACGTGTTCTAAAGAATATAAATGCAGTTACGGGCTTTGAGGATGTATGCATTCTTTATTTTGACAAAATTTATTTATTTGAAAACCCAGTAAATGCAATTTAATTAATCCCCAATAGTTACTTTATGGTACTTCTTTCACGCGAAAACCCAACAAATGCATTTTAGGTTATCCCAACAGCTGGATCAACAGTTTACCCTTGCACGTGTTAGGCTGTACACGTATTTATCGTAAATTTTCGATCCGAATTTATTTGTGTGAAATTATTTATAGTTTTTTGAGGTGAAAGTATAATATTAAAATGAGTAAAAGAAGTAAAATGCTAGTGGATATGGTTACCAATAAACAATTATCTATTACGAATGGTATGTGATGTTTCATATTTGTAATAATATTGATGGATAATTTTGGATTGTTTGACATCAATTAAAGTCGAGAGGTTATTTTTTAATTCAACTGCATCTCAATAAGTATCTAGCCAAGAAGCCTGTCTATCATTGCCAGATTATTGTACAATAAACTAAAAATTGTGTAATCCTCAATTTGTTTTACATAATAATTACACAGCAGTTATGTTTTCAGAATATTACGGTTTATTTAAATTTTATTTTGAAAATTTCTAGAAGCTCTTCATATTTGCAGATTATTTTAAATTAAATGATAGGTTTTAAAAAGGAAAATTTAAAATCTCTAGATAATTTGAAAGCTGTATTACTTTTATGAAGAAATAAACTGGTGCATTTAGAACGATCTTATTGTTGGCTCATTTTTTAAATACCACATTATTTTTATTTTTTGTTAGTAACCGAGGCAAAGGTTGTTAGCATAAGTGATGCTACGTCGGTGCTAGTGGACAAGGAATGTGGAATAACGGATAAGGAGAAAGTGGAAGATGATTTAGGCAAAGGTAAATTATGATGTTATACCTACGTTATTCCTTGACCAACATTTTTTAATGACTGATTTTCTGTAAGATTTCTTTTGGACTAAAAGTTATAAAGATCGTATTTTGAGTTGTGCCCCTTACTACAAATTTTTTTGTAAATTTTCACTTTTCAATTTTTATTTACAGTCTAAGTAGATTCTTCTGTAACCAATTTTTTTTCAGTGTCCAATACTGAGAATGATAGCGGAGCTTCTTATGAGTTAGATGAAGGTCAAAATCGGGTGGCAGACTTTATGGAAGAATTATTGGGGGATGGTATATTTAGCACAGGTAAATTTTCATTACTGCACTTTCTGAATTTGTTCCTATTATAAACTATATTGGTTTCAGGTGTTCCAGAGGCTGATGAATTTGAATTTCGGTCAGCACAGGAAGCTAATGGTGGTGATGAAACTGACTCTTTATTCGGAGGAGATTATTCTGACGTAGATCCAGATTATTCTACAGAATCATCTTCAGATTCTGAGGACATTGAAGAATCCCGAACTAATGTCGCGAACATACCTCGAAATACAACTTTAAACTTTGGTAGCAGTGAAATTTCACACTCTGAAGCATCTACAACAGTGGTAACATTGATATTGGAAAGGATTATAGATAATGTACTGCGACAAATAATGAAACCTAAAAGATGGAGAAGAAGTAACCCTTCTGAATGGAAAATTAATGTTGCAAAAAGGAGACGTGCAGAAGGGAGCTCATACATAATTAAAAATAAAGTTAGATCTGCCAAGATACCAAAACATGTCAACTGTGGTAAATGCAAATATAAGTGCACCGAAAAAATTTCTGAAGACTATAGAAATAAAGTGTGTAGAAATTTCTGGAGTCTGGACTTCAAGTCTCAAAAAAAATTTATTTTACACAATATTGTGGTAAAACCAATAAGGACTAGACTTCTCCTTGAAAGTTCCCAAAGAAAGACTAGAAAATTCAGCAAGAACTGTTTCTTCCCACAAGCAAATGATGAGAGGATACCAGTGTGCCAAAAATTTTTTACAACAACGCTCTGCATATCGCCAGATGTAATTACTCATGCTATAGAAAAAAGTGATTCAACAGGCTGCTATGCAAAAGAAGATAAAGAAGATAATCGTGGAAAGCGGGAACCAGTCAACAAAACCAATGCTGAAGATGTACAATTTGTCAAAAGTCATATTGAGTCGTTTCCAGTAATGGACTCACATTATACACGGAAAGATTCAGTGCGAAAATACCTAGATCCAACCCTCAATATAACAAAAATGCACCAGCTTTATGTAGATCGGTGTACCGAAAGCAATCGGGCAGCAGTTTCCCAACATAAATATAGATCTGTTTTCTGCGAAGAATATAACCTTAGTTTCTTTGTTCCAAAGAAGGACCAATGTCTCATATGTGTTAAATATGCGAATGCTGATCCAGAGCAGAAGAAAACTCTTGAAAAAGGGTATGAAGAACACAGAAAAAGAAACGAAATTTGTCAGGCAGCCAAAAACCAAGATAAAGAACGTTCAAATAAAGAAACAAAATTTATGTCTGTAACTTTGGACCTACAAGCCATTTTACAAATACCGAAAGGATCGATTGGACAATTATACTATCGTAGGAAATTGGTAGTGTATAATCTAACCATTTTCTAGGCTCCACTACCCAACAATGCATATTGCTTGTGCTGGAACGAAATAAATGGCAAAAAGGTAGTTGCGAGATGGGTACTTGCATGTATTATTATTTAAATAATTGTTTAGGACCTGAAGTTGAGCATGTAACTATCTTTTCAGATACTTGCGGAGGTCAAAACCGCAATCAATTTATTGCTGTTCTCCTGTTGTGGCTGGTTCAAAATATAGATAACCTAAAAGTTATAGAACAAAAGTTCTTAGAAACAGGGCACACTTATATGGAGGCGGATTCTATGCACTCGGCCATAGAATCAGCCAGCAAACATGTAGATATTACTTGCATGAACGATTGGAAAAACGTATATAAACAGCCAGAAAAGAGAAGATAAAAACAGTAGACCACAAAAAGTATAGAATAGGACCTTATAATGTAAAGGAATTAAAATACGATGAATTCCTAGACTTAAAGTCAATTACAACAAGTACAATGAAAAACAGAACAGTAGATACCAATGGTAATACGGTGCAGTGGTTAAAAATTAAAAGATTGAAATATATTAAAGGCGAGGAAAAAAATATTTTTTTCAATTATGATCTTTCTGAACAATTCAATTGTTTGAATATATCACAGGATATCCTTTTAAATTCCACAAGAACTGCTACTTTACGACCAAAAAGGCAAAAACAGATTTTAACCTCACAAATGCCTCAAGAAGTGCCTAGTCCGACTCCTAGTAAGTTACCGAAGTTATACAAGAATACCCTTCCTATAAGTGCAGCGAAAAAAAAAGGATTTGGTGAAGATGTGTACAGAAAGTATTTTTCCCGAAGAACTACATCATTGGATCACAAATTTAAAAACTACTACAAACGTAATAGAAGATCGTATTCCAGATGCAGCTATGGACGAAGAATCGGAGGAGGAAAATAATTCTTCTTAATTTTTTTAAATTGTCACTAGCGTCAAGCTGCTTATTTTTCAAATTTTTTCCAGTTTAAGTTGTTATCCTACATGAAATACTCTTAACGTTTTAAGTTTAAATACCGTCATAATGACTCTTTTGTAATTGTAAAGATATAAATAAAAACCGAAAAAACTACTTTTATATTAATTAATGCGAGGGAAAACCCTATAAATGTCTCATCCAATTTTTTTTATGTAGTGCTTTTTATAAATTATCTATGAATATGTTGTCACGAATTCAAAATGACTCCTCCACAATTCCAAATTTACAAATGATCTCTAAAGCTCCCCTGGCATACTTCAAATACTCATTAAAGTTGCAAAAATCTTAAAAGAATCTTTAAACGCGTTTTTCTGGAAATATACGTTTTAGTAGTTACCGGGTTTTCGTTCTAACCCCTCGATATGATACATTGTCCGCCTTGTTTCGTTGTCATTACAATTCTGTCTCCATATCTTTCTCCCAATTTTTTTTTATGGTCTTGTCGTCTGAAATTTTATTTGTTAACGCTCCTTTTAATTCCGTTAAAGTAAACTGACAGTCTTCATTATTTTCGATGTAAGAAAATATCTGTTCCATAGCTGTTATAATATCACCATCCATAGGGCGACCTACTTTCTGGTCGGTTATTGGTGCACATAATTTCACAAAGCAATTATTGTGATATTTTGCTTCGGTGGCAACTAGGTCTATTTCAAAAATGATACATTTCTTGATTTCCTTTGCCATTTCGTCTTCTCGCTTCTTTATTAAATCTAGAATCGTATTCCGAAAGCCGAGTGTTGTGACGTGTCTGATGATTTTACGTCGTTCTTTAGGCTTCCTTTTCTCCAAATTTTCATCAGCTTCACTTCCGCAAATAAAACAATACTTTCGAAAATCAAAAGCTGATTGATTTGATCGCATCTTCGCCTTGGGGGGGCTGATTTTAGATGTGCTGGCCGCGTTCTCGGCTTTCTTTTACGTTTAAAAGCTCTATCGATACTAGCTTCTCGCAATGTTCGTAAACCACGTTCGACTGTTACTGTCGCCCCGTTTTTAAGCGATTTGTTACAAATGCAACAATCGCTATCCATTTTGAAATCTATTATATTAGGCACTGACGAACACACGTCCTTCTTATGGCAGAACCGATTCAATACTAACACGCAGAACGGGCCGCAGGCAGATTTTACAAGCTAGAACAAGACCAGGTCGCAGGTATAGAAACCCCTCGGTCGACCCTGTATGCCGAATACGAGAGGGGAGATGCAGCTGCTGCCTACCAAGCGATTTCCTCGAAATATTTTATTTTGGATACATTGTTGTTTTAAAATTGTACGAAAAAGACTCTTTGAATTAGCTCATGGTATATTATTATATTTCAGACCTCAAATTAATTGTGGAAATAGGTATTTCTGTAGTGTTATCATTCAAATTAACGTTTAGGGCAAGTTTCTGCAGAAACGGTTGGTCCTACGGAAAAACTACTTTCATACGTTTTTGTAGAGAATTTTGTGTTCTTCAATTTCTCTATGTACTGTTTTCTAACTAAAGTCGATAGAAAAGAAGATATAAGCGAAAAACCAAATTTTTGCTACATTTGCGCCCTGCAGCTCGCGAAACTCAAGGTCGAATCACGGGTACTTTTCGGATGTTGTTTGAAAACACTAAATAAAGGTGTATACCAAAATTCAGCTCACTTTGAATGATTCCGAATGCTTCAAATGACTTATATTGATTTTTCCTTACCCATAATTTAGAGGCTTCATTAATCTCTTCGATATCAAGATGTAGTGCAGTTGGTCTATCTTTTTTATGTATTTTCATAACTTCTCTGAAATGAATAATCCACGCGGAAGCTGGAATAATCTTGGACCATTTTGAAAGCCGATCAATATCAGGTAATGCTACAAATTCGTTAAGCTGATGTGTGTCAACACAAAGTAAAATTGTAGCTTCCCTATCATCTAAACAAATTGGTTAATTTGGCCCAAATTTGTTGGATTCTTTCAGGAAAGATGGTCCTTGTAACCAATCACCGTCTTCTTCGAAATTGGGTGATTTGAATTTCTTAGTTGCTAGGTCTGCTACATTCTGATCAGAAGGTACCCAGTGCCATGAATTTATTTCAGTTTCTTTTTGTATTCCTCCAGACGCTGTTCTGGTAACATCCCCTTATCAGGGACCACTGGCTTGCATCTTCTTATTCTACACTCCTGACATTTGTGAAATAGCTTTTCACAGCTGATCGAATTTTTATAATCCGACTAGAAGGACCAATGTTAAATTATAAAACTTCGTTTTCAGTAACTTATCTGTTTTTTATTATATTTTTTTGACATACATAGACAACTCTATCGAAAAAATCTGACAACAACAAAACTTACATCAAAATACAGAGTGTATAAATTAATACAAATAATGAATAAAAACAATATAAAATATGATTCAATGATAAAATCAATCACCCTCACACGGCTGGAATAACAACATGTCCACTGATACAGACACGAGAGAGAAGGAACTGAACATCACCAGGCCATATGAAGGTATGTTGAAATTTTTCATCAAGTTCTTCCTGTGACATCGGACAATGAGAATTGAGAGAGTTAATGTGACCGCACTTGCCACCAACATCACAATCTCATCCGTCAATGCAGGGTCGACATTTAATAACCGTGCCTTTCGTACTTCCCCAGATGCACTAAATTTATTCACTTGAATGGCCATCTGTCTAGAACTTAGTATCACTTTTTTCTCAATGCATGCCGCACACTTTTGTTCTCTTCCGTTAGATGCACAATACCAGTTGTTTGGGTCCTCGCTACAAGTTTCTAGCATTTGACACAATATTTCTGCAGTGGCTGGGCTAGTGATTGGTTTCCCCTCAAGCCCTAACAATGAGATTGTATTCTCCTCCTTCCGTAGTGCATTTGGGGTTCTGCTTCCTTATGCAGTAGTCCGCTGCTTGTTTGTTCTTGGGCTTTTCAGGTTTGCTTGTGGTTTTAGTTATTATTTGGATTGCAGCAATCAGTATTATTTTTGGTTTTGACATTGTACAATTTTATTTGGAATACTTTCTAATGATTTCTCCGAAACAATATTTTGTTTTTTAAAGCATTCGTTTTTACTGCTTCAAATGACTTATATTGACTTTTCCTTACCCATAATTTAGAGGCTTCATTAATCTCTTCAATATCAAGATGTGGTGCAGTTGGTCTATCTTTTTTATGAATTTCCATAACTTTTCTATCAGCTATCAGGAGTACCAAGAGATCTACATCCTCCCCGACAACAACAGTTTTATTTTGACGCGATTCTTCCAGAGCTGTTTCAATGATTGAAACATCGGCATCATCTTCAGATTGCTTGACACAGATATTATGAACCTCAAAATGCTTAGCCAACATGGAAATAAATCTGGTTTTGTTGCCGGTATTACCAAGCAATTTATCTTGGCTTACCGTTGCGTTCATTGTCTCATCGAATAAGATTTCGACCGATGACATTTTAGAAGATCTACGGAGTTGTTCCATACTTTTCACACTTTTGCTGCTGTTTAAATATCCATCGAATACAATAATAGTATTTGGGTCAAAATGTTTCTGTACATAATGTACATAAGTTGTACAAATAGAATTGAAAGCATCATTTTGATGCCATACAACTATGTGTAAGAGAAAGCCACCGTCAATTATATAAGTTGCATTTTCAAAATCAGGTTGAGATGTCAATGGTTCAAAGTTGTCAAAGAGAGATGACTTCTTAGTTTCACGCATGCCAGTGTTATCAAAAAGTGATACCGGATACGGAGCCAATTCATACTGAAAATATTCTTGGAGTTCTTCGGTGGATTTATTCATGGCACTCATTCTTTGAAACAATAGTAACGGATCGACGGGTACTGTACGATCGTGAACTTTGATTTTACCATTTACTGTTGAAATTGGAAGAACTCTACTAGCGCGCGTAAATTTAATATCATTGAAATTCGTGCCCAGAACTTTTTCAATTGCGGCAGTACCAATTTCTTGCGCCTTGTAGCAGTTTATTTTTTCATCTCCAGTCAGTCCCGTTGCGATGGACTGTACCAATTTTTATTAATATATCTATTGATGTTGGTTTGCAACTAAAGTTCATTACATAATTTGCGAACGGCAGCTTTTCGTCAGTGAGCATAAGTCATGGGAACTGTTGCTTATTCTTGCAATGTTATTTAATTGAAAATGTATTGAATTAAAAAAATAGTCTACCCGTGAGCGCCACTTTATTTTAACAGTATAGTTATAAACCTCACCAAAATGAAGAAAAATGAAGTATTGTCAAAATGTACCAAAAAATTTATGAAAATGTTAAAAGTGTAGACCAAAAGAATAAACACAATTTAGTTGTTTTTTACTTCGTTTATTTAAAAATAGAAATGTGATTGTTGTTGATCACCCACCCCCCAAATATCATCAATGATATACAGATTATGCACCAAGTAACAAAAAAATTAAAATTTTATACCTATCCAATTTATAGTTAGATATATAGAAAATGTAACTTAATAACACATTAGGATACCTATTTATAGTTAGATATATAGAAATTGTAACTTAAGAAAAAAATATAGGATACTTATCCAAAAAGTATTTAAATACTTGATCACTAGAAACCAAGCAAAGTGTCAAGACATTTTAACACTAGTTTACCACAGATTATAGCTATAATTTGTTTACACCAAAATATATTAAAATTATCAACAATTGAAATTGGATAGTAAAGTATTCAAACAATAAAAATATATCTATGCATCCTTAGCAGTAGATAAGAAAAATAAGTTTACATGATAAATGAATATAACTGAAAGTTCTCATACCAAAAAAATTATATAAAAATAAAACCTGTATCCTTGATGTGGAAACTATCCTACCAAACTCAACATAAGGACGAATGGCAGTGGTGTAGTAATGAAATGGAGTTATCTGTCAACTTGGGCTTCTACGGGAGCAGCACAGATGTCTGTCAACAATTATACAGGATGAGGGCGGAAAATAGCAAGAAGTCATCAACAAAATCTCAGGAACAAAGGACGCACATGGCCCCGTCTACGACTGGACGTAGAATTCTACCAGTGAGGACTGCACCGGAGGGACATCAATCATATAGTCAAACTCAGGAAGATTCTCTTCTCCCCTTGATCCCGGATCTGGATCTGATCTCACAATTGGGTCGGCTAATTTAGTGGCTACTTCGACGACGAACAAAGATGGCCTCCTCAGGAAGAACAAGAACGTTGGCCGTGACAAAACTTCGTCTTTCGCCGTCAAGGTGGTCCCTATTAGAAAAATGTTATCGTCAAACCGAAAAAGAATAATTCTTCTACAAACTTACCCTCATGAAACAAAAGGGGCACCAAACACAATAAGGCAACTAGGCCTAGAAAAGCACGCGTCTGTTCCTTCATCTTCATTTTATAGGAAAGAAGGAAGTACCAAAAAAAAACTAAACCCTACTACCAACAAGATAGATGACATTTCGACATGACTATCAACTGAAAAGAATCATAGACCTAAGACACTCAACTAATTTTCAAGACTCGGCCTGTGACTGCTTGACATTCCAGCTACTGGATCATAGAACTATTCCACTAGAGGACAGAACTCTACACGACCACTTATCGAACAAACCTTCGTACTAACCTACAAATATGTTATGTGTATTCACACCACTGACATTTGCCATTATAATAACAAACTAGTTATTTATATCAATAATATAATATTACAAAGGAACATCAAAAAGGTAAGCATACTTTTCTTTGTTATTATTGTTGTCTAAAACTCATTTTTGATTTCAGGTCCTTGAACTACAGTAACTTCTAGAAAGATTCCAGAATTATTAGAATACTTTTTAGGTATACAAAAATACAGATGATTAAAGTTTTCAATCTTATTATCAGTTATATGTTGTTGTAATTAGTACATCAAAATTGTCCAAATAAAGCATGGAATGACCTAAATTGAATTGTTTCTTTATTTACATATCAAAAATAAGTAAGTGAATTTTTAAATGCTACAGGACATAATTTTTTGGATCCGCGAAAAAGGATTGTGTTATTGAAACTGTTATATATACGTTAAGGCGTTCATTGTAGATCTATAGTTATTACCTAGTTTATATATAGTAGGTTTCCGGGGTTACGGGGGGTGTGACTTTTTCTTGGCAACTCTTGCAATTTCGGATCTTCCTTTTTCGGATAGCATTTTTCTTAGAGCATTCTTCATTGATTGAACATACCTTTCAGCCTATCCATTAGTTGCTGGATGATAAGGTGTCGAAAATTTATGTATAATTCCATTACTTTTTGTAAATTCTTCAAATTCATATGATGTAAAAGTAGGTGCATTATCTGTTACTAGTGTAATTGGAATGCCAAAACGTGCAAATATACTTCTAAGATAACGAATTGTTACTGTTGATGTCATCTATGGAGTTATAAATATCTCTGGCCACTTTGAATATGCATCTATCACTATTAGGAAATATTTATCTATAAAAGGACCTGCCAAATCTATATGTAAACGTTGCCATGGACCTTTTGGTAATTCCCATTGATGAAAACTCGTTTTATTTTCATTATTTTGAACCCATTGATGAAAACTCGTTTTATTTTCCTTATTTTGAACCATCTGACACGGTAAACAGCTTTTTACTAAGTGTTCAATATCATTATCAATACCAGGCCACCAAACATATGATCTTGCTAAATTTTTCATTTTAACTATACCCATATGTGCTTCATGTAGCTCATTTAAAATTTTAAGTCTTAAACAAGCAGGTATAACAATTCTAGTTCCTTAAAAAATCACTCCTTCCGCTAAAGAAAATTCAGTGTCCCTATTTTCAAAACCAGACTGTTATTTTTGTTCCAGATTTTAAATGTTTGTATACTTGTTTTAACAATGGATCTTGATCCGTTTCCTGTACAATATTTTTATGAGTAACCGGCAATACTAAAATCTGATGTAGCTGGTACATTGTAATATCATCCAGTTCGAAAGTAGTAGATGAACCCTTTTTGTATATAAATCTGGACAGTGAGTCTGCATTTCCATGTTGTTTTGTAGATCTATACTCTACTTCATAATCCAAACCTTGCAAAAATTGTGCGTAATATATAGTCTAGTGGCCGTTATATTTGGTAAATGTTTATTGGAATTGAAAATTGTAAATAATGGCTTATGGTCCGTAATCAACTTGAATTTACGTCCGTACAAATATTGAAAAAATTTATGACATCCCCAAAAAATCGATGTTGCTTCTTCATCTATCTGACTATAGTTATTTTTCAGATTTACTAAGTGTTCTCGATGCGTATGCTATTGGTCTCTCTGAACCATCTGGCATTAAATGTGAAATTACTGCCCCCAAGGCATATGAGCTCGAGTCAGTCGCTAATATTAGAGGTAGAGAGGGGTTGTATGGAACTCATTCATTCATAAATTTGGGTTGTGCTCATCAGCCCAGGCACTTGATCTGAATCTTTGTACCATTTCCCATGTTATCTACTTCCATTCCAGAAGCTTCGTGTCTTCTATAAAGGTCACTAGTTTGGCTGGAGGAATTTTCAGTAGTTGTGATGGTTGTATAACTTCCTCTCCAAAGTGCTTCCGTCTAAGTTCTTGTAAGTCCTCGCAGAAGCAGAGTATGTAAGTAGGTGTTTCATCATCAAGTTCACATTTTCTGCACATAGGTTCACTAACTTTGCCCATATTGTACAGATGTTTCCTCAAGGTGCAGTGTCCAGTCACCAGGTCGCTAACTGTCTTCAAATGTCTCTTACCCAGTTTCAGTAGCCTGGTTGAGAGTTCCTTGTCTACCTTATTCAGGAAACTCTTTGTATGAAGGTGCCCTTGTGTCACCCTGCATTTGAATTAGTGTTCCCTATCTAGCCAGTTCCCGATTTCCCCTCTTATGCAATCTTTTGTGATTCCACAAAACGGTTCCGGACCTATGAAGTATCCTTTAGAGCCTTCTTTAGCTAACTGGTCCGCCATTTCATTACCTGCAAAACCCTCATGTGCCGGCACCCATATTAGAGACACTTTGTTATCTCTTGCCAGCCTGTTGAGGGATTCTTTGCAGTTTTTCACCAGTCTAGACCTAGTTGCAGGATTACTGATAGCCTTAAGCAGAGCCTGGCTGTCAGTGAATATTTCAATTTTGTCCGGTATATCCTCTTCTGATGTTTTCATCAATACAGGCTATAGCGGCAATCGTATCTGCTTGAAACACAGTCGTATATCGACCAAGGCCTAAGAACATTCTCTTTCTAGGTCCTTTTATACCAGCCCCAGTGCCATAGTTTGTTTTGGAGCCATCGGTGAACCAGATGATTTCTCCAGAATTACCTGGGTGTATCACCTGTTCCCTAGATGGGATGATGATATTCACTCGCTCAGTGAATATATTCTCTGGTGTCATGCTATCAAAACTCATGTGAAATATGGGTTCGTCTAGTAATGTCACAGTTGTATCAGTGTGTCCTTCTCGAATATTGTTCGGGGACCATGAGTTTCCCGATTTCAGCCTAAGAATTGCCATCATTGCCTCCGCCCTTATAAAAAGTCCTAGAGGAGGAAGTCCAATAAGGGCTTCAATTGATGCCGTCCCCGTGCTGTTCATTGACCCGGTAATACCAAGAAGCGCTTGTCTTTGGATTGCAGTTAACATATTAACCTCCACCAGACTGGTATGGAACTAATATCTTATCAGATGTAATTTCTTGTTTAATTAAAGAGAAACTTTTCTCGCATTGAGCATCCCATATGAAAGGAACATTTTTCTGTAAAAGATTATACAAAGGCTGTACTTTTGTAGCTAATCTTTCTAAAAATCTTCCGTAATAATTTACCATTCCTAACCAGCTTTTCAGTTGGGTCACATTTTCTGGCCTCTCTGCTCTCAGTATTGTTTCTGTTTTCTCTTTAGTTTTCTGTAATCCCCGTGCAGAAATTTTATGTCCTAAATAAACTATATTGGATTTAAAGAATTTGCATTTTTCTTCCTTTATTTTCAAACCTACATTTTGGAGACGTTGTAGAACATGTTCAAGTCTAATTAAATGTTCTTCCATATTGCTTCCTTGTATTTTTATGTCATCTAAAAGTACGCAAACACCTGGTATCTTTGCTAAGGTTCTAGATATGTAGCGTTGCCACAGGGATGGTGCTACTTTTGTTCCAAACCTAAGGCGATTTACCTTATAGTCACCTTTTGTAGTCGTGATTGCTTGAATTTCTGCACTTTTAGCATCCATGACCATATTAAGGTATGCTTCTCGGATATCTAATGTAGTAAATATCTTGTCTCCTAGCATTGTTTTAGCAAAGTTTTTTTCTAAATTTGGAATTGGGAAATGGTCGTCTTTCAATATCTTATTAACTGTATCCTTATAGTCTGCATAAAGACGAATGGATCCATCTCGCTTACAAATAGGTACGATGGGAGTTCTCCATTCACTGTATTCTATTTTGGATATTATTCCTAGATGCTCCAACCGATCAATTTATTTTTCCACTTTTTCCTGAATAGCATAAGGAATCTTTCTTGCAGAATAATAAATAGGTTTGGTGTTATCTTTTAAATATAATTTTGCTTCGTACTTGTTAATTTTCACTATTTCCTCCTTGAAAACTTCGGTATATTTTTGTTTAAGTTTCTCCACTGCTTTTGTTGCAACATTATCGGATATAAATATCTCTCCTTCTTCGTGCACCTGGTGTATGTTTGGATGCAAATTCTCAAAAAGTTTCAACCACTTTCTTCCAAAAATTGGTTCTACTTTTCCAGGAAGAATGTACAAGTTCGCCAATTCTTTCTGAGCATTATAAATCACTTCAACGGTAGTATATCCAATTGGGTGAATAACTTCCCCAGTATACGTACGAAGTGGTAATTATGAAATACTAATATACGAATCTGGACATAATAATTTGAATGAATCATATGACATCGATAAAACCGCAGCCCCTGTGTCGTATTCAAAAGAGGCGTTTCTTCCATTAATCCTAACATCTAACATAAATTTGGTAGGTTTCTTCAATAATTCTGGTAGTATATTATTGATATAGTATATTTCTTCACTTCAATCCTTTTCTTCTTCTTCTTCTTCTGATAACTCTCTACTATAGAAGCTCCTGGTCTCCTCTTCCAATTGATTTTGATTTCGATTATTTCTGGTTTGTGGTGTAGACTGCACACGTCTCCTAGTTTTAGCCAAACATACCTTTGCAAGATGACCTAACTTATTGCAGAAAGAACATTGTTTTCTTATGTTTACAACCGGATGCTAAATGTGACTCTTCACCACATCGGTAACAAGTGCAGCCTTTAGAAATATTAGAACTGGATTTATTTCTATTATAATTAACATAATTTGTTAATGGCAATTTAACTTGATTTTGTTGCGTGGAGTTGTGTTGTTGTTCAGAAGTTTGTGATGTGAAAATTTCTTTGGCATCCTTTTGTGCTGATTCGCTTGCAAGTATAGAATTTACAAAGTCAATAAAGGTATTATTTGGTGCTTTGAATTGGATTAGCTTTTCTACCCATGCTGGGTTACGTAACCCACTAATAAATTGTAGTCTTAAATGAGGATTAGCGGTAGAAGTACGACATGATAAGCATGTAAACTAGCAATTTTTGCTGAGGTTTTTTAGATCTGCCACAAAATCTGCGACACTCTCGCCTTCTCTTTGAATACGTTTTGAAAAACGATTTTGTTCTGCGATTACACTTGGACTAGGATGTAAATGATCCTTAACCAATGTTACTATCTCTGAATATGATTTAGAACTTGGCTCTTCTGGACTAGTTAATTTAAAAAGCAATTGGAATGTCTTCGTACTTGGGTTCGTATGTCTTGGCGAAGAATTGCTGCTGCTGCTTCCAAGATCCTGAATCTCTCATCTTCTTCGTTTTCTTTTTTCAAATCATACTAAGCTTTATTCAAAATGTCATAACTAGAATCACGAAAATATATGATACATTGTCCGCCTTGATTCGTTGTCATTACAATTCTGTCTCCATATCTTTCTCCCAATTTTTTTTATGGTCTTGTCGTCTGGAATTTTATTTGTTAACGCTCCTTTTAATTCCAATAAAGTAAACTGACAGTCTTCATTATTTTCGATGTGAGAAAATATCTGTTCCATAGCTGTTATAATATCACCATCTATAGGGCGTCCTACTTTCTGGTCGGTTATTAGTGAACAAAATTTCACAAAGCAATTATTGTGATATTTTGCTTCGGTGGCAACTAGGTCTATTTCAAAAATTATACGTTTCTTGATTTCCTTTGCCATTTCGTCTTCTCGCTTCTTTATTAAATCTCAAAGTCCGTGGTGCTCACCAGTGTTATTAGTTAAAAAATCAAGTGGAGAGTATCGTTTCTGCTTTGATGGTCGTCCTTTGAATGCAATAACGAAGTATGATAGTTACCCTTTACCAAACGTAGAGAGAATTCTAAACTCGTTACGAGACGCAAAATATATATCATTTATAGATCTAAGAAAAAGTTTTTGGCAAATTCATTTAGATCCTTCCTCAAAGGAAAAGACAGCATTTAGTGTTATTGGCAGAGGTCAATTTCAGTTTGTTTCGGTACCTTTCGGTCTATGTAATGCTGCGCAGACGCAACAGAGACTTGTTGACGCAATTTTTGGTCCTCGATACGAGCCAAAAATATTTTCTTATATCGAAGATATAATTATTACTGGCTCTACTTTCGAAGAACATATCCAATTATTGAAAGAAGTGAAGGAAAAATTGAATGAAGCAAACTTGACTATTAATTTGGATAAATGCGAATTTTTCAAGACATCATTAAAATTCTTAGGGTTTATTGTAGGCTCAAATTCTTTGAGAACAGATCCGGATAAAGTCGCTAGTATGGTTAATTATCCGCGCCCACGAACAGCCACTGACATTAAGAGGTTTGTAGGAATGTGTTCTTGGTACAGGAGATTTATTAAAGACTTTTCTTCTCTTTTATCTCCTATCAATGATTTGCTCAAAGGCAAAAAGAAATCTCAGGCAATTCAATGGAATGACGCTGCAGAAAATTCATTTTTGAAAATTAAGGAATTACTTATATCAGCTCCAATTTTATCTCAACCAGATTTTTCAAAAAAATTCACTATTCAATGCGACGCTTCCGGCACAGGTTTAGGTGGTGTACTCACGCAAGAAATTGATGGTGAGGAGCGTGTGATTGCATATGCTAGTAGTACTTTGTCTCGAGCGGAGAGAAATTATTCTACTACGGAAAGAGAGGTGTTAGCCATAATTTTCAGTATTGAAAAGTTTCGGCCATATATTGAAGGAGTCCGTTTCAGATTAATTACAGACCATTTTTCACTTCTTTGGTTAAACAACTTGAAAAACCCTTCAGGAAAACTCCAGAGATGGGCGGTTAGACTTCGACAGCATACATTCGATCTTGTCTATAGGAAAGGGAGTAACAATATTGTCCCTGATGCTTTGTCGCGTATAGTTCCTGTAAACGACGAAATAGCGATGTATGATGTTGATGTTGACCGAATCGATCCCTGGTATGATAACCTGAGATCGAAAGTATTACAAGACCCAGATAAATACCCTCAGTGGAAGGTAGAAAATGATTTTCTGTATAAATATATTCCCTCAAATATTCCTATGGAATCGAACATTCCTGAATGGAAACTATTAGTTCCCAAGCCCCAACGTAAAGACGTCATTGAGTCATTACATGACCCACCTATTTGTGGCCATTTTGGTTTTTTCAAGACTTTCAGTCGTATTAAGGAAAAGTTTTATTGGCCTAAAATGAGGCATGATATTTTAAAGTACATTCGATCCTGCAAAGTCTGTGGTTCACAGAAAATGCCAAATAATGCCAGAATGGGACTAATGGGAAAAGAAAAGGTTGTTAAGCAACCTTGGGAAATCAATGGCCTCGATCTGATGGGCCCGTTACCTCCTTCAAAGAAACGAAATAAATGGATTTTAGTTATTTCAGATTGGTTTTCGAAATATTCACTTTTATTCCCTCTGAGAGATGCTAAAGCTCATCAGATTGAAAGAATTTTGGAAAATGAAGTATTTCTTGTATTTGGAGTTCCACAATATATTATATGTGTTAATGGTAGTCAATTATCTGGAAAAACTTTCAAAAACGTTTGTAAAAAATATGAAGTCAAAAAAATTTGGTATAATACAGTTTATTCACCACATGTAAATTTTGTTGAGAGGAATAATAGGACTATCGGAACTGTGATTCGTAGTTATGTTGACGAACACCAGAATTGGGATAAGGAAATTTATAAAATTCGTCAAGCAATTAACACAGCGAAACACGAAGTCACTGGGTTCTCACCCTCATTTTTAGTCTTTGGTAGACAACCACCTCTCTCAGGAAAATTTTATAGTGATTTTCATTCCGAGGACGATTATGAGATATTACCTGGAGATAGGAAATCTTATTCAGAAAATCTCCAAAATTTAGGAAACATTTTTGATGAAGTCAGGGGGAAGCTTCATAAAGCTTATGAGCGTAATTGTAAAGCATACAATCTTCGTAAAAGGGATGCCACTTTCGAAACTGGAGACAGGGTTTGGCGTCGAAATAAAGTGCTCTCAAATGCAGCAAATCGTTTTACAGCAAAGCTTGCTCCCAGATACATTATTTCTATTGTGAAGGAAAAACTATCTAAATTAGTTTATGAATTGACTGATATGGATGGTAATAATGTTGGCCGCTGGCATATAAAGGACCTGAAAGCTTATGAAGGTTCAGAGTCTAGCGTTTCTGAGAGAAGTTTTTCCTCAGATGATTCAGAATAAATTTTGTATATTTTGTATATACGTTATATCTATAGTTACACCCATAGTAACTTTTAGTTAAGCACAGCTGTTCATCGTGTACCTATTAACATTTATGAATTACATAAATATTTGGTAGGTATTGATTATTTACTGGTGTCTACAGCAATGGGGTTCGGTGTTAGGTAGTTTAATTTATAAATTTTTGAAGATCCATAAAAAAAAATTAAAATTCTAGATACCATTTTCTCTAGTACGATCTGTTAATTTTGTATTTCAGTATACATTCAGTAGGGCATAATTTCTTGCCAAGTCTGTAGCCGATTTTGACTTTTCTCCGATTTTGACCTTTTGCCGATTTTGACTTACCAATTTTATTCCCATATATATTTTTGGGCGTGTGATACGCGTAGATATCAAGTGCCATAGAATATTATGAAGCTCTCAGGATCTGTATATATTTCTTTATCAACAGTCTAGTTATTCATTTATTAGGTTATAATTAGGAAAATCATCTTGAGGGTAAGGTTGCCTACATTGAAGTTAATTGGACATTTTTTTTCTTTGTGCATGCTATTAATATACTTATAGAAATATTAAAATGGTCTATTGGGATAGACATTTTTTTTTTTCGGAGGGGGGTGTATAGCGTTTCTTTTCTCTCGCACTGTATATTTATTTTCACCATCACCTGTTCGCTCCTCAAGCACGGTCTCCTATCAAAACTATGCTTTGTTATTTGACTAGTCTCGTAGTCCTGGACTGAACAATTACATTATAGTGAGGTTGAATTTATTTACTAATCGTTCATTTAAAATATTGTCACGGAAATGAATATTATTGTTTGTACCTACCTAATAATTGTTATTTTTTATTCACGTTATTGTATTACTATGTAATTGTTTTCCATTGATAATATGTTTAGTTTCAGAGCCATTCGATCAGAGATAAGGAAGGTTAGAGAAAGTCTACTCTCTACTTCCTAAAAAGAATTGTATGCTGAGCGCCATCTATTGGAATATCTCAAAAAAATCGTGTCTGGTAAGACAGTATTCTGTACATTTTCAAGTATCTTTACCCGGGAAAATTAAATTAATTGTGTGGTTTTCTTGTACCATAGGTGGTGAAAAAATGTCTTCTGTATGTTTTTACTGGAAATTAAACCACAAAGGAGTCGGAGATTACAAAGTGTAATTGATTTGTTACTTTTTCTAACTAAGGGTGTGAGGAGGATATTATAAATGAATAAATGCTTATAATTCATTTGTGGTTTAATTCCCAATAAAAACAAACCAAATAGTGGGAAAAATAAAAACTATTATTTTAGAACATCGGTATATTATCCATTTGTATTATTAATAATTATACAAAATAATACAAGTATAACCTATATAAAAACTCATTAATAGGAACAAAAGTATCTAGAACAAAGATAATCTCGTAAAAGGTAATTACCTTCTCGAAGTTTCATCACTACACCTCGGAACACAACACGTTGTAGTCTTTTAGCCATTTTGATTTCAAATTTTCACAATGTTTCTAGCACACAATACAATAAAACACGTTGTTTATTAAACAGTGAACACAGCACTAAGACAGATGCATGCATGCAGAGATAAAGGTTAGGGACACAGAACCAGAGATCACAGAACATGGGGTATGTATTTTTTGGTAATTCTATTCCGGTTTTTTCTTCACTTTTTTATTTCACTCAACACGTGTTGGAATAGGTTGTCATTTTACCTATTTCACAGGGTTCAAGGAGAGGCTTACTTTAAGAACGAGGCCGACTCTAAAATCGAGGCCTATTTCTACTTGGGGGCCCATCTTCAAAGCGAGTTCAAATACTCAGTACCGTGCTCAGCCCTACGTTAATATGGGCTATCACCTAGATGTCTAGCTGTCTGGAATCTGAATATTCATACCTGTAACGTTATTGTTCACCGTTGGATATCTACATACAGAAATTACCAACATCGAAAAACGATCTGAAGGCAGATTATCTGAGAAACCATTAGATAAAGAGGTATTTTAAGTTTACCATTTTATGTAAATATTTTCATGCATAACTGTATATTACTATGTATCCGACGATTATATCTAGAGGTAATATTTGATCATATATTTGTTTGAATCTGATCAGATTTCATTCATAATTAATTTTAACTAGTTATTTTGGATACCGTTCCAGAAATCACATTTCGACATTTTCTTTTGTCATTATAATATGACTGTATATATTTGTACATATTCATCATCATTGCTTATTTTGAACAATAAAACATCATTGGGGTTTCTGACTATTATTTCATAATACTCTGTCTCAAATAATTCAACGGTTTCTGGATTCCATGTCAACAAAAATTTAGTGGCGCTCAAGGCATTGTAACTATCAAATTTTAATCTTTGGAACCACGACCCAGTGCCGCCAGACGAAAAGCTGCCGTTCGCTGTTTGGCAGAAACATTTTTGGCCATAATCTAAAATAGTATTCCGAAAGCCGAGTGTTGTGGCGTGTCTGATGATTTTACGCCGTTCTTTAGGCTTCCTTTTCTCCAAATTTTCATCAGCTTCACTTCCGCAAATAAAACAATACTTTCGAAAATCAAAAGCTGATTGATTTGATCGCATCTTCGCCTTGGGGGGGGGTCTGATTTTAGAAGTGCTGGCCGCATTCTCGGCTTCTCTTTTACGTTTAAAAGCGATGATTGCACTTTTCCGGACGTAATTCCGGCGACATTCGACGTGAATCGTTATCGAATTCACGTTATTTAAAATATTCACTTTTCCATCGTCTCTATCGATACTAGCTTCTCGCAATGTTAGTAAACCACGTTCGACTGTTACTGTCGCCCCGTTTTTAAGCGATTTGTTACAAATGCAACAATCGCTATCCATTTTGAAATGTATTATATTAGGCACTGACGAACACACGTCCTTCTTATGGCAGAACCGATTCAATACTAACACGCAGAACGGGCCGCAGGCAGATTTTACAAGCTAGAACAAGACCAGGTCGCAGGTATAGAAACCCCTCGGTCGACCCTGGATGCCGAATACGAGAGGGGAGATGCGCTGCTGCCTACCAAGCGATTTCCTCGAAATATTTTATTTTGGATACATTGTTGTTTTAAAATTGTACGAAAAAGACTCTTTGAATTAGCTCATGGTATATTATTATATTTCAGACCTCAAATTAATTGTGGAAATAGGTATTTCTCTAGTGTTATCATTCAAATCAACGTTTAGGGCAAGTTTTCGCAAAAACGGTTGGTCCTACGGAAAAACTACTTCTATACGTTTTTGTAGATAATTTTGTGTTTTTCAATTTCTCTATGTACTGTTTTCTACCTAAAGTCAATAGAAAAGAAGATATAAGCGAAAAACCAAATTTTTGCTACACTTGCGCCCTGCAGCTCGCGAAACTCAAGGACAAATCACGGGTACTTTTCGGATATTGTTTGAAAACACTAAATAAAGGTGTATACCAAAATTCAGCTCACTTTGAATGATTCCGAATGCTTCAAATGACTTATATTGACTTTTCCTTACCCATAATTTAGAGGCTTCATTAATCTCTTCAATATCAAGATTTGGTGCAGTTGGTCTATCTTTTTTATGTATTTTCATAACTTTTCTGAAATGAATAATCCACGCGGAAGCTCGAATAATCCTGGACCATTTTGAAAACCGATCAATATCAGGTAATGCTACAAATTCGTTAGGCTGATGTGTGTCAACACAAAGTAAAATTGTAGCTTCCTTATAATCTAATCAAATTGGTTCATTTGGCCAAAATTTGTTGGATTCTTACAGGAAAGATGGTCCTTGTAACCAATCACCGTCTTCTTCGAAATTGGGTGATTTGAATTTCTTGGTTGCTAGGTCTGCTACATCCTGATCAGAAGGTACCCTATGCCATAAATTAAAACTAATAATGAATAAAAACAATTTAGAATATGACAGACACGAGAGAGAAGGAACTGAATATCACCAGGCCATATGAAGGTATGTTAAAATTGTTCATCAAGTTCTTCCTGTGACATCGGACAATGAGAATTGAGAGAGTTAATGAGACCAGATCGCACTTGCCACCAACAGCACAATCTCATCCGTCAATGCAGAGTCGACATTTAATAACCGTGCCTTTCGTACTTTCCCAGATGCACCAAATTTCTTCTCTTTTATGGCCATCTGTCTAGAACTTAGTATCACTTTTTACTCAATGCATGCCGCACACTTTTGTTCTCTTCCGTTTGATGCACAATACCAGTTGTTTGGGTCCTCGCTACAAGTTTCTAGCATTTGACACAATATTTCTGCAGTGGCTGGGCTAGTGATTGGTTTCCCCACAAGCCCTAACAATGAGATTGTATTCTCCTCCTTCAGTAGTGCATTTGGGGTTCTGCTTCCTTATGCAATAGTCCGCTGCTTGATGGTTATTGGTCTTTTCAGGTTTGCGTGTGGTTATATTTATTATTTGGATTGCAACAATCAGTATTATTGTTGGTTTTGACATTGTACAATTTTATTTGGAATATTTTCTAATGTTTTCTCCGAAACAATTTTTTGTTTTTTAAAGCATTCGTTTTTACTGCTTCAAATGACTTATATTGACTTTTCCTTACCCATAATTTAGAGGCTTCATTAATCTCTTCAACATCAAGATGTGGTGCAGTTGGTCTATCTTTTTTATGTATTTTCATAACTTTTCTGAAATGAATAATCCACGCGGAAGCTGGAATAATCCTGGACCATTTTGAATACCGATCAATATCAGGTAATGCTACAAATTCATTAGGCTGATGTGTGTAAACACAAAGTAAAATTGTAGCTTCCCTATCATCTAAACAAAATGGTTCATTTGGCCAAAATTTGTTGGATTGTTACAGGAAAGATGGTCCTTGTAACCAATCACCGTCTTCTTCAAAATTGGGTGATTTGAATTCCTTGGTTACTAGGTCTGCTACATTCTGATCAGAAGGTACCCTATACCATAAATTAAAACCAATAATGAATAAAAACAATTTAGAATATGATTCAATGATAAAATCAATCACCCTCACACGGCTGGAATAACAACATGTCCACTGATACAGACACGAGAGAGAAGGAACTGAATATCACCAGGCCATATGAAGGTATGTTAAAATTGATCATCAAGTTCTTCCTGTGACATCGGACAATGAGAATTAAGAGAGTTTATGAGACCACATCGCACTTGCCACCAACAGCACAATCTCATCCGTCAATGCAGGGTCTACATTTAATAGCCGTGCCTATCGTACTTCCCCAGATGCATTTCTTCTCTTGTATGGCCATCTGTCTAGAACTTAGTATCACTTTTTGCTCAATGCATGCCGCACACTTATGTTCTCTTCCGTTTGATGCACAATACCAGTTGTTTGGGTCCTCGCTACAAGTTTCTAGTATTTGACACAATATTTCTGCAACAAGCCCTAACAATGAGATTGTATTCTCGTCCTTCCGTAGTGCATTTGGGGTTCTGCTTCCTTATGCAATAGTCCGCTAGAAGGTATACAAGCGGGATCCTGGACCACTTTGGTAACCTGTCCATCAGGGTCTCCAAAGTGGATGGTCATAGACAAAGAAGTGTCCAGAGGGTTGCAGTAGAAGTTTCACCAATGACCAGAGGGTGTACAAGAAGTACCCAGAGGGTTGTCGAAAAAGTATCAACAATGACCAAAGGGTGTACAAAAAGTACCCAGAGGGTTGCCGAAGAAGTATCAACAATGACCTGAAGGTGAAAGAAGAAGAGATAAGCGATGAGTATTGCAACTATACAGATTGTATGAAAAGTGTCCAAAGTGGATGTTCCAGAGGGTTGCCGAAGAAGAATCAACAATGACCAGAAGGCAGAAGAAGATATAATCGATGCTATACAGGTTGTATCACAAGTGTCGGTGTACAAGAAGAATCAACAATGACCAGAAGGTGTGAAAAAGAAGAAGAGATGGAAAGATAATCAATAAGTATTGCAACTATACATGGTGAATCGAAAGTGTGTAAGATGTTCAACAGGTGAGGAGCCGTGTAGGTGTACAAGAAGAATCAACAATGACCAGAAGGTGAAAGAAGAAGATATTGCAACTATACATGGTGTATCGAAAGTGTGTAAAATGTTTATGAGGTGAGCCTAGACTAGTTTATATTATTGGGATGTCTAAATAAAACAAATATAGATCTTTAAGAATGTATTAAACTTCTTCTTCATATTTATTCAATATTATAACAAATATTTTTCAAAAGATTTGCGAACAAATGGGAAAGCCGAAATCATCCTCGTCTCCAGAGGTTTGCTTCTCAACAAGTTCGCTGATTTCCCTTCTCTGTTTTTTCTTACTCTCCTCCTCGTTCTCATCATCATCATCATCGTCCTCCAATAATATTTTTGGAGAAGAATTTAGAAGAGGATGTTCCAGGTATAACTTCCTTTAACTACCTGATGCTATTGATGCTGCTTGAGGCAGCGATTCCAATTCTTCATCCAACATATTAAATTTATATCTTTTCACTGTTTTTTCCAATGTCTTGAATTCCTCCTCTTTATTAATTTTAACCCTCATGTACCTCACCGGTAAGTTACCAATTTTTTTAAGGTAGTTGATTTTGGTGTATTTGTGAGAGTTAAGAATATTTTTTCTTCTTTTATCTTCATTTCCTTCACTCCATATCTACGAACACAAAATATGATATCAACGGATTCACTAATACTAACAGTTGAAAAAAAAAGTACAATTTTAAAAACATTTGTTAAAAAAAGGATCAAGATGACAGAAAGACGATCAAGAATTTTATTCAATTCAAAAAATGGTTTTAAAATAGGAAAATACTGAATTTGAACAAATAAAGACAATGAAAAGTATACTTACTGAAACAACTGTTTCATAACTATCAACAAACCAGTTGGTAGGTAAGTTAGCTCGATCTTCTGAAAATGCCACAATCGTTGAAGGTGTAGTTGCCACAATGTTTGATATATAACTTCTTGAGCTTAACTGAGTTGTGGCAGCTCTTTTATAAGTCAAAAATACTTTCTCTCATAAAGTGACAACATTACGTCAATGCATTTTTATCTCAATTTTGAAAAAAAAATTCGATAAGTATGTAGAAATTTTTGAAAGTCGAAAAACAGATTTCTTGTGAAATTGCATTACGTCAATCCATTTTTTTTTGATAAGCATGTAGAAAATGTACAAATTCTGTAATAAAATGTTTAGTTCTGTTTCTGAATTACACAGAAGAGCAATGAATTCTCAGTGGTTGATATACTGTCCGACGATGCTGTTAAGAAAATAGAACAGGTGAGTAGATGTGTTAGAACTACAAGATTTGAAAACTCATATTGCTTTGAAAAAAAAAAATTATTTTTATTTTAAAAAAATGTATAAAACATAGACTGTTGCATAAAAAATAAGTCAAAAGTTGAATATAATTTATCGTTATTAAAAACGTATCTTAATATTTTTAAAAATAAATTAAATAAAAAACGTAACGTCAAAAAGGAATTGATTTGGCAAGATACAGAGTCATGTTTTGATGGAAGAATTAAAACTGGAATTGTAATTAACTTTATAATTAAAGACACAAAATTATTTTTAAAAAAGGCATTTAGAAGTTTTTGCATTCGCGTTGAAAAAGAACTCAAAATCAATGTATTAAAAATCAATGTTGTATTTACTTGTTTATTTATGAAACCTCAAGATGGTGAAACGTCTATCAAACACTTTTCAGCAGAAAATAAGGTGATTGATTCAAGTACAGACTTGAATGACTCGTATGTAGTTAATGTTATTGACGAAATTTTAACTAAACGAAGAATTTCAGGAAAGGGATAGTGGTTGGGCATTAGTGGAAATTTTGAATTTAAAATTTATTATGAATAAATATAGTCCTATAAATGTAGGTATATCGACTCACCAACATTTATAAAGAATGCCAAAAGTGTTGTAAGTATGAAAAATAAGGACCCGTATTGTTTCTTATGGTCAATTGCTTGCGCCTTATATCCAGTAGAAAAACATTCTGATCGTGTGTCATCATATCCTCATTTTACTAAAGTTTTAAAATATGATAATATACAATTTCCTATTAAACTAAAAGATGTTCAAAAATTTGAAACATTAAGAAGGGGTTAACCTTTACAAACATGTCAGAGTGAATTTGCGGTGTAAAGCGGGAAGTAAAAATCCCGAGTGAAAGGGGCGGAGACCAATGACCAACAAAAAACGCTTAGCGCTGTTTGCGTCTCACTCCAACTCACTGTCGCGTAACTTTCGTAGTAAATTTGGCCTTGCCGGGTCTGCAGCCGTCGTCGTCGGCCGTTGGAATTCACAGAATAGGCCTGTATTATCAAAAAATGTCGATAAGAATATTAAAAATAAAATGAGTATCCTTTTTATCGTAATGAATATTTCGCTTATGCTTACAAATTTCAGCAAATTTCGAAGCTGTGACTCTTTTTCTTTTTTCATTTTTCCACATTTCCGAATCTAACTGATTTCTCGTTATCTCTTCTATATTCATCTTTTCTGTCACAGTCAACTGTAATCCTTCCAAATATTCGAATATTGCCTGCTGTAATTTATATTCTTGGGTTCTATCCTAGGGTTATATTCTTGGGTTCTATCCTAGGGTTATATCCTTGGGTTTTATTCTTGGGGCTGTGCTTACCTAGAAGTACAGGTGGATCAGGGATATATAGGAACTTGAATGTAATGGCACATTATGTTGGTCAGCTTTTCGGGTTAAAAAAAGGAAGGCAGTTATTTGAAAGTAAGAAAATTGATTTAATTTACTGAAAGCTTTCCAACATTATATGGCCCATGTTAAAACAGTAAAAATAGCAATTATCGGCTAAATTAAAAAAATATACTAATGATCCGAAAGAAACTAATCATAGCAAAAAGTTATTTATTTAGTTATATGAAAAAATATCGTGCTTGGGAAATATATGAAACCGACACTGGCGTTACGAAAGAATATTTTATAGGTTAACAGTTTATAAAAATGTTATTTTAAAATTAAAAGAGTTATTTCGCAACTGAAAAAGCTTGAAAATGTTTGTATAAAAGTAAAACAGTGAATTATAAAAGAATATTTGGCTTAAAACTACCATATTAGTATAAAAGAACAGTTTATGACCACGTGTTGAATTTAATTTCGTCTATCTCTGTAAAAAAATAAAGAATGCATACGAAAATTATATCAGACAGTACTTTAGAAGAAGCTTATTAATTATAAATTATGATTTTGAACTTACCACAGCAAAATTCATAAGATAGGTACTTAAGATATGAAAGATAGCGAAAGATGATCTTTCCCCGTAGGTGGTCGATAACGGAAAGGGGTGTTTCACGTGGCGTTGGGAAAAATGGAAACGTCCGTTGGCAGACGTCAATTGTCTTACGGTCAGGGTTGAAGAGTTTGGGATCACAGAACTATAATTGGAAGTGGCTAGTGACGACGAGCGCTAATTAAAAGGATTTATTCTGTAAAATCAAAACAGGTCGATAGACATGTTACAATACGTTCAATTCTTTTCTTAGTACCAAAGGACCAGCGTTCGTGTCTTTTCCTAAATCTCGCATTTTATTGATATAATTTCTCAATAAGTGATTCCGACACTCAATCTTCTCAACTTTCACTTGATAGTCTAACTATCCAGAATTTTTTTGTAGCAACTACTACTATCGCCGTCAGCAACCATCCTCCTATAGATTAACACATGCAAATCCATGATCTGCATGAATCCCTCACAGATAATGGCAGATTCCATTGCTGATGCAGATCCTTCCCAATTTTTATAGCATGTGTGTGATGGTGTGGCCATGGGATGACGCTTACACATGAGACAGAATTTATTTTTAACCGCCAGATATATTACTTTTTTTGTTCTATATCCTACAATCGCTGCTGCTCCACTCAACGAGTTATAATTGTGGCGGTATGATCTTTTGGCCCACACTTCATCACACACAACTGTTATAAATGGAATTCCATTAGGAGTTAGGTCACCATTCTCAAATGCTAAAGCCTTTTCCTCTTCAGCGGCTTTAGTCATCTCATCCAAGGCAGATAATTCCCAATGATTGCCCAAACTATCTTGGTATCTAGTATATGCTTTGCCAGACATAACTGGAATATCCAACGATGCTCCAATCTGACTAAGGTGTTCATGTCCAGAGCCAGTACTCATTACACCCAATACTGCATCATTATTCAACTATTTTTTGTTCTGCACAGTTGATATGTAATGTTGGGTTAGACACATGGAACATTGGAAATGGATGTTGGATGCCATACCCCGTTTGGTTTCTCAAACAATTACAAGATTATCCAAATTACATCCCAAATTAGGGGCATGATTAGCTACCCGTTTCCAGGAATCAATGAAATGTTGGATATCTATCAATCTTCTTCCCTCGAGTTCATATCCATCCATCATCTGGTGTGTGTTATTTGGAAATTTCACAACATTTTCTTCATTCAAGCTGTTGGTTCCATCACCATAGACAAGTTCAACTTCACCTTCCATCTCGCCTTCCACATTCAAATAATTCAGGTCCGCATTGTTTGAGCCATCACTTGGGGTAAATACCGAGCATTCAGTTTCAAAAATATGGATATTGTTGATGTCAATATCATATAGATTCTTGAGATAGGATTTTTGGTTCAAAATATCTAAATATTCTCCATTTCTCGATTGTAACTTGCCTAATACTGAAGGAGTTTCTTTCCTGTGGAAATTATTCAAACGAAAAACACCATCCATAATAACATCAGCAAAGTCTAATCCACTGTCAAAACAATCAGAAGTGCTTAAAGTTTCGTCAATAGATGATTTCGGAGCTGAAAATTCATAATTTTCGCCTAATGAACTTTGTGATAGATTATCCATATCCGTTATATGATCTTGAGGTTCTCCAGAATTAAACACAGAGTGATGATCATATGAGTCCCGTTCATCTGATGAGAAGGAATTTACTGAGGCAGGAATAGGCTGAAAATAAATTGGACGTAAAAGATTAATCTTCAATAAATAGGAATATCGATTAAAATATTATTTAGGAATTCCGCACTCCGCAAATTCGAAACAGTTATTGTAATCTGGTTGTGGGATATTCATCATCAAGCAGTCATCAAGCTCCCATGAAAAGAACTATACTCAGATAACAATTACCATTTAAAAATATTTACTTACCTTATTTAATCTCAAAATCCTTTTTTTTACTGACAATTTTCTAACAGAAAGTCTTTTACGATGTTTATTACCAGTTCGATAATTTGAACTCGACATGCTTGATCACAATATCACAAACTAACAAGTGTCACCATCTGAATGCAATCGCAAACTAACTAGCTTTCTGTAGTCTGTTATACATGCATATCTGCCCGGCTCTTTGTGCATCACCCTCGCCGCAGCCGTTGGCAAAAAATGTTTACGTTTTTATCACCTAATTAATATTATACCTAATCTTATTCGAGAATGCAATGGATCCCTTTCGCAACTTCTATTGACATCATCACACGTGCTGAAATTTTTGGAATAGCTTCAGTGCTATTTTTGGTTTTTATGAATGAAATTACGATTCATTCAATAATTCATAGTATCTATGTAAAAGTGCTTATTTGGTGCGAGGGCGCTCGAATCAGTCATAAAAAATGCTCCGTCATTGTGTCTGCAGGGGTTCAGCAAAAATCATTTTTGACCTAGTAGTTATTGATGGATTGCGATAATTTTTTTTTCAATAAAGACAACTGTATAATTGAGGCATCTCTAGGAGTATTTTTTCGAAATACGATATATCTTGTGAGATAAAAAATAGTGAATATGGCCGATATTTCGTACTTTTTTTGTAGTTTTTTTTTCGAAAAATTAAAAAAGTACTCCGAGAGATGCCTAGATCAAACCTTTCACAAGCAGAAAGTGAAAAAAAATCGAGATATTTTTTAGCGAGGTCCGAGTAATATGATTTTTGCCATTCCTTGTTTTACAAAGTTTTACTATTAATCCCAAATAAGGTTAAACCCCCCTTAAATAAACTTGCTATTAATGTATATACAATTCATAAAAAAGAAATAGTTCCATTGTCAATTAGTAAAATGACCTTCTTACCAAGAATACATTTACTTGTTATTTCTTGTAAATTTAATGATTATTATTATGATGGTAACCAAAATAATTTTCATCTTTTTGCATACATTAAAAACTTATCTCGTTTAATAAATAAACAAGTTGGTAATATTAAAAACAAAAAATGGTTTTGTGAACGTTGTCTTAATCATTTTATTAATCAGGATTATTTAAATCAACATTTAAATGATTGTAAACTATTGAATAATCAAAAAATAGTTTTTCCCACCGATGCTAATAAAATTATGAAATTTAAAAACTTTAATAACAAAGACATAGTTTCTTTTGTTATCTATGCAGATTCCGAATGCATTTTAAAACGTTATCAGGATGATAAAACTAAGCTTACAAAATCTTATGAATATCAAAAACATGAGGTCTTCAGTATCGCGTATTATTTAAAATGTTCGTATGATGATTCTTTATCAAAATTTAAACTTTTCACGGGTCAAAATTGTCAAGTATGGTTTGTAAAAGAGCTGCAGACAAGTACTAATAACTTACAAAACATTTTTCATAACCCAAAGCCATGTTTATTAACTGTAAATAAACAAAAAGCATTTTATCGTTCTTCTATTTGTCACATTTGTAATCAAACCATTCTTCCTAATGACACAAAAGTCAAGGATCAATGTCATTTTACAGGTAAATATAGAGGTCCAGCTCACAATTCCTGTAATTTAAATTATAAAAAACAACATGCTATACCTGTTGTCCTGCATAATTTATCAAATTATGGCAGTCATTTTTTGATTAGAGCCCTGAGAACTGAAATTACGGGTAATATTAGTTTGCTACCTTTGAATAAAGAAAGATATTGATAAATGGCTAAACATGAGCAGATAAGTTAGTGAGATATTAAAAAAAGCTTAGCTTCTTTAATACAATAAATTTTGAAAAAATTAAAAATTAACGATTTGTATTCGATCAGTTGATTATAAACATTATGCCTGGACAGCTTAATTAAATGATAAATGAGATTGAGCTGTGAAATGGATACATATTTTTATAGTAGTATAAAGAAGAGAATTTGATTATAAAGATATTAATGGAAATTAGTTAATAAAAATGTTTTATTGGAGTGGATTATCATATTGAGTTTTGTGTATACAGTATGTCGCAAATGTATGGAATAAATTCGGTCAATTTTAATTTTTGAATCGTCATCACATGATGTAGATGTAACGAACATTGCGTTACCAGTATTAACGTGGTGACGTAATCGGCAATTTTTTTAAATGCAACCATGTGTCTCAAGACACCTCATTGGAAAGGTCTTCTAATTTTCTTTACAACGATGTAATTATTTGAATATTTATTTCCACATGGTCGACAAAACTGTTTATTTACTAAAATACAGAGAACTGTTTAGTAAAAAACAATTAAATTATATTAAATGTTCAAACTGATGACCTTCAGCAATAATGCAATGAGACAACCGAGCAATAAATTCGTCTCTAACGTTTACGAGAACTTCAGGCGTTATTTGTGCAATCTCCGTTCTGATGCGATCCTTCAACTCTTCTATATCATTTGGGCGACTTTGGTAAACTTTGCTCTTCAAGTATCCCCATAAAAAAAAGTCTAAAGGTGTCAAATCTGGCGACCTTGGTGGTCATTCGATCGTTCCTCTTCTTTCTATCCACCTATCTGGAAACACAGCATTTAAGAAGGTTCGTACATCAAAGGCGTAATGTGGGGGTGCCCCATCCTGCTGAAACCACAAATCACATCTATTTGGAAATAGTTGATTTAATTGTGGTAATAGATAATCCTGAAGAAATTGAAGATATCGAGGACCGGTCAAGATCCTTCAAAAAAATATGGCCCTATAATTTGATTGTTTATAATGCCGGCCCAAACATTCACCTTTTCAGGATATTGTGTCCTATATTCCTTCATCCAATGGGGATTTTCACTTGCCCAGTATCGATACGTCTGGCGGTGTACATGAACGTTGAGCATAAAAGTAGCTTCATCTGAAAAAAGTATATTTTGTATGAAATTTCGATCTCTGTTACATCGTTCCATAATTGTTTCACAGAATTCGATTCTCCTATCAAAGTCATCTTCTAACAGCTCTTGGACCAAATGTACCTTATACGCATGCTACTTCTCCTTTTTCAGCACTCTAGCAACAGTAGAATGGTGTAAATTATTATCCAGCGCAACTTGTCTCTAGCTGGTGGAGGGATTTTCTTGAAACTCAAGGAAAACGTCAACTTTTTTGTCTTCGGAAATTGACTTTCTACCACTTTTGGGGAGATTTTTAACATTGCCCGTTTCTCGATTTTACTAATTGTTGATTGAGAAATGGGTTCACGGTTGGGGTATTTAGCATTAAATAAATTGCCAACTTCTTTCTGTGTCCTTACTCTATCTCCCTAGCCAATCATCATTAATATTTCGATTCGTTCAGTTTCTGTAAGTTTCATTAGTAAATTATAATAATTTAAAGATTTTAACTATTGAACACTTGACTGATACACATCAATTAGTGTTAAATTAGAATTTAGTACTATTATCAGTAACATATCCAAAAACAGAAATTTTTCTTTTGGTACACTACGATGTTTTATTTCCAGTGGCGGTCCTTACAATAACTTAGTTCATTGAATCAGAATTTATGATTAAAATTTTACCAAATAAACAGTTTTGGTCGACCCTGTAGAAATAAATATTCAAATAATTACATCGTTGTAAAGACGATTAGAAGACCTTTCCAATGAGGGGTCTTGAGACACATGGTTGCATTTTTTTAGATTTTCGCGCCTTTTTTTTTATAGCAATTTTCTCCGTAACGCAATGTTCGTTACATCTATATCATGTGATGACGATTAAAAAATTAAAATTGACCTGTTTTTGGATTTTTTTCAAGTCGTTTATTTTGGAAATAATGAATTTATTCCACACATTAGCGACATTCTGTGTTGTATAAATAGCAATAAGTTATGCAACCAAATATACAAGCATTTGGTAAGTGTGGCAACCAGCATTCATTGTCAGATGTCATATCTAAATGTTTAGTATTGTGTAGCAAATTGTTCAATAAATGAATATTCAATAATCTAAGTTATTTAATACCATCCAAAAATATTACTTAATTAAAACACAGATAAGACATGGCGCTGCGAAGTTAATGTAACATTTATTGAAAAAATAAAAAGAACAATAAAAAACTACAAAAGTAAGTTTGTAGGTTAGGTTGAACGAAAAACACCTATTAATAAACGTAAAAAAAAAATAATAGTTCAATACTATTAAACGCTTTACAAAATTAGAAAAATTAATTTCCAAAGAGCAGACCGTCCACTAAGAAGCAACAACTACTTCTCGGGCTATATGCCCCGACAGACATTGAATTACACTTCTAAAGTAAACGGGGTTGGTATATCTGTTAAGATAGAACCAACCATTCTGGTTTGCGATTAGAAGGAATAACATCACTTGTGGACCGGTTTCGGCGTTTTTGCGCCTCATCAGCACAAGGTAGATGCCATTCGTCCAAGAGCTCTGAGAGCATAATCCTGGACTAGAGACTACGTCGATACCACACCAATACATTAGCCTTAGTAAAGGCTTAGTAAAGGCCTTAGTAAAGGCTAATGTATTGGTGTGGTATCGACGTAGTCTCTAGTCCAGGATTATGCTCTCAGAGCTCTTGGACGAATGGCATCTACCTTGTGCTGATGAGGCGCAAAAACGCCGAAACCGGTCCACAAGTGATGTTATTCCTTCTAATCGCAAACCAGAATGGTTGGTTCTATCTTAACAGATATACCAACCCCGTTTACTTTAGAAGTGTAATTCAATGTCTGTCGGGGCATATAGCCCGAGAAGTAGTTGTTGCTTCTTAGTGGACGGTCTGCTCTTTGGAAATTAATTTTTCTAATTTTGTAAAGCGTTTAATAGTATTGAACTATTATTTTTTTACGTCTATAGATCACGCTTTACTTATATGACAATTCTTTACAGGTAACTGTAATTAAGTAAATACCTATTAATAAAATAGAAGAAATGGAATTTAAATTACAAGGAATGTCCTGGTTTGGGAATGTAGCGGAAAATTTCAAGAAATTCAAGCAAAACTTGCAAATTTATCTGACTGCATCAGGAAAAGGGTCGAAGACAGATGAAGTAAAAGTGGCAATCTTACTAAATTGCATTGGTCAAGAAGGGCTAGACATTTTTAACACATTAAAACTAGAGGAAAATGAAAGAAAATACTACAAAAAAGTTTTACAGGAGTATGAAAGTTACTGCAATCCAAAGAAAACTGTGGTTTATGAAAGATTCAAATTTTTTAAAACAAGACAACAAGAAGGAGAAAGAAACCAATTTGTGACAGATTTAAAAGGACTTGCCAATTCATGTGAATTTGAAAATCAAAGGGAATCCATAATTAGAGATCGCATTGTACTTGGAATTTTTGACTTTAAATTGCAAGAGAAATTTCTTTCGAAAACAGACCTAACTTTAGAAAGTGCCATAAACGAGTGTAGAGCCGCTGAGTTAGCTAAATTACAAATAAGAGATCTACATGGAAACGCACAGGATGTTAATGAAATCAGAGGGTCAGAATCGAAGAAAGAAGATTTAAGAATAGATCATTCAAATGCCAAAGGTGCCTATCGGTATGAAGTGCAAGGCTTATGGTAAAAAATGCAATTCATGTGGAAAATTAAACCATTTTGAAAAAGCTTGTAGAGCAATGAAGAAAAAAAAAGTACCTACAAGACGAGTTCAAGAAGTGTCAAAGGCTGAAAAACAACTATTAAGTGAGACAGAAATCTATAGTATTTATACAGGAGGAAACAATAATTCTTGCTATAAGAACATTAAAATTAAAAATAAATTGTTTAAATTTAAGCTTGATACGGGAAGTGAAGTAAATGTCTGTCTTTTAAGGTATTACGAAGAGGTATTTAATGATAAAAAATTAACTCCATGTATGCTTACATTACAAGCATTTGGTGGCTTTCACATTGAACCTGTTGGACAAATTCTAGTAAAGATTAAAAACAATAATGTATCTAGTAATATAAATTTAATTATTGCAGATGTCAGTTCAGATCCAATTTTAGGGTTAGAAAGTTGCTTGAAGTTAGGATATGTTAACATTGATAGTATTGAAACATTAAATGATACCGAAAAGGATAAATTCTTGAAGCAAAATAGCGAAATATTTCAAGGTACAGGTAAATTTAAACGAAAATGTCACATAAATTTAAAATCAGATTATACATCGGTTTCAAAACCAGCTCGTAGAATTCATTTAGCTTTGCAAGACAGATTAAAAAATAAATTAAATGAACTAGAGAAGAGTAAAATAATTGGTAAAACTGACAACCCAGGAGAATTTGTTTCTAACTTAGTAGTTGTTGAGAAAAACGATAAGTCTATTAGAATATGTATAGATCCTCAAGACTTAAACAAAGCAATTAAACGGGATTTTTATACTATACCAACTATTGAAGATATTAGTAGCAAATTGAGTGGTAAATGTTTCTTTACTTGTTAGATCTTAAAGATGGATTTTATCAGGTAGAACTAGACTCAGAATCAAGTAGTTTGTGTACAGTCAGCACTATTTTTGGGCTATATAAATATTTAAGACTACCTTTTGGTTTGTCAAATGCACCTGAGTTCTTTCAAAAAGTAAATGAACAAAATTTTGGTAACATTGAAGGTGTGATCATTTATTTTGATGACATACTTATAGCTGCAGATAATTCAAAAGAACATGACTTAATTTTACATAAAGTAGTTGCGAGCTAAAAAATTAAATATTAAATTCAATAAAAGTAAATTACAATATAAAATTAATGAAGTAAATTACTTAGGCCACATATTTTGTGAAGATGGCATGAAACCTGATTTAGACAGAGTTGGGGCTATTCAAAGTCTGCAAAATCCAACAAATGTGAAAGAATTACAAAGATTTTTAGGTGTTTTAAATTATCTTAGGCGTTTTATACCTAATTTTGCTGATATTAGTCCTTTAAGAGAACTGTTGAAGAAAAATAATGCTTTTGTCTGGACAAATAAACATACAAATGCTTTGAATGAAATTAAAAATATGTTAAGTACAGAACCAGTACTAGGAAATTTTGATTCTAAAAAGGAAATAGTAATAGAGTGATGCATCAAAAGACGGAATTGGTTGTTGTTTTTTACATGACGATAAACCAATATACCATGCATCTAGAAGTTTAACCAGTTGTGAACAAAATTATGCTCAATGTGAAAAATAATTTTTAGCTATAACTTTTGCTGTTAAGAAATTTCATCATTTTATTTATGGGAGAAAAGTTAAAGTAATCACTGATAATAAACCTCTTCTGGGTATTATGAAAAAAGATATAAGTAAAATTCCTTCCCATGATTACAAAGATTAAAAATTAAATTATTGAAATATGATTTACATTTAGAATATTGTCCGGGTAAAAATCTATATCTAGCTGATATGCTGTCCCGATCATATATTAAAGAACCTGTTCAAGATGATCCAACTATGACAGAAATTGTACATAGTATTGAGGTGAATTTGAGCAATACAAAAGAGAGAAAAAATCAATTTCAAAATGAAACAAAAAATGATGTTGTTTTACAAGAACTTATAAATGTTATACAAAGAAGTTGGCCTAAACAATACAAAAAATGATCAAATATTGTACAACCTTACTGGCATCATAAAAATGATATTACTTTTTCAAATAATCTATTATTTTTAGTCAGTAGATTAATTGTAACTGAAAATTTAAGAAATGATATGCTTAAATTGCTTCATGAGTCACATTTTGGGATGACCAAAACAAAAATTAAAGCCAAACAATTATTTTACTGGCCTCAAATGGATAGAGATATAAGGAAGTTCATTTCATCTTGTAAAATTTGTGAAAAATATCAAATCAGCAATACTAAAGAACCTCTTATTCCTAATTCAATACCAAATAGACCTTTTTTAAAATTAGCTAGTGATATTTTGGAATATGGAGGAAATAATTATTTAGTAGTCATCGATTATTATTCAAAGTGGCTCGGGGTAATATCCATGGTAAACAAAACTGCAAAAAGTGTAATCGATATTTTAAAAACTATATTTTGTACGCATGGTATACCAGATGAACTTATAGCAGATAATATGCCACATAACTCATTTGAATTTCACCACTTTGCAAATGAGTGGGATTTTAAAATAACCACTAGTAGTCCACATTATCCCAAGTCAGATGGAATGGCTGAAAGAGCAGTTGGAATCGCTAAAAATATGTTAAGAAAGTCATCGGATTTGCCTTTTAGTTTATTAGATTACAGATCGACACCAATTATTGATATCAATTTATCACCATCACAATTGCTAATGCATAGAACTCTAAAAAATAAATTACCAATTGTGGAAGATAAGTTGTTACCTATAAATTATGACTATGATATTGTTAAAAATCAGATTGATTTGAAAAGACAAAAAGATAAACGCTATTATGATCACAGTAGTAAGGAGAAGAGTGAATTTAATGAAAATGCAAATGTTGTATTGCAAAACAAAAATAAATAATGGGAACCTGCAGCAATTGTTAAAAAACTTGATAATTGTCCCAGATCTTATTTAGTAAGAAATGAACAAAATAATGTTCTGAGGCGAAACAGCATTCATCTTAGACAATCCCATAATACACCAATGTTTGAATCCAATTGTAAAACCTGTAACTATAAGCGTGAAATAAAACAACCTATGTTACGGGACAAAGAATTATTTGTGCCTCTCTTTCAAACATCCAAAAATAAACTCTGTACCTACCAACTGCTAGTTTATTAAAAACAGATCCTGATTGTTTTAAGTAGGATTAATACAATTAAAGCCTCAGGAATCCTTTCAATTTTCTCAAGCGTCTCCCTGAAGGGCTCCTAAAAATAATAAATAAGTATTTACCACTTATTATTTACAACAAGTAGGAATAATAATAATCAAATATTTATATTCTAAATTTACCGGAATCTTATTTAAACATAGGATGATCACCAGATCATAAAAGTTACTGATTTAAAAATATCAAAGGTTTAAAGGTAATTTTGTTTACATGGTGTACAAAGTAGATGACAATCTTGTCATATCTGTCAATCTTAAAAATAAATCTTCTCAAAGTGATTTCAATCTTTCATCATAATGTCACGTTTCTATTCATAGATCTACTGATTAAAGATCATTGACCTTCCTTATCAATTAATAGTTTCTTCTTTTAATTTCTGTTATCAGAGCTTATCTCTGGTGTTGAGTACTTTGGTAATAAAGAAGTAAATGGGAAGAACATACCTTTTTTTGTAAGACCATCAATACCTATAGTAAAATTAATACCTATTTAGAGGTACCAGCCGTTTTAGTAACTTAACCATTTGACATTAACATGAAATCAAAATTTGACGTAACTTCAAAAACGTGACATCTAATAAATTAGTTACGACGTTCATTTTTGTTGGTAATTTTTTGTTTCAACCGATTTATTAATAATAAATAAGGATGGTCTTATTCTAAATGGGTATAAAATTTACTATAGATAGGAGATTGGTTTTTCTTTTTTCTTCCATGTGAGGTTCGTGATAGACCACATGGTTTAGCAATTTTGCTGATTTTTTGAAGTATATTTAAGTGAGCTTAAATTTTATTAGAGTGATCCTGTTGGAGCTCTACCATTTGTATAAGTGGATATTTATTTGGCTCAGCTTAAATTCCTGTCTCCACATCCATAGGCGAAACCACTTTGAGGCCACACAACTTCTACGGTGAGTTTAATTTGTCAGTTTACTATACTCAACCCTCATAAAATTTAATTATTATTACCAAATACTTACACAAGCTCCTTTTTAGGTCTCTTTCTTCTTTCTTCTCTTCTTTCTGCTTCGTATTTCTTTCTTTGGCTTTATTTTATTCATCGAGATCTCCATTTCATTCCTGCATCGACATCATCTGCACCCCGTCATCACATCGGATACACCTGTATACACCTCTACCTCTAGGATATAGTAAGCCACCACCAGTTCTTTTGGAGGGACACACCACATCACCCGATTGTTAACAGGTAACCTTCATCAAGTACATATGTCAAGCAATCCAGTGCTTTGAGTAGAAGCCAACCTTTCACTAGAATAACATATATTGATATAAAACTAAATAGTCTAAGTAGAGTATTTTGTCATACCTACTGAGGAACTTAGTTTCCTGGTGTCTTTACCCTCTGTTGAGGTCAACTTGTAGATTTATTTAATAACCATTAGCACAATCACTGGAGTTTGTAAACCAGCGTATGCATACAAAAGGTAGTTCTTTAATATAATTCTGTATCCAACCACCCCTAAGGTAAGATTGGATAGTGTAAAACTTTTCATTATAGTTATAATTTTGTGCATGCCTTTTTGATAACCTAAAATAATTGTGGAAAGCTAACTTCACATAAATAGTGTCGTACAGCGGAAATCCTTCAGGGAGTTTTTGGCGTTACAATTAGTAGGCAAGGCCTTGTTTGTTTTCTGTACATTCATATAGTAACCAATTTTATTTTATTATATTAAACCAACATTACATCTGAATCGGTTTTTATTTCGAATCCCACCCTGAGATTAACAGGACCTTTTAATCAAGGTAACAAAATGGCGCCTCAACTTGGTTAATGTTAGTTTATTTAATATTTTATTGTTGGTTGAGTTATTTTTATTGCAACTGGTTTAGTTAACTAGTTCATTTTTTTCAAATTCACTTATTTGTTAGACGACTTGCCTCTACACTGTTCATTAGTGAATGATTTTCAAAGAATCGATTATTAATATTTCAAACAATCGATTGTATATTTTTCGAGATATAGATGTGACACTTCACATTAATTCAATCGTTTGTAAATTACATTAGGATAGGTTCACAGGACACGGTAAAAACGTATTTTTATTTCATTTTGCTAAAACTAATAGGTAAATCGATAAACTATTTACATAGAAACTAAATAAAAATACATTAAATTATTCTAGTACAGTATTTACATCACAACTAATTAATAAATCTTACAATTAATTGAACCTGAAAATAAATATTCTGATAACATTAAACTTATTCTAGTCAGTATTATAGTCCAGGCATTATACACCAAAAATCGCCTTTTTGCGATAATCGCTGGAATCAGCTTGAAACTTAGTATAAAGGTTGCAAAAAATACGTACAATATAATAGTACTAACCCGGAAACGCAAAACCTTGCACGACATTGTTTAAATCACCATATTGTGCTATTTTCTAGTAGAATTACTCGTTCATTCGTGAATATCTTTTTTGCTCTTGATTATGAAGGAAAAATGTTAAATACTTTTTTTTGTCTTCTAAAAACGAACAATATGAAACCAACCGCGTCGAAAAATATTGATTAGATCAAAAGTTATTGATGATTGAGTTTACATAAACATTAGTTTGATTAAACAATATTAGATTATTTTGTTAACAATGACAATATCCTGTAATTGTGCTCAATTACTGTACTCCGTCAACAGATCACGTGTGCCAAACCCGCAATCGGTAAGTTGAATAGTTGATGAGTTATAGCGTTATAAACAAATTGACGTAGCATTTTTTTACAATAAACCTGTACCACTTTGTCACTTTCCCTGCATGTAATCGAGCGGCGTCGTTATTTTTTCAAAAATTGCAATTGCACGGCCAAGGTAGGGTTTTTCTACAAATAACAACAAAAAATGTATACTTTGTTTGACGCACACGCATCTACCCAGGTTTCAATATTTCCAGATTTTCGACAACGGGAATAGATTTCTCTCGTCGCGAGGTATGAAATTTAAAAAAAAATCATCCAAATATCTTTATTGGATCCCAAGAAAAGTCGACTTTAAGTAGCACCGTTCAATTTGAATGGCTGCGTCAAGATTTTCAGCGGCCGAGTAGGCAGTAGGCCGAGCGGCGCCCAGAGGAACGTTGTGAAAATTACACGTCACAGGGAAGGTTCACATCATCCACATCTAGAATGGTAACTTTCGACGACGATACAAGAAGAACCTCGTTCCAGGATTTGAACCAACTCAGATACCTTGCTGACTGTCTGAACAATTTAAATATGTCTCCGATTCCTACCCACCGGCCAAGTGAACCAAGTAATTCATCTTTCAACCCCTTCATTCATAGGTGGAATGTCAAATTTAACGGACGTACTAGCGTCAACGATTTCCTAGAACGTATTGAGGAAGTTCGTTTATCACGGGGCGTTTCCAAGGAACAATTATTGCGCACTGCTCCGGAATTATTCGAGAAAGACGCGTTATACTGGTATCGAACGGGAAGTTTTACCTCGTGGGATGATCTTGTGACACAACTAAAAGAGGATTTCAGGCCGCATGATTATGAGTTTAACCTATGGGATGAAATCAGACGAAGAACACAAGGGTCGCAAGAAAAGGTACTAGCATTCATTACTGCCATGGAAAACCTTTTTAGAAGATTGGATCAACCACCCTCAGAGGAAGTTAGGGTACAAATAATCCGAAGAAACCTACTCCCCTACCTTCAAACCCAGTTGTCTCTTCGAGAGTTGCACTCGGTAAGGGAATTGCTTAAATTATGCAGGAGCGTGGAAGAAACTGAAGAAAGAGTCAAGAAAGTCCTTCCCCCTCCAGCCTCACATCGAACGCTACTCGAACCCGAATTGGCATATCATCGTCCCGCTCATTCAACGTCGGTTAATGCTACGCAAGTCTCACCTACCGCGCGTATACCTGAGGTGGTCTCGAATTCGATACCCTCCGCCTCCGTGGAAGCAGTCAACGCTTCAGGTCAACCAGCCTGCTGGAATTGTCAACAGGCCGGCCACAGATTTAGAAAATGTCGTGAATAACGTAAACTATTTTGTTGGAAGTGTGGAAAACCGAATGTCACCCTGTAACGTTGTTACTATTTTTTTTTCGATATCCGGCAGTATATATTTCAGTTTTTATTAGTTTCACCCCTCTGTCGTAGCTAGCTATTAAATTTGAGTATTAATATGTATTTTGATATTTTATATGTAGTACTTTTCAAACATCTGGTATATATTACCTGTATGATTTACGGTACCGTTCGCGCAAATCAGTCATCCGCGCATTTCTTAAGATTTGTAAGTAGGAGACCTCCTGAGTGGGGTCTAGAGAAAAATGGATAAAACGGATGGAACGAGACAAAAATGGGCTTTTTCACTTTTAACCGTTTGCCCTGAATCCTGACTGATTTTCGCGCACGAGGTAAGCGAATTTAAGAATATTGTTGTAAATAATTTTTTCCGTTATACATTCACTGGTGACCGATTTTTTTTCGATTTACAATTAGTAGAATTTATTTTTGCACATTGCTTGTTTAAGATTTTAGAAAACTTTCTGCGTATTTGTGTACGATTCCGAAATAAATTGTTTTTGTTTATTTGCTGGTTTTACTTTGCGGGAAAAGAGATATCTTTGGGAAATTTCAAGCATTGTCGCTGCATTTAGCAGGTATATTCTTGAGGATTTCTCAAACTATTTCGTTCAAACCCGACTGCAGCCGTTTATCTCACGGGAAAAATATTTTCAGGAATCTCAAAGACTGATCGCTGCATTTAGCAGGTGAATTCTTGAGTGGCTCTGAAAATAGCGAAGAGAAACCCGGCCGTAGGAAAACTTTCTGCGTATTTGTGTACGATTCCGAAGTAATTTGTTTTTGTTTTATTTGCTGGCTTTGCTTTTCGGGAAAAGAGATATCTTTGAGAAATTTCAAGCATTGTCGCTGCATTTAGCAGGTATATTCTTGAGAATTTCTCAAACTATTTCGTTCAAACCCGACTGCAGCCGTTTATCTCACGGGGAAAATATTTTCAGGAATCTCAAAGACTGATCGCTGCATTTAGCAGGTGAATTCTTGAGTGGCTCTGAAAATAGCGAAGAGAAACCCGGCCGTAGGAAAACTTTCTGCGTATTTGTGTACGATTCCGAAGTAAATTGTTTTTGTTTTATTTGCTGGCTTTAGTTTTCGGGAAAAGAGATATCTTTGTGAAATTTCAAGCATTGTCGCTGCATTTATCAGGTATATTCTTGAGAATTTCTCAAACTATTTCGTTCAAACCCGACTGCAGCCGTTGATCTGACGGGGAAAATATTTTCAGGAATCTCAAAGTCTGATCGCTGCATTTAGCAGGTGAATTATTGAGTGGCTCTGAAAATATCGAAGAGAAACCCGGCCGTAGGAAACAATTCATTCTAATATACAAGGATATTTGAAAAAAAAGACAACTTGGAATAGTCTCGCACGTGTACTCTGCCATAGCAGGTGCAAAAGTTCGAGGGTTTTCCAAGGCGTGGAGCGAAATATTCTCACGCGTGTTCGCTGCATTTAGCAGGATCACAAAGGAGAGGTTTTCGGTTTCTGTCATCTAACTTTTATTGAAGTAATTGATTTAGCACCAACGGCCGTGGCAACGTCAATCTAAAAGTGGTTACGATCACCGTAATAACCTGGAATAATCTCGTACATGTTCGCTGCCAAGGCAGGTACAAAATTTGGGAGGTTTACAGGCGAATTGATAAAGTTTCCGTTTTTTTCTTTCTTGTTTGCTCAGTACACAAGAGTATCAGTAACCGAGGGTAATCTATAAATTACCTTTATTTTGTTTAAACCGGTACACAAATATAAAGAACTGTTTGATTAAAATCTACTAGTGCCTTAATAACGCTTTCTCTGTGTATTTTTCATCTAACCGCTAGTTAAGTTTCACCATTTTCACCCGCATCTAGACATACTAGTAGAGTCTTGCACTTTAGCTTTTGCGTATTTTGTAAATAAAAATTAAACTATTTATTGCTTGGTGTATTGCTTTTGGTTTGAGGAATAACGTAGTTAGTTATTTGCAGATACTGTTTGACTTTAATACGCCTTTATTTATTTAACTGTATTGCTTCTGGGTTCATCCCTAAACTGTCAATTATTTCGGGGTTGAAATAAAATTTATAATTTCTTGAGCAACTGGTAGTTGCCTTTCCCGATAGTGGTAAACAAGTAAAGCCCGTTTTCCACTACGTGTTACGTCGAGGTCCAGAACAACAGACCCCTGGAATTTTCCGTAACCTCCATCTGAGGCTATCTGGAACTCTTGACGCGAAGGGTCAAGGGGCCGTGGAGCAAACCACGTAAAAAATCTGGCGCCCGAGCATTCGTTGATAAGATTTTGCATCGAGGGTGACCAAAGTAACGTGACCTATTGGTAAAATCCAGAGGGTAGGTGAAGTAGACGTTACAAAATGGCGCCCGAGCAGGGACCTGATTGTTAAAACAGGAACCGTTTATTTTGTTTTCGATTTTGTTCCTTATTATTGATTAGAGCAGGAACCGTTATTCCGTTTTGGTTCTTTTACCGTATTGTTGAATGCACCTGATTGCTGATGATAGCAGGAGCTGTTCTATACCGCTGTTAATTTTTTGTTTCTGCCTATTGTTGCTGGACCGTTTATATTATTTTACTGGTTTTTTCTGTTCATTGTCGATTTGAACAGGGACAGTTTCATTTCGATTTTGGTTGTTTTCCGCACTGTTGGTTAGTACAGGGCACCGTTTCATAAAAGGTAGATGTCTAGAAGAAATTCTGAGGAATTGGACATTTCTTCCCTATTTGATCAAGAAGAAGCTGTAGAAACCGAATCCGTTCCTCCAGTACCGACCGTAACTTCCGTTGGAGAAATAACCGACAATCGAGTAAGTTGGGTATACTTACTGAAGAACGAGGGTCTAAATACAGAGCTAGTAAAGAGGAATTTATCGGTTGCTGGAACCGTTCCTCTCAAACGGAAAAGACTCGTCAACTTTTTGAGGCGAAGAAATATTGCTCCGCGATCCGCCAGAGACCAAGAGGAATATCCGACCAATATGGCAACTCCTCCGATAAACGTACACGATTGGAAAGTGTCTTTTGGAAACCGGGGAGATCCTGCTGTATTCATAGAGAGAATTGAGGAAATCTGTACCGCAAGGAATGTCCAGAAAGATAATCTGCTTCCTGTGTTACCGGAATTACTGTCAGGTGAGCCCGCATTTTGGTACCGTAACAATCGCAGCCGGTACACTACTTGGGACGAATTTGAGGCAGATTTCCGAATCCCGTCCCGTCAACTATGAGGTTGACTTAGAAGCCGAGATAGGCCGACGTTTGCAAAGAAGGAATGAGTCCGCCGCTACTTACATGACCGACTCCAAACTCTGATGCGACGACATGGAAAGTTAACTCACGAACAACAGTTAGCATGGCTGTACCGTAACCTGTTGCCCGAATACCGTCTGCAAATTCGAAAAGGGGACTTTGATGATTTTTCCACATTTTGTCAAGTGGTAAGGGAATATGAGCTCCTCAGGAAGGAACTCCAGAATGTACCCGGCCCCAGTGGACCGAACCGTGGACCAACCCGGCCCCAGCCAATGAGTACACCAAGGTATGGACCATCTCCCCATTCGACTACGGGCCCATCCAGAGAGCCCATCGCCAGTTCCAGCCAATCGTCACCGACCAATAGTCCTCGCAGTCCGCCGCCTACTGCTACTCAGCTCCCGGCTGGGTCATCGTCCCGTGAAATCACATGTTTCCGTTGTGGGGAGTCTGGACACTACCGCAACAATTGTCAGAACCCTCAGAAGATATTCTGTTCTCGTTGTCGTAAGGAAGGAGTATTTTCTAGAGACTGTTCCTGCAGGAGGCAGGAAAACTAATCCGAAGCTGTCCCGAGGAGAGGCCGACACAGCTTCCGCAAATATTTGCCTCTCATACCGATTCGCCAGAAGAAATGAACGACCCCCGACCGCACATAGACGTCGAAATTGGAAATCACAAGTTCAAAGCATTGTTAGATACCGGAGCAGCGAAATCATATATTGGTGATCAAGTAGCTAAGACATCTTCCCAAAGAAAGCGAACTACCGGCCGTCAGCATACGAAAGCCCGTTTAGCTAATGGAAATTTAGTCTCTATCACCGATATTTATGCGCTCAAATGGAAGATCAATGACGTCACGATGGAGGGTTCGTTAGAGCATTTCCCTGGTTTGATAACCGATATTGTGTTAGGACACGATGTACTCCGAAAGTATAATTTCCGGTTGAAGTTAGGAACTGGAAATATATACATAAATGGTAAACTAGAAAGAAGTTCACAATTACCCAGTCCGGTTGGAATAGTGGAGGTAGGGAACACACACCCGAAAGAATCCGATGCGGCTGTCCCAATCATCTGTAAGGAAGATACCAACCCTGGGGTTGGTGAAAGAAATTGTTTCCGAAATTTGTCTGTTTTCGAAGTCTCTGCGTCCGCCCCGGGAAGTTTAGGGGTTAAAAAGGAGCACTCTGTTTCTGTCGTTTCCGAGTTTTCCCCGGTGTTGTTAGGGGTTGACATGGAACAACCTGCTTCTGAAGTCTCTGCGTCTTCCCTGGAATTAGGGGTTGACAAGGAGCAATCTGTTATTAAAACTTCTAAGTTTCCCCCGGTGCTGTTAGGGGTTAATGAAGGAAAATCTGTTGTTGAAGTCTCTACGTCTTCCCCGGGGTTGTTAGGGGTTGATGAAGAAAACTCTATTTCTGAAGTCTCTGCGTCTTCCCTGGAGTTAGGGGTTGACAAGGAGCAATCCGTTGTTAAAACTTCTGAGTCCTCCCCGGTGTTGTTAGGGGTTGATGAAGAAAACTCTATTTTTGAAGTCTCTGCGTCTTCCCTGGTGTTAGGGGTTGACAAAGAGCAACCCGTTTCTGAATTATCTGCGTTCTCCCTGGAAGATTTAGGGGATGACGAGAATTTTGGTTATATAGGATGTCCATTGGAAACCATAATTCCACTTACTGAAAGAAATTTATCGAAAGAACAGACAGACAGACTGAATACCTTTCTGAACCAAGAGTTACCGCAATTTGAGAAGATTCAAGGTCCAACGACACTAGTTGAGCATGAAATCCGTCTGCTACAACCCCGTCCGATAAAACAGAGATACCGACCTCAGAATCCGAAAATGCAAGGAATTTGCAATGCTGAAATAGACGCCATGTTGAAAGAAGGAGTAATAGAACCCTCTACAAGTCCGTGGAGTTCTCCGATTGTAATCGTGAAGAAAAAGGATGGGAAAACCGCTTCTGCATTAATTTTCGTGAAGTTAATGAGGTTACCATGAAGGATGCCTACCCGCTTCCATTTATCAATGCGATATTAGATAAACTGCGAAAGGCAAAGTATATTTCCAGTTTAGATTTAAAGAGTGGGTACTGGCAAGTCCCGTTAACACCGGAAAGCAAACCCATTACCGCCTTTACTGCACCGGGACGTGGATTGTTCCAATTCACGGTTCTTCCATTTGGCTTACACTCTGCACCTGCCACATTCCAGAGGTTGGTTGATCAATTGATAGGTCCAGAATTAGACCCTTACGCTTTTGCTTATCTGGATGACATAATCGTTCTGGGGGAAACGTTTGAACAGCATGTAGAAAATCTATCTGAGGTGTTTCGTCGATTACGAGGAGCACGGCTGAAACTAAATCCGGAGAAATGTCACTTTTGTTTGCCTTCTATGAAATACTTGGGCCATGTAGTCACTGGAGATGGAATCCGTACCGATCCAAAAAAGGTCGAGAGTATAATTAAATTTGCAGCCCCGAGAAATATCCGAGAACTAAGAAGGTTTTTGGGAGTTGCATCCTGGTATAGGAGGTTTGTGCCATCGTTTTCACAAAAGGTGGCTCCGTTAACGAAATTACTCCGCAAGTCTCAGCGATGGAAGTGGGCTGAAGAACAAGAAGCTGCTTTCGCTAAGATAAAATCATGTTTGTCAGAAGCACCCGTTTTGAGCTGTCCCGATTTCACCGTACCGTTCACTCTACAGACCGATGCTTCCGAATATGGGTTGGGAATAGCCCTTACCCAACAGAAGGATGGTCATGAGCATGTGGTAGCATATGCAAGTCGCACGCTGAGTCCTGCCGAGAAGAACTACTCCGTCACGGAAAAAGAATGCCTTGCTATTGTTTGGGGGATTGAAAAGATGCGTCCTTATTTAGAGGGCTACCATTTCACGGTTGTTACCGATCATCAATCTCTTAGATGGCTGCATTCAATAGCTAGTCCATCCGGACGTTTAGCTAGATGGAGTATTTTTCTGCAGCAATATGACTTCGAGATACAGTACCGTAAAGGTGCTCTAAATCGTGTGGCCGACGCTCTGTCCAGAAATCCGCTACCAATGACCGCCGAGGCCGACCCACCATCTGTACTCTGTCTGGCTGATGTACCCGCCGAATGTTCATGGTACCGGAACAAAAAGGAAGAGGTCCTGAAGGATCCAGAGAAGTTTCCGGACTACTGCATTAAAGAAGACCGACTGTACCGTCATTTCTGGGATATCAATGATTTCAGAGAGCCAGAAATGTCCGATCCCTGGAAACTATGCATAACGAAGTCCGACCGAACCCGAGTCCTGCAAGAAAACCATGATGCTCCTAACGCAGGACATCTGGGAATTGCTAAAACCATTACTCGTATTGCAAAATTGTACTATTGGCCGGGTATGTTCCGTGATATCACTAAGTACGTCAGGAGACGTCTCCAATGTCAGAAGTATAAGCCTTCGCAACAAAAGCTTCCCGGGAAAATGCAACCGTCCCCTAATAGACGGCCATGGGAAACTGTCAGTACCGATATTGTTGGACCGCTGCCCCGCAGTAAAAATGGAAACTGCTACATCGTAATGTTCCAAGACCGTTTCACAAAATGGGTACAGTGTAAACCGATCAGAAAAGCGACAGCGAGGTCGATAAGTACCGTTTTTTACGAAGAAGTTCTGACCACTTTTGGATGCCCACGCACCGTGTTATCCGACAATGGAACGCAATATGATAGTAAGCTCTTCAAGGACATGTTGAAGGAGTTAGGAATCCGCCATCGATTCACCCCTCCATATACACCACAGGCTAATCCCGTTGAACGAGCTAACCGTACTTTGAAAACCATGATAGCTCAATTTTGCGAACAAGACCACCGAGATTGGGATCTGAGAATATCCGATCTGAAATTTGCAATTAATAACTCTAGGCACGACTCTACCGGTTTCTCTCCTGCCTTTCTCAATTTTGGAAGAGATCCCGACATCCCGAACACACTACGCCGAGAAGTCGAGCAAAATCATGTGACTGAAGGACCCGAACAACCCAAAGATGCAGAAAATACCGAGAATGAAGTTTCAGAACAGTACTTACTTCGTTTGAACAAATTGCAAGAGTGTTTCGATCTAGTCCGTCTGAGTTTGTCTAGAGCATTTACGAGACAAAGCCGATATTAAAATCTACGCCGACGTTACTGGAGATGTACCATAGGAGATTCGGTCATGAAAAAAGAGCATACCCTGTCGTCCGCGGCAGATCATGTGGCCGCGAAACTTGCCCCGAAATATTCCGGTCCGTATAAAGTGGTGAAAGTTCTATCTCCAGTTGTGTATGATTTGAAAGATGCACAGGGCAAGCGTTATTACCGAATACATATCAAAGACTTGAAACCGATTTCGGAGGAATGCGAATAATTAGTTATTTTCAGAATGAAACCGAGGTGTGATGTACCACCCCGTGGGAGCGATCCCTTACCCACCCGAAACCCGGTACAAGACCGAGCCGAGCGTCTCCGGCAGGAAAGGAACCGAGACTCCCATATCCGGGGATTGGCCCAGAAATTTCGAGAGCGGCCACCACGTGAAGAGGAAGTTATAGATCTAACTTCCCCTATATCTTCCCCTACACCCTTTTTCCCGACTTTCCCTGTGTCCAGCCCCATAGCTTCTCCCTCCCCTGATCCCTCGGCGACTCCAGAAACGCCCCTATTTCCGGAAGACTTTGGTCCATCATGGGAAGACCCAGATTTGTTGGACGAGTGGATAACGGATACCGGGCCTGCGTTCCTGGAAGACCTGATGGCTATAGAGCCGTATATACCAGGCAACACACCACCGCCATCACCCCCCGGTCCTGAAGCCGGCACGTATGTAGAGACGGTCACGCTGGAAACCGTTATTCGGAGGGAGATTATCCTGCCAGCCGATGTAGAGGAGGTGGTCCGGTGCTGCGAAGAGATCACCAGACGATCGAATGTGAACTACGCCTTCGAACCGTTACTTCCGCCGCCTCCTGCTCCAACTGTTCCACCCCAAATGGTAGCAGGTCACACGGAGCAACAACAGCTGATTTCCTTCTCCTTTCAGCAACCCCATGACCGTCCGTGGCCGTCCGAATGGGTCAACCGTAGTCGTGTGTTCCGGCCCGCAAACAACGATCCGCGACGTTGGTGTAGGGTGTATTTACAAGACGACCGGGGTGTACGGTGTAAAATATACCTACCGCCCGTAAACGAACACTAACACGGAGTTAGTGCGTCTCATTGATTTTAATCGGATTTTGGTTTTAGTTTTTTGTGGTTATGGGGATTGAATATAGGATTTTCTTTTGTTTTATGGGGGGAAACCGGTTGAATCTAAGGTCAGTAAAACTCACGCGAAGTGTGATATTTCCCGCACACGAAACTTTGTTCGTACATCCCGTTGCGGATACAATTATAAAACTGCCTTTTCGTTTCTAGATTTCCGGCCTCCGACTTTATACACCATGGCTTCCGAGTCTTCCTTCGAAATATTAGATATACACGGGACGGAAAGTTGGGATGACGACGATCTCATGTCCGTAACGTTCCAGCGATCAGTGGACCCACCTAGTACCAATCCAGAGCCGACCGACGGCTCACCCGTCTCAGCAAAACTGGTTGTGAGCCCGGTATCCGATTTTAGACAAATGGACTTGGAAATTCCGGAGAATTCAAGCAGGTCCTCCGAATTAAATGAAGTACCGGAGGAGATTAGACCAGGGACCGGTCATTCGTCTAGCCATGCATACCGGCCGTCGAGCGAGCGATCATACGATGATATTTACCTACCCATTGAGAGGGGTTTATGTTGGAAGTGTGGATACCCTGGACACCGCCGTGACGCGTGTACGCGCGAGAAAGCTATTCTATTCTGTTCCCGTTGTGGCCGGATTGGTCGAATGTCCAGAGATTTTTCATGCAGGAAGCCGACCGCCAGGACCGCCCTTATTGCGTCGTCTTTACGGTGTTCCCGCTGTAATCATTCCGGGCGGATAGCAAAGGACTGTACCTGTGGAAAGCTGTTCGTAAGACGAGCTACCAGCCGAACCATTTCCCGGCCGGTACCCAAGCCAGGAAAACGCTCCGTAGCAACACAGGCACTGATAGTCTCACGATCCCGCCAAGATGTTGGCATTCAATGCGAACTCTGTGACTGTTCCCTGAAAATTCCGGAAGGCATCACTGGTGTTCGCCAGCGGTATTCAACGCTTCGGAACAGCTCTACCTGTAGAGGAGTGAGGCAACGTTCTTCCAGCTCATATCTCAGCCGGAGTACGAGGAGTTCCAGGCTCCAGTGATACCAGTGAGGTTTGGAATGATAATCATTCTGCCACAAGACTCGATAGTTTCATTGAGTAAAAACATTCTGTTTTAGGTGAAGAAGATTCGTTTTAGGTTATAACTTTCATTTATTAATTTTTTTTTACCGACGAAAGAGGGGGATGTAACGTTGTTACTATTTTTTTTCCGATATCCGGCAGTATATATTTCAGTTTTTATTAGTTTCACCCCTCTGACGTAGCTAGCTATTAAATTTGGGTATTAATATGTATTTTGATATTTTATATGTAGTACTTTTCAAACATCTGGTATATATTACCTGTATGATTTACGGTACCGTTCGCGCAAATCAGTCCGCGCATTTCTTAAGATTTGTAAGTAGGAGACCTCCTGAGTGGGGTCTAGAGAAAAATGGATAAAACGGATGGAACGAGACAAAAATGGGCTTTTTCACTTTTAACCGTTTGCCCTGAATCCTGACTGATTTTCGCGCACGAGGCAAGCGAATTTAAGAATATTGTTGTAAATAATTTTTTCCGTTATACATTCACTGGTGACCGATTTTTTTTCGATTTAGAATTAGTAGAAGTTATTTTTGCACATTGCTTGTTTAAGATTTTAGAAAACTTTCTGCGTATTTGTGTACGATTCCGAAATAAACTGTTTTTGTTTATTTGCTGGTTTTACTTTGCGGGAAAAGAGATATCTTTGGGAAATTTCAAGCATTGTCGCTGCATTTAGCAGGTATATTCTTGAGGATTTCTCAAACTATTTCGTTCAAACCCGACTGCAGCCGTTTATCTCACGGGAAAAATATTTTCAGGAATCTCAAAGACTGATCGCTGCATTTGGCAGGTGAATTCTTGAGTGGCTCTGAAAATAGCGAAGAGAAACCCGGCCGTAGGAAAACTTTCTGCGTATTTGTGTACGATTCCGAAGTAAATTGTTTTTGTTTTATTTGCTCGCTTTGCTTTTCGGGAAAAGAGATATCTTTGAGAAATTTCAAGCATTGTCGCTGCATTTAGCAGGTATATTCTTGAGAATTTCTCAAACTATTTCGTTCAAACCCGAGTGCAGCCGTTTATCTCACGGGGAAAATATTTTCAGGAATCTCAAAGACTGATCGCTGCATTTAGCAGGTGAATTCTTGAGTGGCTCTGAAAATAGCGAAGAGAAACCCGGCCGTAGGAAAACTTTCTGCGTATTTGTGTACGATTCCGGAGTAAATTGTTTTTGTTTTATTTGCTGGCTTTAGTTTTCGGGAAAAGAGATATCTTTGTGAAATTTCAAGCATTGTCGCTGCATTTAGCAGGTATATTCTTGAGAATTTCTCAAACTATTTTGTTCAAACCCGACTGCAGCCGTTGATCTGACGGGGAAAATATTTTCAGGAATCTCAAAGTCTGATCGCTGCATTTAGCAGGTGAATTCTTGAGTGGCTCTGAAAATATCGAAGAGAAACCCGGCCGTAGGAAACAATTCATTCTAATATACAAGGATATTTGAAAAAAAAGACAACTTGGAATAGTCTCGCACGTGTACTCTGCCATAGCAGGTGCAAAAGTTCGAGGGTTTTCCAAGGCGTGGAGCGAAATATTCTCACGCGTGTTCGCTGCATTTAGCAGGATCACAAAGGAGAGGTTTTCGGTTTCTGTCATCTAACTTTTATTGAAGTAATTGATTTAGCACCAACGGCCCTGGCAACGTCAATCTTAAAGTGGTTACGATCACCGTAATAACCTGGAATAATCTCGTACATGTTCGCTGCCAAGGCAGGTACAAAATTTGGGAGGTTTACAGGCGAATTGATAAAGTTTCCGTTTTTTTCTTTCTTGTTTGCTCAGTACATAAGAGTATCAGTAACCGAGGGTAATCTATAAATTACCTTTATTTTGTTTAAACCGGTACACAAATATAAAGAACTGTTTGATTAAAATCTACTAGTGCCTTAATAACGCTTTCTCTGTGTATTTTTCATCTAACCGCTAGTTAAGTTTCACCTTTTTCACCCGCATCTAGACATACTAGTAGAGTCTTGCACTTTAGCTTTTGCGTATTTTGTAAATAAAAATTAAACTATTTATTGCTTGGTGTATTGCTTTTGGTTTGAGGAATAACGTAGTTAGTTATTTGCAGATACTGTTTGACTTTAATACACCTTTATTTATTTAACTATATTGCTTCTGGGTTCATCCCTAAACTGTCAATTATTTCGGGGTAGAAATAAAATTTATAATTTCTTGAGCAACTGGTAGTTGCCTTTCCCGATAGTGGTAAACAAGTAAAGCCCGTTTTCCACTACGTGTTACGTCGAGGTCCAGAACAACAGACCCCTGGAATTTTCCGTAACCTCCATCTGAGGCTATCTGGAACTCTTGACGCGAAGGGTCAAGGGGCCGTGGAGCAAACCACGTAAAAAATCTGGCGCCCGAGCATTCGTTGATAAGATTTTGCATCGAGGGTGACCAAAGTAACGTGACCTATTGGTAAAATCCAAAGGGTAGGTGAAGTAGACGTTACAACCCGTACCAATTGCTCTCATTGTCAAAAAAATGTGAGTCGGGACCAGCAATAGGTCGGTCAAAAACCCCGAACTCGAAAATTCCGACCAATCCGGTGTCGTCTGTATCTGTCGTTTTAGATTTCGTTTTAGCTCATGCCAAAGATGACAGACGCCCGTTTCTTAAGGTGTGCATTTATAATAAGATGTTTTTAGCTCTGTTAGATAGCGGTTGCTCAAAGACAGTTATTGGTGGTCCTGGTTGGGATGTTTTGAAGTCTATTTGTAAACTGAACCATGGTTTGTCGACGGAGAGCACAGTAGCGAATGAAGCTAAGTGTAAGGTCGTGGGTTCGCTTACAATCCCTATCCAATTACAAGACAGAATAAAAATATTTGAAGTCCTTGTAGTACCGTCAATTTCGCATCATCTTATTTTGGGGATAGATTTTTGGATGCAGATGGGAATCGTTCCAGACTTGTACTCTGGTCAATGGTCTTTTGTACCACATGATGACAAAGTACTACCCGAAATCTCTGCTATTAATTCCCTTGACCAACTTTCAGGTGATCAAAGGAATGAACTCGATTGTCTCATCAACTCTACGTTTGGTAAAATGGGGTCAGACTTAGGATGTACTCACTTAGTGGAACACGTCATAAAAACTTCTCATCCACCCATAAAACAGAGACATTACCCTCTTTCTCCAGCATTACAAAAGCAGGTGAATAAGGAACTTGATGACATGCTCGCCAAGGATATAATCGAACCATCCAGTTCTCCTTGGGCGTCGCCAATAGTACTAGTTAAAAAGCCTGATAATACATTCCGATTCTGTGTAAATTATAAAAAGTTGAACGAAGTCAGTGAACGTGACGCATACCCACTGCCATTTGTTTCTGCAACTTTAGATAAACTAAGAGATGCTAGGTTCCTCACTACCCTAGACATCAAGTCAGCTTATTGGCAGATTCCTGTCGCGGAATCTTCCCGACCCTTTACCGCATTTGTAGTCCCAACTCGCGGGTTGTTTCAATTTAAACGCATGCCGTTCGGTTTGCATAACGCTCCAGCCACGTGGCAACGTTTCGTGGAAAAGGTACAAGGTTACGACCTTGAAAACTATGTTTTCGTTTATTTGGATGATATCATCATTTGCACCTCTACCTTTAACCAGCATATATACGTTTTGGGAGAAGTTTTGCGAAGACTTGCGGATGCAGGTTTAACCCTTAACAGGGATAAATGTAACTTTTGTAAGTCCGAGTTACGTTACTTGGGTTACGTGTTGAATGCAGCTGGTTTGTTGGTGGAACCAGACAAAGTAGAAGCCATCCTTCAGATAACTGTACCAAAAACGGTGACCGAGGTCCGTCGTCTGATTGGAGTATCTTCATGGTATCGACGCTTTATTCCGGATTTTTCGTCCCTTACAGCACCTCTATCAGCACTTCTGCATAAAAATAAAAAGTTTCTCTGGGATGTAGGTTGTCAAAAGGCTATGGATACTATAAAGAATCATCTTGTATCAGCTCCAATCTTGTCTTGTCCACAGTTCGACCTCCCATTTATAGTTCAAACGCATGCCTCAGATTTTGGTCTTGGTGCGGTATTGTTTCAGATCCAGGATGGAAAAGAAAAAGTCTTCTGCTATTTAAGCCGCTCGCTGACAAAAGCAGAAAAAAGGAAATATACCACCACAGAAAAAGAGTGTTTAGCCGTTATTTGGGCCGTGGAAAAGCTTCGTCCTTACCTTGAAGGAGCACACTTTACTGTGTGGACCGATCACCATGCCTTACAGTGGCTGTACAAGATCAAGGATCCAATTGGTAGAATTGCTAGATGGAGTATGCGCCTTCAACAATTTGATTTTACGATCGTACACCGAAAGGGTAAGGGTCAAGTTATTGCTGATGCATTATCTAGATCAGTACCTGCCATTGAATCCATAGATCACCATCCAGATAGTCTTCTAGATTTAAGTTCTACCCCCTCCTTGGACAAATGGTACAATACCATGATGGAGAGAGTTGAACACGACCCGGTGAAATATCCATTATGGAGAGTTGAAAACCAACGTCTCTATCGACTGACGAAGACAAACTACCCTAATCTTGTACATAATTTAGATAGCTGGTTAGAAGTAGTTCCTAGGGAGAAACGGATAGACATCATAAGGAATCACCATGATCCCCCTACATGTGGTCATCTAGGTGTTTTCAAGACCATGGGACGCATTATAGAACGGTTTTACTGGCCGAAAATGAGAACAGATGTCGCCAAGTACATTAGAAGGTGTCACGTCTGCCTTAGCACTAAGCCACTACAGACGAAACCTGCAGGAAAAATTCTTAGCCAGATTCCAGCCAGACTCGTCCATGGGACTTGTTGTCCATTGACCTCGTCGGACCACTTCCCCGTAGTTCTTCGGGATATACTTATATTTTTTCAATTTGTGACAGCTTCTCTAAGTTCGTTTTGTTATTTTCTATGCGCACTGCGACTGGAGATAAAATCGCCCAGATTCTGGAATATCAAGTTTTCTTGGTGTTTGGTACTCCGTCTAGAATTATTTTAGGCAATGGGTCTCAGTTTAAAAATAAAACATTCATATCTAAAATGAACGAGTATAATGTCAAGTTATGCTATCTTGCCAATTACCACCCACAGGCATCCCCTGTTGAGAGAATGCACCGCGTCCTTAAGACGATGATAAGTTCCTATGTGAGGGATAGTCACAAGATGTGGGAGAAATATCTGCCAAAGCTTGCATGGGCTTTGCGTTCGGCAAAACATGAAGTTACCGACATGGCTCCGAATTTTATAATGTATGGAAGAGAAGTCACTGTTCGTGGTCGATCTCCATCGGATGTTCCCCAAGAAGATTTGCCGACTCCTGAAGACCGTTCCGAAGCTCTGAAGAAGGTCTATGAGGATGTGAACAAACGTCTCCGAAGAGCATATGACCAAAGTCGAAAGGGGTATGACTTGAGAAGAAGACCAGATAAGTTACCTGTTGGTCAGCAAGTATGGAAGCGAAACTATTCCCTGTCAAATAAAGCGAATAACATCACCGCAAAATTTGCACAAGCATTCACTGGCCCTTTTGTAATTTCCAAAATTCTTTCTCCATGGAGTTACCAATTGAGAGATATAAATGGTAAAGATTGTGGCATATGGCATGCAAAAGACCTAAAGCATCATCCTCCAGATGATAGTGATGAAGAATAAGTCTTCAAATTTTTTTGTCGTTTTGTATAAAGTTTTATATATAAAGTAATATGACAAGCAACTTAAGATTATAACCGAATTTCAGATGTGTGCTAACTAAGGCTATATGTTTTGTGGGATAAAGGGCCATAAAGTAACAGGGTGTAAGGTGAAGGTAGTCAAGGAGAGGAGTAAGTGTTGGCTTTGTAAGAGCGAGGATCACATGGCGAGAGACTGTCGGCAGGCTTTCCTTTGTAGGGTATGTGGGGAAAGGGGACACAGGCCAGGGGAGATAGAATGTAGTAGGGGAAGGGAAGAAGTAGAAGGAGACGATGCAAAAGGTGAAGGAAAAAATGGGAGGGACCCTCTGGACCCCTCAGAGGGGACGAGTCTGGTCAAATAGGAGGAAGGGGACAGCATTGCGCGGGAAGGAGGAATGTAGGGGATGTATGGAGAGTGTTACAGATAAATTTAGGGAAATGCAGGATAGCGCATGATATATTGGATGAAGTGATTTTTAGGAGGGAAGTGGATGTAGTGTGTGGATCCGAGGTGAATGCTAGATATGTGGGGAAGCAGGGATGGATTATGGACGATACAGGAGAAGCAGGAATAAGAGTGGTGGGGGATGGATTAAGAGCGGATGAAGTGAGGAAGGGAAATGGATGGGTGGTAGTGCGAATGGGAGACATGGTGGTGTATAGTGTGTATATAAGCCCAAATGTCAGCCTGGAAGAATATGAGAGGAGCATGACAGGATTAGAGGACGATCTGAGGGTGTCAAAAGGAAAAAGGAGGATCATAAGGAGAATGGTGGCAGGGGACTTCAATGCGAAGAATACTATATGGGGGGGGAAGAAAACGGACAGGAGAGGGGAGATCCTTGAGGAAGTGTTAACATCCAACGGGTTGGTGGTGCTGAATGATGGACTACTGCCCACCTTCGTGAGGGGTGACGGGGGTTCATCATTCATTGATATAACAGCATGTGATGAATGGCTGTGGGAAAGAGTGTTTAGTTGGGGGGTGCTGGAGAATGAGGAAAGCTTGAGCTTACATAGGTATGTGGAGACGGATATAAGGAAAGAGAGAAAGGATTTAGTGGAAGAGTGGGTATGGAAGTGGACGAAAGCCGAGGCAGAGAGAATGAGGAAGAAAGTAAGAGAAGAGATAGGAAGGGGACTTGGACATGATGCAGATGAATTGTACAATGTGATACAGGGCTGCAAAATAGAGGGAAAGAGGGGCAATAGGCGTGAGCGGAGGGCCAATTACTGGTGGAATGAGGAAATAGAGGAGCTGTGGAGGGAGTGTAAGAAAGAACGAAGACGGATGCTGAGAGGAAGAGGAAGGATAGAGGGAAGAGGGAGATATAAAGAGAAGAAGAAGGAACTGGAGCGTAGAGTGGAGAGGGAAAAAAGAGGGAAGTGGGAAGAGTTACTGGGGGAATTGGAAAACAATCCATGGGGAAAGGCGTATGAGATAGCGGTGAAGAGGATGGGTGGAAATAGAAACGAGGTTCTAGAGGAGGACTGGGAGAAGGAGATCATAGAGAAATTGTTCAAAGGGGGAGAAGGAGGAGTGGGTGGCAGAATTCAGGAAATCCAAGATACAAGGGGGGTAGTGAAAATGAGGGGGATAAGGCCGGTAGAGAAGTGGGAGGTAGAAGATTGGGGGAGAAATATTAAAGTGAGAAAAGCCCCAGGGATAGATGGCCTGAGGGGTGATATGGTGAAGAGGCTGTTGGATGACAATAGGGAGTACTTCTGGGAACTATTCAACAGGGTGCTGAGGGAGGAGGAGTTCCCGGAAGGATGGAAGGTAGCCAGGGTGATACTGATGAAGAAGGCGGGTAGAGAGGGGAAGCGGGCGGGGGACTATAGGCCTATCAGCCTGCTGTGTGGTATGGGTAAATTGATGGAGGGGATAATAAGGGATAGGATTGAGGAGGAAGTTGGTAGGAATGGGGGTTTTAGGGTAAACCAGCATGTGTTCACGAAGGGGAAATCTTGCATCTCGGCACTGAGCAAGGTGATGGGTTTGGTGGAAAGAGCTAGGGAGGGCAGCTGGAGGAAGAAGAAATTGGCCCTACTCGTGGTCTTCGACGTCGGGAACGCGTTCAACAGTGTCAGCAAACGGGCAGTGTTGAGCGCGTTGCTGCGGCTTGGAGTGGAGCAGGGGTTGGTTAACCTGGTGGAGGACTACCTGACGGGGCGTGTGCTTGTAGACTCCAGAGGGAGGAGATATGAGATGGAGGCTGGAGTGCCTCAGGGCTCGGTTCTTGGACCGACGCTCTGGAAGTGTGTGTTTGATGAGGTTTGTGGGATAGTATGTGAAGAGGGATGTGAGATTACGGTGTATGCGGATGATGTGTGTCTGGTATGTACGGCAAAGGGAGAGGCGGAGATAGAAAGAAAGGCGGAGAGAATGTGCAGGAAGATTGTGGAGAAGATAGAGCGGTGCGGACTGGAAGTGGCGGAAGAGAAGACGGTGGGGTTGCTAGTGAAGGGACGGAGCAGGGCAAGGGAAGTGGGGGTGATGGTTAAGGGAAGGATAATTCGCATGGAGGAGTCTGTGAAATACCTAGGGGTTTGGTTGGATAGCCAATTATCCTTCAAAACCCATATGGTAAAGGCGGCAGAGAAGGGTAAAGTGAGGGCAGCATGGCTGGGGAGATTGATGTGTAATGTGAAAGGGCCGGGAGAGTGGAAGAGGAGGGTAATTGGTAGGACGGTAGAGCAGAGTATGCTGTACGGTGCGGAGGTGTGGGGTGAATGAGCGGGGGTGAATGCGAGGGTTAGGCCACTTCTGCGGGTGCAGAGAGGGATACTGCTGAGGGTGGTGCAGGGGTACAGGACAGTGGGTGGACTGGCAGCAGCGGTGCTGGCAAGGTCCTACCCATTGGACGTGTTGGCTAGAGCTAGGAGCAAACGCTGGAGGGGTGCGAAGAGGTACGGGAATGGATGGAGGAGGAAATGGAGGGAAGGTGGGAGGAGTATGAGGGCGCGCTAAAAGGAGCGATTGGGAATAGGAGAGATTGGATGGACCGGAAATTCGGGGAGGTGAACTACTTCTTGACACAAGTGCTCACTGGACATGGGTCGAGAGTAGGGTACCTCCACAAGATTGGGAAACGAGAGACTGGTGTGTGCGAGAGGTGTGAAGTGGAGGATGATGTGGGACATGTGTTTAGATGCTGGAGGAACGAGGAAGTGCTGAAGAAGTTGGAGAGGAAACTAGGGGAGGCGGTGTACTGGGAAAACATGGTGGAGATAATGTTGAGGGGGGAGGAGGAATGGATGGAGGTGAGTGGAGTAGTAGAGAGCATGGTAAGGGGGAGAGAAGGACTCGATATGGCATGAGAGGCAGGAGTGATAGGAGGGAGAAGATGACAGTGTGAGAGGAGAGTGTGCGAGGGACCTCCGCCTGTCTCGAAGTATGCTAGGGTAGTGATTCCGAGGCGGGGGTAACGGCGAGTTTGAGGTGGGTTTGGTTGGTAGGCATCTCCTTGGGGATGAGTCCAACACTGTTTGGGTCCTGGACCCATTCGAACATGAGCTTCCCATCTCGGCCCGAAAAAAAAAAAAAAAATATGTTTTGTTAAAAGTTAGGAATGTTATATGAAGTTTCCCTTTTGACAAAGTAAAACTTCTTTTCGGGAAAGAGGGGTGTGTTACGGGACAAAGAATTATTTGTGCCTCTCTTTCAAACATCCAAAAATAAACTCTGTACCTACCAACTGCTAGTTTATTAAAAACAGATCCTGATTGTTTTAAGTAGGATTAATACAATTAAAGCCTCAGGAATCCTTTCACTTTTCTCAAGCGTCTCCCTGAAGGGCTCCTAAAAATAATAAATAAGTATTTACCACTTATTATTCACAACAACTAGGAATAATAATAATCAAATATTTATATTCTAAATTTACCGGAATCTTATTTAAACATAGGATGATCACCAGATCATAAAAGTTACTGATTTAAAAATATCAAAGGCTTAAAGTTTATTTTGTTTACATGGTGTACAAAGTAGATGACAATCTTGTCATATCTGTCAATCTTAAAAATAAATATTCTCAAAGTGATTTCAATCTTTCATCATAATGTCACGTTTTTATTCATAGATCTACTGATTAAAGATCATTGACCTTCCTTATCAATTAATAGTTTCTTCTTTTAATTTCTGTTATCAGAGCTTATCTCTGGTGTTAAGTACTTTGGTAATGAAGAAGTAAATGAAAAGAACATACCTTTTTTTCTAAGACCATCAATACCTAGATAGGAGATTGGTTTTTCTTTTTTCTTCCATGTGAGGTTCGTGATAGACCACATGGTTTAGCAATTTTGCTGATTTTTTGAAATATATTTAAGTGAGCTTAAATTTTATTAGAGTGATCCTGTTGGAGCTCTACCATTTGTATAAGTGGATATTTATTTGAACCAGCTTAAATTCCTGTCTCCACATCCATAGGCGAAACCACTTTGAGGCCACACAACTTCTACGGTGAGTTTAATTTGTCAGTTTACTATACTCAACCCTCATAAAATTTAATTATTATTACCAAATACTTACACAAGCTCCTTTTTAGGTCTCTTTCTTCTTTCTTCTCTTCTTTCTGCTTCGTATTTCTTTCTTTGGCTTTATTTTATTCATCGAGATCTCCATTTCATTCCTGCATCGACATCATCTGCACCCCGTCATCACATCGGATACACCTGTATACACCTCTACCTCTAGGATATAGTCTGCCACCACCAGTTCTTTTGGAGGGACACACCACAGCACCCGATTGTAAACAGGTAACCTTCCTACCTTATTTATATCAAGGAATCCAGGGGTTTGAGTAGAAAACACATTTGACTGAAATAACAAATATATTTATGGAAAAGTATTGTAAGTAGAGTATTTTGTCATACCTACTGAGGAACTCAGTTTCCTGGTGTCTTTACCCTCTTGTGAAGTGAATTCTAACAAATATATTTAACACTCAGTATAGTGGTTTGTATAATAATTCCAAAGTATGTTTATTATTTTATTAATAAACATCACCTTGTGTTATTACAACAAATCGAGTATACGTGATGAAAGAAAGTATAAATAGATATTTGTTAGTATTCACGAGGTTCCTTTTAACATAAACTAGAGAGTCAACCTCTGCCCTACTTGGGGCCAGTCATGATGTCTTGGGATAATACTTAAATTAGATATATGTAGTGTAGGATAATCCTAGTGAACAATAAAGTAATTTGTAGTATAATAGTTTTATATTAGAAGCAGTTTATCCTAAACCCGAACTATTAGAACTTATTACATGGCGACCGTGACGAAATGGAGAGATTCAATGATAAAAATGGACTCTTCGGATAGTGAAGTAAATGGATGGGCCGTTCAGGGCCATGAAGGAGGAAAAAGTGTTTTCCATTTTGTTGGAACGGTATGGATTTATATGGTTAACGGCTAATAGTTCAAGATATGGTGGTCTAATTGTATACCTAATATTTTTAATGGATAATAATATGAATCAACAAAGCAGGACGTAATGGAACCCGTGTTCATTGAGTTTTCGAGGACTTGCTACGGCTTGTCCAAGATTTCAACTCTCTGTGCATTGCCCTGTTACATAGGAGGGTGATGGGGTGAGCTACCTATCGGGAGCGTCCCCAGGTTGCGGATAGGGGAGGCCAGGGACGTCATGCAAATGAAAGAGCTGGTCTGTTGGTGAATAAGGGAGGATGAGGGCTATAAACGCCCAACATTGCCAACCGAATACCCAATCGCTGACAAGCTCGTGACGCATACCGCAAACTACATAGCAGAGCAACTACCCCCTTACTAGGGTAGGGCCTGTGAGGGGCATGCCGAACTATGTGGATCGGGGGGCTTGGCTTGATTGCCTGGTCTGCGTGGATGAGGACCACTATAATAACCTCCCAAATCTTAAAGTTAAGTGGTCGCTGAAGGGATGGATGGCCGTGGGTTATTCGGCCACGAGACCACTAACCTCGGGGCACCTGGCGCACCCCGTTGCATTTAGCCTTGTACTTGCATAAGGAGCTCTGCAGGTACTGACCTCCTTTCTCCTATACTCGTGGGAACAAATATGGACCAAGAGAAACCAATACCTATTACGGAGCCTATAGAGACTCCTAGTAAAAGGGATTTGGAAGATCCGGCAGCAATGGAGACAGAAGTGTCTCCAACGCAGCCAGATACTTCTGGAGCCCAAGAGCAAACCATGCCACCAGGAGACATAGCGAATCCTGTGGCAAGAAAAGCTTCGTTCGGGAAACTTTCAGGTGCCCAGCGTAATAAGCTGAAAAAAATGAGGGAACGAGGAATTGACACCAAAAATGTGGTGTTGCCGACTCCCTCAACATCAAAACAGGGTGTAAACCAGCAGACAAAGAGCGTTAAGCGAACTGTGTCAGCCAGGAGCACTCCTGAGGTGAATAAAGATAAGAGGGCCAAACGTACCACTGGTACCGGTATTAAATACAGCGTGGCCCTCAAAGGGATCAAGGCAGCTGTGGTCCCAAAAAACTTCCCAGAGACAGTTGTCTCTGAAGATCAGGTGGGGTCTATCAAAGAGAACCTAACTGACATGATCGACGAGGTGCAGAAGGCGCCTAGGTTTGAAGCCAGTCGATACATGGACGGCTACTACGGGCTAATCTGTGACAATGAGGAGTCCTTCATTATAACGAGGGACTATTTGTCACAAAAAACCAACTGGAAGCTCATCAAGAGTGATGAACTTCCAAAGCAGCAACGAGTCCTCGCCCTACTTCCCGAGACTAAAAAAGAGGATCTGAAAGTGGGGTTGAGGAGGCTCGAGAAACAGAATCCAGGGCTGAAGTTTGATCGCTGGATGATCCTTGGCTCCAAGTCATCCGACAGGGGACTGCATGTGAGTCTCCGGATTGACGAGGAGTCCATGAAAGGACTGGTGCGGGCTCAATGGAGACCGTACTATCTATTCCAGCGGGCCAGTTTTAAAACCCTGGAAAACTCGACCGAGGAGGAAATAGGGACTGATCGGGAACCTGTACCATCAACCTCTAAGGACCTTCAAGGTGCTACAAGTTAACTTGCAGCACAAAAAGACAGCCACCGCTGTTCTACAACAAAGAGTGGTGGCTGAAAACATAGACATCGTTCTAATTCAAGAACCTTGGATAAACAAAGGTAAGATACTGGGGCTTAATATTAGGGGAATGGGACTGAAAAAGGGAACTGATCGTACTAAAATAAGAACTTGTATTTGCTATAGATCCTAATACAACTTGATGCCGATTATGGAACTATGCACGGGTGACATGGTGGCAGCAAAGATTATACTCGAAAAAGATGGGGTAGTACTAGAGACAATAATAGTGTCTCTGTATCTTCCCATCGATTCAGAAGAACCACTACCGGGGACTAACATGGAGAACCTGATGGAATACTCAAAGAGACATAATCTGGATGTCATTGTAGGGGCTGATACCAACGCACCATAGCAGTTGGGGCAGCAAAGACAACAACACCAGAGGTAAGAAACTATTTGACTATCTATGTACTACTGAACTTGATATTGCGAATGTGGGTAATACGCCTACATTTAGAACATCGAGGGGGGAATCATTGATAGATGTAACTCTTTGCACTTTACGTGTCGAGGAGATGATTCGCAAGTGGCATGTATCGGATGAACCATCTTTATCTGATCATGCCCAAATATACTATGAAATTAACGTAGAAAAATCGGTTATTAGAACATACAGGGATCCTAAGAGCACTGACTGGGTATCTTATAAAGAGGACCTGCTTTCTAAAATCCGTTCACACTCAGGCAGACCAAAAACTGCTGAGGATTTAGAGGGAGCAGCCGTATGGCTGCAACAGTGTACACTGACCTCTTATCATAACAACTGTCCGATAAAGGAGAGTCGCTCTTCTAGACAAGCCGTCTGGTGGAATAAAGAGCTGACATCGCTTAGGAAAGAAACAAGACGCTTTTTCAACAAAGCGAAAAAAACGGGTAACTGGGAAGCGTATAAGGCTAAACTAGGTACATACAATAAAAAAATAAAAGAATCCAAGGAGAAGTCCTGGAGATAATTCTGTGAGGACATGCAAGGTGTCCCTGACAGCGTCAGAATCAACAGGATTCTCAAAAGGGATACTTCTAACAAACTTGGCTCTATTCAGTTGCCGAGCGGAAAGTTTTCAAAAACTGAGGCAGAGGCTCTAGAGCATCTCCTCAGTGTGCACTTTCCAGGTTCGGTAAAGATAGAGTCAAGCTCTGACAACAGGCCTGTTACCAAAACAAAGGCAACCAAAGAGGACTGGGAACTCACGAATAAGATATTCAGACCCCATCTTATCAGATGGGCCGTGAACTCATTTGCCCCCTACAAAACTCCAGGACCAGATGGCATATTCCCCAAGCTTCTGCAAGAGGGACTAGACATCATAATGGGTCCTTTAGTTCTGATACTTCGAAGCAGCCATGCTCTAGGGTATATACCAATTGCATGGAGAGAGTCAAAGGTGGTGTTTATTCCTAAACCAGGAAAAGAAACGTACACCCAGGCTAAATCCTACCGACCAATCAGTCTGACATCATTCATGGTAAAAACCATGGAAAAAGTCTTACAAATGTATTTACAAGAAGGAGCGCTTAAGAGCATCCCTTTACATAGACTACAATGGGCTTATCAAGCAGGGAAATCAGGTGAAGCTGCCCTGCATAATTTGGTCTCAGGTCTCGAAAGGAGGCTGAATCATAAGGAAGTAGCCCTTGCAGCATTTCTAGACATCGAAGGTGCTTTTGACAACACATCGATGTCATCAATTAACAGATCCCTTAAAAACAGAGGGATCAACAGTACCACATGCAAATGGATAGGATCCATGCTTGAGCATAGGAGAATAACAGCACATAGGCATGATAAAACATACACTGTTAGGACAACTAAAGGATGTCCTCAAGGTGGAGTACTTTCACCACTTTTGTGGAACCTAGTTGTGGATGACTTGATCTGTAGGTTGAATGATCAAGGCATATGGACGCAGGGCTTTGCGGACGACATAGTGATTGTCACCAATGGGAAATTCCCGGAGGTGGTTATGAATGTCCTACAGGAAGCACTGTGAATTGTGGAGGAATGGTGCCTTACAGAGGACCTTTCAGTTAATCCAAAAAAAACCAAACTAGTTGCTTTTACGAATAGAAGAGTTCTCCCGCAGGGTAGAGTACTGTTGTTCGGAGAAGAACTAGAAATATCCAAAGAAGTCAAATATCTGGGAGTGATCCTTGATTCCAAACTGAATTGGAAGGCACACCTGGAAAAAATTACTACCAGGGCGACTAGGCTTTTCTGGCAATGCAGAAGAGTTATGGGCAAAACCTGGGGAATACGACCTGAGGTGGTTCACTGGCTCTACACAACTGTGATAAGGCCAACGATCACCTATGGAACAATAGTCTGGTGGAGGAGGACAGAAGTGTCCTCTGCAGTTAATATGTTAACTGCAATCCAAAGACAAGCGCTTCTTGGTATTACCGGGGCAATGAACAGCACGGGGACGGCATCAATGGAAGCCCTTATTGGACTTCCTCCTCTAGAACTTTTTATAAGGGCGGAGGCAATGATGGCAATTCTTAGGCTGAAATCGGGAAACTTATGGTCCCCGAACAATGTTCGAGAAGGACACACTGATACAACTGGGAAATTACTAGACGAACCCATATTTCACATGAGTTTTGATAGCATGACACCAGAGAATATATTCACTGATCGAGTGAATATCATCATCCCATCTAGGGAACAGGTGATGCACCCAGGTAATTCTGGAGAAATCATCTGGTTCACCGATGGCTCCAAAACAAACCATGGCACTGGGGCTGGTATAAAAGGACCTAGAAAGAGAATGTTCTTTAGCCTTGGTCGATATACGACTGTGTTTCAAGCAGAGACGATTGCCGCTATAGCCTGTATTGATGAAAACATCAGAAGAGGATATACCGGACAAAAAATTGAAATATTCACTGACAGCCAGGCTCTGCTTAAGGCTATCAGTAATCCTACAACTAGGTCTAGACTGGTGAAAAACTGCAAAGAATCCCTCAACAGGCTGGCAAGAGACAACAAAGTGTCTCTAATATGGGTGCCGGCACATGAGGGTATTGCAGGTAATGAAATGGCGGACCAGTTAGCTAAAGAAGGCTTTAAAGGAGACTTCATAGGTCCGGAACCGTTTTGTAGAATCACAAAAGATTGCATAAGAGGGGAAATCGGGAACTGGCTAGATAGGGAACACCAATTCAAATGGAGGGTGACACGAGGGCACCTTCATACAAAGAGTTTACTGAACAAGGTAGACAAGGAACTCTCAACCAGGCTACTGAAACTGGGTAAGAGACATTTGAAGACAGTTACCGACCTGGTGACTGGACACTGCACCTTGAGGAAACATCTGTACAATATGGGCAAAGTTAGTGAACCTATGTGCAGAAAATGTGAACTTGATGATGAAACACCTACTCACATACTCTGCTTCTGCGAGGACTTACAAGAACTTAGACGGAAGCACTTTGGAGAGGAAGTTATACAACCATCACAACTACTGAAAATCCCTCCAGTCAAACTAGTGACCTTTATAGAAGACACGAAGCTACTGGAATGGAAGTAGATAACATAGGAAATGGTACAAAGATTCAGATCAAGTGCCTGGGCTGATGAGCACAACCCAATTTATGAATGAATGAATGACGTAATGGAAACTGGAGTGGTAAATTCTAATTTTATAGTGCAAGAACAGGCAGTAAGAATTGGCAGTGAAGCTCGTATACTATGGAGGCAGTTAAAAAAAAGTTAATAAGAAGAGCTACAAGTACATTGGAAGTGTGAAGGGGTAAGCCTACATTTTGATTTATTTTATTCTGATGAACAGTAATTTTGTTAAAAAAAAATTTTTTACTGTCGATTTTTATGTTCTATAAATAAAATATTGTTGTGATGAGTAGGCTGAATATCGCATAGACTGTGTCTTGTTTTGGAAATTGCTAGGATTGCAATATTAATAAGTTCAAAGCCATAGCATGGGATCAAGTTGAAATAAAATTGAATTATTTAGTAGCTGAAATAAATAAAACTAGTATAGTAAAAGAGCAAAAAAAAACAGGTAACAAAAAGTAAGGAAATTACATATCATTTTAAATTTAATTAATAATTTTAATGCTCACACATCTGTAGTCAATAAATGTTGGAATCAGTCAGAGGAAAATCAACGGAAATTTTGTAAAGTAAATTTTGATTGCTTGAGGAATAAGGTAGTAAGGGCATTTCAAGTTTTATCCTGCAAATGTTTGATACCTACTTCGTGTGTTAAATCAATAGCGACTGAGGTGTTTGAGAAAGAGAGTGATAGCGAGGAGAGTGACGGTGTAGAAAATATGGCGCTAAACATACAAGAATTCATTAATCTGGCTAGCAATGTGATGCAGCAGGACAGGAGTTAAATGCAGTTTCTTTTGTTAAGACTAGGTTGACAGGGAAGGCGAGAACACTGATCACTAATGAGGCTTCGCTGGACGAGATAGTTTTTACTTTACAGCAGGGCATCAAAGGAGATAGTTCCAGTTTATTGATAGCAAAGTTAGGGCGGCATAGGCAGAATAATAAGGATCTAGTTAGTTACGTGTCGGATGTGGTGCAGTTAGCGGATAGATTATATGCGGCTTTCGTGGCTGAGGGCATGCCCGTTAATTTGGCACAAAAATACACCACCGAGATGACCACAAAATCCTTGATTCAAAATGTTAGCTCAGAGGCAACAAAGCTAGTCCTGATGGCGGGTAATTTTACGACTACGCAGGAGGTGCTGACAAAATTGGTATCTGTTGATGTGACGTCAGATGTAGGAAATGTACTAAGGTATCAGGTACAGAGACAAGGGCATGAATATAAGGCACCAGGCTGGAGAGTTACTGGTGATGTGAAAAATTACAGAAATTATGGGGTGCCTGGAGGCCGAGAGCAGAATAGAAGAGACAATGGTCAATATGGTAGGAGCCGTGAATTTGTGGAACGTAGTTACCCTAATAATAGGTACAATAGGAATAATTGGACCTCCAGTGGTGGTCGGAATAACAGTAGGTACACGGAGAGGAACGTAAGAATGTGCGAAAGCGAGGTAAAAAGAGACAAAAGAATAGAGCAAAAGCTAGATTATATTAAAAGTGAACTCGATTTATTAAAATCAGAAAATAATTAGAGAAAACTAGAAAATGAAAAACTAAAAGCAGAAATACGCCTACAAAACCAAAAAATAGAGATGCTTGAAAGAAATCTGAGAAAGAAAAACCTAATAATATTTGGAATAGAGGAAACCGAGAAGGAAGACACAGAAATTCAGGAACAAAAGGTTAAAGAAGTACTAGATAAGACTAGAATACGATTGGAAACAAAACATGATATAGCGGACATAAGAAGAGATGACAAGCGGAAACAAAAGAATGGAAATTTTAAAAACAACAAGGAATCTTAAAGATACAAGCTGGATAATTAGCGAAGACTATCCCAAGGAAATAAAGTTACAAAGAAAACACTTGCTTTACCACATGAGGCAAGCAAGAAAACAGGGACACTTAGCGACAATTAAATACAATAAACTAATCATAAACGGAACGGACGACTCTATAGAGGATGTAAAGCGATGGAAAACTGGAACACCCTACATAGCCGGAGGCAATGTTGAACAAACTCCAGGGGAAAGAATAAAAACTAGAACAGCAAGAGAAAGAACACCAACGGAAAACGATAAGATGAGAGAAGAAAGGTATACAATGAGAAAAACAGAATGAGATTTAAACAAACCATAGGGGGTGTGACAGAAACCGTAGAGTATTTAATGAGTAGTTGAGAAATTCCACAAATGAATGTAAGATTGACTGGGATAAATGGTGTAGGTTGTATGCTTTTTGTTATAATACAACATGGATGCTTATGAACAGGAGGTAAGGTATAAGCTGCAGGTGACACATGAAAGAGCCCGACAATTTCTTAACAAATATAAGAAAAAAAGAAAAGAAAATTTAGACTTAACAACTAGGGAATTGAAATTAAAAATAGGAGAATTAGTGCTACTTACAAATGAAAATAGAAATAAACTAGATCCTTGGTATAAAGGTACCTATAAAATTGTCAAAACAGACGGGGTCAATTGCAGTATTCAGTCAGCCCAAGGGAAGGTAGAAACTGTTCATAAGAATAGAATATACCCGTATGATGGGCGGAGCCCCGTGGCACCAAGTGAAGACAGTGAAATACAGTAAATACACTTTCCGTGAATATAGAACAAATTTCGAAGTTATTCAATGTGCCTACTCACTGAACTATATAAACTATTTATTTATTTATTTTTAGGAAGGACAGTCTACCTATACAGAAAAATATCATCGGTTTTTAGAAATGATTTATTGTCATGGAAGTTTTTAGGAGTGTTTTATTTTTAGGTTTTTAAATTAGTATACAGGGTGTCCAGAATTTTTTAGACAGGCTATAACTCTAAATCGGCTGAAGATAACTTCATAAAATTTGGTATGCAGCAATTGGACGCATTTTACAATATTGCGAATCCCTCATGACGTCAGCGAAATCATCAGCGTAGCTATGACGTCATGTCATTATAAAATATCAAATGCAAAGGTGGTCGTGTGACTGCTCATATTAAAGGTCTTTTTATTCTGAATTCAACCATGTAATACACTTAGTATGTTAAAATTTATTAGTTGTGTATTTTCGATCAAAAGGAGTTTAACAAAATAAATAAAAAAGTTTAACAAACAAATTTAATCACATGAAAATCAAGGCAATAATACCATTATTCTACAATTAATTTTCAATAATGTGCTCAAAATGCCCCCCTTCCGCTTCAACACAAGCCTCAAACCTTCTCAATAGTTCACGCGTACATGCCGCTCTTATCATTTCTGGAGTAACAGCTCTACATGCTTCTTTTATTTTATTTTTTAAATCGTGAACATCCCACAATACGCTTGTAGTCGTTCTGTTCAAGTTTTACGAAATCTCAAATAAATATCGTAGTTAGCCATGGTGTCAAAATATTTTGACATTTCAACGAAAACAGTGAATGTAATTCTCGCAGTTACTATAATAATTGGCAGAAGTGAATTCGTCTTAATCGAAAATGCCATTTTTATTCATGTATAATGAATTCGTTGATATGTTGATGATTTTTGGAGAATGTAGAAGGAATAGCCGCAATGCTCGTATTCTTTATGCAGAACGATTTCCTGAAAGACGCATCCCATCTTGTCAGACATTTTATGAAGTTGAAAGAAAGTTGCGGCAAGGTTCATTTCCTAATTCCAAACACACGCACCATGAAAAAGTAGCTCGAACGCACCAAAATGAGGTAAATGTTTTAGCGTACGTAGCAATTAATCCTCATGTATCAGTTAGAAGTCTCGCCGAAGAAGTGCATGTTAGTAAAAGTACAATTCAAAGAATCCTTGCAAGTCACAAATACCATCCATTTAAAATTCACTTAAATCAGGAGTTACGGCCCAATGACTTTGTCCGAAGACTTACATTTATAACACACATTCAAACTATGATGGAAGATAATCCAAATATTTTGAATATAATCTTGTGGAGTGATGAATCACGTTTTCATAACAATGGTGTCGTGAATCGTCATAACAGTCATTACTGGTCTGCAGAAAATCCGCATTGGGTAAGAGAATCTCGATTTCAAACAAGGTGGGGAATAAATGTTTGGTGTGGGGTATTTAATGGAAGGTTGATAGGGCCTTACTTTTATGATGGAACATTAACTGGTGAACGTTACTTGATGTTTCTGCAAAATGAGTTACCAGATTTATTGGAGGATATTCCATTAAATGAAAGAATAGAAATGATGTGGCAACAAGATGGTGCTGCTCCACATAATTATGGTAGGGTAACGCAGTTTTTAAATAATAGATTTCCTTCTTTCTGGATCGGTAATGCAGGACCATGTCTATGGCCAGCGCGATCACCAGACCTAACACCCCTCGATTTTTTTATTTGGGGTTATTTAAAAGATATTGTATACTAAAATCCACCACGCGATGTTGATGATTTAAAAAATAAAATAAAAGAAGCATGTAGAGCTGTTACTCCAGAAATGATAAGAGCGGCATGTACGCGTGAACTATTGAGAAGGTTTGAGGCTTGTGTTGAAGCGGAAGGGGGGCATTTTGAGCACATTATTGAAAATTAATTGTAGAATAATGGTATTATTGCCTTGATTTTCATGTGATTAAATTTGTTTGTTAAACTTTTTTATTTATTTTGTTAAACTCCTTTTGATCGAAAATACACAACTAATAAATTTTAACATGCTAAGTGTATTACATGGTTGAATTCAGAATAAAAAGACCTTTAATATGAGCAGTCACACGACCACCTTTGCATTTGATATTTTATAATGACATGACGTCATAGCTACGCTGATGATTTCGCTGACGTCATGAGGGATTCGCAATATTGTTAAATCCGTCCAATTACTGCATACCAAATTTTATGAAGTTATCTTCAGCCGTTTTAGAGTTAAAGCCTGTCTAAAAAATTCTGGGACACCCTGTATACATATTTATAGTGTAGAAAATTTGAATTTTATTTCACTTATATTTTCTTTTATTTATATTTTATTTATCCAGGTACGAGCACATAAGTTATTTTTAAATTTTGTAAGTGTTTAGCAATAACAATGTTGTGATAACAGGCCATTGGTTTGTAAACATAGTATTATATTGTAAAACTAAAACATAATGACAAGGTCAAAGTACAGTCAGCAAATAAGTAGGTTACAACATTGCAGACTCAACGACTCAACTCGGTCAGTTACCTGACTTTATAATAACTAACTTCCCTCGTCTTTTAAAGGGGGAAGGTGTGAAGTGAATTCTAACAAATATATTTAACACTTAGTATAGTGGTTTGTATAATAATTCCAAAGTATGTTTATTATTTTATTAATAAACATCACCTTGTGTTATTACAACAAATCGAGTATACGTGATGAAAGAAAGTATAAATAGATATTTGTTAGTATTCACGAGGTTCCTTTTAACATAAACTAGAGAGTCCACCTCTGCCCTACTTGGGGCCAGTCATGATGTCTTGGGATAATACTTAGATATATGTAGTGTAGGATAATCCTAGTGAACAATAAAGTAATTTGTAGTATAATAGTTTTATATTAGAAGCAGTTTATCCTAAACCCGAACTATTAGAACTTATTACACTCTGTTGAGGACAACTTGTAGATTTATTTAATAACAAATAGCACCATCACTAGGGTTTGTAAACCAGCGTATGCATACAAAAGGTAGTTCTTTAATATAATTCTGTATCCAACCACCCCTAAGGTAAGATTGGATAGTGTAAAACTTTTCATTATAGTTATAATTTTGTGCATGCCTTTTTGATAACCTAAAATAATTGTGGAAAGCTAACTTCACATAAATAGTGTCGTACAGCGGAAATCCTTCAGGGAGTTTTTGGCGTTACAATTAGTAGGCGAGGCCTTGTTTTTTTTCTGTACATTCATATAGTAACCTATTTTATTTTATTATATTAAACCAACATTACATCTGAATCGGTTTTTATTTCGAATCCCACCCTGAGATTAACAGGACCTTTTAATCAAGGTAACACCTAGTAGATTTAAAGATTTTGTATTGTATAAATGAAGTTGTCAGGCTGTACTACTATGTATATTTAAGAGGGGAAATGTTGTATAAATAGTAATAAGTTATGCAACCAAATATACAAGCATTTGGTAAGTGTGGCAACCAGCATTCATTGTCATATGTAAATGTTTAGTATTGTGTAGCGAATTGTTCAATAAATGAATATTCAATAATCTAAATTATTGAATACCATCCAAAAATATTACTTAATTAAAACACAGATAAGACATACTGTATAGATAATTAGTATTAGAATAATTTTATAGAAATATTTAAAGAATATTTTGAAAATATTATATTTAAATAAAAAAAACATCCTGTATGTTAAAAATAATTAAATAGAAAAGGAACCTTTGATATGAGTGAATAGACGTGGAAACAAAAAGATGACAGATTATTAGAAGGACAGTAAAATGTCGGATTGAAAAATAATTTTTTTGAAAATTTTGAAAGAAGAAGATTAAATGACTGAGCAAGATACGAAGTGGTAAAATTTCATAATATAATATAAAGGCACATTATTGAAAGTGTTGTAAATATTATATGAGAATTGAATTTGGATCCTTCATTTCCTAGAGAGCTCTTGAAGAAAGAAGAGTCATTACAAAGTGAATGAAGGTATGAACATTTTAGATAAAGTGTCTAGTTTATCTTTGTTTTGAACAATACTTTTGTGAATTCATTTTGACACCACATATCCTGCGATTTGTAAATAAAGGGTGTACTGCTATAGTCATATATTGCATGCCAATGATCTCGTGAAACATTAAGCTTTATATCAATTTTTTTGCTTTCTAAAATATGAACCAGCTGCTTATAACATTGCTGGCATAAAATATTATTCAAGTTTTTAATGAAATACTGTTGGAACCAGACACAATATGTATCTTCTTCTTCCAATCTAAATTTGCAGGCCAATTGTGAACTAGGGTGTGCTAGCAGAGTATCCCTGATCTTTGAGGTAACATACAGTGATGTCCTATCATGTACCCAATAACATTTAATTTTGTAATTTGATGCCGCTATTTTATTCATGACATTCAATCTATTCTCAACATAATTATTAATTATTTTTAATAATGAAGTATGTGGTACACAAACCTCCATTATAATCGTGAGAACTGAAGTTTTGTTTTTACAAATGTTTCTAATGCAAATGTCTTCTAGTTTAGCCATTCCTAAAACAAAAAATGATTCTGAAACACTATAATGTCTCCAAGGAAGCGTATCAAATGAATCTGGAAGTAATTTCCTTTTATCATCATGAGGACTAACGCTATTTTGGTTTGTTCAATGCTATAAACATCACGGGCGAACGAACGAATCGTATTTGAGTTATTTTCATTTGCTTCCAGTTTTTCAAACAATCCACATAATCATCAAAAGTAAGTTTATTTTTTACAATACATTTTTTAATACCCTTTGATTTTTTGATAACTTTACCCCCCTGAACTTTGAAGCCATACATTTTGGACCTTAAGCCAATGAAATGAGTAATTATTTGACCATTAGCCTCATCTTTCATTAAACCCAACACTTTTTTATGAACTCCTGGTATGTTGTAGGGATTATTAGGGATATATAATTTATTAATTTTGGAAAATTTTGGTTTTGAATAAGTAATAAGTTAACGTGACGATCCGATTTTTTTCAGTTAATCGTGCTGGTACTACTGTATAAAATGATTTTTCGTTCACTACATTGTACTCTAACGTGTAAACATTTACAGAAATTTCATTAACCTTTTCAAATTTTTTAATTTGAGGTAATTTCATTGGCATGTCAAATCCTTGAGTTTTCAAGTCGATAGAATAATGTGGATATGATGTTGTCCGACACCCATGTTGTACTTTACTGGGATATAAACTAGCAGTAACACTCCAGAAAAAGCAAGCATTTTCCTCGTTCTGGATGTTAATGCAAGCTTTTTTTTTCGTTTTTGATCAGGCAATTCAATGAAAAATGAGCCATTACACATTTCGTACTTGTTAATAGCTACCTCTCAAGATATAATTTTACTTAAGGCCCACCCACATTTTATTCAAAATTTGATCTACAACAATATTTTTATACCATTCTTCTAAATCTGTTCCTTCGTCAATGATTGCATTAGCTGTACTAAAATATTTTTGATCAACTTCCTCCAAATCATTTGATTGCTTCACATAATCCTCAATAAGAGTAGTGTTAACTTTTATCATCCTTAATTGCTCAAATATTTTTGAAATTTTAACTTTGAATAAATAAAGCGCATCTTTGAAAAAATCACTAATCTCTTTATGTTTTAAATTTACAATAAGTCCCGTTCTAATTCTTCTATTAAAATAAGCTCCAATGTTTGAACTGTTTACCCTACCACTTCTTTTTACCCCATAACCCACATGATTTAATTTGGTAACACATCCGCTTAAGTTCCCCAATTTTTGTTTGAATTTTCCTTTTCTCGCAAATAGAAAATTTGATTTTCATTAACGCAAAGCGCATTTTTTAAAATGACCATCGATAAATTTAATTGTTGAATTTGCTAATGGTTCTGAATTATGTTGTTCTAGGAGATAGGATGAAATAGGTGTAAATTTGGGATGAAGCTCTCCGTCACTCTGGTTGGTAAAAACACCACTTTTTCTTCCAGCTCTAACAAGATGTTTCTTCCAAATCTCCCATTCGCCACTTTTGCTTGTATTATGGGGTGACTCTTGTTTATCCCAAGTTCATGTACTTTTACTATCGTCTTTGAAGGATTTCCTCCAAGCAAAGCAATTTGATTAATTCCGGACAGATTCATCTACAAACAAAACAACTATTACAAAATGAATATATCGTGAACTCGTTCGGTGTGTCTCCTCCTCGAGGGAGGATTCCACGGAGCTGGTGGGCATCCTGTTGAACCGCACTGTTCTGATTGGGGTCAGAAGCGGGGTTCGATGCTCTGTGGAGTCGCTGTGCACCTCGGAGAGGTCGTCCACAGTTCGGTGTCCTTCCATATGTGAGGACAGAATAATAAAACAAAGAAGAAGAGACAAAAAGAAAATGAAGAGAGAAATAGTTGTCAATGCCTAAGAGAAAGAGAATTATGTACACAAGTTTGAATGTATATATACATATACACTCCCTGAAACAAAAAAAAGAAATTATGAATATTTATTAGACACCACTAGCCAAAGTGGTGAAACATAATAGTACAATTATTCAATATACAACGCTCCCTGAAAACAAATGTTATTATTTTAATCCGCTTGTAAAGTGGAATACAATAATGGTTAGAAAAGAATAAATACACTTTCACTATCTGGAAAAGAAATATTAATTATTATTATCGTAGGCAATTCACTGCTGAAACAAAAGAAATAATCATTAAATAAACAAATCACTGCTGAAAAAGGGAAAATAATTATCAAATAATTCACTGCGGAAAAAGAAATAAAATGGTTATAAACAATTTCACTGCTGAAACAAAAGAAAATAAAATAATTATTAAATAAACAATTCACTGCTGGAAAAAAAATAATTATTAAATAATTCACTGCTGAAAAAGAAATAAAATGGTTATAAACAATTTCACTGCTGAAACAAAGAAAATAAAATAATTATTAAATAAACAATCCACTGCTAAAAAAAAGAAAAATAATTATTTAATAAACAATGCACTGTTGAAAGGAGGATGAGGAAAAAGAAACACTTTCGAAGAGAATACATATATTTCACTGTATCCTGGTTTCTCCCTCGTAGACTTAGATTGCAGAGAACAGAGCTCGTCGTTGATACCATAAATACACACTATATTTAGAACAAAGTTCTAGCCTGTACTCCACCCTGAAAACTGGTTGGCAGAAAAAATAAAACACTTTTTCCTTCACAAACTCGGACTGCCAAGATCTAATTTGAAAGTCAGAGTTTCACATGCGAGATGCTACTCTGTTACTTCCGAAGGTTCAATCTGGACTGATATGCTGTTCACACACACAAGTGCTCGTGAGTTAGCCCGTCCCGCAATGAATGCATCTACCCCCGGGTTTTTTGGCCCACGGGTCGATGCGAAGCAGAACCTTTCAGCACCCCTTGTCTCTTCCGACAGGACCTCACTCGTACATTCGCGTTTGGTATCCCTTTCCCCTGTTTTCTCTTGTTAAGGGATAGCTCTGGTGGCTGTGTCTCCCTGTCCTCTTGATGTTGTATTATCGATTCGGTTTGTGTGTGTGTGCTTTCGCTGCCTCGTACCTAGATCCGTCCCACCCGCCCTGGTGAAACAGGCCTTAGCCCGAGTGGTCCTTCGCCTTCTTTAGAGCTGACCCCTCGGGAATCCCCGAGCTTCATTTAACAGAAGTGCGGGGCCTCCGTTGGGGGATTCCTCTTCGCAGTGTTCTTTCTTGTCCACCCCGGTGTTTTTTTGGATTTTTTTGGTTTTTGGAATTTAAAAAAAAAATTTGGTGCTTATGTGGGTAAGCGGTGCTTGCCTTGTTACAGACACGCCCCGCTCATCCACACTCGCGGTTTTTTTGTTTTTTGTTTTTTTTTGTATGCCAGCGAGTGCGTATGTGCCCGCCTTAACGTGCGCACACGCACCCACGTGCATGGTTTTTGTGATTTTTGTGTGTTTTTTTGGTGGGGTTTTTCTAATGGTTGTCCTCCTATGGGTGGAATTCTAATTGTTTCCTAGGTCTTTTTTATATCCTATAGTTTTCTCTTGTATAACTTGTATAGCTTTTTGGCTCTTGCGTCCATTATCTCCAGTACCTTCTGCGGTTTTAGATCGTTGTAAATGTCCTCGTTTCTCACATACCAGGGAGCGTCCAGAGCCTGCCTGATCGAGATATTTTGTTGTGCATGTAGTTTTTTCCTGTTTGTTTCGCTGGTGTGTCCCCATGCAACTGATGCTTATGTTAAAATTGGTATTATTATACTTCTTATAAAACATAGTTTTGTCTTCAAGTCCAATTTGCTTCTTCTTCCGATTAGTCCGTTTAGCCTCGCCCTTTCCTGTTTAGTTTTAGCTACCACTGAGTTCACGTGTTCGTTGAATGTTAGCCTCTTAACTAGTATCACTCCTAGATACTTTGCTTTATCCGTCCAAGGGACTTCTTCTCCGTCTATTTCTATGTTTTCTTCAGGTCTGTGTCTTTTTTTCTTGAAAAATACAGCCTGGGATTTTTCTCCGTTGATTTGGATTTTCCACGTGGTGCACCATTCTTCTATAGCTTTTGTTGCTGTTTGTAGTCTCCTAGTGATGTTCTTAAGTTTCCTGCATCTTGTCGCTATAGCGGTATCGTCAGCGTACATTGCCACCATGGTGTTTTCTGTTTTAGGTATGTCCGCCGTGTATATGGTGTAAAGTAAAGGTGAAAGTATCGCTCCTTGCGGAACTCCGGCTTCCATGTGTCCTTCTTCAGATTTTGCTTGTGCTACTTTCACGTGGAATTTCCTCTCTTTGAGGTAGCTATAAAGGAGTCTTAAACTAGGTTTGGTATATCCCTATTCATTAATTTTATATATCAATCCTTCGTGCCAAACTCTATCGAAGGCCTTACTGTTATCTAAGAATAACGCTCCTGTGGATTCTCTCTGATTGTAGCTCTGAGTGGTGTATTCTACCAATCTCAGGATTTGTTGTTCGGTACTGTGTTCTTCTCTGAATCCGAACTGCTCCTCTGGTAATATGTTCAGTTCTCTTGTTTAAGAATCCTTAGAATGACTCTTTCGGCAATTTTGCTCATTGACGGTAATAAGCTTATCGGGCGGTAATTTTGAGGAAAGGTCACATTTTCCAATTTTCTTGATAATGACTACTTCGGCTTTTTTCCATCTAGTATCTCATACTTAGCATCGCATTGATTATACAGTTTAAGTGCATTAATCCCTTTACTGGCATATTTTACAGTCCTATTTGATACCCCGTCTGTTCCTGGTGCATTTCTTACTGACATGAATCTCATTATTTCTTTTATTTCTTCCGGGGTCGAGAATCCTAATATCTCTGGGTTTGCTTCTTCCTCTTCTATGAGTTCTACTTCCTCTTCTACCCTGTCCGAAAAGTCCATATCTTCGACAGGGTGTTCGTTTAACATAAATTGTAGTTCCAGTGTGTTTTTAAGTGCTTCTGCTTTTTCCTCTTCTTCGTATGCCATTCCATTTGGTCCGTGCAAAGGTGGCATTTGTTTGTTCGGTTCCTTTAGTAATTTCGCGATTTTCCATAGGCCTGGTTTTTGTGGATCTAGTTCGTTTATTTTCCTGTTTCATGTATCGCTGTTATATATTTTTTATTTTTCTTCTAGTTCCCTTTTGAGTATTCTTACTCTGTTTTTATCCTCTTGGTCCTGTATTCTACGGGGTATTGGAATTTTCCGTATTTTTCCAATACGGTTGTCGTGGTACTTCTTTCTATCGCTTCTGATAGTGCTTCTTCGAAGGAACGGACTCTGTCTTCTATTTCTTCTTTGCTTCTTATTTCTTCTATCGGACCCAACAGTTGGCCCGTTGGCTCCTGAACTTCGTCCAATCAGTTCTCTTTACTTGTCTTCTTTCTTGTCTTGAACCGTCCGCGACGGTGAGAACTATTGGCACGTGGGCGTCTCCTCCGTCGGCGGTCCAAATGTCCCAGGGCACCTCGATATCTTTCAACATCGCGATGTCTAGGACACTCGGTTGTGGGTAGTGTGTTGGTCTGTGCGGTCCTATTACTTGGAGAGCGAGATGTCGTGCCGTTATCCTCCCCAAGTTTCTTCCTTGTCCGTTCCTTGCTGTGTAGTACCACGTGGGGGACTTGTCATTTAGGTTTCCTATTATGATGCCTTGTTTACCTTCTGGGAGCACTGCTAACACGTCATCTTCGTGTATCACAGTGTTTGGCCTAACGTATACCGATGCGATTCTCACATTTCCTAAGTTTGTCTTAACTATTATCCTTGTGGCTTCCATGGTGATAAGCCCGTCCGGCGTGTTCTCTTGGTGTTGGCGCACCTCCTTTTTGACAAGGATTGCTGTGCCGCCGGAGTTTCCGTTAATGTCAGTTCTGTATACGTTATAGCCCGGCCAGGTGAATCTATAGTCATCACCTGGCAGCTTTGTTTCCTGTAGCGAGAAGATGTCAAATTCTTCCCTCTCCAGGATTTCTCCCATGGTATTTATGTTGGTTCGTAGTCCTCCGGTGTTCCATGCGCCAATCTTTATTTTACTCGGTAGGGTTTTAAAGATTTTGGAATTTTTTCATAAATTCTTGGATCATTTGAAATCCGTCCATAAAATCTTTGAATTGTGCCATTGTCACAAATTCTTTTTGTTTTTCTGTGTTTTCTGTTGTCTTTTCCGTCGCTTTTGCGTAGCTTTTGGTTTGGGTGTTTGTCTCCTTCCTTTTTTGTTCTTTGTTTGCTGCTATTTTTGCAGGGTTTCTAGGACATCCTCTGTAGTTTGCGGGGTGATCTCCTCCGTAGTTTTGGCATGTCGCTGCCTCTACTTTTCCCCGTGGGCATTCTGCGGCTCTATGTGCTCCTGCACATCTTACACAGTGTAACTCCCGTCTGGGGGCGGGACCCCTCAGAAGAATACCCCCAGGGGATAGCCCACCTGTCGTAAAAGGCGACTAATAGGTTAGATTCCCAGGAATCTAGAGGAGTAAACCTCGATAAAAAACCAGCAACATAGGGAAGGCAGCTATGTTGTGGTGTAGTGTAGGCAGCGGAAGCCACTGCGTCCGGAGGCAACCGTGAGAAAAAGTCTAGAGGAGTAAACCTCGATAAAACAATCCGTAATCTACGTTGTTAGCTACCGTGGCAATGGATGAATGGCTGCGCGAAAGTCAGTCAGAAACGGTGCCTCCGGGATACCTGGTGACCTCCCGGAGTAACCAGCCTTACCACCACAAGCGGGGCTCTGTGGTGGTGGACATTCAATTCCCTAGCTACTCGTGGGATGGAATATGGAGAAAAGAGAAATAGAAATTGAACAGGAGGTGACGGACGAAGGAAGGCAAGGAATTTTTTGTAAATTGAATAAAGTTAAACGAACGCCTGATAAGGCGGGGGATACGAGAGGGTGGAGTGATACTGGAGTGAAGAGAAAGGAGGTATCGACTCTGGAGGACAAGGAACAGAAGAGGAAACTGAAGGAGAAAGGAGAGAAGGAAGTGAAGAATGGGAAAGAAGAAGAGAGGGAGAGTGTAAAGAGATTGAAGGATATGGTAAGGCGACTGGAGGAGAAGGTGGAAAGGCTGGGGGAAGAGAAGGCAGCGGCAGAGGGGCGGGTCAAGGAATTGGAGAGGTTGAGGAGGAAGGACGATAGAAAGGAGATAATGCTGTAACGAGTTTTTTTTTGCAAGTTTAATTTTTATTTTGTTCCGTAATATATTTTATTTTACAACTAGGGTGTATATAACTCGTTACTTTACAACCCTTTCTACTACCGCATTGATTTATTTTTTTTTGTTATTACCGTTGTATATTTTAGTATAAGTCCGAGTTACGCAAATCCAAATTCTACCATACACAATTTATTCATTTCCGATATTTAAATTTTTCAACTGAATGGACGCCCGGTATATACAACATTTTAATTTAAACGAAAGCCGTCTAGTATAGGTACAAGTTTTTGTCGAAACTAGATAAATTTCACGTTTAATTCCCACACCTCGACGACGGCCGACAAATGTAACTAAAAATTTTGGATACAAATTCTCAAGCAATTCATTTTTCGAGGTGATTCATTCGCGCTCTGATTTATACCGGCTCCAAAATAGTATTTCGTGATTCTTCGCTCAACTTTCTTCCGAAAACCGATAAACCGTATTGTGAAAATTTAGTGCACTAAGAGTGCTGTTCAGCTGTATTTTATAAGGTAAATCATTTTTACAATTAAACTGTGTATTCGATACTTTCCGTATCGCCGCTTAATATTAAATTGTTAAATGTATGGTTTTCAAAATTTTCCGACCGGCTATTTTTTCTTTTTGTTGTTGAACTGAAATTGGGTTTTTTTTATTTGTTTCTTTTATATGGAAATAAAGATTTGTCAACTGTAATTTGATTTCGAATTTTATTTACAGCGTTTATTATATATTAATTAACTGATATGAATTATTAGTGGATTCTCGAATTATTTTATGCTCTGGTTCTAGATAGTTTTATATTAAAGTGATATCCAAGTGGATTAAAATATTTTAATTTTATGCTAGTACAAATATTTTTACTCTGTGTGTCGATAGTTGGGTACCGTTTAACTCATGGGAAAATTTTTTTTTTGAATAATTGTTACCGGCTTTAGTTAGATTCAAGGGTTAATCAGACTTGGAAGAGGCTTAGCCACAATTTGTTTGATATCCCGGCAGATCTAATTCGTTCTTGAATTTTATTTTTGTTTCGGAATAATAGCTACCGGTTTCCTTTAGATTCAAGGGTTAATCAGACTTGGAAGAGGCTTGGCCACAATTTGTCTGATTACCCGGCAGATCTAAATCGTGCATTAGAGACCCCATTAAACCCGGTAGATTTGAACCGTATTTGATAACCTGACCGTTAAGTCCGTTAAAATCCCAGATATAGGTAATACATACCTCATTTTCTTTTCCCTGTTAATTTGTTTGTCACTAAAGAATTATTCGTAAAATAGACCACAGAGTATTAATAGATCAAAGTTTTGAATTCCTATTATTTTCATTATTAACCGCAATTTATTGATTGGAGAACCAAGATTTGGCTTTTCCGGATTTTCACTAGTTAGTTAAATTTAATTCAACAAGACCCCTGGAATTTTCCGTAACCTCCATCTGAGGCTATCTGGAACTCTTGACGCTAAGGGTCAAGGGGCCGTGGAGCAAACCACGTTAATAATCTGGCGCCCGAGATTTAAAAACCCGAATTTTGCATCAAGGTTGTCCATAGTGACGTGTTCTTGTGGCAGGAGCCACGTGTAAGAAGGTAGGCACGTTACAATGCAAACACGATGGGAGGTGGGGCAAAGAGACTGGGAAGGATGGAAGCAGGTTAGAGATAGGGACTGGGATGGTAAAAAGGGGGAGGGAATAGTGGTGAAGGTGGGAAATCCAATATTAGGGAATGAAAAGGTTAAGGTGGTATGGGTGACCAAGGAAGACAGTGGAATGGAGAAGGGAATACAGAGGATGTTTAGGGATAGGTACCCGATGCTAGGAGGAAAAGGAAAGGAAATGGAGTGGGTCAAGGAGGTACGCACTTCGGAAAGGAATGGGGTAAGTGTGAAGACGGAGGAGTTGATCTGTCGGATGGAGGGAGATTGTAGGGATGAGAAAAAGGTGTTTGAGCTGATGAGTCGACTGTTTGGGGAAGTGGGGAGCGGGGACAGCATTGGACTCCACAGGCTTGAGCAGGTAGAGGTGGAGGTACTGAAGAAGATGGTGGCGTGGGTGAGAGGTGACGGAGAGGTGGCGGAGGTAACAATCTATACAGATGGGGAAAAGGAAAAGGAGGGTAGAAATGGGGCGATAATCCTGAAGGATATCGGGGAAGTCGATCAGGAGGGGATCGAGAGGATTAAGAAGGGGTTGATGGAGATGACAGGGGAGTGGGTGGATAGACTCAGAGTCTCAAGAAATAGGGAGGTGGTTATAGAGGCAAAGAAGGGGGTTGAAGTAAGGGGAATTCTGGGGGAGGTGGAAAGGGTGACAGGGGCTAGGGTGGTGGAAGCGGGGAGGGGCACAAAAACAATAAAAATGGTAGGGATAGAACCGTGGATGGAAGATGAAAAGGTGAGGGGGAAAATAGAGGATTTGATTGGGAAAGGGACAACGGTGATTGAAGTGGTAATGGATAGGAACGGGATGAAAATGGCGGTGGTGAGGGCGGAATGGGAAAAAGCGGTAGCCTTATTGAAAAAAAAGGAGATTCGATTGGGGTGGAACAGGGTAAGTATTGTAGAGGGTAGAGAGGATGACAAATGCTTTGGATGTGGGATAAAAGGCCATAAAGTAGCAGGGTGTAAGGTGAAGGTAGTCAAGGAGAGGAGTAAGTGCTGGCTATGTAAGAGCGAGGATCACATGGCGAGAGACTGTCGGCAGGCCTTCCTTTGTAGGGTATGTGGGGAAAGGGGACACAAGCCAGGGGAGATAGAATGTAGTAGGGGAAAGAAGGGAGTAGGTGAAGACGATGGAAAACAGGACAGAAAAAATGGGAGGGACCCTCTGGATCCCTCAGAGGTGACGAGTCTGGACCAATGGGAGGAAGGGGAGGGCAGGGCGCGGGAAGAAGGAATGTAGGGGATGGATGGAGGGTGCTGCAGATAAATTTAGGGAAATGCAGGATAGCGCATGATATATTGGATCAAGTGATTTTTAGGAGGGAAGTGGATGTGGTGTGTGGATCTGAGGTGAATGCTAGATATGTGGGAAAACAAGGATGGATTATGGATGATACAGGAGAGGCAGGAATAAGAGTGGTAGGAGATGGACTGAGGGCGGATGAAGTGAGGAAAGGAAACGGATGGGTGGTAGTGCGAATGGGAGACATGGTGGTGTACAGTGTGTACATAAGCCCAAATGTCAGCCTGGAAGAATATGAGAAAATACTGCATGGGGGGGGGGGAAACGGATAGGAGAGGGGAGATCCTGGAGGAAGTGTTGACATCCAACGGACTGGCGGTGACGGGGGTTCGTCATTCATTGATATAACAGCATGTGATGAATGGCTGGGGGAAAAAGTGAGTAGTTGGAAGGTGCTGGAGGATGAGGAAAGCTTGAGCTTACATAGGTATGTGGAGACGGATATAAGGAAGGGGAGAAGGGATTTATCGGGAGAGTGGGGATGGAGGTGGACGAAGGCCGAGGCAGGGAGTATGAGGAAGAAAGTAAGAGAGGAGATAGAAAGGGGACTTGGACATGATGTAGATGAATTGTACGATGTGATACAGGGATGTAAAAGAGAGGGGAAAAGGGGCAATAGGCGTGAGCGAAGGGCTAATTACTGGTGGAATGAGGAAATAGAGGGGCTGTGGAGGGAGTGTAAGAGAGAACGAAGACGGATGCTGAGGGCAAGAGGTAGGATAGAGGGAAAAGGGGGATACAAAGAGAAGAAGAAGGAACTGGAGCGTAGGGTGAAGAGGGAAGTGGGACGAGTTACTGGGGGACCTGGAAAACAATCCATGGGGAAAGGCATATGAGATAGCGGTGAAGAGGATGGGTGGAAATAGGAGCGAGGTGCTAGAGGAAGATTGGGAGAAGGAGGTTATAGGCAAATTGTTCACAGGGGAAGAAGGAGTTGGAGGCAGGATTCGAGAAGTCCAGGATACTAGGGGGGTAGGAAAAATGAGGGGGATAAGGCCGGTGGAGAAGTGGGAAGTACAAGAGGGGGGAAGGAACATCAAAGTAAGGAAAGCCCCGGGGATAGATGGCCTGAGGGGTGATATGATGAAGAGGATGTTGGATGACAATGGGGAGTACTTCTGCGAGCTTTTCAACAGGGTGCTAAGGGAGGAAGAGTTTCCAGAAGGATGGAAGGTGGCTAGGGTGATATTACTTAAGAAGGCGGGTAGAGAGGGGAAGAGGGCGGGGGACTACAGGCCCATCAGTCTGCTGTGTGGTATGGGTTAATTGATGGAGGGGATAATAAAGGATAGGATTGAGGAGGAAGTTGGTAGGAATGGAGGTTTTAGGGAAAACCAGCACGGGTTTGCGAAGGGAAAATCATGCATCTCGGCGCTGGGCAGGGTAATGGGCTTGGTGGAAAGGGCTAGGGAGGGCAGCTGGAGGAACAAGAAATTGGCCCTACTCGTGTTCTTCGACGTCGGAAACGCGTTCAACAGTGTCAGCAAACGGGCAGTTTTGAGCGCATTGCTGAAGCTTGGAGTGGGGGAAGGTTTGGTTAACCTAGTGGAGGACTATCTGACGGGACGTGTGATAGTAGACACTAGAGGGAGGAGGTATGAGACGGAGGCAGGAGTGCCCCAGGGCTCGGTTCTTGGACCGACGCTATGGAAGTGTGTGTTTGATGAGGTTTGTGGTATAGTATGTGAAGAACGATGTGAGATCACGGTGTATGCGGACGATGTGTGTCTGGTATGTACGGCAAAAGGAGAGGCGGAGATAGAAAGGAAGGCGGACAGAATGTGTAGAAAGATTGTGGAGATCATAGAGCGGTGCGGACTAGAAGTTGCGGAAGATAAGACGGTGGGGTTGCTAGTGAAGGGACGGAGCAAGACGAGGGAAGTGGGGGTGATGGTGAAGGGAAGGAGAATTCGTATGGAGGAGTCTGTGAAATACTTAGGGGTGTGGTTGGATAGTCAATTATCCTTCCGAACACACATGTTGAAGGCGGCAGAGAAGGGGAAAGTGAGGGCAGCATGGCTGGGGAGATTGATGTGTAATGTGAAGGGGCCGGGAGAGTGGAAGAGAAGGATCATTGGTAGGACGGTAGAGCAGAGTATGCTGTACGGTGCGGAGGTGTGGGGTGAAAGAGCGGGAGTAAATGCGAGGGTTATGCCACTCCTGCGGGTGCAGAGAGGTATATTGCTGAGGGTGGTGCAGGGGTACAGGACAGTGGGTGGACTGGCAGCAGCGGTGCTAGCAAGGACCTACCCATTGGACGTGATGGCTATAGCCAGAAATAAACGCTGGAGGGGTGCGACCACAGGGGAAGTACAGAAATGGATGGAGGAGGAAATGGAGAGGTGGGAGGAGTATGAGGGCGCGCTAAAAGGAGCGATTGGGAATAGGAGAGATTGGATGGATCGGAAATTCGGGAAGGTGAACTACTTCTTGACACAGGTGTTCACTGGACATGGGTCTGGAGTAGGGTACCTCCACAAGATTGGAAAAAGAGAGACTGGAATGTGCGAGAGGTGTGGAGTGGAGGATGATGTGGGGCATGTGTTTAGATGCTGAAGGAACAAGGAAGTGCTGAAGAAGTTGGAGAGGAAACTAGAGGAGGCGGTGTATTGGGAGAACATGGTGGAGATAATGTTGAGAGGAGAGGAGGAATGGATGGAGGTAAGTGGCGTAGTAGAGAGCATGGTCAGGGGGAGACAACGACTCGATATGGCATGATGGGTGATGGATGATGGAATCCTTGGCATCTGTAACATTGTACAGGCCCGTTATTCCTTTTCTGTTCTACCACACTTATTCTTGTGTGGCAGAGACTCCTTAAGTTTTTATATTTGACCACCTCTTTGGGGTCGATTGCTATCATAAAGATAGGTAGTGGTCTTCAGTCGCTGCTCCTTGACATTAGTTGCCAAACCCTTTTTGGGTTTTGTCCTTCCATTTTTAGTTCCTCTTCGATGTCCTCAGGGTCTGTGTTTTCTGCTAGTCCTTTTATCACTAGCTTCCTCTCTTTATCCTCATTAAGTGCGTCATTCTCCTGTAATCGTCAGAAGTGGCTGCCTGAATCTTCGCCGTGTACTTAGTGACTCTGCACTGTACATTTATGTTTCTATCGTTGACTCCTTTGCGTAGGTATTCCATGCCAACACCGATTTTAGGATGATTGGCGGGGGTCTTTTTACTGTTGCTGGTCTTTTGTTTAGTTCTTTTTCGTTTGAATCGTGTCCGTAATCTTTTCTTGGATTTTTTGTATATCCAATGGTTTTGTTTGTGTGTCCATCCGCGGTTCGGCTAATTCTTTTGCCTGCCTTCGGCGTTGGTTCTTCTTTTGCCGGTGCGATTCCTTAATTAGAAATCCACCGTTTTCCTCTTCGCTGCTGCTCTCTTTACTTGAATCTTTTTCTGACATGTATTCCGTAATGTCTATCGCATGTTCGTCGTTGCTTCCCTCGTTGAATCTGTCGTCGTCGGATTCGAGTTTCGTTTTTTTGGAAACTTCTCTTACCGTTTTTTGGTCCCTGTTTCTAGGGCTCCTACTCCTTTCTGTATTTTTTTCCATCCTGTCCATTTTTCCGTTCAATGATGCATTTTGTTTGTGGTTTTAGCCTCTTCTTTTAGCTCTATTATTACGTTTTCTAGCGAAGCTACTTTTTCCCGTAGCTCCGCGTTTTGCTTTTTCAGTTCTTCGTTTTCTTCCGCCATTTTATTTTTTTCCTTTCTTTCGAGACCCCCCTATCGTGGGGTTTCTCATCACTTTTGGAGCCCGATGGCTCCATCCTCTCCCTATAATCACTGGCACCAAATATTGTAAATTCCACTTACCTTCTAAATTCTGGTAGATCTTTCTTTGTTATATTATCCTGTACGCACCTCACTTTCACTAACACTTTCACTATCACGCACTCGAGTTGGTAATGTTTTGAAAAAAACATGTACCTTCCCTCGTATCGTTTACCGTTCACTTTTTTCGCTACTCGAACACTTTCCGTCGCTCCCGTCACACCGTTTCGCACTTTCCGTTTCCGAACTTTCCTTCCGAACACCCGTCGTATCGATATACTAGGGAGCTGAGTAAAACACGTCTACCTCACTCAACTCGCCGATCTCTAACTACTTATTCTCTAACTACTGTTACAAATCTGGCCGTGGTTTTTCCAATTTAGTGTGACGTCACGGGTATTGCCCGAAATGAATGACGTCACGACCACGTTTTCCCATGTTAAATTTAATTTTTTAAATTTAACATTCTTTTTCCCGAACTCTGACTTTCCCGTTGATAACAAATACTTCAAGAAATCTTTTTAAATTGACAAAAAAAAAATATTTCAAGAAATCTTCTTTTACATTGGTAAGAGGATGATTAAAAAGAAACGGCGCAGCAAAAAATAAAAATGTTTTAAAACAATTAAACTATTTCACGCAAAAAAACTACTTACAAAAATTATAAAAGGCAACAAAAAGACTAATGAAAAAAAATCTTCTTTTTAATTGGTAATGGGGTGATTAAAATAGGAATATTTTGCACAATCAAACTATTTCACAGAAAGGAAGTACTTGCAAAAAATAAATAAAATAAAACAACTAGACTCCGTTTCACATAAGAAGAAGCCACTTGAAGTTGCAGTCGTCTGCGCGAACTTGTTGTCAAAACCAGCGCCATATTGTGAAATTGTAAAACAGTAGCGTAACGTTTTCACATTTTTTAGGTTAACACAAAATTTGAATATTAAAAATGTATTTTTGTACAACTGCCATTAAAAGTGACATTTTTAATACCTGTCAAACGTGTTAAAAGAAGATGTTAACAAAGTAGCGTGTTAAAAGTAAAATACTTTTACCACTTGTGTTAAAAGATACATAATCATTATGAGAATTATTGTTAAAACGTCAAAAAAATAATTAACTGACAATAGACGTCAAAATGTGATTTTCTTGAAATACTTTCATTTTATTATCAAAATAGGAGTTGTACAAAAAACTATGTATGATATTTGTGTTAAAAAATGTTACTTTTAACACTAATATCATAAATAGCTATTTTCTACAAACGTCAGTAAAATTATAATTTTTAAGGCATGCTGTCAGTGTCTAAAATGCCATTTTATGTCACTGGTGTAAAAAGTAAAATACTTTTAGCACTAGTGCTAAAAGTGACATTTCACTTAGCGTTTTGTCATCATGACAAACGTAAACATTCAAATCGACGCCATTTTTAGTCCATTTAGACTCATGGAATTGAAGCATTCGCCTGCGGCTCGTGCGTCAACTTTTCCACTCGTGAAAAAAAGCACCAATTTATGCACTAGCTGCACAAATAACTATTATCATATATCATATATATATATATATATATATATATATATATATATATATATATATATATATATAGGATAGTCTTTGCCGACTAATTAGGTATAAAACCAGAAATATTGGGGAAACGGCAAGTTTATAAAAGTGAACTCTTCTTACTAATTTAACAAGCTTTCGGAAACTTTTATTTCCATTATCAAGTTACAGTAAATTGAGGATTGATATAAAATGGTAAATATATATTAAATGCTAAAATTGGTATTTGAATTTTTTAAAAAATATTGAAATATTGTCATTATGACAGATAAACAATTTCATTTTTTTCCTTCTAATAAGTTATAAAAATTATGTCAAAAAATGGAGAGTGTAGGTTATGATTATGTCAAATTATTATAAAAGTTTTTTTTAAAAAAATTAATTTTTGATTAAGAATTGAAATTTGAAATCTTATTATTGTGATCCATTGATAGTAAGTAGTGATAAATATCACTGAGATTCTTATGGTCACTCTTCTTGTTAATAGTACAAGGTTCTTGTGATATGTGAGCCATTTCTAAGAAAAGTCTTTTTTTAGTATTTGTTTGTATGTCTAAAATATTAACAGATTCAAAATCCATAACGTGGTCTTTATCAATTACATGTTCTGCTAATGCACATCTGTCAGGATGTAATCTACAATCACTTTTATGTAAACTTAAACGACTTTTTAATTTTTGACTAGTGTGGCTAATGTATTTATTATTACAGTTTTTACATGGTATACAATATATTACATTTGATAGATTGAGAATCGGAGTTTTGTCTTTCAATTTTGTAAAAATAGATTTTATCGTAAAACATGTTTTATTGGCAATTTTAATGTTATTTATTGGTTTGAAAATCCTACTCAACTTTGGAGTTATTTCTTTAATATATGGAAAAGATATATATTTATTTATATGTACTGTATTATGGGATGTATTATTATTGTCTGCAATGTCTACAGTTGGAAAATAATTATACAATATGTTTTTGATTAAATTATTAGGGTATCCATTTTCTAAAAATAATTTATGAAGAATTTTTAGGTTCTTTTCATGAAAATTGGGATCTGAAATTTTGGTTATTCTGTTCTTCATTTGTCTAATCAAGTTAATTTTTATTGAATATTTATGATAAGACCAATAGTTCATTAATCTTCCAGAGCTTATTGGTTTAATGTACCAATCAATAGATAATGTATTATCAGTATTTCTTATAAATTTTGTGTCTAAAAATGGTACACTTTGTTCACTGTCTTCTTTTTCCATAGTGTATTGAATATATGGATTATAGCTATTGAAAATGAAAAGAACCTCATCTAAGTTAGTTTTTGGTATTGACATAATAATGTCATCAACATATTTTTTTATAAAAATTATTTCAAATGGTAATAATGGTATAATAGAATCCAACATATTATCCATTACATAACAAGCTATAATTGGAGAAATTGCAGCTCCCATTGGAGTACCAAAAGTTTGTTTGTATATTTGGGAATTAAAAGTAAAATAGGTATTTTCAAAGAGTAATGTAACAATTTCTAGAAAATATTTTTTTGATATTTTACAATGTTGACTGATTTCATTCCATTTTTTATCAATTGCTATTAGAGCAATTTCTAAATAGACATTACTAAATAAAGATATAACATCTAAACTGCAAATTACATGATTATCAGGTAGTTGAAATTTGTTAAATTGATTAAAAACATCGAATGAATCTTTGATGTAATATTTTGTATTAAAGTCGTAAGCTTTTGTTAAAATTTCAGTGATATATGAACTTAATAAATTAGTTGGGGTACCTATACAAGCAACTATAGGTCTAATTGATAATATTGGTTTATGAATTTTTGGAAGGCCATAAAATTTAGCAGGTATGCCATTATAACAAGTAAGTTTGTCTTTCGTAATTTTATCTATTTGTTTGGTATTAAAAAGTTTTTTAATTATATTATTGCATTTATTTTGAATTGTTGTTGTAGGATCTTTGTTTAATCTGATGTAAGAAGAATTATTCAGAATTTCTGAAGATAGTTCAACATAGTTTTCTTTCAACATTATAACAGTGGAGTTACCTTTATCACTATTAGTAACAACTATATTAGAATGTGTTTTTAGAAATTTCTTTGTTTTATAGTGTAAATTACGAAAGAATGAAATATTTAATTTATGGTTTATTTGATTAGTTATGATATTAGTTGATTTTGCTATTAATGTTTTTCTTAAGTTGTCATCTGATGTTTGTGATGTAATATATTCAACATCTGCTAGTAAATGTTTTATTTGAATATCTTTTCCTAGAACTGGCTCTATACTAAATTTAGGTCCCAAGGATAAAAAACATAAAATGTCATGTGGAATTTCGATGTTGGTGAGATTTTTTATCCATTTAGGGTTTGTATTTAATTTCATTTCAAATTCTTGTTCTTTAAGTCTATTTAATTTATTGATGTTATTATTTTTTATAGAATAAAAAATGTTATTGTAGGTTTTTGCATCGTACATCAACTAACAACAAGTAAATTCACTTCGTCGATTCAGTGGTTACCGAAAATTTCCTTACCCCTTCTATCGTCTGCTGAGTTCTGGCGAGTTTAAATCGAGAAAGTGTTGAATACAGGGGTAGCGCGCAGTGTTAATGTGATGCTGATCGGAACTTCGGAAATATAATTAAAGCTTTTTGTTTTCGTTTTTGTGAGCAGATCATGGTTTTTGCGTGAATATTAAAATATTTATACATATTTTTATTATAATTTTGTATTTAGTATAAATATTATAGTGACTTATTTCATTACAAAATGCCTGGAGTGGTGTATTGTTCTGTTGATGGTTGTCGCAGTAAAGTGAAAGAGAGATCGTTTTTTAGATGCCCAAAAGACAAAATTAGGTAAGAGAAGAGGTAATTTAGTAGTATACAAGTAAACTTTTTTTATTTTCTATTTTATATTGCAGATGTGAAGCTTGGAAAAATGTTTTGGGTTTTAAAGGAAACCACCGATATGCCAATATAACGGTGGAACAATGTTATAATAGGATAAAAATTTGTAATTTGCATTTTACTGACAATAGTTTCACAAATGAATTGAAGAATCGAATTAACTGTCTCGCAATTCCTTCTTTATTATTACAAAGAACTGAAGGTGAGAAATTTTCTCTATGTGTTTATTGCTTTAATTTTAGTTACAAGTTGAACTAATTAATTATTGATTGAATTGGTTCTATTAAAATCTGAACATAAACGATGAAAGTGAAACTTTTGTTTTAGATGACGACGAATATATTGATGTTCCTATTAAAGCCTGCAGTGACGTTCCTATTAAAGTCTGCAGTGACGTTTCTATTCAAACAACTAGTGCTCAAATAGGTATGGTTAAATATATTTTTAAAAGACCTTAACAAAATGAATAAACTTACTTTATAGATATTGGAGTTCAGACGTGCCCAAAGCTTTCAGCTTCTACACCAAGGAAAAAGATATATAGAAAAAAAATTAGGAATCTCAAGAGAACCTCTGCCAGATTATCTAATTCCAAAAAGTCTCTAGAAACGAACATTAATTTTGAAGACGTTTTGCAATTCTTAAAAAAAACGATTCCAAAAAATCATACAACTTTCTAGAATGTCAGTTTAAGCTACTGAATAAAGCTCCAAAAGGAGCAAGATATACTGACGAATTTAAGCAATTTGCTTTGAGTGTTCACTTCTTAGGTCCGAAAGCTTACAGAAAAATGTCAACAGTTTGTACAATGCCTTCAATATCAACACTTCATCGTTTTCTTAGACGCTGGATTTTAAAACCGGGATTTAATGATTCAATTTTTAATTTAATGAAATCAAGATCCGAGCTGTTAGGTGAAAAGGAAAGAGATTGTGTTTTGTGTCTAGATGAAATGTCAATCAAATCCAATTTATTTTATAATATTTCTATTTACAAAATTGTTGGGTTTAAAGAAACTAACCAAAATAGTATGGACATCGCATCTAGTGTACTGGTAGTGATGGCTAGGTATAGCAACTAGCTGAAAACAGCCTGTTGCTTATTTTTTTTTATAAAAATTCGGCATCCGCCGATGGTCTAAGAGACATATTATTTGAAAGTGTCAGAAAAATATCCAATGCAGGATTAAATGTTTTGGGAGTAATATCTGATCAAGGATCTAATTTTCAAAAACTGGTGAAAAGTTCGTTAAAGTTAACTGAGGACAATCCGGTATTTTTTGTGGATAGTATAAAAATTGTTTATTTATTTGACGTACCCCATCTTTTGAAATCGACAAGGAACAATTTCTTTAAATACAATTTCATAGTTAAAAATGGTGAAACCAACAAAGCCTATTTAGATACGATGTATAATTACGAGAAACAAAAAGAATTCAGATTGGCACCCAGACTTACTAATGAACATATCTACCCCAGCAGTTTTAAAAAGATGAAGGTAAAACTTGCTTCCCAAGTTTTTAGTCACTCTGTAGCCGTGGCATTTAGTACTTATATTGACTTTAAAATTCTACCAGCATCAGCCAGAACTACAGTTACTTTCATACAAAATATGAACGATCTCTTTGACATTCTAAACTCGTGTCATTTAAATAATTTCAATGCCTTTATGGGCACTGAAAAGCAAAACACTTTTCTTAGAGATATGCTCACAATGTTTAGCAGCCTTCAAGTTTCCAGTTCTAACGGAAAAAATGTTACTAAACAACTTAAATTTATATTTGGGTGGAAGTTGACAATTAAAGCTATTTTTATTTTATGGGAAATGTTACACCAAACAAAAAATTACACTTTCTTATTAACGAGAAACCTTAACCAGGATTGTCTGGAAAATTTTTTTGGGCAAATCAGAAATTGTTGTGGTAATGCAAGAAACCCTACGCCAATCCAATTCTGCAGAGCGTTTAAAAAAATTACTTCTCTTAAATATTTAGATTACTCCGAAGGAGCAAACTGCATGCAAGATTTAAATGAAATTTTGCTTAATACAAAATCTGAATTGCTTAAAAGTACAGTAAGTTCTACGACTACAAATAATATCTATACTCCTCTAAAAGTGTTTACGACTGATTATAGAAATATAAAAAGTGTCGATGGAAATGCACTGGTATACGTTACTGGATACCTACTTAAAAAGTGTTTAATGCAGCATTCGTGTAACACTTGCTTAGAATTTATTAAGATAGATAATCTAGAAGGAGACGCTACCGTTTTTATGAAATATAAAGATTATAGTGTTTCATCCAACATTTGTAATTTGGTTGTGCCTCCCAAAAATTTTGTGGAACTCGTTATAGAATTGGAAAACATATTTATAAATAAATTTAATAAAATAGCCTCTGAATATGGTGTCGGTATGAAGCTTAAAAATAGCTTTAAGAATGTTAAAATGTGGCATCCTTGTACAAATTTCCCAGTTGATTATTTTTATTCATTGTATACAAGATTACGTATTTATTATACATTAAAATTTGCTAATCGTAACATTAAAACAGAAAAATTACAGAAACAACACCCCAAACTAAGTATACTTAAACATTTGTAATAATTACTATGCTAAACATAACAATTTAATCAATAATATTCATTAGAAGCTTGTTCGATTACACCGTAGTTTGATTTAAAAGTTTTTAAATTTTATTTTAATATTCCTGTATTATAATGGTCACTGAAAATCAGTACATACACGTATTTAACCACACGTATGTCCCTCGTAATTGTTGTATTATGATAACGGGCGAGTATGGCGCCAGAGAGACGATGTGCCAAAAATTTCAAACGTTCCGACGCAAGTGAATCTACTTGTTGTTAGTTGATGTACGATGGTTTTTGTTTGACGAAATGCAAAATTATTAAAAATATATTCTGATGTTAAATGTATTATTTCCGTTTTTAAAAAATTCAAATTATGTTCAAGGTATACAATTGTTTTTTGATTATTAGATATTTCAATATTAATGATTTTACTTCCTAACCTTAATATGAAATTGGTATTCTTCTTTATGTAGACATTTTGACGATATAAAAGGTCTATCAATGGAACAGTAGAATCAATAATATGTTTCGGTGTGATTCCTTCTCGTCTACATCTTAGTAAAAAACATCTTCTATTGTATTCCTTCGCTAATTTCATCTTAGTTTTTGACCAATCTTTTAATGATTTAACAGCACATTTACCATAATTGTTTTGGATGTTCTTGTAAAACCCCATTATCTATAATTATATATAGGATAGTCTTTGCCGACTAATTAGGTATAAAACCAGAAATATTGGGGAAACGGCAAGTTTATAAAAGTGAACTCTTCTTACTAATTTAACAAGCTTTCGGAAACTTTTATTTCCATTATCAAGTTACAGTAAATTGAGGATTGATATAAAATGGTAAATATATATTAAATGCTAAAATTGGTATTTGAATTTTTTAAAAAATATTGAAATATTGTCATTATGACAGATAAACAATTTCATTTTTTTCCTTCTAATAAGTTATAAAAATTATGTCAAAAAATGGAGAGTGTAGGTTATGATTATGTCAAATTATTATAAAAGTTTTTTTTTTTTAAATTAATTTTTGATTAAGAATTGAAATTTGAAATCTTATTATTGTGATCCATTGATAGTAAGTAGTGATAAATATCACTGAGATTCTTATGGTCACTCTTCTTGTTAATAGTACAAGGTTCTTGTGATATGTGAGCCATTTCTAAGAAAAGTCTTTTTTTTAGTATTTGTTTGTATGTCTAAAATATTAACAGATTCAAAATCCATAACGTGGTCTTTATCAATTACATGTTCTGCTAATGCACATCTGTCAGGATGTAATCTACAATCACTTTTATGTAAACTTAAACGACTTTTTAATTTTTGACTAGTGTGGCCAATGTATTTATTATTACAGTTTTTACATGGTATACAATATATTACATTTGATAGATTGAGAATCGGAGTTTTGTCTTTCAATTTTGTAAAAATAGATTTTATCGTAAAACATGTTTTATTGGCAATTTTAATGTTATTTATTGGTTTGAAAATCCTACTCAACTTTGGAGTTATTTCTTTAATATATGGAAAAGATATATATTTATTTATATGTACTGTATTATGGGATGTATTATTATTGTCTGCAATGTCTACAGTTGGAAAATAATTATACAATATGTTTTTGATTAAATTATTAGGGTATCCATTTTCTAAAAATAATTTATGAAGAATTTTTAGGTTCTTTTCATGAAAATTGGGATCTGAAATTTTGGTTATTCTGTTCTTCATTTGTCTAATCAAGTTAATTTTTATTGAATATTTATGATAAGACCAATAGTTCATTAATCTTCCAGAGCTTATTGGTTTAATGTACCAATCAATAGATAATGTATTATCAGTATTTCTTATAAATTTTGTGTCTAAAAATGGTACACTTTGTTCACTGTCTTCTTTTTCCATAGTGTATTGAATATATGGATTATAGCTATTGAAAATGAAAAGAACCTCATCTAAGTTAGTTTTTGGTATTGACATAATAATGTCATCAACATATTTTTTTATAAAAATTATTTCAAATGGTAATAATGGTATAATAGAATCCTTCCAAAAATTCATAAACCAATATTATCAATTAGACCTATAGTTGCTTGTATAGGTACCCCAACTAATTTATTAAGTTCATATATCACTGAAATTTTAACAAAAGCTTACGACTTTAATACAAAATATTACATCAAAGATTCATTCGATGTTTTTAATCAATTTAACAAATTTCAACTACCTGATAATCATGTAATTTGCAGTTTAGATGTTATATCTTTATTTAGTAATGTCTATTTAGAAATTGCTCTAATAGCAATTGATAAAAAATGGAATGAAATCAGTCAACATTGTAAAATATCAAAAAAATATTTTCTAGAAATTGTTACATTACTCTTTGAAAATACCTATTTTACTTTTAATTCCCAAATATACAAACAAACTTTTGGTACTCCAATGGGAGCTGCAATTTCTCCAATTATAGCTTGTTATGTAATGGATAATATGTTGGATTCTATTATACCATTATTACCATTTGAAATAATTTTTATAAAAAAATATGTTGATGACATTATTATGTCAATACCAAAAACTAACTTACATGAGGTTCTTTTCATTTTCAATAGCTATAATCCATATATTCAATACACTATGGAAAAAGAAGACAGTGAACAAAGTGTACCATTTTTAGACACAAAATTTATAAGAAATACTGATAATACATTATCTATTGATTGGTACATTAAACCAATAGGCTCTGGAAGATTAATGAACTATTGGTCTTATCATAAATATTCAATAAAAATTAACTTGATTAGACAAATGAAGAACAGAATAACCAAAATTTCAGATCCCAATTTTCATGAAAAGAACCTAAAAATTCTTCATAAATTATTTTTAGAAAATGGATACCCTAATAATTTAATCAAAAACATATTGTATAATTATTTTCCAACTGTAGACATTGCAGACAATAATAATACATCCCATAATACAGTACATATAAATAAATATATATCTTTTCCATATATTAAAGAAATAACTCCAAAGTTGAGTAGGATTTTCAAACCAATAAATAACATTAAAATTGCCAATAAAACATGTTTTACGATAAAATCTATTTTTACAAAATTGAAAGACAAAACTCCGATTCTCAATCTATCAAATGTAATATATTGTATACCATGTAAAAACTGTAATAATAAATACATTGGCCACACTAGTCAAAAATTAAAAAGTCGTTTAAGTTTACATAAAAGTGATTGTAGATTACATCCTGACAGATGTGCATTAGCAGAACATGTAATTGATAAAGACCACGTTATGGATTTTGAATCTGTTAATATTTTAGACATACAAACAAATACTAAAAAAAGACTTTTCTTAGAAATGGCTCACATATCACAAGAACCTTGTACTATTAACAAGAAGAGTGACCATAAGAATCTCAGTGATATTTATCACTACTTACTATCAATGGATCACAATAATAAGATTTCAAATTTCAATTCTTAATCAAAAATTAATTTTTAAAAAAAAAACTTTTATAATAATTTGACATAATCATAACCTACACTCTCCATTTTTTGACATAATTTTTATAACTTATTAGAAGGAAAAAAATGAAATTGTTTATCTGTCATAATGACAATATTTCAATATTTTTTAAAAAATTCAAATACCAATTTTAGCATTTAATATATATTTACCATTTTATATCAATCCTCAATTTACTGTAACTTGATAATGGAAATAAAAGTTTCCGAAAGCTTGTTAAATTAGTAAGAAGAGTTCACTTTTATAAACTTGCCGTTTCCCCAATATTTCTGGTTTTATATATATATATATATATATATATATACATCCTTCTATCGTTAAAGCGTCCAGACAAAAATGTGCTTTATGGCGTCCGACGTTGTTTTCTGCAGATATAGTGTTAATTGAGCTGAATACTTTTTAATATAGATAAAGGATGGTTAAAATAAATGGAAAAAAGGACTTTGGCACGGAAAATACAACATTGCTGTATAGTTTCTAAACATTATGGCGCCCTTTCAGTCGATGGACAATTGGGCGTCCCTTATATTCAGCATTACGTATATATGATAGCCTTTAGGGCGTCAATTTTGTTATTGCGTTGTTGCCGCAGTGAGTACATATCTGCTATTTACAGAAAATAGGAGGACAAATAAGATATAATGTGGTTATTGTAAGTAGGAGGGATCCATATTATGTTATTGCAATGAAATTTCAGAAGTATTCATTTAACAAGTTACAAACACTCAAAATATTGAAGACAGTGAAATCTTCAAATGGACAATTTCTTCACAAAATTGCATTAATTTCAGAATTACATGATAGTTATTATTTTATATGGTGTTTGTTAGGTACTAGTTGAAGAATAGCTATTTATGTAGGAAGTTACAAAAAATATGATGTTTTGTGACATTTGTGATCATTCAGGACACCAGTATTGTCGGTGAAATGTTTTAACCCTAGTTGTGAACTAATATTTTTCCTGCGAAGATAAATAATTTATTTTCTTAAAATTGTAGGTTACGGGAAAATACTATAAGGGAAGTGATGTGATGGAGTGATTTTGACGTTTCGAGATTCGAGTGGATCTACACGTTTCATATTAGTCCAAAAAACCCATTTTTAAAAAATGTCGGTCGGTCAGTTGTCAACACGATAACTCAAAAACACTACCGAATTTTTCAATGAAATTTCATAAGTAGGTTCAGAACATAAAAACTGAGGCTAAGTTCGTAAATGATTAAAATCTGATTTACAGTTTTTCGGAAAATTCCATTTTCATGCAGTTTTCTCAATTTTCCACTCGAAATAATTTTTTTAACGAACAATTGACAAATTTGTTGGAATCTTCGTATCAAAAAACCTCCTATACAAAATTTCTCCAAAATCGGAATCAAAATTTTTTGGGAATTTCCTTCAGCTTTAATCCTGTATATTATCTACAATATAAAATGGAAGAATTCAAATGTAGTAAGTAATTGAGATGCATGTTAAACATTTTGCAGTCCTGACCCAAAAATTGTAAATTTTGGTTTATATTGAATGTATGGAAAAAATTACGCAGTATCATGTATTTTAATACGCGGAATCCATTTCTTGATGTAGTGTTATGAAATTTTTGTTATTAAAAAAATGTTTTCTTAGTTTTTTTTCAAGTAAAGTATTGAAGTATTTTGGGTGAAAACTAATAGCCTCGTGCATAAGGTGAAGTCATCTGGGTACATCAACTGGTTCAAATAATATTCTAATACATCAGTCGGAGCTAGATATCTCGTTTATCCTTAATGCCACGAAACAACATTATTAACAAAAGAAGTAAGTAGATATCGTCAAGGACCAGATTTTAAAAATATTCATACATACAGTCTGCTCCAAAATTCAGTGACGAAACAAACACATATTTTTTATGTAACACCCTGTATTTCTTAATATCTTTCGATTCACTTCGAAGAGCTGATTTCGAAAAACTATAGCACTTGGGGTCAAATGTTTATAGTTTCTAAATTCCAGGGAGTTGAAAATCACTTTTTTAACTTCAAAGATTTTTCAGCTAAAACAATTGATTATTTAAAAAAGAATGGATGTCCCTATATTTACTTGGGTTTAGTTGGGTTCTTCAATCAATTTTGGAACATCCTATATATTCATGAATACTTATAAAATCTGCCTCTTGGCGATATCGGCTACTTTTATGCTTCATACATCAATATTGTGTATAGGAAAAGGAATAACTTTTGGCCCTTGTACTAATATTTCTGTTGTTAAAAAAAATTGAATTTTTTGTTATTAATCTAATGAAATTATGTCATCTCAACCTGTTGTTGGTTTTCCAATAAGTCCTTCAGTTGGTTCTTGCTGATTTGCCATTACAAATGAAGTATTATATACAGGGTGGTCCGTAAGTAATGGTCCAAAGTGAAATGGCAGATTTTTGGCCTGAAAATATTACAATCTCTTGCAACTTGCTTTAATCAAATATTGATAATGGAAAAGATTCAGGGTGGCAAAGTTTAAATGTAAAAGATGTTTTTTCTCAGTGAATTGAAAGATTTTGGATATACAAACGTAAAAATTAAGATAAGGGGGTTTTAGGGCATGAGAAATCGTAATATGATATCCGTTTTGATGTATTTCCTAGAGGGCGCCACATGAGCTATGTTGTTGGTGTAACTGTGCGCTTAACTTTTTCATCGTTAACGCTATCTCTCAAAAATTACTAGTTTTCGAGATATTCGCATTTTAAAAACCCCCTACATAATTTTTATTTTATTTATTAGCACAAATAACACCGTACACTAACTAACGTCGTTAGTTAGTGAACGGTGCAAATAATAGCGTTAGTAGACGCTTATGTCAGCAAATTTATCATCACAAGAATTAACATAGCAGGTGCCGATGTCAACAATACTCCTGTCAGTTAATCATTCGTGTTTTGACAGTTAATCTCATTACACTCTTGAAGTACGAAACTATTTAAACACCTTGTTTCCTGAACGCTGGATTGGTCGTGATAGTCCCTTTCCTTGGCCACCACGCAGTCCAGAATATAACCCCTTGGATATCAGTATATGGGGCACAATGAAGGAAATAGTTCACAGAAACGATAAAAAAGTTAAGTGCACAGTTACACCAACAACGTAGCTCATGTGGCGCCCCCTAAAAAATACATCAAAACGGATATGATATTATGATTTCTCAGGAACTAAAACCCCTATCTTCAAATTTTTACGTTTGTATATCCAAAATCTTTCAATTTACTGAGAAAAAACATTTTTGAGATTTCAATTTTGCCACCCTGTATCTTTTTTATTATCAATATTTTATTGAAGCAAGTTGCGTCAGATTGTAATATTTTCAGGCCAAGAATCTTCCATTTCACTTTGGACCATTACTTACGGACCACCCTGTATATATATATTTTTATTGTTTAAAAGTATATTTTGCAATTTTTTTTAAATTTCATTCAACTATTCGAGAGCTATAAGACCGAGACAGGCAATAAATGCGGAACATAACACCCTCTATGCTATAAAGTGTTAGAGTAGACCTTAATGCCCGGTTAAGTCATGTCTACTGGTCAATGATGAACAAGTTGAACATTTATTGTAAATTTTCTTTTGTTTATTTTGGTAATTTGAAATAAAAAATTGACCTGTTTGGGGAATTTTTAATAGTACTTTTTATTTAGCTTATAATAAATTTATGCGTTACTTGGACGCACCCTATATACAGGAACGTATCTAAGAAATTAAGAACTGGGAAGTAGCTTGGGACTTCGATTTTAAATGAAAAAGAGATTCATTCATATTGTTTCATGTATAATTTGCGTATATTGTTTCGCGTTTACGGCGTCCACTGACCATCCGCATACAACGTGCTAACTCTTTTTTTTTAAGAAAACTAAATATTTTTATGATCGAAGAATACGTACAAGTACATGCAATGGAAACACACAAAGAAGTAAGAGATGAAGGCTGTAGTTCATTAAATTCGAATGATTTTGATTTTTGTATCCCTGCAGGATTTTTTTTCAATCTGAATAACTTTGTAGTACCTATTGTAGGACTTTTAAGTTTCTCTGTGTATATGCAGATTTTATAGTAGAAAACTATTTTTTGTTTTGTGTAAAAATTTACTTTTTATTTGTCCCATATTCGACATTGTTTTATAATTACTACTTACTAGGTATTAAAACAATAAAATCTAGATTTATAACCTAATTAAAGTGGTTTTCTTTAACACGTTTTAGCTTCCAAATAAATTTAGGGGTAGTCAACATAATATAATATTGACATTATACTTGTCTTTTAGATGACCGAGAATAGTTTGTATATAATGTCCTACTCAATAATTAATTATACAGCGAACGGCTAAATTATGGAATATTATCATTATTCCGAGAACCGTCGAGTTTTAAGGGAAATCCTGGAACAGGTCGATTTTTGTTGTAAAATGCCCATGTTATAACGTACATGGAGTAGGGATGTAGGTGTAATGACGTAATCGTTAATTTTTTTGATTAGAAATCGGTATAATGTGACACCTCATTTGAACGAGAATTTAATTATCTATTTAACGACATTACATTAATAACTAAAATATTTTTTAAGGGTACGAAAACAATTTTTTTAAATTTAAATTCAATCAAATTACAATTAATGCTTGAATCCATGACTTTCTGAAATACTTAAAAAAGCAAAAATAAGTAAAAATATTATTGGACACAAAAAGTTCTCTCATAAACACTGAAACTTTTTGTCATATGTTAATTCAAGCAAGTGATAGTGGCATAGTTACTGTAATATTTATTGTCGTAAATGTTTTGATTTTGTGAATTGTTATCAGTTGTCAATTGTAATTTTTACTTTTGAATAGTAAATTATGGCTCACCTAAATGAATCACAACGCATAGAAATATTAATCCTTAGTGGATGCGGAGATAAAAAAAGAACACAGAACGAGGTATGCAATTTATTCAACGCAAAATATCCCGTCAGACCCATCAGCCAATCAACAGTAAGTAAAATAGTCCGAAAATTTGGAGAAACTGGGCACGTTAAACATATTCCAAACGCTGGGCGTCCTAAAATTTAAGACAATGTGAAACTTGATATTTTATTAAATGTACATGACAATCCTCACAGTAGTTCAACACAAATGGGTGAATATGCTGGAGTTTCCCAAAGATCGGTATTACATATTTAAAAAAAATAAAAATACCATCCCTACAAAACTCTACTACATCAGGAATTAAACGACGACGATCCCGATCGCCGGCTTTTGAAATTATGCAGGATTTATGTATCCCCAATCCACTTTTCATCAATCAAATCCTCTTTTCCGATGAAGCAACATTTTTTATACATGGTACCGTGAATCGTCAAAATTGCAGATATTGGAGTCAAGGAAACCCGTATTGGATGACTCAGGCACACACGCAATATCCTCAGAAAGTGAATGTATGGGCAGGGATCATCAATGACAGAATCATTGGCCCTTTTTTCTTTGAAGAAAATCTAACAGGAAGACGTTATTTAACTTTGTTGAGAAATCAACTTATACCTGTCCTTGCTAACATGTATCCAAATGCCAATAATCCAAATTTACCTAGTGAAAATATCTGGTTTCAACAAGATGGATCCCCTCCGCATTACGCACCTGAAGTACGTCAATTTTTAAATAATTACTTTCCCGGGAGGTGGATCGGAAGACGAGGTTTTATAGAGTGGCCAGCAAGGTCGCCAGATCTAACACCTCTAGATTTTTTCCTGTGGGGTTACATAAAATCGAAAGTTTATGTCAATAGACCCCAAAACTTACAGGACTTGAAAGATAGAATTAGGCATGAAAAGAGTCTAATTACTCCAGAAGTCATCCGCAATGTACTTGATGAATGTGTCCGTAGATTCGCATATTGTCAAGAAACCGATGGATGGCATTTCGAACATTTAATTTAAAATAATTGTTATGCATAATTTGGTTACTTTAAAGTACATTATTAATTAAATCATTAGTTGAAATTTGGTTGAATTTAAATTTAAAAAATTGTTTTCGTACTCTTAAAAAAATATTTTAGTTGAAAATGTGATGTCGTTGAATAAGGAATTAAATTCTCGTTCAAATGAGGTGTCACATGATACCGATTTCTATTTAAAAAAATTAACGATTACGTCACTACACCTACACCGGTGACGTCATCCCTACTCCATGTACGTTATAACATGGGTATTTTACAACAAAAATCGACCTGTTTCGGGATTTTCCTTAAAACTCGACGGTTCTCGAAATAATAATAATATTCCATAATTTAGCCGTTCACTATTAATAAAGAAATGCGACAGCTCACTGACCTTCCTACCTCATATCTAAACCTTTACTTACGTTAATGTATCGGACTCTCTTAATTCGGCGCTATTAGAAGAGAGTGGTTGACGTGACGCTCTAAAGACGAGAGCATGTATTTGAGAGAATACTCAGAGTTGAGTAATGTACCAGAAATGTATTTTTCTAACTGTTGCATTCAACAATATAAGCAATTTAACGTTCTCCTGAAACGGCAGTGTTGTCAATTCTCGGGACGCTCTAAGCGCGAATAACTATCAAGATAAAATGTATACTCTATATACAACTTAATACTCCTAGCGACTCTGCCGGAGAGTTGCGCGAACTAAATATATTCGAGAACTGTATATTTTCGTTCATTTCATGATCAAAAAAGCGTCCCCCAAAAATTTTGTTGGTAGGTTCGTGACGTAATTTCAAGTCCCTGGACAAATTATTACAAGGGGTGTGCATAGAGCGTCCGTATACGGACGCTGTATGCACTTGGACGCTCTATTGAATGCGATTTCAGAATGTATGGACGCTTTAACGATAGAGGGATATATATATATATATATATATATATATATATATATATATATATATATATATATATATATATATATATATCATATATGTATAGTTCGAATAAAACATATTTGGGAATTCTTTGAAGCTTTTCGAGATATTTTCACATACAATAGACACTGGTATATGAAAATACTTGGTATTGTTGAAATATTTATACTTTCAATTAACGATTGGCGATGTTCGATGAAATCGGCCAAAAATTAAGTCTCAATTACGTTCTTATATTATTAAAGAAGGTAAAAAAAAAACACAAAATAGGAACTTGAAAAAATTTTTATTTATGAAAAATAGTGGTGACATCTTGGTTATATGGTTGACTCAAATAACTATACTGCATTATACTGTCATTGCTTCGTACAGTTGCAAACATCATTGAAGTGCGGAAACTCGAATAGATACTTATATTTAAATAAATATGAAGTAATATGCTATCCTAATAAAAAAATATTAGTAAATTTAAATACACCCATTTCCACACCACCCAAGAGGTAGAGTTAGCAGCGCGCTTTTTTATAGTGGTTTCCCCAAGAGGCCTAATCCACTTAAGTAACCATGAATTAAATAGCAGTACGAACAGTAGTCTCTAAATTAATAAAGACAGTTCTTTATTTCGCCTACATAATGTACTCCACTTTTGATCCTTTACATCTAGTTTTTGGGCAAACAGGTTTCACTTGTGGGGATTTTGCTCAAATGACTTATTTTTAAATTGATATATCACTAAAGGGAGTGAACCATCAAATTAGAAATGTCCACATGATATTCTTTTATTAACTAGCAACTAACATTTAGAATGTTTTGTGCTTTAACTACAAATAGTATTGTTATAATTTTTGAAAAGCACAGTAATGAAATAAAAATTGTAACGAGTTATTTTTTTTTGCTTTTTGCAAGTTTAATTTTTATTTTGTTCCGTAATATATTTTATTTTACCACTAGGGTGTGTATAACTCGTTACTTTACAACCCTTTCTACTACCGCATTGATTTATTTTTTTTGTTATTACCGTTGTATATTTTAGTATAAGTCCGAGTTACGCAAATCCAAATTCTACCATACACAGTTTAATCATTTCCGATATTTAAATTTTTCAACTGAAGGGACGCCCGGTATATACAACATTTTAATTAAAACGAAAGCCGTCTAGTATAGGTACAAGTTTTTGTCGAAACTAGATAAATTTCACGTTTAATTCCCACACCACAATTACGGCCGAAGAATGTAACTAAAAATTTTGGATATAAATTCTCAAACAATTCATTTTTCAGGGGATTTTCATTCGCGCTCTGATTTATTCCGGCTCTACAATAGTATTTCGTGATTCTTCGCTCAACTTTCTTCCGAAAAACCGATAAACCGTATTGTGAAAATTTAGTGCACCAAGATTGTGTGTTCAGCTGTATTTTATAAGGTAAATCGCTTTTACAATTAAACTGTGTATTCTAAACTTTCCGTATTGCCGCTTAGTATTAAATTGTTAAATGTATGGTTTTGAAAATTTTCCGACCGGCTATTTTCTTTTTCTTTTGTTGTTGAACTGAAATTTGGTTTTTTTATTTTGTTTCTCTTATCTGGAAATAAAGATTTGTCAACCGTAATTTGATTTCGAATTTTATTTACTGCGTTTATTATATATTAATTAACTGATATGAGTTATTAGTGGATTCTCGAATTATTTTATGCTTTTGCTTGTCAGTAGTTTTATATTAAATTGATATCCAAGTGGATTGTAATATTTTAATTTTATGCTAGTACGAATATTTTTACTCTGTGTGTCGATAATTGGGTACCGTTTAACTCGTGGGAAAATATTTTTTTCGGAATAATAGTTACCGGCTTTAGTAGATTCAAGGGTTAATCAGACTTGGAAGAGGCTTAGCCACAATTTGTTTGATTTCCCGGCAGATCTAATTAGTTCTTAAATTTTATTTTTTCGGACTAATAGTTACCGGTTTCCTTTAGATTCAAGGGTTAATCAGACTTGGAAGAGGCTTAGCCACAATTTGTTTGATTTCCCGGCAGATCTAATTAGTTCTTAAATTTTATTTTTTCGGACTAATAGTTACCGGTTTCCTTTAGATTCAAGGGTTAATCAGACTTGGAAGAGGCTTAGCCACAATTTGTTTGATTTCCCGGCAGATCTAATTCGTTCTTGAATTTTATTTTTTTTTTCGGAATAATAGTTACCGGTTTCCTTTAGATTCAAGGGTTAATCAGACTTGGAAGAGGCTTGGCCACAATTTGTTTGATTTCCCGGCAGATCTAAATCGTTCTTTTCCCGTTTCGTAGAATCATTATTTATATTTTGTTTTTTTCTTATTGTCGGAATAATAGTCGCCGGTTTCATTTGGATTCAAGGGTTAATCAGACTTGGAAGAGGCTTGGCAACAATTTGTCTGATTACCCGGCAGATCTAAATCGTGCATTAGAGACCCCGTGAAACCCGATAGATTTGAACCGTATTTGATAACCTGACCGTTAAGTCCGTTAAAATCCCAGATATAGGTAATACATACCTCATTTTCTTTTCCCTGTTAATTTGTTTGTCACTAAAGAATTATTCGTAAAATAGACCACAGAGTATTAATAGATCAAAGTTTTGAGTTCCTATTATTTTCATTATTAACCGCAATTTATTGATTGGAGAACCAAGATTTGGCTTTTCCGGATTTTCACTAGTTAGTTAAATTTAATTCAACAAGACCCCTGGAATTTTCCGTAACCTCCATCTGAGGCTATCTAGAACTCTTGACGCTAAGGGTCAAGGGGCCGTGGAGCAAACCACGTTAATAATCTGGCGCCCGAGATTTAAAAACCCGAATTTTGCATCGAGGGTGTCCATAGTGACGTGTTCTTGTGGCAGGAGCCACGTGTAAGAAGGTAGGCACGTTACAAAATGGCGCCCGAGCAGGGACTTGATTGTTGATTACTGTAGGATCAGTTTAATACCGTTTTCCATTTTTTTTAGCGTTTATTTGTGCTTGGACCGTTTTAGTCTGTTTTGACTATTTTCTGCCGTATTTTTTTTGTTAGAGCAGGGACTTGATTGTTGATTACTGTAGGATCAGTTTAATACCGTTTTCAATTTTTATTTTTTTTGAAGCGCTTTTTCGCTTGGACCGGTTAAGTCTGTGTTGACTGTTTTTTTACCGTATTATTGAAGAGAGTTGATTATTTGTTAGAGCTGGAACCGTTATTCCGTTTCCGTTATTTTACCGTATTGTTGAAGAGACCTGATTATAGCAGGAACTGAAATACCGCTGTGGATATTTTTTTTAGCGTATTGTTGCTGGACCGTTTATACTGTTTTACGGGTTTTTTTTGCCCAGTGTTGATTTGAACAGGGACCTTTATTTCAGTATAATATACTATTTTTTCCGTATTGTAAATTTCAATAGTGACCGTTTTGCCGGTGCTAGTTTTTCCTTTTTTCCGCCTTTGTTGCTTTTTCATTTTGGAAGAAGAAGGAGATGTCTGAGCTGGAGTTAAAAGGCTAATGTCCAGAAGAAACTCCGAAGATCTTGACTTATCCGTTTTGTTTGAGCAAGAAGAAGCTGAAGAAACCGAATCTGTTCCTCCAGTACCGACTGTATATACTGGGTATACTTGCTAAAGAACGAGGGACTTAATACCGAGCTGGTAAAGAGGAATTTATCGGTTGCTGGAACCGTTCCTATCAAACGGAAAAGACTCGTCAACTTTCTGAGAAGAAGAAATATTGCTCCGCGATCCGCCATAGACCAAGAGGAATATCCGACCGCTATGGCAACTACACCGATAACCGTGCATGATTGGAAAGGTGTCTTTTGGAAACCGGGGAGATCCTGCTGCATTCATCGAAAGAATTGAAGAAATCTGGACCGCAAGGAATGTCCAGAAAGACAATCTGCTTCCTGTGTTACCTGAATTACTGTCAGGTGAACCGGCATTTTGGTACGGCAATAACCGGAGTAGGTACACGACCTGGAATGAATTTGAGGCAGACTTCCGAATTTTCTTCTATCCCGTTAACTACGAAGTTGACTTAGAAGCTGAGATAGGCCGTCGTCTGCAACGAAGGAATGAGTCCGCCGCCACATACATCACCGAACTCCAGACTTTGATGCGGAGACATGGAAAGCTAACTTCCGAACAGCAATTAGCATGGCTGTACCGTAACCTGTTGCCCGAATACCGTCTGCAAATCCGAAAAGGGGACTTTGATGATTTTTCCACATTTTGTCAAGTGGTAAGGGAATATGAGCTCCTCAGGAAGGAACTCCAGAATATACCCAGCAACAGTGGACCAAACCGTGGACCGGCCCGTTCCCCGCCGATGAGTACACCAAGGTATGGACCATCTCCTAATTCGGCTCCTGCTCCATTCAGAGAGCCCATCGCTGGTATAGTAAATTTTATACCCATTTAGAATAAGACCATCCTTATTTATTATTAGTAAATCGGTTGAAACAAAAAATTACCAACAAAAATGAACGTCGTAACTAATTTATTAGATGTCACGTTTTTGAAGTTTCGTCAAATTTTGATTTCATGTTAATGTCAGATGGTTCAAGAAGCCGCATACGTTAAGTTACTACAACGGCTGGTACCTCTAAATAGGTATTAATTTTACTATACCAGCCAACCGACATCATCCGATATCCCTCGCCGTCCGCCTCCTGGTACAACTCAGCATCCGTCTGGATCATCTTCCCGGCAACCAATCTGTTTCCGCTGTGGTGAGTCTGGCCACTTCAGAAATCACTGCCAAAACCCTCCGAAGATATTCTGTTCTCGTTGCCAGAAGGAAGGAGTATTTTCCCGAGACTGTTCCTGCAGGAGGCAGGAAAACTAAACCGAAGTTGTACCGAAGAGAGGCCGACACAGCTTCCGCAAATCTTTGCCTCTCACACCGAACCGCCAGCAGAAATCAACGACCCCCGACCGCACATAGACGTAAAAATAGAAAATCATATGTTTAGAGCATTATTGGATACCGGAGCAGCAAAGTCATATATTGGTGATCAAGTAGCTAAGACTTTTTCCCAAAGAAAGCAAACTACCTCCCGTCAAGCTACGAAGGCCCGTTTAGCTAATGGAAATCTAGTCTCCATCACCGACATATATGAGCTGAAATGGAAAATCGATGACGTCACAATGGAGGGTTCGTTGGAGCATTTCCCTGGTCTAATAACCGACATTGTATTAGGACCTGATGTCCTCCGCAAGTATAATTTCCGGCTGGAGTTAGGAACCGGAGAAATATACGTGAATGATGAGTTAGTGAGGCGTTCACAATTGGCCAGTCCTGTTGGAATATTGGAGGCCGCGAACCGGCCTATGAAAGAAGTCAATTCTGCTGTACCGATAATATGTGGAGAAGAAACCACCCACCGTCTTAGGAAAAACCGCCGTTCTGTAAATCCGTCTTGTTCCGAAGTCTCTGAGTCTTCCCTGGTGTTAGGGGTTGGCGAGGAGCAAGCTGTTTCCGAAGTCTCTGCGTCTTCCCTGGTGTTAGGGGTTGGCGAGGAGCAATCTGTTTCCGAGGTCTCTGCGTCTTCCCTTGTGTTAGGGGTTGACAAGGAGCAAGCTGTTTCCGAAGTCTTTGCGTCTTCCCTGGTTTTAGGGGTTGACAAGAAGCAAGCTGTTTCCGAAGTCTCTGCGTCTTCCCTGGTGTTAGGGGTTGGCAAGGAGCAGTCCGTTCTTGAAGTCTCTGCGTCCTCCCTGGAGTTAGGGGTCGACAAGGAGCAAATTGTTTCTGAAGTGTCCGCGTCCTCCCTGGAGTTAAGGGTTGACAAGGAGCAATATATTTCCGAAGTCTCTGCGTCTTCCCTGGTGGTAGGGGTTGACAAGGAGCAATCTGTTTCCGAAGTCTCTGAGTCTTCCCTGGTGTTAGGGGTTGGCAAGGAGCAATCTGTTACCGAAGTCTGTTCATCGTTTCTCGTAGAGCTGGAAGATAGTAATGCAGCCCCGAGAAATATCCGAGAACTGAGAAGATTCTTGGAAGTAGCATCCTGGTATAGGAGGTTTATACCATCGTTTTCAGAAAAGGTAGCTCCGTTAAAGAAATTACTCCGCAAATCTCAGCGATGGAAGTGGGCCAAGGAACAAGAAGCCGCGTTCGCTAGAATCAAAACCTGTCTGTCGGAAGCACTCGTTTTGAGCTGTCCTAATTTTACCGTACCGTTCACCTTACAGACCGATGCCTCCGAATATTGTTTGGGAATAGCCCTTACCCAGCAGAAGGATGGTCACGAACACGTGGTAGCGTATGCAAGTCGCACCCTGAGTCCTACCGAGAAAAATTACTCCGCAACCGAAAAAGAATGTCTTGCCATTGTTTGGGGGATTGAAACGATGCGTCCTTATTTAGAGGGCTACCATTTCACGGTTGTTACCGATCATAAATCTCTTAGATAGCTGCATTCCATATCTAGTCCGTCCGGACGTTTAGCAAGGTGGAGTATTTTTCTACAACAGTATGATTTCGAGATACAGTACCGTAAAGGTGCTCTAAATCGTGTGGCCGACGCTTTGTCCAGAAATCCGCTACCAATGACCGCCGAGACAGATTCCCCGTCTGCAATCTGTTTGACCGATGTAACCGCCGAATGTTCGTGGTACCGGAACAGGAAGGAAGAGGTCCTTTTTTTTTTTTCGGGCCGAGATGGGAAACTCATGTTCGAATGGGTCCAGGACCCAAACAGTGTTGGACTCATCCCCAAGGAGATGCCTACCAACCAATCCCACCTCAAACTCGCCGTTACCCCCGCCTCGGAATCACTACCCTAGCATACTTCGAGACGGGCGGCGGTCCCTCGCACACTCTCCGCTCACATCGTCGTCTTCTCCCTAACTTCCACTCCTACCTCTCATGCCATATCGAGTCGTTCTCTCCCCCTGACCATGCTCTCTACTACGCCACTTACCTCCATCCATTCCTCCTCCCCCCTCAACATTATCTCCACCATATTCTCCCAATACACCGCCTCCCCTAGTTTCGTCTCCAACTTCTTCAGCACTTCCTCGTTCCTCCAGCATCTGAACACATGCCCCACATGTCCCACAAGAGGTCCTGAAGGATCCAGAGAAGTTTCCGGACTACTGCATAAAAGAAGACCGTCTATACCGCCATTTCTGGGACATAAACGATTTCAGAGAACCAGAAATGTCCGACCCTTGGAAACTGTGCATAGCAAGGCCCGACCGAACCCGAATCCTGCAAGAAAACCATGATGCCCCAAACGCCGGACACCTAGGAATTGCTAAAACCATCACTCGGATTGCAAAATTGTACTATTGGCCAGGAATGTTCAGGGACATCACCAAATACGTGAGGCGATGTCTGCAATGTCAAAAGTACAAAGCGTCGCAACAAAAGCTCCCAGGGAAGATGCAACCATCATCGAATCGGCAACCATGGCAAACCGTTAGTTCCGATATAATTGGACCGTTACCCAGATGTAAGAAAGGGAACTGTTACATCATTATGTTCCAAGACCGATTCACTAAATGGGTACAGTGTAAACCGTTAAGGAATGCTACTGCCAGTAGCATAAGTACTGCCTTTTACGAGGAAATATTGACGATATTTGGATGCCCCCGTACCGTACTGACCGACAATGGAACTCAGTATGCCAGCAAGGTGTTCAGGGATATGCTGATTGGGTTAGGAATCCGACACCGTTTCACTCCGCCGTATACACCGCAAGCAAATCCAGTAGATCGAGCCAACCGCACCCTGAAGACAATGATTGCGCAATACTGCGAAGCGGATCACCGAGACTGGGATGTAAGGTTGCCGGACTTGAAGTTTGCAATGAATAATTCAAGACACGACTCGACTGGATTCACACCTGCCTTCCTAAATTTTGGGAGAGAGCCCGAGACACCGAAATCCTTCAGAAGAGAGGCTGAAAACGACACCGAGAAAAGTCCGGAGGAAGACGCCGGGTTAGACAACCCAACCGAAGAAGAGCCGAAACCGCATCTCTTGCGAGTAGAGAAACTGCAAGAATTCTTCGATCTTGTCCGCCTGCACCTGTCCCGAGCGTTTACCAGTCAAAGCCGTAACTATAATCTACGCCGTAGAGACTGGAAGTGCACTATCGGAGACAAAGTCATGAAGAAGGATCATACACTATCCTCTGCCGTTGATCACGTCGCCGCGAAACTCGCTCCGAAATATTCCGGGCCGTACGAAGTCGTACGCGTTATTTCCCCAGTTGTATATGACTTACGAGATGGAAAAGGAAAGCGATATAATCGTATACATGTGAAAGACTTAAAACCCGCCATTGACTGAACATTTTATTTTGCTCCCGTTGTGGACAAATGGACCGAACGACCCCGCCCCGCGCTGGAAGTATCCAGACGCTGCTCCAGGTCATACCGAAGACAGGCGTCCCGTGGAAGAGGACCGCCCCATCCACACCAAGCGACCCTACGCCGACGTTCCAGGCTGTGAGACGCTACACCCTGGATCACCGTTTTGTTTTCTCACTTTTTTTTTATAGTTAGGTATAAGTTGTTGTTTAAAAAAAAATGTAATGTCCGAAAGTTGCACTTTCGCTCATTCATTTTTTTTTACCGAAGTAAAGGGGGTGTGTAACGAGTTATTTTTTTTTTGCTTTTTGCAAGTTTAATTTTTATTTTGTTCCGTAATATATTTTATTTTACCACTAGGGTGTGTATAACTCGTTACTTTACAACCCTTTCTACTACCGCATTGATTTATTTTTTTTGTTATTACCGTTGTATATTTTAGTATAAGTCCGAGTTACGCAAATCCAAATTCTACCATACACAGTTTATTCATTTCCGATATTTAAATTTTTCAACTGAAGGGACGCCCGGTATATACAACATTTTAATTAAAACGAAAGCCGTCTAGTATAGGTACAAGTTTTTGTCGAAACTAGATAAATTTCACGTTTAATTCCCACACCACAATTACGGCCGAAGAATGTAACTAAACATTTTGGATATAAATTCTCAAACAATTCATTTTTTGGGGGATTTTCATTCGCGCTCTGATTTATTCCGGCTCTACAATAGTATTTCGTGATTCTTCGCTCAACTTTCTGTGACGTGTTTTTACCTACCCTTTTGATTTTACCAACAGGGCACGCCACTTTGACACCCTCGACAACTTACACTTTCTCGGGCGCCAGATTTTTAGCGTGGTTAACTCCACGGCCCCTTGACTTCAATCGTCAAGAGTTCCAGGTAGCCTCAGATGGAGGTACGGTAATTTCCAGGGGTCTAGTTATATCCTAATCCGGCCGGGGTAGCGGTCTTTGTTGTTCCTGAAACAAAAGTTTACCCTCCTGGTCCACGATGCGGGAAAGCTAAATTCGTGCAGCTAAGCGCCTACTCTACTTATAGGGAAACTCTACACTCTACAGCAGGTCAGAAAAACACACAGGTTCGGTTAAGTTTTATTACACCTACCCTCTATAAAATATACAATGGTTGTGGCTGCCTAAAGCCGTTATAATATTAATAATAAAAAAAAACACTATTATACAAGAAGAAGCGTCAATACTCTGGTATCCAAAAGCACAAATATATAAGCAAACTAGAGGTACAATTAACATGCGCAAGTTAGAGACGAAGCGGGCAGGACATAAGCAAGAGAGGTTTATAAGTTTAACAATGGTTTTATACAGAAAATAAACGGTGACATCAAACTTAAATGTTAGGGGTCTTTTCGCTAAACAGGTTGATAATTAAATAAATACACCGGATAATATGTTATTAAATGTGCCATCACTTTTGATGCACCCGGTAGGTAGAATAATTAGTAATACTAAAACTTTACATTTGGTGGGATCGGGAAAAAGAATACGAAAGGTTTTCCGGTTCGGGAATTATAAAAATGTCAAAGAAGCTTTATACGGGAATGCCACAGGATCCGGTCCTTGAATTAAAATATCAAAGGGCCCTGGCCAGACGCCTGGCACCCCTCAAGATTTCAATTAGAACGGCTTTGCGAATTAAAAGATCAAGGAGCCCTGGCCAGACGCCTGGCACTCCTCAATATTTCAATCGGGACGGAATTTGGAAATCGGGAGTAAATATTAAAGGGATTTGTTCTCAAACTAAAATATCGAAGAAGCTTTATACGGGAAGGCTACAGGATCCGGTCCTTGAATTAAAATATCAAAGGGCCCTGGCCAGACGCCTGGCACCCCTCAAGATTTCAACTAGGACGGCTTTACGAATCAAAAGATCAAGGAGCCCTGGCCAGACGCCTGGCACTCCTCAATATTTTAATCGGGACGGAATTTGGAAATCGGGAGTAAATATTAAAGGGGTTTGTTCTTAAACCAAAATATCGAAGGGCCCTGGCCAGACGCCTGGCACTCCTCAATATTTTAAATCGGGACGGGATTAGAAATCGGGAATAAATATTAAAGGGGTTTGTTCTTAAACCAAAATATCGAAGGGCCCTGGCCAGACGCCTGGCACCCCTCAAGTTTTCAATTTAGAACGGCTTTATGAATTAAAAGATCAAGGAGCCCTGGCCAGACGCCTGGCACTCCTCAATATTTTAAATCGGGACGGGATTGGAAATCGGGAATAAATATCAAAGGATTTTCAAGAGGAAATTATACTTGAGTTCGGAAATATTTGTTAGGAAACGGAACTACTGATTCTTACTGTAAAATATAATTTTAATACAATGGAATAAACTTTATTTATTAAGGATTGAAAAGACCGCCTATTTTAAATGTAAATAGTTTCCAATTAATTCTTACCTTCGCAGCAACGGTTTCAACTTTTCTCAAATAAAAGTAAATTACTAAAACAGAAAAATCAAAAAGGCAAACTGCAAAAAAAAAATGAGAAATATTAAAACAACAACAATAAAAAAACGGCAGACGGATCGTTGAACGGTAGCTAGCTTGCTTCAGCCGTGGCCAGGTAGAACTTAACTTTCGACTCTCTGACTCTCAGGGCTTCGTCTCCCTATCCCCCTCTCTCGACCAGCTTGACCTGCGCGCTACCTACTCTATAGTTAGTGGCAGTGGGGAAACATGAATTTTCGAACCGCAGCGCGGTGAACGTACAATTTTTATTACAATAAACCGGAGAAAATATTTAATATTTGAATTATTTTACACATATTCGGAGGGTATAACGGGTTATAAACAATATTTACTGGCTAATTATATTTAAAACAAAATAATTCTGAACGGATGAAAAAAACCTCGTTACATCCCCCCCTTACTTCGGTAAAAAAAAATTAAAGGACGCAAGAATCGCTTTCGTGCTTTACATTTTTTTTTCCTATGACCTACTACCTATGAAACAAATATAATAGTATTACAAAATTTCTTAAAACTAAAAGCAGTCTATGTGCCGGTATTATCCGGACTTTATTTGATGTAGTCGTGGTTAGAGTCGGTAGCTTCTGCTACGAACTCCGGAGCTTGGTCCAAATCCTCGGACTCTGATATTTTGGTGCAGGCGGGAGTATCTTTCGGGTAGGCGGTTGGTTGCCGGTAGTGATGACATGGAACAACTACATAAGTCGCATTGTACACCCTTCTCCTGGGTTGCCCGTCGTGGACGGGAATTAGAAAGGGATACTAGGTGAGCCTGAACGGCTACGGACTTCATCGGTCTCATTACTCGGGAACGGTCGGTAGTCCGGTCACATGGACAGTCTCGGGACATTTTCCCTATTTTGTCGTTCTAACAGGTCCTCGTAGGGGTTGTGACAGGGAAGCGGCTCACTCCCTCGGGGTGGTGCGTCGCACCGCGGTTTCATTCTGAAATAAACTTAAATGGTTAAGGGTTTTAAATCCTTAATGTGTATTCGGTTATATCGCTTGCCCTTTTCGTCTCTTAAATCATATACTACCGGAGAAACGACGCGGACAACTTCATATGGCCCAGAGTATTTCGGGGCTAATTTCGCAGCTACATGATCGACGGCTGAAGACAAAGTATTTTCCTTCTTCATAACTTTGTCTCCCAAGGTGCATTTCCAGTCACGGCGACGTAAATTGTAATAATGACTTTGACTGGTGAATGCTCTGGAGAGATTTAAACGGACAAGATCAAAACACTCTTGTAATTTATCAAGTCTTAAGAGATGCGGTTTTGCGTCTGCCTCGGCGGGATTTTCAGTTTCAGCATCTTTTCTTGACTCGTTCTCCGGATTATCTTCAGTTTCCTTCCTGTAGGATTTCGGAACATCGGGGTCTCGTCCGAAATTTAAAAAGGCGGGTGAAAAACCAGTAGAATCGTGTTTGGAGTTGTTCATCGCAAACTTCAAATCGGCTAATCTCAGGTCCCAATCTCGATGACCCCTTTCGCAATATTGCGCAATCATCGTTTTCAACGTTCGATTGGCTCTTTCCACCGGATTAGCTTGAGGCGTATACGGGGGTGTGAAACGATGTCGAATTCCCAATTCTTTTAACATACTCTTGAACAGTGTACTGTTATATTGAGTTCCATTATCGGTTAAAACTGTTCGGGGACATCCAAATACAGTCAGTATTTCTTCATAAAATGCGCTACTGATGCTACTGGCAGTAGCATTCCTCAACGCTTTACATTGTACCCATTTGGTAAATCGGTCCTGGAACATTACAATATAGCAGTGACCCTTCTTACTTCGCGGCAATGGTCCAATAATATCGGAACTAACGGTATCCCATGGTCGTTGGTTTGGAGATGGTTGCATTTTTCCTGGAGGTTTCTGTTGTGACGGTTTGTACTTCTGGCATTGTAAACACCGGCGAACGTACTTGGTGATGTCTCGAAACATTCCAGGCCAATAGTACGATTTAGCAATACGGGTGATAGTCTTAGCAATTCCCAGATGCCCTGCATTAGGAGCATCATGATTCTCTTGGAGGACTCGGGTTCTGTCGGATTTTGCTATGCACAGTTTCCATGGATCACTCATCTCAGGTTCTCTGAAATCATTTATATCCCAGAAATGACGGTACAAACGGCCTTCTTTGATGCAGTAGTCAGGGAACTTGTCCGGTTCCTTCAGGACTTCTTCCTTTTTATTCCGGTACCATGAACATTCGGTGGGTACATCGGTCAGACAGAGTACAGATGGTGGGTCGGCCTCGGTGGTCATTGGAAGCGGATTTCTGGACAGGGCGTCGGCCACACGGTTTAGAGCACCTTTACGATACTGTATCTCGAAGTCATATTGTTGCAGAAGGATACTCCATCGCGCTAAACGTCCAGACGGACTAGCTATGGAATGTAACCATTTAAGGGACTGATGATCGGTAACAACCGTGAAATGGTAGCCCTCTAGATAAGGACGCATCTTTTCAATCCCCCATACAATGGCAAGACATTCTTTTTCCGTGACGGAGTAATTTTTCTCGGCAGGACTCAAAGTGCGGCTTGCATACGCTACGACGTGTTCATGTCCATCCTGTTGTTGGGTAAGGGCTATTCCTAACCCATACTCGGAGGCATCGGTCTGTAGAGTGAACGGTATACTGAAATTGGGACAGCTTAATACAGGAGCTTCCGACAAGCAGGTTTTAATTTTCGTGAAAGCGGTTTCTTGATCTTCAGTCCATTTCCATCGCTGAGATTTCCGGAGCAATTTTGTCAACGGAGCCACCTTTTGGGAAAACGATGGCACGAACCTCCTATACCAGGATGCAACTCCCAAAAACCTTCTTAGTTCTCGGATATTTCTCGGGGCTGCAAATTTAATTATACTCTCGACCTTTTCTGGATCGGTACGGATTCCATCTCCAGTGATTACATGGCCTAAGTATTTCATTGATGGTGAACAAAAATGACATTTTTCCGGATTTAGTTTCAGCCGTGCTGCTCGTAATCGGCGGAACACTTCGGACAGCTTTTCCAAATGTTGCTCAAACGTTTCCCCTAGCACGATTATGTCATCCAGATATGCAAATGCGTAAGGGTCCAAATCCGGACCTATTAACTGATCAACCAGTCTCTGGAATGTGGCTGGTGCGGAGTGTAAGCCAAATGGAAGAACCGTGAATTGAAACAATCCACGTCCCGGTGCGGTGAAGGCGGTGATGGGTTTGCTTTCGGGTGTTAACGGAACTTGCCAATACCCACTCTTCAGATCCAAACTGGAAATATATTTGGCTTTTCGCAGCTTATCCAGGATAGCATTGATAAATGGAAGCGGGTAGGCATCCTTCATGGTAACCTCATTAACTTTACGAAAATCAATGCAGAAGCGGTTTTTCCCATCCTTTTTCTTCACGATTACTATCGGAGAACTCCACGGACTTGTAGAGGGCTCTATTACTCCTTCTTTCAGCATGGCGTCTATTTCAGTATTGCAATTTTCTTGCATTTTCGGATTCTGAGGTCGGTATCTCTGTTTGATCGGACGGGGTTGTAGCAGACGGATTTCATGCTCAACTAGTGTCGTTGGACCTTGAATCTTCTCAAACCTTGGCAACTCACGGCTTAGGAAAATGTTCAGTCTATCTGTCTGTTCTTTTGATAAATTCCTTTCCAAAATTGGCGTTATTGTTTCCAACGGACATCCTATATAACTAAAATTCTCGTCATCCCCTAAATCTTCCCGGGAGAACGCAGATAATTTAGAAACGGGTTGCTCCTCATCGACCCCTAACACCAGGGAGGACGCAGAGACTTCGGTAACAAATTGCTCCTTGTTAACCCCTAACTCCAGGGAAAACGCAGAGACTTCGGAAACAAGTTGCTCCTTGTCAACCCCAAACCCCAGGGAAGACGTAGAGACTTCAGAAACAGAGTTTTCTTCAACAACCCCTAACAGCACCGGGGAAGAATCAGAAGTTTTGACAACGGACTGCTCCTTGTCAACCCCTAACAACTCCGGGGTAGAAGCAGAGACTTCAACAATAGATTCTTCTTCATTAACCCCTAACAGCACCGGGGAAAACTTAGAAATTTTAACAACAGATTGCTCCTTGTCCACCCCTAACAACTCCGGGGAAGACGCAGAGACTTCAGAAACAAATTGCTCCTTGTTAACCCCTAACTCCAGGGAAAACGCAGAGACTTCGGAAACAAGTTGCTCCTTGTCAACCCCTAACACCAGGGAAGACGCGGAGACTTCAGAAACAGACAGGCTTCGAGAACAGTGGTCTTCAGCAAAACGATGGTTGGTTTCTTCCTTACATATTATCGGTACAGCGGCATCGATTTCTTTCATGGCTGTGTTCACTTTCTCCAATATTCCAACAGGACTTGCTAATGATGAACGCCTTACTAGTTCATTATTGATATATATATTTCCAGTTCCTAACTCCAAACGGAAATTATATTTTCGGAGAACATCGTGTCCTAAAACAATATCGGTTATCAGACCAGGGAAATGTTCGAACGGTCCTTCCATAATGACGTCCTGGGTCTTCAATTTTAGCTCATAAGAGTCGGTGATAGAGACCAAATTTCCATTAGCTAAACGTGCCCTCGTAGCTTGACGGGTGGTGGTTTGCTTTCTTTGGGAAAATGTCTTAGCTATCTGATCACCGATGTATGATTTCGCCGCTCCGGTATCTAACAGGCCTTTGTACTTGTGATTCTCAATTTCGACGTCGATGTGCGGTCGGAAATCGGTCATTTCTTCTGGTACTTCAGCATGAGAGGCAATTATTTGCGGAAGCTGTGTCGGCCTCTCCTCGGGACAGCTTCGCATTAGTTTTCCTGCCTCCCGCAGGAACAATCTCTGGAAAATACTCCTTCCTTATGGCAACGGGAACAGAATATCTTCTGAGGGTTCTGACAATTGTTTCGGTAGTGTCCAGATTCTCCGCAGCGGAAACAGATTGGTTGCCGGGAAGATGAGCCGGACGGTTGATTGGTAGTATCATGTGGCGGACGGCGAGGAGTACCGGATGATGTCGGTTGGCTGGTACCGGGAATGGGCTCTCTGTACGGACCAGGATTCGAGTTATGGGACGTTCCATATCTGGGTGTATTCATCGGCTGCGGACGGGTTGATCCACGGTTCGGTCCACTGTGGCTGGGTACATTCTGGAGTTCTTTTCTAAGAAGCTCATATTCCCTTACCACTTGACAAAATGTGGAGAAGTCATCAAAGTCCCCTTTTCGAATTTGCAGACGATATTCGGGCAAAAGGTTACGGTACAACCATGCTAACTGTTGTTCAGGAGTTAGCTTCCCATGTCTTCGCATGAGAGTTTGTAGTTCGGTCATGTAGGTAGCCACGGACTCATTTCTCCTTTGTAGACGTCGGCCAATCTCGGCTTCTAAGTCAACTTCATAGTTGACGGGATAGAAGAAAATTCGGAAATCGCTTTCAAAATCGTTCCAGCTGGTATATCTACTTCGGTTGTTTCGGTACCATAATGCGGGTTCGCCGGACAGCAATTCCGGCAAAACAGGAAGCAAATTGTCTTTCTGGACATTCTTTGCCGTACATATTTCTTCAATCCTTTCTATAAACGCGGCAGGATCTCCTCGATTTCCAAAGCACACCTTCCAATCGTGTACGTTTATCGGTGGAGTTGCCATCGCGGTCGGATATTCCACAGGTTCCTCTTGGTCTATAGCGGTTCGGGGAGCAATATTCCTTCGTCTCAAAAAGTTGACGAGTCTTTTCCGTTTGTTAGGAACGGTTCCAGCAACCGATAAATTTCTCTCTTTTAATTCGATCGTAAGACCCTCGTTTTTCAGTAAATATACCCAACTTACTCGATGGTCTGTAACTTCTTCCACGGAACTTACGGTCGGTAGTTGGGACGGTACCAAAATATCAGATTCGGAGTTTTCCGCTCCTCCTTGGTCAAACAGATGGGCCAAGTCAATATTTTCAGAGTTTTCTCCAGACATAAACGGCTATTTCGGCTAGACAGTGGTAACTAGTTCGGTTTGTATGTCTAACTCAACTCTCCTCTTCTTCTTCAATCTTCGCAGCTTCGCAAAACAGTCTTCGCAGCACAAGAAAACAGTTTTACCATAGTCCTTACACCTTCGCAAAAAAAAAACAAAAAAAAAATACAACTAAACAAGCTATAAATATAACAATCAGGTCCCTGCTCGGGCGCCAAATTTGTGACGTGTTTTTACCTACCCTTTTGATTTTACCAACAGGGCACGCCACTTTGACACCCTCGACAACTTACACTTTCTCGGGCGCCAGATTTTTAGCGTGCTTAACTCCACGGCCCCTTGACTTCAATCGTCAAGAGTTCCAGGTAGCCTCAGATGGAGGTACGGTAATTTCCAGGGGTCTAGTTATATCCTAATCCGGCCGGGGTAGCGGTCTTTGTTGTTCCTGAAACAAAAGTTTACCCTCCTGGTCCACGATGCGGGAAAGCTAAATTCGTGCAGCTAAGCGCCTACTCTACTTATAGGGAAACTCTACACTCTACAGCAGGTCAGAAAAACACACAGGTTCGGTTAAGTTTTATTACACCTACCCTCTATAAAATATACAATGGTTGTGGCTGCCTAAAGCCGTTATAATATTAATAATAAAAAAAAACACTATTATACAAGAAGAAGCGTCAATACTCTGGTATCCAAAAGCACAAATATATAAGCAAACTAGAGGTACAATTAACATGCGCAAGTTAGAGACGAAGCGGGCAGGACATAAGCAAGAGAGGTTTATAAGTTTAACAATGGTTTTATACAGAAAATAAACGGTGACATCAAACTTAAATGTTAGGGGTCTTTTCGCTAAACAGGTTGATAATTAAATAAATACACCGGATAATATGTTATTAAATGTGCCATCACTTTTGATGCACCCGGTAGGTAGAATAATTAGTAATACTAAAACTTTACATTTGGTGGGATTGGGAAAAAGAATACGAAAGGTTTTCCGGTTCGGGAATTATAAAAATGTCAAAGAAGCTTTATACGGGAATGCCACAGGATCCGGTCCTTGAATTAAAATATCAAAGGGCCCTGGCCAGACGCCTGGCACCCCTCAAGATTTCAATTAGAACGGCTTTGCGAATTAAAAGATCAAGGAGCCCTGGCCAGACGCCTGGCACTCCTCAATATTTCAATCGGGACGGAATTTGGAAATCGGGAGTAAATATTAAAGGGATTTGTTCTCAAACTAAAATATCGAAGAAGCTTTATACGGGAAGGCTACAGGATCCGGTCCTTGAATTAAAATATCAAAGGGCCCTGGCCAGACGCCTGGCACCCCTCAAGATTTCAACTAGGACGGCTTTACGAATCAAAAGATCAAGGAGCCCTGGCCAGACGCCTGGCACTCCTCAATATTTTAATCGGGACGGAATTTGGAAATCGGGAGTAAATATTAAAGGGGTTTGTTCTTAAACCAAAATATCGAAGGGCCCTGGCCAGACGCCTGGCACTCCTCAATATTTTAAATCGGGACGGGATTAGAAATCGGGAATAAATATTAAAGGGGTTTGTTCTTAAACCAAAATATCGAAGGGCCCTGGCCAGACGCCTGGCACCCCTCAAGTTTTCAATTTAGAACGGCTTTATGAATTAAAAGATCAAGGAGCCCTGGCCAGACGCCTGGCACTCCTCAATATTTTAAATCGGGACGGGATTAGAAATCGGGAATAAATATTAAAGGGGTTTGTTCTTAAACCAAAATATCGAAGGGCCCTATCCAGACGCCTGGCACCCCTCAAGTTTTCAATTTAGAACGGCTTTATGAATTAAAAGATCAAGGAGCCCTGGCCAGACGCCTGGCACTCCTCAATATTTTAAATCGGGACGGGATTGGAAATCGGGAATAAATATCAAAGGATTTTCAAGAGGAAATTATACTTGAGTTCGGAAATATTTGTTAGGAAACGGAACTACTGATTCTTACTGTAAAATATAATTTTAATACAATGGAATAAACTTTATTTATTAAGGATTGAAAAGACCGCCTATTTTAAATGTAAATAGTTTCCAATTAATTCTTACCTTCGCAGCAACGGTTTCAACTTTTCTCAAATAAAAGTAAATTACTAAAACAGAAAAATCAAAAAGGCAAACTGCAAAAAAAAAATGAGAAATATTAAAACAACAACAATAAAAAAACGGCAGACGGATCGTTGAACGGTAGCTAGCTTGCTTCAGCCGTGGCCAGGTAGAACTTAACTTTCGACTCTCTGACTCTCAGGGCTTCGTCTCCCTATCCCCCTCTCTCGACCAGCTTGACCTGCGCGCTACCTACTCTATAGTTAGTGGCAGTGGGGAAACATGAATTTTCGAACCGCAGCGCGGTGAACGTACAATTTTTATTACAATAAACCGGAGAAAATATTTAATATTTGAATTATTTTACACATATTCGGAGGGTATAACGGGTTATAAACAATATTTACTGGCTAATTATATTTAAAACAAAATAATTCTGAACGGATGAAAAAAACCGATAAACCGTATTGTGAAAATTTAGTGCACCAAGATTGTGTGTTCAGCTGTATTTTATAAGGTAAATCGCTTTTACAATTAAACTGTGTATTCTAAACTTTCCGTATCGCCGCTTAGTATTAAATTGTTAAATGTATGGTTTTGAAAATTTTCCGACCGGCTATTTTATTTTTCTTTTGTTGTTGAACTGAAATTTGGTTTTTTTATTTTGTTTCTCTTATCTGGAAATGAAGATTTGTCAACTGTAATTTGATTTCGAATTTTATTTACTGCGTTTATTATATATTAATTAACTGATATGAATTATTAGTGGATTCTCGAATTATTTTATGCTTTTGGTTGTCAGTAGTTTTATATTAAATTGATATCCAAGTGGATTATAATATTTTAATTTTATGCTAGTACGAATATTTTTACTCTGTGTGTCGATGGTTGGGTACCGTTTAACTCGTGGGAAAATATTTTTTTCGGAATAATAGTTACCGGCTTTAGTAGATTCAAGGGTTAATCAGACTTGGAAGAGGCTTAGCCACAATTTGTTTGATTTCCCGGCAGATCTAATTAGTTCTTAAATTTTATTTTTTCGGAATGATAGTTACCGGTTTCCTTTAGATTCAAGGGTTAATCAGACTTGGAAGAGGCTTAGCCACAATTTGTTTGATTTCCCGGCAGATCTAATTCGTTCTTGAATTTTATTTTTTTTCGGAATGATAGTTACCGGTTTCCTTTAGATTCAAGGGTTAATCAGACTTGGAAGAGGCTTGGCCACAATTTGTTTGATTTCCCGGCAGATCTAAATCGTTCTTTTCCCGTTTCGTAGAATCATTATTTATATTTTGTTTTTTTCTTATTGTCGGAATAATAGTTGCCGGTTTCATTTGAATTCAAGGGTTAATCAGACTTGGAAGAGGCTTGGCCACAATTTGTCTGATTACCCGGCAGATCTAAATCGTGCATTAGAGACCCCGTGAAACCCGGTAGATTTGAACCGTATTTGATAACCTGACCGTTAAGTCCGTTAAAATCCCAGATATAGGTAATACATACCTCATTTTCTTTTCCCTGTTAACTTGTTTGTCACTAAAGAATTATTCGTAAAATAGACCACAGAGTATTAATAGATCAAAGTTTTGAATTTCTATTATTTTCATTATTAACCGCAATTTATTGATTGGAGAACCAAGATTTGGCTTTTCCGGATTTTCACTAGTTAGTTAAATTTAATTCAACAAGACCCCTGGAATTTTCCGTAACCTCCATCTGAGGCTATCTGGAACTCTTGACGCTAAGGGTCAAGGGGCCGTAGAGCAAACCACGTTAATAATCTGGCGCCCGAGATTTGAAAACCCGAATTTTGCAACAAGGGTGTCCATAGTGACGTGTTCTTGTGGCAGGAGCCACGTGTAAGAAGGTAGGCACGTTACAAAATCCTTAAAACTTTCACATCTAAAAACTTAACTAAACCTGTAGTATATAATAGTCAACCGAATGAGAAATATATTTTAATCCAATTTGTAGATAAACACATTTATGGGATTTTCAATGTTAGTTAATAATTACTGATAAAAAAGTATATCATGTGGAAATTTAAGATTTTTCAACACGGACTTTAGGATAATATATCAGTATTAAAATCAGCAATTAGAACCATCTCACAATGTTTGAAATATTTTTGCCTAGAATCTAGGTGTGCTAAATAAAAATTGAGGTAGTTTCTTCAAGTAGACTTGTGCTAGTAATTGCTTTCAGAGTCACTACTCCTACTGTTGCCACTGCTATAGTCATCCTCTGAAGTAGATTCATCGGACGATCCTGTATTCACATTAAACTTGAGAGAATCTACAACATTATCAAAAATGTGTTGTTTTTTAATCCATTCTGATTCGCATTTATTTACATGTTCGCAAATAAAACACCATCCTTGAACAGATACCTCAGAAAATTTCTTCCTGGCTAAATTCTCCACATCATCCAGTTTAAATGTGGTATTATGCACTGCCACCCAGTTCTTAACCCGTGCCCAGATTTTTTCTATTGGATTGAATTCCGGATGATAAGGTGGCAACCGAAATCTTTATGCCCATGTGCCTCCAATAAACAGTCCAATTTATAGGAAACAGGAATACCTAAGCGCAATGTTTTTATTGCTTCATATAAAACGGGTTTTGTTTTACTGGCATCATGGACAACATTGTGGACCCTAAGCCATTCTAACATTTCTGTTTTGCTAGATGCTGTTGTAATATTTTTTTCAGCTTTCACATTATGGTAAGAAGCATTATCCACAACCAGAACTGATTTCTGAGGCATATTGGGTAATAGTTGATCTTGAACCCACCTCATAAAGTTTGAATGGTTCATGTCATCATGGTAATCTCCACTTTTACAACCTAATAAAAATAACAAATAACAATATGTCCTATGAGAAATAGTTAATTGTGTTTGTTTTATTTGACTGTTGGAATTATCTTTTGTTAGATATTGTTTTAAAACCCAATGATACACTAGTTGTTTGTAAGTGACAATATTATAAATTTCCTTTTATAGAATTAAGATCACCACGTTTAAAAATTGTATTTCTCTAAATTAAGTAGAAACAGGTTATATCTGATATAAGTGAAGTCTACAAATATATGGTACAACAGTTACTTACAAAATATCACTTTTCGATAAGTATATCGACTCTCCCAACGAATACTATAGTAACTCAGAATTTGCAGTTTTGAGAAAAACGCGATTGAATGTTTGAATGGTTATTAAAAATCGAATAATTTTGTAATTTACCGAAAATCAATTTCATGACTTAACTTGTACAATGGATGGCTGCATTATCAGTGAATTTTTATTTTGTTTTATATAGTTTGTATCATAGATGAGTTAATACAGTTTTCGTTGGAATTTTTCTTAAATAAAAGATACGATTGCATTAATGATGTTTTTATTTTCTAAGGAAAACTTATAATTATGTATTATACTTTTATCTAATAGTAAATATCGCAATCTTCATCTTCGTCATCTGAACAATCTTCGTCAAAAATGTCTTTATCGCGGTCCTCATTAATTATTATTGTCTTCTTGGACTTTTTCACTTCTCTAGCCGCTGATGTTTTCTTTGCGTTACTTCTTGAAGTAAGTGATTCATAAAAGCCGTGGTACATAGAAGGAATATTATTATTTTTACAAAGTGATAGTAATCCTTTTAATTTTTTTTCTTCGATAGGCAAAACTTGATTGTGTAGCTTTGGTAAGTCTTGGCATTTAGGAATGTAAGGTCGACCACGCACTTCCTTGTTTAAATGTAATATTTTAAAATCTCCTTCATAAGAATATCTAAACTTAATTACATTCGGAGTTTCCCAATTAAAACTTATTTCTCTGATTTTGCTGATGCTTACCTTTTTGCCAGTGTTGTCAAATTTCCAATTTTGCTTTTCAATCAAGCTTTTTGTGGAAACGAAGTTCTCTTGGTCCATTTCCATTACTTGGTATGGATGTCCCGTTGTTTTTGCCATCCTAATTAAAGTTACCCACTGCTCAGGAGTATAGATGACAGACTGTCGCTTTTTCGCATTCTCTATGACCGCATGCATGCTGTCACCCTCATTTTGGGTATGGCCTTTTTCTAGAAACCGGTGGATTATATTAACTTTCCAGCTAATAGCTGCACAATTGAACAACGAAAAAAGAAAACGATTTCTATTCTGACCGCCGCAATTGTCAGAGTAAAAAATGAACTTTTTAATTCCATTATTGTTTGTCTGAAACTGTATGAATTGCAACATGCAGCTAGCAACTTCGTGTGGACCTCTTCCAGATATTTTTTCGAGCCACAAGTAACAGAAGCCCGTGTTGCTTCCTAAATCATAGATTGTAAAATTGTAGGTTGCGTATTTACTTTTGTAGTAAAATACACTAACTTCTGACATTGTAGTTATAAGAACCTTTTGTAAGTCGAAACAAGCTACCGAAATGGTTTTGTCATTAATCGCCAAATCCTTATCAGAATGTTTGAGTGCTCGAGCTGTTTCCTTGTTTTTCAAATGCGCTTCATAATTTACTTGCATCTTTGATTTTACTTCCGCATTACCTAATTTATAAGCACTGCATAGTTCGCATTGATCCTTCTTGGGCTTGTGGAAGCTAATATTAAATTCAGTATTAAAAATGTCCCTATACTGCCGTTCACTTGCCTGCTCTGTTCCTTTTGCATCGTGCCATTCTAGATACAACCGAAACATTTTCCGTATACTCAGGCCTTTCTCTAAATACATTCGCATCGAATTTTTTCGTATGTAATGTGACGGAACTAAAGGAAAAAGCTTGATGTGTTCTCTTACGATGTTCCGTACTTCAGGGTTAAGTTTGTTGGTTCTGTTAGCATGTTTTCCTCTCTGATCAGAAGTAACAGTTACACTACCATTGCTCAGTTTTCTCAAAGTTGTGGTAACATACATTTCAGAAATTCCCAATGTATGTAAGAACATTGTTTTGCTAACTATCGTTCTTCATTTTCTATCACAAAATAATATTTTCACGATACTTTTCGTCTAGAAACATTACTAGCTTCAGTAGTGACCTGTTTCTTGCCAACAATTCTCACACATCGCGCAATAATATCCCATTGCCGTGAATTCCTTGAAAATTAACATCCTCTCGTCTTCAGTGACACGTTCTCGACACTTCTGTCTGCAAGATATTTTGCAGGCTGGTTGAATACTTTTGGCCGCAATTAATTTTCCTGCTCTATTCTTGTGTTCATTACCATGATTTAAGTCTTTCTTAGCTTTTACATCTATTTTACATCGTTTTTTACCTGGATTAGTTTTTGGCGTCATTTTTCGTTTTTTAATTTTTTTAGAACGCGGACAAGTTCCTGCTTCATGGTCACTATTTTCTTGCACTATAGGCTGGATATTTGTGGTTCCAATAGTTGTTGAGGCCGAAGAATCTGTGGATGCACAACGACTAGCAGTTTACATACCGGGTGCATCGCAAGTGGTTGTATACCTTGCTAGCATCAACCTGGAATCCGTTTTCTTGCTTTCAATTATTAACCTGCTTATTGAAAATACTTTTCTTTTTTTTGGAAAAGGTCACCTCGCAAACCGTTTTCGGTTGAATATAAAAACATTGCTTATATTTATAAACCTCTCTCGCTTATGTCCTGTCCGCTTCGTCTCTAATAAACGCATGGTATTGGTATAATTAGTTAATAGTTTGCTTATAATGATGGTTTTTTTTTTGTAAATACCAGGGTATTGTTGCCTGCTACGCAGGATAGTTTTTTTTGTTGTTTTTCTTTTTCTGTAACGATTTGGTCAGCTACCGACCTTGTAATTATTTGTGAAGGTAATAGATTTTAATTTAACCAAACCTTTGTGTTTTACTGACCTACTACCAATTAGAAAACTCCTATGGTGGAATAGTTGTTTTGTAGCACGAATTTAGCTTTGCTGTAGTGTGGGCCCGGAGACTAACTTTTATTTCAGGACCAGCGCGGACCTTTTTCTGGAAATAACTAGACCCCTGGAACTGACCGTACCTCCATCTGAGGTTACCTGGAACTCTTGACGCTGGAAGTCAAGGGGCCGTATTGTTGCCGTATTGTTGATTAGAGGAGGGACTGTTGTATTCCGTTTTCAATTTTTTTTTGTTGATTAGGGCAGGAACCGCTTTATTCCATTTTCGTTTTACCGTATAGTTGCAGAGAGCTGATTGTTGATTAGGGTAGGAACGGTTTTATGCCGTTTACAATTTTTATAGGGAATTGTTGCTGGGACCGTTTCATTTCGTTTTTGGTTGTTTTCCGCACTGTTGGTTAGTACAAAGCACCGTTTCATAAAAAGGTAGATGCCTAGAAGAAATTCTGAGGAATTGGACATTTTTTCCCTATTTGATCAAGAAGAAGCTAAAGAAACTGAATCCGTTCCTCCAGTACCGACCGTAAGTTCCGTTGGAGAAATAACCGACAATCGAGTAAGCTGGGTATACTTACTCAAGAACGAGGGTCTTAATACCGAGCTAGTAAAGAGGAATTTATCGGTTGCTGGAACCGTTCCTAACAAACGGAAAAGACTCGTCAACTTTTTGAGACGAAGAAATATTGCTCCACGATACGCTCTGGACCAAGAGGAATCTGTTGAAAATCCGACCGCTATGGCAACTACACTGATAAACGTACACTATTGGAAGGTGTCTTTTGGAAACCGAGGAGACACGGCCGCTTTCATTGAAAGACTTGAAGAAATCTGTACCGCAAAGAATGTCGAGAAAGATAATTTGCTTCCGGTATTACCGGAATTACTATCAGCTGAACCCGCATTTTGGTACCGTAACAACCGTAGCAGGTACACAACCTGGGACGAATTCGAAGCTGACTTCAGGATTTTCTGTTATCCTGTCAACTATGAAGTAGACTTAGAAGCCGAGATAGGTAGACGTCTACAAAGAAGAAACGAGTCCGCCGCTACGTACATGACCGAACTCCAAACTCTGATGCGACGACATGGAAAGCTAAACACCGAGCAACAGTTAGCTTGGTTGTACCGTAACCTGTTACCTGAATACCGGCTGCAGATCCGAAAAGGGGACTTTGATGATTTTTCCACATTCTGTCAAGTAGTAAGGGAATATGAGCTCCTCAGGAAGGAACTCCAGAATGTACCCAGCCACAGTGGATCGAACCGTGGACCAACCCGTTCACCGCCGATAAGTACACCAAGGTATGGACCATCTCCCAATTCGACTCCTGCTCCATTCAGAGAGCCCATCGCTGATACCAGCCAACCGACATCATCCGATACCCCTCGCCGTCCGCCTCCTAGTACTACTCAGTACCCGTCTGGCTCATCTTCCCGGCCACCAATCTGTTTCCGCTGTGGTGAGACTGGCCACTTCAGAAATCACTGCCAAAACCCTCCGAAGATATTCTGTTCTCGTTGTCATAAGGAAGGAGTATTTTCAAGGGATTGTTCCTGCAGGATGCAGGAAAACTAATCCGAAGCTGTCCCGAGGAGAGGCCGACACAGCTTCCGCAAATTTTTGCCTCTCATACCGAACCGCCAGAAGAAATAAACGACCCCCGACCGCATATAGACGTCGAAATTGAGAATCACAAGTACAAAGCATTGTTAGATACCGGAGCAGCGAAATCATATATTGGTGATCAAGTAGCTAAGACATTTTCCCAAAGAAAGCAAACCACCGCCCGTCAAGCTACGAGGGCACGTTTAGCTAATGGAAATTTAGTCTCCATCACCGACATTTATGAGCTGAAGTGGAAAGTCAATGACGTCACTATGGAGGGTTCGTTAGAACATCTACCTGGTCTGATAACCGATATTGTGTTAGGATACGATGTCCTCCGAAAATATAATTTCCGTTTGGAGTTAGGAACGGGAAAGATATACATCAATAATGAAATAGTAGGATGTCCGTCATTAGCCAATCCTGTTGGAATATTAGGGTTGGCACATATGTCCATGAAAGAAGCCGATGTTGTTCCAATCATCTTTAAGGAAGAAATCAACCGTCGTCTAGCTGAAGACGAACGTTCTGGAAATCTGTCTGTTACTGAAGTCTCTGCGTCTTCCCTGGTGTTAGGGGTTGACAAGGAGCAATTTGCTTTAAAAGTCTCTGCGTCCTCCCTGGAGTTAGGGGTTGACCAAGAGCAAACTGTTTCTGAAGTCTCTGCGTCTTCCCTGGTCTTAGGGGTTGACAAGGAGCAATCTGTTGTTAAAACTTCTAAGTTTTCCCCGGTGCTGTTAGGGGTTGATGAATAAAACTCTATTTCTGAAGTCTCTGCGTCTTCCCTGGAGTTAGGGGTTGACAAGAAGCAACTTGTTTCCGAAGTCTCTGCGTTTTTCCTGGAGTTAGGGGTTAACAAGGAGCAATTTGTTACTGAAGTCTCCGCGTCCTCCCTGGTGTTAGGGGTCGATGAGGAGCAACCCGTTTCTAAATTATGTACGTTCTCCCTGGAAGATTTAGGGGATGACGAGAATTTTGGTTATATAGGATGTCCATTGGAAACCATAATTCCACTTACTGAAAAAAATTTATCGAAAGAACAGACAGACAGACTAAATACCTTTCTGAACCAAGAGTTACCGCAATTTGAGAAGATTCAAGGTCCAACGACACTAGTTGAGCATGAGATCCGTCTGCTACAACCCCGTCCGATCAAACAGAGATACCGACCTCAGAATCCGAAAATGCAAGAAATTTGCAATACTGAAATAAACGCCATGTTGAAAGAAGGAGTAATAGAACCCTCTACAAGTCGGTGGAGTTCTCCGATTGTAATCGTGAAGAAAAAGGATGGGAAAAACCGCTTCTGCATTGATTTTCGTAAAGTTAATGAGGTTACCATGAAGGATGCCTACCCGCTTCCATTTATCAATGCTATACTGGACAAACTGCGAAAAGCCAAGTACATTTCCAGTTTAGATCTGAAGAGTGGGTATTGGCAAGTTCCGTTAACACCCAAAAGCAAACCCATCACCGCCTTCACCGCACCGGGACGTGGATTGTTTCAATTCACGGTTCTTCCATTTGGCTTACACTCCGCACCAGCCACATTCCAGAGACTGGTTGATCAGTTAATAGGTCCGGATTTGGACCCTTTCGCATTTGCATATCTGGATGACATAATCGTGCTGGGGGAAACGTTTGAGCAACATTTGGAAAATCTATCTGAAGTGTTCCGCCGATTACGAGCAGCACGACTGAAACTAAATCCGGAGAAATGTCATTTTTGTTTACCATCCATGAAATACTTGGGCCATGTAGTCACTGGAGATGGAATCCGTACCAATCCAGAAAAGGTCGAGAGTATAATTAAATTTGCAGCCCCGAGAAACATCCGAGAACTAAGAAGGTTTTTGGGAGTTGCATCCTGGTATAGGAGGTTTGTGCCATCGTTTTCGCAAAAGGTGGCCCCGTTAACAAAGTTGCTTCGCAAATCTCAGCGATGGAAATGGACTGAAGATCAAGAAACCGCCTTCACTAAAATTAAAACTTGTCTATCAGAGGCTCCTGTATTAAGCTGTCCCGATTTCAGTATACCGTTCGCTCTACAGACCGATGCCTCCGAGTATGGGTTAGGAATAGCCCTTACCCAGCAGAAGGATGGACATGAACACGTCGTAGCGTATGCAAGCCGCACTTTGAGTCCTGCTGAGAAAAGTTACTCCGTCACGGAAAAAGAATGTCTTGCCATTGTATGGGGGATTGAAAAGATGCGTCCTTATTTAGAGGGCTACCATTTCACGGTTGTTACCGATCATCAGTCCCTTAGATGGTTACATTCCATAGCTAGTCCGTCCGGACGTTTAGCACGATGGAGTATCTTTCTGCAACAATATGACTTCGAAATACAGTATCGTAAAGATGCTCTAAACCGTGTGGCCGACGGCCTGTCCAGAAATCCGCTTCCAATGACCACCGAGGCCGACCCACCATCTGTACTCTGTCTGACCGATGTACCCACCGAATGTTCATGGTACCGGAATAAAAAGGAAGAAGTCCTGAAGGAACCAGACAAGTTCCCTGACTACTGCATCAAAGAAGGCCGTTGGTACCGTCATTTCTGGGATATAAATGATTTAAGAGAACCTAAGATGAGTGATCCATGGAAACTGTGCATAGCAAAATCCGACAGAACCCGAGTCCTCCAAGAGAATCATGATGCTCCTAATGCAGGGCATCTGGGAATTGCTAAGACTATCACCCGTATTGCTAAGTCGTACTATTGGCCTGGAATGTTTCGAGACATCACCAAGTACGTTCGCCGGTGTTTACAATGCCAGAAGTACAAACCGTCACAACAGAAACCTCCAGGAAAAATGCAACCATCTCCAAACCAACGACCATGGGATACCGTTAGTTCCGATATCATTGGACCATTGCCGCGAAGTAAGAAGGGTCACTGCTATATTGTAATGTTCCAAGACCGATTTACCAAATGGGTACAATGTAAAGCATTGAGGAATGCTACTGCCAGTAGCATCAGTACCGCATTTTATGAAGAAATACTGACTATATTTGGATGTCCCCGTACAGTTTTAACCGATAATGGAACTCAGTATAATAGTACACTGTTCAAGAGTATGTTAAAGGAATTGGGAATTCGACATCGTTTCACGCCACCGTATACCCCTCAAGCTAATCCGGTGGAAAGAGCCAATCGAACGTTGAAAACGATGATTGCGCAATATTGCGAAAAGGATCATCGAGATTGGGACCTGAGATTAGCCGATTTGAAGTTTGCGATGAACAACTCCAAACACGATTCTACTGGATTTTCACCTGCCTTTCTAAATTTTGGACGAGACCTCGACATTCCGAAATCCCTCAAGAGGGAAACTGAAGATAAACCTGAAGCCAATTCAAGTCCAGTTGACGAGACGAAAAACCCTGCCGAGGCAGATGTAAAACCGCATCTCTTGCGACTTGATAAATTACAAGAGTGTTTTGATCTTGTCCGCTTAAATTTGTCTAGAGCATTTACCAGTCAAAGTCATTATTACAATTTACGTCGCCGTGACTGGAAATGCACCTTGGGAGACAAAGCTATGAAGAAGGAAAATACTTTGTCTTCAGCCGTCGATCATGTAGCTGCGAAATTAGCCCCGAAATACTCTGGGCCTTATGAAGTTGTCCGCGTCGTTTCTCCGGTAGTATATGATTTACGAGACGAAAACGGCAAGCGATACAACCGAATACACATTAAGGATTTAAAACCCCCCAGCTAACTAGTTTATTTCGGGATGAAACCGCGGTGCGACGAACCACCCCGAGTGCCGATCCCTGTCTCAACCGCCTACGCGAGAGTTACTCTCGCCTACACCGAGATATCCGAGGCCGAGGATTTGGACCAAGCTCCGGAGTCCGTAGCAGAGGCTACAGGCGCTGAACACCCTTGCGTAGAAGATAAGTCCGGATCATGTGACAAAGACTGTATTTAGTATTAAGTTGTAATTTAGTGATAATTTGTTTCTAGGGTAGTAAGTAATTGGGAAAAAAATATGTAAAGTACGCAAGCGATGCTCGCGTCCTTTAATTTTTTTTTATCGAAGTAAGGGGGGGATGTAACGAAGTTAATTTTCCGACAATAGTTATTTTTAAGTTTCCGAATATATTTTCATTTAATATTGTGTATAATCCCTGATATCCTATGACTTCTGTGTAGAAATATTTTGTTAAGAAAAATCCATTCCGATTGTTAATTTAAAATTTCAAATTCCAACCGAGATATAATTGTAAACAAGTCATGGTTCCCCACTGTCGCGAAACAAGTAGCGCGCAGGTCGAACTAACCAAGAGAGGTGGAAAGCAGTCTGAATCACAGATCACCTACCTATAGATAGGCATCTGACCCGTGGCGCTTCATGTGGCGAATTAATTGTACGGGTGGCGCCACCTTGAGAGCCTGAGCAGTAGCTCTAGCACCTTTGACATGTTTGTTATCTTCGCTAACAGCAGAAAAAGAAGATTCCTGTAATTTTAGAGTTTTTGGCGGCATATTCAAAATTACTGTAATTTTACTTTCATTGCAAAATGGCATTTATGGTCCATTTTTTAATATTTCATTTAAATTAACTCAATATTTGATTGATATTACAATAATAACAATCAAATAGTGAACTTAAATTAAATGAAATATCAAAAAATGGACCATATAATGCCTGAAGTGGAAAAAATAAAGCAATAATCATCAAGTTTATATATTTTATTCAATATAAAAAAGTACACAATAAATAAAACGTTTTTTAAAATCTTTGAATGACAAACAGGAAGAACAATAAATGTTAGGAGTTTAACAACAAAACAATAAACTGAGTAAATAACTTTGAAAAATCTCAGTATGCGATGTAAGATAAAACGATTTTTTAATCTTAATAAGTTAACAATTATTAACAGTGATCAACGACGCAAAGTAGAACAAATAGTGAAACAGTGACCCTCTCACCATTAATATTGAAATACAGAAAAAGAAGCATATTCTGGAATGCAAAAATAATTAAATATAATATAGTGAAGTTAAAAAGACACAAACATTTGATAAAAATCAATAATCATTAAAATAAATACTAAAATAAAAAGCGAGGAGATGGTAGTATTGTTTTCAAACAAATAACTTTTAGTAATACACAAATATGAGAAGATAATTACAAAATGGGCTAAAAAGGAAAATTAAACTAAAAATACCAACAAAATAATGAATATACAAGGAACATAAAAAAGAAACTAACATGTGTTTTGAATGATGTTGATAAAAGATCAATCATCAAGCTGATCTATTTCAAAATAACTCATAATGATCTCTTTTCCGGTCTCTTACGGCGTTTAAGATATTTATTATGGGACAATTGAAATGGACCATCTCTGTTAATCACTCTCATGTCAATACCTTTCAAAACCCCTTTAAGATTTTTTATGAGGGTCACTGTCTTATGAAAATCTTTGCTGCACCGGCTTCTGCAAATAAAGAAAATAATATGAGTAAACTGACAAATGTATTTCAAAAATATTTATAAAGAATAACATTTTTTCATACAAATCAAAAAATAGCTTATATTAAAAAAACATGAAGCATCCATTTCTACAGTTTGCTAATAATACAGTTAACTAAAATGTGTACACCATTTAAAAAATTTAGTTTACAAGATTATGACTATCGTTACTTCTATATAATTTATTATGTAGCTACAATTGGATATTTTTAATTAGCTCAAACACACAATACATATAATTGTAATGTAAACATTTACATATTTGTTTTTCGAAACTGCTTACCTTTGAAGAATGCTTGGACCTCTCTTCGGGAAATCCTTTTTTTGTCCTTTGCAGTATCTGTAGACAATTTATTCATTTACTAATATAATACTATAAAATATGTAATTTAGTTAGTTTTTGATGGAAATTAAACAAACCAAATAATATAACAAAAGAAACATACAGAAGATATACTATTTTATACATACCATTATTTGATAATTGCTCGATACTCTCCAATTCATCCACCTCTATCTCCTTACTCGTTGATTGAATAGCTATAGCATAAAAATTAGGAGTTAAATAAACCATATAATATAACAAAAGGAACAGACAGATGATATTTTATTTTATTTTATACATACCATTATCTGATAATGGCTTAATGCCCTTCAATCCTTCCTCCTCAAACCCCTTGCTCGTGGATGGAATAGCTATAACATAAAAATTAGGTGTTCATTTTTTCTTAGGTACACTGTACGATTGCCAAAATTGTAGCTAACGAGTTGCATAAAACTCACCATTAATTAATTTCCTTATATAAGTTTTTGTTGGTGTTTACACCTTCCCAACCGGCGAATAAGTTGCTGATGTGGGGGGTATTTCCATCATAAACTTTATAAATATAAGTAGATTTGTTTTCAAACTCTAGAAAATAAATATCTTTTATTTTCTCGGGAGTTGTTTCCTGTGAGGGCACCATAGTGGGGAACAAAAAATCGGAATCCCCTTTGGATTGTAATCTAAAAAACATAATCACATTTAATAACATTCAATAAATATATGTACAAAGAGACTTACATACCAGGAAAAAACAGGGATGGCAAAGAAAACATTTTCAATAGTTTGCCTTCGTCTACTTCTACTTTTAAAAAGCAGGCCTGGCCAAAATGATGAGGGCACATTCTCCAATGTTTTCGCCTCCAAAGATTGGTTTCCATTTCTTTCCAGCCAAACTGAACGTTCTTCTTCGAGGCTGGGAAGTATATAGCTCTATAAAAGAATAACGACTTCAATATTTTGTCACTTTTTAGTTAATGAAACATGTTTTATTTTATAAAAATATAAAGCTTACCAGGTGCACCTCACATTACAGTCCTTCACTATACATCGTCTGTAAAGTCCACACTAAACAATAAACTAAACACACCCTGTCGACCTGAACAAAAAATACATATATAGGTATTAAATAAAAACAATTTTTTAAAACTGAACTAAGCCAGAAATAAAACTAATCGTCGTAAACGTGGTTGTTATTAGGTTAAGTTATTAGTGGTGACATATGTGGAAGTATCTGGAATTACTACCAGAGACACTACTAACGGCGTTACAGTTCTCGTTAAATCCGCAATTTTAGAAGTGCTCTGGCTCTCCAGGTGGCAGTACCATCGCGCGCTCAGAGTGCCCATACCCTGGTCTGAATCGAGGAAGGCTTGAGCGGCGAGTCGACAGGTAGTTCAATGCAGGCTGGCGAAGATAAGAGTCGCTAGCATTGAACGCTCCGTCCGCCGAATTTTGTTGTTTGCTTGGTAGTTAGTTTGTTTTGATTTTTTCTTTAATTATAGTAAATTTTGATATTCTTTTTTTTTATTTCCAAGTCAAAGTATTTGCTGCGAAGGTAAGATTTCATGGAAATAATAATTTTAAATAAAAGCTGGTCTTTTCAATAATTGTTAGGCGAAAATTCATTCAATATAATTCATATTTCATTTTTACAAAACAAGCATTATTCTGATTTAGTAGTGTCATTGTATGTCAATAATATAACGATAGCTCGTACAGTTAAGTTTTAATTTCCGTACTCGTTCCCGTTTCGGTTGAAATACTGAAGTTTTCCAGGCGTCCTGCCAGGGCTCATTGATATTTTTATTCACGGATCAAACCCTTCCGTACTCATTCCCGTTTCGGTTGAAATATTGAAGTTTTCCAGGCGTCCTGCCAGGGCTCGTTGATATTTCAATTCGAGAACGTAAAGCCCGCTGAATCAAAATATTAAGGTTTTCCAGGCGTCCTGCCAGGGCTCATTGATATTTTTATTCACGGATCAAACCCTTCCGTACTCATTCCCGGTTCCAAACCCCGTTTCGGTTGAAATATTGAAGTTTTCCAGGCGTCCTGCCAGGGCTCGTTGATATTTCAATTCGAGAACTTAAAGCCCGCTGAATCAAAATATTAAGGTTTTTCAGGCGTCCTGCCAGGGCTCATTGATATTTTCATTCACGGATCGAACCCTTCCGTACTTCCTTTTCCGATCCCGTGAGACATTTTAATCAAATGTTCACGTTCAGTTTACATACCGGGTGCATCGCAAGTGGTTGTATACCTTGCTAGCATCAACCTGTAATCCGTTTTCTTGCTTTCAATTATTAACCTGCTTATTGAAAATACTTTTCTTTTTTTTGGAAAAGGTCAGCTTGCTTTAACCGTTTTCGGTTGAATATAAAAACATTGCTTATATTTATAAACCTCTCTCGCTTATGTCCTGTCCGCTTCGTCTCTAATAAACGCATGGTATTGGTATAATTAGTTAATAGTTTGCTTATAATGATGGGTTTTTTTTGTAAATACCAGGGTATTGTTGCCTGCTACGCAGGATAGTTTTTTTTGTTGTTTTTCTTTTTCTGTAACGATTTGGTCAGCTACCGACCTTGTAATTATTTGTGAAGGTAATAGATTTTAATTTAACCAAACCTTTGTGTTTTACTGACCTACTACCAATTAGAAAACTCCTATGGTGGAATAGTTGTTTTGTAGCACGAATTTAGCTTTGCTGTAGTGTGGGCCCGGAGACTAACTTTTATTTCAGGACCAGCGCGGACCTTTTTCTGGAAATAACTAGACCCCTGGAACTGACCGTACCTCCATCTGAGGTTACCTGGAACTCTTGACGCTGGAAGTCAAGGGGCCGTGGAGTTAACCACGCTAAAAATGTGGCGCCCGAGATAAAACTTGAATCCGCGGTTTTGGGGTGTCAATTGTGACGTGTCCAAGTACTTAGTTTCGACGTAAAGTACGAGGAGAAGGAAAACGCGTTACAATGTGTATGTGTATGTGTATGTGTATGTGTATGTGTATGTGTATGTGTATGTGTATGTGTATGTGTATGTGTATGTGTATGTGTATGTGTATGTGTATGTGTATGTGTATGTGTATGTGTATGTGTATGTGTATGTGTATGTGTATGTGTATGTGTATGTGTATGTGTATGTGTATGTGTATGTGTATGTGTATGTGTATGTGTATGTGTATGTGTATGTGTATGTGTATGTGTATGTGTATGTGTATGTGTATGTGTATGTGTATGTGTGTGTGTATGTGTATGTGTATGTGTATGTGTATGTGTATGTGTATGTGTATGTGTATGTGTATGTGTATGTGTATGTGTATGTGTATGTGTATGTGTATGTGTATGTGTATGTGTATGTGTATGTGTATGTGTATGTGTATGTGTATGTGTATGTGTATGTGTATGTGTATGTGTATGTGTATGTGTATGTGTATGTGTATGTGTATGTGTATGTGTATGTGTATGTGTATGTGTATGTGTATGTGTATGTGTATGTGTATGTGTATGTGTATGTGTATGTGTATGTGTATGTGTATGTGTATGTGTATGTGTATGTGTATGTGTATGTGTATGTGTATGTGTATGTGTATGTGTATGTGTATGTGTATGTGTATGTGTATGTGTATGTGTATGTGTATGTGTATGTGTATGTGTATGTGTATGTGTATGTGTATGTGTATGTGTATGTGTATGTGTATGTGTATGTGTATGTGTATGTGTATGTGTATGTGTATGTGTATGTGTATGTGTATGTGTATGTGTATGTGTATGTGTATGTGTATGTGTATGTGTATGTGTATGTGTATGTGTATGTGTATGTGTATGTGTATGTGTATGTGTATGTGTATGTGTATGTGTATGTGTATGTGTATGTGTATGTGTATGTGTATGTGTATGTGTATGTGTATGTGTATGTGTATGTGTATGTGTATGTGTATGTGTATGTGTATGTGTATGTGTATGTGTATGTGTATGTGTATGTGTATGTGTATGTGTATGTATATGTATATGTGTATGTGTATGTGTATGTGTATGTGTATGTGTATGTGTATGTGTATGTGTATGTGTATGTGTATGTGTATGTGTATGTGTATGTGTATGTGTATGTGTATGTGTATGTGTATGTGTATGTGTATGTGTATGTGTATGTGTATGTGTATGTGTATGTGTATGTGTATGTGTATTGTAACGTGCCTGCCTTCTTACACGCGGCTCCTGCCACAAGAACACGTCACTATGGACATCCTTGATGCAAAATTCGGGTTTCTAAATCTCGGGCGCCAGATTATTAACGTGGTTTGCTCCACGGCCCCTTGACCCTTAGCGTCAAGAGTTCCAGATAGCCTCAGATGGAGGTTACGGAAAATTCCAGGGGTCTTGTTGAATTAAATTTAACTAACTAGTGAAAATCCGGAAAAGCCAAATCTTGGTTCTCCAATCAATAAATTGCGGTTTATAATGAAAATAATAGGAATTCAAAACTTTGATCTATTAATACTCTGTGGTCTATTTTACGAATAATTCTTTAGTGACAAACAAATTAACAGGGAAAAAAAATGAGGTATGTATTACCTATATCTGGGATTTTAACGGACTTAACGGTCAGGTTATCAAATACGGTTCGAATCTACCGGGTTTAACGGGGTCTCTAATGCACGATTTAGATCTGCCGGGTAATCAGACAAATTGTGGCCAAGCCTGTTCCAAGTCTGATTAACCCTTGAATCCAAATGAAACCGGCAACTATTATTCCGACAATAAAAAAAAACAAAATATAAATAATGATTCTACGAAACGGAAAAAAAAACGATTTAGATCTGCCGGGAAATCAAACAAATTGTGGCTTAGCCTCTTCCAAGTCTGATTAACCCTTGAATCTAAAGGAAACCGGTAGCTATTATTCCGAAAAAAATTAAATTCAAGAACGGATTAGATCTGCCGGGAAATCAAACAAATTGTGGCCAAGCCTCTTCCAAGTCTGATTAACCCTTGAATCTAAAGGAAACCGGTAACTATTATTCCAAAAAAAATAAAATTTAATAACTAATTAGATCTGCCGGGAAATCAAACAAATTGTGGCTAAGCCTCTTCCAAGTCTGATCAACCCTTGAATCTAAAGGAAACCGGTAACTATTATTCCAACAAAATAAAATTTAAGAACTAATTAGATCTGCCGGGAAATGAAACAAATTGTGGCTAAGCCTCTTCCAAGTCTGATTAACCCTTGAATCTACTAAAGCCGGTAACTATTATTCCGAAAAAAAAAAAAAATTTAAGAACAAATTAGATCTGCCGGGAAATCAAACAAATTGTGGCTAAGCCTCTTCCAAGTCTGATTAACCCTTGAATCTAACTAAAGCCGGTAACAAATATTCCAAAAAAAAAAAAATTTTCCCACGAGTTAAACGGTACCCAACTATCGACACACAGAGTAAAAATATTTGTACTAGCATAAAATTAAAATATTATAATCCACTTGGATATCAATTTAATATCAAACTACTGAGAACCAAAAGCATAAAATAATTCGAGAATCCACTAATTATTCATATCAGTTAATTAATATATAATAAACGCTGTAAATAAAATTCGAAATCAAATTACAGTTGACAAATCTTTATTTCCATATAAGAGAAACAAATAAAAAACCAATTTCAATTCAACCACATAAGAAAAAAAATAGCCGGTCGGGAAATTTTCAAAATCATACATTTAACAATTTAATATTAAGCGGCGATACGGAAAGTTTCGAATACACAGTTTAATTGTAAAAATGATTTACCTTTTAAAATACGGCTGAACACACAATCGGAATACGGAATACACTAAATTTTTCACACTACGGTTTTTCGGTTTTCGGAAGAAAGTTGAACGGAGAATCACGAAATATTATTGTAGAGCCGGAATAAATCAGAGCGCGAATGAAAATCGAGCGAAAATGAATGCTAGACGGAATGAATCGGAGACGGAATAAAAATCGGAGCGCGAATAAAAATCACCCGAAAAATGAATTGTTTGAGAATTTAAGTAGGCATAGCAGCACTTCAGCGAGACAGCCCGCCGGCAACGAGACAGCCGCTTATCAGCTCTTATCAGCTCGGACTTATCAGTGTCAGTGCCGTACCGGATGTAATTACAGAATTGGAAGAAAAAACGGCGGCACGGTCATGGCCGTTGTGGCAAGCCCGACGGCAACGAGACAGCCGCTTATCAGCTCTTATCAGCTCGGACTTATCAGTGTCAGTGCCGTACCGGATGTAATTACAGAATTGGAAGAAAAAACGGCGGCACGGTCATGGCCGTTGTGGCAATCATACTGATACAATATTCAAGGTGATTCCAGCGGTCAGTGGTATACATATGGTAATTACATAGTACAATTGGATAATAAAATCGAAGTCTTGCCAGTGCCGTGCCGTGTGTATCATACTGATACAATATTCAAGGTGATTCCAGCGGTCAGTGGTATACATATGGTAATTACATAGTACAATTGGATAATAAAATCGAAGTCTTGCCAGTGCCGTACCGGATGTAATTACAGAATTGGAAGAATTCGGTTATTTTTATTGTACTTGGGTCCAGTTATATTGAAAAATATACTTGATAAGAGGAGCTATTCCCATTTTTTATCACTTTCAGTAGCTATTCGATTGTTATGTGATAAAAAACAAACTTTGGAAGATATTGACTACTCAAATTCACTTCTCAATTATTTTGTTAAAAAGTTTCATTATTTTTTTGGAAAGGAATATATCACATATAATATTCATAATCTTTTACATATATCAGAAGATGTTAAGAATTGTGGTCCTTTGGATATATTTAGTGCTTTCAAAGGTGAAGCAACATTTTCCAAATTCATGAGGAAATTGAAAAATTCCCCTTGTCCATTACAGTCACTTTGTAATCGTATTGAAGAAGAAAACAAATATAATGGTAAAGAAGTTACAACAGACAGTAATATTTCTCAAATATTTGAAAAAAACATGGCCATGGCCGTTGTGGCAATCATACTGACACAATATTCAAGGTGATTAAAGCGGACAGTGTAAAAATTCTAGCGTAAATATAAAAACTATATCCAAGTGTTGTCTGAACACGCTGAACACGCTGAACACTGGATGTCAATTAGGATATTTTATTTGAATATTTTGTAAGCGGAGCGATATCATTAAGAAAAAAAGGCTATAAGATATTATAGGTATTACGTAGATATTTTAGCTACATTTGTCCACGCTGAACACACGATATCAATTAGGATATTTTATTTGAATATTTTGTAAGCGGAGTGATATCATTAAGAAAAAAAACACAGGCTATAAGATATTATATTACGTAAATATTTTAGCTACAGTTTCATGAATATTTTCACGCACTTTCGATAGATGTTTCGGAGCTTTAGCGAAGTATTCAATCGTAGACTCGTTCACCATAAATTTTTCAAAAATACCAACCATGACTATATCTTCGAGGGTTTTGCACCCAAATTCATCTTTTCTATGAGTAACTTCTAGATTATGGGGTATGTGGTGTTGCGTAACAGCTAGGGTGGGGTCATAGATTATATCATTTTGTTCTATCCAGAAATGTGGTGTAATTTTCACACCATTCGAATAGACCTTTGTACCCAGACATAGTTTGGTTGCTATTCCATATTTTGCAGCCACTTCGTGGAAAATTAAACTTCCCGCCAAATACACGCCGCAATAGCCTGCTCGAATAAACTCCTGCTCGATACAACATTTAATGAGTTTGAGTTTGACGTACTCACGAATGGGATCCATGTCTGCTCACGTCAAGTGATAACTGATTAATGATGAACTGTCCAGACATGTTAACGCTTTTAAGCCTTCACCAGCCAAACGATGCATAATTCTTGGCTCGATTTTGTCATAGGACGCATGAAATTATAAACTCGTAGATCGTGAGATATTTTTAACGACTCCTGTATATATATTTTCTGACCGATGATAACCGCAAAGTAGATATAAAAATATTCAATTGTTAAAAACAGAAGAAGCTACATATTACACCCACCTATATTTTTTTTGTGCGATAATATGTTATAACCGCAAAGTAGATATAAAAATATTCACTGCATTATTTGTAAAAAACATAAAAAGCTACTGTGGTTGTTTTATTTTGTTAAATCAAAACAGAACACCCCCGCAATATGTAGTGAGAATCACTAAATAACGATCTTAAAATAATACCCAATAGGGACACTTGCTGGGTGATAGAAAGAAGAAGAAAGAAAAGGTTTATTGTTCACACGTAAAATTCAAAGAACATTAACATATAGAAAAAATAAATACGTAGAAGTTACATGTGAAGATGTCTTAGAGAGGCTATTTCTCACGTCCCCATATCTTTCCCCACGAAGCGCTGTGAGGTGTAGATAGTGAGGATTTCCATTTTTTTTCATATCAGACCAGTGTATGAACAAGTCCCCATAAATTTATTTTGATGTTTCTGAAATAAGAACCCGTTTAGCTAAAAAATATGGGGCGATTACTTTTCAAATTGTTACAATAAAAGATAGTATTTTATAATTTTCATTGGGAAAAATCAGCCATTGATATTTTTAGCATAAAGCGAATAAAATCTATACATGGTTCAAATATACACGTCAAACCTAATATTGAGATATAAATACTTACATAAATATACAGGTCGGGTGAGGTGATCTCATCAAAAGTACTATTAGTTAAAAAGGTTTTCTGTAAAAAAATAGAGGTGAGTAAGCAACAAAGTAACACTAGAATAATATAAAAATTATTTTGACTCATGATCTTAGTATAAAGACACGTCATACACCCATAACTCAATAACCCAAATTGTCGAAACACCCTCTTTCAAATAAAAAAATATGGGGCGATTACTTTTCAAATTGCTACAATGAAGGATAGTGTTTTATAATTTTCATTGATATTTTTTAGCATAAAGCGAATAAAATCTATATATGGTTCAAATATACACTTCAAACTTAATATAGAGATATAAATACTTACATAAATATACAGGTCGGGTGAGGTTATCTCATCAAAAGCGCTATTAGTTAAAAAGGTTTTCTGTAAAAAATAGAGGTGAGTAAGCAACAAAGTAACACTAGAATAATATAAAAATTATTTTGGCTCAGGATCTTAGTACAGAGACACTGTATACACCCATAAGTCAATAACTTGTCTGATTTTAGTACAAAGACACACCATACACCCATAACTCAATAGCCCAAATTGTCGAAACACCCTCTTTAACCATTTTCCACCGTAACAGAGTTTTCCTAACCCCTCTTTAACCATTTTCCGACGTAACAGAGTTTCCTGAAAGATGTGCACCACTAAGGTTTCTGCTGTTGGAACAGCGTTAAGTTTTAAGTAAAACTTACCAAAGAAAGTTACTATATGTTCCATGGGCATGACAGAAACGTAACTATTATAAAATCCGTCAACAAATATACCCTCAGTACCATTGACCATTTCATAAATATGTTCGTTAATATAATAGTTAAAAACTCTAAATCGGGTGCCGGAGTTGTAGAACTGTATTTGCAAAACATCCCCTTCACCATAGTTGCCTCACAACAGCACTTCCTCCCTATAAAAAACACCGCCTAACTTAAAACATACAAATACAGAGCTACCTCTTTGAACTGGGCGATAACAACGAAATAAACTAGTATGTATAAGTGTTAAATCAATTTTTAAGAGATATTCACACTCAGTCATGACTGTTTTTTTTATATTTAATACCTAGTGAAATATAATAATGCATACAAAATGTTATTTTATAAATTATCAGTTTTGTTACAATGTACTTTGCAGTAAAAGGTCGCTATTGTTTGCGGGTAAAAGATATCATAGTGGTTAGAAATCCGTACAGGAGGAATAAAGGAAGATAATGCCACAAGCGGTGGGGAATCAAATAAATAAAACTGTTATATGAATTTTAATATCAATATTACGAGAATCATGGGTAAGGAACATACGTTTTTTATTGTCAAAAAAAATGTTACTAATCTAATTTTTTTCAGAACAAATAGTATTAACTATTAGACAGAGGCTGCCGCTACACCTAGCCGTAAGTATATTACAAATGTCATATATTTGATGTTTATCTTATGCACTTTTCAGCTATTGGACATCATAACGGCGGAGGTAACAGGACTTCACCCAGAGGATAGGCCATCTTGGCTAATAGGGCTTGGGCCGTACCAGAGTGTTACGCTCTGGTACGACCCAACACCGGTGGGGTTCGAACCAGCCCCGGGACTACTGCCGGTGCTGGTGGTGTGGGTAATAAGGTAAGGTAATTAGTTATACCTAAATGAAATAATAATTTAATATGTATTTCAGAAACGAATAAAGATGTGCCCCTTCCACTAAAAATTATTGTTGTTTTATTAAAAACCAACTATCCATCCTAGATATCCCTTTAACCTGATTGATATAGCTATGACCTTCCCGCTTGGTGTCGATCGTGAGGTTGAACATGGTTAAATAATAACCATTTTCAATCAACCACATAGCTAACTTATTTAAGAAAATAAAATAAAAATTAAAAAAAAATGCTTTTACAACAAATAGAAAAAATAATATGAATAATAATGAAACAATGTAAAAGTTTTGAGATTAAAAGTCAACGCTGTGTAGAAATAATACAGCTAATATACTGACATTTTCAGAAATAATCAAACTAGTAATAATTAAACTTTTACAACGGCAAAGATATAGAAATTGAAAAAAAACTTACTATGGGTTAGAGGTTATTCTTCACGGTCGTAAGGAGGGATCCAATTATTCTTATCCCCAACGATAGAAAACTCTCTCTCCCCGTGGTCATAAAATGTCTAGAAAACCACCATCTTGAGGGTTCTGAAGGTAATAGGTGTAATACAGCATTAGTTGGTTATCCAAATAAAAATCGATGCTAACAATGGAACCCTCACTTCGATCTTCTAGAGGTATGGTGAATTCGAACATATAAAGAGGTATATGGTGTAAATCGTTGACGTGTCTCAACAGCAGATTAATGCAAAGAGATACGTCTTCCTCGACCGCTCTCACATCATGACACATTAACGGCTGGTCATCAATACCTGCAGAAAAAATCAAGCAACGAACTAGGTAATCAGCCATGGTGTTTTGAAAATTCTCGGAACTAACTTAGTATATTAAAGCCTAACCTCTATATATATATCCAGAAAAATATGTTTTTTTTTTGTTTATATAGTTAGTATTACCACATATTGACCACGAAAACTGCAACATTGTAACGATTAATTGAACGTTACTCCCCAGGGCTTCAGCAAGGGTTCGTAATAGTTGGAATTGAATTTTCTTTTTTTCGATATTTTCTTTTTTTCGATAGTGAGACTGAACATAGTTAACTAACCCCTGTAAAAAAAGTAAAATCTGGTGTAGTACGTTCTTGTGTTAACTCTTGTAGTAAACAGTTTCACACTATGGAAAAAAACGAGGGGTAGGATGGATTAACTTCAAGGAGGGTGCGGATGTGACTATTAGCGATGTGCGGGATACTATAACTTCCATATGTCAATCCAACTCGTACGGAAACATTTTGCTTGAAAATTACTTCAGTAAAGAATACTGTTCATAGTATATTGTTTTTAATAAAAATATTTTCACAACTTATGTTGTTTCACTTTTCCCCTATTTTCTTAAAACCACACAGCATATTTAGTTGATATTTTCACGATTTACATTGTTTTACTTTACCATATTTAAAAACCACACGCCTCTAAAATATCGACTATTTATGTTGTATGTTATCAGATATTTTTTTGGATTCTTTTTTTATAATTATATAATTTAAACTTTTACAGCACCTTTTATACATTTGTAACGAGTTTTTTTTGCACCGATGCAAAGTTTTTTTTTTTCGCATTTTACTTTTTATTTTACCTTTTGGTTTTAAATAAGTCGTTACTTACTTTCCGATTCCCTTTATATTACCGATTCATATTGTTTTTTTATATTATAACCGTTATATTGTAGTTTTAGTATTTCTAGTATCAATCCGGAGGTACGCAAATTTGTATTCAATCATAAAATTTAGTCGTTTCCGAAGTTAAAATTTTTCAATCAAAAAGGACGTGTGGTATATATACCGTTTAATTTAATTTATTTAATTCCGAAAGACGTCTGGTATATGACAAACTTTTTTGTAGTTTCTAAATAAAATTTTACTAATGAGAATATAAAAGGAGAGAAGAATTTGATTCTTGGCTCTCTGCTAGTGTGCTATACTAGTGGTTCTCTGCTTGTATTAACGAAATATATTAGTTCCTTTTACCGTGCTAGTCCGAGAGTGTGTTTTCCGATCCGTTTCCCGGAGTTTAAAAATTTAGAAACAATAATTCTTTTGAAAGTGGCAAAAGAGTGTAGTCCGAGACCGAAGCCGATTCAAGAAGGTAAAATATTTTAATAATCACCGTATATCCAAAATTTTCGTACCTCCGTAAAACTAGAAATAGTTAAGATATATATCTTTTAAATTTCCTGACCGGTTGATTTTTTTTATTTTATTTCACTTTGTTCATTTTTTTTACATAACCGGCCTTATTAAAATTAGTTTGATTTGTCTTGGGAAGAATTGTTTTTGTGATAGTATTTAGTTGTTGATGATAAAGACGTTTAATTTTGCTTATACATTTACATTTTCATTAAACTCGCTGTCGAGTTGAAACTCGTTTTGGTTTTTTTTAAATTTTTTATAACACCCACGTTGAATAAAAGTTAATTTGTTCTAGGAAAATTGTTTTTTTTTATTGCTAAATAAGTAATTAGTATTGATTATTCGCCGGCTCTCTATTGAGGGTAAGATTTTATGTGTTTTACTTACAGGACTTTTATATTTAATTGATACTGTTTAGGATTGTGATATTTTAGTTTTATTTCCGAGTTTTGTTTATACTCTGTGCGTCGATAAGTTATTTTTTTTCCTCTTGAATTTTATTACCGGGTTAGTAGATTGAACTAGTTTTTGTTTCCAATATTCCATTTAGATCCAAAGGGATATTCGAACTTGGAGGTGGCTCAGTTACGCTTGTTCGTTTACCCGGCAGATTTATAACTTTATTCCTTATACTCATTAACCGATATATATATTTTTGGTAGTTTTACGGAATTCATTTGGATCCAAAGGGATACTCGAACTTGGAGGTGGCTCAGTTACGCTTGTTCGTTTACCCGGCAGATTTATAACTTTATTCCTCATACTCTTTAACCGATATATATTTTTCTTGGTAGTTTTACGGAATTCATTTGGATCCAAAGGGATATTCGAACTTGGAGGTGGCTTAGTTACGCTTGTTCGTTTACCCGGCAGATCGTATCCGTTTCGTTTTTACTTCATTAATACTCCTTGAAAAATTGTATTGATTCATAGTAACTACCTGTGTTTCCGTTGAATCCAAAGGGATATTCGAACTTGGAGGTGGCTCAGTTACGCTTGTTCGTTTACCCGGCAGATTCGCCCCGTATTAGAAAACCTGATCGGCTCAGACTGTTAAGTCCGCCCCTTTCTTCTCCCCGTAAGTTTGTCAGTCCCTATAGAGGTATAACTACAATAGACCACAGAGTATTACTATAACAAAAGAAGTATTTCTATTTATTCCGTTATTAAATCATTAGTTGAAACTAAACCGATATTAGATTCACTTGGGTTATAAATTTGAGATTAGTAAGCTAAAGTAAATTCAACAAGACCCCTGGAATTTTCCGTAACCTCCATCTGAGGCTATCCGGAACTCTTGACGCTAAGGGTCAAGGGGCCGTGGAGCAAACCACGTTAAAAATCTGGCGCCCGAGCATTCCGTCGAAAGATTTTGAGTCAAGGGTGTCCATAGTGACGTGTTCGAGTGGCAGGAGCCACGTATACGAGCTTAAACGCGTTACACATTGTTTTTCAAATTATCATAATTTTTCTTATCACCTTTTCCGGTTTTGCAACGCTCAGCTTTCTTTCATAACTATACAATATTATATAGGATTGTACATCAACTTATTTAGTTTTTCAAATTATCATGAATATTCAAGGTTAAATACGTTCGTACTACACCTTTTAGCGATAAGAGTTTTCAACGAATTTTCAATATATTACAATTTTTATTTATATTCTCACGCGTACCGCAATGTTTAATTTGAAATACGAGATTACGCATTAATCATGAGCTGGACACGTTTGGTGTTTTAAATGCCCGCGGCGATTGCGATACACTCCTGTTAATTCCAACATTAGTTTATAATTTTGATGATCTTCGGGGGTAAACTCCTTTGGGTTTTTGGCAAACAGAAGCGAATATAGACCTGATTATGCCTTAAATTTTGCAGTATCTAGCAAAATATTTTGGCCGGTAAACTTAAGTTCTTTATTACCCAATTTCCACTGTGAACCATTATATACTGTTCCAAAAGCGCTATCATAATCATTACAATTTTTCCAATATGTATCTAAATAAGAATGATTCTCTTCGGTAAAAAAAAATGAAAACAGAACCGTGTATTGCTAAAACGCCAAAATGTCATACTTATAATCGTTCAGACTTGGTCATAGACGACCATAGGGACCTTTCTGTAAAGTTAAAAATTTGCGTTATTATATTAGACCTATTGAAAAAAAAAAAGAATTTGTTAAGTTGTTTTATTTGTTATCAATAGAACAGTACCGTCCACACACACACACACACACACACACCTCACTTCTTAGTACAGACCTGTAGCTACATGTCTGTACTATTTTCCATATCTATATTTTCCCATCCCCCTTATTAAATACTACAAGATTGCAATCAAAGTTCTAAAAAGTGATTCAGTGTGACAACTGATAAACTCAAAACAGTTTATCGTAAAAGTGAGGTTATCTAACCACACACACACACTATCGTAATGCAACGGCTACTCAGTTTAGAGAGCACCTCATGTGTAGATTCTGAGACCAAACTAGTACAAATTCAGAGAGTAGTCTTACCGGTTCTCGGGTAATTCTACTTGAAATTTATTTAAGGTGAAATAAAGATAAATTATGAAAATTAAGAAAGGTAAGTGGGCGCCACTCTGAATAATACTAGCTTATTTGTTATTCACATCTGCATTATAGCGACAAATCCTGGAAGATTGGAAGGGAAAAAAAACTATATAAACAACGTTATTAAATTTACAAGTTGTATATTTTCTAAAAAAAATATGAAATAAAAAAAGTTGACTAGTTATTCTAGTATAGTACATATATTGTTTTGGAGAGCAATCCTAGGAATATTGTACTTTCCTGTTCTTTCTTTAGTTCATCTTGTTCCTGGTGAAGTTGTAGATAAACTTGTAGAGAAGCTTGTAGATGAAGTTGTAGAAAAAAACTTGTAGATAAAGTTGTAGGGAAACTTGCAGTCCCAGATAAAGTGGAGGTAGCTTTCTGGTACCAGATAAGTATCCCAGATAAAGTATCCCAGGTAAAGTATCCCAGATAAAGTATCCCAGATAAAGTGCTGGGGAACAAATATAGTATCAGGAACAAATTTAACCAATTTAACTAAAATCCAGGATGTCTGAAGTATGATATTACAGTACAGATAATATTTGATATTAAAGAAACTTATTTGATAACGTGGTTCATACATCCTGTATTTTTAGATGAAAGAAATACTCAAAGAAAGCAAATGAAAAAAAACGATAAAATCGAATAACCGATTCTGCACCGGTAAATACATACATATTTTAAATACGTATATATTTTTAAATAGGTTTGAAATATATTCAAAGATAATATAAAAAAACCTGAAAGAAAAAAAAACAAATTCATATCGATATATATTATTCCTGGCACTGGAATGACATTGCTACATAGTAAAGATATGAAGGTAGAAACTATTAAGAAAGGAGAGTTAGTTATACATTTAAGCGAAATGACTTACCACTCAAATGAATGCACTTCTTAAAGATAAGATAAGCCAGAAAGGCTTCAATAGCACATGTATGCAGGAAAGAAAGAACGAAACCCTTTTGCCACTTGTTTAAATACACGAAATCATGTGCACGACCACCGACTTACGTCTCATGTTCGTGTCACGCTCATACGCTTTGACGAGGAAAGGAATTTACATTTCAGTGGTGAATTCTTGGTTCATATTTGATTTATAATTGGTAGAAGAACAGACACGAGATCGAAGTGGGAATTTCAAAATAGACGTGACTATTTTCCCGACAGACGGACCTCGATCGGCACGCATAGAAACGTTGATTTCGACTGTCGTCCACAGTAAATATATTCAGCCTTGAAACATTTCTCGGTGTTGGGTATGAGAAAGGACTGGCTATTCGCCGCCCATACGATAATTTATTAATTCAATAGAGGGAAGTAAAGTGAACGAAATTAACGTTACAGTAATAATTGTGGAAAATAACACCTATATATTTATAAAGGATTCACAACAGTAATTCCCTGATGAAATATTTTTTAAAACATACGTTACTTTGAATAAACTCGAACTAATTACCTTAAAAGAATGTTTTCTCCTGAGAATATCAATAAGCCACCCCCCCTTTTCGGCTCTATTTAAAGAGCTTCTCGGAGCGGCAGAATCATAATCTCTCCAGCTCTCGTTATCTTCAGACGTGTCTTATCAGTTGCTCTTGTGGTAAGCCTACAAACATTTTACTTTTTTTGATTTTTTACCAACACAAGATGGAAAAGTTTTTGATAACTAAAGATGTTATTAAAAAAATTCGAAAATTCAACCTAACTGGTAGAACGGTGGAATTTAAAATTCGCCCAATTCCCGAAGGGGCAGATCCACTAAAATGGGTACGCTCCGGCATGGAGGATGTTATCAATAAGGTGACCGAGGGGACAGAGTCGAGTGATCAAATTGGTTTTACTTTTTGCTCGAAAGAGTTTAGCCGTGGTGATGGTTGGTTGCGGTTTAATCCTGCACCCGAGGTGAAATTTGAAGACATATGGTCGATGATATGTGCTGTCTACCAATCTAATTCGGCAGGTTTTGACACTGAGACGTTTTGTCTAGCAGCCACAACCGTAAAAATGCCTAAAGGTAAAGGGCGAGGTCGTAAGTACAACGACTATGACGAAGAGTGTGCTAAACGTGGTGGTATTATAGTAATAAATAATACAGACCATTTATGCCTGGCTAGAGCAGTGGTTGTAGCTAAAGCGTACGCCGACAATGCCCCTAACAAAAAGAAGATAAGAGAAACGAAGGGTCTCCAGACCAAAAAAAAACTTTTGAATTACTACAGGCTAGCGGTGTTGAAATACCTAAAGAGGGTGGTGGACTACCGGAATTAAAAAAGTTTCAAGAGAGTTTGTTTGACTATAAAATAAAAGTACACACTTATGGTAACAAGGGTCGCGATGTTATGTATGAAGGAGTAGGGGGAAGCAAGAAAATCAATCTTCTTTATCACGAAAATCATTATAACGTGATTATATCGTTGACGTCTGCTTTTTGCTGTCAATATTTCTGCGAACATTGCCACACACCCCACGAACATAATATGCACCGCTGTGAAAAAACATGTCCAGCATGTGAACAATCACCCCCATGTAAAGCAAGTGTGAAAATCGTATGTGATGGGTGTAATCGGTATTACAGAGGACAGATCTGCTACGATTACCATAAACAAAGTAAATTATGTGAACGGTTAACCTCTTGCAAAATTTGTCTTGAAAGGATTCCCAGAAAGCGGGAACACATATGTGGCGAAGTTTTCTGTAAAATATGTAACGGATTCAAAGCTTCTCCACACAATTGTTTCATGCCCGTCGACACACGTAAGCCTTCAATGCACGGGGTACTATTTATATTTTATGACCTCGAGTGTACTCAAGAAGAAGTTATGTCTGACGGCTATTTACTACACAAAGCCAACTTATGTGTGTTTGAGCAACACTGTGCACTATGTATAGGTACGGACAAAAGATGGTGCGATTGTGGTGTTAGATATCAAGTTTTAACAATTGACCCTGTAGCTCGTTTTATGGAGTATGTAATGAATCAAAGGACTCTGATTAAGAAAATAATTGTGGTCGGACATGCCGGAGGTCTATATGATAACCAGTTTATGTTTAACCACCTTATAACAAAGACAGGTCTAACACCCGAACTAATAACTAGAGGTACGAAGCTAATACAGATGGAAGTGGGCAATGTAAGTTTTATCGACTCTTTAAACTACTTCCCAATGTCTCTGGCGAAATTGCCTAAAGTATTCGGCCTAAAAGATATAAAAAAAGGTTACTTCCCCCACTTGTTCAACAAAGTCGGAAACTGGGATTACATCGGGCAACTACCTGCCCTCGAATATTACGATCCTGAAAATCTGAAACTCTCCTCCCCTTCACTCGACGAAAAGAACGACGCCAGAATTCAGCTAATCGTTTGGCATAAAAAACTCTCTGATCAAGGGTATGTCTTCAACTTTAAATCCGAAATTATTTCCTACTGTATAAGTGACGTGTCCATACTTGCTCAGTCTTGCTTAAGGTTCAGAGAGTTGCTTTTAAAAGAAGGAGGGGTCGACCCGTTCACAGAAGCCATCACGCTACCTGGTGCATGTAATAAAATATTTAGGAGAAACTTTTTACAACCGAATACCATCGGGTTAATTCCTAAGAACGGATATAGATGTCGCGATAAACAATCTAGGATTGCCGCTCAATGGTTAATATACGAAGAACACCAAAGAGGTATCAGAATAGAACATGCAGCCAGAGGGCGAGAAGTTGTATTGAATGGTCTTAAGGTTGATGGATACTGCAAAAGCTGTAACGTGCCTCCCTTCTTACACGTGGCTCCTGCCACAAGAACACGTCACTATGGACACCCTTGATGCAAAATTCGGGTTTTTAAATCTCGGGAGCCAGATTATTAACGTGGTTTGCTCCACGGCCTCTTGACCCTTAGCGTCAAGAGTTCCAGATAGCCTCAGATGGAGGTTACGGAAAATTCCAGGGGTCTTGTTGAATTAAATTCAACTAACTAGTGAAAATCCGGAAAAGCCAAATCTTGGTTCTCCAATCAATAAATTGCGGTTAAAAATGAAAATAATAGAAATTCAAAACTTTGATCTATTAATACTCTGTGGTCTATTTCACGAATAATTCTTTTTAGTGACAAACAAATTAACCGGGAAAAGAAAATGAGGTATGTATTACCTATATCTGGGATTTTAACGGACTTAACGGTCAGTTTATCAAATACGGTTCAAACCTACCGGGTTTTACGGGGTCCCTAATGCACGATTTAGATCTGCCGGGTAATCAGACAAATTGTGGCTAAGCCTCTTCCAAGTCTGATTAACCCTTGAATCCAAATGAAACCGGCAACTATTATTCCGACAATAAGAAAAAAAAACAAAATATAAATAATGATTCTACGAAACGGGAAAAGAACGATTTAGATCTGCCGGGAAATCAAACAAATTGTGGCTAAGCCTCTTCCAAGTCTGATTAACCCTTGAATCCAAATGAAACCGGCAACTATTATTCCGACGGGGAGAAAAAAAATATAAATAATGATTCTGCGAAACGGGAAAAGAACGATTTCGATCTGCCGGGAAATCAAACAAATTGTGGCTAAGCCTCTTCCAAGTCTGATTAACCCTTGAATCTACTAAAGCCGGTAACTATTATTCCAAAAAAAAAAATTTAAGAACGAATTAGATCTGCCGGGAAATCAAACAAATTGTGGCTAAGCCTCTTCCAAGTCTGATTAACCCTTGAATCTAACTAAAGCCGGTAACAATTATTCCAAAAAAAAAATATTTTCCCACGAGTTAAACGGTACCCAACCAAAAGCATAAAATAATTCGAGAATCCACTAATAATTCATATCAGTTAATTAATATATCATAAACGCAGTAAATAAAAATTCGAAATCAAATTACGGTTGACAAATCTTTATTTTCAGATAAGAGAAACAAAATAAAAAACGAATTTCAGTTCAACAACAAAAGAAAAAATAGCCGGTCGGAAAATTTTCAAAAAATACATTCAACAATTTAATAATAAGCGGCGATACGGAAAGTTTCGAATACACAGTTTATTTGTTAAAATTTATTTACCTTAATAAATACAGCCCACACACAATCGGAATACGGAATACACAAAATTTTCGCACTACGGTTTTTCGGTTTTTCGGAAGAACGTTTAACGGAGAATGCTTAGAGCCGAAAAAGGAACTGATTCTTCAGAGAGCTGAATGATGCGCGTCAGCCAATTTATATACAAAATTTTAGTTACAGTTTTTCGGTCGTCGTCCCGGTGGCGGAATTAAAACGTGAAATTTATCTAGTTTCGACAAAAACTTGTAAGTATACTAGACGGCTCTCGATTAAATTAAAATGTTGTATATACCGGGCGTCCTTTCAGTTGAAAAATTTAAATATCGGAAATGAATAAATTGTGTATGGTAGAAGTTGGATTTGCGTAACTCGGACTTATACTAAAATATACACCGGTAATAGCAAAAAAAATAAATCACTGCGGTAGTCGAAAGGGTTGTAAAGTAACGAGTTATATACACCCTAGTGGTAAAATAAAATATATTACGGAATAATAAAAAAAAATAAAAAATTAAATTTGCAAAAAGCAGAAAAAAAAATAACTCGTTACACACCCCCTTTACTTCGGTAAAAAAAAATGAATGAGCGAAAGTGCAACTTTCGGACATTACATTTTTTTTTTTAAACAACTTACACCTAATAATAAAAAAGGTGAGAAAACAAAACGGTGATCCAGGGTGTAGCGTCTCACAGCCTGGAACGTCGGCGTAGGGTCGCTTGGTGTGGATGGGGCGGTCCTCTTCCACGGGACGCCTGCCTTCGGTATGACCTGGAACAGCGTCCGGCTGTTTCCAGAGCGGGGTGGGGTCGTTCGATGCTACACTGGCTGGAAGCATCCTGCATTCGTCGGGGTTCGTCGCTACGGGAGACCAGGTGCGCTTGTACTGCCACCGATCGGGTACGGGGGCCGCGTCGATCACACGGGCATTCTCAGGACATCCGTCCCACTTGTCCACATCGGGAACAAAACAGAATAGACGGCCTGCTGCAGTTCTCTCGGCGGTGTCCGGAGATTCCACATCTCCAACAGAGATCATCCGTCAGGGTGATGAACCTGCCGGCTACCATTCGTTGTCGTGGCAGATGGGTCTCTGCTGGTTTTTGCTGGGGGTGCGTTCCGTGATACAGCATTGCTTCCGCCGTTCGGATCATCAGGGGGATGTTCCCCGAAGCCCAAATCTTCCATCTTTCGCTGGCGATGGGGATATCCGGGGTGTCGGAACGGCTAGTTCGGTCCAACTGGAGGCTGTCTGGGTCCGTCAACACAAGGACGTCCATCGGAGAGTCGGCATCCATCTATTAAGAAACAGAAGGATAGTGGCCTTTTCCCGATAATTGAGAATACGAACACAAACGGAAATTTTAAACATCTTACTATAAATTAAACGCACTTATCAAAGGTCGGACGGCGGTTAACAAGTCGGAGGAAGCATCACCGGGACCCTCCGTCCTCGTCGGTCGTAGATACGGACCCTATGCCATTTGGCGGGATCCGCATCCTTCGGGCGGAAATACTGGGCTTTCTCGGCCCATTCTTTTGGCCATGGCTGTTTCCGGGGTGCTTTGGCGGCAAAATCTAGGATCTCCCAGCCTCGGATTTTCATGTCCAGAGCCGATGGTTCCGGGGAGGCGGAGTACTTCGGCGGCTCTAGCATCACCCAAGGTACCTGTGCTGATGGGCGGGGAGGATCGTGATGTAAGGGGGTGAAAGTGTTGTACATCCCGGTGTCGCATTGCGACACCACCTCCCTGACCTCAATCTGGTCGGTAGTCCTCCCGTCTTCCATCGGTACCGTTGTCGTACGCTCATACAGGGTGCATATGAGCATTTTCTCCGTATACACCCCTGGAGCTGGCGGAGTGGGCGACCTTGGGGGAGTGTTGCCGGGACGGTACGAGGTCATGCCGAAGTCCTCGTCGAAGGCATCCTCGAACGCCTGGGACGTGACATCCTCGTTCCACCGCCACCAATCTTCCCCTGCAAAGAAGTCCTCGGTTGGTAGCGGGGAGCCGGGAGGGGTAATATCGCCCGTCAGGTCGATTGTCTCCTGGCCGTCAGGGCCTAGGCGGATTAACGGCGGCGATAAGTCTTGTCGGTGCATTCTATGGTAAATAACAAAAAAACAAAGCATTTTACTCATTGGCGGGTTTCAAATCTTTTACATGTATACGATTATACCGCTTTCCTTTTCCATCTCGTAAGTCATATACAACGGGGGAAATAACGCGTACGACTTCGTACGGCCCGGAATATTTCGGAGCGAGTTTCGCGGCGACGTGATCAACGGCAGAGGATAGTGTATGATCCTTCTTCATAACTTTGTCTCCGATAGTGCACTTCCAGTCTCTACAGCGCAGATTATAGTTACGACTTTGACTGGTAAACGCTCGGGACAGGTGCAGACGGACAAGTTCGAAGCATTCTTGCAGTTTCTCTACTCGCAAGAGATGCGGTTTCGGGTCTTCTTCGGTAGGGTCGTCCAGTCCGGCGTCTTCTTCCGGACTTTTCTCGGTGTCGTTTTCAGCCTCTCTTCTGAAGGATTTCGGTGTCTCGGGTACTCTCCCAAAATTTAGGAAGGCAGGTGTGAATCCAGTCGAGTCGTGTCTTGAATTATTCATTGCAAACTTCAAGTCCGGCAACCTTACATCCCAGTCTCGGTGATCCGCTTCGCAGTATTGCGCAATCATTGTCTTCAGGGTGCGGTTGGCTCGTTCTACTGGATTTGCTTGCGGTGTATACGGCGAAGTGAAACGGTGTCGGATTCCTAACCCACTCAGCATATCCTTGAACACCTTGCTGGCATACTGAGTTCCATTGTCGGTCAGTACGGTACGGGGGCATCCAAATATCGTCAATATTTCCTCGTAAAAAGCAGTGCTTATGCTACTGGCAGTAGCATTCCTTAACGGTTTACACTGTACCCATTTAGTGAATCGGTCTTGGAACATAATGATGTAACAGTTCCCTTTCTTACTTCTGGGTAACGGTCCAATTATATCGGAACTAACGGTTTGCCATGGTTGCCGATTCGATGACGGTTGCATCTTCCCTGGGAGCTTTTGTTGCGACGGTTTGTACTTTTGACATTGCAAACATCTCCTCACGTATTTGGTGATGTCCCTGAACATTCCTGGCCAATAGTACAATTTTGCAATCCGAGTGATGGTTTTAGCAATTCCTAGGTGTCCTGCGTTTGGAGCATCATGGTTTTCTTGCAACACCCGGGTTCAGTCGGGCTTTGCTATACACAGTTTCCAGGGATCGGACATTTCTGGCTCTCTGAAATCGTTTATGTCCCAGATATGACGGTATAGACGGTCTTCTTTAATGCAGTAGTCCGGAAACTTCTCTGGATCCTTCAGGACCTCTTCCTTCCTGTTCCGGTACCACGAACATTCGGCGGTTACATCGGTCAAACATAGTGCAGACGGTGAATCGGTCTCGGCTGTCATTGGTAGCGGATTTCTGGACAAAGCGTCGGCCACACGATTTAGAGCACCTTTACGGTACTGTATCTCGAAATCATACTGTTGTAGAAAAATACTCCACCTTGCTAAACGTCCGGACGGACTAGATATGGAATGCAGCCATCTAAGAGATTGATGATCGGTAACAACCGTGAAATGGTAGCCCTCTAAATAAGGACGCATCTTTTCAATCCCCCAAACAATGGCAAGACATTCTTTTTCGGTTACGGAGTAATTTTTCTCGGTAGGACTCAGGGTGCGACTTGCATACGCTACCACGTGTTCATGACCATCCTTCCGCTGGGTAAGGGCTATTCCCAAACCATATTCGGAGGCATCGGTTTGTAAGGTAAACGTTACGGTAAAATCAGGACAACTTAGGACGGGTGCTTCTGACAGACAGGTTTTAATCTTAGTGAAAGCAGCTTCTTGTTCTTCAGCCCATTTCCATCGCTGAGATTTACGGAGTAATTTCGTTAACGGAGCTACCTTTTCTGAAAACGATGGCACGAATCTCCTATACCAGGAGGCAACTCCCAAAAACCTTCTCATCTCTCGGATATTTCTTGGGGCTGCAAATTTTATGATACTTTCGACCTTCTCTGGATCGGTACGGATTCCATCTCCAGTAATTACATGTCCTAAGTATTTCATGGACGGTAGACAGAAATGACATATCTCCGGGTTGAGTTTCAGCCGTGCTCCTCGTAATCGGCGGAACACTTCGGACAGATTTTCCAGATGTTGATCGAACGTTTCCCCCAGAACGATAATGTCATCCAGATAAGCGAATGCATATGGATCCAGCTCTGGGCCTATCAGTCGGTCAACCAGTCTCTGGAATGTAGCGGGTGCAGAATGTAAACCAAACGGAAGAACCGTGAATTGAAACAATCCACGTCCCGGTGCGGTAAAGGCGGTAATTGGTTTACTTTCGGAGGTTAACGGAACTTGCCAGTACCCACTCTTCAAATCCAAACTGGAAATATACTTGGCTTTTCGCAGTTTATCCAGTATAGCATTAATAAACGGTAGAGGGTAAGCATCCTTCATTGTTACCTCGTTGACTTTTCGGAAGTCGATACAGAAACGGTTTTTCCCATCTTTTTTCTTCACAATGACTATTGGAGAACTCCACGGACTTGTAGAGGGTTCAATCACTCCCTCTGCCAACATGGCGTCTATTTCAGCATTGCAGATTTCCTTCATTTTCGGATTCTGGGGTCGGTATCTCTGTTTGATCGGACGTGGTTGCAGCAAACGGATTTCATGCTCAACTAGCGTAGTTGGACCTCGCAAGGATCCAAATTTAGGTAATTCTTGGTCTAGGAAAATGTTTAGTCTGTCTGTCTGTTCTTTCGATAAATTTCTTTCGGTAACCGGAATGATGGTTTCCAACGGACATCCTATCCAATAATACTCCTCGTCATCCCCTAAATCTTCCAGGGAGAACGCAGATGTTACAGAAACGGTTTGCTCCTTGCCAACCCCTATCACCAGGGAGGGCGCAGAGACTTCGGAAACAGGTTGCTCCTTGTCGACCCCTAACTCCAGGGAAGACGCAGAGACTTCGTAACGAATTTGCTCCTTGTCCACCCCTAACTCCAGGGAGGACGCAGAGACTTCGGAAACAGATTGCTCCTCGCCAACCCCTAAAACCAGGGAGGGCGAAGAGACTTCGGAAATAGATTGCTCCTTGTCGACCCCTAACACCAGGGAAGACGCAGAGACTTCGGAAACAGACTGATTTACAGAACGGCGGTCTTTCCTAAGACAGTGGGTGGTTTCTTCTCTACATATTATCGGTACAGCGGAATTGACTTCTTTCATAGGCCGGTTCACGGCCTCCAATATTCCAACAGGACTGGCCACTTGTGAACGCCTCACTAACTCATCATTCACGTATATTTCTCCGGTTCCTAACTCCAGCCGGAAATTATACTTGCGGAGGACATCATGTCCTAATACAATGTCGGTTATTAGACCAGGGAAATGCTCCAACGAACCCTCCATTGTAACGTCATCGATTTTCCATTTCAGCTCATATATGTCGGTGATGGAGACTAGATTTCCATTAGCTAAACGGGCCTTCGTAGCTTGACGAGAGGTAGTTTGCTTTCTTTGGGAAAAAGTCTTAGCTACTTGATCACCAATATACGACTTTGCTGCTCCGGTATCCAATAATGCTCTAAACATATGATTTTCTATTTCAACGTCTATGTGCGGTCGGGGGTCGTTCATTTCTGCTGGCGGTTCGGTGTGAGAGGCAAAGATTTGCGGAAGCTGTGTCGGCCTCTCTTCGGTACAGCTTCGGTTTAGTTTTCCTGCCTCCTGCAGGAACAGTCTCGTGAAAATACTCCTTCTTTCTGGCAACAAGAACAGAATATTTTCGGCGGGTTTTGACAGTTATTCCTATAATGTCCAGACTCACCACAACGGAAACAGATGAGTTGACGGGAATATTGTCCTGAAGGTTGACGAGTAGTATCAGGCGGCGGCGGAGTATCGGTCGTTGACGGTGTTGGCTGGGACCGGCGATGGGCTCTCTGGATGGCCCAGGCATCGTGTTGTGAGAAGGTCCATATCTCGGCGAACTCATTGACTGCGGACGGGGATTTGGTCCCCGGTTCGGTCCAGTGTGGTTGGGTATAGACTGGAGTTCCTTCCTGAGGAGCTCATATTCCCTGACCACCTGACAAAAGGAGGAAAAATCGTCAAAGTCCCCTTTTCGGACTTGCAGACGGTATTCCGGCAACAAGTTGCGGTACAGCCACGCCAACTGTTGTTCGGAAGTTAGCTTACCATGGCGTCGCACCAGAGTTTGTAGCTCGGTTATGTATGTTGCGGCGGACTCATTTCTTCTCTGCAGACGACGGCCTATCTCAGCTTCTAAGTCAACTTCGTAGTTAACGGGATAGAAGAAAATTCGGAACTCTGCCTCAAATTCATCCCAGGTCGTGTACCTACTCCGGTTGTTGCGGTACCAAAATGCCGGTTCACCTGACAGTAATTCAGGTAGCAAAGGAAGCAAATTATCTTTTTGAACATTCCTTGCGGTACATATTTCTTCAATTCTTTCGATGAATCCGACCGGATCTCCTCGACTTCCGAAGCACACCTTCCAGTCATGCACATTCGGCGGAGGGTTGGCCATAACGGTTGGAACGGGTCCGGTATCGGATCGGTCAAAAACCGGTCGTGGAGAAATATGTCTTCTCGAAATTGGCCTTTTGGCCCTAGGCTCAGCAATCCCTTCTGACAAGCTTTTAAACTCAAGCGGGAAGAAAAATCTTCGCAAATACCAAAGGAACAAGATCAGGGACAGGCAAAACGGTCCATTCAAACAGCATGTCCACAGGTTACTCTCAATCATCGAGTCGGTGGTCTTCTTAACAATCCGGAACAATAAAAGAAAAATCGAAAACGGAATACGGTCCCTGTTCAAATCAACAATGGGCAAAAAAAAAACCGTAAAACCGTATAAACGGTCCAGCAACAATACGCTAAAAAAAATATCCACAGCGGTATTTCAGTTCCTGCTATAATCAGGTCTCTTTAACAATACGGTAAAATAACGGAAACGGAATAACGGTTCCAGCTCTAACAAATAATCAACTCTCTGCAATAATACGGTAAACAAAAAAACAGTCAACACAGACTTAACCGGTCCAAGCGAAAAAACGCTTCAAAAAAAAATAAAAATTTAAACCGGTATTAAACTGATCCTATTGTAATCAACAATCGAGTCCCTGCTCTAACAAAAAAAAATACGGCAGAAAATAGTCAAAACAGACTTAAACGGTCCAAGCACAAATAAACGCTAAAAAAATGGAAAACGGTATTAAACTGATTCTACTGTTATCAACAATTAGGTCCCTGCTCGGGCGCCTTCTTACACGTGGCTCCTGCCACAAGAGCACGTCACTATGGACACCCTTGATGCAAAATTCGGGTTTTTAAATCTCGGGCGCCAGATTATTAACGTGGTTTGCTCCACGGCCCCTTGACCCTTAGCGTCAAGAGTTCCAGATAGCCTCAGATGGAGGTTACGGAAAATTCCAGGGGTCTTGTTGAATTAAATTCAACTAACTAGTGAAAATCCGGAAAAGCCAAATCTTGGTTCTCCAATCAATAAATTGCGGTTAAAAATGAAAATAATAGAAATTCAAAACTTTGATCTATTAATACTCTGTGGTCTATTTCACGAATAATTCTTTTTAGTGACAAACAAATTAACCGGGAAAAGAAAATGAGGTATGTATTACCTATATCTGGGATTTTAACGGACTTAACGGTCAGGTTATCAAATACGGTTCAAACCTACCGGGTTTTACGGGGTCCCTAATGCACGATTTAGATCTGCCGGGTAATCAGACAAATTGTGGCTAAGCCTCTTCCAAGTCTGATTAACCCTTGAATCCAAATGAAACCGGCAACTATTATTCCGACAATAAGAAAAAAACAAAATATAAATAATGATTCTACGAAACGGGAAAAGAACGATTTAGATCTGCCGGGAAATCAAACAAATTGTGGCTAAGCCTCTTCCAAGTCTGATTAACCCTTGAATCCAAATGAAACCGGCAACTATTATTCCGACGGGGAGAAAAAAATATAAATAATGATTCTACGGAACAGGAAAAGAACGATTTAGATCTGCCGGGAAATCAAACAAATTGTGGCTAAGCCTCTTCCAAGTCTGATTAACCCTTGAATCCAAATGAAACCGGCAACTATTATTCCGACGGGGAGAAAAAAAATATAAATAATGATTCTGCGAAACGGGAAAAGAACGATTTCGATCTGCCGGGAAATCAAACAAATTGTGGCTAAGCCTCTTCCAAGTCTGATTAACCCTTGAATCTACTAAAGCCGGTAACTATTATTCCAAAAAAAAAAAAAATTTAAGAACGAATTAGATCTGCCGGGAAATCAAACAAATTGTGGCTAAGCCTCTTCCAAGTCTGATTAACCCTTGAATCTAACTAAAGCCGGTAACAATTATTCCAAAAAAAAAATATTTTCCCACGAGTTAAACGGTACCCAACTATCGACACACAGAGTAAAAATATTCGTACTATCATAAACTTTAAAATATTATACCTAATCCACTTGGATATCAATTTAATTTAAAACTACTGACAACCAAAAGCATAAAATAATTCGAGAATCCACTAATAATTCATATCAGTTAATTAATATATCATAAACGCAGTAAATAAAAATTCGAAATCAAATTACGGTTGACAAATCTTTATTTTCAGATAAGAGAAACAAAATAAAAAACGAATTTCAGTTCAACAACAAAAGAAAAAATAGCCGGTCGGAAAATTTTCAAAAAATACATTCAACAATTTAATAATAAGCGGCGATACGGAAAGTTTCGAATACACAGTTTATTTGTTAAAATTTATTTACCTTAATAAATACAGCCCACACACAATCGGAATACGGAATACACAAAATTTTCGCACTACGGTTTTTCGGTTTTTCGGAAGAACGTTTAACGGAGAATGCTTAGAGCTGATTCTTCAGAGAGCTGAATGATGCGCGTCAGCCAATTTATATACAAAATTTTAGTTACAGTTTTTCGGTCGTCGTCCCGGTGGCGGAATTAAAACGTGAAATTTATCTAGTTTCGACAAAAACTTGTAAGTATACTAGACGGCTCTCGATTAAATTAAAATGTTGTATATACCGGGCGTCCTTTCAGTTGAAAAATTTAAATATCGGAAATGAATAAATTGTGTATGGTAGAAGCTGGATTTGCGTAACTCGGACTTATACTAAAATATGCACCGGTAATAGCAAAAAAAATAAATCACTGCGGTAGTCGAAAGGGTTGTAAAGTAACGAGTTATATACACCCTAGTGGTAAAATAAAATATATTACGGAATAATAAAAAAAAATAAAAAATTAAATTTGCAAAAAGCAGAAAAAAAAATAACTCGTTACAAAGCACAAGACAGGTCTTTGAATTTGAGGGCTGTTACTTTCACAGTTGTCCAAAATGTATGAAATATAGACGTAACGAACCGACACATGACAACCCATCACTCACATACGAGCAACGGTACGAGGCAACGTTGGCGAAGAATGAAAAATTAAGATCTCTCGGATACGAGGTAATTGTAAAATGGGAGTGCGATTTTCGTCGTGAAATGAATCCCGAAATTGAAGCTATTACCGAAAAACATCCTCTCCTCGAACAGCTACCATTGGAGCCTCGTGACGCCTTTTACGGGGGGCGAACAGATGCCACAAAGCTTTATTATTTTTGTAAAAATGGAGAGAAAATAAAATATACTGACATCTGCTCCCTATGTCCGTGGGTCAATAAATATGGAAAATATCCAATTGGTCACCCGGAAGTTTTTGTGGGAGAAGAATGCTACGCTCTTGATTTAAAACAAACCGAAGGACTAATAAAGTGTCGAGTGTTACCCCCAACAAATCTCTACCACCCCGTACTACTTTATAAATGTAATAGTAAACTAATGTTTTCACTTTGTCGTACATGTTGTGAATCTAACATGTCTAATGAATGTTTACATAACGATGAAGAAAGAAGCTTTACCGGTACATGGGTAATGGACGAGGTTCTAAAAGCTCAAGAAAAAGGATACAAAATTCTAAATATTTACGAAATTTGGAAATATCAAGTGGTACAATACGATAAAACTACAAAGTCTGGTGGCCTATTTGCCGAATATATTTCAAAATTTTTACAAATAAAACAACAGGCAAGCGGTTGGCCCACCGAATGTAAAAAGATCTCTATATAAAGGAATATTTTGATCGTGAGGGTGTAGAATTGTCCTACGATGAAATTGAATTCAATCCAGGTCGAAGACAGGTTGGTAAGTCCATGATAACAAGTTTTTGGGGCAAGCTTGGACAATGTGAAAACCAGTCTAAGACGTCTATAGTCAACACACCTGCAGAACTATTTGACATTTTATCGCAGCCATGCAAAGAAGTAAACAATATTTTTCCGGTTAACGAAAACACCCTCATTGTTAACTGGTCCTTTAAAGAAGAGGCATATGCCACACTTCCAACTGTAAATGTCGTACTAGCGGCCTACACCACTGCACAAGCTAGGCTAAAACTATACACGTATTTAGAAAAACTCGACGATAGAGTAATATATCATGACACAGACTCTGTCATTTACGTCTCTTAACCTTGCACCTACGAAGTACCTTTAGGTAGTTTTCTCGGCGATATGACAGACGAACTATGCGAATATGGGGAGGGAAGCTACATAACAGATTTTGTAGTCGGTGGTCCAAAAATATATGCCTACAGGGTTTATTCAGCCGATAAAAATAAAACGTTTGATATTATTAAAGCGAAAGGTATAACCTTGAACTATAATACGAGCCAGAAAGTAAATTTCGACGCCTTAAGAGACATGGTCCTGAATGAAGCCCCCGACGAATTCATAACTACTCGTAACATATTAAGGAACTCCGATCATCCAGTGGTCACAAAAAACGTGACTAAAGTCTTCCGAACCAGCTTCACTAAAAGAAAACGAATAGAAAACTTTGACTCTGTTCCCTACGGCTACAAACGCCAATGCTACTAGTTGGAACTCTTTACAAAAAATCAGCCGTTTTCACGGCTACTTCCCTTCCCCTAACCCCATCCCCAATAGTCGATAGCGAAAATTTTACAGAAAAAGCAATACCATATAAATCTGGGAACATTTTCTTCTTGAATGTTGTGTGTGTGTGTGTGTGTAAAGGTAAGAAGGGCACCTCCTAATCAACTTTGGGAACCTGTGTGCCCCTCCTTAAAATGTTGTGTGTAAAGGTAAGAAGGGCACCTCCTAATTAATTTTGGGAATCTGTGTGCCCCCTCCTTAAAATGTTGTGTGTGTGTGTAAAGGTAAGAATGGTACCTCCTAATTAACTTTGGGAATCTGTGTGCCCCTCCTTAAAATGTTGTGTGTGTGTAAAGGTAAGAAGGGCACCTCCTAATTAACTTTGGGAATTTGTGTGCCCCCTCCTTAAAATGTTGTGTGTGTAAAGGTAAGAAGGGTGCCTCCTAATTAACTTTGGGAATCTGTGTGCCCCCTCCTTAAAATGTTGTGTGTGTAAAGGTAAGAAGGGTACCTCCTAAGTAACTTAGGGAATCTGTGTGCCCCCTCCTTGAGCAAAATGTCTCCCATATAAATTTGTCTTGAATGTTGTATGGTAGGGGGGACACCTCCTAATTAACTTTGGTGTGTCCCCTCCAAAAAATTTTCGGTATCGAATATTCCTTTTTTCCTGAGGGAGAAGTAGTCATTAACATATGACGAAAGTGCCTACCTCCTCGCTTGGTCTCCCTTGGACAGCGTTTTTGCTGACAAACAGGCACATTTCCTAATACTTAATCCTAGTCATGAGTAGAAACCAACAATACTTTCAAAATCCACATACTAAAGATTTTTTATCTAACAATTGAAAGACATGTAGTGGTAATAAAAAATATAACTTACCTTTTTTTTTTCATAAACACTCACAATTTAGTGTTACCTTTTTTTTTGCTAGTTCTTCAACCACAGCACACCGTCATTTCACTACTTGACTTAAAATGTCTGATTTTGTACCGTTATCGGTTTTCCACAGATAGTGATACCCTTCGTGGGACTCTGTCAGTATTCTATCTGTAAATTTATGTTAATATTTTAAAGCTGTACAGGGTCATTAACAATCACTGTAATTTTTCTACTATATACAAACCTCTGCTACTGGGTGTACTTGGTGAAGTTTTTAAAAAAAGTAATAACATATTGAAACAGTTTCGGTATACTACTGTTGATACCCTGTGTTCAGCGTGTTGCCTCATTTACGACATCTCGAACACGTGACGTTTAACATGACACGTGACGTTTGACGCGACACGTGACATTTGACAAGGTACGTGACGTTTGACGTGGTTTTTATATTTACGCTAGAATTTTCATATATCAGGCTTCTCTCTGGTGTGCTTCTGCTACGTCGCTGGTGCGTTTCTAGTCTTTCATGTTACGACATCTCGGCCACGTGACGTTAAACATGACACGTGACGTTTGACGCGACACGTGACGTTTGACAAGGTATGTGGCGTTTGACGTGTCGTTTGACGTTACACGTGACGACGTTTTACGTGACACGTGACGTTTGACGTGACACGTGGCGTTTGACGTGTCGTTTGACGTTACACGTGACGTGACACGTGACGTTTGACGTGATGTTTGACGTGACACGCAACGTTTGACGTGACATTTAACGTGGGTCGTGACCCGTCACGTTTGACGTGACACGTGACGTTTGACGTGACACGTGACGTTTGACGTGACATGTGACGTCGTACGTACGACACCTACGACTTTTCTTTCTTCAATATTATCAGTCAGAAAATATATACGATCTACGAGTTTATAATTTCATGCGTCCTATGACAAAATCGTGCCAAGAATTATGCATCGTTTGGCTGGTGAAGGCTTGAAAGCATTAACATGTCTCGACAGTTCATCATTTATCACTTGACGTGAGCAGACATGGATCCCATGCGTGATTCGATAATTTGGGTTATTGACTTATGGGTGTATACCGTGTCTCTGTACTAAGATCCTGAGCCAAAATAATTTTTATATTATTCTAGTGTTACTTTGTTGCTTACTCACCTCTATTTTTTACAGAAAACCTTTTTAACTAATAGCGCTTTTGATGAGATAACCTCACCCGACCTGTATATTTATGTAAGTATTTATATCTCTATATTAAGTTTGAAGTGTATATTTGAACCATATATAGATTTTATTCGCTTTATGCTAAAAAATATCAATGAAAATTATAAAACACTATCCTTCATTGTAGCAATTTGAAAAGTAATCGCCCCATATTTTTTTATTTGAAAGAGGGTGTTTCGACAATTTGGGTTATTGAGTTATGGGTGTATGACGTGTCTTTGTACTAAGATCATGAGTCAAAATAATTTTTATATTATTCTAGTGTTACTTTGTTGCTTACTCACCTCTATTTTTTTACAGAAAACCTTTTTAACTAATAGTACTTTTGATGAGATAACCTCACCCGACCTGTATATTTATGTAAGTATTTATATCTCAATATTAGGTTTGAAGTGTATATTTGAACCATGTATAGATTTTATTCGCTTTATGCTAAAAATATCGATGGCTGATTTTTCCCAATGAAAATTATAAAATACTATCTTTTATTGTAACAATTTGAAAAGTAATCGCCCCATATTTTTTAGCTAAACGGGTTCTTATTTCAGAAACATCAAAATAAATTTATGGGGACTTGTTCATACACTGGTCTGATATGAAAAAAAAAATGGAAATCCTCACTATCTACACCTCACAGCGCTTCGTGGGGAAAGATATGGGGACGCGAGAAATAGCCTCTCTAAGACATCTTCACATGTAACTTCTACGTATTTATTTTTTCTATATGTTAATGTTCTTTGAATTTTACGTGTAAACAATAAACCTTTTCTTTCATCTTCTTTCTATCACCCAGCAAGTGTCCCTATTGGGTATTATTTTAAGATCGTTATTTAGTGATTCTCACTACATATTGCGGGGGTGTTCTGTTTTGATTTAACAAAATAAAACAACCACAGTAGCTTTTTATGTTTTTTACAAATAATGCAGTGAATATTTTTATATCTACTTTGCGGTTATAACATATTATCGCACAAAAAAAATATAGGTGGGTGTAATATGTAGCTTCTTCTGTTTTTAACAATTGAATATTTTTATATCTACTTTGCGGTTATCATCGGTCAGAAAATATATATACAAGAGTCGTTAAAAATATCTCACGATCTACGAGTTTATAATTTCATGCGTCCTATGACAAAATCGAGCCAAGAATTATGCATCGTTTGGCTGGTGAAGGCTTAAAAGCGTTAACATGTCTGGACAGTTCATCATTCATCAGTTATCACTTGACGTGAGCAGACATGGATCCCATGCGTGAGTACGTCAAACTCAAACTCATTAAATGTTGTATCGAGCAGGAGTTTATTCGAGCAGGCTATTGCGGTGTGTGTTTGGCGGGAAGTTTAATTTTCCACGAAGTGGCTGCAAAATATGGAATAGCAACCAAACTATGTCTGGGTACAAAGGTCTATTCGAATGGTGTGAAAATTACACCACATTTCTGGATAGAACACAATGATATAATCTATGACCCCACCCTAGCTGTTACGCAACACCACATACCCCATAATCTAGAAGTTACTCATAGAAAAGATGAATTTGGGTGCAAAACCCTCGAAGATAAAGTCATGGTTGGTATTTTTGAAAAATGTATGGTGAACGAGTCTACGATTGAATACTTCGCTAAAGCTCCGAAACATCTATCGAAAGTGCGTGGAAATATTCATGAAACTGTAGCTAAAATATTTACGTAATATAATATCTTATAGCCTGTGTTTTTTTTCTTAATGATATCACTCCGCTTACAAAATATTCAAATAAAATATCCTAATTGATTTCGTGTGTTCAGCGTGGACAAATGTAGCTAAAATATCTACGTAATACCTATAATATCTTATAGCCTTTTTTTCTTAATGATATCGCTCCGCTTACAAAATATTCAAATAAAATATCCTAATTGACATCCAGTGTTCAGCGTGTTCAGACAACACTTGTATATAGTTTTTATATTTACGCTAGAATTTTCACACTGTCCGCTTTAATCACCTTGAATATTGTATCAGTATGATTGCCACAACGGCCATGGCCATGTTTTTTTCAAATATTTGAGGAATATTACTGTCTGTTGTAACTTCTTTACCATTATATTTGTTTTCTTTTTCAATACGATTACAAAGTGACTGTAATGGACAAGGGGAATTTTTCAATTTCCTCATGAATTTGGAAAATGTTGCTTCACCTTTGAAAGCACTAAATATATCCAAAGGACCACAATTCTTAACATCTTCTGATATATGTAAAAGATTATGAATATTATATGTGATATATTCCTTTCCAAAAAAATAATGAAACTTTTTAACAAAATAATTGAGAAGTGAATTTGAGTATACAATATCTTCCAAAGTTTGTTTTTTATCACATAACAATCGAATAGCTACTGAAAGTGATAAAAAATGGGAATAGCTCCTCTTATCAAGTATATTTTTCAATATAACTGGACCCAAGTACAATAAAAATAACCGAATTCTTCCAATTCTGTAATTACATCCGGTACGACACTGGCAAGACTTCGATTTTATTATCCAATTGTACTATGTAATTACCATATGTATACCACTGACCGCTGGAATCACCTTGAATATTGTATCAGTATGATTGCCACAACGGCCATGACCGTGCCGCCGTTTTTTCTTCCATTTCTGTAATTACATCCGGTACGGCACTGACACTGATAAGTCCGAGCTGATAAGAGCTGATAAGCGGCTGTCTCGTTGACGGCGGGCTTGCCACAATGGCCATGACCGTGCCGCCGTTTTTTCTTCCAATTCTGTAATTACATCCGGTACGGCACTGACACTGATAAGTCCGAGCTGATAAGAGCTGATAAGCGGCTGTCTCGTTGCCGGCGGGCTGTCTCGCTGAAGTGCTGCTATGCCTACTATCCAAAATTTTTAGTTACATTCTTCGGCCGTAATGTGGTGTGGGAATCAAACGTGAAATTTATCTAGTTTCGACAAAAACTTGTAAGTATACTAGACGGCTTTCGTTTTAATTAAAATGTTGTATATACCGGGCGTCCCTTCAATTGGAAAATTTAAATATCGGAAATGAATAAACTGTGTATGGTAGAATTTGGATTTGCGTAACTCGGACTTATACTAAAATATACAACGGTAATAACAAAAAAATAAATCAATGCGGTAGTAGAAAGGGTTGTAAAGTAACGAGTTATATACACCCTAGTGGTAAAATAAAATATATAACGGAACAAAATAAAAATTAAACTTGCAAAGAGCAAAAAAAAAATAACTCGTTACAGTATGTGTATGTGTATGTGTATGTGTATGTGTATGTGTATGTGTATGTGTATGTGTATGTGTATGTGTATGTGTATGTGTATGTGTATGTGTATGTGTATGTGTATGTGTATGTGTATGTGTATGTGTATGTGTATGTGTATGTGTATGTGTATGTGTATGTGTATGTGTATGTGTATGTGTATGTGTATGTGTATGTGTATGTGTATGTGTATGTGTATGTGTATGTGTATGTGTATGTGTATGTGTATGTGTATGTGTATGTGTATGTGTATGTGTATGTGTATGTGTATGTGTATGTGTATGTGTATGTGTATGTGTATGTGTATGTGTATGTGTATGTGTATGTGTATGTGTATGTGTATGTGTATGTGTATGTGTATGTGTATGTGTATGTGTATGTGTATGTGTATGTGTATGTGTATGTGTATGTGTATGTGTATGTGTATGTGTATGTGTATGTGTATGTGTATGTGTATGTGTATGTGTATGTGTATGTGTATGTGTATGTGTATGTGTATGTGTATGTGTATGTGTATGTGTATGTGTATGTGTATGTGTATGTGTATGTGTATGTGTATGTGTATGTGTATGTGTATGTGTATGTGTATGTGTATGTGTATGTGTATGTGTATGTGTATGTGTATGTGTATGTGTATGTGTATGTGTATGTGTATGTGTATGTGTATGTGTATGTGTATGTGTATGTGTATGTGTATGTGTATGTGTATGTGTATGTGTATGTGTATGTGAAAGTGTATGTGTATGTGTATGTGTATGTGTATGTGTATGTGTATGTGTATGTGTATGTGTATGTGTATGTGTATGTGTATGTGTATGTGTATGTGTATGTGTATGTGTATGTGTATGTGTATGTGTATGTGTATGTGTATGTGTATGTGTATGTGTATGTGTATGTGTATGTGTATGTGTATGTGTATGTGTATGTGTATGTGTATGTGTATGTGTATGTGTATGTGTATGTGTATGTGTATGTGTATGTGTATGTGTATGTGTATGTGTATGTGTATGTGTATGTGTATGTGTATGTGTATGTGTATGTGTATGTGTATGTGTATGTGTATGTGTATGTGTATGTGTATGTGTATGTGTATGTGTATGTGTATGTGTATGTGTATGTGTATGTGTATGTGTATGTGTATGTGTATGTGTATGTGTATGTGTATGTGTATGTGTATGTGTATGTGTATGTGTATGTGTATGTGTATGTGTATGTGTATGTGTATGTGTATGTGTATGTGTATGTGTATGTGTATGTGTATGTGTATGTGTATGTGTATGTGTATGTGTATGTGTATGTGTATGTGTATGTGTATGTGTATGTGTATGTGTATGTGTATGTGTATGTGTATGTGTATGTGCATGTGTATGTGCATGTGTATTGTAACGTGCCTCCCTTCTTACACGTGGCTCCTGCCACAAGAACACGTCACTATGGACACCCTTGATGCAAAATTCGGGTTTTTAAATCTCGGGCGCCAGATTATTAACGTGGTTTGCTCCACGGCCCCTTGACCCTTAGCGTCAAGAGTTCCAGATAGCCTCAGATGGAGGTTACGGAAAATTCCAGGGGTCTTGTTGAATTAAATTTAACTAACTAGTGAAAATCCGGAAAAGCCAAATCTTGGTTCTCCAATCAATAAATTGCGGTTAAAAATGAAAATACTAGAAATTCAAAACTTTAATCTATTAATACTCTGTGGTCTATTTTACGAATAATTCTTTAGTGACAAACAAATTAACAGGGAAAATAAAATGAGGTATGTATTACCTATATCTGGGATTTTAACGGACTTAACGGTCAGGTTATCAAATACGGTTCAAATCTACCGGGTTTTACGGGGTCCCTAATGCACGACTTAGATCTGCCGGGTAATCAGACAAATTGTGGCTAGGCCTCTTCCAAGTCTTATTAACCCTTGAATCCAAATGAAACCGGCAACTATTTTTCCGACAATAAGAGGAAAAAAAATATAAATAATGATTCTACGAAACGGGAAAAGAACGATTTAGATCTGCCGGGAAATCAAACAAATTGTGGCTAAGCCTCTTCCAAGTCTGATTAACCCTTGAATCCAAATGAAACCGGCAACTATTATTCCGACGGGGAGAAAAAAATATAAATAATGATTCTACGAAACGGGAAAAGAACGATTTAGATCTGCCGGGAAATCAAACAAATTGTGGCTAAGCCTCTTCCAAGTCTGATTGACCCTTGAATCTACTAAAGCCGGTAACTATTATTCCAAAAAAAAATAAAATTTAAGAACGAGTTAGATCTGCCGGGAAATCAAACAAATTGTGGCTAAGCCTCTTCCAAGTCTGATTAACCCTTGAATCTAACTAAAGCCGGTAACAATTAAAAAAAAAAATTTTCCCACGAGTTAAACGGTACCCAACTATCGACACACAGAGTAAAAATATTCGTACTAGCATAAACTTTAAAATATTATAATCCACTTGGATATCAATTTAATTTAAAACTACTGACAACCAAAAGCATAAAATAATTCGAGAATCCACTAATAATTCATATCAGTTAATTAATATATAATAAACCCAGTAAATAAAAATTCGAAATCAAATTACGGTTGACAAATCTTTATTTTCGGATAAGAGAAACAAAATAAAAAAAAACAAATTTCAGTTCAACAACAAAAGAAAAAAATAGCCGGTCGGAAAATTTTCCAAACCATACATTCAACAATTTAATAATAAGCGGCGATACGGAAAGTTTAGAATACACAGTTTATTTGTTAAAATTGATTTACCTTAATAAATACAGCCTACACACAATCGGACTACGGAATACACAAAATTTTTCGCACTACGGTTTTTCGGTTTTTCGGAAGAACGTCGAACGGAGAATCACTACTTTTAGAGCCGGAAAAAAATGAGAGCGCGAATAAGAATCTCGAGAGCCGAAAAATGAACTGATTCTTCCGAGAGCCTGAATGATATGCGCGTCAGCCAATTTATATCCAAAATTTCAGTTACAGTTTTCGGCCGTCGTCCCGGTGGCGGAATTAAAACGTGAAATTTATCTAGTTTCGACAAAAACTTGTAAGTATACTAGACGGCTCTCGATTAAATTAAAATGTTGTATATACCGGGCGTCCTTTCAGTTGAAAAATTTAAATATCGGAAATGAATAAATTGTGTATGGTAGAAGTTGGATTTGCGTAACTCGGACTTATACTAAAATATTCAACGGTAATAACAAAAAAAAATAAATCAATGCGGTAGTAGAAAGGGTTGTAAAGTAACGAGTTATATACACCCTAGTGGTAAAATAAAATATATTACGGAACAAAATAAAATAAAAATTAAACTTGCAAAAAGAAAAAAAATAACTCGTTACACACCCCCTTTACTTCGGTAAAAAAAAATGAATGAGCGAAAGTGCAACTTTCGGACATTACATTTTTTTTTGAACAACAACTTATACCTAATTATAAAAAAAAAGGTGAGAAAACAAAACGGTGATCCAGGGTGTAGCGTCTCACAGCCTGGAACGTCGGCGTAGGGTCACTTGGTGTGGATGGGGCGGTCCTCTTCCACGGGACGCCTGTCTTCGGTATGACCTGGAACAGCGTCCGGCTGTTTCCAGAGCGGGGTGGGGTCGTTCGGTGCCGATGCTACACTGGCTGGAAGCATCCTGCATTCGTCGGGGTTCGTCGCTACGGAGACCAGGTGCGCTTGTACTGCCACCGATCGGGTACGGGGGCCGCGTCGATCACACGGGCATTCTCGGGACATCCGTCCCACTTGTCCACATCGGGAACAAAACAGAATAGACGGCCTGCTGCAGTTCTCTCGGCGATGTCCGGAGATTCCACACCTCCAACAGAGATCATCCGTCAGGGTGATGAACTTCCCGGATATCGTTCGTTCTTGCGGCAGGTGGGTCTCTGGCGGTTTTTGCTGTGACGGTTTGTACTGTTGACATCGCAGACACCTCTTTACGTACTTGGTGATGTCCCTGAACATTCCTGGCCAATAGTACAATTTTGCAATCCGGGTGATGGTTTTAGCAATTCCCAGATGACCAGCATTCGGATTATCATGGTTTTCTTGCAACACCCGGGTTCGGTCGGGCTTTGCTATACACAGTTTCCAGGGATCGGACATTTCTGGCTCTCTGAAATCATTGATACCCCAGAAATGACGGTATAGACGGTCTTCTTCAATGCAGTAGTCCGGAAACTTCTCTGGATCCTTCAGGACCTCTTCCTTCCTGTTCCGGTACCACGAACATTCGGCGGTTACATCGGTCAAACAGAGTGCAGACGGTGAATCGGTCTCGGCGGTCATTGGTAGCGGATTTCTGGACAAAGCGTCGGCCACACGATTTAGAGCACCTTTACGGTACTGTATCTCGAAATCATACTGTTGTAGAAAAATACTCCACCTGGCTAAACGTCCGGACGGACTAGATATGGAATGCAGCCATCTAAGAGATTGATGATCGGTAACAACCGTGAAATGGTAGCCCTCTAAATAAGGACGCATCTTTTCAATCCCCCAAACAATGGCAAGACATTCTTTTTCGGTTACGGAGTAATTTTTCTCGGTAGGACTCAGGGTGCGACTTGCATACGCTACCACGTCTTCATGACCATCCTTCTGCTGGGTAAGGGCTATTCCCAAACCATATTCGGAGGCATCGGTTTGTAAGGTAAACGGTACTGTAACGTGCCTCCCTTCTTACACGTGGCTCCTGCCACAAGAACACGTCACTATGGACACCCTTGATGCAAAATTCGGGTTTTTAAATCTCGGGCGCCAGATTATTAACGTGGTTTGCTCCACGGCCCCTTGACCCTTAGCGTCAAGAGTTCCAGATAGCCTCAGATGGAGGTTACGGAAAATTCCGGGGGTCTTGTTGAATTAAATTTAACTAACTAGTGAAAATCCGGAAAAGCCAAATCTTGGTTCTCCAATCAATAAATTGCGGTTAAAAATGAAAATAATAGGAATTCAAAACTTTAATCTATTAATACTCTGTGGTCTATTTTACGAATAATTCTTTAGTGACAAACAAATTAACAGGGAAAATAAAATGAGGTATGTATTACCTATATCTGGGATTTTAACGGACTTAACGGTCAGGTTATCAAATACGGTTCAAATCTACCGGGTTTTACGGGGTCCCTAATGCACGATTTAGATCTGCCGGGTAATCAGACAAATTGTGGCTAAGCCTCTTCCAAGTCTGATTAACCCTTGAATCCAAATGAAACCGGCAACTATTATTCCGACAATAAGAAAAAAACAAAATATAAATAATGACTCTACGAAACGGGAAAACAACGATTTAGATCTGCCGGGAAATCAAACAAATTGTGGCTAAGCCTCTTCCAAGTCTGATTAACCCTTGAATCCAAATGAAACCGGCAACTATTATTCCGACGGGGAGAAAAAAAAAATATAAATAATGATTCTACGAAACGGGAAAAGAACGATTTAGATCTGCCGGGAAATCAAACAAATTGTGGCTAAGCCTCTTCCAAGTCTGATTAACCCTTGAATCTACTAAAGCCGGTAACTATTATTCCAAAAAAATAAAATTTAAGAACGAGTTAGATCTGCCGGGAAATCAAACAAATTGTGGCTAAGCCTCTTCCAAGTCTGATTAACCCTTGAATCTAACTAAAGCCGGTAACTATTATTCCGACGGGGAGAAAAAAAAAAAATATAAATAATGATTCTACGGAACGGGAAAAGAACGATTTAGATCTGCCGGGAAATCAAACAAATTGTGGCTAAGCCTCTTCCAAGTCTGATTAACCCTTGAATCTACTAAAGCCGGTAACTATTATTCCAAAAAAATAAAATTTAAGAACGAATTAGATCTGCCGGGAAATCAAACAAATTGTGGCTAAGCCTCTTCCAAGTCTGATTAACCCTTGAATCTAACTAAAGCCGGTAACAATTAAAAAAAATATTTTCCCAGAGTTGAACGATACCCAACTATCGACACACAGAGTAAAAATATTCGTACTAGCATAAACTTTAAAATATTATACCTAATCCACTTGGATATCAATTTAATTTAAAACTACTGACAACCAAAAGCATAAAACAATTCGAGAATCCACTAATAATTCACATCAGTTAATTAATATATAATAAACGCAGTAAATAAAAATTCGAAATCAAATTACGGTTGACAAATCTTTATTTTCAGATAAGAGAAACAAAATAAAAAAACGAATTTCAGTTCAACAACAAAAGAAAAAAAATAGCCGGTCGGAAAATTTTCAAAAAAAATACATTCAACAATTTAATAATAAGCGGCGATACGGAAAGTTTCGAATACACAGTTTATTTGTTAAAATTTATTTACCTTAATAAATACAGCCCACACACAATCGGAATATGGAATCACAAAATTTTCACACTACGGTTTTTCGGTTTTTCGGAAGAACTTTTAACGGAGAATGCTTAAAGCCGAAAAAAAGGAACTGATTCTTTTGAGAGAGAGCCAGACGGAATGAAGTTCGGAGCGCGAATAAGAAGCAAAACAAAAATGAATTGTTTCCGAATTTATATCCAAAATTTTAGTTACATTCTTCGGTGTGGGAATTAAAACGTGAAATCTATCTAGTTTCGACAAAAACTTGTAAGTATACTAGACGGCTCTCGATTAAATTAAAATGTTGTATATACCGGGCGTCCTTTCAGTTGAAAAATTTAAATATCGGAAATGAATAAATTGTGTATGGTAGAAGTTGGATTTGCGTAACTCGGACTTATACTAAAATATACACCGGTAATAGCAAAAAAAAATAAATCACTGCGGTAGTCGAAAGGGTTGTAAAGTAACGAGTTATATACACCCTAGTGGTAAAATAAAATATATTACGGAATAAATAAAAAAAATAAAAAATTAAACTTGCAAAAAGCAGAAAAAAAAATAACTCGTTACACACCCCCTTTACTTCGGTAAAAAAAATGAATGAGCGAAAGTGCAACTTTCGGACATTACATTTTTTTTTAAACAACAACTTACACCTAATAATAAAAAAGTTGAGAAAACAAAACGGTGATCCAGGGTGTAGCGTCTCACAGCCTGGAACGTCGGCGTAGGGTCGCTTGGTGTGGATGGGGCGGTCCTCTTCCACGGGACGCCTGTCTTCGGTATGACCTGGAACAGCGTCCGGCTGTTTCCAGAGCGGAGTGGGGTTGTTCGATGCTACACTGGCTGGAAGCATCCTGCATTCGTCGGGGTTCGTCGCTACGGGAGACCAGGTGCGCTTGTACTGCCACCGATCGGGTACGGGGGCCGCGTCGATCACACGGGCATTCTCGGGACATCCGTCCCACTTGTCCACATCGGGAACAAAACAGAATAGACGGCCTGCTGCAGTTCTCTCGGCGGTGTCCGGAGATTCCACATCTCCAACAGAGATCATCCGTCAGGGTGATGAACCTGCCGGCTACAATTCGTTGTCGTGGCAGGTGGGTCTCTGGCGGTTTTTGCTGTGACGGTTTGTACTGTTGACATCGCAGACACCTCTTTACGTACTTGGTGATGTCCCTGAACATTCCTGGCCAATAGTACAATTTTGCAATCCGGGTGATGGTTTTAGCAATTCCTAGGTGTCCTGCGTTTGGAGCATCATGGTTTTCTTGCAACACCCGGGTTCGGTCGGGCTTTGCTATACACAGTTTCCAGGGATCGGACATTTCTGGCTCTCTGAAATCGTTTATGTCCCAGAAATGACGGTATAGACGGTCTTCTTTAATGCAGTAGTCCGGAAACTTCTCTGGATCCTTCAGGACCTCTTCCTTCCTGTTCCGGTACCACGAACATTCGGCGGTTACATCGGTCAAACATAGTGCAGACGGTGAATCGGTCTCGGCTGTCATTGGTAGCGGATTTCTGGACAAAGCGTCGGCCACACGATTTAGAGCACCTTTACGGTACTGTATCTCGAAATCATACTGTTGTAGAAAAATACTCCACCTTGCTAAACGTCCGGACGGACTAGATATGGAATGCAGCCATCTAAGAGATTGATGATCGGTAACAACCGTGAAATGGTAGCCCTCTAAATAAGGACGCATCTTTTCAATCCCCCAAACAATGGCAAGACATTCTTTTTCGGTTACGGAGTAATTTTTCTCGGTAGGACTCAGGGTGCGACTTGCATACGCTACCACGTGTTCATGACCATCCTTCCGCTGGGTAAGGGCTATTCCCAAACCATATTCGGAGGCATCGGTCTGCAGAGTGAACGGTACGGTAAAATCAGGACAGCTCAAAACGGGTGCTTCCGACAGACAGGTTTTAATCTTAGTGAAAGCAGCTTCTTGTTCTTCAGCCCATTTCCATCGCTGAGATTTACGGAGTAACTTAGTTAACGGAGCTACCTTTTCTGAAAACGATGGTACAAACCTCCTATGCCAGGAGACAACTCCCAAAAACCTTCTCAGCTCTCGGAGATTTCTCGGTGCTGTATTACTATCTCCCAACTCTACGAGAGACGATGAACAGACTTCGGTAACAGATTGCTCCTTGTCAACCCCTAACACCAGGAAAGACGCAGAGACTTCGGAAACAGATTGCTCCTTATCAACCCCTAACAACACCGGGGAAGACGCAGAGACTTCGGAACTAGTTTGCTCCTTGTCCACCCCTAACACCAGGGAAGACTCAGAGACTTCGGAAATAGATTGCTCCTTGTCAACCCCTAACTCCAGGGAAGACGCAGAGACTTCGGAAACAATTTGCTCCTTGTCAACCCCTAACACCAGGGAAGACGCAGAGACTTCGGAAACAGATTGCTCCTCGCCAGCCCCTAAAACCAGGGAGGGCGAAGAGACTTCGGAAATAGATTGCTCCTTGTCAACCCCTAACACCAGGGAAGACGCAGAGACTTCGGAAACAATTTGCTCCTTGTCGACCCCTAACTCCAGGGAGGACGCAGAGACTTCGGAAACAGACTGATTTACAGAACGGCGGTCTTTCCTAAGACGGTGGGTGGTTTCTTCTCTACATATTATCGGTACAGCGGAATTGACTTCTTTCATAGGCCGGTTCACGGCCTCCAATATTCCAACAGGACTGGCCACTTGTGAACGCCTCACTAACTCATCATTCACGTATATTTCTCCGGTTCCTAACTCCAGCCGGAAATTATACTTGCGGAGGACATCATGTCCTAATACAATGTCGGTTATTAGACCAGGGAAATGCTCCAACGAACCCTCCATTGTGACGTCATCGATTTTCCATTTCAGCTCATATATGTCGGTGATGGAGACTAGATTTCCATTAGCTAAACGGGCCTTCGCAGCTTGACGAGAGGTAGTTTGCTTTCTTTGGGAAAAAGTCTTAGCTACCTGATCACCAATATACGACTTTGCTGCTCCGGTATCCAATAATGCTCTAAACATATGATTTCCTATTTCAACGTCTATGTGCGGTCGGGGGTCGTTCATTTCTGCTGGCGGTTCGGTGTGAGAGGCAAAGATTTGCGGAAGCTGTGTCGGCCTCTCTTCGGTACAACTTCGGTTTAGTTTTCCTGCCTCCTGCAGGAACAGTCTCTCGAAAATACTCCTTCTTTTTGACAACGAGAACAGAATATTTTCGGCGGGTTTTGGCAGTTGTTGCGGTAGTGTCCTGACTCACCACAACGGAAACAGATGAGTTGACGGGAAGATTGTCCTGAAGGTTGCTGGGTAGTATCCGGCGGCGGACGGCGAAGAGTATCGGTCGATGACGGTTGACTGGGACCGGCGACGGGTTCTCTGGATGGCCCAGGCATCGAGTTGCGGGAAGGTCCATATCTCGGCGAACTCATTGGCTGCGGACGGGGATTTGGTCCCCTGTTCGGTCCAGTGTGGTTGGGTACAGACTGGAGTTCCTTCCTGAGGAGCTCATATTCCCTGACCACCTGACAAAAGGAGGAAAAATCGTCAAAGTCCCCTTTTCGGACTTGCAGACGGTATTCCGGCAACAGGTTGCGGTACAGCCACGCCAACTGTTGTTCGGGAGTTAGCTTACCATGGCGTCGCATCAGAGTTTGTAGCTCGGTTATGTATGTTGCGGCGGACTCATTTCTTCTCTGCAGACGACGGCTTATCTCAGCTTCCAAGTCGTCTTCGTAATTAACGGGGTAGAAGAAAATACGGAAATCTGTTTCAAATTCCTCCCAGGTAGAGTATCTGCTGCGGTTATTCCGGTACCAGAGAGCGGGCTCACCGGACAGTAATTCGGGTAACACCGGAAGCAGATTGTCTTTCTGGACATTCCTTGCGGTACAGATTTCTTCGATTCTTTCGATGAATGCAGCAGGATCTCCCCGGTTTCCAAAAGATACCTTCCAATCGTGTACATTTATCGGTGGAGTTGCCATAGCGGTCGGATATTCCTCTTGGTCTATGGCGGATCGCGGAGCAATATTTCTTCTTCTCAGAAAGTTGACGAGTCTTTTCCGTTTGATAGGAACGGTTCCAGCAACCGATAAATTCCTCTTTACCAGCTCGGTATTAAGTCCCTCGTTCTTTAGTAAGTATACCCAGCTTACTCGATTGTCGGTTATTCCTCTCACGGAACGTACAGTCGGTACTGGAGGAGCGGATTCGGTTTCTTCAGCTTCTTCTTGCTCAAACAAAACGGATAAGTCAAGATCTTCGGAGTTTCTTCTGGACATTAGCCTATTAACTCCAGCTCAGACGTCTTCTTCTTCTTCCAAAATAAAAACAACAAAGGCGGAAAGAAGGAAAAACTAGCACCGGCAAAACGGTCACTTATTGAAATTTACAATACGGAAAAAAAAATAGTATATTATACTAAAATAACGGTCCCTGTTCAAATCAACAATGGGCAAAAAAAAACCGTAAAACAGTATAAACGGTCCAGCAACAATACGCTAAAAAAAAATATCCACAGCTGTATTTCAGTTCCTGCTATAATCAGGTCTCTTTAACAATACGGTAAAATAACGGAAACGGAATAACGGTTCCAGCTCTAACAAATAATCAACTCTCTTAATAATACGGTAAACAAACAGTCAACACAGACTTAACCGGTCCAAGAAAAAAAACGCTTCAAAAAAATAAAAATTTAAAACGGTATTAAACTGATCCTGTGTAATCAACAATCGGGTCCCTGCTCTAACAACAAAAAAAATACGGCAGAAAATAGTAAAACAGACTTAAACGGTCTAAGCACAAATAAACGCTAAAAAAAAAATGGAAAACGGTATTAAACTGATTCTACTGTTATCAACAATTAGGTCCCTGCTCGGGCGCCATTTTGTAACGTGCCTCCCTTCTTACACGTGGCTCCTGCCACAAGAACACGTCACTATGGACACCCTTGATGCAAAATTCGGGTTTTTAAATCTCGGGCGCCAGATTATTAACGTGGTTTGCTCCACGGCCCCTTGACCCTTAGCGTCAAGAGTTCCAGATAGCCTCAGATGGAGGTTACGGAAAATTCCGGGGGTCTTGTTGAATTAAATTTAACTAACTAGTGAAAATCCGGAAAAGCCAAATCTTGGTTCTCCAATCAATAAATTGCGGTTAAAAATGAAAATAATAGGAATTCAAAACTTTAATCTATTAATACTCTGTGGTCTATTTTACGAATAATTCTTTAGTGACAAACAAATTAACAGGGAAAATAAAATGAGGTATGTATTACCTATATCTGGGATTTTAACGGACTTAACGGTCAGGTTATCAAATACGGTTCAAATCTACCGGGTTTTACGGGGTCCCTAATGCACGATTTAGATCTGCCGGGTAATCAGACAAATTGTGGCTAAGCCTCTTCCAAGTCTGATTAACCCTTGAATCCAAATGAAACCGGCAACTATTATTCCGACAATAAGAAAAAAACAAAATATAAATAATGACTCTACGAAACGGGAAAAGAACGATTTAGATCTGCCGGGAAATCAAACAAATTGTGGCTAAGCCTCTTCCAAGTCTGATTAACCCTTGAATCCAAATGAAACCGGCAACTATTATTCCGACGGGGAGAAAAAAAAAATATAAATAATGATTCTACGAAACGGGAAAAGAACGATTTAGATCTGCCGGGAAATCAAACAAATTGTGGCTAAGCCTCTTCCAAGTCTGATTAACCCTTGAATCTACTAAAGCCGGTAACTATTATTCCAAAAAAATAAAATTTAAGAACGAGTTAGATCTGCCGGGAAATCAAACAAATTGTGGCTAAGCCTCTTCCAAGTCTGATTAACCCTTGAATCTAACTAAAGCCGGTAACTATTATTCCGACGGGGAGAAAAAAAAAATATAAATAATGATTCTACGGAACGGGAAAAGAACGATTTAGATCTGCCGGGAAATCAAACAAATTGTGGCTAAGCCTCTTCCAAGTCTGATTAACCCTTGAATCTACTAAAGCCGGTAACTATTATTCCAAAAAAATAAAATTTAAGAACGAATTAGATCTGCCGGGAAATCAAACAAATTGTGGCTAAGCCTCTTCCAAGTCTGATTAACCCTTGAATCTAACTAAAGCCAGTAACAATTAAAAAAAATATTTTCCCAGAGTTAAACGATACCCAACTATCGACACACAGAGTAAAAATATTCGTACTAGCATAAACTTTAAAATATTATACCTAATCCACTTGGATATCAATTTAATTTAAAACTACTGACAACCAAAAGCATAAAACAATTCGAGAATCCACTAATAATTCACATCAGTTAATTAATATATAATAAACGCAGTAAATAAAAATTCGAAATCAAATTACGGTTGACAAATCTTTATTTTCAGATAAGAGAAACAAAATAAAAAAACGAATTTCAGTTCAACAACAAAAGAAAAAAAATAGCCGGTCGGAAAATTTTCAAAAAAAATACATTCAACAATTTAATAATAAGCGGCGATACGGAAAGTTTCGAATACACAGTTTATTTGTTAAAATTTATTTACCTTAATAAATACAGCCCACACACAATCGGAATATGGAATCACAAAATTTTCACACTACGGTTTTTCGGTTTTTCGGAAGAACTTTTAACGGAGAATGCTTAAAGCCGAAAAAAAGGAACTGATTCTTTTGAGAGAGAGCCAGACGGAATGAAGTTCGGAGCGCGAATAAGAAGCAAAACAAAAATGAATTGTTTCCGAATTTATATCCAAAATTTTAGTTACATTCTTCGGTGTGGGAATTAAAACGTGAAATCTATCTAGTTTCGACAAAAACTTGTAAGTATACTAGACGGCTCTCGATTAAATTAAAATGTTGTATATACCGGGCGTCCTTTCAGTTGAAAAATTTAAATATCGGAAATGAATAAATTGTGTATGGTAGAAGTTGGATTTGCGTAACTCGGACTTATACTAAAATATACACCGGTAATAGCAAAAAAAATAAATCACTGCGGTAGTCGAAAGGGTTGTAAAGTAACGAGTTATATACACCCTAGTGGTAAAATAAAATATATTACGGAATAAATAAAAAAAATAAAAAATTAAACTTGCAAAAAGCAGAAAAAAAAATAACTCGTTACAGTACGGTAAAATCAGGACAGCTCAAAACGGGTGCTTCCGACAGACAGGTTTTAATCTTGGTGAAAGCAGCTTCTTGTTCTTCAGCTCATTTCCATCGCTGAGATTTACGGAGTAACTTAGTTAACGGAGCTACCTTTTCTGAAAACGATGGTACAAACCTCCTATACCAGGAGGCATCTCCCAAAAACCTTCTCAGCTCTCGGAGATTTCTCGGTGCTGTATTACTATCTCCCAACTCTACGAGAGACGATGAACAGACTTCGGTAACAGATTGCTCCTTGTCAACCCCTAACACCAGGGAAGACTCGGAGACTTCGGAAACAGATTGCTCCTTGTCCACCCCTAACACCAGGGAAGACGCAGAGACTTCGGAAACAGACTGCTCCTTATCAACCCCTAACAACACCGGGGAAGACTCAGAGACTTCGGAAACAGATTGCTCTTTGTCAACCCCTAACAACACCGGGGAAGACGCAGAGACTTCGGAACTAGTTTGCTCCTTGTCCACCCCTAACACCAGGGAAGACTCAGAGACTTCGGAAATAGATTGCTCCTTGTCAACCCCTAACTCCAGGGAAGACGCAGAGACTTCGGAAACAGCTTGCTCCTTGTCAACCCCTAACACCAGGGAAGACGTAGAGACTTCGGAAACAGATTGCTCCTCGCCAACCCCTAAAACCAGGGAAGACGCAGAGACTTCGGAAACAGCTTGCTCCTTGTCAACCCCTAACACCAGGGAAGACGCAGAGACTTCGGAAACAGATTGCTCCTCGCCAACCCCTAAAACCAGGGAGGGCGAAGAGACTTCGGAAATAGATTGCTCCTTGTCAACCCCTAACACCAGGGAAGACGCAGAGACTTCGGAAACAATTTGCTCCTTGTCGACCCCTAACTCCAGGGAGGACGCAGAGACTTCGGAACTAGTTTGCTCCTTGTCAACCCCTAACTCCAGGGAAGACGCAGAGACTTCGGAAACAGACTGATTTACAGAACGGCGGTCTTTCCTAAGACGGTGGGTGGTTTCTTCTCTACATATTATCGGTACAGCGGAATTGACTTCTTTCATAGGCCGGTTCACGGCCTCCAATATTCCAACAGGACTGGCCACTTGTGAACGCCTCACTAACTCATCATTCACGTATATTTCTCCGGTTCCTAACTCCAGCCGGAAATTATACTTGCGGAGGACATCATGTCCTAATACAATGTCGGTTATTAGACCAGGGAAATGCTCCAACGAACCCTCCATTGTGACGTCATCGATTTTCCATTTCAGCTCATATATGTCGGTGATGGAGACTAGATTTCCATTAGCTAAACGGGCCTTCGTAGCTTGACGAGAGGTAGTTTGCTTTCTTTGGGAAAAAGTCTTAGCTACTTGATCACCAATATACGACTTTGCTGCTCCGGTATCCAATAATGCTCTAAACATATGATTTCCTATTTCAACGTCTATGTGCGGTCGGGGGTCGTTCATTTCTGCTGGCGGTTCGGTGTGAGAGGCAAAGATTTGCGGAAGCTGTGTCGGCCTCTCTTCGGTACAGCTTCGGTTTAGTTTTCCTGCCTCCTGCAGGAACAGTCTCGTGAAAATACTCCTTCTTTCTGGCAACGAGAACAGAATATTTTCGGCGGGTTTTGACAGTTATTCCTATAATGTCCAGACTCACCACAACGGAAACAGATGAGTTGACGGGAATATTGTCCTGAAGGTTGACGAGTAGTATCAGGCGGCGGCGGAGTATCGGTCGTTGACGGTTGGCTGGGACCGGCGATGGGCTCTCTGGATGGCCCAGGCATCGTGTTGTGAGAAGGTCCATATCTCGGCGAACTCATTGACTGCGGACGGGGATTTGGTCCCCGGTTCGGTCCAGTGTGGTTGGGTATAGACTGGAGTTCCTTCCTGAGGAGCTCATATTCCCTGACCACCTGACAAAAGGAGGAAAAATCGTCAAAGTCCCCTTTTCGGACTTGCAGACGGTATTCCGGCAACAGGTTGCGGTACAGCCACGCCAACTGTTGTTCGGGAGTTAGCTTACCATGGCGTCGCATCAGAGTTTGTAGCTCGGTTATGTATGTTGCGGCGGACTCATTTCTTCTCTGCAGACGACGGCCTATCTCAGCTTCTAAGTCAACTTCGTAGTTAACGGGATAGAAGAAAATTCGGAAGTCTGCCTCAAATTCATCCCAGGTCGTGTACCTACTCCAGTTGTTGCGGTACCAAAATGCCGGTTCACCTGACAGTAATTCAGGTAGCAAAGGAAGCAAATTATCTTTTTGAACATTCCTTGCGGTACATATTTCTTCAATTCTTTCGATGAATCCGACCGGATCTCCTCGACTTCCGAAGCACACCTTCCAGTCATGCACATTCGGCGGAGGGTTGGCCATAACGGTTGGAACGGGTCCGGTATCGGATCGGTCAAAAACCGGTCGTGGAGAAATATGTCTTCTCGAAATTGGCCTTTTGGCACTAGGCTCAGCAATCCCTTCTGACAAGCTTTTAAACTCAAGCGGGAAGAAAAATCTTCGCAAATACCAAAGGAACAAGATCAGGGACAGGCAAAACGGTCCATTCAAACAGCATGTCCACAGGTTACTCTCAATCATCGAGTCGGTGGTCTTCTTAACAATCCGGAACAATAAAAGAAAAATCGAAAACGGAATACGGTCCCTGTTCAAATCAACAATGGGCAAAAAAAAAACCGTAAAACCGTATAAACGGTCCAGCAACAATACGCAAAAAAAAAATATCCTCAGCGGTATTTCAGTTCCTGCTATAATCAGGTCTCTTTAACAATACGGTAAAATAACGGAAACGGAATAACGGTTCCAGCTCTAACAAATAATCAACTCTGCAATAATACGGTAAACAAAAAAACAGTCAACACAGACTTAACCGGTCCAAGCGAAAAAACGCTTCAAAAAAAAAATAAAAATTTAAACCGGTATTAAACTGATCCTATTGTAATCAACAATCGGGTCCCTGCTCTAACAAAAAAAAAATACGGCAGAAAATAGTCAAAACAGACTTAAACGGTCCAAGCACAAATAAACGCTAAAAAAATGGAAAACGGTATTAAACTGATTCTACTGTTATCAACAATTAGGTCCCTGCTCGGGCGCCATTTTGTAACGTGCCTCCCTTCTTACACGTGGCTCCTGCCACAAGAACACGTCACTATGGACACCCTTGATGCAAAATTCGGGTTTTTAAATCTCGGGCGCCAGATTATTAACGTGGTTTGCTCCACGGCCCCTTGACCCTTAGCGTCAAGAGTTCCAGATAGCCTCAGATGGAGGTTACGGAAAATTCCAGGGGTCTTGTTGAATTAAATTTAACTAACTAGTGAAAATCCGGAAAAGCCAAATCTTGGTTCTCCAATCAATAAATTGCGGTTAAAAATGAAAATACTAGAAATTCAAAACTTTAATCTATTAATACTCTGTGGTCTATTTTACGAATAATTCTTTAGTGACAAACAAATTAACAGGGAAAATAAAATGAGGTATGTATTACCTATATCTGGGATTTTAACGGACTTAACGGTCAGGTTATCAAATACGGTTCAAATCTACCAGGTTTTACGGGGTCCCTAATGCACGACTTAGATCTGCCGGGTAATCAGACAAATTGTGGCTAGGCCTCTTCCAAGTCTGATTAACCCTTGAATCCAAATGAAACCGGCAACTATTTTTCCGACAATAAGAGGAAAAAAAATATAAATAATGATTCTACGAAACGGGAAAAGAACGATTTAGATCTGCCGGGAAATCAAACAAATTGTGGCTAAGCCTCTTCCAAGTCTGATTAACCCTTGAATCCAAATGAAACCGGCAACTATTATTCCGACGGGGAGAAAAAAATATAAATAATGATTCTACGAAACGGGAAAAGAACGATTTAGATCTGCCGGGAAATCAAACAAATTGTGGCTAAGCCTCTTCCAAGTCTGATTGACCCTTGAATCTACTAAAGCCGGTAACTATTATTCCAAAAAAAAATAAAATTTAAGAACGAGTTAGATCTGCCGGGAAATCAAACAAATTGTGGCTAAGCCTCTTCCAAGTCTGATTAACCCTTGAATCTACTAAGCCGGTAACTATTATTCCGAAAAAAATAAAATTTAAGAACGAATTAGATCTGCCGGGAAATCAAACAAATTGTGGCTAAGCCTCTTCCAAGTCTGATTAACCCTTGAATCTAACTAAAGCCGGTAACAATTAAAAAAAAAAATTTCCCACGAGTTAAACGGTACCCAACTATCGACACACAGAGTAAAAATATTCGTACTAGCATAAACTTTAAAATATTATACCTAATCCACTTGGATATCAATTTAATTTAAAACTACTGACAACCAAAAGCATAAAATAATTCGAGAATCCACTAATAATTCATATCAGTTAATTAATATATAATAAACCCAGTAAATAAAAATTCGAAATCAAATTACGGTTGACAAATCTTTATTTTCGGATAAGAGAAACAAAATAAAAAAAAACAAATTTCAGTTCAACAACAAAAGAAAAAAATAGCCGGTCGGAAAATTTTCCAAACCATACATTCAACAATTTAATAATAAGCGGCGATACGGAAAGTTTAGAATACACAGTTTATTTGTTAAAATTGATTTACCTTAATAAATACAGCCTACACACAATCGGACTACGGAATACACAAAATTTTTCGCACTACGGTTTTTCGGTTTTTCGGAAGAACGTCGAACGGAGAATCACTACTTTCAGAGCCGGAAAAAAATGAGAGCGCGAATAAGAATCTCGAGAGCCGAAAAATGAACTGATTCTTCCGAGAGCCTGAATGATATGCGCGTCAGCCAATTTATATCCAAAATTTCAGTTACAGTTTTCGGCCGTCGTCCCGGTGGCGGAATTAAAACGTGAAATTTATCTAGTTTCGACAAAAACTTGTAAGTATACTAGACGGCTCTCGATTAAATTAAAATGTTGTATATACCGGGCGTCCTTTCAGTTGAAAAATTTAAATATCGGAAATGAATAAATTGTGTATGGTAGAAGTTGGATTTGCATAACTCGGACTTATACTAAAATATTCAACGGTAATAACAAAAAAAATAAATCAATGCGGTAGTAGAAAGGGTTGTAAAGTAACGAGTTATATACACCCTAGTGGTAAAATAAAATATATTACGGAACAAAATAAAATAAAAATTAAACTTGCAAAAAGAAAAAAAATAACTCGTTACAGTATGTGTATGTGTATGTGTATGTGTATGTGTATGTGTATGTGTATGTGTATGTGTATGTGTATGTGTATGTGTATGTGTATGTGTATGTGTATGTGTATGTGTATGTGTATGTGTATGTGTATGTGTATGTGTATGTGTATGTGTATGTGTATGTGTATGTGTATGTGTATGTGTATGTGTATGTGTATGTGTATGTGTATGTGTATGTGTATGTGTATGTGTATGTGTATGTGTATGTGTATGTGTATGTGTATGTGTATGTGTATGTGTATGTGTATGTGTATGTTTATGTGAATGTGTATGTGTATGTGTATGTGTATGTGTATGTGTATGTGTATGTGTATGTGTATGTGTATGTGTATGTGTATGTGTATGTGTATGTGTATGTGTATGTGTATGTGTATGTGTATGTGTATGTGTATGTGTATGTGTATGTGTATGTGTATGTGTATGTGTATGTGTATGTGTATGTGTATGTGTATGTGTATGTGTATGTGTATGTGTATGTGTATGTGTATGTGTATGTGTATGTGTATGTGTATGTGTATGTGTATGTGTATGTGTATGTGTATGTGTATGTGTATGTGTATGTGTATGTGTATGTGTATGTGTATGTGTATGTGTATGTGTATGTGTATGTGTATGTGTATGTGTATGTGTATGTGTATGTGTATGTGTATGTGTATGTGTATGTGTATGTGTATGTGTATGTGTATGTGTATGTGTATGTGTATGTGTATGTGTATGTGTATGTGTATGTGTATGTGTATGTGTATGTGTATGTGTATGTGTATGTGTATGTGTATGTGTATGTGTATGTGTATGTGTATGTGTATGTGTATGTGTATGTGTATGTGTATGTGTATGTGTATGTGTATGTGTATGTGTATGTGTATGTTATTATTATTATTATTATATTTAGACAAGGGCAGAGGGACAAGTCCCTATTGTGCCCAAAAACAGATAATTACATATGTAACCTACTAGTAGGTGAAGAAAGGAAAATAACTACAATATATACAAATATACCAAAAAAAAAAGAAACTATAGGTGCTCTAGAAGCGTTCGATCAAGTCTGTTTTTAGACTAGTTAGTTGATGGTGCAGAAACTGTGGATACATCAAGGTTATTCCAGCTGTCGAAAACCCTGTTTGGTAAGAAGTTTTCTCTTGATCTGACGGTAAAGTTTTCTTTTTTTAGTTTAAAAAGGTGTCCTCAAAGGCGGTCATCTGGATTTAAGGTGAACATCATATCAAGATTACCAAAATTAAATTTTAATATTTTAAAAGTGGTAATGAGGTCTCCGCGTTGCCTGCGAACTTCAAAGGAAGTTAGGTTGGCCATGGAGAGTCTTTCTTCGTAGGAAGGTCTTCGCGGTCCCAGGGACAGGCGAGTGGCTTTTCTTTGAACATTTTCCAAAAGATTTTTATCACGAACTAGGTCAGGGTACCACGTTGGACTGGCGTACTCGAGAATTGGTCGGACATAGATAGTATACAGTTTACAAAACGACTGAAACGAAACACTCGAAAAGCACTTGCGAATGAGATACAGTCTGGTGTTCGCGCGCTTACAGACTGAAGTTATATGATCAGACCAAGTTAGGTTGCTATTTACGATAACTCCGAGGTCGTTATAGGAAAACACAGAATTTAATGGTCGGCCGTCTACGAAGTACGGTAGTAGTGGGTTATTTTTACCGAATCGGAGCACTACACATTTTTCGGTGTTCAACGGAAGTAGCCACTGGGAACACCAGATGAAGATGGAGTTTAAATTGGAGGGTTTGTTGGTTGGTGATTGGATTTGTATATATCTTTGTGTCGTCAGCGTAGGAAGATATTTTGTTAGTTACGTGATAAGAGAGATCGCTGGTGTCAACCGTAAAAAGCAGAGGACCAAGAACAGAACCCTGTGGTACTCCACTTTCCACCAGTCTATCCCTTGAGAACTCTTCGCCAACTCTTACCCTGAAATGTCTGTGTGTTAGGAAGTCGTCAATCCAGCTAAGTAAAGAGCCGCGAATGCCGAAGTGTTTCAGCTTGTGTAGAAGTCTGCGCTTGGGAACACGATCAAAGGCTTTGGAGAAGTCCAGATAGACAACATCAACTGGCTGCCGATTGTTAAGGGATGATGTCCAGTCGTTAACACAGTGTAGCAAGTTGGTTAGGGTGAAACGACTGGAGACAAATCCGTGTTGTTGCGTTGGAATCACATTTTCCAGGAGAAGAAATTTAGTCATCTCCTCTGAAATAATGGCTTCCATGACTTTACTGACTACTGGCAGCAGACTAATCGGGCGGTAGTTGTTGGAATCAAGTTTGTTACCTTTTTTGAATATGGGTGTGATAGATGCTAATTTCCAACTGGGGGGTATGGAACTTTGGGTAAAGGACGTCTGCATAATTAACGACAGGGGTGTTGCAAGCGAGTTTGCGCAGCTTTTTAGGAGTTTTGGACTTAGACCATCTAAACCAGGTGATGCGTTAGTGCGAAGTTTCAGTAAGTGCTGTTTTATACGGTCTGGTGTAAATACTACATGTTCTAATGATGCCTTGAGGCGGGGACAGTTAATTAATGGGAGGTTGTCATTATTGGGTTCTTGAGTGAAAACTTGTGAAAAAGCTAAAGAGAGCGTCTCATAAGACTCTTTATTAGAAGAGCATACGGTATGGTCTGGTTTTTGAAGTAGAGGAATGGAAACTTTTGATGATAGGGAAGATCGTATATATTTGAAAACCTTTTTACTGTTACCACTGGCAATGATGTTTTCTTCAAAATTTTGTCTTAAACTTTTGAGAGATAGTTGTAGAGTATTAGAAAATCTGCGGTGGTTCAGGAAGTCACTCGGAAGCTGTGTGCGCTGATATTTACGCCAGAGGCGCCGTTTGTGCTTAATACGTTGTAGTGCTGCGTGGTTTATCCAGGGTTTGAGATTGTTTTTATAAATCTCGCGGACAGTAGTATGTGCAGAGATTATCCTGAGAGTAGTATCATGAAATGCGTTCCACATTAACGAGGGATCGGGTAAATTTGTGAAAATTAAGTCCCAATCAAGTCGGGACAGCTGTGAATCAACTTCAGAAAAATCAGTAGTAGCATAAGTTGTGATTTTATTTTTGCCCGGTAATGTCTGGTTAAACTGAATGTGAGCAGTTATGACTGCATGGTCTGATTTTCCAACAGGAGAGCTTATTTCAAGAGATGAGATTAGCTGTTCATTAGTGAGTATGAGATCAAGAATGGAAGGTAGGTTATTAATTCTGAATCTTGTGGGTTCTGTAATAAGTTGAGTGAGGTTCGAATTTGCAACAAAGTTTTTAAATAAGTTGTGTGAATTTACAACATCTGATAGTGAAGTTATCGGCCAGGATATTTCTGGGAAGTTAAAATCTCCAGCAATGATGAGATTATCCAGAAGTGATAACTCTTCGAGTTTATCAAACAATATGTTGTCCATCGCAAGTTGTGTATCAGGGGGGCGATATATGCATACCAGGTTAAGAGAAAATAGATTTTTAATAATATTTACGTGTATAATATCTATCCCGGGTATGTCTAATAGTTTAATTTTAGTAGATAAAGTTGTGGTGATATCGTCGGATACATAAATGCATACACCTCCACCGACACGATTTTCTCTATCTTTCCGATAAATTGTATAGCCAGTAATGTTAATTAAGGAGTCTGGAGTTGAGGGTTTAAGCCAGGTTTCGGTAATAAAAATAATTTGTGGTTTAAGAGGTTGCACTGTGCATGTGAATTCGCTAAGTTTAGCGTAAAGTGAGTTTAAATTTGTGTATAAAAAGAGCCAGTCATTGAATTTGCGGGTAGAAAAGTTATGAACGAAATTTCGAGATTTTTGGGATGCCGTTAGTGTACCTGATTGTCAGATCATGTTCGCCATTATTTTTACGGGTATCTAGTTCACTTCGAAGTTCTCTTAATCTTTGTTGTTGTGTGGGCGTCTTGTCATCTATTATAGAAAAATTTTCAGTACTCTTTTCCTCGAGAAGTTTGGATTTATTCCTCAATATGTTTTTGGCATGGTGTTCTGAAGGCATTACTACTTTGATCATGCGAGGAAACTTCTGGTTGGGTTTGCCGACCCTGTAGAAGGTGATGGGGGTTTCATGACATTCAACTGTATCCAAGACAAGCTTAATTTTATTCATGTCATCATCCTTTCTATGTTGAGCATCCCCAGAGGAGGGTTCAGGTACGCCTCTGATTATAATATTTTTGGCTCGCACTATGCGATCTACCGCCTCATTTGCGATGTTGTCAGTGAATTCAGTCGAATTAACTGCATCGAACTGACTCAGTTTATTGTTTAATTGAGTTAATTTATCATCAAATTCGTTTATTTTCTTGTGAATTTCTGTTTTAAAATCTAGCAGGAGAGCTTTTAATTCCGAGAAGTTTGAAACATTTGAACTGCAATTGTTGCAGAGGATAGACAAGCCACGGACCTTTTGCCGCGTAATCCGGTCGTCGACAGAAACATCGGTGCAAGCCATGTGTATTGGTCGCTTACAACCATCGCACTGGAGTTTGCGATCATTTGTTTTTACCGACTTCAGACAATTGGAATTAGTCGGCATAGTAGGCATACTAGTTTTTGTTGTAATTAGTACGATCTATGATAATGAATAATTATTGTAAAATGGTGAATGGTACAACTCGACCTAATTCATTTCAACTGTGAGATTCGGATGCGCGTAGAACACGCGTACGACACTGTCGGCAGCTACCAGTCCTTAGCAGAACATTGTACTGTAAAGATCCATTTGAACTCATAGTGGTACAATCCGCGTAGGTATTTTAATATGGAATTTAAGTCGCTTGTAAAACACAAGATTTTGAGTGCACAAAGTCGTGAAATAGTGCATAATGTTTTTAAATTTATGACATTGGAGGCACAACTTGGTGAGTTATTGGTTCCTTCAGCAAAAATACAGGAAAGGGTTGCACAAGCAGTCGGTATTAGCCTAAGCACTGTAAAATCTATAGTTAAGCAAAGTAAAAATATTGATAAGGGTGAAGCTTCGTCATTCAGTACAAAACATAATAAAGGTAAAACACCGAAAAAGACCAAAATAGATGATATAGATACAAGAATTTTACGAGGAATTGTCCACAATTGGTATGTACAAGAAAAAACAGCACCTACTCTGAAACGCTTGTTCCGAAAAGTTAAAGAAGACAGCGAGTTTACTGGTGGTAGAGAAAGTTTGCGTAAGATCTTACATAGTATAGGTTTTCGATGGCGCAAAATTAAAACAAACCGAACATTACTAATGGAGCGACATGACATTAGACAATTGAGGACAGGGTTTTTAAAAACCATAAAACAATACCGTGAGGAGGGCGAAACATATATTCATTCCTCCCACACTCATGAAAAAGCTTGGTCTGATAATAGTAACGAAGGGCTACGAAAACCAGTGTCTAAGGGGCAAAGATTAGTTATAGTTCATGCTGGATGGGAAAAAGGATTCATACCAAATGCATCACTTATATTTAAGTCAAAAAGTAAGTCGGGTGATTTTCATGATGATATGAACTTTACCAACTACAAGAAATGGCTTGAGACTAAGCTTATACCAAATTTACCCCTACGTAGTGTGCTGGTTATTGACAATGCACCATATCACAATGTGCAGTGTGAAAAATCGCCTACATCCGCAAGTCGAAAAGATGAAATGAAGCAGTGGTTACGAAGCAGAAACATCACATTTGCAGATGACATGTTGAAAGTTGAATTATATAACATTATAAAAATATATAAGCCAAGATTTAAGACGTACGAAGTTGACAAAATCTTAGAACAACATGGTCATAATACTTTGAGATTGCCACCTTATCACCCTGACCTTAACCCAATTGAACTTGTTTAGGCATCCCTTAAACAATACGTTGGAAGTAAAAACATCACGTTTAAATTGTCAGATGTGGAAAAGCTATGTAATGAATTTTTTGACAATTTTCCACCACTAGAATGGCAAAGTCGCTGCCAACATGCGCTCAAATGTGAAAAAGAGTTTCTCTGCTTGGAACCAGCCTTAGATATAGTAATAGATCAAATTATTATCAATCTTGGAGATGACGATTCCGATGACGATGATGATTATGATATTGTAAGTTCTGAGAGTGAAAACAGTGATAGTGAGTGACAGATTTGTTTTAAACGGTGTCTCCATACTGTAAATAAAGAGAATAGACGTTTAGATTGTGTGTAATTTAAAACTGATGTCGTTAATGTAGTATTGTGAATATTATTTGTTGACTATAGGCTGCTTTCTTTAGTGTATTTCAGTTTCAGAAAGTTCAGACATCTTTTTGTATACAGCTACAATAGCGGAAAATTTCCTAATTGGATTTGATCAGGTAAACAATTTTAAAAATGTCTATGTGGAATAAATTTCGGTTTTATGTGTACCCAGTGTCATTTTAAATATCTACAATATTTAATATTTAGTTTGTAATTCAATCGATCCTTTGACAACACTGTGCTGCGAAACAATTGTAATTGTAACAATGTTAGTACAGTAGAAATTAAGTTTATTACAAATCTAATTCTATTTAGTTGTGTATTTTCCTCAAGTAAAGGCTACTTCGATTCAGAAATATAAATTGAAATCCACATTTTACACAGTTAATAACTAAAATGGAATTTATTACCAAATTCTCAGGATTTTATTTAGGTAATATTTAACTCACTCAATTTTCTCCGCCGAGTGTACATGCGTTTATTTTGCGGCACTGACATAGTACGGTCTCGCTTCTTTGTTTGCGCATCTCAGAGTTGAAATGAATTTGGTCGAGGTGTACTCACAGTTTAAAATATTATTTTTATATAATTTTACTGCACTGACACTGCACTTTTTCATAGACCTATCACTGCTTACTGCTTACTTGCAATATACAGAGATTATAACTTGAAAATTGATTTACAAGATATAAGGTTTATACAGTGTAAACTCGAAATTAAGCAGGAGCACAAAATTGTACGTATGTATTCGACTACTAGCAGCATTCGTGTATGTGTATATATACTTATAAACAATATGTTATGTAGCCCAACAAACTTTTGGGGTGTTGTTCCACCCAGCACCTATTCTGTTATTTAAAGAGTATACTTATATCCTAATCATAGTGTTTTCATTTGTTTTCTAAAGGACAATTAGAGGGGTAATTAATTTGGTTAATTAGGGAAAGTATATATGTATAATATCTTATTAGTCCCATAAATATATGAATATTATATATTGCATACTGTGTAGCCCTACGTGCTGTTTAGGTAAAATTCGTTCTCTTATCAGTTTAATGGTTTCTTAAGAAAATAATTATGTTTGGATGTGCTACTCAAGGTTAAAACATTATTTCGTTGAGATATCTTTGAAATACAATTTTCAATAGGAGCTTCGCGTATTTGATTTACACAAAGGATATTTTCCGCACACTGTTTAGCCGTACGTCCTGTGCAGTGTTTGTGCTCTGGATGATATCATTCCTAATGAGAAAAAAGGTAAGTATAGAACACGATTTTTCATTAACTTTTTAAGCATTCTGTGGTTGGCAACTGTTTGAAACCAAGTACAATATTTGAATTAAAACTTTTAACGGCCCTTACATCAAAGAGAGAGAACAGTAAATAGTTATTTTTGTATCTAGTGCGCGAAATGCTACTTTGGTGATCGATAATTGAATTTTTCGAGACCACCAAAGTAGTTCGCGCACGAGATGCAAACAATATTTTTTCTACAAACGTCAAAATGTATCTTTTAAAAATATTATAAATAAGTAAAATGCCTAGTTTATTATAGAAAATAGTGTTGAGCTGGCTTAAAATGTCTTTCCTAATCAAATTTTCACAGTTACTATGGATTAATGTTAATATTGTAAATAATAACTGAAGTTATTGTAAAATTCTATCATTATTTTAAAAGTATTTAATTGTTATTCATTTAAAAATAAATAATAATTTGGAGTTTTGATTCATTTTTTCAAAGATTTAAATACAAAAGTCTTATTAATTTACGATTAGTGCGCGAAGTAATTTCGCGCACGGTGTCATGGTAACGTATGAATCCGAAAAAAAGTGCCACTTCGCATATTGTTGTCAATGCGCAAACCTTGTCATTTTTTGACGCTTGTAGAAAAAATATATTATTTAATTATACTGACAACCTATAGAATCTATTGGTATAAAAATTTTGGTGAAAGTCGAAGTCATGTCCTGTACAATAACCAACATTTTTATGAGTATTGAATAGTGAAAAAGTAATTTAAATTTCTTGTGCCACCAAACACGAATTATTTATAGTTTTGAAATTGTCAAGAATAATACTATTTTGCAGCTAGTTCACCTCTCACACTTTTTGGGCCATATTAGTATGTGAGGGGAAGGACCATATTACTATTTTAGTCTTGACTGTTCATCTACTGATGTAATTAAGAAAAATTGATGTTCTTATACTGTCTTTTTATACTTAAAAAAAGTGTAGGCATTACATAATCCAATGATGTATTTTAAAAGAATTGCCTGATATTATTTTAAACGAATAAAACAGCTTGGTAAAGACATAAGATAACATTGATTTATATGATATAATTAAATTTACTGTTTAGACCCTTAGTTTGTGGAATCTACTCATATTACTCTTATAAATGAAACTAACTAATTAATTCCACTTTAATAAAAAATATATGAAAATTGAAAATTCTATATTGATAATTATTTATTATTTAAATTTCGAAATAAATATCGAAATAATTATCAATATAGAATTTTCAAATTGCATATATTTTTTATTATTAAAGTGGAATTAATAGTAATATGATATAATTAATTGGTATATTTTTGAATATAATTAATGTATAACCTTTTCATTCAGTTTTTAGTATCGGTTTGTGTATTTATATTTTTGTGTGTGATTTAATTTTTTTACTTCTCTGATTGGCTTTGTATTAGTAGTAAAATTAAAAACAGTAATTGTTTGATTAAAGTTTTCTAAAGTCAAATGAAAAAATATTTACCAAATCTATCTTTTAGATAATTTAAACAAAAACAACATGAGTACAAGAACTAGAAAAATTATGAAAATTGTTACGAGTCAGAGCAAGTATTTACTAGACCTTCCAAAATACGAGTCAACACAAGGTACATCAAAAGATGATCGTGAAAAGGCATTGTGGTTTTGGGATGATAAAAAGATTGACAAAAATTCAACCTATGGATCAAATCATATGATACAAAAACTTACAAGTAACTCGATCGAACGTCAAAGCCAAAACTCCGTAGACGCTGATAAAAAAAGCGGAATAAATAACCAAACTATGACTATTTTAGAAGAACATTCAGAAGCTCAGATGATACGAGAAAATAAAAATGCTCCCATCGAAAACTCAGGAGACTTGGCACAAAGGGGCGTGGTCGGTAGCAAAACCATGACTAATTTAGAAGAGCATTCAGAAGCTGAGCTATCTGAGGAAGATTTGTATTTTACTTCTTCAGGTTCCGAATACGAACCGAATACATCCGAAGAGGAAAGCACAGACGATGATCAGGCAATTTCAATACAAGATCCTATTACTTTCATTTCATCTAAGAACTTCACAGTAAATGAGAACAATTCGGTTCCACCTCCGATTCCAGGCAAAAATAATAATGCAAGGCCACCAGGTAAACCAAAAATTATTCTACCCGAAATAGGCATAAGATAAAAAATCACTAACTCACGTCACGTAACACTTTTATATTTGTTTAAAGGTAATTTGTACAGCGAACTATTTGATTTAAATAATGGATTTATTTAAAAGAAATTGTTTTTCACTTAGTGTGTATCAATGAAAATACTTTCTGTCTGCAATTGTTTTTGAATTATTAACCGATCTGTATGAAATTCGGTATGGGCGGTTGGTTAATCAAACATTTATTCAGCTAATTTCCAGCTTTTCAAATTCTTATAGATATCCATAAAATAGACTTATTACTATTACCTAACCCTTTCAAAGTTGGAAAAGTAATTCTCAAAACAATGAACGTTCAACAAAGAAGAAACAACTACTTCCCGGGCAATATGGCCTGTTGCAGTTGAAGGGCACCTAACTTTGAACTTTAGTGGGTTTAGAATGTTGGCATAAGTCAAATAACACTATCCGTCCATTTTTGTTTTGTGATCTAGGGTACCTTTATCTATCCTATTTACATCTTCTACGCCCTTGTAAAGTTGAAAAAAGAAATTGTTTTAAATAAATTTTAAACGGCATAACCTCATTTTCATAGTATAAAGATGTAAAGTATTGGACAACGCATCGGTTAGTATAATAATTACCCATTTTAATTATGGTAGATCAGGTTAACTCAGTTTACAAAACAAACGTCGATGGAAAAGTGACACTTGACATATATCACCCAATTGAAATTTTCAAATTAATATTTCCACCCGTTTTCTTTCTGGTGACATTGTTCGTTACATGGCCAGCTGTATAAAGTTTTTTTTAAATATTGCTATTTTTAGTAAAACGTATAAATTGGACAAGAGCAAAAATAGCGGTTGGGCAAGTTGCATTTTAATCTGGAAATTTTTAGTATCTCTTTTATTTTATATAGAATGCAATTTCGCCTAATATTACAAAATCGGTTTTGTCAGCAAACTAGTAGTATCTAAAAAAAAGGAAAACAATTGTGCATGTACGAAATTACAAAATATGACGTTATATCAACATACTTAATTTATCATTTCACATTCAACCATTTTTGTCTTATAGATAATCTAGTTGAAAATAAAGCAGATAGTGAAGTACTTCTATATGGGCAGTTTTTGGAGAGTTCTTCAGTTGTAGTAGAGCATTTTACAAACGTAAGAGCGTGGACAAAAAAAGTTCATGTCCTTATTGTTTTCGAGATGTGACACACTTCCCACGTCATTTGGAACGGCACCACAAAAGCGAAGGTGCAGTTAATAAGCTATTATCTATGTCCTGGAAAGATCCAATGCGGAAACAATTGCTTAATGCTATTCGTCGCCAAGGCAATTTTGTAGCAAAATCACAGTGTAATGTCATTCGTCCTATAAGGCGACCCAAAGGACAAACAAATTCTAATAATTCTGAAAATTTGAAAGACAAATACGTAGCTTGTAAGGACTGCTTAGGTTATTTTAGAAGAAATTATTTAAAAATACATAGGAAAAAATGTGAATTGAGAAATGGTAATGAGGCAGCTTTAAGAGAAAACCATTTATCAGCGGCGCAGCTATTTTCTATATGTTCTAGCAGTAATAACGATTTTTACTCAACATTACGATTAAAAGATGAAGTTTTTAACATAATGAGAAACGATGATATTTCGAAGAGTGCAATGCAAGATGTCTTAATTTGTAGCTACGCGGACAGTTTACTTCGCAAACACAAGCGTCCCCAAATTAAAAACGTAATATCGAACAAAATGAGGGAATTAGGAAGACTTTTATTAGTACTAAGAAAGGTTAATGGCGCTCAAAAATTTAGTGACATATTGAAACCTGAATTTTTTTATATACTTATTTCAAGTACCAAAATAATAAGTGGGTATGACCCAGAAAATCATACGTTTAAGGCAAGTAGTTTGGCGCTACATATGGGCACCACTTTAAAACAAATATGTAATATTGCAACTAAATTGATTATTAAAAAAAGTCCATTTCTTCCTTGTACGGATCCAGACAAAGCTCTAAAAAATATTAAACAACTTAAACAGCTCATTGAAAACCATTGGAATGAAGAAGTGGCAAGTTTGGCACTAAAAAATTTGAATGAAAATAAGCACTCAAAGCCAAAACTTTTACCTTTAACAAGCGACGTTGTGAAATTCCAAAAATTTGTAATGACAGAATGTCAAAACACGTGCAAAAAAATTAGTGAATATAAAGGCCAAGATATTAAAAAAGAATACAGACGCTTATCAGAATGTATACTAGCCTTTACAATATTGTTAAATCGTAAACGGGTAAGTGAAATTGACCATTTAAAACTTGAAACATATAGTAATAATGGATCTCAGAATCAACAAGAATTTTTAGAAAGTCTAACAGAACTAGAAAAAAATCTTACAAATAATTTTAAAAGAGTCGTAACGCTTGGGAAAGGTAGCAAACCTGTAGCGATTTTATTTTCTAAAGATATGCAAGGTTTTATTGAGATTTTGATTCGTCATCGAAGTTTATGCATATCTAATCAAAACGTTTATCTCTTTGCGAATCCAAATTCTGAAAACAGCTGTATAAATGGAACTAATACTCTTAAAAAACTAGCCGAACAAGCAGATTTTACTGATAAAAGTCTTTTTACATCAATCAGACTTAGAAAACAAATCGCCACTGTACTGCAAGTATTAAATATATCTGAAAGCGAAATGGAGCAGTTTGCCAGGTTCATGGGTCACACTAGAAAGACCCATGAAGAATTTTACAGGTATGAAATATTCACTTCAGGAAAAAACTCCATAATTAAAAAAAAAATTTAAATATTTTAAAATATCAAAATATTTATTACTTCAAATATTGTAACATGTCTATCGACCTGTTTCGATTTTACAGAATAAATCCTTTTAATTAGCGCTCGTCGTCACTAGCCACATCCAATTATAGTTCTGTGATCCCAAACTCTTCTACCCCGAACGTAAGACAATTGACGTTTGCCAACGGACGCTTCCATTTTTTGCACACCGCCACGTTAAACACCCCTTTTTGTTAACGACCACCGAAGGGGACACATCTTTCGCTATCTTTCATATCTCAAGTACCTATCTTATGAATTTTGCTGTGGTAAGTCCAAAATCATAATTTATAATTAATAAGCTTCTTCTAAAGTACTGTCTGATATAATTTTCGTATGCATTCTTTATTTTTTTACAGAGATAGACGAAATTAAATTCAACACGTGGTCATAAACTGTTCTTTTATACTAATATGGTAGTTTTAAGCCAAATATTCTTTTATAATTCAGTTTTACTTTTATACAAACATTTTCAAGCTTTTTCAGTTGCGAAATAACTCCTTTAATTATAAAATAACACTTTTATAAATTACCGTTAACCTATAAAATATTCTTTCGTAACGCCAGTGCCGGTTTCATATATTTCTTAAGCACGATATTTTTTCATATAACTAAATAAATAACTTATTGCTATCATTAGTTTCTTTCGGATCATTAGTATATTTTTTTATTTAGCCGATAATTGCTATTTTTACTGTTTTAACATGGGACATATAATGTTGGAAAGCTTTCAGTAAATTAAATCAATTTTTTGACTTTCAAATAACTGCCTTCCTTTTCTTTAACCTGAAAAGCTGACCAACATAATGTGCCATAACATTCAAGTTCCTACATATCCCTGATCCACTTGTACTTCTAGGTAAGCACAGCCTCTAGGCTAGGATAGAACCCGAGAATATAACCCTAGGCTAGAATATAACGCCGAGGATATAAACCGAAGAATTTAACCGGAGAATATAACCCCAAGAATATAGCCAAGGATAGAACCCCCAAACTACCGCCCTAGAACAGAACTCATCAGTTCGGATCAAGACCTGACTTCTTCTCCAGGAAACCAACTCCATATAAGCTAAGTACCTATAAAAGTACAAATTCCTCTATTAAATTCCGTTATTCATTTCCTGTGGCAGAATAAATTAAAATTTTGTTTTTAATTCTTTTTTTATTAAAATCCTCAAATATAAAAGTTGAGGGAGATATCGCCCGGGGTAATTTTTAGTATTTTTTATTATTAACTTTCATTTAAATTTTACAAGGCGTTTCTACCTTTTCCGCCTTAGTTTTCTTAGTCCTTTTTATCGTTAAAAAGGTAGTGGCGCCCTCAATTTTTACAACCCTTCTGTTATCCTTGTGCAGCATAAACTTGGGGCCGAATCACCCTTGAGAGGAGTCTCTAGCCGGAGCCCTTCGAGCTGGTGCCCTGTGAGGTACAGCATATACCGTTACAAATTGGCGCCCAGCTAAAAGCATACTTTTACCGTTACAATATTTTTTCAAAATTTTTATAATTCAACCAAAACGTTAGGGCGAATTCTTTGATCAAAGTTTTCATAAACCTTTTTTAATTAGTTTTTTATTTATGAATTGAAATTACGAGGGAACTTTTTGATATAATTAAATTTACTATAGGTAATTCAGTAGCACATGGGCTGTTGCTAATTTTGAAAATTACAGTTGCCCACCAGTTCTTCTATTTTTTTCGACTAAGCAATTACAATTATCGATTTGAATACAAGATTAAATTAATTAACTAGAACGTAAGACTCTTCTAGTTAAGCGTTTTAAAATATTATAGTATAACAATTTCTTAATCCAATAGTTTTTGATAGGCACCAGCTTAATTTTCTCCAACATAAATATTGAAACAAACCAAACACACAATTGAAAGTTTAAAGCTTCATTATTACGCCAGTGAAACGAAAATGGAGTATTTTCTGCTTCAAAAAATGTTTTTGGATTTAACCAAGGAATCCACACCTACATTTATGTATTCCCCAAAAGTAAACGACTGCTACCTACATTGAATTTCAAGAAAAAACATTTATATATTAAATGACATAAAATATTAAGGATATGTGCCGTTTTCTAATAAAATATTCAAAAGCACTTTCGAAATATTAATAAAAAATCTTAAGTTGTATCTTTAATACCTTGTATTTTCAATAAGAAGCATTTTAGACAATATGTAGTTTGAACATTTTCTTAAATGGCCGTTTACTTTTGGGATTTCTGTATTTGGTCATTTTAAATATATCACTCATTAGATAAAATAGTTTTGTTCAAATTACAGACTTCCGCAAGACCTTTACCAATTTGCAAAAGTCCCCAAAATACTACTTGCAGTTAATAGTGGAAAAGGATACATGTACAAAGGAAAAAATTTAGAAGACATTAATCTATCAGACATAGATTCAGAAGATGAAAATACCAATGGGAGTGATCTGATAACTTCTAATACACCAACATGTGCAAATAAATCTCAACCATTATCAAGAAGCATACAAACTGATGGTAAGTAAATGTTTTTTTTTTCATATCGATTCAAAATAAATGAATTTTGATATTTCATTTCAGATTTAATTAAGCCTTCAAATCTGGTAGCAGAAAAGGAGAAACCAGCCAGGACTTCATGGACAGAACTACAGAAGCGTACAGTTACTGATTTTTTTAAAGACCACATCAAAAATAAACGTGCTCCCAGAAAACATGAAGTGGAAGCTCTTATAATGAAAAATAAAAAACTTTTTGAAAACATAAATTGGACAAAAATAAAAGCTTACGTGTACAATTGCTATAAATAAAATATCTACTTTTTTATATTCGTATTATTAATACTGGTTGGTCTACCATCAAAACAGTGGTCTCTAGCATCTGAAGGGTAAAATATATTTGAACAAAAAATTAACACGACTATATGAAATTAAGGGACGCACAGGGACATTTTTAGATTTCTTGTAAAAAAAGGACTAGCAAGGAAATACAGAAATATAAACTTTCAAATAAATTTCAGTTAGTTATACTGACCCAAAATTTAATTATCAAAATTTTTATCGATATCATTTTAATGTCCTAAGGAACTGTAAATAGGGTTTTTTATACCTGAATCCAATGGGTAATTGAATAAAATGAAAAAAATTGAGTGTGAGAGAGGAATCGCAATTTTAAAGAGTGTGTCATGGAAATAAATGCTCGAAAAAGTAACGAAGTATTTATTATAATTTTTTTTTCTCATTTTAAATCTAATCTAACAGATTTTATATTTTTTTTACGGTATACAAGTGTAAATGGATTTTTCCGCACAAGATGTTTTCATTCATAATGTTAGTAGTTAGTCGGAGAGCTAATGACGAGATTGGAGAAGTAATTTTTGGCATTTTAAAATTTAAAAAAAATAGTAGGTATTTTATCAATTTCAATAAAATACTCTTCCCAAATTCGTCACCAGTTCTTAGGCGAATCTTGGAATTTCGTGGCATGTGTAATTCACCAAAAAGTCCACTCCTATAAAGTACGGATTATGAAAACTAATTTACCACATAAGGTTCGTTCCAACTGGCGATAGAACCGTTCTAGGTATCGTTCGCGCAAGTTTTGTATTTCTATCGCGTTCTAACTGATTATAATATCGTTCTTGGGACGGTACAAAAATTACCTTCTGGAAGTGGTGACAAAGTTAATGTGTCTAACCCTAATCGAGTGTGTGCACTATACAGTTAGTACGCAATACGATTCCAGACCGGTTCCTAAATACCAGTTGGAACGAACCTCTATTATCCATATTAGGGTGAGCCAAAAAACTAACTATAAATTCTCTAAAAAATTACCTTTGTGTCGATTTTTGTAAAGTTAAAAATTCGTATATTTAGTAGCCATGAATGTCAAAAAAAAGTCCTGAAAATGCATGTTTTCACTATTTTTCGACTTTCATGGCTCCTAAGTATACGTATTTTGGACTTTACAAAAATCGATCCCAAGATGAATTCTTAGAAAATTGAATGCCCTACAAGAATATACCAGGATTTTTTTTTATCTTAAACCGTTCAAAAGTTACAGCATTTTTAATGAAAAAAAATTTTTACGAGTGATTTAAATGGGAAATTTCAAATGGCTACCAACACCTTTTAAAATTGAGCTACAATATTTTTTCCGGCGGGAGAATTTTTTTTTCGGTATATAGGTCCATTCTAAGCCATACATTTGATAGGTTAGTTTTTTGGCTCACTTTAATCAATATAAACAACTTCTTCGAAAGGATTGTCGGACATCTTGGGTTATATATTTTCAAGCGAGATACCAGTGCATGTTGATCTTTCTCGCACAAATTGTTTTGCTTGACATTGGTAAACGTCCCGTCTTCTTCGACGTCTTGTTTTTTTTTTTGGCAACCGCAACCCACCAAAAAGTGTATTTCTATAAATTGCCGATTGGGAGAACTCGAAACCACAACTTGACTAAGTTCACATCCATATGGACAATTTCTTCGAAATGATTGTCGGACTTCTGTGAGGTAAGTACAGTCTTGCCTGTATACTTGATCAACACGCTGATAACGAGGTTTTGTTTTTCGCGAATATCTCCAAAACTATTTGAAATTTTGGAAGTGTGAATTTCCATTTTATAAAAATTACTCAATTAACAAAAGCATAAACAGTTGAGAAATTGCTGCAAAAATGTGTTACCAAAGAATTTGTTAATGGTACTTGAATTTTTTCGTTACCCAATATTTATATTTATCAAGTTAAACACATCTTTTTTGAGTGGGGATGCGAAACGTGCTGCGTTAGCGTAAATCATATCACTCGTTTTTAACCATATTTTCACCTTCTAATTAAAATCACAAAATAAAATAAATGAAATTTTTTTCGGGAAATTTCTTCCTCTTTCATGATCATTCTGTCGATTTCCAAAATTTGCAATAGTTTTGGAGATATTTGTGGAAAACAAAATCTCTGCTTTCATTTAAAAAAAATTGTTAATAACTTCTATAAATTTTTCGAGCGGATTTTCAATGTTTCCAAAAAGTTTCTAGAAACCTTTCCGAATCGACTGAGATCTTGATCATAAATTTCCCTGACGGCATACAGAAGTTCTTCAAAATGGTACATGTGAACTAGATTATCACATTTAGTTGATATCAGGTTCATAAACTTAATAAATCATTTAAATTTCGATTTCTGGTGAACATTTTTTTCATAGGGTTAGTTAAAAAAGTCTGGCATTGAAAACATTTCTAATAAAACAATGAAAACTCTACGATTCCATTTATCTATTTTTACATAGAGAATAATCGAGGAAATATTTGAATTTTCCTTTATTTAGAGATTGTTATTATTTATATTTGTTTCCAAGTATACCACGTTTTCAAATATTACAAAAAAAACTAAATTGCTATCGTAAATCAGCGTGCAAAATTTCAATGGTAAACTTCAAATTAAAACGGAAAAATGATTATGAATAAACATTATTATTCTTTAAAATGCTGGAGTGCTGAATACATTATTATTATTATTATAAACGTCTTTAAAAATCTGAAACACAAGGAATTACCGCCACTTCAAAATATCAAGATTTCTTGGTTTCACCCTTATTTTTAAATTCGGGTAAAACGTTTAAAATATGTCTACTGAAAAATTACTTACCTGTTTGAGTTACCGGATCAACTTCCATCAATCTATATCCTTGTGGAACCGCCTGCTCCAGAATTCGACGTGCCCTTTGCTTCATAGCAGCATCTACATTTTCAGTACAAGGCATATAGTCGATGCACTCCATTGTTTTGAAAATAAGAGCCGCTAACAAAATAATTTTGGCAATTTTTTGAGACATTATTTTTCAGATACAAACTCACATATCACCGTGAAGACACGACTTGAAATTATTGGCCAGCATACTTTTCAATTTCTTATCTCTTCATATTACTCATGGAAATCATAACACGATACCGGGCTAATGAAGATGCATATGACCCTTCCTTTCAATAAATGTGTATACCAATACGTATTCAAAGCGCGATCTGACGGCGAAAGTACCAAGTTTTTTGTATAATTTTGGGTGTAAAAGGGTCGCAGTACAGCCCAGGCAAAATTTTGTGAGGGGGGGTCCATAGTAATAGTATCACGAGTGGTGACTAAATACACTTAAATTTTTGTTTAGCCCGAGGTCGGGCTGAACAACTGTATTTCGGGCTAAGTAACATACCAATTGTATCTAGTATGGGCTGAACAATCACTACTTTATAAGTGTATGTGTATGTGTATGTGTATGTGTATGTGTATGTGTATGTGTATGTGTATGTGTATGTGTATGTGTATGTGTATGTGTATGTGTATGTGTATGTGTATGTGTATGTGTATGTGTATGTGTATGTGTATGTGTATGTGTATGTGTATGTGTATGTGTATGTGTATGTGTATGTGTATGTGTATGAGTATGTGTATGTGTATGTGTATGTGTATGTGTATGTGTATGTGTATGTGTATGTGTATGTGTATGTGTATGTGTACGTGTACGTGTACGTGTACGTGTACGTGTACGTGTACGTGTACGTGTACGTGTACGTGTACGTGTACGTGTACGTGTACGTGTACGTGTACGTGTACGTGTACGTGTACGTGTACGTGTACGTGTACGTGTACGTGTACGTGTACGTGTACGTGTACGTGTACGTGTACGTGTACGTGTACGTGTACGTGTACGTGTAAGTGTATGTGTATGTGTATGTGTATGTGTATGTGTATGTGTATGTGTATGTGTATGTGTATGTGTATGTGTATGTGTATGTGTATGTGTATGTGTATGTGTATGTGTATGTGTATGTGTATGTGTATGTGTATGTGTATGTGTATGTGTATGTGTATGTGTATGTGTATGTGTATGTGTATGTGTATGTGTATGTGTATGTGTATGTGTATGTGTATGTGTATGTGTATGTGTATGTGTATGTGTATGTGTATGTGTATGTGTATGTGTATGTGTATGTGTATGTGTATGTGTATGTGTATGTGTATGTGTATGTGTATGTGTATGTGTATGTGTATGTGTATGTGTATGTGTATGTGTATGTGTATGTGTATGTGTATGTGTATGTGTATGTGTATGTGTATGTGTATGTGTATGTGTATGTGTATGTGTATGTGTATGTGTATGTGTATGTGTATGTGTATGTGTATGTGTATGTGTATGTGTATGTGTATGTGTATGTGTATGTGTATGTGTATGTGTATGTGTATGTGTATGTGTATGTGTATGTGTATGTGTATGTGTATGTGTATGTGTATGTGTATGTGTATGTGTATGTGTATGTGTATGTGTATTACCATTAGGTATATTCGAGGCATACCAAGAATAGTTACTCAGAAAAAAAACTAAATTGTAAGGGTACCTCACGAAACTTGTCAGAAGAACTTACAATATATTATCAAAACGTTAGAGGTATTAGAACCAAACTTAGTGTTTTAGAACAAAATGTTACTACAACTAATTATGATGTGCTTGTGTTCACGGAGTCTTGGCTATGTGATGGTATCAGTAATGAAGAATTGGGACTGATTAATTACAACATATATCGAAGGGATCGCTCTTCCTTAACTAGTCACAAAGTAATTGGAGGGGGTGTTTTAATTGCGGTAAAAAAATGTTATTCGTCCAGATCTATTTTGTTACCACATTTTCACTTGGAGGAGCTATTTGTTGAAATTTGTACTTCAAAAGAACAATTCATATTAGGTACTGTTTATATTCCTCCAAATTCAAGTTTAATTTCATATGAGAACCACTGTATTAGTATTGAATCTGTATTTAACAACTTTCCTGATCATAAGTACATTCTTACAGGAGACTATAATTTGCCTAATAGTGAATGGCTTAATGATGAAAGAGGTGTCTATTGTACTAATGGTGATACTGTTTCCAATACTTTGGTCAATGTTTTTGGTTTTTATAACTTATTTCAGCTAAATAGAATCACGAATTGTATTGGTGTTTTGTTAGACTTAGTTTTGTCTAATGATAGTGAAAATATAACGGTTGATATTGCTAATGACTATATACTGCCTTGTGATCGTTATCATCCCGCATTATCGATCTCTGTATCTACTAATGATATTCTGCCTGAACTTCAGTATGATAGTTTTTCTTACAATTTTATGAGAGGAGATTATATTAATCTCAATTTATTTCTTGCTGGTATCTCATGGGATAACATATTTGATATATGCAGTGATATTAATGAAGCTGCAGAACTATTTTACTCTATATTACATTATGGTATTGACCGCTCGATTCCACAAATAAGATTAAAAAATCCCAAATTTCCTCGTTGGATGAGTAGTGATCTGAAATCACTAATATGTAAGAAAAAAATCGCTCATAAAATGTATAAAGAGAGTAATACTTGGGAAGATTACTTAATATTTTCTTCGTTGAGAACCCAATGCAAAGATATGAGCAAGGCTTGCCATGATTCGTATATTAGACAAGCTGAATTCAGAATTAATTCAAATGTAAAGCACTTTTGGAATTTTGTAAACAGCAAACGCAAGAATATCTGTTTACCAAACACTATGTTTCATGGAAATACAGTTATCAATGATGGAGCGGATATAGTTAACAGTTTTGCACATTTTTTTCAAAACAATTATAAATCAAATGATGATGGTTTAGTGCCCACAGTCTTAGAATATGAAAAAACATTAAATATAAATTCTTGTAATGTAACTACTGAAATTATATTTGAAAAATTAGCTAGTCTAGACATTTTTAAAGGCTCAGGACCTGATGGAATTCCAGCGATACTGTTAAAAAAATGTAGGTGTACTTTAACCCGTCCCTTGTATATTTTGTTTTCTCTTTCACTTAATTCAGGTATTTGTCCCAGTGTCTGGAAATCTAGTTTTATTACTCCTATACATAAATCTGGTGATAGAAGTAATATTTCTAATTACAGACCGATAAGTATTCTTTCTTGTATACCCAAAATATTAGAGAGTATAATATGTGATTCTATTAAATTACCTTTATGTAATATACTTATTGAAGAACAGCATGGTTTCATATCTGGTAGATCTACATCGACTAATCTTTTGATATTTACTCAATACATATCTGATGCTTTGGAGAATAAACAACAAATAGATGCTGTTTATACAGACTTTTCCAAGGCATTTGATACAGTTAATCATAGATTGTTGTGTAATAAACTACATGCTATTGGGTTTGAAGGCAATATGTTTAAGTGGTTGTGTAGCTACCTTACTAACAGAGTTCAGTTTGTTAAGATTAAAATTTTTTTATCTCGTCAAATTTCCGTAACATCTGGTGTTCCCCAAGGAAGCCACCTAGGACCTTATCTTTTTAATATATTTGTTAATGATATTAAATCTCAAATAATCAACTCTAAATTTCTCTTATTTGCTGATGATTTGAAAATTTATAGTACTGTTGATTCCATATCTGATTGTGATAGAATACAGATTGATCTTAATAAAATAATGGAATGGTGTAGTGAAAACCAAATGAGCATTAATGTTAGCAAATGTCAATCTATTAGTTTTTCTAGGAGATTTAACAACGTATCATATAACTACAACTTAAATGGGGAACCACTTCAAGCAGTATCTAGTTTAAGGGATCTAGGTGTGCAACTAGATTCTAAATTAAATTTCACAAACCATTTTGAGTTTATAAATAACCAGGCTTTCAAAATGTTAGGCTTCATTATTAGAACTTCAAGATGTTTGCAAGATATTAATTCTATCAGACTAATTTATATTTCATTAGTTAGATCTGTGCTTGAATACTGCTCAGTTGTTTGGTCACCCACATATGAAATCCATATTGCCAATCTTGAAAAAGTTCAAAATAAGTTCATTAGGTATTTAAGTTTCAAATTGCACAGGCCGTTGAGTGATCACCCGTATTCCGAAATTAGAAACACATTTAACCTTCCAAAATTATCTCTTAGACGAACATATGCGGATATTATGTTTTTACATAAATTGTTGAATTCTAGAATAAATTGTAGTGATTTGTTGTATTTAATTGATTTTTATGTTCCTTCTAGATTCACTAGAATCTCTCAAAATTTTGCAATTAAATTTCATCGATGCAATTTCGGTAAACACTCTCCACTGAGTAGAATAATTTTGAATGGGAACAAAATAGATTTGGATTTATTTTTAGGTGCATCGGAGAATGTTTGCAGGCAATGTATTAAAAGAATTTTGTTACGATAGTATTTCTTCATTTTGTCTTGTTACGGTATTTTAATTTTTTTTTTTTTTAATATTTTTATATATTTTTGTGTCCATATGTTCTTTATTTTTTATTTTTATCATTATCTATATTACCTTTTACTGCTGCTTTTTGCTTAACACTTAGCTATCATAATACTTTGTAAAATATAATTGTAATTGGGTTGTACCCGTAAATAAATAAATAAATAAATGTGTATGTGTATGTGTATGTGTATGTGTATGTATATGTGTATGTGTATGTGTATGTGTATGTGTATGTGTATGTGTATGTGTATGTGTATGTGTATGTGTATGTGTATGTGTATGTGTATGTGTATGTGTATGTGTATGTGTATGTGTGTGTTGGTATTGGGCGTTATAAAATATTGAAATCTCTGGGGGCCTCAGAAAAAGAGACAGAGAGGTCAATTGACCTCGCATTCTATATTTAAATTATCTATGCTGGTATTACAATTCTGTCAGCGTTATTAATGAAATCCTTAATGAGGCCTCACTATAAATTTTATCTTTGATGGCTGGACAGCAACTTCAGAATATTAAGTGTTTATGAAATTTAAAAAAATCAGGACCGGCGCCGCGCAGTCAAATACAACAATAACTCAACAATAAAAAAATACTCCGCTAATGTCCTATTGGCGCATGATTCGTGCGTCACACAACGTCGTAGCGTTTCCAGCGTACCTCTTCTCCCCCCATACACCTCGCAGCACAATATTCTGATACCCAACACTATTTTAATTTTCATAGATCCCCTGATGCCGGTCCTGGTGGCCTAGAACCCGTGTTGCTTATCTACTATGACCGTTTACCAATCACAAAGAACGTACCCAGGTAACCAGCTGACTAAACATCACGTCGTAGCGACGTCATTATTTGGTGATATTTGGTTACAGACGTCATAGGTCAGTGTATAGACGTTGGTACGACGTCGATGTAATGACGTCTTATGAACGACGTCGGTATAACGTCTGTTTTTTAACTTTGATAAAAAGTTATTTGGAAATAATTTAAGTTATAAATTTTAATACACACCTTTTCGAAAAAATGTGAGCCAAAGACGATTTGATTTGGCCGTCCAACACGGTGTGTTCACAGTATACCAGCGATAGAAATACATATCGTATCACACACACGTTCTCTTACGGATGCAAATTTCGACACAATTTTTTCCCTACCACGGTATATATATGATTTAAATAGGTCTACTACATGCTGACTGATTTGTATCCTACATAATTTATTTTATTAGATAGTATCTACATTCGTGATTAATTCTGATTTGTTTAAATCTCCCGCTTCATTGTATTCATTCCTCGTCATGTCATTGGCGTTTTCCGTTATTGGTTGTTGATGACAAGTGAATGTCTGTGGCGAGAGTGAAGGTTGTTCAATGTTCATCTATCTATGCAAACAACGACAAAAACACGTGAATTGTGCAAGTTGTGGGTGTTTCGTAAGAGAGTTATCCGACGAATTAGAAAGAAAAGTAAGTATTCTAAGATTTATATTAAGAAATACAATATCAAACATTCTAGTATGCTCATCCTTAATAAAATAGACAGAAATGAAAAATCATAATCACCTTTGAAAGATGGATACCTACCGGTTACTTTATTATTAAGCAATGAGGGCTGGTAAAAAATCAATTTTATTGTGTTTTTGTTGTTTTACAAGTATATTGGATTGACGTTAGTACAGTATATTTTACAAAAAAGTATAAATACTAATGAGTGATAAATTAGATTGTACGGGATTTGCTCCGAGATTTCTTAAGAATTTTTGTTTAGATGTACAATGTACATGTTGATTGTATTGACCAATAAAGCATTTCAGTATGTCCTCTATTTTATAGAGAGGTTCTAGATTGATATATTATAAACCATCTTCCTGCTTTCACTGATTTGGACAATTATCCATGTAGTATAACATTATATGGTCTTTTATAGTAAGAACTATTTTTTAATTCCCTATTTTGTCCTAGAAATTATGTAGGTACCTGCTTAAATTTTCTCAGTAATAATTCCAACTTATGTAATTTGTAGGAATTGATTGAAAATATCCAATTCTAGTACCTATGTCAATTTATAAAATAATTGAGTTTTCTGACAATGGAGGGGTGGCTGTGGTTTTATCTAACTGGATGACACCCAGAAAAACAGAAGTTTTCTGGCCACCTTATAAAGATCAATTATCTTTTCGCCGGGCTCTACAATGTCAGGAATCCACAGGAGATTCTTGGAAGCTTTACCAAGTTGCCCGAGTATTCAGTGAAACAGGTAGATCACATTTTAAATATTTGAGCTATTAATACTATTATGGTACTAGTACAGATGTTGAAAACTTTACTGAAATTTCTTGCACAAATAGTAAAATGCATGAAAACGTTTCTAAAAAAGGGGGGGCTCCCGTAAATATTTTCTCATTGACAGATATGTTTTTTGTTTCCAATTATTTCAGACTGTTTGGAAGTGGCCTATAAAAAGGCAAAAAAAGCTGAAGAGACATCAAACTTAGAAAGTGATCAAGATGATGATATCCCACCAAAAAAACGGAAAATAAATTTACCAAAAAGGCATATTTATTCCAGTGATGATGAAGAACAACAGTCTGAGCATAAACGACCTCCAAGAATTTTACTGAAACAAAAATCGGGTATGTATTGTAGGGTGGTTTAAAAGTATGCTCCTAATAATGTCTGTAGGGTATTCTAATAATATATTATTAATTAATTATTGTCATATAGTTTTTACCCAGTACAAAAATTTATTATTTAGTAAATCCGACTTTTTTGAAAATTGAACTGTCTAAACAATTGATTTTTGACTGAATTTGCTTAACCCTGAACAGATTTTTAACTATGAAAAGGGAAACTGTTTCATTTATTGCATCCTAATATTTTACCTCTTTACAGTTGCCATTTGTTCAGCTCCAAATAGTCAAGATAAAATAATAAATCAATCTGAACCAAAAAATACCACACCTAAAAATATACCATTATTGAGGCAGACAAATTCTCAAACAGGTCAGTAGAAATTGGATTCTAGGATAAAAATAAATACATAAAACTTATAATTTTTCTGTTTTTAAATATTTACACACTACTGCATGAGTATTTCACTTTACACTTATTACATTGTCTCAAGTATAATAATTAAGAGTTTTTTGTCCTGTTGGTAGTCAAAGACATTATCTAAAGAAATAATTGGGAAATCAGTGATCAACTAAATGAGTATAAAGCTGTTCCCAACAATTTTTTTAACAATTTTTTTAGTCTGACCAGTTCATTTAATCCTTATTAATTTTTTAGTACTTTTCCCGGAAGCACCTTCCAACACCCACTCAGAAGAAAATATAGCTAGTAGCAAACCAGAAAAAGGTACATATATATATTGTATGGTTAATAGTAATTATGTACAAAAATTTTTTAATGAATATCTTACATATAAAACAAAATTGTGGTGACCAAGTTTAAAATTCCATTTTTTTAGATTCAGTCATACATTATCTAGCATCTTTAAAAGAACAAAATAAAGAAATCTTAAGTATCTTGAAAAAAATACAGGGAAAAGTATTTGCAGCTGAGGAAGATAACAGCAAATTTTTTAATCTCCCAGTAACTAGCCTTGAAGACCTCCAAGCGTTGGAGGATAGTTTGGACGATGAAAAGCTTAAAAAACTGGTAAGTGCCCTTACGAAAAATTATGTATCAAGTTAGTAGTGTAATTATGTCAAGAAATTAAGCATTTTAAACTTGTTGTACTAAATTTGGAGGAGATGGAGCTACGAACAGAACAAACAGAATTTTGAAAGAATTGATTCCAGATAATGTAGCATGCTGCTACAGTTTCTATGGTAAAAGAGCTGACAAAAAATCCTTTTGCAACCTAAAACTGAGGAGAGTTATAGTAGGTATGTTGCACACACATTGTATGGGGAATCATTTTCATTTATAGAGGGTTTTATTAACTAAAAAATTATTGCATGTTGTCTTTTGAAATTTTTCTAGAAGAATAGGCCTGTCTAATTGTTATTATACAAGGTTTGATAGACAAACAGCTTGTTGTGCTATCAAAAAATAACAAGTCCTCATTTTTGAATATAGATTACATAGACTTTTGTTGTTTGAATTAAACTTCGTATATCACACTTCAGATCACCCTGTATATACATATATGTTTGAATAGATAACTACCTAATATTAATTTACATTAACTTCCTATTTTCACTGCTTCAAACAAATCTTAGTCATAAATAAATGTTAATTAACTTTGCAGATGCTGTTAAAGTGTGCCCACTAGCTACAGATTTTGAAGTTGAGGGCTGCATTAAAGTTTGGCTTAAACATGCTCCTCAGCGTCTCAGAACAAAAATGGCGAAGGAGAATAACAACGAACATGTTTGATTAGAAAAACAACGTTTTTGTTTCTATCTGTTTGCATTTGAGTTTCCAAGATCTACAATGTCAGTTAAGGGTTTTAATAAGTTTATTTTGGTTCATTTAAATGGAGATAGATTTGTTTCACAATAAAAAAATGTTTAAAAAAAAGAAGCTAGAGGAAATTGTAGGTCCACGACAGTTTTTTAGAAGAGTTTCTAGAGCTAGTAGGGACATCATAATCTCCAATAGTAACAGATCTGATGCCAGTTGTAGCAATGATCATGAATCTCAAAGTTATGAAAATGCAGGCTTTGTAGTTAATGAAAAGACAGTAACACAGCCGTTAAAAATACCGGACAAAACTATCATTGCACATGGTGTGACGTCTTTTTACCTACCCTTTGGATTTTACCAACAGGGCACGCCACTTTTGACACCCTCGACAACTTACACTTTCTCGGGCGCCAGATTTTTAGCGTGGTTAACTCCACGGCCCCTTGACTTCAATCGTCAAGAGTTCCAGGTAGCCTCAGATGGAGGTACGGTAATTTCCAGGGGTCTAGTTATATCCCAATCCGGCCGGGGTAGTGGTCTTTGTTGTTCCTGAAACAAAAGTTTACCCTCCTGGTCCACGATGCGGGAAAGCTAAATTCGTGCAGCTAAGCGCCTACTCTACTTATAGGGAAACTCTACACTCTACAGCAGGTCAGAAAAACACATAGGTTCAGTTAAGTTTTATTACACCTACCCTCAATAGTATATACAATGGTTGTGGCTGCCTGAAGCCGTTATAATATTAATAATAAAAAACACTATTATACAAGAAAAAGCGTCAATACTCTGGTATCCAAAAGCACAAATATATAAGCAAACTAGAGGTACAATTAACATGCGCAAGTTAGAGACGAAGCGGGCAGGACATAAGCAAGAGAGGTTTATAAGTTTAACAATGGTTTTATACAGAAAATAAACGGTGACATCAAACTTAAATGTTAGGGGTCTTTTCGCTAAACAGCTTGATAATTAAATAAATACACCGGATAATATGTTATTAAATGTGCCATCACTTTTGATGCACCCGGTAGGTAGAATAATTAGTAATACTAAAACTTTACATTTGGTGGGATCCGGAAAAAGAATACGAAAGGTTTTCCGGTTCGGGAATTATAAAAATGTCAAAGAAGCTTTATACGGGAGTGCCACAGGATCCGGTCCTTGAATTAAAATATCAAAGGGCCCTGGCCAGACGCCTGGCACCCCTCAAGATTTCAATTAGAACGGCTTTGCGAATTAAAAGATCAAGGAGCCCTGGCCAGACGCCTGGCACTCCTCAATATTTCAATCGGGACGGAATTTGGAAATCGGGAGTAAATATTAAAGGGATTTGTTCTCAAACTAAAATATCGAAGAAGCTTTATACGGGAAGGCTACAGGATCCGGTCCTTGAATTAAAATATCAAAGGGCCCTGGCCAGACGCCTGGCACCCCTCAAGATTTCAACTAGGACGGCTTTACGAATCAAAAGATCAAGGAGCCCTGGCCAGACGCCTGGCACTCCTCAATATTTTAAATCGGGACGGGATTAGAAATCGGGAGTAAATATTAAAGGGGTTTGTTCTTAAACCAAAATATCGAAGGGCCCTGGCCAGACGCCTGGCACCCCTCAAGTTTTCAATTTAGAACGGCTTTATGAATTAAAAGATCAAGGAGCCCTGGCCAAACGCCTGGCACTCCTCAATATTTTAAATCGGGACGGGATTGGAAATCGGGAATAAATATCAAAGGATTTTCAAGAGGAAATTATACTTGAGTTCGGAAATATTTGTTAGGAAACGGCACTACTGATTCTTACTGTAAAATATAATTTTAATACAATGGAATAAACTTTATTTATTAAGGATTGAAAAGACCGCCTATTTTAAATGTAAATAGTTTCCAATTAATTCTTACCTTCGCAGCAACGGTTTCAACTTTTATCAAATAAAAGTAAATTACTAAAACAGAAAAATCAAAAAGGCAAACTGCAAAAAAAAAAATGAGAAATATTAAAACAACAACAATAAAAAAACGGCAGACGGATCGTTGAACGGTAGCTAGCTTGCTTCAGCCGTGGCCAGGTAGAACTTAACTTTCGACTCTCTGACTCTCAGGGCTTCGTCTCCCTATCCCCCTCTCTCGACCAGCTTGACCTGCGCGCTACCTACTCTATAGTTAGTGGCAGTGGGGAAACATGAATTTTCGAACCGCAGCGCGGTGAACGTACAATTTTTATTTCAAAACCTGGAGAGAATATTTAATATTTAAATTATTTTACACATATTCGGAGGGTATAACGGGTTATAAACAATATTTACTGGCTAATTATATTTAAAACAAAATAATTCTGAACGGATGAAAAAAACCTCGTTACATCCCCCCCTTACTTCGGTAAAAAAAAAATTAAAGGACGCAAGAATCGCTTTCGTGCTTTACATTTTTTTTTTTTTTTTTTGACCTACTACCTATGAAACAAATATAATAGTATTACAAAATTTCTTAAAACTAAAAGCAGTCTATGTGCCGGAATTATCCGGACTTTATTTGATGTAGTCGTGGTTAGAGTCGGTAGCTTCTGCTACGAACTCCGGAGCTTGGTCCAAATCCTCGGACTCTGATATTTTGGTGCAGGCGGGAGTATCTTTCGGGTAGGCGGTTGGTTGCCGGTAGTGATGACATGGAACAACTACATAAGTCGCATTGTACACCCTTCTCCTGGGTTGCCCGTCGTGGACGGGAATTAGAACGGGATACTAGGTGAGCCTGAACGGCTACGGACTTCATCGGTCTCATTACTCGGGAACGGTCGGTAGTCCGGTCACATGGACAGTCTCGGGACATTTTCCCTACTCTCCCACATCGGGAGCAGAATATGATAGCTCGACGCGTACAATCATGTCGGTGGTGGCCAGATGTTCCACATCTCCAACAAAGGCCATTGGTGATGCATATGAAGCTCCCCGACTCCGGGTGGCTTCGCTTCCTTTTGGTTCGCGGAGAAAGAACATCGGACTGGGAATAGCCAGCTTTCTGCTGCTGCTGTATCCGGGGAACTTCAACTGTTTCGTTAATTTCTTCTGAGACCCTTTTCACGGGCGCCAAATTTGTGATACGCGTGGATAAACCCTCCGCATCATCTGATAGACTATCGGCGGTGTCGTAAAAACTCAACACTTCATAGGATGACTCTGACTCGGGATCCATTTTCCTCTGTTGTGACGGTTTGTACTTCTGGCATTGTAAACATCGGCGAACGTGCTTGGTGATGTCTCGAAACATTCCAGGCCAATAGTACGACTTAGCAATACGGGTGATAGTCTTAGCAATTCCCAGATGCCCTGCATTAGGAGCGTCATGATTCTCTTGGAGGACTCGGGTTCTGTCGGATTTTGCTATGCACAGTTTCCATGGATCACTCATCTCAGGTTCTCTTAAATCATTTATATCCCAAAAATGACGGTACAAACGGCCTTCTTTGATGCAGTAGTCAGGGAACTTGTCTGGTTCCTTCAGGACTTCTTCCTTTTTATTTCGGTACCATGAACATTCGGTGGGTACATCGGTCAGACAGAGTACAGATGGTGGGTCGGCCTCGGCGGTCATTGGAAGCGGATTTCTGGACAGGGCGTCGGCAACACGGTTTAGAGCACCTTTACGATACTGTATCTCGAAGTCATATTGTTGCAGAAAGATACTCCATCGCGCTAAGCGTCCGGACGGACTAGCTATGGAATGTAACCATCTAAGGGACTGATGATCGGTAACAACCGTGAAATGGTAGCCCTCTAAATAAGGACGCATCTTTTCAATCCCCCATACAATGGCAAGACATTCTTTTTCTGTGACGGAGTAATTCTTCTCGGCAGGACTCAAAGTGCATAAGCATAAGCTACGACGTGTTCATGTCCATCCTTCTGCTGGGTAAGGGCTATTCCTAACCCATACTCGGAGGCATCGGTCTGTAGAGTGAACGGTATACTGAAATCGGGACAGCTTAATACAGGAGCCTCTGATAGACAAGTTTTAATTTTAGTGAAAGCGGTTTCTTGATCTTCAGTCCATTTCCATCGCTGAGATTTGCGAAGCAACTTTGTTAACGGAGCAACATTCTGTGAAAAGGACGGAACAAATCTTCTATACCATGAGGCAACTCCCAAAAATCTCCTCAATTCCCGGACATTCTTTGGGGCAGCAAACTTTACTATGCTTTCTACCTTTTCGGGATCGGTACGGATTCCATCTCCAGTAATGACATGGCCCAAATACTTCATAGATGGCAAACAGAAATGACATTTTTCCGGATTCAATTTTAGTTGTGCTCCTCGTAGTCGACGGAACACTTCAGATAAATTTTCCAAGTGTTGATCAAACGTTTCCCCCAGAACGATGATGTCATCCAGATATGCAAATGCGTAAGGGTCCAAATCCGGACCTATTAACTGATCAACCAGTCTCTGGAATGTGGCTGGTGCGGAGTGTAAGCCAAATGGAAGAACCGTGAATTGAAACAATCCACGTCCCGGTGCGGTGAAGGCGGTGATGGGTTTGCTTTCGGGTGTTAACGGAACTTGCCAATACCCACTCTTCAGATCTAAACTGGAAATATATTTGGCTTTTCGCAGCTTATCCAGGATAGCATTGATAAATGGAAGCGGGTAGGCATCCTTCATGGTAACCTCATTAACTTTACGAAAATCAATGCAGAAGCGGTTTTTCCCATCTTTCTTCTTCACGATAACAATCGGAGAACTCCACGGACTTGTAGAGGGCTCTATTACTCCTTCTTTCAGCATGGCGTCTATTTCAGTATTGCAAATTTCTTGCATTTTCGGATTCTGAGGTCGGTATCTCTGTTTGATCGGACGGGGTTGTAGCAGACGGATTTCATGCTCAACTAGTGTCGTTGGACCTTGAATCTTCTCAAACCTTGGCAACTCACGGCTTAGGAAAATGTTCAGTCTATCTGTCTGTTCTTTTGATAAATTCCTTTCCAAAATTGGCGTTATTGTTTCCAGCGGACATCCTATATAACTAAAATTCTCGTCATCCCCTAAATCTTCCCGGGAGAACGCAGATAATTTAGAAACGGGTTGCTCCTCATCGACCCCTAACACCAGGGAGGACGCAGAGACTTCGGTAACAAATTGCTCCTTGTTAACCCCTAACTCCAGGGAAAACGCAGAGACTTCGGAAACAAGTTGCTCCTTGTCAACCCCTAACCCCAGGGAAGACGTAGAGACTTCAGAAACAGAGTTTTCTTCAACAACCCCTAACAGCACCGGGGAAGAATCAGAAGTTTTGACAACGGACTGCTCCTTGTCAACCCCTAACAACTCCGGGGTAGACGCAGAGACTTCAACAATAGATTCTTCTTCATTAACCCCTAACAGCACCGGGGAAAACTTAGAAATTTTAACAACAGATTGCTCCTTGTCCACCCCTAACAACTCCGGGGAAGACGCAGAGACTTCAGAAACAAATTGCTCCTTGTTAACCCCTAACTCCAGGGAAAACGCAGAGACTTCGGAAACAAGTTGCTCCTTGTCAACCCCTAACACCAGGGAAGACGCGGAGACTTCAGAAACAGACAGGCTTCGAGAACAGTGGTCTTCAGCAAAACGATGGTTGGTTTCTTCCTTACATATTATCGGTACAGCGGCATCGATTTCTTTCATGGCTGTGTTCACTTTCTCCAATATTCCAACAGGACTTGCTAATGATGAACGCCTTACTAGTTCATTATTGATATATATATTTCCAGTTCCTAACTCCAAACGGAAATTATATTTTCGGAGAACATCGTGTCCTAAAACAATATCGGTTATCAGACCAGGGAAATGTTCGAACGGTCCTTCCATAATGACGTCCTGGGTCTTCAATTTTAGCTCATAAGAGTCGGTGATAGAGACCAAATTTCCATTAGCTAAACGTGCCCTCGTAGCTTGACGGGTGGTGGTTTGCTTTCTTTGGGAAAATGTCTTAGCTATCTGATCACCGATGTATGATTTCGCCGCTCCGGTATCTAACAGGCCTTTGTACTTGCGATTCTCAATTTCGACGTCGATGTGCGGTCGGAAATCGGTCATTTCTTCTGGTACTTCAGCATGAGACGCAATTATTTGCGGAAGCTGTGTCGGCCTCTCCTCGGGACAGCTTCGCATTAGTTTTCCTGCCTCCCGCAGGAACAATCTCTGGAAAATACTCCTTCCTTATGGCAACGGGAACAGAATATCTTCTGAGGGTTCTGACAATTGTTTCGGTAGTGTCCAGATTCTCCGCAGCGGAAACAGATTGGTTGCCGGGAAGATGAGCCGGACGGTTGATTGGTAGTATCATGTGGCGGACGGCGAGGAGTACCGGATGATGTCGGTTGGCTGGTACCGGGAATGGGCTCTCTGTACGAACCAGGATTCGAGTTATGGGACGTTCCATATCTGGGTGTATTCATCGGCTGCGGACGGGTTGATCCACGGTTCGGTCCACTGTGGCTGGGTACATTCTGGAGTTCTTTTCTAAGAAGCTCATATTCCCTTACCACTTGACAAAATGTGGAGAAGTCATCAAAGTCCCCTTTTCGAATTTGCAGACGATATTCGGGCAAAAGGTTACGGTACAACCATGCTAACTGTTGTTCAGGAGTTAGCTTCCCATGTCTTCGCATGAGAGTTTGTAGTTCGGTCATGTAGGTAGCCACGGACTCATTTCTCCTTTGTAGACGTCGGCCAATCTCGGCTTCTAAGTCAACTTCATAGTTGACGGGATAGAAGAAAATTCGGAAATCGCTTTCAAAATCGTTCCAGCTGGTATATCTACTTCGGTTGTTTCGGTACCATAATGCGGGTTCGCCGGACAGCAATTCCGGCAAAACAGGAAGCAAATTGTCTTTCTGGACATTCTTTGCCGTACATATTTCTTCAATCCTTTCTATAAACGCGGCAGGATCTCCTCGATTTCCAAAGCACACCTTCCAATCGTGTACGTTTATCGGTGGAGTTGCCATCGCGGTCGGATATTCCACAGGTTCCTCTTGGTCTATAGCGGTTCGGGGAGCAATATTCCTTCGTCTCAAAAAGTTGACGAGTCTTTTCCGTTTGTTAGGAACGGTTCCAGCAACCGATAAATTTCTCTCTTTTAATTCGATCGTAAGACCCTCGTTTTTCAGTAAATATACCCAACTTACTCGATGGTCTGTAACTTCTTCCACGGAACTTACGGTCGGTAGTTGGGACGGTACCAAAATATCAGATTCGGAGTTTTCCGCTCCTCCTTGGTCAAACAGATGGGCCAAGTCAATATTTTCAGAGTTTTCTCCAGACATAAACGGCTATTTCGGCTAGACAGTGGTAACTAGTTCGGTTTGTATGTCTAACTCAACTCTCCTCTTCTTCTTCAATCTTCGCAGCTTCGCAAAACAGTCTTCGCAGCACAAGAAAACAGTTTTACCATAGTCCTTACACCTTCGCAAAAAAAAACAAAAAAAAATACAAATAAACAAGCTATAAATATAACAATCACGTCCCTGCTCGGGCGCCAAATTTGTGACGTCTTTTTACCTACCCTTTGGATTTTACCAACAGGGCACGCCACTTTTGACACCCTCGACAACTTACACTTTCTCGGGCGCCAGATTTTTAGCGTGGTTAACTCCACGGCCCCTTGACTTCAATCGTCAAGAGTTCCAGGTAGCCTCAGATGGAGGTACGGTAATTTCCAGGGGTCTAGTTATATCCCAATCCGGCCGGGGTAGTGGTCTTTGTTGTTCCTGAAACAAAAGTTTACCCTCCTGGTCCACGATGCGGGAAAGCTAAATTCGTGCAGCTAAGCGCCTACTCTACTTATAGGGAAACTCTACACTCTACAGCAGGTCAGAAAAACACATAGGTTCAGTTAAGTTTTATTACACCTACCCTCAATAGTATATACAATGGTTGTGGCTGCCTGAAGCCGTTATAATATTAATAATAAAAAACACTATTATACAAGAAAAAGCGTCAATACTCTGGTATCCAAAAGCACAAATATATAAGCAAACTAGAGGTACAATTAACATGCGCAAGTTAGAGACGAAGCGGGCAGGACATAAGCAAGAGAGGTTTATAAGTTTAACAATGGTTTTATACAGAAAATAAACGGTGACATCAAACTTAAATGTTAGGGGTCTTTTCGCTAAACAGGTTGATAATTAAATAAATACACCGGATAATATGTTATTAAATGTGCCATCACTTTTGATGCACCCGGTAGGTAGAATAATTAGTAATACTAAAACTTTACATTTGGTGGGATCCGGAAAAAGAATACGAAAGGTTTTCCGGTTCGGGAATTATAAAAATGTCAAAGAAGCTTTATACGGGAGTGCCACAGGATCCGGTCCTTGAATTAAAATATCAAAGGGCCCTGGCCAGACGCCTGGCACCCCTCAAGATTTCAATTAGAACGGCTTTGCGAATTAAAAGATCAAGGAGCCCTGGCCAGACGCCTGGCACTCCTCAATATTTCAATCGGGACGGAATTTGGAAATCGGGAGTAAATATTAAAGGGATTTGTTCTCAAACTAAAATATCGAAGAAGCTTTATACGGGAAGGCTACAGGATCCGGTCCTTGAATTAAAATATCAAAGGGCCCTGGCCAGACGCCTGGCACCCCTCAAGATTTCAACTAGGACGGCTTTACGAATCAAAAGATCAAGGAGCCCTGGCCAGACGCCTGGCACTCCTCAATATTTTAAATCGGGACGGGATTAGAAATCGGGAGTAAATATTAAAGGGGTTTGTTCTTAAACCAAAATATCGAAGGGCCCTGGCCAGACGCCTGGCACCCCTCAAGTTTTCAATTTAGAACGGCTTTATGAATTAAAAGATCAAGGAGCCCTGGCCAAACGCCTGGCACTCCTCAATATTTTAAATCGGGACGGGATTGGAAATCGGGAATAAATATCAAAGGATTTTCAAGAGGAAATTATACTTGAGTTCGGAAATATTTGTTAGGAAACGGCACTACTGATTCTTACTGTAAAATATAATTTTAATACAATGGAATAAACTTTATTTATTAAGGATTGAAAAGACCGCCTATTTTAAATGTAAATAGTTTCCAATTAATTCTTACCTTCGCAGCAACGGTTTCAACTTTTATCAAATAAAAGTAAATTACTAAAACAGAAAAATCAAAAAGGCAAACTGCAAAAAAAAAAATGAGAAATATTAAAACAACAACAATAAAAAAACGGCAGACGGATCGTTGAACGGTAGCTAGCTTGCTTCAGCCGTGGCCAGGTAGAACTTAACTTTCGACTCTCTGACTCTCAGGGCTTCGTCTCCCTATCCCCCTCTCTCGACCAGCTTGACCTGCGCGCTACCTACTCTATAGTTAGTGGCAGTGGGGAAACATGAATTTTCGAACCGCAGCGCGGTGAACGTACAATTTTTATTTCAAAACCTGGAGAGAATATTTAATATTTAAATTATTTTACACATATTCGGAGGGTATAACGGGTTATAAACAATATTTACTGGCTAATTATATTTAAAACAAAATAATTCTGAACGGATGAAAAAAACCTCGTTACAATGGTGATGATGAGAATCTTGAAGTGGCTGATCTAATGTCTTTTGAATTTACTGGTAATGCAATTATCGATGTTCCCAATTCAGTAGCAACTAGTGAACCATTAGAGTCAACTTTGCAAGATAAACTAACTATGTGGACATTAGAAGAGAAAGTTTCGCATTCGGCAGTGACCAAGCTGTTGCATATATTACATACTTATCATCCTTCTCTTCCCTTTGATTGTAGGACACTTTTAAAAACCCCTCGTCAAATACCAGTTAAAGTTTTATCAGATGGTGAGTATGTTCACTTTAGTTTAAAAAATACCCTGTATAAAATTTTGGAAAACAGCAGTATAACTATTCCAAATCCAATTAAAATCTGTTTTAATGTGGATGGATTGCCATTGTTCCGTAGCTCTAATAAACAATTCTGGCCTATTTTAGGTATTATAAAAGACGTTAAATGTGATCCTTTCGTTATTGGAATCTATTGTGGTGCACATAAACCCAGCCCTTTGGATTCTTTCCTTGAAGATTTTATATCTGACCTTCAAGAACTTTTAACTGTAGGAATAACACATAGTAATGTTCACTATGCTATTAAAATACACAGCTTTGTGTGTGATGCACCTGCGAAAGCATATTTAAAGTGCACTAAATCACACACAGGATATTCGTCTTGTGATAAGTGCACGGAATATGGTAATTACATAGATGGGAGGGTGGTTCTAATTAGCACCAATTCTGCTAAACGAACCGACGCGACGTTTTCTGCGATGGTAGATGAAAATCATCACATGGGCATTTCTCCTTTGTTACAGTTAAACATTGGACTTGTCTCTTTATTTCCCATTGACTACATGCATTCAGTCTGCCTTGGAGTAACAAAGAAACTTCTGAGCACTTGGGTAGGTGGTAACCTAAAAGTCCGGTTAGCCTCTAGATCTACTAAAGTATTGTCGCAAAACATATTGTCGTTAAAGAATCATGTTCCTAAAGAAATAAACCGAAAGCCTAGAGATTTATCTAAATTCCCTAGGTGGAAGGCAACAGAATTTCGTACCTTTCTTTTGTATTTAGGACCACTAGTTTTAAAGAATGTTTTAGATATTGCAATATATGAGCATTTTTTATTATTACATGCAGGAATTTTAATTATTTGTTCTCCAAAATTAATTAAAACAATAGGTCCTCATGTAGCGAAAAATCTTCTAAACAATTTTGTATCCCATTGCAAAGAAATATATGGAAAACAATTTTATGCCTACAATGTTCATATTCTAAGTCATCTAAGTGATGATGCAGAAGCTTTCGGTCCAGTGGATTTATTCTCTGCTTTTCCATTTGAAAATTATTTAGCTCAAATAAAACGTTCTGTAAAATCCCCGCATAGACCACTTCAACAGATTTACTGTCGCCTTATAGAATCGAATAACAATATAAAAATTGAGCCTTCAAACGCTACTTCTGAATATGCACTACTTTACGAACATAACATAGGACCGGTTTTGAACAATGTAAAATTTTTTAAACAGTATAAAAAAATTGAATTCAACAATTACTTGTTAACTTCATACACCTACTCTTCTCAAAACAGCTACTTTTTAAGAAAGAATGGTATTGTTGTCCAAATTCAAAATATTGTTAATAATTGTGATAGTAAAACTTTTTTTATTGTGAAACAATTTGAAAGCTATTCGCCTCTATATAACTACCTCTGTAGTTCTAAGGATTTTAATATTTCTGTTGTAAAGCAGCTTTCAGAAAATATGTCGATAATATCAGTGTCTGATATTGCTGCAAAATGCATGGTTTTTCCAATGTTGGGAGACCAATCATCCTTTGCATCATAGCTATTTTAATCCATAATGTACACTATTAGGCTAGGGCGGTATTACATTATCGAAGATTTGATAAAAAATCTTTGTTGAATAGTTTTTTAAATGTAATACCTACATTTTATGAGATATTTTTATCAAATTTTTGATAGTGTAATATCGCCCTAAGTGGAGATGGTATGTATCTTTCTTATAAAAAGTCGACATTCCATTTTTTTGAAGAAATAGCAGCATGTCAAAGGTTCAAAATATGATCTAGTTTTAATCCTTAAATTGTTTTTTCCAGTTCCTTTGTCTGCTTATTTACTGTTATACATATTCCGAAAGCTAGTTTTTTAATTAAATTGTGAATGATATTTCTATTTCAGTGTTGGTCGGTAGAAATCTTATGTATTTTGATTTTATTTCATTTAAAAAAAAATCAGATTTTAGTTTATATCCTTTCAATAATGTACTGTTTTATAGTTATGAGTAATAAAAATGTTTTTATTTACTAATTTTTTATTAGCAATAACTTCTCCTATACATTTTAAAAATCTTATAAACAATTTAGATAATGTGACGTCGGCATTACGTCCAAATGACGTCAAAATCATGTGACTTTTTCACGTCGTGAGTGCGTCATAGGGACGTCACAAAATGACGTTATTACGTCTAAATTATGACGTGGTGTGGACGTCTTTTGGTTGCTTGGGTATAATTTGATTCCAAAGCGATGTCTTTTAGTTTTAATGTATTGTTTGAAAGTCAACCTTCCTTTGAACAAGACCATACTCTCATCTATAACTAAGTTCTGGAAAGGATAAAAGTGGTTTTGAAAGTTTGTTTTTAATTTTTGCATTATCTGGTCAATTTTATGCAGACGATTATTCACTTGCACTTCCTCGTTATTACAAAAGTGCAAATACCGGGAATCAGGAAATACCTGTCTCTTGACCTCCTTTGAGGAAAAATCGCCGTTTGAAATGAATTATCCTGAGACCAGTACTTCTTCATTTCTAATTTCTTGACGAGTGACATCAACAAGAAAAAAATACATTTCTGGAAGATCAACATCTTTCCACTGTTTAGCCTTCGGTTGTACAGCATACCTGTTAGTTTCCATCACAATTACATTTACTATTACTTCTGAGAACAGGCTCAGAAAATAATCTATAGCCCGTTCAGTATTGAAACCGTTGCACGTCACATCTGTCATAACTGGACTATGTTGCCAAGCCCTTGAAATAGTATGAGAATCTGGTATATGTCAAATGAAGTTTATCAAATATTCTTCTTTTTATTTGGCTATAGGTTCGGTTTAGTTATTGATGGTTATTGTGTGCAGTGCAAACAAACTGAATTATTTCAGTTACTTACATATAAAACTTTTATCTGTGTATTTACAGCACATCACTAACTAAGAAATTCTTATTTTAAAAACTATGGAATTATTTCTAGCACTAAAAAGGTATGTATGAAATAGTTTAAAGTTTTATTTGTATACTTATACCACAACACTTAATTAGTTAGAAATTATTTAAGTATTTGAAATGTATATATATGAAATAGTATTAAGGAAAAAATATAAAGTGGTCAATTATTATTTGTTCTAAAATATTTTATCAAAATTAAATATAAATTATCTAATTTAATTTTTAGGTTACAATAGCAATTACCTACACGTTGGCTTCTAGAATGTTGTTGTCACTACAATATAAAAGGCTGATGTAAGATTCTGATAACCTAGATCACTTTTTTAAGGTCATTTTGTTTTATATTTTGGTGAAATAAATCTTCATATTGATATATTTATCACAACAAAATAAAATTGTGCAGCAAGCACCACCACAGCTCAGAAAAGAAGAGCGAATACATTCTAGTCTCTGATTGAAGGTATATACGAATTAATGACTACATTGTGTGAGTGAATTCTAGCATAATATATTCAACACTCAGTATAATAGTTTGTATAATAATTCCAAGGCTTAATTATTAATTGATTAGTAAACATCTCCTTGAGTTATTACAACAAAGTAGACGTGCCGATGGAGACTATAAATAGATATTTGTTAGAATACATGTGGTTCCTTGTAAACATAAACTTGACGAGTCAACCTCTGCCCTAATTGTGGCCAGTCGTTATGTTTTGGGACACTACTTGAATTATGTGTATGTAGATAATCCGAGTAAACAATAAAATAATTTATATTATAATGGTTTTATATTGGAAGCAGCTTATCCTATAACCAGAACTTATTAAAATTGTAATCAATACATATTATTTTATTGGTGATTCATTTATCATTTTCTCATAAATCCAAATTAATATTCACTATTTTCTTTTAGCTTGTCAACCTCTACTGCAACTGAGAGTGTTGCTAATAGAACGATTAATCAGATGAGCTACCTTTCAATTCAAAAACAACTATTAGATTGATTATTTGTAGTTTTTGTAAAACCCTGTATTATACACGTTTTTCTTTGCTTCCTGAATTAGTTATCTTACATATCATGAATGAAATAAATTAATAAATAATGCCACCACAACGCTTACGATTGATTTATTAAAAATATACATTGTAAATATATAAATTAGTTACACAAGACAGATTATAACAGTACTAGTTTGTTAATTTTTTTTCAAACAATGTTGAACGAAAATTTTCAAATGGAATAAAGACATTTTTAAAAAACACATATCAATTCTAACCCGCCCCTTCCAGAATGCATCGGAAGCGATGGTTTCAGGGAAGAGCTTCCTCCACCCCCCATCTCGTCTCGATGGGACCTCATTCATCACTGTTTGGTTCTTCCATAATCCTTCTCAGGTGATGTAAAATAGTCTGGCGGTCATCTTATTCTCTTCAGGGTAGTGCTGATAACTTTTCTCCTACTGGTCCTCTTGAATTTCTGGCACTCAGGGTGTGTGTTCGTAGCCTCTAGAAGGGTAAATCCTCAACCGACGTATTGCGACTAAAGAGGATGAAGAGGATTACTGGGTGGAAACCGCCGATATTTTCATGGACATGCTCCCTTGATCATGCATAACTGTTATTACCTTACCTGGTGTAGTTCGTGAGTTCCTTTGCTTGGACGTTTGGGTGGGTCCTTATTGGGTAATATGATTGCTCTGATCATATCATGTATCTTCAGGTCCAGGTTGAATCTTCTTCCGATAAGTCTGACTAGTGATCCTCTTGCTTAACCTACTGCGTGGCTGACGTGGTTCGTGGAGTTCATGGTTTCTATTAAGACAGAATTATCATTTCAAACGGTCCCAGTATTGGGATCTCGGAAAGAATAAGATATACAAAGCCGGTTTCCGAGATCCCAGTACTGGGACCATTTGAAATAACCCTCCTGTATGTTGTTTTCAGGATTCGATTTTTCTTGAAGTACATTTCTTTGTCCATTTCCTCGTTGATCTTTATCTTCCAAGTTGTACATCAATTGTCGATTTGGTCCTCAGCTTGTTACTATCTCGTCGTTACTATAGTTGATTGGGTGTATCTGGTCGCTATGTCGGTGTTGTCTGCGTAGAGGGTCATTATCGTGTTGTCCGTCTTGGGGATGTTTGCCGTGTAGATGCTGTAGAGCAGGGGACTCCAAACTACGGCCCGCGATAGCGGGCCGAATATGCCTTTTACCCGAAAAATAAAACTACAGCCCTAGCACTACAACATATAAAAAATTTAGACATTTTGTTTGAAACATTTTATCAATGGTATCAATGCGGCTCTTTTGATTAAAAGAAAGAATGATCATTACGATGTGTATTACTTGCTATGTAAAACACAACTACATAATAATCAACAGAGAAAACTTATCATAATGAGTAACGAATATATAGGTGAAGCTGTACCTTGAATTAAAAAATAGACAACTTTCTACTCCAAAATTCTTTGGAACGGAAAAAATAAAATGAAATCTCACAAACCTGCTTTAAAAATACTAATGAGACTTATGTAACTGTGATTTTCCACCAACAATGACTTGAAGTTGAGGAGAAATTTTACTTGTACCAATTATTAAAAGTGATTTGAGATGCTCATCAGTTAAGTTAGATCTGTAGACATTTTTTGTGTACTTCATTTTGGAAAATGTTTCCTCACACAGGTAACTTGTGTAACAATTTTATTAATAACTATTGATGTGGTTTAGCAACTGGAAAGTTTCTTACATAAATGCGAACGGCAGCTTTTTGTCAGTGAGCATAAGTCGAAGGAACTGTTGCTTATATGTGTAATTTTATATGATTGAAAAAGTTTTGAATAAAAAGTAGTCTACCCATGAGCGCCACTTTATTTTAAACGGTAGAGAGATTAACTTCATCAAAATAAAGAAAAAATGAAGTAATGTCGAAAATATATCTTAGTAAATTTACCAAAAAAATATGAAAATATTAAAAGTGTAGACCGGAAAAAATAAACACAAGTTAGTTGTCTTCTATTACATTTATTAAAATCAAAAGAAAATGTGTCGATAACCCCACTCGACATGTGATAGTATAATATACAAATTTACTAGTTTAACAAGAAAATAGAATACCTATTCTAAAAAAATATGTGAAATACCTGGGCTCTTAGAGCCAAATGAAGTTTGTTAGACATTTATATATTGATAACCCTACTCAATGTATATTATAAAAATATACCACAAATTATAGCTATAATATGTTCACACCAATCTTTATATATAACTCAATTATCACTAAATTAAGCTTGAAAAGTAAAGTACTTGGAATAAATGTTTCAACTCTATGGCACTCAAATGTTAAAACTAAATTTGAAACATAAACTATCAATAAATGTACTTATGCAGAAATTACCAGTGTTAAATAAAATACATTAAAATTATGGTTGTCAACCATTGGTTGAATACAACTAAAAATGTATACTAGAAAAATTAAAAAATGAAACCTGTATCTCAGGATCGGAAAAGGATCCTTCTAAACACTACCCTCAGGACTGCTAATGGTGGTGTAGAAGTGGAGTGGAGTTATAACATCTTCGGAGTTCTCGAACTACCAAGCAAATAGGACACACGTGGGCTTCAACAAGGATCGGAGATATGGCTCCTTCAACAGAATTTCTTGGGCCGGAGGGACATTATTCTGGAGGTAACAGAACTGTTGACTCCTGTCTTTCTCAAATCCCGGACCTTGATCTGGACCAACAAAAATACTCTTGAGCCAGACAATTATGGCAACTAGCCAAAATGGCTTCCCTACAAGCTTCAACGACAGCCGGGTGGACGGCTGGTTTTCAGCCCTGGCGGTGATCCCTAATAGAAAATTATTCTATTAACTGCGAACTAGATATTCCTTGAACAAACTTACCCTCTCTCAATGAAGGGGACACCAAAAACAGGAAGACAATTAAGCCTAACAGCAGAACGCAAAATAGCATTATTTCTTCCATCATGCTCACATATAAAGAAGGAATTAAAGAAAAAACCAACCCAACTAGATAGATAAGTGATATTAATAATGGTTGCCAACTGAAGAGACTCGACAACGACACCTAACCAACTTCTAAGACTCGGCCTGTGCCTGCTTGACATTCCAGCTACTGCATCATAGAACTAACTCAATTCGATGACAGAACTCTACACGACTACTAATCGAACAAACATCAATACTAACCTACAATTATGAAGATGCATGTGCCTTCCTACAACTGACAGTTGTCAATATGATAAACAAACTAATTTATTAAATTAATTATACATATATACAAAGAAAAATCAAAAGGAGGTAAGCATACATTTCATTGATATTATTGATGACTAATTTTGTTTATTCCTTCTAGGTTCTTAAACCCCTTCTACTAAGATTCCAGTATTACTAAAATTCTTTTGAAGTGCATGAAAATGTAGATGATTAAAGTTTCGAATCTTATTACTATTTATATGTTGTTGTAAATACATAAGTACTGACCAAATAAAGCATGGAAATGAATCCTTAATTAACTTGTTTCTTTATTTACATATCAAAATTAGGTAAGTGAATTTTTAAATGCTACACACCCTTTCTCCCTCACAAAAAAATATGTTGACTTGTCAATATATTTTTTACCAATCTCCAGTAGAAAGAAGAATTTATATTTACAAATTTACTACCTTTTAAATAAGAATGGTATAAATTACTTCATCCAAAAATTAAGAGTAATTTATAGCTAACAGTAAATATGCTACAAGAGTTCCGAACCATTTTCGAGTTTTTAACGTGGTAATCTCCATAAGAAAATCTAAGGTCCAAAAACACCGAAATTGGCTCATTTTTGGAGTGGGGGTAAATCTCAATCTACGCATGTGCTACGTTATTCGGATGGGTGACGTAATGAAAAAATTCCTCCCCCTTTCACCCCCACCCCTAAAGTTAACCAATCGTACTACGTCTCAAAAGGTTTTAACGTCTAGTATATACTTTAAATTTTATCCCACCCACAATACCCACCTGTTTAGTATTCCTAATTCCAAGGACCCCCAAATTCACTATCTAAATTTACACACATCTTTTGAAAAATCATTATTAAGAAACTTTCACCGGAGTCTGGGCGCGAACCATCAACCTTCGCGTCTGAAACAATGCGTCTAACGAACATGGCTATTCGCACTCATATGTGAATGATGCAAGGAGAGGTATAAAAAAAATAATCTGAGTGCATTTATGTGTTCAGCTTGGTTTGAAGTAAAATAGACTTAAGTCTAGTATGCACAGGTATATTGAAAATTTAAACAAACACATCATGACAAGTGGTATATCGTTGACCTTATTCTCTAGTATACGAAATATTCTTTTTAGCATATACAGAGTGTTGCAAATTATAGTTCGCGAATCAACTAACGTATCGCTAAAAAGACATTAACGTACAGTACCGTTATGACAAGTGACATATCGTTGAAAAACACCTCATGAAACATTCTTTCAACATATATAGGGTGTATCATTAGAGTACAAAGACAAGCGACATATCATTGAAAAGGGTATCGCCTCACAGAGGGTGTATCATTGAAGTATATGGAAAAAATCAGGTGGCATTCTCCATCTAGTTTTTTCATGACATGTATAATCTGTCTTTATTTTAATTTAAATCTTTAATATAAAAGTTGATGAATAAATAGAATGTTTAAAACGACGTTTCGTTTGAAAAGACTTTATAAGCTTTTATAAAATGAAAAATTTAACTATTATCATAATTGATAGGGTATATACAAGGTGTTTTAATAAAACCCATTATTGCAAATATTATTTTTTATTAAATCTACATATAGGTAATACAGTATTTTAATATGTTAAATAGAAAATATATATGGTTAACGAATGTTGAGTTATTCAACACTCACTGGTGAATCCACATATTTTAATATAACCACCCTGTAGAAATGAAATGCGTTGTGTGAAGTAAAAGAAACAAGCCCGTCCAAGGCTATTATACATTAACTATATATGAAATGAATATATTTTCAATGGTACAGTCTATGATATAATATTAGCATCTGTCTTTGTTTTAATTTTTTAAATTTGAATCTTCATGTTTTACGAATTTCCTTGATTGTGAATAGATTTAGTCTACACACCACCTTGAAGACTTATGGGGTAAGATATCGGCGTGTTATCTTTTCTATTTGTGGTAATCCACAATCTAAAAACCACTTTCATCTATTAAGTAGAATAAAATAATAAATAGTTTTTTAATTTTATTAAATTGATACACGGTTGATTACCGTTCATTTCCACACCATCTTATATATCACAATAATTGATATAAGGAGATAGAACCTTGGTGCGTTGTATTTAATATTTAAAGTGGCAAATACATCCCCTGTAGGTCTACTAAGCCACTTTGAGAAGAAGTGATTAGGTAGTATTTTATGGCTCTTTTTTAATTTTTTCAAACAGCACGAGCACTAGTCTCTAAGCTAATAGAAACGCTTCATTAATTCGTTTGGTTTTGCCTCTTTCACAAGAATGGGACTTTTTTTGTTCTTATGATTGTTAATTACCTAATCAATCCTTTAAATTGAGTCTAACGGAGATGGCTATTCACACTCATATGTGTAAGATGCAAGGAAAGATATAAAAATAATAATCTGAGTGCATTCATGTGTTCAGCTTGGTTTGAAGTAAAATAGACTTCAGGATAAGTCTAGTATGCATAGGTACATTAAAAATTTAAACAAAGTATATCAAAAAATTCGAGTGCACATACAAAGTATATCAGAAAATTGGAAATCAATCATATCTTTGAAAAGATTTAATGATAATTCTGAAAAGATGTTCAGTTTGATAATCAGTGGTAGAAAAATTAGATGTTAATCTCAAAATAGCAGATTCAATCAATTGTTTAAATCATTACTGTGTAGAGTTATAGGATAGTGTTAAAGAAAAAGAGTGAAAACATTAATCAAAATAAAAGAGTTTCGAAGTTGAAGAGAGGAAAAGTATAAGAAAAAATATTTGGCAACAAAAATTATATTACAAAAATTGGATGCTAATCTCAAAAATTGTTAAACCTTTAAATTATATATTTTGCTGTCTTTTCTCGAATTTATGTGAAAAAATAAACTATCATATTATAACTAATTGTGGCTTATTTTTCCCTATACACCCTGTGAAAGTATATTTGAGAAAAATAAATTTTTAGTTGAACATAGAAGTAAAAGAAAAATATATTACACCCAAAAACTGTTTTGATTTAATAACAAGTGCAGAATCATTAAATCTCATACAGTTATATATTTTGTTGACTGCTCATTCGCAAGATAAAATAACTAATTTACCCTCGTACATCCATGTAAAATATATTCATGCGGTATTACATAGGTACCTATTATCATGCTTTGAAGAAAGAGCCACCTTCCTTGTTCTTTAATTCTATATACGTCAGTTTCAACTTTTATCTGTCTGTATTCGAATTTTTTAAAAAGCAATGATAGTAAATCAGATAAAATATATGCGCCTATATTTTATCAAATTGCATCGTTTTTTGTGTAAAACTATGAAATTCCTAGTAGCATGAGCTTTTTATCACTATGAAATGTAATACAATGAAAGGATTACGCGGCGTGATAAGTAAAAGATTGTTTTGCTGAGTCGAACACATGTTTTTTAAATCATACGACATGCAACTGATATAATTATGTACAATGCAGAATTATAATTTTCAAAAATATATTTGTTTATTTTAAATAAATTAATTTTACAATATTTTTGAAAAAGTAAAGAATAATTGTTTGGAGATCCAAGGCGCTAAAAGAGTTCATACACGTACACTTAGATAATTGTGAGGATATAATTCAATGATGGAGAAAATGTCTATCGGAGATTTTGAAATTTTTTTTATATAGATGGTTTCCTGCTGGTTCTGCGAAAATCAGGGAACTATGCGATAATTTCCAAATGCTTGAGGGATAAACTAGAAAGATCAAAAGAATGGTTGAAGGTTGCGACTATGATATTACATTACATTTTTTTAATAGGTGGTATTTATATATATATTTGAGTTTCAATAAATTTTTGGTTTTCTACTCTTTTATTTTATTTAGTATAGCTTTAAAATTTTCTCTACAAAGAAATTTATTTATTTAATGTATTTTAAAAGTAAATTGTGATTACTGTTGCCAACCATCTCTCAGCATTTATTCTTATCTAAAATTATGTTTTTCTACAAGCGCACATGATTTTATTTTCGACTGATATACGTCAGTAATATTTTTAAATAATATCTAATGATTAAATTTGTGTTACTAAAATGTCTAATGATTTTAACAAAAGTATGGTAAACATTATTTTTTAATAATATGAAGAAAATATTAATATACCTATATTGACTGTGGATTTATAATTTTTAATTATATTGCTTTAATTTCAGAAGAATTTCAATAATTTTATCGTTAAAATATTAAAAGTGATTTTTTTAAATATTTAACAACAAAAAAAATAACATTAAATATTTATTAAGAGATTACGTCATGGTAATTTTAGGAAGCAGACCATATGTTTAACATTTAAACAAACTTTATGTTATACTGCAACATATCCATAAAATGAAATATTAATATGTTAGTGTTTAAAATTGAAAATATACCTAAATATATTAGAAGAAAAAAAAGATTATATTTTTTCATTTACAATCTGGAAAGTAGTTGATCATAAACCAAAAAACAATAAAATTAACAACACTTCTATTATAAAATATTTAAAATTAAGACTCGCTGCTTCGATGATTTTTATAATAAAAATGGACTAGTTTAATATTAGTCCTACTCTAAATTAGTTAAACAGCATTAATTTTTTCATAATTCCATTACAAAAAAAGAACAGGTATAATTTTATGCCCACGTTTCTACAACCTACTGACTTTACATATTATTTGTATACCTACTACAATGTTTTAGTGAATTTATTTTCAGTACTTTTTTTATTTCAAATGTGGTTTAATAATTTCAGAATAGGATTTTGTTAGATATCTGAAACGTATGATGTTTTTAAATTAATGTTAATCAAAATCTAGAAATTTTGATGTAGTTGCATAAATCTATTGATATTCATGAATTTTGTCTAGTTGCATAAATCCCCTTTTAGGATGGTATATAAAGACATCTATTTCCTCTCTGCTACTAGTTTAACTTCAACTGTAAATTTAAATTGTCCAAAATGTCTTTATTCTCTGTATTTCTTCTTTTTATTACTTTTCGTTTAACGATGGCTGGCGATATAAATTTCTTCTGTGAGGACCGGCTGGCGATGACTGAGCGGGAATTGGCCCATCAGTACAAAATGAATAAAAATTTGACGGACCAGATTCAATTGACGTATGATCTGCTGAAGGAGAAGAAATATGATAGTAACAAGGATATTGCCAGGTACGTTTTTTTTTTAATTCTCTAACGTTGCGAATTTAATTTTATTAAATATTATTGCTAAAGAGGGTTTTAATTATTTACAGGCTGTCCTTCTTAAATGAGAACTGTGCCATCCTAAACATGAAGCAGCGAGAGATGTACAGAGATATAATTTCGGATCAGGGTAAAAATATTTCTTTACTAGAAAATAGTTTTAGCCTGATTTCGAAAAATTATTCCGATTGCTTAGGAAACATATCCCTTCTAGAAAAAAAGGTTAAATCGAAAGATTCCGATCTTTATCTTCTAGAAGCGGATAATGCTGATGTAATTCAGGAAAAAGATAAATTAAAAATCACAAATAGAAGATTGAGAAGAAAGATAAAAAAATTGGAAAGTCAATTAGAGTTTTTTAGTGATTATTCTTCTAATTAATCTAATTATAGTTATTTAAGGAATTTTTATCTTTCTTCTCAATCTTCTAATTGTGATTTTTTAATTATTTATAGATAGGTGTTAGTCTAATCATTTTAATTTTTTATTTTTTAATAGTCTTAAATTAGTTTTCGTTTGTTATTTGTGTATTTTCATTTCACGAGATGAAATAAACTATCATATTATAACTACTTTAATTTTATTTACCCTGAACATCCATATGTATATTTTTACAATATTGGTATTTATAATTCGCTCTTTTAGCGATTTAACCATAATATTATATTAGATTCTTCGAGCGTTTCTTTTTATCAGCCTACAATTCTAGAATAAAATCGAAATAACTTGTTTGTAACTGTATAATTTTACATTGCAATGTCAGGGTTAAACTGACTTTTATGTAATATAGGAGTGGAAATAAAAGATGTTATGGTTTTTAATTATTTATTGAATAAACTCAAATTGTAATGAATGTGAAGAAGCAACATGAACGAAGACGCTGATTTGCTAAACAATACAAATCCAGTTGTAATATTAAAATGGTTGTCATAACACAAAAAAAAACAATCATCAATTAAACGTTATAAAAGATAGGATATATAAATTTATAAATTTTAGTCTAAACAATGCAATTGGAGTTATAATATTAAAATTAATTTACGTTAATATTAAAATGTTTGTTATTGCACAAAAAACAATAATCAACTAAATAGTATAAAAATAGTTCTTTCTCGCAAATGGAACATCTAAAACATAATTCTGCTAAATTTCCTGAACTACCGGTAAAATGTTCATTAACATGTTCTGATTCTATGCTTTGACCATGCTCATTATTCCAATCAAAAAAACAACAGGTGCATAATCGATATTCACTTGTCGAATAATAGCATTGTAGGATACATATTGGTTTTCCAAAACATGTATTCATCCATTTCACATTGTTTACTTTTTCAATATGGAATGACTTAATGTCAACAGTTGAGCTATCATATTCTTGGTCTAAACTACCGAAACTGATAACTGAATCAACTTCACTGTCTTCATCATCTGCTTCAATTCCATTGATGTCGGCATTATCTTGGTTGTTTAGCAAATCAGCGTCTTCGTTCATGTTGTTTCACATTCACTACAATTTGAGTTTAATACGTATTGCGGCGTTTAAACGTATTATATATAAAATTTCCGACATGCGCAAACAAGAGTAGCTAGGGCATGTACGAATGAAAGCACTATGCAGTGTCTCACCACAAAATCATTTATTATAATATAAGCTAGTAAAAACAAATTTATTGGTAGGGTTTTATCAAATATTTGTAGAGCATTCCACCATTTTGATGGTTTTGCTTTGTTGCTGTTTTCTTTTTATTGATTTTTTCATCATCTTGGCAAACTTACAGTCTGGGCTAAATTTGAAATGTTCTTCATGAACGCAATCTTCGGATAACCACTCACGAATTTCCACATGACAATTAAAACAACGAGTTATGTCACTATAACCAACATAAAAAACCCGCTAACGCCAAATCTATAGGAGAAACTTTACCGTTTTGCTATAACTATTTATAGATTTCCCCATCCATTCCAATACTAGCATAATTTCTCCCACCACTTTCACATATCTATAAAAAGTCATGAAGAAACCATTCCGAGCATAGTTTTGTCTTGTTTGTTGTTAAAAAAAAAATGTCTTCAAATATGGTTCAAAAGGAAGTGTTTTTGGGGGAGCGTCGATTTGACTTGAATCAGTCAAAGTCAAAGTTTGTTACAGTGTGTTTATCAGCAGAGTGCACTCCTTGTGTAATAATTTCAGGGAATAGGAATAATTATATAGTTTTTTACGAAAAGGAATGGGAGGAATTAATATGTTTCAAGGATTTGATTAAAATGATTCACGATATTTACTTATGCGTACAAAATCACCTTTTTAAATCTAGGTTTGCGGGGTCGACTGTTTTCATGTGGTTGAAAGCAATAATATATTTGGCGTTTGTCTCATTAACCTTACTGGGAATAGCACCCGTTGTTGAATGCCTGGTATTATTGTATTTCTTAACAATTTTTGGTAGCAATTCCAACCATTTATATGACCCCTTACACACTAAATTCTTTCCCACAATAAAGTTTTGAGTGTTCGAATAACTCTTTCTACAATGCTAGCTTTAAGGTTTGAAAATGTGCTGTAATGATTTATTCCATACTGTTGCATCAGCTGTTGGAACTCTTTTGTTATAAAATTCTTTACCCATATCGGTCTGTAAATTTTTAGGCGGGCTCATTTGGGAGAGTACTTTTGCATAGCCTCTGTAATGTCTTTGACATTTTTTCGCTTTACAGGTTCAACCCAAACGAATTTACTAAAAGTATTGATTATTACAAGTATATATCCAAAACCTTTGTTAACGCTTTTATAATTATTCAGAATCGCCAAATCAGCCTGAAGAAGATCATGCAAACCTTTGACAATCACATGTCGTCTCTTGTAATTTTTACGAGCTGGACTATACAATTCATTAAACACATCTCCTTTTACAAAAATTGTTTTTTTCTAGCAAAAATAGTATTTCCTTTCAATTAATACTTTCAATGTTTCAATTTAATGAGCTCCCATGTGGATATAATTTTCTAATTGCATTCCGAAACATAAATCAAATTTTTTTAGCGCGCTTTTATACATGCGGGTACTACTAATAAATCGTTAAACATTCCGAGACATAAATCGAATCTGCTATCAATTATTACAAAAATAACAAATTTTATACATGCGGGTACTACTAATTAATCCACTAATTAATTATCCTTGCTCTTGTGCTGTTCGTTATATATCAAGGTCAACCAGTCATTCGTCTGCTGCTCAGTGTCTGAAAGATGTTTTATACTGAATTGAGTACATATATATATAAACTGGGGGTATTTTTCATTCTTCAGTTTATACTTAAATTCGCGCTATTAATGTTTGTGACAACCAAGAATTTTGTGTTAGGAGAATCTTTAGTGGGTGAGTAATTATTTGTTTTTTCCAATCCGTAAAATCCACCGATTTTTCGCTTTTAGAATATATTTTTATAGAGTGATTTTAAAAAAAATAATTATAATTTTGAAATAGTTTTAGTAATTTAATAACCTCTTTGTTATGAATAAAGAAGATTTATAATATTTTTTCTTTATTTTAGTGAATGGTTACGTTTTTTAAAATATTTTTAACATCTATGTAAAATGTAAAAATATCATTCGATTTTTTAAATATATAGTATTGTTGATCTACTCTAGTTCTATGATAGCTCCTCGTATATTTCAATTTAAAACAAAAAAAACTCATATTACCCGAATTCTGATGTAGAAATATTTTTTTTTGTAGATATTAACATTTTGATGATATTCTGTTACGTAAAAATTGTCATCATTTTGTCTGATAATTTTTAATGGGATAGTATAATAAATAAAACTCTATTTGAAAGCGCGTTTTAAGTCCTTTTCAATATAAATTTGATTAAACTATTACTATATATAAATAAATTCATAAGTTAAAGATGGCTTTTTTAAATTTCTTAAACTTAAAAATATTATTAATTGTCCAGTTGTCGTTTTTTTTTTATAGTGTCAGGTAGGGACCATAATTTAGAAAGCCGTTTATTCTTGATAATGGTATCTGGAACGTTAAAATAAAAATATTATTGTTTAATTTCATGAAAAATCGAGAAAAAAAACTTTTAATTAATTTCATACTACTTCAATAGTATAGCTATCAATATCAGTGTAATTGACTTGTTGAGAGTGGTGTGATTTTATTTTCATTGTTCTCATGTTTAAAAGTGAAAAAATATACGAGGTATCCGAAAATATAGAGGTATCTATATAACTAAAATAGCTAAAAATATAAAAATGAATTAATACAGTTTACCACTCTCAACAAGTCAATTACACTGATATTGATAGCTATACTATTGAAGTAGTATGAAATTAATTAAAAGTTTTTTTTCTCGATTTTTCATGAAATTAAACAATAATATTTTTATTTTAACGTTCCAGATACCATTATCAAGAATAAACGGCTTTCTAAATTATGGTCCCTACCTGACACTATAAAAAAAAAAACGACAACTGGACAATTAATAATATTTTTAAGTTTAAGAAATTTAAAAAAGCCATCTTTAACTTATGAATTTATTTATATATAGTAATAGTTTAATCAAATTTATATTGAAAAGGACTTAAAACGCGCTTTCAAATAGAGTTTTATTTATTATACTATCCCATTAAAAATTATCAGACAAAATGATGACAATTTTTACGTAACAGAATATCATCAAAATGTTAATATCTACAAAAAAAAATATTTCTACATCAGAATTCGGGTAATATGAGTTTTTTTTGTTTTAAATTGAAATATACGAGGAGCTATCATAGAACTAGAGTAGATCAACAATACTATATATTTAAAAAATCGAATGATATTTTTACATTTTACATAGATGTTAAAAATATTTTAAAAAACGTAACCATTCACTAAAATAAAGAAAAAATATTATAAATCTTCTTTATTCATAACAAAGAGGTTATTAAATTACTAAAACTATTTCAAAATTATAATTATTTTTTTTAAAATCACTCTATAAAAATATATTCTAAAAGCGAAAAATCGGTGGATTTTACGGATTGGAAAAAACAAATAATTACTCACCCACTAAAGATTCTCCTAACACAAAATTCTTGGTTGTCACAAACATTAATAGCGCGAATTTAAGTATAAACTGAAGAATGAAAAATACCCCCAGTTTATATATATATGTACTCAATTCAGTATAAAACATCTTTCAGACACTGAGCAGCAGACGAATGACTGGTTGACCTTGATATATAACGAACAGCACAAGAGCAAGGATAATTAATTAGTGGATTAATTAGTAGTACCCGCATGTATAAAATTTGTTATTTTTGTAATAATTGATAGCAGATTCGATTTATGTCTCGGAATGTTTAACGATTTATTAGTAGTACCCGCATGTATAAAAGCGCGCTAAAAAAATTTGATTTATGTTTCGGAATGCAATTAGAAAATGATATCCACATGGGAGCTCATTAAATTGAAACATTGAAAGTATTAATTGAAAGGAAATACTATTTTTGCTAGAAAAAAACAATTTTTGTAAAAGGAGATGTGTTTAATGAATTGTATAGTCCAGCTCGTAAAAATTACAAGAGACGACATGTGATTGTCAAAGGTTTGCATGATCTTCTTCAGGCTGATTTGGCGATTCTGAATAATTATAAAAGCGTTAACAAAGGTTTTGGATATATACTTGTAATAATCAATACTTTTAGTAAATTCGTTTGGGTTGAACCTGTAAAGCGAAAAAATGTCAAAGACATTACAGAGGCTATGCAAAAGTACTCTCCCAAATGAGCCCGCCTAAAAATTTACAGACCGATATGGGTAAAGAATTTTATAACAAAAGAGTTCCAACAGCTGATGCAACAGTATGGAATAAATCATTACAGCACATTTTCAAACCTTAAAGCTAGCATTGTAGAAAGAGTTATTCGAACACTCAAAACTTTATTGTGGGAAAGAATTTAGTGTGTAAGGGGTCATATAAATGGTTGGAATTGCTACCAAAAATTGTTAAGAAATACAATAATACCAGGCATTCAACAACGGGTGCTATTCCCAGTAAGGTTAATGAGACAAACGCCAAATATATTATTGCTTTCAACCACATGAAAACAGTCGACCCCGCAAACCTAGATTTAAAAAGGTGATTTTGTACGCATAAGTAAATATCGTGAATCATTTTAATCAAATCCTTGAAACATATTAATTCCTCCCATTCCTTTTCGTAAAAAACTATATAATTATTCCTATTCCCTGAAATTATTACACAAGGAGTGCACTCTGCTGATAAACACACTGTAACAAACTTTGACTTTGACTGATTCAAGTCAAATCGACGCTCCCCCAAAAACACTTCCTTTTGAACCATATTTGAAGACATTTTTTTTTTAACAACAAACAAGACAAAACTATGCTCGGAATGGTTTCTTCATGACTTTTTATAGATATGTGAAAGTGGTGGGAGAAATTATGCTAGTATTGGAATGGATGGGGAAATCTATAAATAGTTATAGCAAAACGGTAAAGTTTCTCCTATAGATTTGGCGTTAGCGGGTTTTTTATGTTGGTTATAGTGACATAACTCGTTGTTTTAATTGTCATGTGGAAATTCGTGAGTGGTTATCCGAAGATTGCGTTCATGAAGAACATTTCAAATTTAGCCCAGACTGTAAGTTTGCCAAGATGATGAAAAAATCAATAAAAAGAAAACAGCAACAAAGCAAAACCATCAAAATGGTGGAATGCTCTACAAATATTTGATAAAACCCTACCAATAAATTTGTTTTTACTAGCTTATATTATAATAAATGATTTTGTGGTGAGACACTGCATAGTGCTTTCATTCGTACATGCCCTAGCTACTCTTGTTTGCGCATGTCGGAAATTTTATATATAATACGTTTAAACGCCGCAATACGTATTAAACTCAAATTGTAGTGAATGTGAAACAACATGAACGAAGACGCTGATTTGCTAAACAACCAAGATAATGCCGACATCAATGGAATTGAAGCAGATGATGAAGACAGTGAAGTTGATTCAGTTATCAGTTTCGGTAGTTTAGACCAAGAATATGATAGCTCAACTGTTGACATTAAGTCATTCCATATTGAAAAAGTAAACAATGTGAAATGGATGAATACATGTTTTGGAAAACCAATATGTATCCTACAATGCTATTATTCGACAAGTGAATATCGATTATGCACCTGTTGTTTTTTTGATTGGAATAATGAGCATGGTCAAAGCATAGAATCAGAACATGTTAATGAACATTTTACCGGTAGTTCAGGAAATTTAGCAGAATTATGTTTTAGATGTTCCATTTGCGAGAAAGAACTATTTTTATACTATTTAGTTGATTATTGTTTTTTGTGCAATAACAAACATTTTAATATTAACGTAAATTAATTTTAATATTATAACTCCAATTGCATTGTTTAGACTAAAATTTATAAATTTATATATCCTATCTTTTATAACGTTTAATTGATGATTGTTTTTTTTTGTGTTATGACAACCATTTTAATATTACAACTGGATTTGTATTGTTTAGCAAATCAGCGTCTTCGTTCATGTTGCTTCTTCACATTCATTACAATTTGAGTTTATTCAATAAATAATTAAAAACCATAACATCTTTTATTTCCACTCCTATATTACATAAAAGTCAGTTTAACCCTGACATTGCAATGTAAAATTATACAGTTACAAACAAGTTATTTCGATTTTATTCTAGAATTGTAGGCTGATAAAAAGAAACGCTCGAAGAATCTAATATAATATTATGGTTAAATCGCTAAAAGAGCGAATTATAAATACCAATATTGTAAAAATATACATATGGATGTTCAGGGTAAATAAAATTAAAGTAGTTATAATATGATAGTTTATTTCATCTCGTGAAATGAAAATACACAAATAACAAACGAAAACTAATTTAAGACTATTAAAAAATAAAAAATTAAAATGATTAGACTAACACCTATCTATAAATAATTAAAAAATCACAATTAGAAGATTGAGAAGAAAGATAAAAATTCCTTAAATAACTATAATTAGATTAATTAGAAGAATAATCACTAAAAAACTCTAATTGACTTTCCAATTTTTTTATCTTTCTTCTCAATCTTCTATTTGTGATTTTTAATTTATCTTTTTCCTGAATTACATCAGCATTATCCGCTTCTAGAAGATAAAGATCGGAATCTTTCGATTTAACCTTTTTTTCTAGAAGGGATATGTTTCCTAAGCAATCGGAATAATTTTTCGAAATCAGGCTAAAACTATTTTCTAGTAAAGAAATATTTTTACCCTGATCCGAAATTATATCTCTGTACATCTCTCGCTGCTTCATGTTTAGGATGGCACAGTTCTCATTTAAGAAGGACAGCCTGTAAATAATTAAAACCCTCTTTAGCAATAATATTTAATAAAATTAAATTCGCAACGTTAGAGAATTAAAAAAAAAACGTACCTGGCAATATCCTTGTTACTATCATATTTCTTCTCCTTCAGCAGATCATACGTCAATTGAATCTGGTCCGTCAAATTTTTATTCATTTTGTACTGATGGGCCAATTCCCGCTCAGTCATCGCCAGCCGGTCCTCACAGAAGAAATTTATATCGCCAGCCATCGTTAAACGAAAAGTAATAAAAAGAAGAAATACAGAGAATAAAGACATTTTGGACAATTTAAATTTACAGTTGAAGTTAAACTAGTAGCAGAGAGGAAATAGATGTCTTTATATACCATCCTAAAAGGGGATTTATGCAACTAGACAAAATTCATGAATATCAATAGATTTATGCAACTACATCAAAATTTCTAGATTTTGATTAACATTAATTTAAAAACATCATACGTTTCAGATATCTAACAAAATCCTATTCTGAAATTATTAAACCACATTTGAAATAAAAAAAGTACTGAAAATAAATTCACTAAAACATTGTAGTAGGTATACAAATAATATGTAAAGTCAGTAGGTTGTAGAAACGTGGGCATAAAATTATACCTGTTCTTTTTTTGTAATGGAATTATGAAAAAATTAATGCTGTTTAACTAATTTAGAGTAGGACTAATATTAAACTAGTCCATTTTTATTATAAAAATCATCGAAGCAGCGAGTCTTAATTTTAAATATTTTATAATAGAAGTGTTGTTAATTTTATTGTTTTTTGGTTTATGATCAACTACTTTCCAGATTGTAAATGAAAAAATATAATCTTTTTTTTCTTCTAATATATTTAGGTATATTTTCAATTTTAAACACTAACATATTAATATTTCATTTTATGGATATGTTGCAGTATAACATAAAGTTTGTTTAAATGTTAAACATATGGTCTGCTTCCTAAAATTACCATGACGTAATCTCTTAATAAATATTTAATGTTATTTTTTTTGTTGTTAAATATTTAAAAAAATCACTTTTAATATTTTAACGATAAAATTATTGAAATTCTTCTGAAATTAAAGCAATATAATTAAAAATTATAAATCCACAGTCAATATAGGTATATTAATATTTTCTTCATATTATTAAAAAATAATGTTTACCATACTTTTGTTAAAATCATTAGACATTTTAGTAACACAAATTTAATCATTAGATATTATTTAAAAATATTACTGACGTATATCAGTCGAAAATAAAATCATGTGCGCTTGTAGAAAAACATAATTTTAGATAAGAATAAATGCTGAGAGATGGTTGGCAACAGTAATCACAATTTACTTTTAAAATACATTAAATAAATAAATTTCTTTGTAGAGAAAATTTTAAAGCTATACTAAATAAAATAAAAGAGTAGAAAACCAAAAATTTATTGAAACTCAAATATATATATAAATACCACCTATTAAAAAAATGTAATGTAATATCATAGTCGCAACCTTCAACCTTACTTCTTTTGATCTTTCTAGTTTATCCCTCAAGCATTTGGAAATTATCGCATAGTTCCCTGATTTTCGCAGAACCAGCAGGAAACCATCTATATAAAAAAAATTTCAAAATCTCCGATAGACATTTTCTCCATCATTGAATTATATCCTCACAATTATCTAAGTGTACGTGTATGAACTCTTTTAGCGCCTTGGATCTCCAAACAATTATTCTTTACTTTTTCAAAAATATTGTAAAATTAATTTATTTAAAATAAACAAATATATTTTTGAAAATTATAATTCTGCATTGTACATAATTATATCAGTTGCATGTCGTATGATTTAAAAAACATGTGTTCGACTCAGCAAAACAATCTTTTACTTATCACGCCGCGTAATCCTTTCATTGTATTACATTTCATAGTGATAAAAAGCTCATGCTACTAGGAATTTCATAGTTTTACACAAAAAACGATGCAATTTGATAAAATATAGGCGCATATATTTTATCTGATTTACTATCATTGCTTTTTAAAAAATTCGAATACAGACAGATAAAAGTTGAAACTGACGTATATAGAATTAAAGAACAAGGAAGGTGGCTCTTTCTTCAAAGCATGATAATAGGTACCTATGTAATACCGCATGAATATATTTTACATGGATGTACGAGGGTAAATTAGTTATTTTATCTTGCGAATGAGCAGTCAACAAAATATATAACTGTATGAGATTTAATGATTCTGCACTTGTTATTAAATCAAAACAGTTTTTGGGTGTAATATATTTTTCTTTTACTTCTATGTTCAACTAAAAATTTATTTTTCTCAAATATACTTTCACAGGGTGTATAGGGAAAAATAAGCCACAATTAGTTATAATATGATAGTTTATTTTTTCACATAAATTCGAGAAAAGACAGCAAAATATATAATTTAAAGGTTTAACAATTTTTGAGATTAGCATCCAATTTTTCTAATATAATTTTTGTTGCCAAATATTTTTTCTTATACTTTTCCTCTCTTCAACTTCGAAACTCTTTTATTTTGATTAATGTTTTCACTCTTTTTCTTTAACACTATCCTATAACTCTACACAGTAATGATTTAAACAATTGATTGAATCTGCTATTTTGAGATTAACATCTAATTTTTCTACCACTGATTATCAAACTGAACATCTTTTCAGAATTATCATTAAATCTTTTCAAAGATATGATTGATTTCCAATTTTCTGATATACTTTGTATGTGCACTCGAATTTTTTGATATACTTTGTTTAAATTTTTAATGTACCTATGCATACTAGACTTATCCTGAAGTCTATTTTACTTCAAACCAAGCTGAACACATGAATGCACTCAGATTATTATTTTTATATCTTTCCTTGCATCTTACACATATGAGTGTGAATAGCCATCTCCGTTAGACTCAATTTAAAGGATTGATTAGGTAATTAACAATCATAAGAACAAAAAAAGTCCCATTCTTGTGAAAGAGGCAAAACCAAACGAATTAATGAAGCGTTTCTATTAGCTTAGAGACTAGTGTTCGTGCTGTTTGAAAAAATTAAAAAAGAGCCATAAAATACTACCTAATCACTTCTTCTCAAAGTGGCTTAGTAGACCTACAGGGGATGTATTTGCCACTTTAAATATTAAATACAACGCACCATGGTTCTATCTCCTTATATCAATTATTGTGATATATAAGATGGTGTGGAAATGAACGGTAATCAACCGTGTATCAATTTAATAAAATTAAAAAACTATTTATTATTTTATTCTACTTAATAGATGAAAGTGGTTTTTAGATTGTGGATTACCACAAATAGAAAAGATAACACGCCGATATCTTACCCCATAAGTCTTCAAGGTGGTGTGTAGACTAAATCTATTCACAATCAAGGAAATTCGTAAAACATGAAGATTCAAATTTAAAAAATTAAAACAAAGACAGATGCTAATATTATATCATAGACTGTACCATTGAAAATATATTCATTTCATATATAGTTAATGTATAATAGCCTTGGACGGGCTTGTTTCTTTTACTTCACACAACGCATTTCATTTCTACAGGGTGGTTATATTAAAATATGTGGATTCACCAGTGAGTGTTGAATAACTCAACATTCGTTAACCATATATATTTTCTATTTAACATATTAAAATACTGTATTACCTATATGTAGATTTAATAAAAAATAATATTTGCAATAATGGGTTTTATTAAAACACCTTGTATATACCCTATCAATTATGATAATAGTTAAATTTTTCATTTTATAAAAGCTTATAAAGTCTTTTCAAACGAAACGTCGTTTTAAACATTCTATTTATTCATCAACTTTTATATTAAAGATTTAAATTAAAATAAAGACAGATTATACATGTCATGAAAAAACTAGATGGAGAATGCCACCTGATTTTTTCCATATACTTCAATGATACACCCTCTGTGAGGCGATACCCTTTTCAATGATATGTCGCTTGTCTTTGTACTCTAATGATACACCCTATATATGTTGAAAGAATGTTTCATGAGGTGTTTTTCAACGATATGTCACTTGTCATAACGGTACTGTACGTTAATGTCTTTTTAGCGATACGTTAGTTGATTCGCGAACTATAATTTGCAACACTCTGTATATGCTAAAAAGAATATTTCGTATACTAGAGAATAAGGTCAACGATATACCACTTGTCATGATGTGTTTGTTTAAATTTTCAATATACCTGTGCATACTAGACTTAAGTCTATTTTACTTCAAACCAAGCTGAACACATAAATGCACTCAGATTATTTTTTTTATACCTCTCCTTGCATCATTCACATATGAGTGCGAATAGCCATGTTCGTTAGACGCATTGTTTCAGACGCGAAGGTTGATGGTTCGCGCCCAGACTCCGGTGAAAGTTTCTTAATAATGATTTTTCAAAAGATGTGTGTAAATTTAGATAGTGAATTTGGGGGTCCTTGGAATTAGGAATACTAAACAGGTGGGTATTGTGGGTGGGATAAAATTTAAAGTATATACTAGACGTTAAAACCTTTTGAGACGTAGTACGATTGGTTAACTTTAGGGGTGGGGGTGAAAGGGGGAGGAATTTTTTCATTACGTCACCCATCCGAATAACGTAGCACATGCGTAGATTGAGATTTACCCCCACTCCAAAAATGAGCCAATTTCGGTGTTTTTGGACCTTAGATTTTCTTATGGAGATTACCACGTTAAAAACTCGAAAATGGTTCGGAACTCTTGTAGCATATTTACTGCTAACTAAATTTCCAAAAAATATTTCACTCAATTTTAACATTGATATTTGAACTTTGTCTAGTTCTCTTTTCTAAACAATAAATGATTCTTAAGCTAGTGCATTACACAATCTCTATCATTAAACTTTCATTTGAGCTTGTCTTATCTACTTAAATCCAAGTCACATATGAAATAATAATTGAACTTATTTACCTACTTAAATTCAAATCACAATGAAATAATAATTGAGCTTGTTTTATTGATTTGGTAACGGCGTGTACCACACGTCCTAAACGGAGACACTATCGAGAAGTCATAATAAGGTAAATAGTCATAATCGGGTAAATAGTCAAAATAGGTAAGTCACTTTCAATAAAACAAAAAAATAATCCATGTTATTTGCTCATACATTCTAACAACTATCTATAATAGTTTTCTTCTCAAAGACATTATTATTCTTTGTATTAAAGTCAAAGAATTATTTTCTAAAAAAAATCTTACTATAGATATTGTCACCTATTGAAGATTCTAACTAAAAGATACTGACAAAATTTTCTGTTATTCTTTACCCCACTGAGACATCAGAATTAGAACCAAAATATGGTTTTACATTAGATATATGCCAATTACCTGCATCAGATCCATCATGATGATCCAAAGCTTACACTAATTTAGAAATTCTCCGTCTTACAGTACACAAAACATATTTGGGTACAAGCTTAGCAGAAAATTGCATTACAGCTTTAGAAAGAACTTTGTTCCGTTTCCAAACTTTATCACCCACTTTATAAGAGTGATCTCTTCTTCGCAAATTATAATTTTTCTCATACCAAGTTTCTTCTTGACATCTTCAATAACAGGTTTAAGACCTTCTAAATCATTAACATAATTATCTCTACTACCAGAGGATAATTCAAAATTATGAGTACTTTTGAGCTCACCATAATATTTTCCTGAAGTTGTGTTATCCCTTCTAGTTGCAAACCAGAATGGTTGGTTTAAATCTTGTAGATTTACCAACCCCGTTTGACTTAGAAGTGTAATTCAATATCTGTCGGGGCATGTAGCCCGGGAAGTAGTTGTTTCTTCTTCGTTGAACGGTCACTGTTTTTGAAAAATATTTTTCAAAACTAGTTGTGAAGCGTAGAATAATATATTTTTATTCTTCGACATCTGTTAGGAATATTTCTTCCAAAAACTAAAAATTTGGCGAATAACCATGAACTTCACTTTTTCTGCAAATTGACTACAATTGTCACAAATTACCACCCTGGGTACACCGTATTTCAAAAATATTTGATTTTCTACTATTTTAGTAATAGTAGGAGCTATAGCTGGTTTAAGCGGAAACAGAAAAGTATATTTAGAAAACCAATCACCAATTACTAATAAATAACAATTTCCTTTAGTGCTTCTAGGAAAAGGTCCCTGAAGGTCTAAAGATAAAATTTCAAAAGGAAAGTTTACTGTTTTCTTATTACCCATTAACCCTACTCGAGTACTATTTGGCATCTTTTGAGATTGACAAATTTCACAGGATTTTACAAATTTTAAAACATCTGCCCGTTGTTTTGGCCAATAATATAGTTCCTGAACTCTACCAAGAGTCTTATAAAATCCGAAGTGACCTGCAGTAGAAGGATCATGGCAACTTGCTATGACTTCTTTTATTTGTGATTTTGGAACTAATCTTTTCCACTCTTGACAGTTAGTGGTCACTGGCAAAGTGTTAGGTACATATTTATAGATATTTTCTTCAAAAATTTTCCACTGAGGATAAGACTTAGGTAATTCTAGAATCTTACTTTTAAGTGAGAGGTACCACCAACTGAAAATTTAGGTTTTATTTCTAAAATTGAAATTTCTATAGTGTCACTAGGTATTCTACTCAAAGCATCTGGTAAAACATTAGATTTTCCTTTCTTATGTATTAATTCGAAGTCATACTGTCTTAAAGTAATAGCCCATCGAGCTAATCTACCCTGATGTTCTTTTAAATTATTTATAAATAAAAGTGCTGAGTGGTCTGTTATACAACAAAATTTAGTACCCTCTACATAACCTCTAAATTTTTTAATTAAAAATAATAAAGCTAATAACTCTTTTTCAGTCACAGTATAATTTATTTCTGCTCTAGATAAAGTTCTAGAAGCATAAGCTATGACACGCTCTTGGCCATCAATTACTTGGGTCAAAGCTCCTCCTAAAGCAAATTGAGATGCATCACAGTGGATTGTAAATTTCTTAGAAAAATCTGGAGAAACTAAAATAGGAGCGCTCACAAGAGCTTCCTTAATCTGACAAAAAGATTTTTCTGCAGTATCATTCCAAACTATATTATGATTTTTCTTTTTACCTTTCAGAAGATTATTAAGAGGTGAAACTAAAGCTGAAAAATTATTTATAAAACGCCGATACCAAGAACATAATCCTAGAAATCGCTTAACGTCTGTATAAGTTTTAGGACGAGGATAATTTACCATTACTGAAATTTTGTCTGAGTCTGTCCGCAGACCTTCTACATCAATTACAAAACCAAGATACTTTAGTGAAGTTTTGAAAAATTCACATTTATTCAAATTTATAGTTAAATTAGCTTCAGCTAATTCTGTTTTCACATCAGATAGTAATCTAACATGTTCTTCAAAAGTTTCGGATACTATTATTATATCATCTAAATAACAGAAAAGATAAGGTTCATATTTAGGACCGAAAATACAATCACACAGTCTCTGTTGTGTTTGTGCGGAATTACACAATCCAAATGGCATTACTGAAAATTGAAATAGGCCTCTGCCTGGTATACTAAATGCAGTTTTCTCTTTTGATTTTTCATCTAAAGGAATCTGCCAAAAAGCTTTTCTCAAGTCTATACTAGAGACATATTTAGCTTTACCCAATAAACTAAGAATACGATCAATTCGTGGCAAGGGATAAGAATCATGTTTGGTTATTTCATTTAACTTTCTACCATCAAAACAAAAACGATATTCACCTGTCTTTTTCTTCACTAACAAAACTGGACTATTCCAAGGACTAAAAGAAGGTTCTACTACTCCAAGCTTGATCATATCGTCTAATTCTTTGTTTAAAATATCCAACATATATGGTGACATTAAATACTGAGGCACTTTAAATGGTTTTGCATCACCTGTTTCAATACATAATTTAATTTTGTCTGTTCTGCCTAACTTGTTTTCATTACTGATTTCTTTAAAATAATCCACCACTTGTTGTGCTATAATTTTTTGGGATTTGTCTAAATTTTCAAAATCTTTTACTCCTGTTGGAGTTTTCTTCTTTCAATTTCTGTTATCAGAGCTTATCTCTGGTGTTAAGTACTTTGGTAATAAAGAAGTAAATGAAAAGAACATACTTTTTTTTCTAAGACCATCAATACGTAGATAGGAGATGGGTTTTCTTTTTTCTTCCATGTGAGGTTCGTGATAGACCACATGGTTTAGCAATTTTGCTGATTTTGGAAAATATATTTAAGTGAGCTTAGATTTTATTAGAGTGATCCTGTTGGAGCTCTACCTGTATAAGTGGATATTTATTTTCGCTCAGCTCAAGTTCCTGTTTTTGAGGCCACACAACTTCTACGGTGAGTTTAATTTGTCAGTTTACTATACTCAACCCTCATAAAATTTAATTATTATTACCAAATACTGACACAAGCTCCTTTTTAGGTCTCTTTCTTCTTTCTTCATACTTCTTTTTTGTTACTTCTATCTATCTTCTCCCTTTGGTTATTTCTTCATTCTTTGGCTTTATTTTATACATCGATATCTTCATGTCATTCCTGCATCGACATCATCTATAAGGTACATCATCTACACCCAGTCATCATATCGGATACACCTCTACCTCTAGGATGTAGTAAGCCACCACCAGATCTTTTGGAGGGACACACCACAGCACCCGAGCGTTAACAGGTAACCTTCATACCTTATTTATATCAAGGAATCCAGTGGTTTGAGTAGAAGCCAGCATTTGACTGAAATAACAAATATATTTATGAAAAGGTTTTGTAAGTAGAGTATTTTGTCATACCTACTGAGGAACATTAGGTTCCCTGGTGTCTTTACCCTCTGTTGAGGACAAATCATACATTTAGTTAATAACAAATAACACAATCACTAGAGTTTGTAAACCAGCTCATGCATACAAAGGGTAGTTCTTTAATATCATTCTGTATCCAACCCAGAGATAAGATACACAGGTAGATCGGCCACTGTATATAAAAAAGTGGCCACGCGCACCGAAACTAGTGACATCTATATTTGGAGGCGGAACTACCAACATTTCTAAAGGTTCAGATCCATGCTAGAGGTTCAGATCTATGCTAAAGGTTCAGAGCCATGCTAAAGGTTCAGATCCAGGCTAACCCTCTAATTTGAAAAAAGCGGGAAATTCAAAAATAAATTTAGGTGGAAAATTTAAATAGTTGTATTCGTAATAATTCTGTAGTAGAGAGGTGATCAGTTGTAACACATAGTTATTTTAGTAGTATTATTGTCTTCGCATTACACTCTTTATTTTGCTATTATAGTAAAATAGAATCATTGTAATGTAAAGACAATAACTCTACTAGTATAACTTGTAGTTACAACTGATTACCTCTCTACTACAGAATTATTACGAATACAACTATTTAAATTTCCCACCTACATTTATTTAGTTAAAAGTAAGTAAAAAAATTCAAATGCGAAATGAGCATTAATCTAGTTTTTATATTTCCACTTGGTATAGGACATTCAATGTTTACATAAATACAATTACGAACTTTTTAAAAATTTAAGAAAAAAACAATTTAAAAAGCAGGTAATTTCACTTGATATAATAAATGAAAAATGGGAAACAATTACATATAACACACTTTATTTAATAGACTTGGATAAATATCCGCTTTGGACTTGATTTCTGGGCTTTCTTGGCAGCTGCCTTCCACTGGCTTAGTTTTCTTTATAAAATTCTTACACCTGGAGAATCGAAATGTTTCCTATTGCCCCTATATCCATGAACTAAAAAAAAAGTCAACTATTGTTATCCTCATTCAAGTTGTATGCAGTGAACTTATAAGTTATATACACAAAAGCAAGGTATTGCTATGAACAATTTTTTCTGTAATTTAGGTTGATTTCCTTCAAAAATATAGTTTTTGACATCACTTGTACTTACAATTATTAAAATTCAAGGTGTGACTAGCAGATGCAATAATGAGTTATTTAACATAAACAATCTTACCAGTTGCAGTTAAAACTCCTTTATATCTGCCCAGATGCCAAGAAATGGATGGTGCTTGGATGAAACTTGATGTGGACGGTAATTGTGAAAAACTTGATGTGGATGAACTGCAAGCTGAAAATTACATAAGAATTTTTTACAATTGAGTTTTCAACATAACCACAAGTAGGTCACCATAAGCTATACTGCCTGAAGGTGTTTTAAAAATACTTACCAGGTACTTCATCAAACTCATGTAGTAAACGCTTCCTTGTATATGTCTTGACTGGTCGTTGTACTTTTCCTACTGGACTATTACTACTTTTTGTGGTGGAAGCACTTAGAATAGAAATGGATTCTAAAAAGGGTTTTTTTTTAAATTAATATCAATAAAACATAAGTTGTTGCTCTCGAAAGACTAGGCATTATACAGTTACAAATGATTTAATACTGGATATAAAAAAATATTGCAAAATATTTATAGATACCTTTTAGCTTCTCGGGAGTTGAAAATGATTGTTGTTGCTCTGGTACCCAAAAATGATCACCTTCACACTTCTCTTGTATCCTAAAAAAACATTAATCCTAATTCAACATATATTTATACACTAATCATAATTTTTATATAGTTACAATCAACTGTCTATTGTAGTACTAATAACTACTATTTCAAACAGTGCAGTACACATATAGATGAGATACGTTCTTACCATGCAAATGTAGTGAGGGATTTCTTCAATCTGCCACAATCTTCAAAATGAATGTTACAACTTTTATAAGATTTGTAAGACTCAAAAGCCAACTTAGAATTATTAATTCTCTCATTCCAAACGGCGTTAACCTCTTGGTTAGCAGGTAGTTATTCTATGCCTATAAAAAATACTTAGGTTAATACTTAGTTATAATACTTCTCATTTTTATTTCAAGGAAATCGTTGACTTTGTATAAACCACAATTAATACATCTAGCAATTCCAAATATTAAGAGTAACTATCTTAACTAGTATTTGAATTAATTTTATTAAAAAAAATTCTTCAACTGATAATATTGGTAGAAATTAACATGTATTGTTAATAATTAGTACTAACCTTCTCAATGCATCCAGGAACACAGCAAATTCTCATCATAGGAACTCATCTTTAAATACTTTAGGAATATAAATGAGAAAATAAAAGCACAAACAACGACGAAAGAACTAACTGGCACGCCCTTTATTTACGAAGAATAATAATAAACAATATGGCTGCTAGCTCCATGCATGCATGATTGCTGAACCTAATTTAATTTTAGACTCCGAAAATTAATTTCACCTGAGGCTCCATCTATCAGCTCTATTTGAAATCTTTAACGTTTAGTTCCGCCTCCAAATAAAGATGTCAGTAAAAATCGTACCAATTTTGAATTAATTTCGCCCACACGAGTGCCCAGGGCCTGATCCAACCGCCCCTAAGGTTAGATTGGATAGTGTAAAACTTTTCATTATGGTTATAAATTTGTGCATGCCCTTTTGATAACCTAAAATAATTGTGGAAAGCTAACTTCACATAAATATTGTCATACAGCGGAAATCCGTCAGGGAGTTTTTGGCGTACAATTAGTAGGCAAGGCCTTGTTTTTTGTGTAGTCATATAATAACCAACAATATTTCATATATTAGATCAACATTCAACTGAATCAGTTTTTTATTTCGAATCCCTCCCTGAGATGAACAGGACCTTATAATAGAAGGTAACACAGTATAACAAACAGTTGACTAATTTGCGGATAGCTAGACAAGAGGAAGGGGTGGTTACACGCGCCCGCGAATTTTACTAGCATGTGATTGGTTTTTAATAAATACATCGATCCGGTCCCACAACTGAGGACAAGTCGCGAAGCGTGACAAGTACCGACACATCCGTACTTGTCACATTGTGTGAGCAAAACTGGACAAGTGGCATATTCCAACTATACAGGTGACCTAACTTTTTTATTATTAGAGATAGAGGGTTGAGGCTTTTGCGTCCTTGTTTTACTTTTTCAAGACAAAAAAGTTCGTAAGGTCAGATTTTAACACAAAGAAATTTTTGAAAATTAAAAAAAAATATTTTCTTTAATAATTGGAGAGTATTTTGAAAGTATTTCTGATTCCGTTGAAAACGCTGTCAGGTCCCGAAACATGCGAAGTTCTTAAAATGCACTTAAGTTTGTTTGGCATAACAAGTACATTCATTTGTGACCGAGGCACTAACTTCACTGATAGGTCTGTCAAACAGATGTTGACCAAATTAGGTATAAATCAACATTTGATTGCCAGTTGTGCCCCTCGTGGTAATGGTCAGGTGGAAAGATATGTAAAAACTGTTCTAAATTTGTTACGCACGGACGGAAATTAGCGACAAAGCGGAGTGGCCACAATCGGTAATCAAAATACAAACAACGCTTAATACGACGACTCAAAAAACTACGGGGTTCACTCCAATTTATTTATTAACTGGGATCGAGGGCAACACGCCCGATATTAAGAAACTGACCTAATCTATACCAAACGGTGATATCCCTCAAAGCTTAGAGCAAGATCGAAAACTGGCATACGAACGAATACGGAAACAAGCCGACGATTCAAAAGCCTTGTTTGACAAGACACGCAGGTCAAATAAAATTATATACGTTGGTGACCTGGTATTTCATCCATCGGGTAACAGCCACTTGGTTAAATTGGACCAAAGGTATGAAGGTCCCTTTGAGATTGTAAATATATTGGAAAACTATATATTTGAGATCAAAAACATGACAACGAATCGTAAAAGTATTGTCGCCAAAGATATGCTTCGCATATGGCCTGGTGAATTTTCTAATTCCTCAGATTCTTATTACTAGGTGAATATTCAGAAATTTTATATGAAATACTAGAAAATGTGAGCTTATTGTGACCGACGATAAACTATAATTTTATTGTATCTTTTATTTAATCATATCCTACCTATATTCTACGATTATGTACTTTGAATTCTTCGATTATATATTTTGTATTCTATGATGATATACTTTGAATTCTTCGATTACATATTTCGTATTCTACGAAACCTTTATACTCTACGATGGTATACTTTGAATTCTTCGATTACATATTTTATATTCTACGATGCTATACTTTGAATTCTTCGGTTACATATTTTATATTCTACGATGATATACTTTGAATTCTTCGATTACGTATTTTGTATTCTACGAAACCTTTATACTCTACGATGGTATACTTTGAATTCTTCGATTACATATTTTATATTCTACGATGCTATACTTTGAATTCTTCGGTTACATATTTTGTATTCTACAATGATTTTATTCTCTACGATGATATACTTTGAATTCTTCGATTACCTATTTTATATTCTACGATGATATACTTTGAATTCTTCGATTACGTATTTTGTATTCTACGAAACCTTTATACTCTGCGATGGTATACTTTGAATTCTTCGATTACATATTTTATATTCTACGTTGATATACTTTGAATTCTTCGATTACATATTTTATATTCTACGATGATATACTTTGAATCCTACCATTACATAATATATTTTGTACTCTACAATAATACACTTTGAATGAATAATACGATTACATAATTATTGCGATGTTGTATATCGAATTCTACGACATACATTAGATGTTGATAGTGTTATTTCTATTGAGGTCATTCACAATCAGCTCACAGCTCTACCTTTACTCAACCCTTTGAGTGCGAATGTCGCGCATGTGTGACATATCGGTTTAGTTTGCAGTGCGCATGAGACACATGTGTGACACCAGCACGTTTCCGTTTCGTTAGGCCAGTGTTTTCTCAGCAGTGGAAGTGAGTGCATTAACTCGGGTGAGCGTGTAGTTAAACGTTAATACATCGTAAAATTTACTTTCGATATTTACATTTTTTTGAACTAAGTATACAGTATGGATCCTAACCTCCCGGGTCCCTAGTGTACAAAAAAACAGAAAATAGCTTTTAAAAATCCAAAAAAGTTGACAGAAGACGAATTATTAGCTGTCTTAGAAGTTTCTGACTCTGAATTAGATTCCGACGACGTAGATATTTTAGAAGCGGGACAGTCTGACTCTGAGGAAAGTAATTATGATGATGATGAGTGTAAGAATTTTGTTACTTTTTTCTATTTTTTTTTCATACTGTCCAATTTTACTAGCATGTGATTGGTTTTTAATAAATACATCGATCCGGTCCCACAACTGAGGACAAGTAGCGAAGCGTGACAAGTACCGACACATCCGTACTTGTCACATTGTGTGAGCAAAACTGGACAAGTGGCATATTCCAACTATAGAAGTGACCACTTTTTCAATGGGACACTGTAACTTTTTTATTATTAGAGATGAGGGTTGCGGCTTTTGCGTCCTTATTTTACTTTTTCAAGACAAAAAAGTTCGTAAGGTCAGATTTTAACACAAAGAAATTTTTGAAAATTAAAAAAAAATATTTTCTTTAATAATTGGAGAGTATTTTGAAAGTATTTCTGATTCCGTTGAAAACGCTGTCAGGTCCCGAAACATGCGAAGTTCTTAAAATGCACTTAAGTTTGTTTGGCATAACAAGTACATTCATTTGTGACCGAGGCACTAACTTCACCGATAGGTCTGTCAAACAGATGTTGACCAAATTGGGTATAAATCAACATTTGATTGCCAGAGGTGCCCCTCGTGGTAATGGTCAGGTGGAAAGATATGTAAAAACTGTTTTAAATTTGTTACGCACGGACGGAAATTAGCGACAAAGCGGAGTGGCCACAATCGGTAATCAAAATACAACAACGCTTAATACGACGACTCAAAAAACTACGGGGTTCACTCCAATTTATTTATTAACTGGGATCGAGGGCAACACGCCCGATATTAAGAAACTGACCGAATCTATACCAAACGGTGATATCCCTCAAAGCTTAGAGCAAGATCGAAAACTGGCATACGAACGAATACGGAAACAAGCCGACGATTCAAAAGCCTTGTTTGACAAGACACGCAGGTCAAATAAAATTATATACGTTGGTGACCTGGTATTTCATCCATCGGGTAACAGCCACTTGGTTAAATTGGACCAAAGGTATGAAGGTCCCTTTGAGATTGTAAATATATTGGAAAACTATATATTTGAGATCAAAAACATGACAACGAATCGTAAAAGTATTGTCGCCAAAGATATGCTTCGCATATGGCCTGGGGAATTTTCTAATTCCTCAGATTATTATTACTAGGTGAATATTCAGAAATTTTATATGAAATACTAGAAAATGTGAGCTTATTGTGACCGACGATAAACTATAATTTTATTGTATCTTTTATTTAATCATATCCTACCTATATTCTACGATTATGTACTTTGAATTCTTCGATTATATATTTTGTATTCTATGATGATATACTTTGAATTCTTCGATTACATATTTCGTATTCTACGAAACCTTTATACTCTACGATGGTATACTTTGAATTCTTCGATTACATATTTTATATTCTACGATGCTATACTTTGAATTCTTCGGTTACATATTTTATATTCTACGATGATATACTTTGAATTCTTCGATTACGTATTTTGTATTCTACGAAACCTTTATACTCTACGATGGTATACTTTGAATTCTTCGATTACATATTTTATATTCTACGATGCTATACTTTGAATTCTTCGGTTACATATTTTGTATTCTACAATGATTTTATTCTCTACGATGATATACTTTGAATTCTTCGATTACCTATTTTATATTCTACGATGATATACTTTGAATTCTTCGATTACGTATTTTGTATTCTACGAAACCTTTATACTCTACGATGGTATACTTTGAATTCTTCGATTACATATTTTATATTCTACGTTGATATACTTTGAATTCTTCGATTACATATTTTATATTCTACGATGATATACTTTGAATCCTACCATTACATCATATATTTTGTACTCTACAATGATACACTTTGAATGAATAATACGATTACATAATTATTGCGATGTTGTATATCGAATTCTACGACATACATTAGATGTTGATAGTGTTATTTCTATTGAGGTCATTCACAATCAGCTCACAGCTCTACCTTTACTCAACCCTTTGAGTGCGAATGTCACGCATGTGTGACATATCGGTTTAGTTTGCAGTGCGCATGAGACACATGTGTGACACCAGCACGTTTCCGTTTCGTTAGGCCAGTGTTTTCTCAGCAGTGGAAGTGAGTACATTAACTCGGGTGAGCGTGTAGTTAAACGTTAATACATCGTAAAATTTACTTTCGATATTTACATTTTTTTGAACTAAGTATACAGTATGGATCCTAACCTCCCGGGTCCCTAGTGTACAAAAAAACAGAAAATAGCTTTTAAAAATCCAAAAAAGTTGACAGAAGACGAATTATTAGCTGTCTTAGAAGTTTCTGACTCTGAATTAGATTCCGACGACGTAGATATTTTAGAAGCGGGACAGTCTGACTCTGAGGAAAGTAATTCTGATGATGATGAGAGTAAGAATTTTGTTACTTTTTTCTATTTTTTTTTCATACTGTTTTTTTTATAGATGATGTAGACTTGTCACCGCACTTACCTCAAACACACATTCATGCAACTGGAAGTATTATACCACAGTGGTCAAGTAACCCTACCGCCTTGAAGGTGTTTCCGTTCATGAAAAGAAATGAACTTTTACAGGAACGATTGATTACTTTCGTAAAATATTTGACAATAACATTATCGACTTAATTGTGAGGGAAACAAACAGTTACGCCGAAACCGTATTTCTGGCCGAGGGTACGACAGATAAATCGCGAATTACTAGATGGAAACCAGTCACTTTTGCGGAAATGTTGACTTTTGTTGGGTTAGTTTTACACACTGGAACCATTCGCACAAATCGAATTCAAGATTACCGGAAGGGTCACCCATTATTCAATTTACAATGCTTTTCTAGACACATGAGTAGAGACCGTTTCCTGCTCATAATGAGGTGTTTGCATTTTGCAGAAAATGCACCCGCAGGAACTCCATCGGATCGGTTGCATAAAATTAAACCTTTTTTAAATTTTTTCAATGAAAAGATGGCAGATCTTTATTATCCACAAAGAGAACTTTCACTGGACGAATCGATGGTTCTGTGGAGAGGACGTTTGGTATTTCGCCAGTATATCGCAAACAAAAAGCACAAGTATGGTATAAAATTATACATGATAACCGAACCTTCTGGAGTGATATTGAGAGTGTTGATATACACCGGAGCAATGGACAATGTAGGTAGACAAGGACATACTGTGAAGGTTGTACTTAATCCTATGCAAAACTATTTAGATTCGGGACATTCTCTGTACTTAGATAATTTTTACAATTCTTTTGAGTTGGCAAATAAATTAACTAATCGCGCAACTTACTGCACGGGAACTCTAAATTCTAAAAGGAAAAATAATCCCAAAGCCGTTACAGATAAAAAGCTGAAAAGGGGTGACACCACTGCACAATACTCGGATAACATTATTGTGGGAAAGTGGAAGGATAAACGTGACGTTATATATATTTCTAATGAACACGAAAACAGTATGATACAGTATACTGACAGACAAAATCGGGCGAAGGAAAAACCTAAGCCAATATATTACTATAATAAATTTATGGGCGGTGTGGATCACCAGGACCAACTTTGTGCTTACTATCCATGTGAGAGGAAAACTCTCAGATGGTACAAAAAATTAGGTATACATCTAATTCACCTCATGTTACTAAATTCTTTCTTTTTATATAACAAATATTTGGAAAAGAAAACAAGTCTTTATGACTACAGATCATCAGTGATTGAACGATTGTTGGATATTCAGACTACAAAAACACCTAGAACGAGGAAGGCAGAATCAGAACACGAAATTTCAAGAATAACATCCAAAGGCGAGGACGGACGAACAAACAGAAGATGCAGAGTTTGCCATGAGATAAAACAGAGAAAGATGACTCTATATCACTGCGAACAATGTCCTGGTCTACCTGAGTTATGTGTAGGCAATTGTTTCAACACGTTTCATAAATAGAAATTAAAATTTTTTTTTTATAATTTTGACGCCCTTTTCGTATTGTTGTTTTTACTTACTTTCTTGTCCAACATGATGCAATTCTAGTGTTGCCAAAGAAGTTTTTGTGTTCATTCACTTTACAATTTTATAATAAGTTTGATTTTGTGTTTTTCAAGAATAAATGTTTATATTTCAAATTGTTTGCATGTTATTATCCCAAAATAAACGAATGGCACACATACGTGACAGGGCGCACCGGACAACAAATTTGCCATTAGATGCGCATGTCACACTTATGTGACATTGTATAAAAAAACATTAAAAACAGTTTATAAAAATACATTAACAATTAATATTGAATAGTGTACTCTGAAGAGCAATTTCCTCAAATAAGACGGAACCGCATATGGCGAAGAGGTGTAACTGTGTTGACGCAACGAATGGGTTAAAAACAAAACAAACCCGAATCTACCGTTTTTTTTATTGTTTCAGATTTTATAATTCGAGAGCGAATTATGTGTCAGGTTGGCCGTGTCAGCGTACAGCTCGCCCATTACCAACAAAAACATCGATAATAGACGTCTTCGAATTCTGAAGTGTATGATTAACAATGTTTTGGGGTTTTACGACCCTATTTTTTAAAAATAGGTATTAAGATAACTGACAGGCTAGACTAAACAGACCTATTTTGTTAGTGTGTGAAATATTTTAATTAATTTAGATTGGGAGAAGGATTTTAGTTTTTAGTCACTTGCTTTTCTGTTTTCGTATGGAATGGTTGTTTGCCGTTCCTTCTTATATTTTTTATTATTGAATTATAAAAATAAACATTTATTTGAAAAGTCTGAGTATTATTACATATAAATGCTTTATTAAATATTTTCAATAAAATAATATTCTTCAGTTATCAAATATATATAATAAATTATTTTATACCACATATATTTTTTATTGGGATTTTACTTTTACTATAATAACCTTTATTAATATTTAAATTATCAAATTAAAATTTACATATTTTATACCAAAAATTTTTAAAACAATAACTATATAGTTTCTTTTCAAATTTAACACCTATACTGCCGTCCTAAGCAAGAAGGCAGTATCTCCAATTTTTACCATTTTCGAATTTCCTCTTTCTATAGGCTCCTTATTCGATTATAAGTATACCTTACAAAGCTAGAGAGCAGTATACGTTCATCCATTGGTCTGGTAGACTATAAAAATTGCAGTAACTCAACTTGTTATTAGGTATTCCTTAGTTCAAAGGCAGTAACTACCTTATACAAGTCTTTAAAGCAGTATCTCCTACAGAAAATGGAGATACTGCTTTTTAATCTAGCTACATGCCCCACCACAATTCTTATTTTCTGGGTGTAAACTAAGCAAAAACGTGTTGGTTCCCGTCAGTTTGCTGTGATAAGTCCCTCTGCGTGTACGCGCTAATTCTCATCAATAATAGAAAAATTAGGGCGTGAAGTTCGTGAAGTTAGAGCCATTTATTTGCTTCAAAGTTTCAAAAGGTAGTTATTATTATTGACTCGGTTGTTAATAGTTTTATTGCCATATATTATTTGTTAACAGTTAAACTAAAGATACTTAAATCATGGAAAGCCGCGGAAAGAAAATATTGCGAATGCTGCAGACAACGGAAGCCATAAATCCAAGTTCTGATGAGGGTGTGACAGTGAAGAGACAGAAGCCAAAAATTATATTAACTTAGAGCCGGTCAAGCTGCAAACCACCGAAAGTGAAGATTCAGCTTTGCAAACTACATCTACTTTAACGATTTTCCTAGCGGATTCTGATGACTCACTTAAAGACCCTGACTGTTTGCAGGTTGGTAGCAAAATTATAGTGTTACCCTCCCCTTGTCATTGTCAATAAGTCGTAACAAAAGTCACATTATCCATTGTAAACTTAGGCAGCCAGTTCATGTGAGTTTCAAAACTAACATTATCCAAAACAGTGTACCTAGGTATTGGCAGTAGATTAGTGCGTTGTTTATTATTATTCTTATTATTCCTGGCTGCCTGTGCTAGCGAACAGTAGTGAAAAATTATAATTTTTTGCAATCATGGATGTGAATGCTAGACCTTGCGGCGAGAACGAGAGAAGCAGAAAGCCAAAAAGATCACCAGACAAGTGGAAGCGCAATGTTGCAAAAGAGAAGGGGTAAGCCTTGCATTACTTTTCATTCATCGTTTGTAAAATAGTGTTTTCTGTTAGATATGCTCCAAAAAGACTTCCGTCTTACCCAAACTGTAACCATGAGAGCGGCGCATTGCTATGCAAAACTTTAGCAATTCAGGAAATTCGTAAATTTCACCAAAGCTTCTACCAATCCAGAGTAAAAGTTTCGCCGGATAATTTCCTTCTTAAGTTCCTTAATACTAGCAAAAACAGAAGAGATCGCACTAAAGACAAGAAATACAAGTCTACCAATTACCGTTCAAATTATTTTATACCGAATTCCCGAAAAGAACTTGTGCCTGTTTGCTTGAAAACTTTTACGAAGATTTTGAATGTCTTCAGATTTCGTGTAAACCTGATAGTCAAACGATTCTCGAAAGGCGAGTTCCCTACAGAACGAAGGGGTGGAAACAGGAAAGAGTTTCAATTTCGTGAGAAAAGACAGTCTGTTAGGGAATTTCTTAATAAACTTAAATGCGTTGAAAGTCATTACTGTCCCTCTACAACAACCTTCAGAAAATATCTTCCCTCAGAACTGAACATTAAGAAACTGTATAGAATGTACGACGGATTACCAGTGAAGCAAAGTTATTTTAGAATGATCTTCAACATTGAGTACAATCTGGGGTTTGGATCTCCACGCACTGTAACCTCCAAAACTTAATGATATCTACTAGGTCACAGAATTAGGCTGTTCAGATCGACAGACTGTGGCCAGCGGCTAGTACTCATGTGTAGTCGGCGTGGGATCACTTACGCGCCAAGCAAGTAAGCAGCACGTCAAGATTGTTTAGATGTAAAGGGCGCCAAGTAGATTTACCGCAAATAAGATGGCATCCCATTCCTGAAAACCTACTAAAAAAGGATGAAATAAAAGACGAACCAATTCTCCGATTACTTGTACATATATTGATTTTTTTTGGTGAATGTACAAAGTGAAGTGAGTAGTTTGACAATTTAGTAGTAGTTTATGAATGAGCTAGAGTAATGTTGAAAAGTTTCATGGAGACAATGACAAACTTGGTGAATAAATCATTACACCCCGCGAACATAAAAAACAATATGTTTCCCAATAATAAAAAAAAAAGGGTTAAACCGTATTAAGATTAAAGTTGAAATAAGATAAAATTATATATTACGCTAAAAACTCGGAATTTAACTCTCCGTGTTCGTTGGATGTAACTGCAAAACGTCGACTCTCAACATATACCCTTAAGCTAAATATAGCTAACAATATAGTATACTCTAATTCTTTTTATAAGCCAATCGACACAATATTATAAGCCAGAATTGAGAAAAACTCCCTGGAGTTATCCACATTAAAGAAAACTTGTCAAGGCGTATAGCGTTGGATCCAATGCGTGAGCCGAAATGTATTTAAAAAGAATATATAGTGAAGTATGAACTGTAGCTAAGATTTTACGAGTCAACTCCAACCGCATATATCTAGTATGAAAGTAACATTAAAATTACAAATAGGTTATAACCATCTTAGATCTTAATACATAAAATAAAAACAAATTCATTACATCAAATAGAGATTACCCAAATCCAAAACAATTCACTCAATCGAACCCCAGGATACATCCTATAAGGTGAAATTTGCAGCTCAAACATCCAGTTGTTCCAATCCATGCGTCAATCCTATTTCCAGCAACATCCGTAGCCCAGCGCAGAATTATCCAGTAAAATAGATAGTCCTTCAATCCAGTATTATCCAACTCCCATACAGATAAGGGGGAGGGAAAAAAAAACCTACGGAGAACAAATTCTAATAAGAATTTATACAGTATCCCAATTTATTAACACCCGCCGTAGTTATAAAATTATCAAAACCAAAAAAAAAAAAATAACATTTCGTATACTTAATTTCATCCCATCACGAAATAAAGAATATCTGATAATGATAAAACAAAGTGCTTTCGTTATAAAAATAATTACATTGGCGGACAAAAGTTCAATTCAAACTTATGCCCTAAAATGACCAATAGCTCCCACTAAAAGTGAAATCAAACTTCCCATCGCATTATGCACGCCCAAAAATCGAATTTATACATTCCATACAGCACAAATTTTCCGCTGTAGAATGACAATAACCCCCCAAAAAAAAAATAGATCAATAATACCTAAAATCCTCAGTAATATCCATATCGGTTTCCCCTCGTATACCTAGTGACTCCGTACATTCGTACATAAAATACTAAATAAGAATAAGAAATATTTTTTTTAAACTGACACTATACCTATGACAATAAAAACATTACTTTCCTCACAGCGGCAGCTTACAGAATTCCTAGTAACATTCAAGATAAGTATCCAAAATAGACACAACCGATTTGCCAGGTGACCAAAATGGAGAAAATTTCTAAATAATGGCTAATTTACGTATTTGAAACGAAACGAATTACTCGCCGGCTTGATTTGACCTTTTCGTCCTAAAGTTTACTGTAGTTGCTGGAAGGCAATCTATATAAATTAATCAATAGATATAACATATATTATGTCATCTATTATTAGTTCAATCACTACTGTCCGCAAAAATATATACAACAGATGATAATTAGCATCCATAGGTCTCCTCTTAAAGTTGTTAGTGTGTGTACCAGAAGAAAGCAGTTTTTCCCGATGACGAAAGGAGGGAAACCATTAACTAGATATAATCACTGAATAATACAAAAAAATAATATTACTACCCCATTAAACTATATAAACAAAAAAATGTCAACAAATAAGCCATTTATGGAATTAACAATTTATGATGTAAAACTTACCTTTTAACTTGTAAAAGGGTTAACCTTTGAAATGTTAACAAAACTTTCGTCTCCTTCTGCTAAACAAATTACAACAAAACAAACTCCATTGGTATTCGTCAAAAGGGTATTTTCGTCAAAATCGGTAATTCAAAATTTCTCCTCCATTAAACTTGCTTGAAGCGAAAAAATCTATCATGCCAAGTCGTTCAAGCCTGATTACAAATCCCTAAGAATAGAATAGAATGACTGTTTTTGTCCTTTTACAAAAAAACATTTTTTTTTGGTCTATTGGAAAAGCAATAGACGCCGTACTCACCAGCTGGTATTACAAAATCCTCCGAAGAGATGTGGAACTAGCCTTCGCAAAAACAACACTTTCCAAAAATCTATATGAAGACTTTATTTTCCACATTAATATGGCCCCAAAAAATATATTCCCGTTTATTAGGATGTCTCAAAGACACATTCTGTATTTTACGGACCACCCAACTACCATCGAACTGGTCAATGACTAAAAAGAACGAAATTATTTTGAACTCCCAATTAGACAAAAATTTGGATATCCCTTTTTCCTTCACTCCAATGGGATGTCCAAGAATCTATCTTGCTTCTAGTCTCGCTACCAGAACCTAATAACGAGCAATACTATCCAATTCGCCAAGCAAATAAATAATTGAAAACCGATTTCGACGGAACTTGAAAATTCCGCTGGCAAGCTGACTGGAACAAGAAGCACGAGTTTTTATTCTTTGTCAATTAGGTAGATATTAGTTAGTATTAACATAAAATCTTTTCCAGTTTCTTATCGAAATTAAAATCTAGAAAATAATATACGGACTAGGTAGGTTGATTTGTGGTTCACTAAATATTGTAGTTCACTGTGACAAAATATTCGCGAAGACCACAAGCGTAGCAACCGGGCAATTAGGGCAAACATTATAAGGAAAACGCTAACGTCAAATAAAAACGTTACAGCACCGATGTGTGTTCGACATGCTTGGAATTAGGTGAAAAAATCAAAAGAGCGAGAAATGTAGTAGAAAAGCAGGATTTGATTACGAAGAAACGTGTGCAGAAACTGCGAGCTTCGGCGTTTTACAATTTGCTCCAGGAGACTTCTGACGATCTTTTGATTTTTCATTTGATTGCCAAAAGAATCAGCCTCTACCAAAGCTTCCTGAACAGGCAACGTACTACAGCCGGCAAGTGTACATCTACAACTTCGCTATTGTGAGGGGTCATTCCAAAGGGCCTTTGAATTCCCGCACCGTCACATCTTATTGCTGGACAGAGAATCAGTTTTCTGAAGGTGCAAACGAGATAGCATCGTGTGTCTATGACACATTACAGAACACCAGCCTCGAAGGATTTACCAAAATAAGGCTAGTCACTGACGGTTGTGGTGGACAAAATAAAAACTCCATTCTGATTGCAATGGTTGCGGTATGGCTTTCCTCTGCTTCAGAAAATATCAGAGAAGTGCAAATAATTTTTCCAGTCACTGGGCACAGTTTTATTCCTCCAGATCGCGTGTTTGGACAGATCGAAAAGGAAATAAAGAAGCGAGAAAGAATTGTATAGCCTGAGGAATACGAAGAAATATTTTCGCACTATGCAACGGTGAAGCATCTTGGGAGTGACTGTCCGGATTATGACTGGAAAACTGCAAAGATACGAGTTATAAAACCTCCAGGCTCTTGGTATTTCCAACTCAAGCCATCGAAGAGAATTTTCTTGCACAGAAACAATAGATACCAAATTTTGGTCCAAGGAGAATCAGCGAGCATCAATAAACAAGCAGTATTGGTCGATGAATTGGCAAGAGAGAAGGATTTTTGTTTCGTCAAATGTCACAGTGCACGATGTAAAAAGAAGACGCGGTAGTGTAGAAAGTTCTCGAAAAACAACTTCCAAGTATTTTTTAAAAAGTGATGGTAAAATGCACGAAGTGTGCAAAACTTTTTTTCTGTGCACTCTAGGATATGATCCAAAGAACGACAAAATCATCACAAATGTTTTGGCGAAAGAAGGCTCTGAGAATATCGTACCTTCATTTGACAGAAGAGAAAAACACAAAAAAAACCCCGAATAGACAGGGAATTAATACAAAAACATGTTGAATCTTTCAACCCTTCTGTGTCCCATTATCGGAGAGAACATTCGAAGTATGCACAAATATTTTATTACAACCCATCCAAATATAAAGTGTTCATATGAACTATACAGAAAATGCGTATCTAAAGATTTAAATATTTTCTTTGCATCATTGGGCCATGAGGAGTGTGAACTGTGTGAGAGTTTTAAGCTTCACAATCTCGAACATAACGAACAGTCATTGTTGGACGATTGCAGTGATTGTACCTTCTGGAAAGAGCACATCAAAAAGTCTAAGGAAGGACGAGAAAAATACAGGGCTGATGCAGAGTACGATTTTCCAACAAGCACAGTTTGTGTTTCAGCTGACTTGGTAAAGGTGATTATGTTGCCCAGAATTGATATGTTCAAGAAAGTTGTGTTTTGTCAACGAATTATAGTTTTTAACGAAAGCTTTGTAGCCGTTGGAAAGAGACAGAAAATCAAACCCTTTGCATGCCTCTGGCATGAATGCATATCAGGAAGGAAAAAGGAAGACTTGATAAGTGCATTTCACGTATTTATGTTACACCTGCGTAATGTAGAGAATATAATAATTTGACTTGACAACTGTGCAGGCCAAAACAACAATTGGTCACTGTTCTCATACTAAATATACATTATCAATTCTAATGAAATCGCAGCACAGACAATTACCATTAGATATTTTGAACCAGGGCATACTTTTATGACAGCGAACTGTTTTCACCACCAGGTGGAATAGTCTTTGCAGCGAATGAAGAAGGTGTATGACTTAGCTGATTTTGTGTCTTGCGTTCAGTCAGCTAATTCCGGAAAGGTTGAGAAATGGGAGTAATAATTTTGTCAAAAATGTCAAAGGTAAAAGTAATTCTTTTAGTAGTGAGTCAAAAAATATAGTTTGTTGGGAATGTAATCTACCTAATCACACTTATGTAAATTGTAGGGCTCTTGTCAAAAAGAAATTTTGTTTTAAATGTGGAAAAGATAATGTTACAATTAAAGATTGTCCAGTGTGTTCAAAAAACGAGAAGTAGGTGTTCGTGTAGTTGGCACTCGAACATTTAGCCGTTTTAATTTTGAAGCCAGCAATAAAGATTTGCATTTTAGTAAAAAGATAACTTCATTTTTTGATCAAAAGGATTGGGACAATTGGAAATCTAAAGTTAGGGAATTTTATAAGAAAAACTTGAAGGTTAATGAAATTTCACCTTTGTGTATTAGAAAGGAAAAAGATAATAGACCTTATATACAAGTGAAATTGCTAGAAATTCCAATCATAGCTTTACTTGATAGTGGTGCAAATATTTCAGAAGTTGGATCTCAGGGTATTGAACTTTTAGAAAATTTAGGGATTTCAATTGAGACAACTGTGGATGTTAAACATATTTCTACAGCTGATGGAAATTCTCAATTAGTTTCAGGCCAAGTAGATTTACCTATTTTGATTGATAATAATACATATATAATAGTACCGGCCTTGGTAGTTCCCTCAATATCTCATTCCGTAATTTTTGGTATGAATTTTTGTGAAATATTTCAAGTTAAAGTTGATTTTCATGATTTCAAATGGGACATTCAGTGTAATCTGACTGATTCTATAATATGTACAGTTTCTGATGTAAATTCAATTAAACATCCAAAAGGAGTGAAAGATTTTGATAATTTAGACAAACCCCAACAAGTTATAGCACAAAACGTAGTAGATTATTTTAAAGAAATCAGTAATGAAAACAAGTTAGGCAGAACAGACAAAATTAAATTATGTATTGAGACAGGTGATGCAAAACCGTTTATGATGCCTCAGTATTTAATGTCACCATATATGTTAGATATTTTAAACAAAGAATTAGACGATATGATTAAGCTTGGAGTAGTAGAACCTTCTTTTAGTCCTTGGAATAGTCCAGTTTTGTTAGTGAAGAAAAAGACAGGTGAATATCGTTTTTGTTTTGATGGTAGAAAGTTAAATGAAATAACTAAACATGATTCTTATCCCTTACCACGAATTGATCGTATCCTTAGTTTATTAGGCAAAGCTAAATATGTCTCTAGTATAGACTTGAGAAAAGCTTTTTGGCAGATTCCTTTAGATGAAAAGTCAAAAGAGAAAACTGCATTTAGTATACCAGGCAGAGGCCTATTTCAATTTTCAGTAATGCCATTTGGGTTGTGAAATTCCGCACAAACACAGCAGCGACTGTGTGATTCTATTTTTGGTCCTAAATATGAACCTTCTTTTCTGTTATTTAGATGATATAATAATAGTATCCGAAACATTTGAAGAACATGTTAGATTGCTATCTGATGTGAAAACAAAATTAGCTGAAGCCAATCTAACCATAAATTTGAAAAAATGTGAATTTTTCAAAACTTCATTAAAGTATCTTGGTTTTGTAATTGATGTAGAAGGTCTGCGGACAGACCCAGACAAAATTTCAGTAATGGTAAATTATCCTCGTCCTAAAACTCATACAGACGTTAAGCGATTTCTAGGATTATGTTCTTGGTATCGGCGTTTTATAAATAATTTTTCAGCTTTAGTTTCACCTCTTAATGATCTTCTGAAAGGTAAAAAGAAAAGTCATAATATAGTTTGGAATGATACTGCAGAAAAATCTTTTTGTCAGATTAAGGAAGCTCTTGTGAGTGCTCCTATTTTAGTTTCTCCAGATTTTTCTAAGAAATTTACAATTCACTGCGATGCATCTCAATTTGCTTTAGGTGGAGCTTTGACCCAAGTAATTGATGGCCAAGAGCGTATCATAGCGTATGCTTCTAGAACTTTATCTAGAGCAGAATGAAATTATACGGTGACTGAAAAAGAGCTATTAGCTTTATTATTTTTAATTAAAAAATTTAGAGGTTACGTAGAAGGTACTAAATTTTGTTGTATAACAGACCATTCAGCACTTTTATTTATAAATAATTTAAAAGAACCTCAGGGTAGATTAGCTCGATGGGCTATTACTTTAAGACAATATGATTTTCAATTGATACATAAAAAAGGAAAATCTAATGTTTTACCAGATGCGTTGAGTAGAATACCTAGTGATATCAATAGTGACAACACTATAGAAATTTCAATTTTAGAAATAAAACCTAAAATTTCAGACAGTTGGTATAATTCACTTAAAAGTAAGATTCTAGAATCACCTAAGAATTATCCTCAGTGGAAAATTTTGGAAGGAATTATTTATAAATATGTACCTAACACTTTGCCAGTGACCACGAACTGTCGAGAGTGTAAAAGATTAGTTCCAAAATCACAAATAAAAGAAATCATTGCTAGTTGCCATGATCCTTCTATTGCAGGACATTTTGGTTTTTATAAGACTCTTGGTAGAGTTCAGGAACTATATTATTGGCCAAAGCAACGAGTAGATGTCTTAAAATTTGTAAAGTCCTGTGAAATTTGTCAATCTCAAAAGATGCCGAATAGTACTCGAGTAGGTTTAATGGGTAATAGGAAAACAGTAAACTTTCCTTTTGAAATTTTATCTTTAGACCTTCAAGGACCTTTTCCTAGAAGCACTAAAGGAAACTGTTATTTATTAGTAATTGGTGATTGGTTTTCTAATTATACTTTTCTGTTTCCGCTTAAAGCAGCTATAGCTCCTACTATTACTAAAATAGTAGAAAATCAAATATTTTTGAAATACGGTGTACCCAGGGTGGTAATTTGTGACAATGGTAGTCAATTTGCTGGAAAAGTTTTCAAAAAACTCATTGACAAATATGAAATTCAGAAAATATGGTTCACGCCTCGTTATAGTCCACATTGTAATTTTGTAGAACGAAATAACAAAACAGTAGGTACTGTTGTTCGTAGTTATGTTAATGAACATAAATATTGGGATGTAGAAATTAATCAATTTCAGTTTGCAATTAATTCAGCTAAACATGAAGTTCATGGTTATTCGCCAAATTTTTTAGTTTTTGGAAGAAATATTCCTACTTCAGGAAAATACTATGGTGAGCTCAAAAGTTCTCAAAACTTTTAATTATCCTCTGGTAGTAGAGATAATTATGTTAATGATTTAGAAGGTCTTAAACCTATGTTTGAAGATGTCAAGAAGAAACTTGACTTAGCTCATAAAAGGTATGAGAAAAATTATAATTTGCGAAGAAGAGATCATTCTTATAAAGTGGGTGATAAAGTTTGGAAAAGGAACAAAGTTCTTTCTAAAGCTGTAATGCAATTTTCTGCTAAGCTTGTACCCAAATATGTTTTGTGTACTGTAAGACAAAGAATTTCTAAATTAGTATATGCTTTGGATCATCATGATGGATCTGATGCAGGTAATTGGCATATCTCTAATTTAAAACCGTGTTTTGGTTCTAATTCTGATGTCTCAGTGGGGTAAAAGATAACAGAAAATTTGTCAGTATCTTTTGGTTAAAATTTTCATAAAATTTTAGGAATTGAATTCAAGTAGAGATTTGAATAAGTTAGTATTTGCATTTAAGAATTTAATCTTGAAAACATTTTGTGTGTAAATATGTAGAGTAAACTGATCAGTGAAAATTGTACATTTGTAAATTAATATTTTTAGTACTATATCTTCAATGGGTCATAGAACATAATATAGTAAGATTTTTTTTTTTGGAAATAAGTTTTTGACTTCTAGTACAAAGAATAATAATGTCTTTAAGAAGAAAACTATTATAGATAGTTGTTTGAATTTATGAGCAAATAACATAGATTTTTTTGTTTTATTGAAAGCGATTTACCGATTTTGACTATTTTCCTTATTATGACTTACCGATAGTGTCTCCGTCTAGGACGTGTGGTACACGCAGTTACCAACTCAATAAAACAAGCTCAATTATTATTTGATATGTGAATTTAAGTAGCTGAAACAAGCTCAATTATTATTTGATATGTGAATTTAAGTAGCTAAGACAAGTTCAATTATTATTTGATATGTGAATTTAAGTAGCTAAAACAAGCTCAATTATTATTTGAGATATGAATTTAAGTAGATAAAACAAGTTCAAATGAGAGTTACCCAGTCAACCAGCGAAGTCGCACTACGTCGCGGGAAATTCAATATAATATCTCATCGTAGATCATCATTTCGTAGTATTATATAAGTACCAGCGACTTCGCTTTGGGGACAATAATATGCACAAAATGTTAACCTTGTGATTTCGCAAAGCAGAATTCGATAGAAATGCAAATTAAAGCAATCAAGAGAAGTGCTTATAACCTCCAAAATGTAACCACCATCTACATACCATTGGCTATTTTATATTAACGTTCAGTTTGCGATACTTATTGACTTTTCAATAAGATATTACACAGGAAGTCTTATGGATTATGATTTGGCGACTTTTTCAAGAATACCCACGCACAACATTTTTATAATTCCAAATAGTGGATTACTTTAACGATATCATTCTGCATCTATATAATGTACCTCTATTTATTCTCCAAATAATATTTGCACTTAAATTCAATTTGAATATTTAACTTATTAAATATAGGTTCCGCCTTCGCTATAATTTATCGAAATTATGCATGATTTTTATAGTCTCCCCATTTTTTTAAATTTGAGGTAGGTATAAATATGATATAAGATACGGAAACACACTCCACAACTTCGGTCATTTTTGAAGTCATACTCATGAAATTGTCAAGATATAATAGGTATAAACACTGAAAATATAGTATGCACTCTCATAAAATATTCTACGTGATGTACCTACACAAATAATTATAAAGGTACCTTATTAGTTTTTTAATACTAAAAAATTTGTTTTTTTGTCGATATACAAAATTAACATCAATCTATTAAATGCACGTATTTTTAAACCTTCCCGCTAGCGCATCCTAACCGCGCCTGTTTTTGATTGGTCAGAATAATCTGTGACAGTCATTGTCATACATAGGTCGTCATCTTCTCTCTCATTGTGTTTGTGCTTGTGATAAATGCAGATAAATGGTGGAATGTGGTTTTGGAAATCGTATAATCTGTGATATCTGTTTTGTACTGAACAACTGAACATTAGTCCTGTATATTTCGCAGGTAAGTGAAACTTTCTATGTATCGTTTGAAATGATTATATTCACTTTTACTTATCAAATGAAAAATGGCGCGATGCAACTTTTCCATTGCAAAGTATCTTTAAAATAACTGAAAATAGGTTATTAATATTGGGTAAGGTGTATGGTATATCAATAGAAGCAGGGGTAAAATAAATTGTAGCTTTTCTACTTATTTCCATCTTACCGGCATATAACATAACCTTAAATGTGATGTGCCCTAATGTCCAGTTAATGTTCGTTAGTTTTAATTTAAGAACTAAAGGAAACCGTGAGGTTTGTAGAACAAAAAATTAATCAATATATCAAATAACTGAATAAACAAGACAAGTTAAATAAAGGCTTGTAGAAAACAACTATTGTAATGCTGGTGCAAATAGCTAGTAAAAAATTAAAGTAGTTTATTTGAGAGTAAAAGTCGTTTTAGAAAACGAGTCAACCACATCCCATTGAAAGAATTTGCGATATGGAGAGAAAGCACAAACTATTTAGTGAAGTATCTGATAGACATAAAAGGCGAATTTTAGAAGAACAGAAAAAAGTCATTTCAAAGCGATTTTCATACCAAACAATGGTTAAAGGCAGTTCAAGTATGACAACATATTCCAATGAGAATATAGTTACTCAAGAAGATAACATTGTTGAAAATATCACAGCAAGTCCTGATCATGACATTGGTATCAACATATTACCCAAAAAAATTAATACGACATATGAACAACAGAATGTGCCAAATGAGCAACCAAAAATATCCCACTTAAGTAGCCCTTCATTTTTCTGCATAATGCCTGATGAAATACCTTTTTCCCAGAATGAATATTGCGCATCAAACTTATTACAAAAAATAAAACATTGGTCTGTAACCCATAATATAACTCATAATGCTCTTTCTGACCTTCTACATATACTTGGTGAAGAGGAGTTACTCAATGTGAAAATACAAGATGCTAGAACATTATTAGATCCAGGCCAGTACAACACTGGAGTCACTCCAGAAATGGAATTGAACATCCTTCGTTGGTAAGGCTTCACGCACTAGATTTGCTTGTCTTACACCAACTACGCATGCCATTAGTTCCATTCTCGGAATATTTGCACGTTTAATGGGAGCTAATGGGGACTTAGCAGTCAACAATTGGACGTCGATGTGGTTGTTGTTCTCGGATCGCATAAAACACACACTTGCGTAAAAATCTGAACTTGCGTCACAAAATGTGTGCACTTCTCGTCTGGTAGATGATAGAAGCTGAATGAGACGTGGTGTTTTGATTTGGCGTAACTGACTCATTCCCTCCTTCCACTGCCTAAACTTCTTTTGTATTTCCTCAGGCATTGGCTCGTCCCATCCGATTTTTGTGGTCCATGAATTTTGCAGAAGCAATTTTGGTAGTGCCAATGCTGGACAGGTGAAACAAATGGGATCAAATACCTGTGATAGAATGCTGAGTACTTGTCTCTTAGTAATTTTTTCTGATGTTCCAACGTCCTTGGCATCACAGGATAACGTGTCCTCACAGCGGTTCCAGAGTAAGCCAAGTAATGAAATACATACGTCCTTCTCAGTCATGTCATCATCTTCCCCGGAGCTCAACCCGCACTCTTCACTGGTGGACAAGCCGATTCCGAACTCCTCCGAGAAGCTGTGAGCCCATTTTCTGAGTTTCATGTTGGCTCCGCTCATGATTGATATAGCTGTGTTTCGGAAGTCGTGGTATTGTTGCACACTGGAGACAGACGTAATCATATTATCAACATAAAAACTTCCTCTTAATGTTTGTGCTACCGGTACGGAGGGACCTTCCACTTGGTCTAGATGGTGATTGATAACAGCTCCGAGAAGAAAGGGACTACATGTCAAACCAAAGACGACCCTCAGGTGCTTGTAAACTGCTATTTTGCTACAACCGCTATTCTCCCACCATAGAAATTTTTGATAAGATTGGTCCCCTACTCGCACTTGTATCATCTGAAACGCTTTCCTTATGTCGGCTGATACTCCATATTTTTTCTCTCGGAAGCGTAATAGTAGTTTCGGGATCAACTCTAGCAAGTTTGGACCCTTGTAAAGAGTGTCGTTTAGGGATGGGCTCCGACCAACTCTGCAGTAAGCGTCGAAGACTGGTCTAACAGGCGTCGTCACACTCTGTTTGAAGATCGGTCTATGCGGTAAATAATGGCCAGTGTCATCATCCTTCTCCATTTTCACAATGAATCCTTCTTTTTCCCATGCCAGGAAAATATCATGGTAATCTTGCACCTTTTTTGTTGACTTCTTTGCCACGCTCTAAGGGTCTCCCCTGCTAAGCTGGATTCGACCAGTGGGAAAAGGATGGTGGCAAGAAGCCCCTTGTCAAGGTTGAGTGCCGCCAGCGATCGGAGATGAGATTCCAGTATACAAAACTGGAACAGGAACAGGTTAGCTAATGATAACTTATCGTTGGCGGTCACGTTCGAGATTACCAATGTGAGTAGTTCCCTTACATAAACTTGGAGTAGAAGATCTTCGCGCCCAAAACGCTCCTTAAGTGCTTCCACAACTTTTGGGTAATTAGCTGCTGTCTGTGGGTAACTACTGACAAGCTCCTGAGGTTCACTGCCCCATTCCATGGATTGAAAAAGGTACTGTATTTTGTCTGACGCGTGAATATTTTCATCATCATGAATTTTCTGAAATTGGCTCCACCACCCCAACCAGCTTTTCAGGTCTCCGTCAAATTTTCGTAGCTCAATCCTCGGTAACTTAAAGTTATTTTGTTTCTTGTGTTCACCCACTGAACTGACACTTTCTAAATCTGAATTCGGTGGACTGGCTGTGGGATGTAGCACTGTTTGAATTTTCAGCTTGATCTCCATGAATGACTCCTTGTAGTCCGTTATGGTTTGGTATTCCTGGTCCTGTGCATCGTTGTCCAGACCTTCATTCAACATCTTATCGACGACTCTAGTATCATACTCCTCCAAGTCAGCATGGATTGACTCTATTACGTTCAACTTAACTTGAAGAGATGTTTTATTGATAGGATCTACTTCCATTAACGCCTTGCAGTCGTTGATGAGCCTCGTTAACTGAGCTCTGACTGGACGTCTTGCTTGTTTCTCACGATCCATTCCTTACTTTGATTTGATAATTATCCGTTTATCTCGGTGGGACCTCCAAAATGTTGAATTCACAATCAAACTACCCATTTGAAAGGACTTCCCAAAATATATCGTATTATATAATGATCGTGATAGATCCAAAAATGTATTAGTAAAGCCCCAAACAAAGTAATTATGACTTTTTACTAATATTTATTTCACGACTTACTTTTTGTCACAATACAATTGAAACTTCATAAAATTACTGACATTGTTGCAGTCACTCTTTGATTCCAACACTAAAGTAGGGTCGACCTTTTACTTAGTCGAAATACAATAGACCATAATCTCATGGGTGCCGGTTAAAAAATGTTTATTGTTTTTATCTTTTTGTAAACAAAAACCTAAATGATTTTAATTAAACACATTAACCTGATTTTAATATATTTAATTACAAAATCTAACTGAAATCATTGAGATTATAAATTCCAAAAAAAAGTAAAACAATAACTGTGACCTTACTCCTATAGTATAAAACACTCATGCATAATACCCAGGCCTGTCATTCACCCTTAATTGAAAATTGCAACAAAACAAATTATTTTACATACTAAAAATATACAATCAAATTAAAACAGTAAAAACTATGAATTTGTGGAAAATAGACACTTCTGTGTTCTTGGTGTTGACGACGAGTAATAAAATTAGAAAATTACTTTTCTGGGAATGGTTAGCACAGCTGTAACAATGTCCAACATACCATTGCCAATAAACTCTCCTCTCTAGGTGTGCAGGTTAAACATTTTTGTGAATGTTATTTATTCATTCGACGTTAGCTTTATGGGGTGGGAATTATTTTATCACACAATTTCTCCAAATGAAAATTTCACTACTTTTTTCCCTTCTTTTAGAGTGACTTTTTTCTGAGTGACTTTTTTATTTATTTCGTTGCTAGTCTACTTAGTTTTTTCAAATAAAATACCACCCATGGAAATGAATTTTTATCATTTATAATTTGACAGATGCCAAAACCAATATTTAAATGAGGTTAGATTATTGACTTTTCATGATAACAGTTAGCTATAGGATGGAGTGATATTATTTATACTTTACAAAAAAAAAATATAATTTTTACAATGTTGGAGCTACTCGTTCTCCAACATACTCCCCGCGTTGAAAGATTCCCATCTTTCAAAACAAAAAATAACAAAGAAACCGAGAACTGAGTAGGAGGGGATGAATCTAGGATAGTTTAAAAACAACGAACAAATATCACACAATAGTATATACCAACAACACAAAAAAAACAATGCACAAAATTTAGAAAACAATTAATCTTGTTCATGGGGAAGACGACATACCTTCGTTATGGGTCTGGTATATATCCCAGAAGAAGTTTTCAGCTGAATGGATCTAACATTTCCATGCTTTCCAGGGAAAATTTTCACAATGCGAGCGAGGGCCCACTTAAGAGGAGGGGAATTGTCTTCCTTTAATAAGACAAGTTCAGCTACTGAGAGATTTTTGTTGAGTTTAGTCCATTTGGGTCTATTTTGCAATTGATTGAGGTGATCAACAGACCATCGTTTCCAAAACGATTGCTGCAATTGGGAAATTCGTTTCCACATGGACAGTCTATTTTCTGGGATTTCCGTAATATCTTTTTCAGGGTGAGCAGTAAGGCTTCTGCCAATTAGAAAGTGGCCTGGGGTTAGGCACTGTAAATCATTGGGGTCATTTGAAAGACTACAAATAGGCCTCGAGTTCATGATAGCTTCAATTTGGTTCAAAATGGTGTAGAAAACTTCGAAAGTGAAAGAGGTTTGACCAATGATTCTAACAATGTGAAATTTACAACTGCGAATGGCAGCTTCATGAGGACCTCCCCAGTGCGGGGAAAGAGGTGGAATGAACTTAAATACAATTTCATTTTCTACACAATATTCTTTAATGGAGTTAGAGAGGTGAGAGTGCATAAAAAATTCGTGAAGTTCTTTTAACTGATTTCTGGCCCCCCAGAAATTGGTACCATTATCACTAAAGATTAGGGAGGGATTTCCTCTACGGGAAATAAATCTTTTCAGAGTCATTATAAAAGCTTCTGAGGAGAGGGCAGTCACCAATTCTATATGTACAGCTTTGGTGACCATACACACAAAAATACAAATATATGCTTTTATCACAGGGGCTTTACGTAGATGAGATGATTTTAAATAGAAAGGGCCTCCATAATCGACTGCCACTTTCTCAAAGGGTCTAGAGACAGTTATCCTGTCACGAGGAATGTGGGACATTAACTGTTCCTGGGGTTGAGCTCTAAATCTAAAACAGGTGTGACAATTTTTAATAACTTTTTTGATTTCTTTTAAGCCATTTAAAGGCCAAAATTTCAATCTAAAATTGGAGAGTACTGTTTGGGCACCTGCATGTCCCAGACGTAAATGTTCATCTTTGAGCATGAGAGAGACAACCATTATATGGGAAGGCAACAAAATAGGGTGCTTTTGATTGTAAGGGACATCAGCATTTTCTAATCTACCTCCTACACGAAGAAAGCCATCTTCTACATCATATTTGGGTGTGAGTGAAATTAAATTTTTATTTTGTAAGCAACCATTTTTCTTCATTGCAATAATCTCTTCTGAGAAGTGCTTATTTTGTAGTGACTTAACAATGCAATGAAGGGAATGAATCATTTCATCAACTGTCAGAGGGCCAATCAATTTTTCTGAGGTCTTTTTCAACAGAAATTTATTATGTATAAATCTCTGACAATATGCTACCACCCTTTGCAGTTTAGAAAATCTAGAATACTTTTTGAATAAGTCGTCCCAAAAATCATTAATTGGGGTTTCCACTAAAGATATAAGGATTGCCTTTTTTTCTTCAGGTAATTCTAGTTGTTGACTTAAGGGTTTAAAAACTGGGAGATCAACATATGGGTCCTTTAAACAGGTGGGACCTTCCCACCAAAGTGAGTTATCAATAATTTCTCGTGAAGTTATTCCACGAGAAGGGAGGTCAGCAGGATTATCTTTAGTCCCAACATGATGCCAAACACAATCTGAAGTTAACTCTTGAATCTGAGAAACCCTATTAGCAACAAATGTTGACCAACGGGAAGGGTGGGAGTGAATCCAGTGGAGTGCAACTTCTGAGTCTGAATATAAATGAACTTTTGTAACAGTGAATCTGTTTTCAAAAATGCTTAAAAGAGCTTTCACTAATTTTGCTAACAGGAGCATAGCTGATAATTCCAAACGGGGAATCGACAAAACTTTTAGTGGGGCTACCCTTGATTTTGAGGCAATCAAGTGACAAGAAACTGATCCATCTAAGTAAAGTGTGCGAACATAAATACAGGATGCCATGGCAAGAGAACTAGAATCCGCATAACCATGAAATTATACATTAATAATGGGTTTGTTCAAAAACAAATATCTAGGGATTTTCAATTGGGAAAGATAGGGTAAATTATCAAATAAATTTTTCCATTCTTGGAGGAGAGAGGTGTCTGTGATTTCTGCATCCCAATCTAATTTCAATAACCATAACTTCTGAATAAGAAGTTTGCCAACAACAATTACAGGTGAGAGAAGGCCAAGAGGGTCCCAACACTGTGAAACCATAGCGAGCATTTTTCTTTTGGTGAGTGTGCCTTGAGGTGCTATTTGGGGAATTGAAATACCGAAGACATCAATTGTAGGGTTCCACTTTATTCCTAAAACTTTGTTGGGTGAATCTTCTAGATTCAAACAATATTCACTTGGTTTTTCATTAGTGATGCTGGGGAGAAATTGAGAACAGTTTGAGCACCACTTATGGAGTGTGAAACCGGATGACTTAAGGACAGTGGTGAGTTCAGAGTACAATTTTTCTAAGTCATTTAAGTCATCGCAACCACCTAACAAATCATCAACATAGGTTTGGGTTAAAAGAATATTGGAAGCTAAAGGGAATTCAACTTTATGTTTCAGAGCAACTTCTTGCAATACACGAGTGGCGAGGTATGGAGCTGAATTTGTTCCATAGGAAACAGTTAATAACTCGATGCATTTTAAGGGAAGTGAGGGATTATCTCTCCAAAGTATATTTGTCAAAAATGTTTGGGTGGGGTTTATCTTTATCTGTCTGTACATCTTCTCGATGTCAGAGGTGAGCACATATTTAAACGACCGAAAGCGTAACAAAATGTCAAAAAGGTTAGGCTGAACTTGATATCCTTTATGCATTATGTCCTTGAGAGAGAGGCCTGTATTAGTTCTACAGGATGCGTCGAACACATCCCTGAGTTTTGTTGTAATGCTGTCCTCACGAATGACAGCATGGTGTGGCAAAAAATATTTGGGTTCTGAATTTTGATTAGTTTCAGAAAGTGGGACATACTGACCATGACCAAGATCAACATATCCATCAATAAATTGTTTATACTTTAAAAAATAGGTGCGATCTTTTTGAAATCTCTTTTCTAAGTTCAAGAATCTATTTTTTGCAGTGTAGAGGGATTGACCTAATTTGAGGTGTTCACAAGAGGTTTTTAGGGGCAAATTTACTTGATAAGAACCATCATTGAGTTGTTCAGTAGTGGACACAAAAATTTCTTCACATAATTTTTCATCAAGAGATAAATGAGCTATTTCTGGAATTTCCTCCGATTTCCAGAACCTTTCAACTAAATTTTCAAGTTTGGAGTGATCACTTACTTGTGTGAGCATTGCTACACTAGAGGTGGGAGAGGAGGGACCTGATGAGCAGGTAAACACATGAGAATTGGAATATCTTTGAGGGCGTAAAAGAGGAGCGTTGCCAGCTATCACCCATCCGAGAAGGGTGTTTTGTAACACGGGTAAGTTTTTTCCTAATCTTAAAAAACCATCACTTATTAAATCATAATAACAGTCAGCTCCGATGAGAAAATGGACCTCTGCAGGCTGAAAATAGGCCGGGTCCGCAAGCTGAGTGTTGGAGGGTAACTTTATTTTTGATCTGTCCACTATGGCTTGGGGGAGTTTACATGTAATTGTCTCAAGAATTGAACAAGAAACCTCAAACTTGGTGCGATTAATAGTGGAGTAAAAAACAATATCAACTGTTTGGTGAGAGAGGGTGGCACTTAAACCAATGCCTGACACGTTCAACTTTTTATTGTAAGGGGTGTAATTTAACTTTTCTACAAAACTTTTACTCATGAAGGAATTTTGTGACCCGGGGTCAAGAATTGCTCTAGCTTTAACACGTAAACCTTGTGAATTATATACGTAAACTTGAGCAGTACCTAAAAGCACAGAGGAGTCTTTCGTACTTATAGCTGAGAGAGAGTGAGTCACATTGGAATAGTTTTGCTGATTTTCAGCAGCCACTGGTGAGTTGAGAGTACGCAAACTATTTGGGTTACTTTGAAATTCTCTATTGGGAGGTGGGTTGTAAAAATTATTTCTTGGTGGGGTGTTTGTCCTGTGTGACAACGAACTAGTGGAGGGTTGGTGAGAAATTGACTGTGAGGGGTGAGCATTTCTTTGGGACCCATAATCTGCACTTTGAGAGTTTGGATGTGAAGAAAATCTATTTTTTGTTTGAATGGTAGGGGTATAGTGAAGGAGAGTGTGGTGTTTCTTACCACATACATTGCAACCTCTACTTTGGCAATTCATAACAGTGTGAGCAGTTCCAAAACAATTAAAGCAAAATCCCTTAGCCTTAACAAAATTTTGTAATTTTAAACAAGAGTAAATTTTATGAGATTTATTATTACAAAATTGGCAACCATTTTGGCTGTGTTGGCCGATGTGAAAATTCTTATTATTGACACTACTGAAAAGTGTTGTTTTCGTTTGCTTTTTTAAAAAACCTTCATTATTATCTACTGATCTCAAATTTTCTAAACACTTTGATCTGTCATCTAAAAATGTTAAAAATTCATTGAGTGTGGGCAATTCATCTGAATTTCTATCAAACTCAGAACTTTTCTTACTATTAAAATCTAACTTGCGTTCTAATGAATAAACTAAAATCAAATCCAAAAGCTGAGTGTCCGTTAATTTACAATTTTTTAGTGCTTCATAGTTTTTACTTATTTCGGTGTAAAATTCTCGTAGCGTAGTAGATGTACTTTTTTGCACAAGTTTTATGTCTAAAATTGCAGTCAAAAGACTATTTATTACCAGAGTTTTGTTTTCATATCTACTTTGCAAAATTTCAATAGCAGTGTGAAAGTTTTCATTAGTGACTTGTAAATTCTCAATAAACTTTAAAGGTTCACCTGCCAAATAAGTCTTTAAATAAATGAAACGTTGAATATCCGTCAGATATTTATTTTCAATTATTAGAGCAGAAAAAATTTGAAAAAATGGAACCCATTCTGTTCCAGTACCTGAAAACTGTTGAATTCTAATTTCCGGTAATTTTACTAATGGGGGGAGAGCGACAGGAGAGAAAAGTGGGGATGAACCTGGTGGGGTGGGAGTTTTTACATCTAAGTCTTTAATCTTTTGCTGAATTTTAGACAAAACATCATAATATCTATCTTCAATTAAATCTCTATTTTCAGTATTTTCCTCTAAAGTTAAATATATATCTAACAAATCTTGTGCCCGACAATATTTTTCAAATGCACTTCTTAACTGTTCTTCGCGACCTTTTAAACTGAACACATTGTCTGTGGTATCAATGTTAACATCAACCCAGTTTTCTATTCGCGTAATAGCAGCTTTTGCTATTGTCCTGTTCCCTTTAACTTCATTGACATTCATTGTTTCAAAACACTGAACTGCCACAAGGGTTTAAAGTTTTATGACAAAATGTGCCTGTAGCGAGTAAAAATCACAAATTTCAAATTTACAATGTGCGAGTCGTATAACATTTACAATAACAAATTCTTCAACTTTTAACTATTAACAAACCAAATAATATGGCGTGAAACACTGGAGCAGGGTATGACTAAATTCTAGCTATACACACATAAAATACAATATTCAATAAAATCACAGTATATCAAAATAATATCAAAAAATTTGAGTGAAAGTCACAGCGGTGAGAATTAATGGTGAGAGATGAGATTACTTTTTTAGAGAACTCTTTTTTCAGCGTACAAAATTTTAAAAACAATATCCGGCTCGAAGGACCATTTTTAATGTTGCAGTCACTCTTTGATTCCAACACTAAAGTAGGGTCGACCTTTTACTTAGTCGAAATACAATAGACCATAATCTCATGGGTGCCGGTTAAAAAATGTTCATTGTTTTTATCCTTTTGTAAACAAAAACCTAAATGATTTTAATTAAACACATTAACCTGATTTTAATATATTTAATTACAAAATCTAACTGAAATCATTGTGATTATAAATTCCAAAAAAAAGTAAAACAATAACTGTGACCTTACTCCTATAGTATAAAACACTCATGCATAATACCCAGGCCTGTCATTCACCCTTAATTGAAAATTGCAACAAAACAAATTATTTTACATACTAAAAATATACAATCAAATTAAAACAGTAAAAACTATGAATTTGTGGAAAATAGACACTTCTGTGTTCTTGGTGTTGACGACGAGTAATAAAATTAGAAAATTATTTATCTGGGAATGGTTAGCACAGCTGTAACAATTTTCTAGATGTCCAACATACCATTGCCAATAAACTCTCCTCTCTAGGTGTGCAGGTTAAACATTTTTGTGAATGTTATTTATTCATTCAACGTTAGCTTTATGGGGTGGGAATTATTTTATCACACAATTTCTCCAAATGAAAATTTCACTACTTTTTTCCCTTCTTTTAGAGTGACTTTTTTCTGAGTGACTTTTTTATTTATTTCGCTTTGCTAGTCTACTTAGTTTTTTCAAATAAAATACCACCTATGGAAATGAATTTTTATCATTTATAATTTGACAGATGCCAAAACCAATATTTAAATGAGGTTAGATTATTGACTTTTCATGATAACAGTTAGCTATAGGATGGAGTGATATTATTTATACTTTACAAAAAAAAAATATAATTTTTACAATGTTGGAGCTACTCGTTCTCCAACAGACATATTGTCACCCTGAATTGACAAGACCAATAACGTGACTTATGCTAAAAATAATCCAATTTAACAAAACTAATGGCTACAATTTCTACACTTTGACATTTTATTTTCCGTCTGGATACCTATTCATATATGAATTCTATAATAACAATGAGTTGATAATTGAATTTTTCATACTCATTTCCAGAGTTTACCCAATAATATTTCCATGTTTCTCAACAAATGTGCTTGGTGCTCTATACCTTGTAACGAAGTTAATTTTCCGACAATAGTTATTTTTAAGTTTCCGAATATATTTTCATTTAATATTGTATATAATCCGTGATATCCTATGACTTCTGTGTAGAAATATTTTGTTAAGAAAAATCCATTCCAATTTTTAATTTAAAATTTCAAATTCCAACCGCGATATAATTGTAAACAGGTATGGTTCCCCACTGTCGCGAAACAAGTAGCGCGCAGGTCGAACTAACCAAGAGAGGTGGAAAGCAGTCTGAATCGAGGAAGGCTTAAGCGGCGAGTCGACAGGGAGTTCAATGCAGGCTGGCGAAGATAAGAGTCGCTAGCATTGAACGCTCCGTCCGCCGAATTTTGTTGTTTGCTTGGTAGTTAGTTTGTTTTGCTTTTGTCTTTAAATATAGTAAATTTTAATATTCTTTTTTTTTTATTTCCAAGTCAAAGTATTTGCTGCGAAGGTAAGATTTTATGGAAATAATAATTTTAAATCAAAGCTGGTCTTTTCAATAATTGTTAGGCGAAAATTCATTCAATATAATTCATATTTCATTTTTACAAAACAAGCATTATTCTGATTTAGTAGTGTCAATGTATGTCAATAATATAACGATAGCTCGTACAGTTAAGTTTTAATTTCCGTACTCGTTCCCGTTTCGGTTGAAATACTGAAGTTTTCCAGGCGTCCTGCCAGGGCTCGTTGGTATTTCAATTCGAGAACTTAAAGGCGGCTGAATCAAAATATTAAGGTTTTCCAGGCGTCCTGCCAGGGCTCATTGATATTTTTATTCACGGATCAAACCCTTCCGTACTCATTCCCGTTTCGGTTGAAATATTGAAGTTTTCCAGGCGTCCTGCCAGGGCTCGTTGATATTTCAATTCGAGAACGTAAAGCCCGCTGAATCAAAATATTAAGGTTTTCCAGGCGTCCTGCCAGGGCTCATTGATATTTTTATTCACGGATCAAACCCTTCCGTACTCATTCCCGTTTCCAAACCCCGTTTCGGTTGAAATATTGAAGTTTTCCAGGCGTCCTGCCAGGGCTCGTTGATATTTCAATTCGAGAACTTAAAGCCCGCTGAATCAAAATATTAAGGTTTTCCAGGCGTCCTGCCAGGGCTCATTGATATTTTCATTCACGGATCGAACCCTTCCGTACTTCCTTTTCCGATCCCGTGAGACATTTTAATCAAATTTTCACGTTCAGTTTACTTCCGTACAATCCGTTTTCTTGCTTTCAATTATTAACCTACTTATTGAAAATACTTTTCTTTTTTTTGGAAAAGGTCAGCTTGCTTTTACCGTTTTCGGTTGAATATAAAAACATTGCTTATATTTATAAACCTCTCTCGCTTATGTCCTGCCCGCTTCGTCTCTAATAAACGCATGGTATTGGTATAATTAGTTAATAGTTTGCTTATATTGATGGTTTTTTTTGTAAATGCCAGGGTATTGTTGCCTGCTACGCAGGATAGTTTTTTTGTTGTTTTTCTTTTTCTGTAACGATTTGGTCAGCTACCGACCTTGTAATTATTTGTGAAGGTAATAGATTTTAATTTAACCAAACCTTTGTGTTTTACTGACCTACTACCAATTAGAAAACTCCTATGGTGGAATAGTTGTTTTGTAGCAAGAATTTAGCTTTGCTGTAGTGTGGGCCAGGAGACTAACTTTTATTTCAGGACCAGCGCGGACCTTTTTTTTTTTCTGGAAATAACTAGACCCCTGGAACTGACCGTACCTCCATCTGAGGTTACCTGGAACTCTTGACACTGGAAGTCAAGGGGCCGTGGAGTTAACCACGCTAAAAATCTGGCGCCCGAGATAAAACTTGAATCCGCGGTTTTGGGGTGTCAATTGTGACGTGTCCAGGTACTTAGTTTCGACGTAAAGTACGAGGAGGAAGAAAACGCGTTACAAATTTGGCGCCCGAGCAGGGACCGTTTTTCCGTTTTAAAACTTTTTTTTTCCGTATTGTTGATTTGAGCAGGGACCCTGATTGTCAAAACAGGAACCGTTTATTTTGTTTTGGATTTTTTCCGTATTGTTGATTAGAGGAGGGACTGTTTTATACCATTTTCAATTTTTTTTAGTATCTTGTTGCTTGGACCGTTTTATTCTGTTTTGACGTTTTATTTTCTTTCGTATTGTTGATTAAACAGGGCCGTTGATTGTTTGTTAAGAAGAGCACCGACTCGATGATTGAGAGTAGCCTGTGGACATTTTGTTTAAATGGACCGTTTTGCCTGTCCCTGATCTTGTTCCTTTGGTATTTAAGGAGATTTTGTTTTCCGCTTGAGTTTAAAAGCTTGTCAGAAGGGATTGCTGAGCCTAGGGCCAAAAGGCCAATTTCAAGAGGAAATATTTCTCCACGTCCCGTTTCTGAGCGTTCCGATACCGGAACAGTTCCAACCGTTATGGCCAACCCTCCGCCGAATGTGCATGACTGGAAGGTGTGCTATGGAAACCGAGGAGATCCGGTCGGATTTATCGAAAGAATTGAAGAAATATGTACCGCAAGGAATGTTCAAAAAGATAATTTGCTTCCTTTGCTACCTGAATTACTGTCCGGTGAGCCCGCACTATGGTACCGGAATAACCGAAACAGATATACCCACTGGACCGATTTCGAAACCGATTTCCGAATTTTCTTCTATCCTGTTAACTACGAGGTTGACTTAGAAGCCGAGATAGGCAGACGTCTACAAAGAAGAAACGAGTCCGTCGCTACGTACATAACCGAACTTCAAACCCTGATGAGAAGGCATGGAAAGCTAACTCCCGGACAACAGTTAGCTTGGTTGTACCGTAACCTGTTACCTGAATACCGGCTGCAGATCCGAAAAGGGGACTTTGATGATTTTTCCACATTTTGGCAAGTGGTAAGGGAATATGAGCTCCTCAGGAAGGAACTCCAGAATGTTCCCGGCCAGAGTACACTAAACCGTGGACCGGCCCGTTCCCCGCCGATGAGTACACCAAGGTATGGACCATCTCCTAATTCGACTCCTGCTCCATTCAGAGAGCCCATCGCTGGTACCAGCCAACCGACATCATCCGATACCCCTCGCCGTCCGCCTCTGGGTACAACTCAGCATCCGTCTGGCTCATCTTCCCGGCCACCAATCTGTTTCCGCTGTGGTGAGACTGGCCACTTCAGAAATCACTGCCAAAACCCTCCGAAGATATTCTGTTCTCGTTGTCATAAGGAAGGAGTATTTTCAAGGGATTGTTCCTGCAGGATGCAGGAAAACTAATCCGAAGCTGTCCCGAGGAGAGGCCGACACAGCTTCCGCAAATTTTTGCCTCTCATACCGAACCGCCAGAAGAAATAAACGACCCCCGACCGCATATAGACGTCGAAATTGAGAATCACAAGTACAAAGCATTGTTAGATACCGGAGCAGCGAAATCATATATTGGTGATCAAGTAGCTAAGACATTTTCCCAAAGAAAGCAAACCACCGCCCGTCAAGCTACGAGGGCACGTTTAGCTAATGGAAATTTAGTCTCCATCACCGACATTTATGAGCTGAAGTGGAAAATCAATGACGTCACTATGGAGGGTTCGTTAGAACATCTACCTGGTCTGATAACCGATATTGTGTTAGGATACGATGTCCTCCGAAAATATAATTTCCGTTTGGAGTTAGGAACGGGGAAGGTATACATCAATAATGAAATAGTAGGATGTCCGTCATTAGCCAATCCTGTTGGAATATTAGGGTTGGCACATATGTCCATGAAAGAAGTCGATGTTGTTCCAATCATCTTTAAGGAAGAAACCAACCATCGTTTTGCTGAAGACCACTGTTCTCGAAGCCTGTCTGTTTCTGAAGTCTCCGCGTCTTCCCTGGTGTTAGGGGTTGACAAGGAGCAACTTGTTTCCGAAGTCTCTGCGTTTTCCCTGGAGTTAGGGGTTAACAAGGAGCAATTTGTTTCTGAAGTCTCGACGTCTTCCCTGGTGTTAGGGGAAGAAAAAGAGCAATCTATGTCTGAAGTCTCTGCGTCTTCCCCGGAGTTGTTAGGGGTGGACAAGGAGCAATCTGTTGTTAAAATTTCTAAGTTTTCCCCGGTGCTGTTAGGGGTTAATGAAGAAGAATCTATTGTTGAAGTCTCTGCGTCTACCCCGGAGTTGTTAGGGGTTGACAAGGAGCAGTCCGTTGTCAAAACTTCTGATTCCTCCCCGGTGTTGTTAGGGGTTGATGAAGAAAACTCTATTTTCGAAGTCTCTGCGTCTTCCCTGGTGTTAGGGGTTGACAAGGAGCAAATTGTTTCCGAAGTCTCTGCGTTTTCCCTGGAGATAGGGGTTAACAAGGAGCAATTTGTTACTAAAGTCTCCGCGTCCTCCCTGGTGTTAGGGGTCGATGAGGAGCAGCCCGTTTCTAAATTATCTGCGTTCTCCCTGGAAGACTTAGGGGATGACGAGAATTTTGGTTATATAGGATGTCCATTGGAAACCATAATTCCACTTACTGAAAGAAATTTATCGAAAGAACAGACAGACAGACTGAATACCTTTCTGAACCAAGAGTTACCGCAATTTGAAAAGATTCAAGGTCCAACGACACTGGTTGAGCATGAAATACGTCTGCTACAACCCCGTCCGATCAAACAGAGATACCGACCTCAGAATCCGAAAATGCAAGAAATTTGCAATACTGAAATAGACGCCATGTTGAAAGAAGGAGTAATAGAACCCTCTACAAGTCCGTGGAGTTCTCCGATTGTAATCGTGAAGAAAAAGGATGGGAAAAACCGCTTCTGCATTGATTTTCGTAAGGTCAATGAGGTAACAATGAAGGATGCCTACCCTCTTCCATTTATCAATGCTATACTGGACAAACTGCGAAAAGCCAAGTACATTTCCAGTTTAGATCTGAAGAGTGGGTATTGGCAAGTTCCGTTAACACCCGACAGCAAACCCATCACCGCCTTCACCGCACCGGGACGTGGATTGTTTCAATTCACGGTTCTTCCATTTGGCTTACACTCCGCACCAGCCACATTCCAGAGACTGGTTGATCAGTTAATAGGTCCGGATTTGGACCCTTACGCATTTGCATATCTTGATGACATAATCGTGCTGGGGGTAACGTTTGAGCAACATTTGGAAAATCTATCTGAAGTGTTCCGCCGATTACGAGCAGCACGACTGAAACTAAATCCGGAAAAATGTCATTTTTGTTTACCATCAATGAAATACTTAGGCCATGTAGTCACTGGAGATGGAATCCGTACCGATCCAGAAAAGGTCGAAAGTATAATTAAGTTTGCAGCCCCGAGAAACATCCGAGAACTAAGAAGGTTTTTGGGAGTTGCATCCTGGTATAGGAGGTTTGTGCCATCGTTTTCGCAAAAGGTGGCCCCGTTAACAAAGTTGCTTCGCAAATCTCAGCGATGGAAATGGACTGAAGATCAAGAAACCGCTTTCACTAAAATTAAAACCTGCTTGTCTGAAGCTCCTGTATTAAGTTGTCCCGATTTCAGTATACCGTTCACTCTACAGACCGATGCCTCCGAGTATGGGTTAGGAATAGCCCTTACCCAGCAGAAGGATGGACATGAACACGTCGTAGCGTATGCAAGCCGCACTTTGAGTCCTGCCGAGAAAAATTACTCCGTCACGGAAAAAGAATGTCTTGCCATTGTATGGGGGATTGAAAAGATGCGTCCTTATTTAGAGGGCTACCATTTCACGGTTGTTACCGATCATCAGTCCCTTAGATGGTTACATTCCATAGCTAGTCCGTCCGGACGTTTGGCGCGATGGAGTATCTTTCTGCAGCAATATGACTTCGAGATACAGTATCGTAAAGGTGCTCTAAACCGTGTGGCCGACGCCCTGTCCAGAAATCCGCTTCCAATGACCGCCGAGGCCGACCCACCATCTGTACTCTGTCTGAGCGATGTACCCACCGAATGTTCATGGTACCGGAATAAAAAGGAAGAAGTCCTGAAGGAACCAGACAAGTTCCCTGACTACTGGATCAAAGAAGGCCGTTTGTACCGTCATTTCTGGGATATAAATGATTTAAGAGAACCTGAGATGAGTGATCCATGGAAACTGTGCATAGCAAAATCCGACAGAACCCGAGTCCTCCAAGAGAATCATGATGCTTCTAATGCAGGGCATCTGGGAATTGCTAAGACTATCACCCGTATTGCTAAGTCGTACTATTGGCCTGGAATGTTTCGAGACATCACCAAGTACGTTCGCCGGTGTTTACAATGCCAGAAGTACAAACCGTCACAACAAAAACCTCCAGGGAAAATGCAACCATCTCCAAACCAACGACCATGGGATACCGTTAGTTCCGATATCATTGGACCATTGCCGCGAAGTAAGAAGGGTCACTGCTATATTGTAATGTTCCAGGACCGATTTACCAAATGGGTACAATGTAAAGCATTGAGGAATGCTACTGCCAGTAGCATCAGTACCGCATTTTATGAAGAAATACTGACTATATTTGGATGTCCCCGTACAGTTTTAACCGATAATGGAACTCAGTATAACAGTACACTGTTCAAGAGTATGTTAAAAGAATTGGGAATTCGACATCGTTTCACACCCCCGTATACGCCTCAAGCTAATCCGGTGGAAAGAGCCAATCGAACGTTGAAAACGATGATTGCGCAATATTGCGAAAAGGATCATCGAGATTGGGACCTGAGATTAGCCGATTTGAAGTTTGCGATGAACAACTCCAAACACGATTCTACTGGTTTTTCACCTGCCTTTTTAAATTTCGGACGAGACCCCGATGTTCCGAAATCCTACAGGAAGGAAACTGAAGATAATCCGGAGAACGAGTCAAGAAAGGACGCTGAAACTGAAAATCCCGCCGAGGCAGATGCAAAACCGCATCTCTTAAGACTTGATAAATTACAAGAGTGTTTTGATCTTGTCCGTTTAAATCTCTCCAGAGCATTCACCAGTCAAAGTCATTATTACAATTTACGTCGCCGTGACTGGAAATGCACCTTGGGAGACAAAGTTATGAAAAAGGAAAATATTTTGTCGTCAGCTGTTGATCATGTAGCGGCGAAATTAGCCCCGAAATACTCTGGGCCTTATGAAGTTGTCCGCGTCGTTTCTCCGGTAGTATATGATTTAAGAGACGAAAAGGGCAAGCGATATAACCGAATTCACGTAAAGGATCTAAAACCGTTAACTATGTAGTTTATTTCAGAATGAAACCGCGGTGCGATGCACCGCCCCGAGGAAGTGAGCCGCTTCCATGCCATAATCCCTACAACGATCTAGTAGAACGACAGGCAAAGGAACGAGCTCGAACCGAGAAGGCCAAAGAAGCGGCCCGACGGCTGCAAACATCGCCAACCCTCTGCGACTATGAGGTCGTGGACCTCACTTCCTCCCCTTCTCACGCCGGCTCTCCCGAACGGGAAGCCGAGGACCTATTCCTCGAGTCTGCCTTTGACTTCGCCGAGGAACTAAATTTCGACCTACCGACAGAAGAAGAGATAGAACGGGATTTTGATCCAGAGGTATTCGACCTCGACCGATACATACCAGGAACCACACCTCCTCCCTCAACCCCATCACCAGAGACGGGAGTACACCGGGAATCGTACCTAGTGTGCACCCTATACGAAAGGACGACGGTGCACGCTAGAGACCAGGATTGGCAGGTAACCGAGGAGGTCACCGAAGCAGTATCGCAGTATCACTCCGGGGTTCATCACATCTTCACCCCGGAGAATGATGACACAGTACCAGCCACCAGGATCCTGGAAATAAAAAGAGCCGAAGAGGCCCAAGAGGAGACGACTCCGAATCCACGAGAACACCAGGCGGAGAAAGGAGAAATACTAAGATTCGCCCTGCAGCACCCGCGCCCAAAAGCATGGCCCAGAGAGTGGGCGGAGCGCGCCGCTTTCCTCCGGCCCCGTACCGCGCCACCCACGCGGTGGTGCACTGTCCGAATGAAAGGACCGGATGGCCGAAGACACAACGTCGCCATTCCTCCTTTCCCCAAACCCCCGTAGAAAGTGTGGTGTATTTACACAAATTTTTTGTTAACCGCCAGTGACAGAATTTAAGTTTTGTTGTCAGTGAAAACTGGCAGGAAGAAGTTTGTTTTCTTTTGATTAAAGGTTCTGAGGATATTCCATTTCTTTTATTTCGATTAATTCATAACTTTGGGAAAAGACGTTTAGTTTTGGATTTTATGCTTTAAGTTTGCCGTGCGCTCAATTTTTTTTTGTTTCTTGTTGTGTTCCGTAACTAAAATCCTCACGGCGACGTGGAGCAGGACAACCGTGACCCTCCGACCTCGCCGAAAAGGTAATAAAATTTGTTTGTTCTGTTGTAGTTACTATCAAACCAAAAGGAGAAATGGACCCAGCTTCCGACTCATCATTTGAAGTATTAAGTCTTTATGACACCACCGATACCTTGTCAGAAGGTACAGAGGAGCTGTCCGAACGTTTCACTAAAGGGAGCCCTTTAACTAGTACCCCCATGGAGAGTAAGGAAGACGTTGAAGCTCCCCGGGTACGACCGAAGCCAGAGGCGGGTTGCTCCCGAGTAGAAATTCGCTCACCGAAAACCAAGGAAAAGCGGAGCCATCCGAAGTCAGAGAAATTCATACGTGTCACCAATAACCTTTGTTGGAGATGCGGAAATACTGGCCACAACCGGCAGGTGTGCAACCGTCAAGCTGTCCTATTCTGTTCCCGATGTGGAAGAATAGGAAGAATGTCTCGAGACTGTCCATGTGGCAGGACCACCGACCGTTCCCGAATGAGTAGATCCACGAAGTCCGTAGCCGTACAGGCTCATTTAGTCTCCAGTTTCCGTTCCGATCAACGACGTGCGACCCAGGAGAAGAGTGTGCAATGCGACATTTGTACATGTTCCAGGTCACCACCACCGATCACCAGCCGCCTACACGAGAGGTACTCTCGCCTACACCGAGATATCCGAGCCCGAGGATTTGGACCAAGCTCCGGAGTCCGTAGCAGAGGCTACAGGCGCTGAACACCCTTACGTAGAAGATAAGTCCGGATCATGTGACAAAGACTGTATTTAGTATTAAGTTGTAATTTAGTGATAATTTGTTTGTAGGGTAGTAAGTAATTGGAAAAAAATGTAAAGTACGCAAGCGATGCTCGCGTCCTTTAATTTTTTTTTCTCGAAGTAAGGGGGGGATGTAACGAAGTTAATTTTCCGACAATAGTTATTTTTAAGTTTCCGAATATATTTTCATTTAATATTGTATATAATCCGTGATATCCTATGACTTCTGTGTAGAAATATTTTGTTAAGAAAAATCCATTCCAATTTTTAATTTAAAATTTCAAATTCCAACCGCGATATAATTGTAAACAGGTATGGTTCCCCACTGTCGCGAAACAAGTAGCGCGCAGGTCGAACTAACCAAGAGAGGTGGAAAGCAGTCTGAATCGAGGAAGGCTTAAGCGGCGAGTCGACAGGGAGTTCAATGCTGGCTGGCGAAGATAAGAGTCGCTAGCATTGAACGCTCCGTCCGCCGAATTTTGTTGTTTGCTTGGTAGTTAGTTTGTTTTGCTTTTGTCTTTAAATATAGTAAATTTTAATATTCTTTTTTTTTTTATTTCCAAGTCAAAGTATTTGCTGCGAAGGTAAGATTTTATGGAAATAATAATTTTAAATCAAAGCTGGTCTTTTCAATAATTGTTAGGCGAAAATTCATTCAATATAATTCATATTTCATTTTTACAAAACAAGCATTATTCTGATTTAGTAGTGTCAATGTATGTCAATAATATAACGATAGCTCGTACAGTTAAGTTTTAATTTCCGTACTCGTTCCCGTTTCGGTTGAAATACTGAAGTTTTCCAGGCGTCCTGCCAGGGCTCGTTGGTATTTCAATTCGAGAACTTAAAGGCCGCTGAATCAAAATATTAAGGTTTTCCAGGCGTCCTGCCAGGGCTCATTGATATTTTTATTCACGGATCAAACCCTTCCGTACTCATTCCCGTTTCGGTTGAAATATTGAAGTTTTCCAGGCGTCCTGCCAGGGCTCGTTGATATTTCAATTCGAGAACGTAAAGCCCGCTGAATCAAAATATTAAGGTTTTCCAGGCGTCCTGCCAGGGCTCATTGATATTTTTATTCACGGATCAAACCCTTCCGTACTCATTCCCGTTTCCAAACCCCGTTTCGGTTGAAATATTGAAGTTTTCCAGGCGTCCTGCCAGGGCTCGTTGATATTTCAATTCGAGAACTTAAAGCCCGCTGAATCAAAATATTAAGGTTTTCCAGGCGTCCTGCCAGGGCTCATTGATATTTTCATTCACGGATCGAACCCTTCCGTACTTCCTTTTCCGATCCCGTGAGACATTTTAATCAAATTTTCACGTTCAGTTTACTTCCGTACAATCCGTTTTCTTGCTTTCAATTATTAACCTACTTATTGAAAATACTTTTCTTTTTTTTGGAAAAGGTCAGCTTGCTTTTACCGTTTTCGGTTGAATATAAAAACATTGCTTATATTTATAAACCTCTCTCGCTTATGTCCTGCCCGCTTCGTCTCTAATAAACGCATGGTATTGGTATAATTAGTTAATAGTTTGCTTATATTGATGGTTTTTTTTGTAAATGCCAGGGTATTGTTGCCTGCTACGCAGGATAGTTTTTTTGTTGTTTTTCTTTTTCTGTAACGATTTGGTCAGCTACCGACCTTGTAATTATTTGTGAAGGTAATAGATTTTAATTTAACCAAACCTTTGTGTTTTACTGACCTACTACCAATTAGAAAACTCCTATGGTGGAATAGTTGTTTTGTAGCAAGAATTTAGCTTTGCTGTAGTGTGGGCCAGGAGACTAACTTTTATTTCAGGACCAGCGCGGACCTTTTTTTTTTTTCTGGAAATAACTAGACCCCTGGAACTGACCGTACCTCCATCTGAGGTTACCTGGAACTCTTGACACTGGAAGTCAAGGGGCCGTGGAGTTAACCACGCTAAAAATCTGGCGCCCGAGATAAAACTTGAATCCGCGGTTTTGGGGTGTCAATTGTGACGTGTCCAGGTACTTAGTTTCGACGTAAAGTACGAGGAGGAAGAAAACGCGTTACAACCTTGATATCTAAATACGAATAATATTAAAACATGTTAATTGACCAATAGTCATTTTGCAGAATGTATGCTGTCGTACAATTTTTGAATGAATCAACTTCGCAAGACCTTTCTGTTAGTGAGGTTCCTAAGGCGTGGATAATAGAAGATGGCAAACAATGTTGGTGGCCGTCAGCCCATAGTGGGATATATATTGCCAGAAGAAAGGAACCAAATCCTGATACTTGGAAAGATAGATATTACTGAATATTTCACAAATCTTTTTCTGAAAGTAATTTTTCATCGGTTTCGTTTTCGGTGACTTACTTTATATGAGAACAAACATTTGTTGGTAGAATTTTATATGTGTCACAAATATATATTTCAGCAAGCTACCAGGAAGCAAAACAAAAAGCAGCTCGGATATGTAGTACTCGTGATGAAGATGGTGTTCGTCAGCCCAAGCCAAATAAGAAGTACAATCCAGACCAGTATGACTTGGATATTTCCGAAAATAACTGCTGTGAGTAGTTTGAAAAACTTTCTTTTTTTTTGTTTCATTTTTCTGAGTCTTTCAGATCGAGAATTACCAAGTCCCCCGACAATAACTGAGGATTTCCATGAAAGGGTGGCTAATGCTTTTAGCTCACACTCAAATAGAAGTGAAGGTAAGTTGAAACACATATTTTTAATAGAAGTTGACTATAGCATGTATATATGTATATATATAAATATATTTTCTCTAAAAAGCCACAATATATAATAAGAGTTATACAGTGTGTCTACTTAAGTTGGACTCATATGGGAAACTTTTTTATTATGGGTTTTAGGAAAAAAAGTTATTCCTCATAAAAAGTTCTGCATTATCTAAAACTTAAAATGCAATCATTAGATATTTCTTATTTTGAGCCGTATACGAGGTTTGTCAAAAAATATTAATCTTACTCAGGAGTAAAGTACCTTTATTTTTTACAATACAGAAAAATTGTAAGAGGTAAAGTTGTTTAAAATTAAAAGTTATATTCAAATATGCAATTACAGCTATTTAGCATGAAAATTAAGATTTGGTGATTATTTACGTTTTACATTATAAAGTATTTGTAATCGTAAATTTCAATACTGACTGATTATCCCTCTCATCTGTTAAAAATATGATAACCTTTCTATTTGTTAATGTGTTTGGACAATCTTGCATTTAAATACGTGCTGCATTATAATTATGTATCTTAGAAATAGGAGAATCCACACAAAGAATATTATGTACCTAAACAAAAATCTATTTATAACTAACAAACATAATTAAATTTTAATTTAAACTACTAAAGCTTCGACATATCCACCTTCTCTTTCTAAACATGTAATTGTTCTTGTCTGAAACTCTTTTATTATTTTCCGTATAATATTTGGAGTAATTTTTTGGCATTCCTCAGAAATAATCCTTTCCAAATGGTCTACATCATCAAATGGTCTTCGCTCATAAACCTTCTGTTTTAAGTAACCCCATAAAAAAAGTCAAGTGGAGTTAAATCAGGAGACCTGGGAGGCCAAAAAATAGCTGAATACCTGTGAATCACCTTTCCATTAAACATATTTTCAAGCAGTTCTCTAACGTTAGACATATATATATATATATATATATATATATTATATTATATTATATACATATTTATTACCTCAACCTCAAAACAACTCGCCCGTTAATTGGGCGAGTTGTTTTAAGGCTGTTCCGTATTTAGTTGCAATATGATTCCATATCTTAATTCAGGTGAAATCGATTTCTTTAAGCAATATTCAGATTTGCCCCTTTTGCAGATTCTCCAGAATCTACCTGCAGCTCCAGTGGGTATTCTGAGCCCAGAATTTGTGATATTTCAACACATAATGTAGCAAATGTATAGTAAATTTTATACCAATTTAGAATAAGACCATCCTTATTTATTATTAATAAATCGGTTGAAACAAAAAATTACCAACAAAAATGAACGTCGTAACTAATTTATTAGATGTCACGTTTTTGAAGTTACGTCAAATTTTGATTTCATGTTAATGTCAGATGGTTCAAGAAGCCGCATACGTTAAGTTACTAAAACGGCTGGTACCTCTAAATAGGTATTATTTTACTATACATGTGGAACCAATGGGGTTACCAGCAAGTGCTGTTGAGATACCAGCAAGACATTTGAATCTACCTGCCAAAACTGTGGAATTACCTGCAAAACCTGTCGAACTATTAGTGTCAGTGGAGCTACCTGAAAGACCAGTGAAACTACCTATATTGCAACTTTGCCAGAAATGCCTGTTGGTACTGTGGAGCCTGCTTCAGGTGATTTTTGTTGAATATTATATACATATTCACTTGAAATGTCTGTCACTATTACTACTACTGTCAATTTCATGAAATCAAAATTCGTTATTGGAATCATAGTGAAGTAATAAATTAAAGTAAATTAAGTACCAAATGATTTCAAGTGTTGTCTCACGATTTTCAAATTTCAGGTAGCAACCATAACTGCTGCAGAAATTTTGATATTCTCATTGAGTTGATAAGTGAGCTGAACTTGAATGTCCGAGATTTGAAGGAGACTGTATATAATAAACAGACTTTTGTAACCAATGAAGATACAGATGTTATATCTAGTAAATTACCACTCCAGTCCATCGAAGAAATGGTTCAATTAGAGAACATACAAAATAAAAAGCAAAAAGATGCGTTGGTGAGAATAACATTTTCTTGGGAATCTAACTTGTAATTAACAATTTATATTTTTTTAGATATATATTTTGTTTTCCATTGGAGGTTTATCTGGAAAAGATTTCACACAACAAGTTCTAAGGAAGTTAATGACAAATGATTTGGCAGAGTTATGCAGCTGGACGGGGGCAAAACGCAATTTTGAATTGCAAAAATTGATACTGATGGATTGCGCATACAGTAAGTAAATTCTATAAGAAGTATTATAGTGACTTCGTATCTTCCACGCACATTTCCTGGTTGATTCAAAAGCTATTAAATAGTCTGATAAATTAAGAATACTTCAAATTGAAGAGCTAATAAATTCATCTCACTTTAACAAAGCACTATTTAAAAAATGCATAGTTCTCAATTAATTCAATTGAACTTGGGATATAGATATGAGAATACATACACACAGTTAATTAATGCATCAAGATAAACCTGTTAGAAATCTCATTGAAATTGAGGAAACATTTTGTCATGGACGGGTACTTAATATTCTTTCTTAGTGTTTTATTTTTTTAAAGAGCAATGAGCATAATATTAAAAATATTTGAAAGGGAAAAATATTTGTACAGCAGAAAAGTAAATGTGCTAATATTTTTTACTTCTACTGAATAATTTAATACATTGTTCTTCCTTATTGGCGGACGAAGCGAACAATGGCAGTTTGGTGAACTATTCTCATACTAGAACGTTCGAATTCTGCCAGGGTCATAAGAATTATATTTTGCCATAAATTTTTTTGAGGTCTACTTAATAAATTTGAGGTATAGGAAACAGCCATTCAATAATGTTAATAAATTAATAAAATATTGGTTAACCTGTTTGAGATAAACATATTTCTGTATTCATTGGTGCCATAATAAGGCAGTTCCAGATCAGTAAAAAAGAATTTGAAATGCACATCAAAGAGTGGTTGAGACATGCCAAGCAGAGGAGGGAGCGAACCCAAAAAAAATGAATGGCTGAGTAAGTATGAATGCACATAATAATATTTTGTAGTTTGTTTTTTATTTAAATTATGGTTTTGATTGAAGTTCTATAAAGTACGATAATTTCATGTTTCGAACGTCTCAGTTAGCGTTTGAAATAACATCTCATAATAATGCATACTATTTTTTTTCAACAAATCAATTAACTTTTCACAATTTCTTTGAATTATAATGTTTTTTATTATTCCCCTATAAAAAATTCCATTGTAACATTGTTGTTTACAGTGCCACCATGAAATCTCTTTGAACACTTTTTTTGTAATGTTAAGTGTCACACAGTTGGTTATTGTATTTATTTTTATTTGACATTTTATTGTCAATTTTACGATAAGTGAAATTATGACTTGAAATTTGATATTCAAATTTTATACATCTGACATATGTCACTTCAGTAGCAACAATAATGAACACGAAAAATACTAAACTAATTTTATTTAAAAAATTCAATAAATGCGAATTCTAAAAAATAGTGTGTAAAACTTGTGTCAAAGTGACTTTTTGTAGTACTCATGCTTTGCGCAACCCACCCCATCGCCGTTCGTTGCGCAACCTGCACTCGTACTACTAAATGAGTCATTGTGACAACTGTTTTACAAATAATTATTCCATAGCCAAGTTATCGGGAATAGCAGCTCAATATTTGGTCAAAAATCTACTGTTTATTATTTGAGAATATTTCCAATGAGTTTTCATTCCACTAGGTTTTATTTTACCACACACCACATCACAATTTCCACACCCACCCTAACTTCACAATTTCAAACAAGACCATATTCAGGTGCTTGAATCAAGATTTGGCTGTCTTTTTTTACATAAAGAAATAAGAGTACAGTAACGTACCCCCAACTTTTCATTTCAGGTTTGTTTGGGTGGCTGCCAAATTTTATTTTAAGAATTTTGTTTAATTTATTGATGTGAAAGTGTTTATGTTTTTATGTTCGAATAAATATTTAGATATCTACATTTTTTTATTATACCCAATAAAAATTAACCTTTCATGACCTAGTGTTACATATAAGTAAGTATCGCATGTGAAGTTTCCTTCTGATTGCCATAATTTGAAGCAGAGCATGGACGATGAGGCGGGCGTTCGCTTTCGAGTAACTACTTAGAAGATGAAATGCATTTTTTTGTTTTTATATTATTATCGAATTTACCACTAACCAAACATGTAATAAGATATAATGTATATATTATACTCATTTTTTGTCAGTTTCTTGAAAAGCCCTATTGAAATCTTAAAATGTTTATTGATGATAATATTATAAAATTAGGGTCTGCATTGAAATTAAATATTTTTTATATGAAGAGCAAGTTTGTATAGATTTAATATATTTCTCAAAAGCTGTAACCAAATGGCCAAGTTTTACTTTATGTTAATGGAAACACCTTTTATATCTGGTATTCCTATAGACTACAATTGGTAATTATTGAGGAAGCATATTAAGCAGTTGTAGTGTTTTGTATTACTGGTTGAAACAGGATCAGGAAGTCAGCATGTACACTGACTCTTTTGCATCTCTGGTAAAATGAGAGTGAGTGTACCTGCAGACCTCCTGACCCAGTAATACCAAACACTCTTCACAATTGCTTAATACGCATCTACAATAATTTCCAATTGTACAGTCTATAGGAATACCAGATACAAAGCTGTTTTGATTACCATGGAAATTTAATAGGATGTCAAATAATGTTAAATTGCATTTCCATTTATTCATTCCATAAAAAATCTATAATCCACATTTATTTGATCAATTTGGCAAAGTTGAACGAAATTCTTTTATAAGGTTGCTACAGTAATTACAAATTTAAACATTAATTTAACTTCCATGGGAGGTGCATTTAATTGTTATTTGTTTATTAATACATTTTCAAAAAACTGCTTCTTTGCGAAATCACTTTGTGGCTGTCTGTGAAACCTTTAAAACCTACACTTCGCGACGTTCTGGGTAATTACTGTCGATTTGCGCGTTTGCGGACATTAAGCACTCGCCAATAATTACTGGTGCCTCTTTTTTGTATCCACATTGCGAAGTCGCAGATCCCCGTGGTAAATCCTTGAAACGTCTATGCGATCGATTCTGGTTTACTGGGTAACGATAGAGATTGAGTAATGAATTAGCTCAAGTATCAATAGAAATTTGATAAAGACAACTAAAACAAGTTCAGATATCAATCATTGTGTAAAATATTTCTTTTGAAAATTTAGTTAAGTATGAAGTAGTTTGAAAATTTGGATGAAGAAATTCATATAATTTTATTTAGTTAGAAGCAAATTTGTAAATAGAGATTCTTCTTTCTAAGTATATTGGTAAAAATATATTGACAAGTCAACATATTTTTTTTTGAGGAAGAAAGGGTGTGTAGCATTTAAAAATTCAATTACTTATTTTTGATATGTAAATAAAGAAACAATTCAATTTAGGTCATTTCCATGCTTTATTTGGACAATATTGATGTACTAATTACAACAACATATAACTGATAATAAGATTGAAAACTTTAATCATGTGTATTTTTGTACACCTAAAAAGTATTCTAATAATTCTGGAATCTTTCTAGAAGTTACTGTAGTTTCAAGGACCTGAAATTAAAAATGAGTCTTAGACAACAATAATAACGAAGAAAAGTATGCTTACCTTTTTGATTTTCCTTTGTAATATTATATTATTGATATAAATAACTATAGCCCGTTCAGTACAAAATCCGTTGCACGTCATCAAAGTGTCGAAAAAGAGACGTTCGTTTATATCATGTCATTCGATTGCTGCTGTCAATTCTCTGTCAATCACTATGTTAAGCCTCTCTAAACTCAATAAATATTGAAATTTATAAGTCACATTGTATTAAAAAATAAAAATATATGTTTAAAGAAAGGTTTCGTAATTAATTTGATATCAAATACAGCTCGTAGGTTAATTAAATATTAAACTCAAACTAACGTCAGTCTTAATAAAAACTTTTTATGTTGGCAAAAATGCGCGCTGTTGCCGCGATTAAAATGGTTTATTTCAGGTTCAGTTGACGTCTTGACATTTTTGGGGTTATGTTGTGACAAAAACTGCAAAGAACTGTGAGTAATCTTTCACACGCAGTAATGAGTTATCAAAGTTAAAGTTACATCCAAAAAAACGTATAAATGAAACTTAATAATACTGCAATAGTTGATGCATTTACTCCTGCTCCTGATACTATTTACAGCGTTTATGAAGCAAGTATGTATAAGTTCAATATTATACCCAATCAACTGTATTTATTATATTCTGTTACATTATTCTTAATACTTGGCAATTATACATGGACATTTTTTTATAGATAATCATGTCACTTTAGGAATGTTACTGCAGTAATTGGAGGAAGAACAATAATTAATAAATGTAGAATGTTCCTGAGTAGTTTACTAAAATATGATACATCCACAAAGAGGACTTATGGAACTTTCAACAAAAATAAACCACTGTATACATTTGTTTTTATTAATGAATCCTGAATTTTCCAAAATGGTTTATGTCAAAAGGTATGTTACAATGATTATGTAAAATTTTAGAATGCAAAATTGTTTTTATTCTAGATATTTTGTATTACATGCTGAGAATGAAAATGGTTATATTGATGGAGCAGAAAGTATATTTTTATATGAATCTCAGTTGAGTTATTATCATGGGAAAATGAATGAAGAACATGTTTTTAAATGGTTTGAAAACCAATTACTATTGAATCTTTCTGAACCTTTAATAAATTATGGATAATGCTTTTCGATAATATTAGGTTAATGACACAATATAGAATTCAATCAACAAATGTTGAAGCTGAGCTTATTTATATTACAGCCTAGTAAGTAGATACAAACTGTATTTTAACAGTGATATAGCAAATTATATGTTAGAATTCAGAAGACTACACAACTAGTTTAATACATTCAAAATTCTTACTTCAAATTATACCTAATAGACAATAAATGCTGTTTTACTTTTATTTTTACAAAAATAATAATATAGGTATATTTGAAAAGAAAAGAATTGGTTATTTGAATACTGCCCTTTCAATAAATGTTTTTTCCAGAAACAAACCCCCCAACAAAATACATTGTGGATATGATAGAACAGTATAGTCACAAAGTATTATCTACCATCTTTTCAAAAATCCTATTGAGTTAATACAGGGTACTGCCAAGCAAGCCGATAGATGCATTCCAGAAGTTGCGGGTTGGAATTGGTTTGTCCGTGAACCTCTCAAATTTGAAAGATTTCTATTTGACAATTATTGTTCTACCTTATTTAAAAAAATAGTATTACAAACTTTTCGGTGTAGTAACTAATGTATACATTTGCAATGTTTCTTTTTAATAATTCAATTCCTAAAAAATTGGGGTGGCATTATTTATTATTTTATTTTAATCATGATATTCAAAATAAGTAATTCAGGCAGCATTTTCTAAAGGTACATGTGTATATCACAAAGTTTTATAAAAACTACAAAGAATTAATTTAATAGTTTTTATTGAATTGAAAGGTCTCATGCGATCAATCATTTATTAGCAATACTTTCAGTTGCGGTAGGTGCTGGAGAGCTAAAACAAAATGGTAAATATAAATTTGGATTGATTAGAAGATGATGGAGTGATAAATAATTCACCAATATACTAATAATTATAATATGTATTGATTTCAGTGCTACGATTTAGTCAATCATTTGCATATACCTTCACTCGGAGAATAGAATGGATTTGCTCTCCTTTTCTGAGCTGTGGTGGTGCTTACTGCACAATTTTCTTTTGCTATGATCAATGATCATATATCTCAGGATGATTTTCCTTGTTGAGAATGACCTACACACTAAAGCTTCACATCCCGGATTTTCTAAAAAAAATTTAAGATTTATTTCAACAAAATATAAAATAAAATTGCCTACCTTTAAAAATGATGTAGATCCAGGTTATCAGAACTTTCTTATTTATAATTTGTCTGTAAACCTTACATCAATCTTTCATATTGTAGTGACAACATTTTAGAAGCCAACATGTACTTAGGTAATTGTAACCTAAAAATTATATTAGATAATATTTTTTCCTTGATACTATATATACATGCATTTTAAATACTAGAATAGTTCCATAACTTCTAACTAATTAAGTGTGTGGTATAAACATACAAATAAAAGTGTTAACTATTCCATACGTACCTTTTTAGTGCTAAAAACAATTCCATAGTTTTTAAAATAAGAAGTTCTTAGTGCTGTACGGTTGACATACAAATTGCACGCAATAACCATCAATAACTAAACCTAACCTATAATATTTGATAAACTTCATTTGACATATACTAGATTCTCATATTATTTCAAGGGCTTGGCAACATAGTCCAGTTATGACAGATGTGACGTGCAACGGATTTTGTACTGAACGGGCTATAGTTTGTTATTATAATGGCAAATGTCAATGGTGTGAAGACACATAGCATATTTGTAGGTTAGTACGAGAATGTTTGTTCGATTAGTGGTCGTGTAGAGTTCTGTCCTCTAGTGGAATAGTTCTATGATCCAGTAGCTGGAATGTCAAGCAGTCACAGGCCGAGTCTTGAAAATTAGTTGAGTGTCTTAGGTCTATGATTCTTTTCAGTTGATAGTCATGTCGAAATGTCATCTATCTTGTTGGTAGTAGGGTTTAGTTTTTTTTGGGAACTTCCTTCTTTCCTATAAAATAAAGATGAAGGAGGAGACGAGTGCTTTTCTAGGCCTAGTTGCCTTATTGTGTTTGGTGCCCCTTTTGTTTCATGAGGGTAAGTTTGTAGAAGAAATTATTCTTTTTCGGTTTGACGATAACATTTTTCTAATAGGGACCACCTTGACGGCGAAAGACGAAGTTTTGTCACGGCCAACGTTCTTGTTCTTCTTGGAGAGGCCATTTTTGTTCGTCGTCGAAGTAGCCACTAGATTAGCCGATCCAGTTGTGAGATCAGATCCGGGATCAAGGGAAGAAGAAAATCATCCTGATTTTGACTATATGATTGATGTCCCTCCGGTGCAGTCCTCGCTGGTAGAATTCTACGTCCAGTCGTAGACGGGGCCACGTGCGTCCTTTTGTTCCTGAGATGTTGTTGATGATTTCCTGCTATTTTCCGCCCGCATCCTGTATAATTGTTGCTCCCGTAGAAGCCCAAGTTGACAGATAACTCCATTTCATGACTACACCACTGCCATTCGTCCTTATGTTGAGTTTGGTAGGATAGTTTCCACTTCAAGGATACAGGTTTTATTTTTATATAATTTTTTTGGTATGAGAACTTTCAGTTATATTCATTTATCATGTAAACTTATTTTTCTTATCTACTGCTAAGGATGCATAGATATATTTTTATTGTTTGAATACTTTACTATCCAATTTCAATTGTTGATAATTTAATATATTTTGGTGTAAACAAATTATAGCTATAATCTGTGGTAAACTAGTGTAAACTGTCTTGACACTTTTCTTGATTTCAAGAATCAAGTATTTAAATACTTTTTGGATAAGTATCCTATATTTTTTTGTTAAGTTACAATTTCTATATATCTAACTATAAATTGGATAGGTATAAAATTTTATTTTTTTGTTACTTGGTGCAAAATCTGTATATCATTGATGATATTTGGGGGGTGGGTTATCAACAACAATCACATTTCTATTTTTAAATAAACGATGTAAAAAACAACTGAATTGTGTTATTTCTTTTCGTCTACACTTTTAATATTTTCATAAATTTTTTTGGTACATTTTGACAATACTTCATTTTTCTTTATTTTGGTGAGGTTTATAACTATACTGTTAAAATAAAGTGGCGCTTACGGGTAGACTATTTTTTTTAATTCAATACATTTTCAATTTAATAACATTGCAATAATAAGCAACAGTTCCCATGACTTATGCTCACTGACGAAAAGCGTTCGCAAATTATGTAATGAACTTTAGTTGCAAACCAACATCATTAGATATATTAATAAGAATTGGTACATTAGTAACCGCCATTTTAATTAAAATTTATAGAAATATGGCATAAAAATATGAACGTATTCAATGATCAGCGAAAGAACAACAACCCATGTTCTGATAACCAGAACAATGTGAACGCACCCTTGTGTGACCCAAGACCGGAACGTGCCCTTATTTTTGACATAAAGAAAAAACATAGTGTGTAGTGAGTTTTTTTTGACAATACATATATGTCAGATGAGTTTTTCCGCCATTTTTATCATTTTATTTTTGCAAGTTTGTTGATTGAAATATAATTAATAAAGTAACGTATCAAACTATACAGTCCACATTGAATTCACGTACCCTTCGTGTCCAAACACGAATTGGTCACATCGACCCGGATTTTGAATCTTGAGACTTTGGATGTACTAGCTACTTATTGGAAATTGAGACAAAGAGTGCAAGGAAAAGGTGAAGAGAAAATACTTAAAACCAGGTAGGAGCTAACCGATTTTGTCGCATGTCGCAACGTTTTCTGCTTTAAAATCTTCGAGGAAATATTCAAATATTTCATAATATCAAGATTATTAAAGGTAACTTATGCAGGTCTTATTAACTACTACTAACAGGGCGTCTGTCATTTTGAAGTTTCATCCAGATCTGTTGGAATTCGAATGACTCGTAAATTGATCCCGAGCCCTTCTCCGTGGTAGTGACATTATTAAAAGAAAATAAACAATTTCTTTCCATTTGTTAAAGTACAAAAGTAGAGATAATTTGAAGTTGACCATTGAACATTGATTTAGAATTTGAGTTTTCATTCAGTACTCGCTTTGTAGTACTTACCTAACTTTGTACAGGTTGTAAGTGCTTGTTCAAACTCTGTTTCTAACAATACGCTCACATATTTTTGCGAATTCATCATTTACACGGTACCTTTTGGAAAAATTGGTGCACAATAACAATTCAAAATTTAATATTGTAATAAAAAATCTTATATTTTATTATTGCAAGCTTAAGTTACAATATTGTATTGACTTTCTTTGTATATAATAATATTTCATCATGGATGATTTTATTAGAAAACGGGCCACAGCAAAGGGCTGTATGACTAGAATTGAAAACTGGTTTACTCAAAATGCAGATAGTACTATTATACAGGAGCTAGAAATTAGGTTAGATGGACTTGAAAAAGCATTTGCAAAAATTTGTGAATATCAAGATGAAATTGAATGTTTAACACAAACTGATGATAATGAAGAGCGAGATACATCAGGAAATAAATATTATGGCCTGAGGTCTAAATTACAAGCTAAGATTGATCAATTAAAAATACTGGGAAATGTTTCTTCCCCTTCACGATCTCCTAATATTACTTCTAGTGTTTCTCGTTTAACTAAGCCTCAGTTGAATATTCCTATGTTTTTTTGGTGATATTACTACTTGGCGCGGTTTTTATGAGCTTTTTAAGAACTTTATTGAAGATGATGCTAGTTTAACCAATATTGAAAAACTAATCTACCTTAAAACTTATCTTAAAGGCGAACCCTTAAACTTAATTTGTAATTTACAATTGATCAGTGATAACTTCGATGTAGCCCTTAAGACTCTAAAGGATAGATATGACAATGAATTGAACATAATTTACGCATACATAAAAAATTTAATAGATGCTCCTGTTTTAGGTAAAAATAATTCCATGTCACTTAGAGATTTTGTTACTCTTTTAAAACAAAACATGGACGGTTTGAAAAACTTAAATGTCAATGTAGATCAATGGGATCTAATTCTTGTGTATATGTTTTCTCAGAAACTTGATGTAACTACCCGTAAAGCCTTTGATTATGAAATGGGTACAAACGCACGCCCAACTTTAAAATTACTTTTTGATTTCCTTGAAAAACGCTGTATCATTTTCGAACGGTCTGCTATTCCGGATTTAAATGCTAATAAAATTAAAGTACATCACAAGGTTCATTTTGTTCAAAATAAAGGTAGCAATAAAGAAGAACAAAAGGTATTTTCTTCTCAAGTTAATAATTCAAAATGTACATACTGCAATTTTATAGGACACAAAATTTATAAATGTCAAAAATTTATTAAATTAATTCGCTCTGAAAAGTATAATTTTGTTAAAGATAAGAAACTTTGTTACAATTGCCTAATGCCCAACCATGTAACTGACAATTGCACATCGCGTGGTTGTACAGTTTGCAATTATAAGCATCATACTTTGATGCATCCGGTTAGTCGATTTTCGCAGTCTGAAAATAATTCAAACTTAAACTCCGAACAAACAGAACAGCATCGAACCAACTATCAAAATTCAACTGCAGTAGAACCACTCACACCTCAACTTGCACCAAATAGTTCGAATAATAATTATTTATGACTAACACCCACACAATCTACTATACAACAAACAGACTTGTCAACTTCAGCCTTAAGTGGAGAGACTCTTTTGGCTACAGCAATGGTAACTGTGTTTGACAAAAATGGCTGCCCACTAAATGTTAGGGCAATTCTTGATTCTGGCGCTACCACCTCTTTAATGACAGAATGTTTACTTCAAAAACTTGGATATACACCTGAAATGAGACAAATTCGAATTGACTGTGTTGGTAACACTGTCACAAACTCAAATAGGATTGTAAAGTTGACGATTCACTCGAACATTGAGAGAAATTACTTCTTTGATGTGATTTGTACAGTTCTAGACAAAATAACTAATCATTTACCATCATGTTTGCTTAATTTGGACTCTGTTTCAATTCCTAAAAATATCAGCTTGGCTGACCCTTTGTTTTTTATTCCCTCGCACATTGATTTACTGCTTGGTGCAGACGTCTATTATCAGTTGTTAAAAGGAGGTATAATTCGATTACATGAAAGGTTTTTGACACTCGTTGACACACATCTAGGCTTCGTGATTGGTGGTCCTGTCCCCAATCAATTTATCTCATATGAGGAAAAACTTGACAACGCACATCGATTCGAAACTTGTATATTTACACAAATCCCAGCTGACACTTTACTTGAACAATTTTGGTCTCAGGAAGAAATTACTCCCCATGAGAGAATAATTAATCCTGATGATGAACTTGCAGAAACAATATTTCGTCAAACAGTTCGAATTCTTCCTAACGGGTCCTTTGAAGTGACACTTCCTTTAAAAGGACCAAATGAACATTTAAAACTAGGTGATTCCTTTAATATGGCTCGAAAACGATTTCTAAATCTCGAACGACGCTTTGTAAAATCTACTGATCTTTTTCTTAAATACAAGAAATTTATTGATGAATACATCTCCTTGAATCATGCTAGATATGTTCCTCTCGACCTTTTCAATGCCAATGGAGAAAACAAGTATTTTTTGCCGCACCATTGTGTACTTCGAGACAACAGCCCTACCACTAAGCTCAGGGTAGTGTTCGATGCCTCGATGAGAAGTTCAAGTAGGTTTTCATTAAACGATATTATGCTAAAGGGCTTTCGTGTACAGCCTGAACTTTTTGATATACTTACCCGTTTTAGAACTTCTAAATTTGTTCTCATTAGTGACATAATCAAGATGTTCCGTTGCATTCGAGTTTCCCCCAAACAAACATTTCTTCAAAACATTTTATGGCGTGATAACTTAGACCAACCCTTACAATGCATTGAGCTGCTTACTGTTACTTACGGCACTAATAGTGCGCCTTATCTAGCAACCCGTGTTCTTCAAGAACTTGCCATTCGAAACAAAGACAAATATCCTCTAGCTGCTTACGCTATTTTACATCAGACATACGTTGATGATATACTTGCCACCTGTGATTCGTTGGAGGAGCTACAGGAAACCCACAAACAGCTTGTATCATTGCTTCAATCAGCAAATATTCAACTTCATAAGTGGTGTTCGAATTCTAAGGAATTTGTTAAGGAAATTTTGAAAACTAATATTTCTCCTAGTTTTCAAATGTATGAAATCAAATGCGAAAATGACATTAATAAGGTTCTAGGAATCTCATGGAATTCGAATTCTGATAAGTTCTCCATTACACTACCAAAGGTTGTTGATAAGGTCGTCGCTACTAAAAGGGAAGTTCTTTCCCAAATAGCGCAACTATTTGATCCGATAGGTTTTGTTGCTCCTATTACAATTGTAGCAAAGATTATAATGCAAAAAATTTGGTTATCTAAAATCGACTGGGATGAGAATCTTAAAGAAGATCTTATGTCTGAATGGACAGAATTTGTTTCCAATATTCCCAAACTGGGACTTTTAAAAATTTCGAGAAACTTATTTCTTAATCATAGCATTTTCAGAATTGAACTTCATGGATTTTGCGATGCTATCCTCAAGGCATATGGCGCTTGTATCTATATTAGAGTAATTTATTTAACCAAAACTGTTTCTTGCAATTTGGTATGTGCAAAAAGCCGTGTCGCACCAACAAAAACTATTTCAATACCTCGTCTTGAACTCTGTGGAGCCGTTCTTCTATCCAAGCTTATAAAAAAAAATAATTAACGTCTTCGAAAATAAGTTTCATTTTGAAGGTATCCACTTGTACACAGACTCCCAAATTACTTTGTGTTGGTTGCAATCTCACCCTTCTAGATGGTCTATATTTGTCTCCAATAGAGTATCGGAAATACAAAAAATTACTTCAAATTATCACTGGCAATATGTAAAATCGTCTGACAATCCCGCAGATTTGATATCTAGAGGAATGACACCCAATTAAATTTTGGTTTCAAAATTGTGGTTTCACGGTCCGGCGTTTTTGGGTGGCCCCAATTTAGAACTAGAGGAATTTGATCTGGCAAAAATAACATTACATGATATTCCGGAGAAACGAAAAACTAAAACTGTTTTACTTGGTCATAAAGTGGAGGATACATCTTCCTTTTGGAATTCTGTTTTTGAAAGAAGCTCTTCTTACTCAAAATTACAACGAGTAATTGCCTTCGTTTTTCGCTTTGTTAATAATTCAAAGGACAAATTCAAGGGATTTGTAGGCCCTCTTAAGGTTGAGGAGCTTGATAAATCCCAACAGTTTATTATTAAGGTGTTACAAAAATCGAATTTTTCGACTGAGATTCAAGCATTGAAATCCAATAAGACCATTTCAAACAAGGCCATTCTTCGATTATCACCGTTTCTCGATGACAATGAATTGATGAGAGTTGGAGGTCGTCTGGCCTACGCAAATCTGCCCTATGCACAAAAACATCCAGTTCTACTTCCTTCGAAAAATTTGGTCGTATCATTGATGCTAAAAGCAGAGCACCTTAGATTGGGTCATGGTGGGGCACAGTTAGTAATGTCAAATTTTCGATTAAGGTTTTGGCCTCTTGGAGGTCTGTTAGAGATAAAACGGATTATTGGCAATTGTGCAACTTGTTATCGTTTTAAAGGCCGATCAAGTCAACAGATCATGTCGGATCTTCCTAGAGATCGAGTAACTCCATCCAGGCCCTTTACAAAGGTCGGAGTTGACTTTGGTGGTCCTTTTTTTGTGAAATCTTCAATTTTAAGAAGGGCAACTTTAATAAAGGCATACATTTCTGTCTTTGTGTGCATGGTTACAAAGGCAGTACACATTGAACTCGTTTCCAGTTTATCTACTGAAGCCTTTATACTAACTTTAAAAAGATTTATATCCCGTCGCGGAAATCCATTGGTTATCTATAGCGATAATGCGACAAATTTTTTGGGTTCAAGCAACCAATTGAAGGAACTGCACGATTTTTTCAATAAAAAATCAACTTCAAACGAAATTGAGACATTTTTAACAACTAAGGGAATTTCTTGGAGTTTTATTCCTCCCAGAAGCCCTCATTTTGGCGGATTATGGGAGGCATCCATAAAAAGTACAAAATATCATCTGTATAGAATTGTTGGCAATTCACATTTTACCTTTGAGGAGTTATCTACTATTTTGTCACAAATAGAGGCGATTTTGAATTCCCGTCCTTTACAGCCAATTTCTTCTGATTCCAACGATTTGACTTGCCTGACTCCTGGACATTTTTTAATAGGTGAAAGTCTAACAGCATTTTCCGAAAGGGACTTCACCGAAATCCCTGAAAATCGACTCTCTAGATTCAAACGATGCACTCAGGTCCATCAGTTATTCTGGAAACGATGGTCCAAAGAGTATTTAAACTTGTTGCAAGCCAAACAAAAATGGTTTAAACCTTCTAAAAACCTAAAGGTAAATGACATGGTTTTATTAAAAGATGAAAATCGTCCATTAGAATGGCCTCTGGCACGGGTTATCGAAGTTATTCCTGGTCAAGACAATAGGGTTAGAGTCGTTAAGATAAGGACAAGGCACGGAGTGTTTACTCGATCGATAACAAAGTTATGCCCATTGCCTTATTGTAACGATCAAGATTGATTGGAAACTGTACTTTTGTATTTTGTATTAATTGTTAACTATTTAATTTGTATACCTATCTGTTGATTTTTTGTTAGTTAAAAGTAGGACTTTCAACCGGGGGGCAGGATGTTCTGATAACCAGAACAATGTGAACGCACCCTTGTGTGTCCCAAGACCGGAACGTGCCCTTATTTTTGACATAAAGAAAAAACATAGTGTGTAGTGAGTTTTTTTTGACAATACATATATGTCAGATGAGTTTTTCCGCCATTTTTATCATTTTATTTTTGCAAGTTTGTTGATTGAAATATAATTAATAAAGTAACGTATCAAACTATACAGTCCACATTGAATTCACGTACCCTTCGTGTCCAAACAACCCAGTTGAACAATTCCAGAATCCATAAATATTTTAATGGTGGCACAGCTTTATTTACCAAAATCTGCATTATCTTGAAACTAACATTTGTGGAGATACTGCCTTCTTTCGTAGGAGGGCAGTATATTGAATATAATGTTTTCCTTTTCAGCAGCTTCTACATCCCCCCCCCTCGAAAAAAGGTAAGTTTTTTTAAAAAACCTGTTAATATGCCTTACTTACGAAAACAAACTATATCTCAACATAGCACTTATCGCACTAAAATTTCTAGGAAAGATCAGAATCGCTATCTAAGAGTTTCTTTGATTCGTTTATATACTGATTTAGCTAATAATACTATGACTGCTCGAATCCCTTCGACTAGACGTATTACACGTTCTCTTAGTGGTTCGAGCAATCATAGTTTATCGCTAATCAGACGACCGAATCCGCTACCGATTTTTTCGTCTATACCGTCGACATCGACATCATCATCCGATTTTCCTCGAATGTCTCGTCGAGTTCGCGGAATTTCTCCGATCGCGAGTAGTTTGTCTTCTTCCGTTCCAATGGAATTGCCTCTAGAAGATCAAGAGGCAGAAGATCTAATGCCCCCCCCCCCCCGGTTCCTGTGCCTCGTCGTGAACCGATTCGTGGTGAACAAAGACGTCGCAGACATGCTGTTGTACCGTTGCGAATGACTCACCGCCTTGCAATGACTCGGAGTCAAGAAGAGATAGAGCATCAGGGTGAGGACCCTTTTTATTTAGGTATGATGATTCACCAATGTGCTCATTGCGGTGCTCTATTTTTTTCCGGCGAGAAAAAGTATCGTCGGAACTCGAACCTGAGTTGTTGTGAGGACGGCGCCTACACTCTACCGAATTTAGGTCAGTGGCGCTATGCCATCAAAGACCTGTACTTAAATTCGGCAGAGTTTAGACGGGAAATTCGCTCCATCAACAGTCTGTTTGCGATGGCTTCGTTCAAAACTCTTCAACCCGCAATCGATTTGCGAAGGGCCCAGGGACATTGGAACTTCAGTGTTTGCGGGCAAATCTATCACATGCTCGGTGGTATTCCAAATAGTCAGGATATAAGGAATCCCACCCTCAACCATTATTATTTCCTTGATAGCGAAGAAGCTCTCGAACACCGCAACGAGTGTCTCCTTCGCTACCTTGGAAACAATAGAACGGTCGTTGATAGCATGTATTAGATACATGCAAGCCTACAAAACAATCGGGGAAATGCTGAATTTCGAGCATCGTCGTTGCCGACAATTCCGAACGCCGATTAATCGTGGGTATCGTCGCGACGGGTAATATCAATATTCAACAGCGTAACTACAATTTGCCGGAAAGTCGGAGCGAAAGTCGGAGCCCCCTTTCAATGTGGATCTAATATTGTATCCACATGAAACTCTGTCTCAGCCTGAACGAAGGCATCACCAACTCAAAAATCTCTCACCTTTGGCTGATCCAATGGTGTATCCGATATTATTTCCAAGAGGAGATAATGGTTACTCTCCCGATTACCGATATGCCGATGGTAGATATTGAATCGTAACAATCGACCGAAATCAATAACATTCAACGAATATTACAGGTACCGCTTACAAATCCATGATGGATTTTCCACTCTGCAAAGTGGTGAAAAACTGTATCAACAATACATCGTTGATGCGTGGTGTAAAATAGAGGCCAACAGATTATGGACCCTAAGACAAAACCAAAATAAATTTCGAGTAGCCAGCGGAGCGATATTGCGTCGTATAAATGCCAATCGAGAAGAACGACATTTAGGACAGATCGGGAAATCGATTGTTATACTACCGACGTCGTTTCAAGGAAGTGATAGAAATCGTCAAAGGCAATACCTAGATGCGATGACCGTCATCGGATGTCATGGTAAGCCTGATTTATTCATCACTATGACCTGCAACCCGAGGTGGCTCGAAATTTACGAAAACCTTGGTAACAAACAAAAATGGGAAAACAGACCTGATCTGGTCTGTAGATTATTCCACGCCAAGTTGCTCGAACTAATGGATGATTTAACGCAAAAACAAATATTCGGTGTGGTCAAAAACTACCACTAAGTCATCGAATTCCAAAAACGAGGTTTACCGCATGCTCATATAGTCTTAACTATTCACACAGATGACAAAGTGTTGAACGTCGAAACCGTCGATGCTATAGTACAAGCCTATATACCGGACCAATGTGCTCAACCGGTATTGTACAATTTAGTAAAAGAATACCACGTCCATGCACCGTGCGGCATTTTAAATATGTCTGCCAAGTGTATGAAGAACGGCCAATGCAAAAAATACTATCCCAAACCCTGGAAAGAGTACACTTCCCTACACGAGGGTGATAATAAGAGACCAGAGTATAAACGTCCACTAGGTGGTAGGACGATTTATGTAGAATCCATCCAAAATAGGGTAAACAATCGAAGGATTGTTTCCTATAATGCGTATTTGTTGGCCAAATACCATTGTCATATAAATATCGAAGTGGTAGGATCTCTCTATTCAATGAAATATCTACATAAATACCTACAAAAAGGCTCAGACTCCATAACCCTACGCGTATGGAAATAATGATGGGAATAATTCGGTTAACCGTAATAATTCTCAGTCGGCGGCTCAATTGCAAAACATCGTAACCAGCGGCAATAATACGGCTATTGAATCACCGTTGGTTATAGAGGAGATAAGACAATATCAAGATTTTAGGTACGTAAGTGCGATGGAAGCGATGTGGCGTATTTTCGAATATAAAATGCACGATCGCTTCCACTCGATGCTGGTCTTGCCTGTACACCTACCGGGTGAACGAACTATCATGTTCGAAGAACTTGAAGAAGCCGATAACATTGAAGCGCGTCTGCAATCACGCTCAAAGTTGGACGCTTACTTTTATTTAAATTCGCACGACTTACTTGTATCCCCAAATCCCTGAACATTACACCTGGGATAATAGAGAATGCAGATGGCAACCCAGAAGACAAGTAAGTAAACAAATCGGATGTATGATTGATATCAGCCCCATCCCAGGCTTAATGGAACTATTTTTTCTCCGAATGTTGTTATCGGGCGTTACAGGAGCGACATCGTTTGAATCCCTAAAAACATTAGACGACGGTACGACAATCGACACTTTCGAAGAAGCATGCAGAGCAAGGAATTATATTCGTCACACTGACGAATTCGAACGAGCTATGAGAGAAGACGTTCTAAAGCAGCACCCCCGTAAAATGCGTAAGCTTTTTGCACTCTATTGTTGCGTCTCCAAAGACGAGGGTTCCACGGAATTTAACGCCATTTGGCAGCAATTTTGTGAATACATAATCGATGATTTCGTTAACATGAAACATCTTTCATTCAAAAGTGCGGAGGAAGAAGCCTTCCGCGAAATAGAATAAGTCCTCCAAAGAAACCAGCCAGACATAACATTACAGCGTTAAAAGTACATCCATTATTTAATGAAACCAATAGAGGGAGTGCTGCTTCGCCCAACAACCACCGTGGATCCCAAACCGGTAACGACTTCCGCATCAATCTTAATTATGATGATAGTGCGAATTATGATAATGATTTACCTATCGATTTGCGACGTCGTCGCCGTTCGCCTTCGCAAACTGACGGCGTCAATAATTTTGGAAAATTATAAAAGTGGTAAGTAACGTCCTTAACGTAGGAGTTCCCTCGGAACTGAGACGTAAGAAGAACGATGTTATCGATGATGATGATGATGACGACTATTTTCAAGTCCGTCGTTTATTTTATGTCGACGGACCGGGAGGAACAGGAAAAACCTTTTTATATAATTGTCTTCTGAAAGCTATTCACACCTATTTCAATAAATCGACCATCGCGGTAGCGTGGACTGGCATTGCCGCCAATCTTTTGATAGGTGGTACGACAGTCCACAAAGCTTTCAGACTGCCAATTATTGTAACTAGCGACACCATGCCTGGATGGGCAACAGAATCGAATCAAAGCCGCGCAATTGTAGAGAATGTCGCTTTGGTAGTATGGGACGAATCGCCTATGACTCCAAAATTAACGGTAGAGGCGGTCAACAGATATCACTAAAAGTCCTTTACCGATGGGTGGCAAATGCCTCCTCTTCGGTGGGGACTTTGGACAGACTCTACCGGTAATTATCGGCGGTCATAAACGTGACGTCATGAACGCGTGTCTGAAACGGAGCATACTCTGGAACCATTTCACCACATTCAGACTCAATGTCAATATGATACAAGATTCTCAATATTTTGCGAATTCGCAAGATTTAAAATTTAGGGGGCGGGAAGATTGGATTAAGTTCAATATATTCGCACGAATTGTTATTAGGACCGACTGTTTTATGCATTATGCATATGCATTCTTGTTCTGTTCTGTCCGATTCTTGACATTAATGTCATTTGAAGCATCAGCATGAAATTGAAAGCAGTGAGGTATGTTGCATTATCGATTGTTTGTAACTAATACAATCAAAATAATCTGAAAATTCTAATCTTTCTCTGTTTCCATTTCAGGACCAAGTTGAATGTAGTGAGTGTGGAGAAATATTTTTGCTAAAAACATTCCAATTGCATGAATGTATACTTGATGGTGGTAATACTGAAGATGCGACATTGGGTCAACTGGGATCTGAGCCTGAAGGAGAGGAAATCAATAAGCATAATTTAGTAGACAAACTGGCAGAAGCAGTACAGGCAAGGCGTGCATTATGGAACCACACATTACCTCTGAAACAAAGGTCTAAAGAAATGAAGGAAAAGATGTGGCGAGAGGTGTTCAATGTAATTAATGGTTTAGTTCCATTAGAACAACTGGAAAGGAAATGGAAAAATTTGAAGGATACGTTTTTGAAACATCTAAGGTGAGCAGAAGAGATGTCATAGTATTATCATTTGAGTTTTACTTTAATTTATTTAGTTATTATAAAAGTTTTCATGTTTTTAAGAACATACAAACCATCGGGAGCAGGAGTTGACGATAAAAAAAAAGTGGAAGCATTTCGACAGACTTTTCTTTCTGGCAGAGAAGAATGGGCCAAAAATTACCAAAAGCAGTATTGTGGATAGTGAGTTGATATCACCAGGAAGTACCAGCAGTACGACACTGGACTCAACGCCATCAACATCTGCCAAACGAAAGAGAGACAGTAAGTAGACATGTATTTTCCAGTATTCATACAGAATTGACAATCAAATGTATTTACATATTGAAAACTGTTGGTCACACAAATACATTTCAATTAAAAAGTAGATTTTCTGTATAATATTTCTAAACTATTGATAGTTCAAATATTTTGCATTATAATTAAATAGCTTTATTTTTAATTTTAGATAAAACTAATGAGCTGTTACTAATGCCCGTATTTATAGTCGAAACTCAATCTCCGACTTGACTCCGACTCGAGATTGGATGCATATTATAGTCCGATCTTCGTGAATTCTCGGCGAAGGAAAGACTCAAGACGTATCTCAAGCGTAAACTTAAAAGTAATATGGTTTTCTATGTTGGCCAACATGAAAAATTTCAAAAAAGAAGAAGTACGTCAAAATTGTTTGTGCATTTTATGACAATTGTGACCCATTTGTCGTGGATTTTGATGCCGTAACGCTATTTTTAGTATTTTCTTTATTGTTTGTGTGTGAATTTCGGACTTTTTTGGACTTATTAGTATTATTTTTATAAATTAAAATTGTAATTATATAAAAGTAAGTATATTCTTAATTTAAATAAAAATTTGTTACTTGATGTCCATAATTATATCAAAATTTACATAAAACAATTTGTTTCAGGTATCATTTAGTTTATAGTTAATGAGTTAACCTTAGGGTGTTGTTGGTATCAGTTTTAAAGGTAAGAAAATTCTTCAATTATATAGCCCAAAATGTATATTAAAAAATTTTTTTCAGGTTTTATTAGTCTAATTTTCTTTTGATTCACAATTCAAGAAGATGAGTACAGGTAAATTTCACGTTATTTTTGAAATAGATTTCTTGAAATTAGACTTACAGGAGGAGATAAGTCAACTCCATATACAGAGAAGGAAAAACTGCTGCTGGCATCATTGGTAGACGCCCATAAAATGCTGGAAAATAAAAGAACAGATGCTACGACTGTTCAACTAAAGCAGCAGGAATGGGAGACTCTAGCCCAAGAGTACAATGCCCAAACAAATTTAATCTCCACTAGAAGAACTGCGGGACAACTAAAGAAGTTGTGGAGCAATTTAAAGCAAAGGTATGTGGTTCAATTATATCCTTACATATAGAAAAGGTTGTTAAAAAATGTGTTTTCAGAAAACGTAAAGCCACCACGGAGTTGAAATACTGTAGATTGTTGACTGGTGGAGGTCCAGAACCTAAAGAAAATCTGGACCCAGTCATGGAAGCAGTGGATGCGGCTGCTCCACATGCAGATTATACACTGGAGTGTCCTTGGGATACAACAGCTGAATTTGAAGAAAGCGCTGGACTATCTTCACGTAAGTAATATGATCAACGAAATGATGCGTTGTTACAACTGACTCAATTTGCAGAAACTGCTTCAACTTCAAGAGTCACCATGAAGAGCTTGGATGTTGAGAGCAATATAATTGAAGTAGATTTGCTTTCGCCCTCAACATCAGGTAATACAACAAATGATTTTCCTATATTAAAATATTTTTTACAATTATGTATATATATATTTAGATTTAAAGCTGTGCACAAGTGTTGAATATTCCAAAATTTCTTTTAAAGAAAAATCTTTAGTATAGTTATGCAGAGTTTATTGAAATATCATAATTTGTGGCATATTGCCGAAAGCCCTCAGCTAATATGATCTTTCAACTGCACAATTATACAAGTTTTTTCTTTAAAATAATTTTAGGATAAAAAAATTGTTTCAATTAAAGTGTAACTTCTCCTGTTTCAGTAAATCCTACATCAAGTGTGACATCTACTCCATCAGCACAACGTAAATATTTTCATATATAATTTTGCTCTTTTTACATATGTTTTTTTTAATAGGGAGAAAAATGAAGCCGACTACAATCGCTGTCCTTCAAAGCGAGGCCAATTTACGGGCTAAGAAAATAGATGACAGCATTACTCAACAATTGGAAATACATAAAATTAGACTAGGCATTGAAATGGAGCAATTAGAAACTGTGAGAGCTAACAGAAGAAAAGCTGAAGCGGAGGCAGAATTAGCTGAGCTACAGTTGGAATGTTATAAGAAAAGTCTGAAATGATGATTATATTTTTTTATTAAAAATTATTAGTAATAAAATTATTTCTAAAAACTAAACCTAACCGTTCATTATTTCGGACTGCTTCAACCTGGTTAACCTGTATGTCGTCATCATCATTTTCTTCAAAGTTAAAATTATCATTATATTTAACAGAGATATTGTGCAACGTAGCTGTTGCACAAATAACTGCTTGAGCTGTGTTCAGTTGAGTTGTAATACCTCGGTGCAATACTGGGAATCTTCGTTTCCACACACCAAAAACTCTTTCAACAATATTTCTTGTTCGTACATGTGCTCTATTATATCTCATTTCTTGTTCAGTGTCTGAAACATAAAAATTAATGAAATTTACTTTTCCGGCCCTTACTCTGTGGAATCTACTCATTACTTTTTTAAATGAAATCAGCTGTTTCCAAATAACTCCACAATGTATTGAAAAAATGGTAATTCTAATAAATTCACAATTGTTTCGATAGAGCCTATCATCATCAGAATGACAGAAGTTACATCTCTATCGAAACAATTGTAAATTTATTAGAATTATCATTTTTTCAATTTATTGTGGAGTTATTTGAAAACAGATGGTTTCATTTAAAAAAGTGAACAATAAAAAATTAATTTTTTTTCTAATAGTAATACTTTTAAATTTACCTGGACGTATTACTGGAGTTAACAAGTATGGCCTACAAGGATATCCGTTATCCCCAAGTAACATGCCATTTAAGTCTCCCCGTTCGCAGCGTTCTCTCAGAGCACTCCTATCAAAGATGACACTATCATGTGTGGATCCGGGATGTCTCACAACAATATCTATCATTTCCATTTGTGGACCAACTGCAACCTACACTTACATTATAAGATATACTGCACATTAAACATTTTAACAAACTTACCTGTACATTTAATGAAAACCAACCCTTTCTGTTCCTAAAAACTTCTGCATTCTCACCTCCTGGGCTTCCAATTTTTATACGGGTGCAATCCAGACAAGCTGCAACACCAGGAAATCCAGCCACAGCCTGAAACATGATGATATTTTGTCTCTTTTGTTGCTGGCTATTGGGTATATGTATAAATTCTCGCAACCGCTCAGCAATACATTCTGAAACCCTTTTTATTGTACAGGAAACAGTCGGCTGGCTTATGCCTCGTAGATCTCCACTGACCAGCTAAAACAAATTTTTTATCATTTTCACAAGCTACACTTGTTCAAAATAAAACTTACTTGAAAATTTCCAGTAGCATAATATCGCAAACATGTTAATAATTGCAATAGTGGCGGAATTGGTAACCCACGATTATTTACTTTCGCTAAATTTGCGACAACCAAAGGAAAAATAATATCATTAACGATATTTTTTGAAAATCTATAACGTATTCGAAATTCTTCCGCGTTATAAAAATCCATAGGATTTTCTGCATCCCGTATGTATCTTTTTGGAATCCTATCATTTGGCATATTTTCCTCCACATAATCAATAAATTCCAAAAAATCATCGTGTTCTCTATAATTCAATTTCACTAATCACTATTAAAATGTTTATTCTATTACAAACACAATCTAACCACAAATAACAAAACAAATGTCAGAAACCGCGTCTCAAGTCGAGCTCAAGACAGGTCGCAAGCTGCCTTGAGCAAGACTCCACTCGCACATGCGCAGTTGCAGCTTTTCTCAAGCTGTGGGTCTCGAGATTCGACTATGAAATACGTTCTCGTCTCAAGGCGTTCTCAAGCTCGAGTTCGGGCTCAAGTCTCGACTATAAATACGGGCATTAGTGTTTTGAAGGAACCAGCACCAAAAGCTCCACCAACACAACAACTGTCGCCAGCTCTTTTGACCATACAGTCAATATTAGAAAAACTGCCTACAAGAGAGAAGATGAAAGCAGAAATTGATATGTTGAATAAAGTTTATTCTTTATATGACTTGTACTCAACAGAATAAGTTTAGTTTTTTTTTAAATTTATATAGCAATAAATTGTTTTATTTTTATAACTGTATTTATTACCTTGGTTATTGCAAAGTGTGTATTCTCAACAGCATCATAAAGCCCTATTTGTTATAGATTAAAATATAGAAATAGTTTAAAAACAACACTACCTTTATGATATTGTTATAAATTTAACTAACTGTTTCTAATTTTTGAAATTTTTTTCATATATTTTTTATTAAAGTGGAATTAATTAGTTAGTTTCATTTATAACAATAACATGAGTAGATTCCACAAAGTAAGAGGGTACACGCAGTAAATTCAAAACTATATGAATCCACAAAAGCTACTTGGTAATAAAACTACAATATATTAAATTAAATGTAAGTATAAAAAAAATATATAACATCTATTTAGACCATTGTGGTTTAATTGGTGCAGTATCTATAAAGTAATTTTTCAGCATAGATCTCATAACACTTGCTCCTTGAGCATAGGCATTCCCTCCCATTCTTCCAGCCCCAACAAATCCATTTGCTACTTGGTTTCTCCATTCTCCTGGAATAATTTCTCCAGTTTCAGTTTCACTATCTACATAATTAATAGGACAATATTTCTGACTCTCAACTTTCTGGGTATCAGATTTTTTCAAAAAATTATGCAAACAAACAAGTGCTCCCACCATGTTTTCTGTTGTTTCTAATTTTGCAATAATTGGCCTTTCAAGTATTCTCCACTTTGCCACTAAGATACCAAAAGTGTTCTCTATAACCCTCCTAGCACGGCTTGATCTGCAATTCAAAAGAGCTTTGTTGTTATATAGGTATGTTAAATAATTCATCTACTGCATTCAGTGGACCTATCTTACCTGTAGTTGAAAATTCTTTCATTTTGTGGAAGGAACTTTCCAGGACATGGTCGCATCAAATTAATTCCGAAAGGGAATGCTAAATCTGCAACAAAACAGTATGGAATAGGGTCACCATCATCAGTAAGTTTTCTTGGAGGAGGCAAGTTAATGACATTTGAAAAAAATTGTTTCCCAAAATTACTATTACGAAAAACCCCTCCATCACTTTGCCTTCCTTTAGCACCAATATCTACTACAGTAAAGCAATAATTTGCATCACAAACTGTCAACAATATAATGCTGAAAAATTCCTTATAATTAAAATAATCAGATCCTGTACTGGGTGGAGCCTATAAAAGAAAAGAAAATAGTGCAAAAAAATAAAACCAAAGTAATATATGTAGATACCTACTTGTATTCTGACATGTTTGCCATCAATAGCACCCACACAGTTTGTAAAATTCCATTTGGATTCAAAATCATCAGCAATTCTTCTCCAATTACTTTCTGTAAGTTGTGGTAGATACTCTAGTTTTAGTGTTTCCCATATAGCTTTACAAGTAGCTTTGATGATATAGGAAACAGTACTTAGTCCTAATCTGTACAAATATTCAACACTTTTCATACTCATACCTGCTGCTAAATACCTAAACAAACCACGTTCTACAGATAAAAGTAAAATGCAAATAAAAAAGAAAGAAGCAAGTAGAAAAATATGAGGATACTTACCTAAGTGTCACTGATACCATTTCTCAAATAGGTTCCCGGTTATATTTTCATTTAATATTGTATATAATCCGTGATATCCTCTGACGTCTGTGTAGAAATATTTTGTTAGGATATGATTGGAAACAGTCATGGTTCCCCACTGTCGCGAAATAAGTAGCGCGGAGGTCGAACTAACCAAGAGAGGTGGAAAGCAGTCTGAATCGAGGAAGGCTGGAGCGGCGAGTCGACAAGGAGTTCAGTGCTGGCTGGCGAAGATATGAGTCGCTGGTATTTTTTTTATATAGTAAAAGTATTTGCTGCGAAGGTAAGATTTTATGGAAATAATAATTTTAAATAAAAGCTGGTCTTTTCAATAATTGTTAGGCGAAAAGTTCATTCAATATAATTAATATTTCATCTTTACAAACAAGCATTATACTAATTTAGTAGTGTCATTGTATGTCAATAATATAACGAAAACTCGTACAGTTAAGTCTTAATAATATTCCTTCCATACTCGTTCCCATTTCAATTCGAGAACTTAAAATCCGCGGAATCAAAATATTAAGGTTTTCCTGGCGTCCTGCAACGGCTCATTGATATTTTTATTCACGGATCAAACCCTTCCGTACTCATTTCCGTTTCGGTTATGGCCAAAAATGTTTCTGCCAAACAGCGAACGGCAGCTCTTCGTCTGGCGGCACTGGGTCGTGGTTCCAATGATTAAAATTTGATAGTTACAATGCCTTGAGCGCCACTAAATTTTTGTTGACATGGAATCCAGAAACCGTTGAATTATTTGAGACAGAGTATTATGAAATAATAGTCAGAAACCCCAATGATGTTTTATTGTTCAAAATAAGCAATGATGATGAATATGTACAAATATATACAGTCATATTATAATGACAAAAGAAAATGTCGAAATGTGATTTCTGGAACGGTATCCAAAATAACTAGTTAAAATTAATTATGAATGAAATCTGATCAGATTCAAACAAATATATGATCAAATATTACCTCTAGATATAATCGTCGGATACATAGTAATATACAGTTATGCATGAAAATATTTACATAAAATGGTAAACTTAAAATACCTCTTTATCTAATGGTTTCTCAGATAATCTGCCTTCAGATCGTTTTTCGATGTTGGTAATTTCTGTATGTAGATATCCAACGGTGAACAATAACGTTACAGGTATGAATATTCAGATTCCAGACAGCTAGACATCTAGGTGATAGCCCATATTAACGTAGGGTTGAGCACGGTACTGAGTAGGGGTTGACTTGAGCCCCGCAGGCCCCAATTTGAACTCGCTTTGAAGATGGGCCCCCAAGTAGAAATAGGCCTCGATTTGAGAGTCGGCCTCGTTCTTAAAGTAAGCCTCTCCTTGAACCCTGTGAAATAGGTGAAATGACAACCTATTCCAACACGTGTTGAGTGAAATAAAAAAGTGAAGAAAAAACCGGAATAGAATTACCAAAAAATACATACCCCTTTACTCCAGAGGGTTCACAAAAAACTGAAAGTCATCAATTTCAAATCACTAAATGACTGAATGGTGTAGATATAAAAAGCTTGAAGATATTGAGACACCATGAGGAACGACAGATCTCCTCGACGTCTCCTTGATCTTTTCTTCTTCCTTCTTCTTTCTTACCTCCACGAGCCGGAAAATCGTATGACAATCGGTGTTACCAATATTCGAAAGTAGAAAATAAACTCTCTCATTCACTCGAGGATAGAACATGCACGGAACCAAAAATAAATATTGGAGAACACCGAAGTTCACACTGAGCGAATAGGTAGTGTACGAAAAAGGGACTAGAATACTTATTGGTAATGTGATCATGTGATCGCTGCACCAGCTGATAATAGTATACTCTCGTGAATATCAACCTATAATTTGACAAATGAAAACAAAATATTACCACCATGAATTATGATCGAATGGCTCTGAAACTAAACATATTATCAATGGAAAACAATTACATAGTAATACAATAACGTGAATAAGAAATAACAATTATTAGGTAGGTACGTACAATAATATTCATTTCCGTGACAATATTATAAATGAACGATTAGTAAATAAATTCAACCTCACTATAATGTAATTGTTCAGTCCAGGACTACGAGACTAGTCAAATAACAAAGCATAGTTTTTATAGGAGACCGTGCTTGAGGAGCGAACAGGTGATGGTGAAAATAAATATACAGTGCGAGAGAAAAGAAACGCTATACACCCCCCTCCGAAAAAAAAAATGTCTATCCCAATAGACCATTTTAATATTTCTATAAGTATATTAATAGCATGCACAAAGAAAAAAAATGTCCAATTAACTTCAATGTAGGCAACCTTATCCTCAAGATGATTTTCCTAATTATAACCTAATAAATGGATAACTAGACTGTTGATAAAGAAATATATACAGATCCTGAGAGCTTCATAATATTCTATGGCACTTGATATCTACGCGTATCACACGCCCAAAAATATATATGGGAATAAAATTGGTAAGTCAAAATCGGCAAAAGGTCAAAATCGGAGAAAAGTCAAAATCGGTTACAGACTTGCCAAGAAATTATGCCCTACTGAATGTATACTGAAATACAAAATTAACAGATCGTACTAGAGAAAATGGTATCTAGAATTTTAATTTTTTTTATGGATCTTCAAAAATTTATAAATTAAACTACCTAACACCGAACCCCATTGCTGTAGACACCAGTAAATAATCAATACCTACCAAATATTTATGTAATTCATAAATGTTAATAGGTACACGATGAACAGCTGTGCTTAACTAAAAGTTACTATGGGTGTAACTATAGTTATACCGTATATACAAAATATACAAAATTTATTCTGAATCATCTGAGGAAAAACTTCTCTCAGAAACGCTAGACTCTGAACCTTCATAAGCTTTCAGGTCCTTTATATGCCAGCGGCCAACATTAATACCATCCATATCAGTCAATTCATAAACTAATTTATATAGTTTTTCCTTCACAATAGAAATAATGTATCTGGGAGCAAGCTTTGCTGTAAAACGATTTGCTGCATTTGAGAGCACTTTATTTCGACGCCAAACCCTGTCTCCAGTTTCGAAAGTGGCATCCCTTTTACGAAGATTGTATGCTTTACAGTTACGCTCATAAGCTTTATGAAGCTTCCCCCTGACTTCATCAAAAATGTTTCCTAAATTTTGGAGATTTTCTGAATAAGATTTCCTATCTCCAGGTAATATCTCATAATCGTCCTCGGAATGAAAATCACTATAAAATTTTCCTGAGAGAGGTGGTTGTCTACCAAAGACTAAAAATGAGGGTGAGAACCCAGTGACTTCGTGTTTCGCTGTGTTAATTGCTTGACGAATTTTATAAATTTCCTTATCCCAATTCTGGTGTTCGTCAACATAACTACAAATCACAGTTCCGATAGTCCTATTATTCCTCTCAACAAAATTTACATGTGGTGAATAAACTGCATTATACCAAATTTTTTTGACTTCATATTTTTTACAAACGTTTTTGAAAGTTTTTCCAGATAATTGACTACCATTATCACATATAATATATTGTGGAACTCCAAATACAAGAAATACTTCATTTTCCAAAATTCTTTCAATCTGATGAGCTTTAGCATCTCTCAGAGGACATAAAAGTGAATATTTCGAAAACCAATCTGAAATAACTAAAATCCATTTATTTCGTTTCTTTGAAGGAGGTAACGGGCCAATCAGATCGAGGCCAATGATTTCCCAAGGTTGCTTAACAACCTTTTCTTTTCCCATTAGTCCCATTCTGGCATTATTTGGCATTTTCTGTGAACCACAGACTTTGCAGGATCGAATGTACTTTAAAATATCATGCCTCATTTTAGGCCAATAAAACTTTTCCTTAATACGACTGAAAGTCTAGAAAAAACCAAAATGGCCACAAATAGGTGGGTCATGTAATGACTCAATGACGTCTTTACGTTGGGGCTTGGGAACTAATAGTTTCCATTCAGGAATGTTCGATTCCATAGGAATATTTGAGGGAATATATTTATACAGAAAATCATTTTCTACCTTCCACTGAGGGTATTTATCTGGGTCTTGTAATACTTTCGATCTCAGGTTATCATACCAGGGATCGATTCGGTCAACATCAACATCATACATCGCTATTTCGTCGTTTACAGGAACTATACGCGACAAAGCATCAGGGACAATATTTTTACTCCCTTTCCTATAGACAAGATCGAATGTATGCTGTCGAAGTCTAACCGCCCATCTCTGGAGTTTTCCTGAAGGGTTTTTCAAGTTGTTTAACCAAAGAAGTGAAAAATGGTCTGTAATTAATCTGAAACGGACTCCTTCAATATATGGCCGAAACTTTTCAATACTGAAAATTATGGCTAACACCTCTCTTTCCGTAGTAGAATAATTTCTCTCCGCTCGAGACAAAGTACTACTAGCATATGCAATCACACGCTCCTCACCATCAATTTCTTGCGTGAGTACACCACCTAAACCTGTGCCGGAAGCGTCGCATTGAATAGTGAATTTTTTTGAAAAATCTGGTTGAGATAAAATTGGAGCTGATATAAGTAATTCCTTAATTTTCAAAAATGAATTTTCTGCAGCGTCATTCCATTGAATTGCCTGAGATTTCTTTTTGCCTTTGAGCAAATCATTGATAGGAGATAAAAGAGAAGAAAAGTCTTTAATAAATCTCCTGTACCAAGAACACATTCCTACAAACCTCTTAATGTCAGTGGCTGTTCGTGGGCGCGGATAATTAACCATACTAGCGACTTTATCCGGATCTGTTCTCAAAGAATTTGAGCCTACAATAAACCCTAAGAATTTTAATGATGTCTTGAAAAATTCGCATTTATCCAAATTAATAGTCAAGTTTGCTTCATTCAATTTTTCCTTCACTTCTTTCAATAATTGGATATGTTCTTCGAAAGTAGAGCCAGTAATAATTATATCGTCGATATAAGAAAATATTTTTGGCTCGTATCGAGGACCAAAAATTGCGTCAACAAGTCTCTGTTGCGTCTGCGCAGCATTACATAGACCGAAAGGTACCGAAACAAACTGAAATTGACCTCTGCCAATAACACTAAATGCTGTCTTTTCCTTTGAGGAAGGATCTAAAGGAATTTGCCAAAAACTTTTTCTTAGATCTATAGATGATATATATTTTGCGTCTCGTAACGAGTTTAGAATTCTCTCTACGTTTGGTAAAGAATCATACTTCGTTACTGCATTCAAAGGACGACCATCAAAGCAGAAACGATACTCTCCACTTGATTTTTTAACTAATAACACTGGTGAGCACCACGGACTTTGAGATGGCTCAACAACTCCTAATTTCAACATTTCATCTAACTCATCGTTCAAGATTTTGGACATGTAAGGAGACATCATAAAGGGTCTCTTACGAAAAGGAGGTTCATCTCCAGTATCTATCTTGAGAGAGATTTTATTGGTACGACCGAATCTTTCTTTACTAGAGATATCTTTAAAAGAAGCAATAAGACTTTCTGCTTGTGCTCGCTGTGCTGCAGTTAAATCGTCCAGTGATTGTAAATTTGTAATTTTATTACTATGTTCAGGCCCATTAACAACATCAATTTTACCAGGAGAAAGAAGGTTGCTCTGAACTTGCCAACTATTATTGTGAAAGTTAACCTTAATATTGAATTGTCTAGCGAAATCACAACCAAAAATGAAAGAATGAGGCAAACTTGGAACAACTAATGCTTTGATTACTTGACACACACCATCATTCACAATTGGCAAAAATACTACACCTACAACTGCCTTTTGAGTTCCATCTGCAGTAGAAATATTTTTTTAAAGAGTATGGCTTATTTCAAGATTAAATTTTTTTAAAATATCTAAACCGGCTGAACAAACTAGCGAAGCAGTAGCTCCAGTATCGAGTAAAACTGTAATATCTTGATCAAATAAACGAACAACTATATAAGGTCTATTATCCAAAGGTTTTTCAATAAAAAGGGGAGAAACTTCATTTGAGCATTTCATATAATTTTTATAAAATTTGGCAACAATGGATAACCAATTATTCCAATCAGCTTTACTGAATCTAACACAATTAAATTTGGCCCTTGTTTTGGGGGTGGAGTGATGGCCATGTAACGCCTTGCCCCTCACTCGTTTTTTGAACAATTTGAACAATTCGAGAATTTGACACCTGCTAACCCACATTTGAAACAGAAAATTTTCCTTTTCACTCTACAATCAGAAAAACATGGTTAGGCATTCCACAATTCCAGCAAGTCACTGATTTATTACCGGACGCACCTGAAATTCCCGTCCTAGAATTATGTCCTAGACCATCAGTTTCACATTTTCTTCCATTATTAGTAACGGATGTCTGGTTGCTGTTCGTGGAAGCTCGACTGTTATTTTTTCTGAATTTATTTCGGTTGAAATTTTCCGAATTGTTGTAAACTCCCTTCTCTTGTGTCACTTCCGACACCTGAGCAACTTGAGTAACCAAATTATTTTTATTTTTGAGGCTATTAGCCTCTTCAAGTCTTCTACATAATTTTGAGAGATCGGCTACAGTTGAAATTTCATGTAAAGCTAACTGACTAATGTACTCAGGTAAAATATTTCTCCTCAAATATTTAACTTTTGACAATTCGACAGGTTGTCGAGACAATCTACCAAATAAAGTTTCTACATGAGCGATAAAAATAGCAACAGTCTCGTTTTTCCTCTGTTTTTTCCTTTGTTCCCAAATATCTTCATCGATATCTGTACTTAAAAAATCTCTTTTGAGTAAGGAAACAAGTGATTGCCAATCATGAACTTGTGATTTGATACTACGATACCAAACAAAAGCATCACCTACAAAAAATTCTATCGCAGATTCATGAAGAGTTTGATCATTAACTTTACGTGCCTGCGCTAACTCTGTAACATGTTCTAACAATGAATGTACCGTTTTTGGATCACCATTGAATTTCACTTGCCATTTAGGAATTGAAATAAAATTGTTTGAACAATTTACCACAGGTACTGGAACATTAATAACTGGTGGTGGCTGTACATCAACATTTGTGGCAACCGGACCTGTAGTTTTTATACTATCATATAAATCAGCTTCTAATTTCAAACATGTTGCGTAAGCTTCATTTTTAAATGTATTAAGGTCATTTTTTATGTCGTCGGCAATTTTCCCAGGAATATTCAACAACGTTAGGAGTCGCCGAATCCTATTCAAAAGGTGTGCAATTCTAGATTTAATTCGGTGAAACAAAGTATCTGTAACCTGGCCAGAATCACTAAAATCAATGATCAATTCAGTAATGGAAGTTAAACTTTTATTTATAGAATCCTGTTCTGTTCTAAAATCAAAATCATATGAATCTAACTTCAAGTTTACATCTGGATCTACTTGTTCTTTACTCAAAAGTCTACTCAAAATTTTCCGTTTATCTGCAACTGTGCGAGCGGTAGTGATACCACGAATAGTAAGTTCATACTCTAACTCAAAATCAAGCAAATGGTTAACTTGGAATTTTTCAACACTCATTTTGCCAACCCCTGTATATCAAAATTAAATTCTAAAACTAAATCACTAAAATGAGGTAGACTCCAATCCTATAAACACAATTGTCAGTTATCGAAAAAAAATGACTGTTTATTCATTCACCCTGTATGTTTCCAAAATATCAATTTCAGTTTCATAAAAAACATAAAAAAGTCACCATATGTCATAAACTGAACACTTCTAGCAAATATAAAATTAGACCTTCACTTCAGCGAAAATCTTACAAAAAAACAAATAAAACATTGTTAATCAACATGCAAAAACTATATAAGAAAACACCAAATATATCTTCAGTACTCGATAATAATACAAAATATTTATTATAAAAACAGTAGATGTTTCAACTATAGAAATAATATAAAAAGCGTTACTTTAACCTTTGGCCATAAAATTCATAAAAACCTATGTTTGTCCTGGTCTCTGTCTGCATTCAACTTCAAGTATTTTTGTCATAATAAATTGTAAAACGTAAAATTAGAAACCATTTCATAAGCTCTGTCATCAAATATATTCAAACTTAATAGCATGAAACTATATGAAATATTAAATTATTTAGAATAAAACGAACTATCAAAGAAATAAGGCCCCACGTTCGAGGGTGCCATTTATTGTATGGCTAAAAATGTTTCTGCCAAACAGCGAACGGCAGCTCTTCGTCTGGCGGCACTGGGTCGTGGTTCCAATGATTAAAATTTGATAGTTACAATGCCTTGAGCGCCACTAAATTTTTGTTCACATGGAATCCAGAAAACGTTGAATTATTTGAGACAGAGTATTATGAAATAATAGTCAGAAACCCCAATGATGTTTTATTGTTCAAAATAAGCAATGATGATGAATATGTACAAATATATACAGTCATATTATAATGACAAAAGAAAATGTCGAAATGTGATTTCTGGAACGGTATCCAAAATAACTAGTTAAAATTAATTATGAATGAAATCTGGTCAGATTCAAACAAATATATGATCAAATATTACCTCTAGATATAATCGTCGGATACATAGTAATATACAGTTATGCATGAAAATATTTACATAAAATGGTAAACTTAAAATACCTCTTTATCTAATGGTTTCTCAGATAATCTGCCTTCAGATCGTTTTTCGATGTTGGTAATTTCTGTATGTAGATATCCAACGGTGAACAATAACGTTACAGGTATGAATATTCAGATTCCAGACAGCTAGACATCTAGGTGATAGCCCATATTAACGTAGGGTTGAGCACGGTACTGAGTAGGGGTTGACTTGAGCCCCGCATGCCCCAATTTGAACTCGCTTTGAAGATGGGCCCTCAAGTAGAAATAGGCCTCGATTTGAGAGTCGGCCTCGTTCTTAAAGTAAGCCTCTCCTGGACCCCTGTGAAATAGGTAAAATGACAACCTATTCCAACACGTGTTGAGTGAAATAAAAAAGTGAAGAAAAAACCGGAATAGAATTACCAAAAAATACATACCCCTTTACTCCAGAGGGTTCACAAAAAACTGAAAGTCATCAATTTCAAATCACTAAATGACTGAATGGTGTAGATATAAGAAGCTTGAAGATATTGAGACACCATGAGGAACGACAGATCTCCTCGACGTCTCCTTGATCTTTTCTTCTTCCTTCTTCTTTCTTTCCTCCACGAGCCGGAAAATCGTATGACAATCGGTGTTACCAATATTCGAAAGTAGAAAATAAACTCTCTCATTCACTCGAGGATAGAACATGCACGGAACCAAAAATAAATATTGGAGAACACCGAAGTTCACACTGAGCGAATAGGTAGTGTACGAAAAAGGGACTAGAATACTTATTGGTAATGTGATCATGTGATCGCTGCACCAGCTGATAATAGTATACTCTCGTGAATATCAACCTATAATTTGACAAATAAAAACAAAATATTACCACCATGAATTATGATCGAATGGCTCTGAAACTAAACATATTATCAATGGAAAACAATTACATAGTAATACAATAACGCGAATAAAAAATAACAATTATTAGGTAGGTACGTACAATAATATTCATTTCCGTGACAATATTATAAATGAACGATTAGTAAATAAATTCAACCTCACTATAATGTAATTGTTCAGTCCAGGACTACGAGACTAGTCAAATAACAAAGCATAGTTTTGATAGGAGACCGTGCTTGAGGAGCGAACAGGTGATGGTGAAAATAAATATACAGTGCGAGAGAAAAGAAACGCTATAAGGTTGAAATATTGAAGTTTTCCAGGCGTCCTGCCAGGGCTCATTGGTATTTCAATTCGAGAACTTAAAGCCCGCTGTATCAAAATATTAAGGTTTTCCAGGCGTCCTGTCAGGGCTCATTGATATTTTCATTCACGGATCGAACCCTTCCGTACTTCCTTTTCCGATCCCTTGAGACATTTTAATCAAATTACATACCGGGTGCATCGCAAGTGATTGTATACTTTGCTAGCATCAACCTGGAATCCGTTTTCTTGCTTTCAATTACTATAATTATAACCTGCTTATTGAAAATACTTTTTTAAAAGTCAGCTTGCTTTAACCGCTTTTCTGTTTCATATAAAAACATTGCTTATGTTTATAAACCTCTCTCGCTTATATCCTACCCGCTTCGTCTCGAATAAACGCATGGTGTTGGTATAATTAGTTAATAGTTTGCTTAAATTGCTGTTTTTTGTAAATACCAGGGTATTGTTGCCTGCTACGCAGGATAGTTTTTTTTTGTTGTTTTTCTTTTTCTGTAACGATTTGGTCAGCTACCGACCCTGTAATTATTTGTGAAGGTAATGGATTGTAATTTAACCGAACCTTTGTGTTTTACTGACCTACTACAGATTAGAAAACTCCTATGGTAGAATAGTTAATTTGTAGCACGAATTTAGCTTTGCTGTAGTGTGGGCCCGGAGACTAACTTTTATTTTAGGACCAGCGCGGAACTTTTTCTGGAAATAAACCTGCCGAATCAGATATAACTAGACCCCTGGAACTGACCGTACCTCCATCTGAGGTTACCTGGAACTCTTGACGATTGAAGTCAAGGGGCCGTTAACCACGCTAAAAATCTGGCGCCCAAGCATTAAATAAAAATTTTGCATCGATGGTGTCCAAAGTGACGTGCTCAGTTGGTAAAAATCGAGTCTGGAGCGAAAGGAAAGAAGAGGAGCGTCACAACTTTTTCGATTAAAATATCAAAATCTTGTATTGACATCTTATGAAAATTTCTGAATTTTTTTCATCTGTGGAACGCATTTCTTGCACTAAATTATGATACGCCCCTTGCTGCTTCCTCATTTTAAAAATTACACAAGTTCCAACTGACCGATATATTTTATTCTGTCTTTTTTTAACTATAAGTAAGCAGCGATTTTACGTCTTCGTTAATAAAATAAATAGAGAATCCAAAATTGAAAAGACGTTAATATACGTAAAAACAAATATTAAAAACATTTCATAGACCAATAACACATGATACAATTCTTGAACCAAACCAATAACAATGACACCTGACAAAATAAATAACAACCAAAATTTAGAAAATCAACTTAGTGCCAACTTTAGAATTAAGAAAAAAATAAATATCCCCAAAAATATCGCAACTATATGAAATAGCTCGAACTGGCGAATTATTTTTCGGCGAATTCGCAATTCGCGTTTCGCGTCTGTATGAACTAACCTTAAGGCGAAAAAAGTCGGGCGGCGCGGCTTCGCGGCGTGTTCAGTCAGCGGAAATGTTTGTAATACCTCCAAAGGGACAGAGACCGCTTCGCTTCTTAGAAAATAGATTGATATTTTCCCCATACGAAATATTTAAAGAGAGTAAGATGATTTTTTAAATAAAGATAATTCTTCAGTTTCGTTTAGATCAGCTTTAGCAAACAGTGCAAACACAAGTACAAGCAACCTGTTTTTTTAATTTCTATTGAAAGTTACTATGTGAAAATTTTATTTTGTTTATATTTATTATATTGACATGGTTATAGTATATAATAAAAGTAAAGTGCTAGTTTAAGAAGCAAAGTTTTTCCTGCATTTGAAGAAGAATTCTTGAAGGACCTATATATATTTTTAAATAAATTATCTTGTAATATTATTATAAAGTGCTCAACAATTGCTTGAGAAGTAGAGAAGAGATCATATTGATTTTTCTATATAATTTTTTGCAGAAAATTAAGAAAAGTAAAAAATGTTGATCGGCACTAGGCAGGCTTTGTTATCAGTTTTATACAGATAATGATCTTACCACACAAAAAAATACGATATAAATTAAAAGAGAATTAAGAAAATTTAACATATACTTATGATTCTTAGCAATTGTTGAGCATTGTATTTTGTACTGGTATGATTTATGTTTTTTTAACAATAAAAAAAGAAAAAAGTTGCATATGCTTTGGGGGACCCCGATTCTTGGATGCCCTAGGGCCCCCGTGAACCGATTTTAATGGAATTTGGCACACTAATGTAATTTTTTTATTTATTTTTTAATTATTGTAGATGAATATGGACCAACTAAGCCAAACTAGTGGTGCGGCAAAAAGAAGAAAGTTGCAAAAGTTACAAGAAGAGAAATCAAAGCTTCGTAAAACTACGACTTTTTTCCATCTACCGCATCTAAAAGTTCTGAAGCTGTGACAGATAATTCGGATCTTGAAGTCGAAGACGAAGAAATTAATAATGTAGGTACAATTCCAAAACTAGACTCTATGGTAGAAAATTATAGTTCTTCTCCAAGTCTTGATTTTTCAAATTCACCTTCCATGCTACCTTTTACTAATGATAATATTTTGCAGGAAGACGAAGCACTAAGACCTGACGTACAAGGACTGCTTCAAGCAGTTGAGACCGACTGCTTAAAGCCGCGACCGCGCGGTGAACTATAGTCATTCATTCGCTGCCGTACACACGACTGCTCTAGCAGTCGCGACCGCTTCAAGCCGTCAACTGCATGACGAAATTCCATCGTGCCGTCGACCGCTCGCGAGGTATACACCGACTGTTCGAGCCGTTGACTGCACTAGAGCTCTCCGACCTCCTCCCCTTCCCTTGTGGCCTCGCGGCGTCTATGTCTCGTCTCATTTGTCGACTGATCTTTGAACATGGAGGGCGTGTGCGATAGTGATGCGCTTATTAGTGCAATTAAATCGCAAGAACTTATTTGGAACTATACACTTAAGGAACACAGCGACAAAATAAAGAAGAACAATGCCTGGGCAATTATTTGCGCCCAAGTAATTGAGAACTTTGATGAAAAACCAGAAAAAAATCAAATCGGTAAGTAAAAAAGTAAGTCATTTTACACACACATTTATTAAGTTTATGTCATATTATAAAGTCATACACATATTTATTGATTTATATCATATTCCATTGCCAATCTAGTTTGCCTTCTTCGCTCACAAAGTAATTAGCAAATTCTTCACGGATTGTTGTTAACATAGGTCCACCTGGACGAACTTGCTGGGTTGAATGTATTATAGAATGAGGAAGACCCTCAAACGTATCCTCTAATTTATTTCCATCTCGTTGTTTTACGTAGTTGTGAAGAACACATGATGATTTTACAATATCCACGGCGAAATCAACACTGACGTTAGGTGGTCTATGAAAAATCCGCCATTTATTAGCTAATATGCCAAACGTGCATTCAATATATCGACTCCGCACGTGATAACCGGTAGTTAAAAATTAATTTTTTCTCTGGTAAATTCTTGCCACCATATAGAGGAGAGGAACACCCCCGTTTTAATTTACATACCGACCAACCTCCGACCAATCTAGTCGCTAAAAACCGTATAACTTTATATTTTTGAGGGTGCTGAACACGAATATGACATTTATTTTTTTATAAAATTGGGGGAACCTGGTCAAAATTGACTTTTTAACCGAAAATGCGACTCGCGCAGTGAGCGCGCACCCTTATTTTGTTCACGAATTATTCACATTTTAAAAGTTAATTTTTTTAACTTCTCGCTAAGAAAATCAATGATTCTTCCTCATGATTTTCGAAAAATCGGAAAGTTATTGTTTTTACCCCGTTTTAAAAAAATCGAGGTTTCAACAAATCTCGACGTTTTGAAGCCCTAAGAGGCTTTCCTGACTATTTTTACGATGATGTCCGTACGTCTGTATGTGTATGTGTATGTGTATGTGTATGTGTATGTGTATGTGTATGTGTATATGTATGTGTATGTGTATGTGTATGTGTATGTGTATGTGTATGTGTATGTGTATGTGTATGTGTATGTGTATGTGTATGTGTATGTGTATGTGTATGTGTATGTGTATGTGTATGTGTATGTGTATGTGTATGTGTATGTGTATGTGTATGTGTATGTGTATGTGTATGTGTATGTGTATGTGTATGTGTATGTGTATGTGTATGTGTATGTGTATGTGTATGTGTATGTGTATGTGTATGTGTATGTGTATGTGTATGTGTATGTGTATGTGTATGTGTATGTGTATGTGTATGTGTATGTGTATGTGTATGTGTATGTGTATGTGTATGTGTATGTGTATGTGTATGTGTATGTGTATGTGTATGTGTATGTGTATGTGTATGTGTATGTGTATGTGTATGTGTATGTGTATGTGTATGTGTATGTGTATGTGTATGTGTATGTGTATGTGTATGTGTATGTGTATGTGTATGTGTATGTGTATGTGTATGTGTATGTGTATGTGTATGTGTATGTGTATGTGTATGTGTATGTGTATGTGTATGTGTATGTGTATGTGTATGTGTATGTGTATGTGTATGTGTATGTGTATGTGTATGTGTATGTGTATGTGTATGTGTATGTGTATGTGTATGTGTATGTGTATGTGTATGTGTATGTGTATGTGTATGTGTATGTGTATGTGTATGTGTATGTGTATGTGTATGTGTATGTGTATGTGTATGTGTATGTGTATGTGTATGTGTATGTGTATGTGTATGTGTATGTGTATGTGTATGTGTATGTGTATGTGTATGTGTATGTGTATGTGAATGTGTATGTGTATGTGTATGTGTATGTGTATGTGTATGTGTATGTGTATGTGTATGTGTATGTGTATGTGTATGTGTATGTGTATGTGTATGTGTATGAGTATGTGTATGTGTATGTGTATGTGTATGTGTATGTGTGTGTGTATTGTAACGAAGTTAATTTTCCGACAATAGTAATTTTTAAGTTTCCGAATATATTTTCATTTAATATTGTATATAATCCGTGATATCCTCTGTGTCTTCTGTATCTTCTGTGTAGAAATATTTTGTTAGGAAATATCCATTTCGATTTTTAATTTAAAATTTCAAAATCCAACCGCGATATGATTGTAAACGGTCATGGTTCCCCACTGTCGCAAAACAAGTAGCGCGCAGGTCGAACTAACCAAGAGAGGTGGAAAGCAGTCTGAATCGAGGAAGGCTGGAGCGGTGAGTCGAGAAGGAGTTCAGTGCTGGCTGGCGAAGATATGAGTCGATAGCATTGAACGCTCCGTCTGCCGATTTACTTTTGTTGTTTAATATTTCTCTGTTTTTTTTTGTATTTTGATTTTTTTTTGTTTCAGTAATTTACTTTTACTAAATAAAAGTTGAAACCGTTGCTGTGAAGGTAAGAATTGATTGGAAACTATATATATTTAAAATAGGTGGTCTTTTAAATCACTAATAAATAAAGTTTATTCCATTGTATTAGAATTATATTTTACAGTTAGAGTGAGTATTTCCGTTTCTTAGCAAATATTTCCGAATTCAAGTATAATTTCCTCTTGAAAATCCTTTAATATTTATTCCCTATTTCCATTTCCCGTCCCGATTGAAATATTGAGGAGTGCCAGGCGTCTTAGCCAGGGCTCTTTGATAGTTTAATTCGTAAAACCGCTCTAGATTAAAATCTTGAGGAGTGCCAGGCGTCTAAGCCAGGGCTCTTTGATATTCTAATCCGGGGACTACCCTTTTTTTTTTATATATTCCTTCCCGATTCCGATTTCCCGTCCCGATTGAAATATTGAGGAGTGCCAGGCGTCTGGCCAGGGCTCCTTGATCTTTTAATTCATAAAGCTGCTCTAAATTAAAATCTTGAGGGGTGCCAGGCGTCTGGCCAGGGCCCTTCGATATTTTAGTTTAAGAACAAACCCCTTTGATATTTATTCCCGATTTCCAATCCCGCCCCGATTGAAATATTGAGGAGTGCCAGGCGTCTGGCCAGGGCCCTTTGATATTTTAATTCAAGGACCGGATCCTGTAGCATTCCCGTATAAAGCTTCTTCGATATTTTAGTTTGAGTACAAACCCCTGTAACATGTCTATCGACCTGTTTCGATTTTACAGAATAAATCCTTTTAATTAGCGCTCGTCGTCACTAGCCACATCCAATTATAGTTCTGTGATCCCAAACTCTTCTACCCCGAACGTAAGACAATTGACGCCTGCCAACGGACAACGCCACGTTAAACACCCCTTTTTGTTATCGTCTGCCCAAGGAGGCAGATCGTCTTTCGCTATCTTTCATATCTTAAGTATCTATCTTAGGAATTTTGCTGTGGTAAGTTCAAAATCATAATCTATAATTAATAAGCTTCTTCTAAAGTACCGTCTGATATAATTTTCGTATGCATTCTTTATTTTTTTACAGAGATAGACGAAATTAAATTCAACAATTCAACTGTTCTTTTATACTAATATGGTAGTTTTAAGTCAAATATTTTTTTATAATTCACTGTTTTACTTTTATACAAACATTTTCAAGCATTTTCAGTTGCGAAATAACTCTTAATTATAAAATAACACTTTTATAAACCGCTAACCTATAAAATATTCTTTCGCAACGCCAGTGCCAGTTTCATATATTTCCTAAGCACGATATTTTTTCATATAACTGAATAAATAACTTTTTGCTATTATTAGTTTCTTTCGGATCATTAGTATATTTTTTTAATTCAGTCGATAATTGCTATTTCTACTGTTTTAACATGGGACATATAATGTTGGAAAGCTTTCAGTAAATTAAATACATTTTTTTACTTTCAAATAACTGCCTTCCTTTTGTTTAACCTGAAACGCTGACCAACATGATGTGCCATTACATTCAAGTTCCTACATATCCCTGATCCACTTGTACTTCTAGGTAAGCACAGCCCCTAGGCGAGAATATAAGCCAAGAATATAACCCTAGGCTAGGATATAACTCAAGAACATAACCCTAGGCTAGTATATAACTCAAGAATACAACCCTAGGCTAGGATATAACCCAAGAATTTAACGCCGAGAATATAACCCTAGGCTAGAATATAACGCTGAGGATATAAACCGAAGAATATAACCCCAAGAATATAGCCAAGGATACAGCCCTAGCTCAAATTACCGCCCTAGAACAGAACTCATCAGTTCGGATCAAGACCTGACTTCTTCTCCAGGAAACCACTTCATCTAAGCTAAGTACCTATAAAAGTACAAATTCCTCTATTAAATTCCGTTGTTCATTTCCTGTGGCAGAATAAATTGTAAATTTGTTTTTAATTCTTTTTTTATTAGAAATCCCCAACTATAAAAGTTGAGGGAGATACCGCCCGGGGTCACTTTTCTTTATTAACTTTTATCTAAATTCTACAAGACGTTTCTACCTTTTCCGCCTTAGTTTTCTTAGTATTTTTATCGTTAAAAAGGTAGTGGCGCCCTCAATTTTTACAACCCTTCTGTTATCCTTGTGCAGCATAAACTTGGGGTCGAATCACCCTTGAGAGGAGTCTCTAGCCGGAGCCCTTCGAGCTGGTGCCCTGTGAGGTACAGCATTTACCGTTACAAATTGGCGCCTTTACCGTTACAAATTGGCGCCCAGCTAAAAGCATACTTTTACCGTTACAAATTGGCGCCCATTGTTTTTGTTGCACAGTGTAACAGTTGGGTTGGAAGGATTTTATTTTTTTTATTTTTGCATATTCTCTTTTTTAAAATTTCTTATCGTTCAATTTAGGATTTTTGCTTCCAACAACTAACTTTTTTTAAAAAATTTCACTTTTTCAAGTAACTTTATCTTGAACCGACCCTGGACGTTTTTTAATTTTATCTTAACTACCTGCCTTATTTAAAATGTATATTTTGGTCTACGATAACGAATATTCTCTGGGTTTATTTTTTTTTAAGAGATAACGTAATATAGCACAATCTTTTGTTGTTCCGAAAACGGATTTTGTTATTGATTTTTTTAGGAAAGGTGAATTACATCTGATTTGTTTGCAATGTTGCCACGTTTTAAGTAAATTCTTAAGGTGTCTGTTTTCTGATAAGTTGTTATATTTTATGTAGCTGCATAGTAAAATTATCTTTTTCAGTTGAATTGTGTCTGGTTACACAAACTGAAATATCTTACCGTTTGTATCTTGTTCAGTTGAATTGTGTCGAGTTACACAAACTGAAATATCTTATCTTACCTATTGTTAATCAAGTGCAGTGTTGCCAAAGTAACAATTTGTCTTTAAACTCTCTTACTTTTTCTTGTCTAATATTGTTAATATAAAGTGCAGTGTTGCCAAATTAACAATTTATCGTTAACTATAAATATTTTGCAGTTCAGTTTTTTTGACGACAGAGAGATTGTGATGTGCTACAAAAATTTTAATGACAATTTATGATACATTTTTGATCTTGATCAGTTATATATTTTGATACTTATAATTTTTATGGAGTTATTATGCAACATTTTTATTACTACGTATGACTTGTTGAAAATATAGTACGGTTTTGTTCATTTTAATTGACGTCTATCGGCAAAAAGTATTTGTTGTTTTTATATCTACAGTCGTTCACGTACATACAGTTTCCATATCTATATCTCGTTGCCAGGCATTTATGTTCACCCGGATTTTAGATCCTTTGCTTTCGCTAGTGCTATTTGATTAGTACTGTTGATTTAGATACCGTCTTTTATTCTTTTTCTCTCATTTTAAATATTTTCAAGATGCTGGCCAATCACTTCAAGTCACTTACTTCAGAGGCCGTTCAATTCTCTTGGAGTTTCGCTATCGTTCTCCTAAAAAAAAACGGTACAATTGTGTTTTAGTTCATTATCGTTTTCGTTTTCTTCCTTACTTTAGGCAAAAGCGCCATTCTCTTGGAATTTCGCTATCGTTCTCCTAAAAAACGGTACAATGGAGTTTTTAGTTTATCATTACTATTTTCGTTTCTTCCTTACTTTAGGCAACCGCGCCATTCTTAGGAGTTTCGCTATCGTTCTCCTAAAAAACGGTACAATCGAGTTTTAGTTGACCATTATTTTTATTATTTCCGTTTTCTTCCTTACTTTAGGCAACCGCGCCATCCTCTTGGAGTTTCGCTATCGTTCTCCTAAAAAAACGGTACAATTGTGTTTTTAGTTCATTATCGTTTTCGTTTTCTTCCTTACTTTAGGCAACCGCGCCATTCTCTTGGAGTTTCGCTATCGTTCTCCTACAAAAACGATACACTGGAGTTTTTTTCTTTTACTTTCCGTTTTCTTAATAATTGCTTTGTCGCTCCATATCTTCACTCTGGCTTCTATAGCAACCTTTTCCTTTTCTTTGCCTTCAATGGCAGTTCTTCCTTAGTTTTTAGTCGTTTTTTATCTTTAACCAGGTTGGCCACACTCTTGTAGAGTTCTGGACCGATGTACCGTATTCCCTGACAAGGTCATGGGTGTAATTTTAGTAACAATACCTTTGTTCGATTTAACAAAGAGAGCATATCAACGGACTGAATGCATGTAGCTGGATTGACTTTCGGATCGATGACCAATGGCTACTGTGGACGCTAACTGGCAACCTCACCGAATGTCGATCGGGCGCTGTTGTTTCTGCCCTCTTCCTGTGCTCTCGGCGTATAAACCAGAATACCTTTTTGTCTGATCACGTGATAAGAATCTATCGTCTTTCTTTTTATAATGTCGCCACAAACTATTCCTAACCACACATACCATTATTTCGACCTTGATTTACCTTTCAGAATCACCCTATTTATCTTCAATTCTCTTTTACCGTAAACCATTCAAAGTAAGTATCTATGTATTTCTTTCTCTCCCTTAACATACCTTTTGCGTTGCCGTATTGTGATACTTGTGAACTACCTACCGTTATCGTATATTTTAGAACCGTTCCTTGTGGAACACTATAAGTGTTGTCGCCCTGCCAATAATCTTTGCTAAGTCAAGTAGTATTTCACCCCTGGTGACGTCATTATGACAAATCTTTACTCTTTGCTCGGTGAAAATTAGGCTGATTTATGAATTAATTAGAATTCCGAGGGAATTGCATTCTAAATCAATTTTAGGCTGACATCACTCACCGTGTTCATTTTTGTGTCTCCCCCGGAGACATTGGTTTGGTATTTCCTGGAATTTTTCGCTCTGCGTATCTGAGATTCCAGCGTTTTATCAAAACACACCCTACCGTACCTTATCTTATCGTTTCGCCTGCACTGAGAAATTATCGCACCCTATCGTTACCTTTCGTTCTCAGTGTATGCTTTGTCTTATACGATGACATAACTACATGATAATCACAAGATGACAAAACTGCCTTACCTTACCTTTGACAATTGCCTTACCTTACCTTTGACAATTGCCTTACCTTTACCTTTGACAATTGCCTTACCTTTACCTTTGACAATTGCCTTACCTTACCTAAGATACATAGATTTTGCAACGATACTTCACCCCTCCTTTTATCTTATTAAGCCCATTTTTCACAAAAAAAAATAATTCTTCGAATCATTTTTTTCCCGGAGGAGAGGGGGTGTAACATGTCTATCGACCTGTTTCGATTTTACAGAATAAATCCTTTTAATTAGCGCTCGTCGTCACTAGCCACATCCAATTATAGTTCTGTGATCCCAAACTCTTCTACCCCGAACGTAAGACAATTGACGCCTGCCAACGGACAACGCCACGTTAAACACCCCTTTTTGTTATCGTCTGCCCAAGGCAGATCGTCTTTCGCTATCTTTCATATCTTAAGTATCTATCTTAGGAATTTTGCTGTGGTAAGTTCAAAATCATAATCTATAATTAATAAGCTTCTTCTAAAGTACTGTCTGATATAATTTTCGTATGCATTCTTTATTTTTTTACAGAGATAGACGAAATTAAATTCAACACGTGGTCATAAACTGTTCTTTTATACTAATATGGTAGTTTTAAGTCAAATATTTTTTTATAATTCACTGTTTTACTTTTATACAAACATTTTCAAGCTTTTTCAGTTGCGAAATAACTCTTAATTATAAAATAACACTTTTATAAACCGCTATAAAATATTCTTTCGCAACGCCAGTGCCGGTTTCATATATTTCCTAAGCACGATATTTTTTCATATAACTGAATAAATAACTTTTTGCTATTATTAGTTTCTTTCGGATCATTAGTATATTTTTTTAATTCAGTCGATAATTGCTATTTTTACTGTTTTAACATGGGACATATAATGTTGGAAAGCTTTCAGTAAATTAAATACATTTTTTTACTTCCAAATAACTGCCTTCCTTTTGTTTAACCTGAAAAGCTGACCAACATAATGTGCCATTACATTCAAGTTCCTACATATCCCTGATCCACTTGTACTTCTAGGTAAGCACAGCCCCTAGGCGAGAATATAAGCCAAGAATATAACCCTAGGCTAGGATATAACTCAAGAATATAATCCTAGGCTAGTATATAACTCAAGAATACAACCCTAGGCTAGGATATAACCCAATAATTTAACGCCGAGAATATAACCCTAGGCTAGAATATAACGCTGAGGATATAAACCGAAGAATATAACCCCAAGAATATAGCCAAGGATACAGCCCTAGCTCAAACTACCGCCCTAGAACAGAACTCATCAGTTCGGATCAAGACCTGACTTCTTCTCCAGGAAACCACTTCATCTAAGCTAAGTACCTATAAAAGTACAAATTCCTCTATTAAATTCCGTTGTTCATTTCCTGTGGCAGAATCAATTGTAAATTTGTTTTTAATTCTTTTTTTATTAGAAATCCCCAACTATAAAAGTTGAGGGAGATACCGCCCAGGGTCACTTTTCTTTATTAACTTTTATCTAAATTCTACAAGACGTTTCTACCTTTTCCGCCTTAGTTTTCTTAGTATTTTTATCGTTAAAAAGGTAGTGGCGCCCTCAATTTTTACAACCCTTCTGTTATCCTTGTGCAGCATAAACTTGGGGTCGAATCACCCTTGAGAGGAGTCTCTAGCCGGAGCCCTTCGAGCTGGTGCCCGTGAGGTACAGCATTTACCGTTACAAATTGGCGCCTTTACCGTTACAAATTGGCGCCCAGCTAAAAGCATACTTTTACCGTTACACCCCTTTGATATTTATTCCCGATTTTCAATCCCGTCCCGATTGAAATATTGAGGAGTGCCCGGCGTCTGGCCAGGGCTCTTTGATCTTTTAATTCGTAAAGCCGTTCTAATTGAAATCTTGAGGGGTGCCAGGCGTCTGGCCAGGGCCCTTTGATATTTTAATTCAAGGACCGGATCCTGTAGTATTCCCGAATAAAGCTTCTTTGACATTTTTATAATCTCCGAACCAGAAAACCTTTCGTATTCTTTTTACCGATCCCACCAAATGTAAAGTTTTAGTATTACTAGTTATTCTACCTACCGGGTGCATCAAAAGTGATGGCACATCTAATAACATATTATCCGGTGTATTTATTTAATTATCAACCTGTTTAGCGGAAAGACCCCTAACATTTAAGTTTGATTTCACCGTTTATTTTCTGTATAAAACCATTATTAAGCTTATAAACCTCTCTTGCTTATGTCCTGTCCGCTTCGTCTCTAACTTGCGCATGTTAATTGTACCTCTAGTTTGCTTATATATTTGTGCTTTTGGATACCAGAGTATTGACGCTTTTCTTGTATAATAGTGTTTTTTTTATTATTAATGTTATAACGGCTTCAGACAGCCACAACCATTGTACATACTATTGAGGGTAGGTGTAATGAAAACTTAACTGAACCTGTGTGTTTTTCTGACGTACTGTAGAGTGTAGAGTTTCCCTATAAGTAGAGTAGGCGCATAGCTGCACGAATTTAGCTTTCCCGCATCGTGGGCCAGGAGGGTAAACTTTTGTTTCAGGAACAACAAAGACCACTACCCCGGCCGGATTGGGATATAACTAGACCCCTGGAAATTACCGTACCTCCATCTGAGGCTACCTGGAACTCTTGACGATTGAAGTCAAGGGGCCGTGGAGTTAACCATGTTAAAAATCTGGCGCCCGAGAAAGTGTAAGGTGTCGAGGGTGTCAAAAGTGGCGTGCCCTGTTGGTAAAATCCAAAGGGTAGGTAAAAACGCGTCACAAATTTGGCGCCCGAGCAGGGACCTCATTGTTATATTGATAGCTTGTTTATTTGTATTTTTTTTTTGGTTTTTTTTTTAAGAGTAAGGACTATTGTAAACTGTTTTCTTGTGCTGTGAAGACTGTTTTGCGAAGCTGCGAAGGTTGAAGAAGAAGAGGAGAGTTGAGTTAGACAAACGAACCGGACTAGTTACCACTGTCTAGCCGAAATAGCCTTTTATGTCTGGAGGAAACTCTGAAGATATTGACTTGACCCATCTGTTTGACCAAGGAGGAGCAGAACACTCCGAATCTGATATTTTGGTACCGTCCCAATTACCGACCTTAAGTTCCGTGGATGAAGACACAGACCATCGAGTAAGTTGGGCATATTTACTGAAAAACGAGGGTCTTACTATCCAATTAAAGAAGCGAAATTTATCGGTTGCTGGAACCGTTCCTATCAAACGAAAAAGACTCGTCAACTTTTTGAGACGAAGGAATATTGCTCCCCGATCCGCTATAGACCAAGAGGAACCTGTTGAAAACCCGACCGCTATGGCAACTTCACCGATAAACGTACACGATTGGAAGGTGTCTTTTGGAAATCGAGGAGATCCTGCCGCGTTTATAGAAAGGATTGAAGAAATATGTACGGCAAAGAATGTCCAGAAAGACAATTTGCTTCCTGTTTTGCCGGAATTGCTGTCCGGCGAACCCGCATTATGGTACCGAAACAACCGAAGTAGATATACCGGCTGGAACGATTTTGAAAGCGATTTCCGAATTTTCTTTTATCCCGTCAACTATGAAGTTGACTTAGAAGCCGAGATTGGCCGACGTCTACAAAGGAGAAATGAGTCCATGGCTACCTACATGACCGAACTACAAACTCTTATGAGAAGGCATGGGAAGCTAACTCCTGAACAACAGTTAGCATGGTTGTACCGTAACCTTTTGCCCGAATATCGTCTGCAGATCCGAAAAGGAGACTTCGATGATTTTTCTACGTTTTGCCAGGTGGTAAGAGAATATGAGCTTCTCAGGAAAGAGCTCCAGAACGTTCCTACCACCACTGGTTCGAATCGTGGACCAACACGCCCGCAGCCGATATGTGCACCCAGATATGGACCACCTCACACCACGACGCCTGGTCCATCTAGAGAGGCCGTCCCCGGTACCAGCCGCCCGTCACAGACCGATACTCCTCGCCGTCCGCCACATGATACTACTCAACAACCGTCTGGCTCATCTTCCCGGCAACCAATCTGTTTCCGCTGCGGTGAATCTGGACACTACCGAAGCAATTGTCAAAACCCTCAGAAGATATTCTGTTCTCGTTGCCATAAGGAAGGAGTATTTTCCAGAGATTGTTCCTGCAGGAGGCAGGAAAACTAATCCGAAGCTGTCCCGAGGAGAGGCCGACACAGCTTCCACAAATATTTGCCTCTCATGCTGAAATAACAGAAGAAATGACCGACTTCCGTCCGCACATCAACATCGAAATTGAAAACTATAAGTTTAAAGCCCTGTTAGATACTGGAGCGGCGAAATCATACATCGGTGATCAGATAGCTAAGACATTTTCCCAAAGAAAGCAAACCACCGCCCGTCATGATACGAAGGCCCGTTTAGCTAATGGAAATTTGGTCTCTATCACCGACTCTTATGAGCTAAAATTGAAGACCCATGACGTCATTATGGAAGGACCGTTCGAACATTTCCCTGGTCTGATAACCGATATTGTTTTAGGACACGAAGTTCTCCGAAAATATAATTTCCGTTTGGAGTTAGGAACTGGAAATATATATATAAATAATGAACAAGAAAGGCGTTCATCATTAGCAAGTCCTGTTGGAATATTGGAGAAAGTGAACACAGCCATGAAAGAAATCGATGCCGCTGTACCGATAATATATAAGGAAGAAGCCAACCATCGTTTTGCTGAAGACCGCTGTTCTCGAAACCTGTCTGTTTCTGAAGTCTCTACGTCTTCCCTGGAGTTAGGGGTTGACAAGGAGCAATCTGTTTCTGAAGTCTCTGCGTTTTCCCTGGAGTTAGGGGTTAACAAGGAGCAATTTGTTTCTGAAGTCTTTACGTCTTCCCTGGAGTTAGGGGTTGACAAGGAGCAATCTGTTGTTGAAACTTCTAAGTTTTCCCCGGTGCTGTTAGGGGTTAATGAAGTAAAATCTATTGTTGAAGTCTCTGTGTCTTCCCCGGAGTTGTTAGGGGTTGACAAGGAGCAGTCCGTTGTCAAAACTTCTGAATCCTCCCCGGTGTTGTTAGGGGTTGATGAAGAAAACTCTATTTGTGAAGTCTCTGCGTCTTCCCTGGTATTAGGTGTTGACAAGGAGCAACTTGTTTCCGAAGTCTCTGCGTTTTCCCTGGAGCTAGGGGTTAACAAGGAGCAATTTGTTACTGAAGTCTCTGCGTCCTCCCTGGTGTTAGGGGTCGATGAGGAGCAACCCGTTTCTGAATTATCTGCGTTCTCCCTGGAAGATTTAGGGGATGACGAGAATTTTGGTTATATAGGATGTCCGTTGGAAACAATAACGCCGATTTTGGAAAGGAATTTATCAAAAGAACAGACAGATAGACTGAACATTTTCCTAAGCCGTGAGTTGCCAAGGTTTGAGAAAATTCAAGGCCCAACTACGCTAGTTGAGCACGAAATCCGTTTGCTTCAACCCCGTCCGATCAAACAGAGATACCGGCCGCAGAACCCAAGAATGCAAGAAATTTGTAACGCCGAGGTGGACATGATGTTACAAGAAGGAGTGATAGAACCCTCCACCAGTCCGTGGAGTTCTCCGATTGTAATAGTAAAGAAGAAAGATGGGAAAAACCGGTTTTGTATTGACTTCCGTAAAGTTAATGAAGTAACCATGAAGGATGCATACCCTCTTCCATTTATCAATGCTATCCTGGATAAGCTGCGAAAAGCTAAATATATTTCCAGTTTGGATTTGAAGAGTGGGTATTGGCAAGTCCCGTTGACACCAAAAAGCAAACCTATTACCGCCTTCACCGTACCGGGACGTGGATTATTTCAATTCACGGTTTTACCATTTGGACTACACTCAGCACCAGCCACTTTCCAGAGACTGGTTGATCAATTAATAGGTCCAGATTTAGACCCATATGCATTTGCTTATCTGGACGACATCATCGTTCTGGGGGAAACGTTTGATCAACACTTGGAAAATTTATCTGAAGTGTTCCGTCGATTACGAGGAGCACAACTAAAATTGAATCCGGAAAAATGTCATTTCTGTTTGCCGACTATGAAGTATTTGGGCCATGTCATTACTGGAGATGGAATCCGTACCGATCCCGAAAAGGTAGAAAGCATAGTAAAGTTTGCTGCCCCAAAGAATATTCGGGAGTTAAGGAGATTTTTGGGAGTTGCCTCATGGTATAGAAGGTTTGTTCCGTCCTTTTCACAGAATGTTGCTCCGTTAACAAAGTTGCTTCGCAAATCTCAGCGATGGAAATGGACTGAAGATCAAGAAACCGCTTTCACTAAAATTAAAACCTGTTTCTCGGAAGCTCCTGTATTAAGCTGACCCGATTTCAGTATACCATTCACACTACAGACCAATGCCTCCGAGTATGGGTTGGGAATAGCCCTTACCCAGCAGAAGGATGGACATGAACACGTCGTAGCATATGCAAGCCGCACTTTGAGTCCTGCCGAGAAGAATTACTCCGTCACAGAAAAAGAATGTCTTGCCATTGTATGGGGGATTGAAAAGATGCGACCTTATTTAGAGGGCTACCATTTCACGGTTTTTACCGATCATCAGTCCCTTAGATGGTTACATCCCATAGCTAGTCCGTCCGGACGCTTAGCGCGATGGAGTATCTTTCTGCAACAATATGACTTCGAGATACAGTATCGTAAAGGTGCTCTGAACCATGTGGCTGACGCTCTATCAAGAAATCCACTACCCGCTAGACTTGAAGTCGATCAATCGTCTGCACTTTGTTTGGCCGATTTACCAATCGAATGTTCATGGTACCGAAATAAAAAGGAAGAAGTCCTGAAGGAACCAGACAAGTTCCCTGACTACTGCATCAAAGAAGGCCGTTTGTACCGTCATTTTTGGGATATAAATGATTTAAGAGAACCTGAGCTGAGTGATCCATGGAAACTGTGCATAGCAAAATCCGACAGAACCCGAGTCCTCCAAGAGAATCATGATGCTCCTAATGCAGGGCATCTGGGAATTGCTAAGACTATCACCCGTATTGCTAAGTCGTACTATTGGCCTGGAATGTTTCGAGACATCACCAAGTACGTTCGCCGGTGTTTACAATGCCAGAAGTACAAACCGTCACAACAGAAACCTCCAGGAAAAATGCAACCATCTCCAAACCAACGACCATGGGATACCGTTAGTTCCGATATCATTGGACCATTGCCGCGAAGTAAGAAGGGTCACTGCTATATTGTAATGTTCCAAGACCGATTTACCAAATGGGTACAATGTAAAGCATTGAGGAATGCTACTGCCAGTAGCATCAGTACCGCATTTTATGAAGAAATACTGACTATATTTGGATGTCCCCGTACAGTTTTAACCGATAATGGAACTCAGTATAATAGTACACTGTTCAAGAGTATGTTAAAAGAATTGGGAATTCGACATCGTTTCACGCCACCGTATACCCCTCAAGCTAATCCGGTGGAAAGAGCCAATCGAACGTTGAAAACAATGATTGCGCAATATTGCGGAAAGGATCATCGAGATTGGGATCTGAGATTAGCCGATTTGAAGTTTGCATGAACAACTCCAAACACGATTCTATTGGTTTTTCACCTGCCTTTTTAAATTTCGGACGAGACCCCGATGTTCCGAAATCCTACAGGAAGGAAACTGAAGATAATCCGGAGAACGAGTCTAGAAAAGATGCTGAAACTGAAAACCCCGTCGAGGAAGATGCAAAACCGCATTACTTAAGACTTGATAAATTACAAGAGTGTTTTGATCATGTCCGTTTAAATCTCTCCAGAGCATTCACCAGTCAAAGCCATTATTACAATTTACGCCGTCGAGACTGGAAATGCACACTGGGAGATAAAGTTATGAAAAAGGAAAATACTTTGTCGTCAGCTGTCGATCATGTAGCTGCGAAATTAGCCCCGGAATACTCTGGGCCTTATGAAGTTGTCCGCGTCGTTTCTCCGGTAGTATATGATTTACGAGACGAAAACGGCAAGCGATATAACCGAATACACATTAAGGATTTAAAACCCTCAGCTAACTAGTCTATTTCGGGATGAAACCGCGGTGCGACGCACCACCCCGAGTGCCGATCCCTGTCTCAACCGCCTACGCGAAAGCTTCTCCCGCCTGCATCGAAATATCAGAATCCCAGGATTTGGACCAAGCTCCGGAATTCGTAGCAGAGGCTACAGGCGCTGAACACCCTTGCGTAGAAGATAAGTCCGGATCATGTGACAAAGACTGTATTTAGTATTGAGTTGTAATTTAGTGATAATTTGTTTGTAGGGTAGTAAGTAATGGGAAAAAAAATGTAAAGTACGCAAGCGATGCTCGCGTCCTTTAATTTTTTTTACCGAAGTAAAGGGGGGATGTAACGAAGTTAATTTTCCGACAATAGTAATTTTTAAGTTTCCGAATATATTTTCATTTAATATTGTATATAATCCGTGATATCCTCTGACTTCTGTTCGATTTTTAATTTAAAATTTCAAAATCCAACCGCGATATGATTATAAACGGTCATGGTTCCCCACTGTCGCAAAACAAGTAGCGCGCAGGTCGAACTAACCAAGAGAGGTGGAAAGCAGTCTGAATCGAGGAAGGCTGGAGCGGTGAGTCGAGAAGGAGTTCAGTCCTGGCTGCCGAAGATATGAGTCGCTAGCATTGAACGCTCCGTCTGCCGATTTACTTTTGTTGTTTAATATTTCTCTGTTTTTTTTTGTATTTTGATTTTTTTTTGTTTTAGTAATTTACTTTTACTATATAAAAGTTGAAACCGTTGCTGTGAAGGTAAGAATTGATTGGAAACTATATATATTTAAAATAGGTGGTCTTTTAAATCACTAATAAATAAAGTTTATTCCATTGTATTAGAATTATATTTTACAGTAAGAGTGAGTATTTCCGTTTCTTAGCAAATATTTTCGAATTCAAGTATAATTTCCTCTTGAAAATCCTTTAATATTTATTCCCGATTTCCATTTCCCGTCCCGATTGAAATATTGAGGAGTGCCAGGCGTCTTAGCCAGGGCTCTTTGATAGTTTAATTCGTAAAACCGCTCTAGATTAAAATCTTGAGGAGTGCCAGGCGTCTAAGCCAGGGCTCTTTGATATTCTAATCCGGGGACTACCCTTTTTTTTATATATTCCTTCCCGATTCCGATTTCCCGTCCGGATTGAAATATTGAGGAGTTCCAGGCGTCTGGCCAGGGCTCCTTGATCTTTTAATTCATAAAGCTGCTCTAAATTAAAATCTTGAGGGGTGCCAGGCGTCTGGACAGGGCCCTTCGATATTTTAGTTTAAGAACAAACCCCTTTGATATTTATTCCCGATTTCCAATCCCGTCCCGATTGAAATATTGAGGAGTGCCAGGCGTCTGGCCAGGGCCCTTTGATATTTTAATTCAAGGACCGGATCCTGTAGCATTCCCGTATAAAGCTTCTTCGATATTTTAGTTTGAGTACAAACCCCTTTGATATTTATTCTCGATTTTCAATCCCGTCCCGATTGAAATATTGAGGAGTGCCAGGCGTCTGGCCAGGGCTCTTTGATCTTTTAATTCGTAAAGCCGTTCTAATTGAAATCTTGAGGGGTGCCAGGCGTCTGGCCAGGGCCCTTTGATATTTTAATTCAAGGACCGGATCCTGTAGTATTCCCGAATAAAGCTTCTTTGACATTTTTATAATCTCCAAACCAGAAAACCTTTCGTATTCTTTTTACCGATCCCACCAAATGTAAAGTTTTAGTATTACTAGTTATTCTACCTACCGGGTGCATCAAAAGTGATGGCACATCTAATAACATATTATCCGGTGTATTTATTTAATTATCAACCTGTTTAGCGAAAAGACCCCTAACATTTAAGTTTGATTTCACCGTTTATTTTCTGTATAAAACCATAATTAAGCTTATAAACCTCTCTTGCTTATGTCCTGCCCGTTTCGTCTCTAACTTGCGCATGTTAATTGTACCTCTAGTTTGCTTATATATTTGTGCTTTTGGATACCAGAGTATTGACGCTTTTCTTGTATAATAGTGTTTTTTTTTATTATTAATATTATAACGGCTTCAGACAGACACAACCATTGTACATACTATTGAGGGTAGGTGTAATAAAAACTTAACTGAACCTGTGTGTTTTTCTGACGTACTGTAGAGTGTAGAGTTTCCCTATAAGTAGAGTAGGCGCATAACGAGAGCAATATAACGAGAGCTCGTACAGTCAAGTCTTAATAATATTCCTTCCGTACTCGTTCCCGTTTCGGTTGAAATACTGAAGTTTTCCAGGCGTCTTGCCAGGGCTCGTTGGTATTTCAATTCGAGAACGTAAATCCCGCTGAATCAAAATATTAAGGTTTTCCAGGCGTCCTGCCAGGGCTCATTGATATCTTTATTCACGGATCAAACCCTTCCGTACTCATTCCCGTTTGCAAACCCCGTTTCGGTTGAAATATTGAAGTTTTCCAGGCGTCCTGCCAGGGCTCGTTGATATTTCAATTCGAGAACGTAAAGCCCGCTGAATCAAAACATTAAGGTTTTCCAGGCGTCCTGCCAGGGCTCAATGATATTTTTATTCACGGATCAAACCTTTCCGTACTCATTCCCGTTTCCAAACCCCGTTTCGGTTGAAATATTGAAGTTTTCGAGGCGTCCTGCCAGGGCTCGTTGGTATTTCAATTCGAGAACTTAAAGCCCGCTGAATCAAAACATTAAGGTTTTCCAGGCGTCCTGCCAGGGCTCATTGATATTTTCATTCACGGATCGAACCCTTCCGTACTTCCTTTTCCGATCCCGTGAGACATTTTAATCAAATTTTCACGTTCAGTTTACATACCGGGTGCATCGCAAGTGGTTGTATACCTTGCTAGCATCAACCTGGAAACCGTTTTCTTGCTTTCAATTACTAACCTGCTTATTGAAAATACTTTTTTTTTTTTTGAAAAAAGGTCAGTTTGCTTTTACCGCTTTTCTGTTGTATATAAAAACATTGCTTATGTTTATAAACCTCTCTCGCTTATGTCCTGACGCTTCGTCTCTAATAAACGCATGGTATTGGTATAATTAGTTAATAGTTTGCTTATATTGCTGTTTTTTTTTGTAAATACCAGGGTATTGTTGCCTGCTACGCAGGATAGTTTTTTGTTGTTTTTCTTTTTCTGTAACGATTTGGTCAGCTACCGACCCTGTAATTATTTGTGAAGGTAATAGATTGTAATTTAACCGAACCTTTGTGTTTTACTGACCTACTACAGATTTCAAAACTCCTATGGTAGAATAGTTGGTTTTTTAGCACGAATTTAGCTTTGATGTAGTGTGGGCCCGGAGACTAACTTTTATTTTAGGACCAGCGCGGACCTTTTTCTGGAAATAAGCCTGCCGAAGCAGATATAACTAGACCCCTGGAACTGACCGTACCTCCATCTGAGGTTACCTGGAACTCTTGACGCTTGAAGTCAAGAGGGCCGTGGAGTTAACCACGCTAAAAATCTGGCGCCCGAGATAAAACTTGAATCCGCGGTTTTGGGGTGTCAATTGTGACGTGTCCAGGTAATTAGTTTCGACGTAAAGTACGAGGTGGACGAAAAACGCGTTACAAATTTGGCGCCCGAGCAGGGGCTCTGATTGTTAAAACAGGAACCGTTTATTTCGTTCTGGATTTTTTTTTACCGTATTGTTGATTAGAGGAGGGACTGTTGTATTCCGTTTTCAATTTTTTTTCGTATTGTTGATTAGAGCAGGAACCGCTTTATTCCGTTTTCGTTTTTACCGTACTGGTGCAGAGAGCTAATTTTTGATTAGAGTAGGAACTGTTTTAAACCGTTTTCAATTTTTTTTTTAGTATCTTGTTGCTTGGACCGTTTTATTCTGTTTTGACGTTTTATTTTCTTTCGTATTGTTGATTAAACAGGGCCGTTGATTGTTTGTTAAGAAGAGCACCGACTCGATGATTGAGAGTAGCCTGTGGATATTTTGTTTAAATGGACCGTTTTGCCTGTCCCTGATCTTGTTCCTTTGGTATTTAAGGAGATTTTGTTTTCCGCTTGAGTTTAAGAGCTTGTCAGAAGGGATTGCTGAGCCTAGGGCGAAAAGGCCAATTTCAAGAAGAAATATTTCTCCACGACCCGTTTCTGACCGATCCGATACCGGAATCGTTCCAACTTTTATGGCCAACCCTTTGCCGAATGTGCATGACTGGAAGGTGTGCTTTGGAAACCGAGGAGATCCGGTCGGATTTATCGAAAGAATTGAAGAAATCTGTACCGCAAGGAATGTTCAAAAAGATAATTTGCTTCCTTTGCTACCTGAATTACTGTCCGGTGAGCCCGCACTATGGTACCGGAATAACCGAAACAGATATACCCACTGGACCGATTTCGAAACCGATTTCCGAATTTTCTTCTATCCTGTTAACTACGAGGTTGACTTAGAAGCCGAGATAGGCCGACGTTTGCAAAGAAGGAATGAGTCCGCCGCTACTTACATCACCGAACTTCAGACTTTAATGTGTAGACTTGGAAAGCTAACTCCCGAACAACAGTTAGCATGGCTGTACCGTAACTTGTTACCCGAATATCGTCTGAAAATTCGAAAAGGGGACTTTGATGACTTCTCCACATTTTGTCAAGTGGTAAGGGAATATGAGCTTTGTAACGTTGTTACTATTTTTTCCCGATATCCGGCAGTAGATATTTCAGTTTTTTTTAATCAAGTTCACCCCTCTGTCGTAGCTAGCTATTAAATTGGAGTATTAATATTTATTTTGATATATTATGTGTAGTACTTTTAAAACATCTGGTATATTGTACCTGTATGATTTACGGTACCGTTCGCGCAAATCAGTCCGCGCATTTCTTAAGATTTGTAAGTAGGAGACCTCCTGAGTGGGGTCTAGAGAAAAATGGATAAAACGGGTGGAGCGAGACAAAAATGGGCTTTTTCACTTTTGACCGTTTGTCCTGCTTCCGATCCCTTCTGGGCCGTTTTAGTTGCAGCCGTTGTCAACCGACCGACCGACTGATTTTCGCGCACGAGGTAAGCGAATTTAACAATGTTGTAAATATTTTTTTCCGTTATACATTCACTGGTGACTGACTTCTTTTGATTTAGAATTGATGGAATTTATTTTTGCTTATTGCTTGTTTAATTTTAGGAAAACTTTCTGCGTATTTGTGTACGATTCCGAAATAAATTGTTTTGTTTTATTTGCTGGTTTTACTTTTTGGGAAAAGAGATATCTTTGAGAAATTTCAAGCATCGTCGCTGCCACAGCAGGTATATTCTTGAGAATTTCTCAAACTATTTCGTTCAAACCCAACTGCAGCCGTTTATCTGACGGGAAAGATCTTTTCAGGAATCTCAAAGTCTGATCGCTGCCTGAGCAGGTGAATTCTTGAGTGGCTCTGAAAATATTGAAGAGAAACCCGGCCGAAGGAAACAATTCATTCTAATATACAAGGATATTTGATAAAAGACAACTTGGAATAGTCTCGCACGTGTACGCTGCCTTAGCAGGTGCAAAAGTTCGAGGGTTTTCCAAGGCGTGGAGCGAAATATTCTCACGCGTGTTCGCTGCATTTAGCAGGATCACAAAGGAGAGGTTTTCGGATTCTGTCGTCTAACTTTTATTGAAGTAATTGATTTAGCACCAATGGCCGTGAAAACGTCAATCTAAAAAGGGGTTACGATCACAGTAATAACCTGGAATAATCTCGTATATGTTCGTTGCCAAGGCAGGTACAAAATTTGGGAGGTTTCCAGGCGAATTGATAAAGTTTCCGTTTTTTTTTGTGTGTTCAGTTGTAGCATTTAAAAATTCACTTACCTAATTTTGATATGTAAATAAGGAAACAAGTTAATTAAGGATTCATTTCCATGCTTTATTTGTTCAGTACTTATGTATTTACAACAACATATAAATAGTAATTAGATTCGAAACTTTAATCATCTATATTTTCATGCACTTCAAAAGAATTTTAGTAATACTGGAATATTTGTAGAAGTTGATTTAATTATAAGAACCTAAAAGCAATAAACAAAATTAGTCATCTATAAAATCAATGAAATGTATGCTTACCTCCTTTTGATTTTTCTTTGTATATATGTATAATTAATATAATAAATTAGTTTGTTTATCATATTGACAACTGTCAGTTGTAGGAAGGCACATGAATCTTCATATTTGTAGGTTAGTATTGATGTTTGTTCGATTAGTGGTCGTGTAGAGTTCTGTCATCGAATTGAGTTAGTTCTATGATGCAATAGCTGGAATGTTAAGCAGGCACAGGCCGAGTCTTAGAAGTTGGTTAGGTGTCGTTGTCGAGTCTCTTCAGTTGGCAACCATGATTAATATCACCTATCTATCTAGTTGGGTTAGTTTTTTCTTTAATTCCTTCTTTTATATGTGAGCATGATGGAAGAAATAATGCTATTTTGCGTTCTGCTGTTAGGCTTAATTGCCTTCCTGTTTTTGGTGTCCCCTTCATTGAGAGAGGGTAAGTTTGTTCAAGGAATATCTAGTTCGCAGTTAATAGAATAATTTTCCATTAGGGATCACCGCCAGGGCTGAAAACCAGCCATCCACGCGGCTGAGGCTGACCCTTGTAGGGAAGCCATTTTGGCTAGTTGCCATAGTTGTCTGGCTCAAGAATATTTTGGTTGGTCCAGATCAAGGTCCGGGATTTGAGAAAGACAGGAGTCAACAGTTCTGTTACCTCCAGAATAATGTTCCTCCGGCCCAAGAAATTCTGTTGAAGGAGCCATATCTCCGATCCTTGTTGAAGCCCACGTGTGTCCTGTTTGCTTGGTAGTTCGAGAACTCCGAAGATGTTATAACTCCACTCCACTTCTACACCACCATTAGCAGTCCTGAGGGTAGTGTTTAGAAGGATCCTTTTCCGATCTTGAGATACAGGTTTCATTTTTTTATTTTTCCATTTTTTTATAGTATGAATTTTCAGTTGTATTCAACCAATGGTTGACAACCATAGTTTTAATGTATTTGCTTTGACACTGGTAATTTTCGCATTAGTACATTTATTAAAAGTTAATATTTCAAATTTAGTTTTAACATTTGAGTACAATAAGGTTAAAACATTTATTTCAAGTACTTTACTTTTCAAGTTAATTTTTGATAAACAAGTTGCATATGCCTTGATACATTTATTGTTAAAGGTATATTACCATTCCAATTTCATATTTTTTTTGATATTCAAGTACTATAGGCTTGGATATATTTTTTGTAAGTACTTTACCATCCAAACTTAATTTAGTGTTGAGTTATATATAAATATTGGTGTGAACATATTATAGCTATAATTTGTGGTATATTTTTATATTATATGTTGAGTAGGGTTATCAATATATAAATGTTTTAAAAAAAAACTTCATTTGGCTCTAATAGCCCAGGTATTTCACATATTTTTTTTAGAATAGGTATTCTATTTTCTTGTTAAACTAATAAATTTGTTTATTGTACTATCACATGTCGAGTGGGGTTATCGACACATTTTCTTTTGATTTAATAAATGTAATTGAAGACAACTAACTTGTGTTTATTCTTTCCGGTCTACACTTTTAATATTTTCATATTTTTTTTTGGTAAATTTATTAAGATATATTTTCGACATTACTTCATTTTTTCTTTATTTTGATGAGGTTAATCACTCTACTGTTTAAAATAAAGTGGCGCTCATGGGTAGACTACTTTTTATTCAAAACTTTTTCAATCATATAAAATTACACATGTAAGCAACAGTTCCTACGACTTATGCTCACTGACGAAAAGCTGCCGTTCGCATTTATGTAAGAACTTTCCAGTTGCCAAACAACATCAATAGATATTAATAAAATTGTTACATAAATAAAATGGCGCCCAGCGTGGGGCCCGAGTAATATAGAGTCTTTTGTTTGTTAAATAGTAGTCATAAATTAAAATTGTAGACCAAAGTTTAACACTTTAGTTGTATGTCTGAAGGAGAATCAAAGGTAAAGCATAAATTTTGAATACAATAATATATATCATTGGTATGGAGTAAATACATCTTTGGAAAAGCAAATAAAGTATGAATTTCTAGGTAAATTTGAGTAAACTTGTTGTAATTTGGTACAACTATATTCAACCGATTAAAGGTTGTTAATTTGAGTAATTTTGGAGTATTTGGAGTACTAAGTATTTTGAGTATTCACCATAATATTGTTTCTTACTGATTTAGAGTTTCAGTAAATTTTTAGTAATTTTAGATTTTTGGTAATTTAATTTTGTCTATCTAACTATAATAATGGATTCGCGTTTCAAGTCTATTCATTTATTGTCTAAAGAGTTGGACAATGAATTAAAAATAAGAGGTGTTATCACAAATAGGCCAGCTGCAGATAAAAGAAAAACTTTAAATAAAATTTTAGATAAAGAAAGGAAACAGGGTTTTAATATTCTAACTTTAGTAGATCCTGATTTTTCATTTGATATAGAAAAGGTCGAAATAGAATCAACTATTGATTCTATTCAAGCTGTGATAGATGAATTTGAAGGTCCTGAGTCAGATTCAGTTTATAAAAGGGTAGAGTCTAGATTAATACACATTATTAATAGAATCAAACGTTTAAAGTTCGATAATGATGATGAAGATATTTTGGCGAAGACTGAATTCAAAAATGAATCATATGCTACAGTTTTACTTATGGAGGCAAATCTCCAAGAGAAAGCCACTAACGTAGATGTTAACGTTAATAATGCTACTAGTTTAAATTATACTAATGTAAATAATACACCAACACATTTGAATTCCACTATGTTTCATTCTCAACAGCCTAAACGTGTACCAGTTTATAAGTTAGGAATTAGTTTTGATGGCAACCCCAAATTGCTTTTATCATTTTTAGAAAATTTAGAGGAGATGGCTCAATCCAGAGATATCTCGAAACAACAGCTTTTTGAATCTGCTAGTGATTTATTTTCTGATAAGGCTAAATATTGGTACAGGCATATTAAACATTTTGTTCATGATTGGAATAGTTTAGTAGTAAGATTGAAGCAAGATTTTTTGAAGTCAAATATTGATGATGATCTTTGGGAAACTATTAAGAGACGTAGTCAAGCTAGAAATGAACCTGTAATTTTATATATTGCGTATATGGAAACATTATTTTCTAGATTATCGAGAGGTCCTTCTGAGTCAACTAAAGTTAAACATATTCGAAATGGCCTTCAGCCTGAATATCGAAAACGATTAGCACTCCATGATATAGTATCTGTGGAAGAATTGAGTTCTTTGTGTAAAAAATTAGAAGAAGCAGATATTTTAAGCTTATCTTCATGTAGTAAATCTACTAATTATTTTTTAGAATCAGAATTAGCATATGTTGCAGATTCCACTGCCTCAGAAACTTCACAGGTAGCTGGACATAGTAATAATAACAAATATCAGAGTAAATTTAATAAAAATCATGGGAGAAATAATGTTGTCAAAAATGTCAAAGGTAAAAGTAATTCTTTTAGTAGTGAACCGACAAATATAGTTTGTTGGAAATGTAATCTACCTAATCACACTTATGTAAATTGTAGGGCTCTTGTCAAAAAGAAATTTTGTTTTAAATGTGGAAAAGATAATGTTACAATTAAAGATTGTCCAGTGTGCTCAAAAAACGAGAAGTAGGTGTTCGTGTAGTTGGCACACGAACACTTAACAAACCTAATTCTGAAGCCAACAATAAAAATTTTCATGTGGGTAAAAAAGTAACTTCATTTTTTGATAAAAAAGATTGGGAAAACTGGAAATCTAAAGTTAGGGAATTTTATAAGAAAAACTTAAAGGTTAATGAAATTTCACCTTTGTGTATTAGAAAGGAAAAAGATAATAGACCCTATATACAAGTAAAATTACTAGAAATGCCTATCATTGCTTTACTTGATAGTGGTGCAAATATTTCAGTAGTTGGAATTCAAGGAATTGAATTGAAAATTTAGGAATTTCAATTGAGACAAATGTCAATGTTAAAAATATTTCTACAGCTGATGGAAATTCTCAATTAGTTTCAGGCAAAGTAGATTTACCTATTTTGATTAATAATACATATAAAATAGTACCAGCTTTAGTAGTTCCTTCAATATCTCATTCTATAATTTTTGGTATGAATTTTTGTGAAATATTTCAAGTGGAAGTAGACTTTCATGATTTCAAATGGGACATTCAGTGTGATCTGACTGATTCTATAATATGTACAGTTTCAGATGTTAATTCAATTAAACATCCAACAGGAGTAAAAGATTTTGAAAATTTAGACAAATCCCAAAAAATTATAGCACAACAAGTGGTGGATTATTTTAAAGAAATCAGTAATGAAAACAAGTTAGGCAGAACAGACAAAATTAAATTATGTATTGAAACAGGTGATGCAAAACCATTTAAAGTACCGCAGTATTTAATGTCACCATATATGTTAGATATTTTAAATAAAGAATTAGACGATATGATTTAGCTTGGAGTAGTAGAACCTTCTTTTAGTCCTTGGAATAGTCCAGTTTTGTTAGTGAAGAAAAAGACAGGTGAATATCGTTTTTGTTTTGATGGTAGAAAGTTAAATGAAATAACCAAACATGATTCTTATCCCTTGCCACGAATTGATCGTATTCTTAGTTTATTGGGCAAAGCTAAATATGTCTCTAGTATAGACTTGAGAAAAGCTTTTTGGCAGATTCCTTTAGATGAACAGTCCAAAGAGAAAACTGCATTTAGTATACCAGGCAGAGGCCTTTTTCAATTTTCAGTAATGCCATTTGGATTGTGTAATTCCGCACAAACACAGCAGAGACTGTGTGATTTTATTTTTGGTCCTAAATATGAACCTTATCTTTTCTGTTATTTAGATGATATAATAATAGTATCCGAAACTTTTGAAGAACATGTTAGATTGCTATCTGATGTGAAAACAAAATTAGCTGAAGCTAATTTAACTATAAATCTGAAAAAATGTGAATTTTTCAAAACTTCACTAAAGTATCTTGGTTTTGTAATTGATGTAGAAGGTCTGCGGACAGACCCAGACAAAATTTCAGTAATGGTAAATTATCCTCGTCCTAAAACTTATACAGACGTTAAGCGATTTCTAGGATTATGTTCTTGGTATCGGCGTTTTATAAATAATTTTTCAGCTTTAGTTTCACCTCTTAATGATATTCTGAAAGGTAAAAAGAAAAATCATAATATAGTTTGGAATGATACTGCAGAAAAATCTTTTTGTCAGATTAAGAAAGCTCTTGTGAGCGCTCCTATTTTAGTTTCTCCAGATTTTTCTAAGAAATTTACAATTCACTGCGATGCATCTCAATTTGCTTTAGGTGGAGCTTTGACCCAAGTAATTGATGGCCAAGAGCGTGTCATAGCGTATGCTTCTAGAACTTTATCTAGAGCAGAACGTAATTATACTGTGACGGAAAAAGAGCTATTAGCTTTATTATTTTTAATTAAAAAATTTAGAGGTTATGTAGAGGGTACTAAATTTTGTTGTATAACAGACCATTCAGCACTTTTATTTATAAATAATTTAAAAGAACCTCAGGGTAGATTAGCTCGATGGGCTATTACTTTAAGACAGTATGACTTCGAATTAATACATAAGAAAGGAAAATCTAATGTTTTACCAGATGCTTTGAGTAGAATACCTAGTGACACTATAGAAATTTCAATTTTAGAAATAAAACCTAAAATTTCAGATAGTTGGTACCTCTCACTTAAAAGTAAGATTCTAGAATTACCTAAGTCTTATCCTCAGTGGAAAATTTTTGAAGAAAATATCTATAAATATGTACCTAACACTTTGCCAGTGACCACTAACTGTCAAGAGTGGAAAAGATTAGTTCCAAAATCACAAATAAAAGAAGTCATAGCAAGTTGCCATGATCCTTCTACTGCAGGTCACTTCGGATTTTATAAGACTCTTGGTAGAGTTCAGGAACTATATTATTGGCCAAAACAACGGGCAGATGTTTTAAAATTTGTAAAATCCTGTGAAATTTGTCAATCTCAAAAGATGCCGAATAGTACTCGAGTAGGGTTAATGGGTAATAAGAAAACAGTAAACTTTCCTTTTGAAATTTTATCTTTAGACCTTCAGGGACCTTTTCCTAGAAGCACTAAAGGAAACTGTTATTTATTAGTAATTGGTGACTGGTTTTCTAAATATACTTTTCTGTTTCCGCTTAAAGCAGCTGTAGCTCCTACTATTACTAAAATAGTAGAAAATCAAATATTTTTGAAATACGGTGTACCCAGGGTGGTAATTTGTGACAATGGTAGTCAATTTGCAGGAAAAGTTTTCAAAAAACTCGTTGACAAATATGAAATTCAGAAAATATGGTTCACGCCTCGTTATAGTCCACATTGTAATTTTGTAGAACGAAATAACAAAACAGTAGGTACTGTTGTTCGTAGTTATGTTAATGAACATAAATATTGGGATGTAGAAATTAATCAATTTCAGTTTGCAATTAATTCAGCTAAACATGAAGTTCATGGTTATTCGCCAAATTTTTTAGTTTTTGGAAGAAATATTCCTACTTCAGGAAAATACTATGGTGAGCTCAAAAGTTCTCAAAACTTTTAATTATCCTCTGGTAGTAGAGATAATTATGTTAATGATTTAGAAGGTCTTAAACCTATGTTTGAAGATGTCAAGAAGAAACTTGACTTAGCTCATAAAAGGTATGAGAAAAATTATAATTTGCGAAGAAGAGATCATTCTTATAAAGTGGGTGATAAAGTTTGGAAACGGAACAAAGTTCTTTCCAAAGCTGTGATGCAATATTCTGCCAAGCTTGTACCCAAATATGTTTTGTGTACTGTAAGACGGAGAATTTCTAAATTAGTGTATGCTTTGGATCATCATGATGGATCTGATGCAGGTAATTGGCATATATCTAATTTAAAACCATATTTTGGTTCTAATTCTGATGTCTCAGTGGGGTAAAGAATAACAGAAATTTGTCAGTATCTTTTAGTTGAAATTCTCAAATTTTTAGGAACTGAACTACAGTAGAGAATTGAATAAGTTTATAGTTGGAATTTGAGAACTTTAGAATCTCAAATGAATTTTGTGTGTAAATAGATGGAGTAAACTGATCAGTATATACTTGAACATTTGTAAATAAATTTTTTAGTACTATATCTTCAATAGGTGACAATATCTATAGTAAGATTTTTTTTAGAAAATAATTCTTTGACTTTAATACAAAGAATAATAATGTCTTTGAGAAGAAAACTATTATAGATAGTTGTTTGAATTTATGAGCAAATAACATAGATTATTTTTTTGTTTTATTGAAAGCGACTTACCTATTTTGACTATTTACCCGATTATGACTATTTACCTTATTATGACTTCTCGATAGTGTCTCCGTTTAGGACGTGTGGTACACGCAGTTACCAAATCAATAAAACAAGCTCAATTATTATTTCATATGTGACTTGAATTTAAGTAGATAAAACAAGCTCAATTATTATTTCATTGTGATTTGAATTTAAGTAGATAAGACAAGCTCAATTATTATTTCATATGTGACTTGAATTTAAGTAGATAAAACAAGCTCAAATGAAAGTTTAGTGATAGAGATTGTGTAATGCACTAGCTTAAGAATCATTTAATGTTTGGAAAAGAGAACTAGACAGAGTTCAAATATCAATATCAATGTTTAAAATTGAGTGAAATATTTTTTGGAAATTTAGTTAGCTATAAATTACTCTTAATTTTTGGATGAAGTAATTTATACCATTTTTATTTAAAAGGTAGTGAATTTGTAAATAGAAATTCTTCTTTCTACTGGAGATTGGTAAAAAATATATTGACAAGTCAACATATTTTTTTGTGAGGGAGAAAGGGTGTGTAGCATTTAAAAATTCACTTACCTAATTTTGATATGTAAATAAGGAAACAAGTTAATTAAGGATTCATTTCCATGCTTTATTTGTTCAGTACTTATGTATTTACAACAACATATAAATAGTAATTAGATACGAAACTTCAATCATCTATATTTTCATGCACTTCAAAAGAATTTTAGTAATACTGGAATATTTGTAGAAGTTGATTTAATTATAAGAACCTAAAAGCAATAAACAAAATTAGTCATCTATAAAATCAATGAAATGTATGCTTACCTCCTTTTGATTTTTCTTTGTATATATGTATAATTAATATAATAAATTAGTTTGTTTATCATATTGACAACTGTCAGTTGTAGGAAGGCACATGAATCTTCATATTTGTAGGTTAGTATTGATGTTTGTTCGATTAGTGGTCGTGTAGAGTTCTGTCATCGAATTGAGTTAGTTCTATGATGCAATAGCTGGAATGTTAAGCAGGCACAGGCCGAGTCTTAGAAGTTGGTTAGGTGTCGTTGTCGAGTCTCTTCAGTTGGCAACCATGATTAATATCACCTATCTATCTAGTTGGGTTAGTTTTTTCTTTAATTCCTTCTTTTATATGTGAGCATGATGGAAGAAATAATGCTATTTTGCGTTCTGCTGTTAGGCTTAATTGCCTTCCTGTTTTTGGTGTCCCCTTCATTGAGAGAGGGTAAGTTTGTTCAAGGAATATCTAGTTCGCAGTTAATAGAATAATTTTCCATTAGGGATCACCGCCAGGGCTGAAAACCAGCCATCCACGCGGCTGAGGCTGACCCTTGTAGGGAAGCCATTTTGGCTAGTTGCCATAGTTGTCTGGCTCAAGAATATTTTGGTTGGTCCAGATCAAGGTCCGGGATTTGAGAAAGACAGGAGTCAACAGTTCTGTTACCTCCAGAATAATGTTCCTCCGGCCCAAGAAATTCTGTTGAAGGAGCCATATCTCCGATCCTTGTTGAAGCCCACGTGTGTCCTGTTTGCTTGGTAGTTCGAGAACTCCGAAGATGTTATAACTCCACTCCACTTCTACACCACCATTAGCAGTCCTGAGGGTAGTGTTTAGAAGGATCCTTTTCCGATCTTGAGATACAGGTTTCATTTTTTTATTTTTCCATTTTTTTATAGTATGAATTTTCAGTTGTATTCAACCAATGGTTGACAACCATAGTTTTAATGTATTTGCTTTGACACTGGTAATTTTCGCATTAGTACATTTATTAAAAGTTAATATTTCAAATTTAGTTTTAACATTTGAGTACAATAAGGTTAAAACATTTATTTCAAGTACTTTACTTTTCAAGTTAATTTTTGATAAACAAGTTGCATATGCCTTGATACATTTATTGTTAAAGGTATATTACCATTCCAATTTCATATTTTTTTTGATATTCAAGTACTATAGGCTTGGATATATTTTTTGTAAGTACTTTACCATCCAAACTTAATTTAGTGTTGAGTTATATATAAATATTGGTGTGAACATATTATAGCTATAATTTGTGGTATATTTTTATATTATATGTTGAGTAGGGTTATCAATATATAAATGTTTTAAAAAAAAACTTCATTTGGCTCTAATAGCCCAGGTATTTCACATATTTTTTTTAGAATAGGTATTCTATTTTCTTGTTAAACTAATAAATTTGTTTATTGTACTATCACATGTCGAGTGGGGTTATCGACACATTTTCTTTTGATTTAATAAATGTAATTGAAGACAACTAACTTGTGTTTATTCTTTCCGGTCTACACTTTTAATATTTTCATATTTTTTTTTGGTAAATTTATTAAGATATATTTTCGACATTACTTCATTTTTTCTTTATTTTGATGAGGTTAATCACTCTACTGTTTAAAATAAAGTGGCGCTCATGGGTAGACTACTTTTTATTCAAAACTTTTTCAATCATATAAAATTACACATGTAAGCAACAGTTCCTACGACTTATGCTCACTGACGAAAAGCTGCCGTTCGCATTTATGTAAGAACTTTCCAGTTGCTAAACAACATCAATAGATATTAATAAAATTGTTACACAGTACACGAGAGTATCAGTAACCGAGGGTAATCTATAAATTACCTTTATTTTGTTTAAACCGGTACACAAATATAAAGAAATGTTTGATTAAAACCTACTAGTGCCTTAATAACGCTTTCTCTGTGTATTTTTCATCTGACCGCTAGTTAAGTTTCACCATTTTCACCCGCATCTAGACATACTAGTAAAGCCTTCCACTTTAGCTTTTGCGTATTTTGTAAATCAAAATTAAACTATTTATTGCTTGGTGTGTTGCTTTTGGTTTGAGGAATAACGTAGTTAGTTATTTGTAGATACCTTATATATTACTTCTGGGTTCATCCCTAAACTGTAAATGCAATGTAAATTGTAAATGCAAGCGATATAACCGAATACACATTAAGGATTTAAAACCCTCAGCTAACTAGTCTATTTCGGGATGAAACCGCGGTGCGACGCACCACCCCGAGTGCCGATCCCTGTCTCAACCGCCTACGCGAAAGCTTCTCCCGCCTGCATCGAAATATCAGAATCCCAGGATTTGGACCAAGCTCCGGAGTTCGTAGCAGAGGCTACAGGCGCTGAACACCCTTGCGTAGAAGATAAGTCCGGATCATGTGACAAAGACTGTATTTAGTATTGAGTTGTAATTTAGTGATAATTTGTTTGTAGGGTAGTAAGTAATGGGAAAAAAAATGTAAAGTACGCAAGCGATGCTCGCGTCCTTTAATTTTTTTTACCGAAGTAAGGGGGGGATGTAACGAAGTTAATTTTCCGACAATAGTTATTTCAAGTTTCCGAATATATTTTCATTTAATATTGTATATAATCCGTGATATCCTCTGACTTCTGTGTAGAAATATTTTGTTAGGAAATATCCATTTCGATTTTTAATTTAAAATTTCAAAATCCAACCGCGATATGATTGTAAACGGTCATGGTTCCCCACTGTCGCAAAACAAGTAGCGCGCAGGTCGAACTAACCAAAAGAGGTGGAAAGCAGTCTGAATCGAGGAAGGCTGGAGCGGTGAGTCGAGAAGGAGTTCAGTGCTGGCTGCCGAAAATATGAGTCGCTAGCATTGAACGCTCCGTCTGCCGATTTACTTTTGTTGTTTAATATTTCTCTGTTTTTTTTTGTATTTTTATTTTTTTTTGTTTTAGTAATTTACTTTTACTATATAAAAGTTGAAACCGTTGCTGTGAAGGTAAGAATTGATTGGAAACTATATATATTTAAAATAGGTGGTCTTTTAAATCACTAATAAATAAAGTTTATTCCATTGTATTGGAATTATATTTTACAGTAAGAGTGAGTATTTCCGTTTCTTAGCAAATATTTCCGAATTCAAGTATAATTTCCTCTTGAAAATCCTTTAATATTTATTCCCGATTTCCATTTCCCGTCCCGATTGAAATATTGAGGAGTGCCAGGCGTCTTAGCCAGGGCTCTTTGATAGTTTAATTCGTAAAACCGCTCTAGATTAAAATCTTGAGGAGTGCCAGGCGTCTAAGCCAGGGCTCTTTGATATTCTAATCCGGGGACTACCCTTTTTTTTATATATTCCTTCCCGATTCCGATTTCCCGTCCGGATTGAAATATTGAGGAGTGCCAGGCGTCTGGCCAGGGCTCCTTGATCTTTTAATTCATAAAGCTGCTCTAAATTAAAATCTTGAGGGGTGCCAGGCGTCTTGTAACGTGCCTCCCTTCTTACACAGGGCTCCTGCCACAAGAACACGTCACTATGGACACCCTTGATGCAAAATTCGGGTTTTTAAATCTCGGGCGCCAGATTATTAACGTGGTTTGCTCCACGGCCCCTTGACCCTTAGCGTCAAGAGTTCCAGATAGCCTCAGATGGAGGTTACGGAAAATTCCAGGGGTCTTGTTGAAGTAAATTCAACTAACTAGTGAAAATTCGGAAAAGCCAAATCTTGGTTCTCCAATCAATAAATTGCGGTTAAAAATGAAAATAATAGGAATTCAAAACTTTAATCTATTAATACTCTGTGGTCTATTTTACGAATAATTCTTTAGTGACAAACAAATTAACAGGGAAAATAAAATGAGGTATGTATTACCTATATCTGGGATTTTAACGGACTTAACGGTCAGGTTATCAAATACGGTTCAAATCTACCAAGTCTGATTAACCCTTGAATCCAAATGAAACCGGCAACTATTATTCCGACGGGGAGGAGAAAAAAAAAATATAAATAATGATTCTACGAAACGGGAAAAGAACGATTTAGATCTGCCGGGAAATCAAACAAATTGTGGCTAAGCCTCTTCCAAGTCTGATTAAACCTTGAATCTACTAAAGCCGGTAACTATTATTCCGACGGGGAGAAAAAAAAAATATAAATAATGATTCTACGAAACGGGAAAAGAACGATTTAGATCTGCCGGGAAATCAAACAAATTGTGGCTAAGCCTCTTCCAAGTCTGATTAACCCTTGAATCCAAATGAAACCGGCAACTATTATTCCGACGGGGAGGAAAAAAAAATATAAATAATGATTCTACGAAACGGGAAAAGAACGATTTAGATCTGCCGGGAAATCAAACAAATTGTGGCTAAGCCTCTTCCAAGTCTGATTAACCCTTGAATCTACTAAGCCGGTAACAATTATTCCGAAAAAAATAAAATTTAAGAACGAATTAGATCTGCCGGGAAATCAAACAAATTGTGGCTAAGCCTCTTCCAAGTCTGATTAACCCTTGAATCTAACTAAAGCCGGTAACAATTAAAAAAAAATATTTTCCCACGAGTTAAACGGTACCCAACTATCGACACACAGAGTAAAAATATTCGTACTAGCATAAACTTTAAACTATTATACCTAATCCACTTGGATATCAATTTAATTTAAAACTACTGACAACCAAAAGCATAAAATAATTCGAGAATCCACTAATAATTCATATCAGTTAATTAATATATAATAAACGCAGTAAATAAAAATTCGAAATCAAATTACGGTTGACAAATCTTTATTTTCAGATAAGAGAAACAAAATAAAAAACGAATTTCAGTTCAACAACAAAAGAAAAAAAAATAGCCGGTCGGAAAATTTTCAAAAAAATACATTCAACAATTTAATAATAAGCGGCGATACGGAAAGTTTCGAATACACAGTTTATTTGTTAAAATTTATTTACCTTAATAAATACAGCCCACACACAATCGGAATTCGGAATACGGAATACACAAAATTTTCGCACTACGGTTTTTCGGTTTTTCGGAAGAACGTTTAACGGAGAATGCTTAGAGCCGAAAAAGGAACTGATTCTTCAGAGCGAGAATGATGCGCGTCAGCCAATTTATATCCAAAATTTTAGTTACAGCTTTCGGTCGTCGTCCCCGTGGCGGAATTAAAACGTGAAATTTATCTAGTTTCGACAAAAACTTGTAAGTATACTAGACGGCTCTCGATTAAATTAAAATGTTGTATATACCGGGCGTCCTTTCAGTTGAAAAATTTAAATATCGGAAATGAATAAATTGTGTATGGTAGAAGTTGGATTTGCGTAACTCGGACTTATACTAAAATATACACCGGTAATAGCAAAAAAAATTAATCACTGCGGTAGTCGAAAGGGTTGTAAAGTAACGAGTTATATACACCCTAGTGGTAAAATAAAATATATTACGGAATAATAAAAAAAAATAAAAAAAATTAAACTTGCAAAAAGCAGAAAAAAAAATAACTCGTTACACACCCCCTTTACTTCGGTAAAAAAAAAATGAATGAGCGAAAGTGCAACTAAACGCAGTAAATAAAAATTCGAAATCAAATTACGGTTGACAAATCTTTATTTTCAGATAAGAGAAACAAAATAAAAAACGAATTTCAGTTCAACAACAAAAGAAAAAAAAATAGCCGGTCGGAAAATTTTCAAAAAAATACATTCAACAATTTAATAATAAGCGGCGATACGGAAAGTTTCGAATACACAGTTTATTTGTTAAAATTTATTTACCTTAATAAATACAGCCCACACACAATCGGGATACGGAATACACAAAATTTTCGCACTACGGTTTTTCGGTTTTTCGGAAGAACGTTTAACGGATACATTTTTTTTTTTTAACAACAACTTACACCTAATAATAAAAAAGGTGAGAAAACAAAACGGTGATCCAGAGTGTAGCGTCTCACAGCCTGGAACGTCGGCGTAGGGTCGCTTGGTGTGGATGGGGCGGTCCTCTTCCACGGGACGCCTGTCTTCGGTATGACCTGGAACAGCGTCCGGCTCTTTCCAGAGCGGGGTGGGGTCGTTCGATGCTACACTGGCTGGAAGCATCCTGCATTCGTCGGGGTTCGTCGCTACGGGAGACCAGGTGCGCTTGTACTGCCACCGATCGGGTACGGGGGCCGCGTCGATCACACGGGCATTCTCGGGACATCCGTCCCACTTGTCCACATCGGGAACAAAACAGAATAGACGGCCTGCTGCAGTTCTCTCGGCGGTGTCCGGAGATTCCACATCTCCAACAGAGATCATCCGTCAGGGTGATGAACCTGCCGGCTACCATTCGTTCTTGCGGCAGGTGGGTCTCTGGCGGTTTTTGCTGTGACGGTTTGTACTGTTGACATCGCAGACACCTCTTTACGTACTTGGTGATGTCTCTGAACATTCCTGGCCAATAGTACAATTTTGCAATCCGGGTGATGGTTTTAGCAATTCCCAGATGACCAGCATTCGGATTATCATGGTTTTCTTGCAACACCCGGGTTCGGTCGGGCTTTGCTATACACAGTTTCCAGGGATCGGACATTTCTGGCTCTCTGAAATCATTGATACCCCAGAAATGACGGTATAGACGGTCTTCTTCAATGCAGTAGTCCGGAAACTTCTCTGGATCCTTCAGGACCTCTTCCTTCCTGTTCCGGTACCACGAACATTCGGCGGTTACATCGGTCAAACAGAGTGCAGACGGTGAATCGGTCTCGGCGGTCATTGGTAGCGGATTTCTGGACAAAGCGTCGGCCACACGATTTAGAGCACCTTTACGGTACTGTATCTCGAAATCATACTGTTGTAGAAAAATACTCCACCTGGCTAAACGTCCGGACGGACTAGATATGGAATGCAGCCATCTAAGAGATTGATGATCGGTGACAACCGTGAAATGGTAGCCCTCTAAATAAGGCCGCATCTTTTCAATCCCCCAAACAACGGCAAGACATTCTTTCTCGGTGCCGGAGTAACTTTTCTCGGTAGGACTCAGGGTGCGGCTTGCATACACTACTACGAGCTCGTGGCCCTCCTTCTGCTGGGTAAGGGCTATTTCCAAACCATATTCGGAGGCATCGGTTTGTAAGGTAAACGGTACGGTAAAATCAGGACAACTTAGGACGGGTGCTTCTGACAGACAGGTTTTAATCTTAGTGAAAGCAGCTTCCTGTTCTTCAGCCCACTTCCATCGCTGAGATTTGCGGAGTAATTTCGTTAACGGAGCTACCTTTTCTGAAAATGATGGCACAAATCTCCTATACCAGGATGCCACTCCCAAGAATCTTCTCAGTTCTCGGAGATTTCTCGGTGCTGTATTACTATCTCCCAACTCTACGAGAGAAGATGAACAGACTTCGGTAACAGATTGCTCCTTGCCTACCCCTAACACCAGGGAAGACTCAGAGACTTCGGAAACAGATTGCTCCTTATCAACCCCTAACTCCAGGGAAGACGCAGAGACTTCGGAAACAGATTGCTCTTTGTCAACCCCTAACACCAGGGAAGACGCAGAGACTTCGGAAACAGATTGCTCCTTATCAACCCCTAACAACACCGAGGAAGACGCAGAGACTTCGGAACTAGTTTGCTCCTTGTCCACCCCTAACACCAGGGAAGACTCAGAGACTTCGGAAACAGCTTGCTCCTTGTCAACCCCTAACACCAGGGAAGACCCAGAGACTTCGGAAACAGCTTGCTCCTTGTCAACCCCTAAAACCAGGGAAGACGCAGAGACTTCGGAAACAGCTTGCTCCTTGTCAACCCCTAACACCAGGGAAGGCGCAGACACTTCGGAAACAGCTTGCTCCTTGTCAACCCCTAAAACCAGGGAAGACGCAGAGACTTCGGAAACAGATTGCTCCTCGCCAACCCCTAAAACCAGGGAGGACGAAGAGGCTTCGGAAATAGATTGCTCCTTGTCAACCCCTAACACCAGGGAAGACGCAGAGACTTCGGAAACAGACCGATTTACAGAACGGCGGTCTTTCCTAAGACGGTGGGTGGTTTCTTCTCTACATATTATCGGTACAGCAGAATTGACTTCTTTCATAGGCGGGTTCACGGCCTCCAATATTCCAACAGGACTGGCCAATTGTGAACGCCTCACTAACTCATCATTCACGTATATTTCTCCGGTTCCTAACTCCAGCCGGAAATTATACTTTCGGAGGACATCATGTCCTAATACAATGTCGGTTATTAGACCAGGGAAATGCTCCAACGAACCCTCCATTGTGACGTCATCGATTTTCCATTTCAGCTTATATATGTCGGTGATGGAGACTAGATTTCCATTAGCTAAACGGGCCTTCGTAGCTTGACGAGAGGTAGTTTGCTTTCTTTGGGAAAAAGTCTTAGCTACTTGATCACCAATATACGACTTTGCTGCTCCGGTATCCAATAATGCTTTAAACATATGATTTCCTATTTCAACGTCTATGTGCGGTCGGGGGTCGTTCATTTCTGCTGGCGGTTCGGTGTGAGAGGCAAAGATTTGCGGAAGCTGTGTCGGCCTCTCTTCGGTACAACTTCGGTTTAGTTTTCCTGCCTCCTGCAGGAACAGTCTCTCGAAAATACTCCTTCTTTTTGACAACGAGAACAGAATATTTTCGGCGGGTTTTGGCAGTTGTTGCTATAATGTCCAGACTCACCACAACGGAAACAGATGAGTTGACGGGAATATTGTCCTGAAGGTTGACGAGTAGTATCAGGCGGCGGCGGAGTATCGGTCGGTGACGGTTGGCTGGGACCGGCGATGGGCTCTCTGGATGGCCCAGGCATCGAGTTGTGGGAAGGTCCATATCTCGGCGAACTCATTGGCTGCGGACGGGAATTTGGTCCCCGGTTCGGTCCAGTGTGGTTGGGTATAGACTGGAGTTCCTTCCTGAGGAGCTCATATTCCCTGACCACCTGACAAAAGGAGGAAAAATCGTCAAAGTCCCCTTTTCGGATTTGCAGACGGTATTCGGGCAACAGGTTACGGTACAGCCATGCTAACTGCTGTTCGGGAGTTAGCTTTCCATGCCTTCGCATCAAAGTCTGGAGTTCGGTGATGTATGTGGCGGCGGATTCATTCCTTCGTTGTAGACGACGGCCTATCTCAGCTTCTAAGTCAACTTCGTAGTTAACGGGATAGAAGAAAATTCGGAAGTCTGCCTCAAATTAATCCCAGGTCGTGTACCTACTCCGGTTATTGCGGTACCAAAATGCCGGTTCACCTGACAGTAATTCGGGTAGTACCGGAAGCAAATTATCTTTTCGAATATTCTTTCAAACCATTCAACCATTCAAACAGCATGTCCACAGGTTACTCTCAATCATCGAGTCGGTGGTCTTCTTAACAATCCGGAACAATAAAAGAAAAATCGAAAACGGAATACGGTCCCTGTTCAAATCAACAATGGGCAAAAAAAAACCGTAAAACCGTATAAACGGTCCAGCAACAATACGCTAAAAAAAATATCCACAGCGGTATTTCAGTTCCTGCTATAATCAGGTCTCTTTAACAATACGGTAAAATAACGGAAACGGAATAACGGTTCCAGCTCTAACAAATAATCAACTCTCTGCAATAATACGGTAAACAAAAAACAGTCAACACAGACTTAACCGGTCCAAGCGAAAAAACGCTTCAAAAAAAAATAAAAATTTAAACCGGTATTAAACTGATCCTATTGTAATCAACAATCGGGTCCCTGCTCTAACAAAAAAAAAATACGGCAGAAAATAGTCAAAACAGACTTAAACGGTCCAAGCACAAATAAACGCTAAAAAAATGGAAAACGGAATTGAACTGATTCTACTGTTATCAACAATTAGGTCCCTGCTCGGGCGCCATTTTGTAACGTGCCTCCCTTCTTACACGGGGCTCCTGCCACAAGAACACGTCACTATGGACACCCTTGATGCAAAATTCGGGTTTTTAAATCTCGGGCGCCAGATTATTAACGTGGTTTGCTCCACGGCCCCTTGACCCTTAGCGTCAAGAGTTCCAGATAGCCTCAGATGGAGGTTACGGAAAATTCCAGGGGTCTTGTTGAAGTAAATTCAACTAACTAGTGAAAATTCGGAAAAGCCAAATCTTGGTTCTCCAATCAATAAATTGCGGTTAAAAATGAAAATAATAGGAATTCAAAACTTTAATCTATTAATACTCTGTGGTCTATTTTACGAGTAATTCTTTAGTGACAAACAAATTAACAGGGAAAATAAAATGAGGTATGTATTACCTATATCTGGGATTTTAACGGACTTAACGGTCAGGTTATCAAATACGGTTCAAATCTACTGGGTTTTACGGGGTCCCTAATGCACGATTTAGATCTGCCGGATAATCAGACAAATTGTGGCTAAGCCTCTTCCACGTCTGATTAACCCTTGAATCCAAATGAAACCGGCAACTATTATTCCGACGGGGAAAAAAAATATAAATAATGATTCTACGAAACGGGAAAAGAACGATTTAGATCTGCCGGGAAATCAAACAAATTGTGGCTAAGCCTCTTCCAAGTCTGATTAACCCTTGAATCCAAATGAAACCGGCAACTATTATTCCGACGGGGAGGAAAAAAAATATAAATAATGATTCTACGAAACGGGAAAAGAACGATTTAGATCTGCCGGGAAATCAAACAAATTGTGGCTAAGCCTCTTCCAAGTCTGATTAACCCTTGAATCTACTAAGCCGGTAACTATTATTCCGAAAAAAATAAAATTTAAGAACGAATTAGATCTGCCGGGAAATCAAACAAATTGTGGCTAAGCCTCTTCCAAGTCTGATTAACCCTTGAATCTAACTAAAGCCGGTAACAATTAAAAAAAAATATTTTCCCACGAGTTAAACGGTACCCAACTATCGACACACAGAGTAAAAATATTCGTACTAGCATAAACTTTAAACTATTATACCTAATCCACTTGGATATCAATTTAATTTAAAACTACTGACAACCAAAAGCATAAAATAATTCGAGAATCCACTAATAATTCATGTCAGTTAATTAATATATAATAAACGCAGTAAATAAAAATTCGAAATCAAATTACGGTTGACAAATCTTTATTTTCAGATAAGAGAAACAAAATAAAAAACGAATTTCAGTTCAACAACAAAAGAAAAAAAAATAGCCGGTCGGAAAATTTTCAAAAAAATACATTCAACAATTTAATAATAAGCGGCGATACGGAAAGTTTCGAATACACAGTTTATTTGTTAAAATTTATTTACCTTAATAAATACAGCCCACACACAATCGGAATACGGAATACACAAAATTTTCGCACTACGGTTTTTCGGTTTTTCGGAAGAACGTTTAACGGAGAATGCTTAGAGCCGAAAAAGGAACTGATTCTTCAGAGCGAGAATGATGCGCGTCAGCCAATTTATATCCAAAATTTTAGTTACAGCTTTCGGTCGTCGTCCCCGTGGCGGAATTAAAAAGTGAAATTTATCTAGTTTCGACAAAAACTTGTAAGTATACTAGACGGCTCTCGATTAAATTAAAATGTTGTATATACCGGGCGTCCTTTCAGTTGAAAAATTTAAATATCGGAAATGAATAAATTGTGTATGGTAGAAGTTGGATTTGCGTAACTCGGACTTATACTAAAATATACACCGGTAATAGCAAAAAAAATAAATCACTGCGGTAGTCGAAAGGGTTGTAAAGTAACGAGTTATATACACCCTAGTGGTAAAATAAAATATATTACGGAATAATAAAAAAAAATAAAAAAAATTAAACTTGCAAAAAGCAGGAAAAAAAATAACTCGTTACAGTCTGGCCAGGGCCCTTCGATATTTTAGTTTAGGAACAAACCCCTTTGATATTTATTCCCGATTTCCAATCCCGTCCCGATTGAAATATTGAGGAGTGCCAGGCGTCTGGCCAGGGCCCTTTGATATTTTAATTCAAGGACCGGATCCTGTAGCATTCCCGTATAAAGCTTCTTCGATATTTTAGTTTGAGTACAAACCCCTTTGATATTTATTCCCGATTTTCAATCCCGTCCCGATTGAAATATTGAGGAGTGCCAGGCGTCTGGCCAGGGCTCTTTGATCTTTTAATTCGTAAAGCCGTTCTAATTGAAATCTTGAGGGGTGCCAGGCGTCTGGCCAGGGCCCTTTGATATTTTAATTCAAGGACCGGATCCTGTAGTATTCCCGAATAAAGCTTCTTTGACATTTTTATAATCTCCGAACCAGAAAACCTTTCGTATTCTTTTTACCTATCCCACCAAATGTAAAGTTTTAGTATTACTAGTTATTCTACCTACCGGGTGCATCAAAAGTGATGGCACATCTAATAACATATTATCCGGTGTATTTATTTAATTATCAACCTGTTTAGCGAAAAGCCCCCTAACATTTAAGTTTGATTTCACCGTTTATTTTCTGTATAAAACCATTATTAAGCTTATAAACCTCTCTTGCTTATGTCCTGCCCGTTTCGTCTCTAACTTGCGCATGTTAATTGTACCTCTAGTTTGCTTATATATTTGTGCTTTTGGATACCAGAGTATTGACGCTTTTCTTGTATAATAGTGTTTTTTTTATTATTAATATTATAACGGCTTCAGACAGCCACAACCATTGTACATACTATTGAGGGTGGGTGTAATAAAAACTTAACTGAACCTGTGTGTTTTTCTGACGTACTGTAGAGTGTAGAGTTTCCCTATAAGTAGAGTAGGCGCATAGCTGCACGAATTTAGCTTTCCCGCATCGTGGGCCAGGAGGGTAAACTTTTGTTTCAGGAACAACAAAGACCACTACCCCGGCCGGATTGGGATATAACTAGACCCCTGGAAATTACCGTACCTCCATCTGAGGCTACCTGGAACTCTTGACGATTGAAGTCAAGGGGCCGTGGAGTTAACCATGTTAAAAATCTGGCGCCCGAGAAAGTGTAAGGTGTCGAGGGTGTCAAAAGTGGCGTGCCCTGTTGGTAAAATCCAAAGGGTAGGTAAAACGCGTCACAGTAAGTGTATGTGTATGTGTATGTGTATGTGTATGTGTATGTGTATGTGTATGTGTATGTGTATGTGTATGTGTATGTGTATGTGTATGTGTATGTGTATGTGTATGTGTATGTGTATGTGTATGTGTATGTGTATGTGTATGTGTATGTGTATGTGTATGTGTATGTGTATGTGTATGTGTATGTGTATGTGTATGTGTATGTGTATGTGTATGTGTATGTGTATGTGTATGTGTATGTGTATGTGTATGTGTATGTGTATGTGTATGTGTATGTGTATGTGTATGTGTATGTGTATGTGTATGTGTATGTGTATGTGTATGTGTATGTGTATGTGTATGTGTATGTGTATGTGTATGTGTATGTGTATGTGTATGTGTATGTGTATGTGTATGTGTATGTGTATGTGTATGTGTATGTGTATGTGTATGTGTATGTGTATGTGTATGTGTATGTGTATGTGTATGTGTATGTGTATGTGTATGTGTATGTGTATGTGTATGTGTATGTGTATGTGTATGTTTATATTTATGTGTATGTGTATGTGTATGTGTATGTGTATGTGTATGTGTATGTGTATGTGTATGTGTATGTGTATGTGTATGTGTATGTGTATGTGTATGTGTATGTGTAAGTGTATGTGTATGTGTATGTGTATGTGTATGTGTATGTGTATGTGTATGTGTATGTGTATGTGTATGTGTATGTGTATGTGTATGTGTATGTGTATGTGTATGTGTATGTGTATGTGTATGTGTATGTGTATGTGTATGTGTATGTGTATGTGTATGTGTATGTGTATGTGTATGTGTATGTGTATGTGTATGTGTATGTGTATGTGTATGTGTATGTGTATGTGTATGTGTATGTGTATGTGTATGTGTATGTGTATGTGTATGTGTATGTGTATGTGTATGTGTATGTGCATGTGTATGTGTATGTGTATGTGTATGTGTATGTGTATGTGTGCGTGTGCGTGTATATTAGTGGCAACTGGTGCGTGCATAGACAGTATTAGTGGCGTACGTGTCTTTTGTGGCATACGTGCACACGTATGCCACAATTTTCAATGCAATTTTCGTATTCTACAGCTCAAGCTGATTCGATCGGTACCTACTTTGTAATTTTTGTGTAAACGTCACCACAAGTGACGATTGAGTTTGTTCGGACTCTGCCATATTTATGGATACTGCAAGGTTGCTGCGTTGAGCGCCCTCTAGTGAGGTGTTAATTTCATGGTTTGCTCATATTAGTGGCAACTATGGATGTTCGATGTGCTCATTGATTACATATTACTTATATTTGGGAATATTAAGAAGCCAATTCCAAATAACTCGATTGCGCACACTTGTAAGTTTAGTAGGTATGCTAATATTAGAGGCAACTATGATGTAACACCGTACGATTAAATTTTTTCATACAATATTTACTATCTCTCTAGATACCGTCCACTTAGATCTTTTCGTGACTACGTCATCGCAGCGTATTGCGCTGTTGAAATAACTCTACAACACAATAACAAAATAAGGATATAGAACTGTTCAATAAAAAATATATTCTATCATAAAAATTGTCGGAATTAGTTTTCTTTGATTCGTTAAACATATATTTCCATTCTTTCATATTTATTATTATATTTATACAATTTGCGAAACCGGTAGAGTAATATGAATATTTTTAAAAAGCTGTGAAATTTACTTTATTCATTTGGAATATGCAACAATTTCACCGAATTAGGGCAGAAACTATAAATATGATGATAATTTTGCATTAAAATCTTGTAGTGATGGGAGAGGTCTATATCAACTACCTACTAGTATTTTTTATGAGGCTAAAACCATGAAAAATGTGCTGATTAGGTGTCTGTGATTTCAAATCGGATTTGGAATTTTGACAATTCCAATGTGGCTTTAGGTACTTAATGCAACTGTTACCAAGAATGAAATTTTCTCACTGATCTAAATATATGAAAGTGAAAGGTCACTCATTCACTCATGATTAAACACCAAATCTCGAAAACTTCTTGTCCTGTTAAGCTGAAATTTGTAGGGGACATCAGCTAAGAAAATAATTTGCTACAGATCCAAATTAAGGCGTGTTACGTTAAGGCTCCGTGTTAGGAAACACTCTGTATATTCTTAACCGATTCTAAAATGTGTAGCTTCCTGCAATTTTTGTTGAAGAATATGAGAATAAAACTTCACGATGCCCTAGTACCATGCCACTGACTTATTAGAATTTGACAAATTGATACTTTTGATGTCTGTTGAAGATATTATAACCTACAAAAAATATTAAATTTGTATTTCCATCCTCCGGGAAGATATGCAATAAAAGTTGTTTTTCATCTGCACCCTTTATCAGCCTGTATCTCACAAACTAACAAGAGAAAAATTGTATGAAGGTATTCTGAATGTTTCCTAATGATCTACCATTCCTCTAATTTACGGTACCCACTTATTTACGGGGCACATGAGCCGGCTTTACACCAAGATGATAAATATCACTTCTCCTTTTCTAATAAGTGTACACTTTTTATTAACATTAGGTACTGTTATGCATTTTATTCATTTAATACGGAGGTAGATAAAATGTTGTATGGCTCGCGTCTTAAAATAAAACTAGTATGCAAAAGCACTGTACTTTTATTAAAAATAATTGTTGTACAAACGACATTTCTGACGCTTAAAATATTATTTTTAATTGTTTTAATGGGAGAAAGTGGCCTGGTTTTTTAAACGTAAGCGTGGTAACATTTTCAAACACAAACGTCGTATTACCTTCCACCATGTCACTGGTTTAGATTAGTAAAATTGTTGTTATATGGCATTAAAGTTCTCTAAGCAGTTTCATCGAAAAATAGTACAATTTTTATAACAATGATGGAAATACTCTTCATAATAAGCATCCCGCATATTCAAATTTTATATTTATATTGTTATTAAGAATGGTATGATTTAAATTAAAATAATTTCCCCAATGAACTTTTACAAACAACAAAAGGTAGGTAACTCATTGTGTTGTTGATAGAAATAAAAATAATATTTAAGAACAGCCGCTATTTTAAAGATGATGTTTTCTACATGTAAAAAATATAGGAGAAAAATAAAAATACCCCAAGTACGCCCTGTATATTAAAATTAGTACGATGGTAAAGAATTTATTTTTTGTGTCCTCTTTTCTCTTTGCAGTTACACAATTATTTATTTCGATAATAAGGCATTTATGGCAACCTATTTCGTTATTATTCGTGTGTCAACATTCCGCCTTCCCAATTACAGTATATTTGTGGAAGCTATTCTGGCGGGATAATAAATCAAAAACTTTTGTTATCATGTATTACATTTAAACCTTTTAGTAGTTACAAGCAATACTAGTAGAGAGAACGTTTTTAGTGCATCAAATAAGGTAAACATTTTATAATTTTTACAAATCAAGAAAAATTTGCGGTATTTGACAAATCACTTTCGATTTGAAATATCCAAACAAATGAAAAAGTTTAATATTTTGATTAAAAGGGAAATACGTTTACAAACATAATTAAAATATAGCATGGAAGACTATGGCGTGGATTGGGAAAGTAAGAAGCGTTATACCTATTGCGACTATGAATCGCGCTCTGAGTGTTAAAAATATCAGTATAGTGCACTTCGCCCGTAAAAGTGCTTAGTTTTCGTGGGAAGTCAGACATATAAAGCAAAAGGGTATTAAGTTTATTAATTTTACTAATTTGTTAAAAAATTGATGGGGTGGGGAGGGATTAAGAGTGAAATGAGCCAAATTTTTATTTTTATACCATTATATTCTCAAAACGATTTCCTACATTTCTGTTCAAGTCACTTCCTGATCATGAACTTATTCATTTAAATAAAAAATATTTGAATTCCTTATTTGTATGCTTTCAAATAGGGTCCTGTTAATTTTCAACGATTTTCTCGAAAACAAGAAAATGTTATTAAATTACTTTTTAAATACCACGTCATATCTTGAAAAAGGTGGATTTATTGAAAAAATACTTCAAATATTAGTTGAAGCCCCAAGATTCAGAATTATAACAAGACATTGTTCATTTATTTGGATTACAATTAAGGAAGTTTTTGAGGAAAGTGTGAGGCGTGTCGGCGTGTCGAGATTTCGCACCTAAAAATTGGTAAAGTTAGATTTGTACGAATAGAACGGCTCCATGTAGAAATCAAACACTATGTTTTGTGAAAGTGGGGGTGGGGTGTCTTGGAATGAATTTTATTAGTTTTCAGGTTCAGTTAATTTTCAGTGTATTTCTATAATAGACGTATAGGGAGGTGTTGTCAAATTTCTACAAGTTATTTCAACAGTATTTCTTTTTATTTTCATGCTAATTTTTAATAAGTCAAAAACTAAGGTAATTGTTGGATGGCGTGACTCCGTGAGGCGTGTGGGTGGAGTAGGGTGGGAAACTCGTGGAAATAGTTCTTCCAACAAAAAGCTAAAAAGTTTTAAATTGTTTATGTAAACAATATGTGTGGCAGAACCTGTCAACCGCGCTTCTAAAGTGCCGCGTCGCGATTAGGCGCTATATAAAATGTAATAACGCAGCTAACACATTTAAACTTTTTTTTAAATAATATTTTACTGATTGTGAAAATATTAATTAGGTATTATACTAAATTTCAATTGAAATTGCAAGAAAATTTAATACAGAAATCAAATCTAATACAAAAATAAATGTTGCACCACCAGAAATAAAAACAGCTACACAAATATAATGGTGAGCATTTATTGACGTACCTATTTAACGTCACAAATATAGTGTTACATTTTTTGTTTGATGTATAAATATTTAATGAGGCGTTAATGTCACCCGCCTGTGGCTCGCGCCATAAACGCACCATCGTGAATAATAACCATCATTATATGATTATTGAATAATATACTTATTTATATCTACTTGGTCTTAAGGTATTATATTTTCTATTACAGAATAAAATGCTGACACGAAGTAAGAAACTAGTGGCTTTAGCCAGAAGTAGTTCACCTATAAACTCATTTTTATTAAATACAGAATGTCCATTAAATAATGACCATCATCTTACAAGAGTTGAACATTTTTCTGAAGAATTAAATCTTCACGACTATCAACTAACAGTGCTTGGTACCAGTAGTTCTGAATTTGATCCTGTTTTAGAATCAACAAATAATAATACTTGTACCCTTTTAGACATTACTAATAGCTCAACATTAGGAAACACGACATTTTTAAATAATTGTCCAAGTAACATTTCAACATTTAGTCCTTTGTATGATTCAACAAAAAACAATATTTCTTCGGAAGATATCTTAACTTTGGACCCATCCGATCCTTTCGCGGATTCTGGAAGCGAATATGTGGTTTCTTCAAATTATCAATCTTCGTCATTATCAGAAGATAATTCTGAAGATAGCAGTACTACAATGATATCAACTGAAAACTGTAACAAATTTCAGAGAACCAATAAAAATAAGGAGAACCGAATGAATACAGAAAACGACACACAGACACAAGAAAATAAAAGGTACTATAAAAAAGAAGGAAATTAATGGAATAGACACTATGGAACTGAGAAATGCAGATTTGGTAGACGAAAAGGAAAGAATCGCGTTAAAAAACAATGGAATCAAAAATGCTGGAGCGAACAATATAAAAAGGAAAGGCGCACTTACAGAAAAAATATATTCAACAACAATAGATATAGAAAGTCGAACTACAGAAAATATGATAATCGAAACAAGGGATGATATTATCACAGGGGTTGAGATAAAATGTAATAAACGAAGTTTTAAAGATAAACGTGTTCGAGACAAGAGATATTCATGTATATTATGTCAAAACACTGTCATTAATTTAGCACGTCATTTAACAACTGTTCATAGTACGGAAACAACGGTAGCAAAAATCCTTGCTCATCCAAAAAACTCTAAAAAGCGAAGGGAAGAGTTTGCAAAAGTCACTAGAGAAGGAAACTTTTATCACAACTGTGAAGTTTTACAACAAAAAAGCGGCGAGTTAATTTTATTGCGGCGACCAACCGCACAGGAAAAATTGAAGCATTCATACCTTGATTACGGACCTTGTCCCGATTGTCTTGGGTTTCTACTAAAGAAAAATATGAACCATCATTTAAAATATAACTGTTGTCTTAAGGCCAGTGAACGACAGAATAAGCGAAATCCTATGGCAGAAAGCAATGCTTTACTATCAGGGCTAATTGATACACAATATTCATTAGATTTCACCCAAAGTATACTGTTAAAAATGAGGAATGATGAAGTCACGTTTACATGTCGACATGACGAGCTAATTTTAACTTATGGTGCGATGATGTTCGAAAAATTTCATACCACACAATGTGAACTAATCAGACAACATATGCGTCAACTAGGTAGATTTTTGATAGAAATCAGAAAAATATGCTCAATAAAAAAGCTGAGTGAATGCTTGGAACCGAGTAATTTTAATTTTGTCATACTAGCTACACAATCTCTATGTCGTAAAACTCCAGTAGATACTAAAAGACCACAATTCGGCTTACCATCGTTGGCTTTAAAGATAGGCCATGCATTACGCAAATGCGCAAATTTTGAAAGGGGAAATGCACTACGAAGTGGAAACATTCTCTGTAATCGAAAAATAGAGTCGTTTATTTCCCTAATGGATATTTATTGGACAATAAGAATATCATCGAATGCTCTGAACACGCTTCATACTAAAAAAATGAATTGTCCTCAGCTACTACCCTTAACCACCGATATCATTAAACTCAATCACTACTTAGAAAATGAGATATTAAAATACACTAACGACATTGAAAAAACCAACCAGCCAACGCAAACATGTTGGTTAAGATATGCCTCACTTATATTAAGTCGTGTAATTATTTTCAATAAGAGACGATCTGGCGAAGCTGCCAAAATGACAATAGAGCAGTATGAAATGAGGCCTCTGTGGCAAGATCAATGTACCCAAGAACTGAAAGATTCTTTATCAAATATCGAAAAACAACTCGCTGAAACTATGACTGTGATACAAATTCCTGGAAAAAGAAATAGACATGTTCCAGTTCTTTTAACACCTGATACGAAACATGGTATCGAGATATTAATTCGTACGAGGTCTTTAGCTGGTATTAGCAGTGAAAATAAATACATATTTGCCAGACCAGGAGCAAATCTTGAATATATAAGGGGGCATGACGCTCTGAAAAAATTGACACAAGAAATAGATTTAGAATCTCCCGAAAACATCAGCGGAACTAAGTTGCGTAAATATATAGCTACAGTAACGCAGATCATGAATTTGTCCGAAAATGAAACCGATTGGCTTGCGAGACATCTTGGTCACGACATAAGAGTTCATCGTCATTTCTATAGATTACATGAAGGTGCTGTAGAGCTTACGAAAATAAGTAGACTTCTAATGGCAGTAGATAATGGAGATATCAACAAATTTGCGGGAAAGAAATTATGTGAAATAAACTTGGCAGGTAATTGATTTTATCATTTTTTAAAAACTATTTTCCGTGTATTGCTCTTTGTTAAACAACTAAAAGATTTCTATTAGGAATAATATTGTAAATTCACAATGATACAGTTCTTATTCATTATAATCTCAAACTCGATTAAACAGTTGATATGATTAAAGTAGATCACATAATATTGTGAGAATTTTTGTATAAATATTTAGATAAAACAATTTGTAGATCTTCCTGAGTTGGATATAAATGAAGGCGATGAGTGTGACGAATTTGAAGGGAACTATGAACAAACGCAAGCTTTGAAAACAACCAAAGGAATTCCCGGAAAACCCGAAGAACTGCCAGAAAAACCAAAAAATACAGATAGAAGAAATCGAAAACTGTTTAAAAGAACTCCCTGGCAGGATGAAGAAATCAAAGTAGTTTTAAAACATTTTAAATTAAATATAAAAAGGAATTCGATTCCTGGCAAACACGATTGTGAGGAATGCATTTTAAGTAATCCAGTTTTGAAACATAGGAAATGGACTGACATTAAATTTTATATCAAAAATTATTTAAGTAAAATTCGGAAAATGACTAATATAAGTGATAAAAATTAATAGTTTGTAAGTATATCGAAAGCAAACCATCCGAAAAATGCTGATTAAATTAAATTAAACTTAAGGATGAGCAATGTCAAATTTTATAATTGAGGTATCCCAGAAGCAGAATCTAGCATTTTACAAAAAATATTAACTATTTAAAGTTTATTTAACAAATAAAGCTCTACACATCTTTATACTAGAAATACATTGTATAAACTTCCATAGCGTAAGAGAAATTTTACAGCATTTGCTTTAAAAAAAATTTTTAGGTACTAAATTATTACTTACATAGTTTGTTTCTAAGGTGCTCTAGTTATATCAATATTTAATATTGCTTTTCGTACAAGCTGTCAAGGTTTATTTTGATTCAATTACAATTTTTGCTGATGGCAATTTCGTTAACGTTTTGATGAAATAATTTTTTATTTATTGAAACTACCAATATAAGTTAAGTTTACCAGATTTTACCTCGAAGGCAAACTCTGTGAAGGGAAAAATTTAGCCTTTTACAAAAAAGAGAAACTTTTTTAATACTCAATTTTTACAGGTACAGGTACTAGGTACAGAGTTTGCTAGTAAAGGAATATTATTTTATATTTTTTTGCTGTTCTTTCCAACTATTTTTACTGTTCTTTCCAACTGGTTGGGGTTACTCTTATTTAATCACAAACTCTGGCAATTCCGTTTAGGTTCTCTAAAATTTATATTTGATTTATTGAAACGACGAATGTAAGTCAAGTTCAGTAGTTTGTACTTCGGAGGTACACTATGTGATGTCAAAATGTAGCCTTTTCAACAAAAAAATATTTAAAATTCATTTAACAAATGTTGTACAGCATTTCAGACTCTAGAGGTAAATTTTATATATTATCATAGCTCATAGCCTAAAACTTACTGTTTGTAAATACTTAATTTTCAGTCACATAGTTGTTTTCTTTTGAAGTATCTCAGTTCATTACTTTTATTTCCAACTGGCCAGGTTCATTTGAATTTAATCATACTTTGCTACTGTGGTTTCTTAGTTCTTTCAAATGGGCTAATATTCATTTAATTTAATCATAATTTTTGGTAATGCCGTTTAGGTTTATCAAAATTAATTTTTGGTTTATGTATTTATTTAATCAAGGTGAAATGAAACATTTTTTTTTATTATATCTTAGATGTATGTGTACGTTTTGAGTATATTAATTTATAATTATACACGCTAATTTTATTGTTCCAATTAAATGATTTGAAACAAATTTGCTTTACTCAATTTATAGTAATTTTCATATTGTGGCCTTATATAAAAAATAGTTCAGTGCTTTATTTTGAAGTCTGTTACATATCTTTCTCGAATGGACAATATGTGTGTTTTTGTTTTGATCAAAATTTAGATGTGCAGAACTACGATTTTCTGGAAAATTACTCCATTTTCCACGCTTTTTCAAGGAAATTGGCCATTGAGACTGGATCTGTTTTTAAAAACGTAAACATTTTCATCGATTTTGTTCCTCCGGAAAAAGACAACATTTTCAGTTTTAATCAAACTTCAAGACGAATCTATACGCCATGTACAAAGGTAGATACAATTTGATACGACAGTTAAAAAATATACTGACAATTCTTACGTTCTTGGATAATTTAATTATAAAAAAAAAGAAGTTGGAAATGTCCACCAAAACACGACATCAATGTTATTCATTACTATAGTGGACAAATCAAATTCCGTGACAAAAGATCTCAACTTGAATTGTCAAACGTCTGTAGTTCAAAGACGACAACATTTTTTTTAATAAGTTCTTTTATTTATTTTTATCATTGAGAAAACAACATTTTATTGGGTTGTGGATTAAGTTCGCTCCCGATTGGGTTAACCATGTTTTATTGTTTTAAATAAAAATAAATAAACAGATTTCTAGGTTAGGTGCCATAACTGTGTATTTCATTATTTATTTAATTTCTAACTATCCAATTGCAAAAAGTGTATGTGGAAAATTCGATTTTTGTATACCATCCATAGTCGATAAAAACTATATTCCCATATAGCACATGTACATCCACTGGATGTCCAACGGACATACAAGATGAAGATTATGGACGTCCAATGAACGTCCAGTCTCGTACATAGAAACGTCCAATAAACGTCCGAACCTCACTGGATTTAACATCCTATGGACGTCCATTGAGGACTTCCGATGGACGTCCACTCCAGACTTCCGATGAACGTCCATAAAGGACTTCTGACGGACGTCCATTGAGAGCCTCCGATGTCCATCGGACGTACAAGTTGCAAGTTATGAACATATCTAGTCATATGTACATTGAAACATTCAAACCTCATAACTGTTGGACATACAAGATATTCAGTGGATGAACATTTAGAATGTTCAGCGGACTTACATTTAGGATATGTTCAAAGCACATATACATTAAAAAGCTGTTAATAAATGTCCATTTAAGACTTCGAGTGGATGTCCATATGAGACGTCCTCTGGATATCCTTTATATAATGAAAAGCTTAATATAAATAAAATACTATATTGACTATATATTAATATTTAATAAAAAACTTAATAAACAAAATAACAAAATCCTACACAAATTCAGTAAAACATAAAATACTATATTGACTATACTGCTTTTAACAAAAATATGGTAAGTAATGTATTTGTTTTTCTAGTAATGACATGTGTTTACAAAATGAAAATAATCAAGGTTTTTTTGTTCTTGTTGATGTTCATCAAAGAAAAGGATCCATAGTGTGCAATATTTTAAAATCTGGTACATACCAATATCACTTTTTGTGGAACTTGTCCCAGATCTACTCATTTCTGTTACTGAATCATTTAAAACTGATTCTGACAAGTCACTCGAGGATGGGAATACATCTACTTTTGACTGAGAACCATGACGTGAATCTAAACAACCAAAAAATGAAATTACCTACTATCTCCCACACTATATAAAAGATAGTTACTAAATAAATACTCTTACACTTACATTTGTTACATGATTCTGTCTGATCTCCTAAATATGGTATACCTATATCCACTGTTGACTGAGACCCACTATACTTGGACCTAAAAATTACCATCTTTTAGATAAACATAAATTACAATAAGACAATATTATATGCAAAACAATCATTCTTATGCGTACATTGTTTGGAAATCCGTTTAAAATTTATTTTTGGTGGACGTTCGTGTTGACCATTTTTGAGTGTCGTCAGAATCATCAGAATCACACAAAATCTGTTAGGGCGAACCCTTTTTCTAACGATATTTTCATCCCCAGAAGTGTTCAAATTGGATATTTCCTCTGCTTTTCTTTCTTTTTGTTGAGCTTTTTGAAGGTTATCTAAAATTAGAACGTGGAAACATTGGACTAATACTATTATAAAATAAAATTTCAAAAATACAAAATCCTACAGCCCAGTTTATAGTAAAATACTACAAGTTTCTTGAACTATCATTTTGAAGTGTACGTATTATATATTTAACTTACCCGTTTTATACAAACACCTTTTGACGGGATATAATGCCCACGTTGAATTAACCTCTTCGTTTCTAGCTAACTCGCAGTTAAATTGCAGCTTAGATGCATATGGAGGCCAATACACTTGAGACCGCGGGAGTAAACCATTTATCTAGCACTGTACTTACACTACCATCGCTTAACTCCACTATTACATATGGAAACACGAGTAATGCCAATATATAAATGTGCCACACAATTAGCCATTACCACCAACTTGTTCATCACGGAAAGCTGAGACTATATGTGACAAGTCCTTGACAAATTTGCATGCGCACTTCAAGTTTGGGCTTTGGTAAGGTTTTTTTTTTTTTTTTTATTCGGTTATTTAACGTCGGTCTATTTCTGCAACTTAGGCTAATCACCGACGCCGGGAGCACTCTACCCCTAACCGGAAATTTTGCCGAATCCACTAGTGTTCCAACCAGTGGTAGGGATCTTTATCGAGCCCAACATCCATGGACTCGGGACCTCGGTTTTACGTCTCATCCGAAAGACGGCATATCTCCATTATACCTCGTGCTCATTGGTATAATGCCTGCGAGCTGTGATATGCTTCTGACCCTAGTAATCTACGGTGCTTCGCTGCAGGCTGTACGGGCTCTACGACGGTGTTTCCCCAGCGGTCACCCATCCAAGTACTAACCGTGCTCGACCTTGCTTGGTTGTCATTATCGCTTCAGAAGCGTTCCACTACAAAGCTGGGCCGACGCCCTTTGGTAAGGTTGAAAATCCCTTGCTTAAACTTGATGTACGCATGCGTTTTATTTCTAAACTTCCATTGTTGTAATTGTTTATTCTACCAACTTTTTATGTTTTATAAAACAAACATTTCCAGCTTCCAGCCTGATATCCAGTTTCAGTATATCCACGTTTACAAACTTTTATTGACTGGAATGAGATAAACTTCTGTACAAAACGATAATTATTGACATTATTCGACGTCTTTCATACGTCACTTTACGGACGTTCTAGTTTGGTCCAATATTGTACATTCACTGGACAAACAAAGAAGTACAATTATGAATTGTCTTGATTAATACAATATTGTTCGTCCATCGGATGTACATATACGTACAAATTGTGTACGTACAATTTAGATCCAGTTCTGTACATCCTATGGACGATCCCAAATGTACACATATGGACGTTCTAGTTTGGTCCAATATTGTACATCCACTGGACTATCATAGACGTACAATTATGAATGGTCTTGGTTGATACAGTATTGTTCATCCATTGGACGTACATAAACGTACAGATTGTGCACGTACAATTTAGATTCAGTTCTGTACATCCTATGGACGATCCCAAATGTACACTTATGGACGTTCTAGTTTGGTCCAATATTGTACATTCACTGGACAAACAAAGATGTACAATTATGAATTGTCTTGATTAATACAATATTGTTCGTCCATCGGATGTACATATACGTACAAATTGTGTACGTACAATTTAGATCCAGGTCTGTACATCCTATGGACGATCCCAAATGTACACTTATGGACGTTCTAGTTTGGTCCAATATTGTACATCTACTGGACTATCATAGACGTACAATTATGAATGGTCTTGGTTGATACAGTATTGTTCGTCCATTGGATGTACATAAACGTACAGATTGTGCACATACAATTTAGATTCAGTTCTGTACATAGTATGGACATACATAAACACACAAATATGGATGTTTAAGAAAATGTCCAGTTTTATAAGTTCATTGGATATCCATAAGACGTACAATTCTGAACGTACAGGAAATATCCAGAAATACACGTCCACTGAACGTCCATATAATGTCCATGGACATTTGGACATGATTTGGACCTAAAATGGATATCCATTGGATGTTGTGTGCTATATGGGTTCTTTTAGGTGTAACCTTTCTCGAGATACAAAAAACCACCTTTTCAATCCTTTATTATTTGGAGTGGAAATGTAAAATGAAAATTTAAAAATGTAGTTTTGCTCACTATCCCAAATAACTACTGTGCCAAATTTCAGATTCCCAGATAAAGCGGTAATTCAGTACAGTGTGCAGATATTTGGTTCGCCCTAGGAATATGGAACACTCTGTAAATACGAAGAAGATGCCTATGGTTTCTGCAAATAACTTTATTTGATATTGTTCGTAATAACGGATATATCGACGAACTAATGCCGCACCCATGTAAACAGTTTCATTATTATAATCTTAGTGGAGCACGGGAGTTACGATGATTGCTTTACTATAATTTTGGCACACAAGTGTATATCTTTCCTTTATCATAATATTAGTGGATTACAGGTGTTAAGTAGATTGGTTTACTATAATTTTGGCACACAAGTGTATATCGTTCCTTTATCATAATATTAGTGGATTACAGGTGTTAAGTAGATTGGTTTACTATAATTTTGGCATACAAGTGTATACCGCTTGTTCATGTATAATTGTGGATCCCGGTGCCACTAATTATTTTATGTGATATTTGGGGTAAATTGGAGGGTTAAGAAGTGTAAATTATATTCTTTTGTTCATCTTTTTTTTCTCTATGGAATCCAAACAATTTCAACTGTTAAGCCACAAATACGTTTCATGCACGGGCGCCACAAATATTGCCATACGTGTATGTGTGTATGTGTATGTGTATGTGTATGTGTATGTGTATGTGTATGTGTATGTGTATGTGTATGTGTATGTGTATGTGTATGTGTATGTGTATGTGTATGTGTATGTGTATGTGTATGTGTATGTGTATGTGTATGTGTATGTGTATGTGTATGTGTATGTGTATGTGTATGTGTATGTGTATGTGTATGTGTATGTGTATGTGTATGTGTATGTGTATGTGTATGTGTATGTGTATGTGTATGTGTATGTGTATGTGTATGTGTATGTGTATGTGTATGTGTATGTGTATGTGTAAGTGTAAGTGTAAGTGAAAGTGAAAGTGTAAGTGTAAGTAAGTGTATTGTAACGAAGTTAATTTTCCGACAATAGTTATTTCAAGTTTCCGAATATATTTTCATTTAATATTGTATATCATCCGCGATATCCTCTGACTTCTGTGTAGAAATATTTTGTTAGGAAATTCCGATTTTTAATTTAAAATTTCAAATTCCAACCGCGATATGATTGTAAACAGTCATGGTTCCCCACTGTCGCGAAACAGGTAGCGCGCAGGTCGAACTAACCAAGAGAGGTGGAAAGCAGTCTGAATCGAGGAAGGCTGGAGCGGCGAGTCGACAAGTAGTTCACTGCTGGCTGGCGAAGATACGAGTCGCTAGCATTGAACGCTCCGTCCGCCGATTTACTTTTGTTGTTTAATATTTCTCTGTTTTTTTTTGTATTTTGATTTTTTTTGTTTTAGTAATTTACTTTTAATAGATAAAAGTTGAAACCGTTGCTGTGAAGGTAAGAATTGATCGGAAACTATATATATTTAAAATAGGTGGTCTTTTAAATCACTAATAAATAAAGTTTATTCCATTGTTTTAGAATTATATTTTACGGTAAGAGTGAGTATTTCCGTTTCTTAGCAAATATTTCCGAATTCAAGTATAATTTCCTCTTGAAAATCCTTTAATATTTATTCCCGATTTCCATTTCCCGTCCCGATTGAAATATTGAGGAGTGCCAGGCGTCTTAGTCAGGGCTCTTTGATAGTTTAATTCGTAAAACCTCTCTAGATTAAAATCTTGAGGAGTGCCAGGCGTCTAAGCCAGGGCTCTTTGATATTCTAATCCGGGGACTACCCTTTTTTTTATATATTCCTTCCCGATTCCGATTTCCCGTCCCGATTGAAATATTGAGGAGTGCCAGGCGTCTGGCCAGGGCTCCTTGATCTTTCAATTCATAAAGCTGCTCTAAATTAAAATCTTAAGGGGTGCCAGGCCCCTTCGATATTTTAGTTTAAGAACAAACCCCTTTGATATTTATTTCCGATTTCCAATCCCGTCCCGATTGAAATATTGAGGAGTGCCAGGCGTCTGGCCAGGGCTCTTTGATCTTTTAATTCGTAAAGCCGTTCTAATTGAAATCTTGAGGGGTGCCAGGCGTCTGGCTAGTTTGTTTTGATTTTTTTTATATATAGTAAATTTCGATTTCTATTTTTAAGTTAAAGTATTTGCTGCGAAGGTAAGATTTTATGGAAATAATAATTTTAAATAAAAGCTGGTCTTTTCAATAATTGTTAAGCGAAAAGTTCATTCAATATAATTAATATTTCATTTTTACAAAACAAACATTATACTAATTTAGTAGTGTCATTGTATGTCAATAATATAACGAGAGCTCGTACAGTCAAGTCTTAATAATATTCCTTCCGTACTCGTTCCCGTTTCGGTTGAAATACTGAAGTTTTCCAGGCGTCCTGCCAGGGCTCGTTGGTATTTCAATTCGAGAACGTAAATCCCGCTGAATCAAAATATTAAGGTTTTCCAGGCGTCCTGCCAGGGCTCATTGATATTTTTATTCACGGATCAAACCCTTCCGTACTCATTCCCGTTTCCAAACCCCGTTTCGGTTGAAATATTGAAGTTTTCCAGGCGTCCTGCCAGGGCTCGTTGATATTTCAATTCGAGAACGTAAAGCCCGGTGAATCAAAATATTAAGGTTTTCCAGGCGTCCTGCCAGGGGTCAATGATATTTTTATTCACGGATCAAACCTTTCCGTACTCATTCCCGTTTCCAAACCCCGTTTCGGTTGAAATATTGAAGTTTTCGAGGCGTCCTGCCAGGGCTCGTTGGTATTTCAATTCGAGAACTTAAAGCCCGCTGAATCAAAACATTAAGGTTTTCCAGGCGTCCTGCCAGGGCTCATTGATATTTTCATTCACGGATCGAACCCTTCCGTACTTCCTTTTCCGATCCCGTGAGACATTTTAATCAAATTTTCACGTTCAGTTTACATACCGGGTGCATCGCAAGTGGTTGTATACCTTGCTAGCATCAACCTGGAATCCGTTTTCTTGCTTTCAATTACTAACCTGCTTATTGAAAATACTTTTTTTTTTCTTGGAAAAAAGGTCAGTTTGCTTTTACCGCTTTTCTGTTGTATATAAAAACATTGCTTATGTTTATAAACCTCTCTCGCTTATGTCCTGCCCGCTTCGTCTCTAATAAACGCATGGTATTGGTATAATTAGTTAATAGTAGGGTATTGTTGCCTGCTACGCAGGATAGTTTTTTGTTGTTTTTCTTTTTCTGTAACGATTTGGTCAGCTACCGACCCTGTAATTATTTGTGAAGGTAATAGATTGTAATTTAACCGAACCTTTGTGTTTTACTGACCTACTACAGATTTCATAACTCCTATGGTAGAATAGTTGTTTTTTTAGCACGAATTTAGCTTTGATGTAGTGTGGGCCCGGAGACTAACTTTTATTTTAGGACCAGCGCGGACCTTTTTCTGGAAATAAGCCTGCCGAAGCAGATATAACTAGACCCCTGGAACTGACCGTACCTCCATCTGAGGTTACCTGGAACTCTTGACGCTTGAAGTCAAGGGGGCCGTGGAGTTAACCACGCTAAAAATCTGGCGCCCGAGATAAAACTTGAATCCGCGGTTTTGGGGTGTCAATTGTGACGTGTCCAGGTAATTAGTTTCGACGTAAAGTACGAGGTGGACGAAAAACGCGTTACAAATTTGGCGCCCGAGCAGGGACTCTGATTGTTAAAACAGGAACCGTTTATTTCGTTCTGGATTTTTTTTTACCGTATTGTTGATTAGAGGAGGGACTGTTGTATTCCGTTTTCATTTTTTTTTTCGTATAGTTGATTAGAGCAGGAACCGCTTTATTCCGTTTTCGTTTTTACCGTACTGGTGCAGAGAGCTAATTTTTGATTAGAGTAGGAACTGTTTTAAACCGTTTTCAATTTTTTTTTTTAGTATCTTGTTGCTTGGACCGTTTTATTCTGTTTTGACGTTTTATTTTCTTTCGTATTGTTGATTAAACAGGGCCGTTGATTGTTTGTTAAGAAGAGCACCGACTCGATGATTGAGAGTAGCCTGTGGACATTTTGTTTGTTACCTTAAAATTGAGCTCAAGCCCGAATAAGAATAAAGTCATAAAATTTAATCAATTAAAAAAAAAGTACAAGATTGTGAAAATTTACCGCAAAATATTAATTTCCACCATTACAATTGCATAATAAAATAAAACAGTAGAAACTACCTAGCTAATGTATATACATATTGGCGTAAAGCCTAAAGTAAAAAATAAGTAAATAAACCAGAAAAACCCCCGATACCAGGTTACCCTCAATGTGGTCTTCTTCAAGAAGTTGTTGAAAAGTAGCAGCAAACTGCAGAAGACATCACCATCGATCTACCAGGTAAACTCCAAACATCCCGAAGTGTGTATCTGGCCCCACAGGTGAAGTGTGTATCTGGCCCCACAGGTGAAGTGTGTATCTGGCCCCACAGGTGAAGTGTGTATCTTGAAGGTGGTAAGTATACCCTGGCCCCACCGGTGAACCCTTAAAAATTAAAACAGGTATCAGCTAAAAACTGAGCCTATACAGGAACCAATCAAACACCTCGACAAGTTAAGCTTGCCTCGGCCTATGCCAGAAGTAACGTACAAATCAAAATCAACCCCAAATTAACTTAATCAAACCCACAAAGTAGTCATAAGGTCTACTTACAATCAACAGTGTCAGTAACAGTATACTACACTGAATTTAAATCAAATAATAAGAATGCGATAGGCATCTAAAATAAACTGTTTTTGGTCGTAACCAGGGTAAGTTTGAAGAACCACCCACGAATTATAGTATTCGTTAGACTAAAACGGGCAAAGAAAACAAAATATACACAGGGTAACAGAATAGACTGTCTTAATCAAAAATTTACAATCAACAGGTAGTATTTTACCACCAACTGTTTTAACTACAAAAACTACAAATCTATGAGACATACCTTTTCCAAAAAGGGTCCAATACTCAAAATTTTCCTTACTGGATGGCTACCAACAAATAACGAACCAACAACAGGTGGCACATCTCCAATTTCAAAACTTCAACGTTGGCGATTTCCTTTAAATAGTGATAAATACATAGTGATGCGAAAACAGTAAGTAGAGAAAATACTTACAATAGTTTTAGTGCAATATATCCCCTATAAGGGTTTGTGAAAACGACTTCCAGAACAGGACGGAATTCTTCAACAATACGAACTCCCGTAGAACCAAAATACTAGCCGTATATTCCACAACTCATTCAGAACGAGAACCTATAAATCCCAGCAGGAGATGACTACTCAGTCAAAAATAAAATTCAGATTCAAGCTCCATGCACTTTTCGAAACCAACTATCAAGTAGGAGCACACACCGGAAAGAAAGGTGACTGACACTTCCTCAACGTCAATACAGAATACTACCATAAAGAAACCTACCCGAAACATACATCCGAACTACACTGCTCACTACACCGAGCGTGTTCCGCACAGATCAAGTCATGAAGTGCTACACTTCCCTCCATGTAAGTCAATATGCATTCGCGAGTAAAACAGCCTACACTCCTGAGTAGCATCGAATAAACGCTCTAACAATTCCGTAAAACGGAGCGACAACATTTGTCTTTGGACTCATAACGTCACAGAGCAAACGCTCTATCTCTGCCGCCAACATCGGCGCGACAAACTAAGTTGTCTGTGGACTCGTAAAGTCACAGAGCAACGCCTAACATCAAGTACGACTACACTCAGCGGCATGACGAACGAACGCTTTTATCCAAGACACAGCTGTCACGGTCCAAATGTCATTGTCATCCTACAAATAAACACTTGTAAACATTGGAGATAAATGATAGTATTAAAACTTATTCAAATAAATTTGAGTAAACATAGTACCACAATACCAAACCAACGTAAACAAAGCAAGATCAAACACTCGGATTTAACATACAAAACACATGGCGATAACAGCTAATATATTATAAATAGATGTTCAGAATATATTCGATTGCCTACCTACACCGAAGATTTCTAAATAGTATGTCTTTACTCAAGCCAAAATATGGTAGATAAATGAAGAAAATATACCTTTAACTCAAAAGTAAAGTATGTCTTTATAGATCAGTAAGTTTTATCAAACCTAATTACTACTTTAAATGTTTTAGAACTCAAGTCAAGGAGTCAGTAATAATTTATAACTGAACCCTAATAAACTTTAGCGTTTATCAAGCTGAAGCGGACAAAGTATTTGGACTACTGTGGCTACACCCCAAAGGTGATATAATCAAAGCCGGAAACAAAATCAGTAGTCCCACGGTAACTAAAAACTAAAGTAAAATCCACAAGAGAAAAAACCCCTTACTACCCTTAATTATGAATTATAAGAAACAAAAAGAAATAACTAACGTGAATATATCTATACGGACATTTACCAAGTAGGCGCTAGTTTTATTATTTACCTTACCTAGCGACAAAATATAAAATTGTTGTCAAGATGTGAAGACAGGTATGGTTACAGCCTGCACCACTTCACCGGAAGGATGATGGCAGAGTAGTCCCTAAAACTCTGGGCTGACAGAAACTATATAACTACTGAAGTACTTTCGTAGTGATCAAATGATATTAGAAATATAGAGACAATATCGGTCAGGTAATTACTATATACAAATACTTAATATATACAATAGACGTAGTGACAAATTCAACCGTTACAGATTCCCCCCTTACTTCAAGAGAATTCACTCAGGTGAATTCTCACCAGCGCTAGCTGGCTTCAAGTCCTTGATATTCGAGGTACCACGGTCGTTACCCTTGTCATCCATCAGTACATATGTCCTTGGTGAAACTTTTTTTTTAACTAAGTAAGGACCTACCCAACGGGGTGCCAATTTCTTGGTGTAAAACTGCGCCGCGTCAGACAAAACAAAATTCTTACGCCAAACAAGTTGGTGAGGAAGCAACTCCTCCCGTCGCCGCCGGAGATTATACGTTCTCTCATTTTTCTGCGAAGCCTTGTCCAAGCGAGCCCTAACGTCCTTAAACAACGCGTCAAACGCTTTACTCTTCCCTGCATCGTCAACAGCAGAACTCCTATCCGAAGAACAATCCCTCAGCCTATCCTTTAAAGCAAATTCATCACCTTTCAGAACCATATTCCTACCAAAATTGAGATAATAGGGAGTCTGTTTAGTGGACTCATTAAAAGCTGTTCGTAACGCACAAGTAACTTTAGCCAGATCAACGTCCCATTTCCGATGATTATCCGAAACATACATGGCTAACATCGTCTTCAAAGTTCTGTTATACCTTTCCGTGGGATTCGCCTGAGGATGATAATGGGCGTTGAAACGTACCGACACTCCATACTCCTTCATCAAAGCCGAGAACACTCTCGAAGTAAATTGAGGACCATTGTCGCAAATCAACAAACGTGGCACGCCAAACAACAAGAATACGCCCTCCTCGATTCTTTTCCCTACTAATTGTGTGGTAGAAGACCTCAAAGGAAAAGTAAGAGTAAATTTAGTGAACAAATCAACCACAACCAAAATGAACTTATGTCCAGCCATAGAACGAGGTAATGGTCCTATCAAGTCAGTAGAAATAATCTCCCATGGTCGAGTAGCTCTGGGCTGAGGTGTCATCTGCCCCTTCGGTCCACTTTGATCAACCTTGTGCGCCGCGCTCACCACACAATTCCTAACAAAAGAAGCTACATCCGACCTAATCTTAGGCCAATAAAACCTAGCACTGATACGTTTGAAGGTTTTTAGCACACCCATGTGTCCTGCTAAAGGCGGATCGTGCAGTTGTTGCATCACTCTCCATCTATCAGCCTTCGGAACAACCTCCTTCCAATCATCGGCAGCATCGCCTAAGGATCCAGAATTTGTGCGAACGTGCTTATACAACTCACCCTCGAGAACTCGCCACTGTGAATACTTGATCGGATACTTCGATACTTTCTGAATCATTCCGACATACCAACGATCCTTAACGACTGAAACCTCACTGATCTGAATCTCCGGTATAGCCCTAGACAACGTGTCAGGTACGACGTGCTCTTTGCCCTTACGGTGTATGATCTTAAAGTCGTATTGCTGTAATCTTACGCTCCACCTCGCTAGACGACCTGCAGGATCCTTCAGATTCTGCAACCACACCAGAGAATAGTGGTCGGTGATAACCGAAAAAGGGACTCCTTCTAAGTACGGTCGTAACTTCTCCACTGCCCATAACACAGCCAGACATTCCCGTTCCGTAGTGGAATAGACTCTCTCCTGCTTACTCAATGACCGACTCAAATAACAAACAACGCGGTCTCCTTCAGGATGAGGTTGGACGAGAACAGCCCCAAGTCCATACCCACTAGCATCACAATGAACTTCAAACGGAAGATTGTAATCCGGACAGCTTAACACAGGAGCCTTTACCAAACATTCCTTAATCTTACTAAAAGAGGCTTCACACTCTGGTGTCCAGACGAACTTCCTACCCTTACGCAACAAAGCTGTGATCGGAGAAATCAAAGTAGAGAAATCAGGAATAAACCTGCGATACCACGAGAAAGTACCAATCACACCACGCACATCCTTCACACATTTCGGAGGCGGTAACATCAACATAGCCTTGACCTTATCAGGATCCACATGAAGTCCAGTACTATCTACAACATAACCCAAGTACTTCAACTGAGGTCGACAGAAAAAACACTTATCCCAGCTGACGGTCAAACTGGCTTTACCAATCCGCCTAAAAACTTCCTCCAAAACGGCAAGGTGTTCTTCAAAGGTTTGAGTAACAATAACCACATCATCGAGATAGGTAAAAACGTTGGGTTCCAAGTCGGGTCCAAGAACTTGATCGATAAGTCGTTGCCAAGTAGCTGGAGCATTATGGAGACCAAAAGGCATCCGTTTAAATTGAAATAGACCACGTCCCGGAACAGTAAAAGCGGTATAAGGCCTTGAAGACTCCGCCACCCTCACCTGCCAATAAGCGGACTTAATATCCAGGGTAGAAATATAGTGAGCATTCCGGAGCTTGTCCAATGTGTTGGAAATGTAGGGGAGAGGATAACTATCCCGTTCAGTGACAGCGTTTAATTTGCGATAATCCACGCAGAAGCGGAAAGTACCGTCCTTCTTTTTAACTAGTAAAATGGGAGAACTCCACGGACTGTTCGACCTCTCAACTACACCAAGACGAAGCATTTCCTCCAACTCCTTATCAATATGCCCTTGCATCACTGGGGAAACTGGATAATATCGTTGTTTAATGGGCGGGGAATGACAAACTATAGTATGTTCCGCAACATTCGTACAACCAAGACTAGTTCCCAATATAACCTTATTATGCTCAATCACTGCATCCAAACGAGACTTCTGTAAGTCGCTTAGCAAAAATCTACTACGAAGATGATCTACAGTTGCAATCCCAACAGGTGACTCTGAAAAATGCCATTCATTGTGTCTCAAATCTGGGACAACTCCCATGATTTTCCAAAAGTCTGCTCCCAAGATGAGCGTATGAGGGACGTCCAATACCACCAAGACAGAGATGATCTTCGATTGATCGCGGAGAGAAAATGGAACTAAACACTCACCAATAGACTCACACATCTGTCCATTCGCAACTCTGCAACTAGTTCTCTTAGTGGTGTCCACCTCTAAGCCTAAAGTCTGCAACAGTTTCCAGCCAGCACTACCCAAAATCGTTCTCGTAGCTCCCGAATCCAAAAGTCCTAATACCTCAGACCCCAAAACATTCACCTTAAGATACGGCCTCTCATCGTTCACAGCATGATCTAAAATAAAATCAAGATTAGGTTGAACTTCGGTCGAACGTCTTACAGCGCTACCTCTTCGACCAGTTAAGAGCGCCTGTTCTCGTTTCCCTGGCTACACTTGGGACAGGTCCTCACAGTATAACCTTCTCGCTGACATTTGAAACATTTCAATTGCTTGGGAAGAACACATCCAATGGCCTGATGGCCAGGCTTCTTACAACGAAAGCAAATAACTGAAGACTTTTTATCGCCTGACAAATTCTCTACATCCAAGCGATCTACGGGCTGAGATGAATCAACCTCGACAAAAGCCAGATCCTTCTCCAAGACATTACCCCTACGAACACTGGGCTCGACATAACTATTAATAGCATCGCGCCTATCCTCCATACGACGACATACATGCCTCAACTCCTCAATAGTAGTAGGTAGTGGATCTCTTAAACGGTCTTGATAGAAAGGGTGTAAATTCTTTACAATAATCGCCATCTTGGACCCCTCAGGAACAAAACAACCTAACCTACTAAAATAACTTGACATGATCGCAAGATAAACTCCTATTGATTCTGACGAGTGCTGAGTCCTCTTCCTAAGCTCGTCGAACAAATCATCTGTATGATGAGCGGTCAAATACTCTCTTCTGAATTCATCCTTCAACTCGTTCCAAGAATGCACTCGCAGTCTGACATCTTTATAGAATTGGTATGCCTTGTCCGAAACAACTCATCGTCTGGAACATGACGAGCCATTTTAAGTTCTTCTACTCGTTCAAGAAAAGCTGTAATGGACAAAGATCTAGACGAACCAGAAAACTTCTCCAAACCCCATTTATGTGGTGGTATCATCTTTGAAAGGAAGCTGTTTGATACGTTACCGTGTGTGGTATTAATCGGTGGGTGATTTGCAACGGGAGACGAACTAGCGACATTCTGCACACCTGCCAAAAACTGACCTGTCAGATTGCCAGTAATGACATCTAAAGCTGCTGGCACAACAACTTCAGCAGTAACACGAGTGGATATGGCGTTAAATCTATCATAGAGACCTATCAACTTAGTTAGCAACTCTGACCTTTTTGTTTCCTTCTCAGCATCCCCTGCAGCGTCCAATTGATCAAACCTATTCAACGCGTGAGATACCTTTGTCTGCAACTTCTGTGTTTCACTGACATTGGAACTGCCACTGTAACTAGCCAACAAAGTTTCGATCTCTGTACATTTCCTAATAAGAGCAGCCTCATCTTCCTCAAATGGAAATGAGTATTTGGGATACCTGAAACTGTCACCAGATTTCTCCATACGAAGAGCCATAGAAAGCTGAGTACGCATCTCCTCCGCAGTTCCGATCTTAAGACCCCTAAACTTAAGCTCCCACTCAAGCTCCTCTTTCTCCAACCTATTAATAAACATTTTCCGAGCCATCTTGATGTCAATATCAACAACGAGTCAAGGATACGAGAAAAAAAATATCAACAATATAATCACCCTCAGTTATAAAAACGATATTTACAAGCTATGACGAGCAATACAACAGTGTTAGGTAAAATAATATAATATATAGTACACTTAATACACTACGACTACTATGCAATAATCAATTTATCAAAATGGTAACCATATACTCAATATACTTGGTTTCACGAAGAACAGCCATATAACTACCAAAAAAAAACTATAGCAAGTCTAGCTTATGAACAAAAACATGCCCCCACTAAATAAAAAAGTGCCCCACGTTGGGCGCCAAAAATGTTACCTTAAAATTGAGCTCAAGCCCGAATAAGAATAAAGTCATAAAATTTAATCAATTAAAAAAAAAGTACAAGATTGTGAAAATTTACCGCAAAATATTAATTTCCACCATTACAATTGCATAATAAAATAAAACAGTAGAAACTACCTAGCTAATGTATATACATATTGGCGTAAAGCCTAAAGTAAAAAATAAGTAAATAAACCAGAAAAACCCCCGATACCAGGTTACCCTCAATGTGGTCTTCTTCAAGAAGTTGTTGAAAAGTAGCAGCAAACTGCAGAAGACATCACCATCGATCTACCAGGTAAACTCCAAACATCCCGAAGTGTGTATCTGGCCCCACAGGTGAAGTGTATATCTGGCTCCACAGGTGAAGCGTGTATCTGGCCCCACAGGTGAAGTGTGTATCTTGAAGGTGGTAAGTATACCCTGGCCACACCGGTGAACCCTTAAAAATTAAAACAGGTATCAGCTAAAAACTGAGCCTATACAGGAACCAATCAAACACCTCGACAAGTTAAGCTTGCCTCGGCCTATGCCAGAAGTAACGTACAAATCAAAATCAACCCCAAATTAACTTAATCAAACCCACAAAGTAGTCATAAGGTCTACTTACAATCAACAGTGTCAGTAACAGTATACTACACTGAATTTAAATCAAATAATAAGAATGCGATAGGCATCTAAAATAAACTGTTTTTGGTCGTAACCAGGGTAAGTTTGAAGAACCACCCACGAATTATAGTATTCGTTAGACTAAAACGGGCAAAGAAAACAAAATATACACAGGGTAACAGAATAGACTGTCTTAATCAAAAATTTACAATCAACAGGTAGTATTTTACCACCAACTGTTTCAACTACAAAAACTACAAATCTATGAGACATACCTTTTCCAAAAAGGGTCCAATACTCAAAATTTTCCTTACTGGATGGCTACCAACAAATAACGAACCAACAACAGGTGGCACATCTCCAATTTCAAAACTTCAACGTTGGCGATTTCCTTTAAATAGTGATAAATACATAGTGATGCGAAAACAGTAAGTAGAGAAAATACTTACAATAGATTTAGTGCAATATATCCCCTATAAGGGTTTGTGAAAACGGCTTCCAGAACAGGACGGAATTCTTCAACAATACGAACTCCCGTAGAACCAAAATACTAGCCGTATATTCCACAACTCATTCAGAACGAGAACCTATAAATCCCAGCAGGAGATGACTACTCAGTCAAAAATAAAATTCAGATTCAAGCTCCATGCACTTTTCGAAACCAACTATCAAGTAGGAGCACACACCGGAAAGAAAGGTGACTGACACTTCCTCAACGTCAATACAGAATACTACCATAAAGAAACCTACCCGAAACATACATCCGAACTACACTGCTCACTACACCGAGCGTGTTCCGCACAGATCAAGTCATAAAGTGCTACACTTCCCTCCATGTAAGTCAATATGCATTCGCGAGTAAAACAGCCTACACTCCTGAGTAGCATCGAATAAACGCTCTAACAATTCCGTAAAACGGAGCGACAACATTTGTCTTTGGACTCATAACGTCACAGAGCAAACGCTCTATCTCTGCCGCCAACATCGGCGCGACAAACTAAGTTGTCTGTGGACTCGTAAAGTCACAGAGCAACGCCTAACATCAATTACGACTACACTCAGCGGCATGACGAACGAACGCTTTTATCCAAGACACAGCTGTCACGGTCCAAATGTCATTGTCATCCTACAAATAAACACTTGTAAACATTGGGGATAAATGATAGTATTAAAACTTATTCAAATAAATTTGAGTAAACATAGTACCACAATACCAAACCAACGTAAACAAAGCAAGATCAAACACTCGGATTTAACAGACAAAACACATGGCGATAACAGCTAATATATTATAAATAGATGTTCAGAATATATTCGATTGCCAACCTACACCGAAGATTTCTAAATAGTATGTCTTTACTCAAGCCAAAATATGGTAGATAAATGAAGAAAATATACCTTTAACTCAAAAGTAAAGTATGTCTTTATAGATCAGTAAGTTTTATCAAACCTAATTACTACTTTAAATGTTTTAGAACTCAAGTCAAGGAGTCAGTAATAATTTATAACTGAACCCTAATAAACTTTAGCGTTTATCAAGCTGAAGCGGACAAAGTATTTGGACTACTGTGGCTACACCCCAAAGGTGATATAATCAAAGCCGGAAACAAAATCAGTAGTCCCACGGTAACTAAAAACTAAAGTAAAATCCACAAGAGAAAAAACCCCTTACTACCCTTAATTATGAATTATAAGAAACAAAAAGAAATAACTAACGTGAATATATCTATACGGACATTTACCAAGTAGGCGCTAGTTTTATTATTTACCTTACCTAGCGACAAAATATAAAATTGTTGTCAAGATGTGAAGACAGGTATGGTTACAGCCTGCACCACTTCACCGGAAGGATGATGGCAGAGTAGTCCCTAAAACTCTGGGCTGACAGAAATTATATAACTACTGAAGTACTTTCGTAGTGATCAAATGATATTAGAAATATAGAGACAATATCGGTCAGGTAATTACTATATACAAATACTTAATATATACAATAGACGTAGTGACAAATTCAACCGTTACATGTTTAAATGGACCGTTTGCCTGTCCCTGATCTTGTTCCTTTGGTATTTAAGGAGATTTTGTTTTCCGCTTGAGTTTAAGAGCTTGTCAGAAGGGATTGCTGAGCCTAGGGCGAAAAGGCCAATTTCAAGAAGAAATATTTCTCCACGACCCGTTTCTGACCGATCCGATACCGGAATCGTTCCAACTTTTATGGCCAACCCTCTGCCGAATGTGCATGACTGGAAGGTGTGCTTTGGAAACCGAGGAGATCCGGTCGGATTTATCGAAAGAATTGAAGAAATCTGTACCGCAAGGAATGTTCAAAAAGATAATTTGCTTCCTTTGCTACCTGAATTACTGTCCGGTGAGCCCGCACTATGGTACCGGAATAACCGAAACAGATATACCCACTGGACCGATTTCGAAACCGATTTCCGAATTTTCTTCTATCCTGTTAACTTCGAGGTTGACTTAGAAGCCGAGATAGGCCGACGTTTGCAAAGAAGGAATGAGTCCGCCGCTACTTACATCACCGAACTTCAGACTTTAATGTGTAGACTTGGAAAGCTAACTCCCGAACAACAGTTAGCATGGCTGTACCGTAACTTGTTACCCGAATATCGTCTGAAAATTCGAAAAGGGGACTTTGATGACTTCTCCACATTTTGTCAAGTGGTAAGGGAATATGAGCTTTGTAACGTTGTTACTATTTTTTCCCGATATCCGGCAGTAGATATTTCAGTTTTTTTTTAATCAAGTTCACCCCTCTGTCGTAGCTAGCTATTAAATTGGAGTATTAATATTTATTTTGATATATTATGTGTAGTACTTTTAAAACATCTGGTATATTGTACCTGTATGATTTACGGTACCGTTCGCGCAAATCAGTCCGCGCATTTCTTAAGATTTGTAAGTAGGAGACCTCCTGAGTGGGGTCTAGAGAAAAATGGATAAAACGGGTGGAGCGAGACAAAAATGGGCTTTTTCACTTTTGACCGTTTGTCCTGCTTCCGATCCCTTCTGGGCCGTTTTAGTTGCAGCCGTTGTCAACCGACCGACCGACTGATTTTCGCGCACGAGGTAAGCGAATTTAACAATGTTGTAAATATTTTTTTCCGTTATACATTCACTGGTGACTGACTTCTTTTGATTTAGAATTGATGGAATTTATTTTTGCTTATTGCTTGTTTAATTTTAGGAAAACTTTCTGCGTATTTGTGTACGATTCCGAAATAAATTGTTTTGTTTTATTTGCTGGTTTTACTTTTTGGGAAAAGAGATATCTTTGAGAAATTTCAAGCATCGTCGCTGCCACAGCAGGTATATTCTTGAGAATTTCTCAAACTATTTCGTTCAAACCCAACTGCAGCCGTTTATCTGACGGGAAAGATCTTTTCAGGAATCTCAAAGTCTGATCGCTGCCTGAGCAGGTGAATTCTTGAGTGGCTCTGAAAATATTGAAGAGAAACCCGGCCGAAGGAAACAATTCATTCTAATATACAAGGATATTTGATAAAAGACAACTTGGAATAGTCTCGCACGTGTACGCTGCCTTAGCAGGTGCAAAAGTTCGAGGGTTTTCCAAGGCGTGGAGCGAAATATTCTCACGCGTGTTCGCTGCATTTAGCAGGATCACAAAGGAGAGGTTTTCGGATTCTGTCGTCTAACTTTTATTGAAGTAATTGATTTAGCACCAATGGCCGTGGCAACGTCAATCTAAAAAGGGGTTACGATCACAGTAATAACCTGGAATAATCTCGTATATGTTCGTTGCCAAGGCAGGTACAAAATTTGGGAGGTTTCCAGGCGAATTGATAAAGTTTCCGTTTTTTTTGTGTGTTCAGTACACGAGAGTATCAGTAACCGAGGGTAATCTATAAATTACCTTTATTTTGTTTAAACCGGTACACAAATATAAAGAAATGTTTGATTAAAACCTACTAGTGCCTTAATAACGCTTTCTCTGTGTTGTGACGTCTATTTCACCTACCCTTTGGATTTTACCAATAGGGCACGTCACTTTGGTCACCCTCGATGCAAAATCCTATAAACGAATGCTCGGGCGCCAGATTTTTTTACGTGGTTTGCTCCACGGCCCCTTGACCCTTCGCGTCAAGAGTTCCAGATAGCCTCAGATGGAGGTTACGGAAAATTCCAGGGGTCTCGTTGAATTCAACACTTCTAAAACACTCTAAACCCTCAGACGACTATGCTACGGGTTATTAAGAAAATACTAATTAAGTCGATTTGTATATTACCAGGTATATTTAATTTCCACAGGGATAAAGTACATAAATATTTACAGTAATTTATATTTTAGAAATACCATAAATTAAATATTTTCGGCGGTTCCCAACAAAATAAATATAATACAGTGTGCAAATGCGTCAAAAATATTCGGGTTATGTAAAATTTGCCGGTAGAACGTGCATAAGCAATGGTACGATAACGGAGATATAAGCAGGTTATTTAAGCGATTAGCAACAGGTAAAGCGATATAAGCAATGCGTGAGCAAACAGTGAGCAGTTTTAAAGGAAGAAATTATATTACAGTAGTGAGCAAAAAAAAAAAACTATCGCACAAAATTAACAATTTAACCACAACTACAAAAGGTCGTGAATTTGGGAGTTCGGGAAAACGGATCGACCAATCAACCACTCTGATAATGAAAACTGTGAATTAAGCTCGATATTCAATCAACCAATGGCATCGGCCTCAGACTTGTTTGAATATCGTAAAGAAATTAAAATGAATGAATGAAAAATAAATTTCTTTACGTAATTTTACCGGCTGAAGGTTGGACAACGCATGGAATAGTCCTCGCACTTGCCCCACGATCAGTTTTTTTATTTCAAATAATCGCAATGAAAATTTTAATCCAAAATTACAACAAAAGCTCGTTAATTTGGAAGGCAGGGAAAACGGATCAACCACTGATAATGAAAACTTTGAATTAAACTAGATATTCAATCAACCAATGGCATCGGCCTCAGACTTGTTTGAATATCGTAAACAAATTAAAATGAATGAATGAAAAATAAATTTCTTTACGTAACTTTCCCGGCTGAAGGTTGGACAACGCATGGAATAATCCTCGCACTTGCCCCACGATCAGTTTTTTTATTTCAAATAATCGCAATGAAAATTTTAATCAAAATTACAACAAAGGTCGTTAATTTGGAAGGCAGGGAAAACGGATCAACCACTGATAATGAAAACTTTGAATTAAACCAGATATTCAATCAACCAATGGCATCGGCCTCAGACTTGTTTGAATATCATAAACGAATTAAAATAAATGAATGAAACATTAATGTATTTACGTAACTTGACCGGCTGAAGGTTGGACAACGCATGGAATAATCCTCGCACTTGCCCCACGATCAGTTTTTACTTCAAATAATCGAAATGAAAATTTTAATCAAATATTATAACAAAAGGGTTGTTAATTTGGAAGGTAGGGAAAAGGGATCAACCACTGATAATGAACACTTTGAATTGAACCAGATATTCAATCAACCAATGGCATCGGCCTCAGACTTGTTTGAATATCGTAAAGAAATTAAAATGAATGAATGAAAAATAAATTTCTTTACGTAATTTTACCGGCTGAAGGTTGGACAACGCATGGAATAGTCCTCGCACTTGCCCCACGATCAGTTTTTTTATTTCAAATAATCGCAATGAAAATTTTAATCAAAAATTACAACAAAAGGTCGTTAATTTGGAAGGCAGGGAAAACGGATCAACCACTGATAATGAAAACTTTGAATTAAACTAGATATTCAATCAACCAATGGCATCGGCCTCAGACTTGTTTGAATATCGTAAACAAATTAAAATGAATGAATGAAAAATAAATTTCTTTACGTAACTTTCCCGGCTGAAGGTTGGACAACGCATGGAATAATCCTCGCACTTGCCCCACGATCAGTTTTTTTATTTCAAATAATCGCAATGAAAATTTTAATCAAAATTACAACAAAGGTCGTTAATTTGGAAGGCAGGGAAAACGGATCAACCACTGATAATGAAAACTTTGAATTAAACCAGATATTCAATCAACCAATGGCATCGGCCTCAGACTTGTTTGAATATCATAAACGAATTAAAATAAATGAATGAAAAATTAATGTATTTACGTAACTTGACCGGCTGAAGGTTGGACAACGCATGGAATAATCCTCGCACTTGCCCCACGATCAGTTTTTACTTCAAATAATCGAAATGAAAATTTTAATCAAATATTACAACAAAAGGGTTGTTAATTTGGAAGGTAGGGAAAAGGGATCAACCACTGATAATGAACACTTTGAATTAAACTAGATATTCAATCAACCAATGGCATCGGCCTCAGACTTGTTTGAATATCATAAACGAATTAAGATAAATGAATGAAAAATTAATGTCTTTACGTAACTTTACCGGCTGAAGGTTGGACAACGCATGGAATAATCCTCGCACTTGCCCCACGATCAGTTTTCACTTCAAATAATCGAAATGAAAATTTTAATCAAATATTACAACAAAAGGGTTGTTAATTTGGAAGGTAGGGAAAACGGATCAACCACTGATAATGAACACTTTGAATTAAACTAGATATTCAATCAACCAATGGCATCGGCCTCAGACTTGTTTGAATATCATAAACGAATTAAAATAAATGAATGAAAAATTAATGTCTTTACGTAACTTTACCGGCTGAAGGTTGGACAACGCATGGAATAATCCTCGCACTTGCCCCACGATCAGTTTTTACTTCAAATAATCGAAATGAAAATTTTAATCAAATATTACAGCAGAAGGGTTGTTAATTTGGAAGGCAGGGAAAACGGATCAACCACTGATAATGAAAACTTTGAATTAGACTAGATATTCAATCAACCAATGGCATCGGCCTCAGACTTGTTTGAATATCATAAACGAATTAAAATAAATGAATGAAAAATTAATGTCTTTACGTAACTTTACCGGCTGAAGGTTGGACAACGCATGGAATAATCCTCGCACTTGCCCCACGATCAGTTTTTATTTCAAATAATCGAAATGAAAATTTTAATATATTCGGGAAATTTTTAGGACCGGACAATGGGTATAAGGATTTAATTCGGGAAAACCAAAATCTAAAATAAAATACTTGATGTATTGAGCATTCAATTAAGAATTATAACCAACCCAATATAAAAAAATGTAACAATAATAAAACTGAAAAATAAATTTGCTTATCTATTGCGAAAAAAACTCACTAGAATACTGTACTAAATTTCGACAATCAGAATATCGAAACTGCTAACGGAAATATATTTTTAAGCGGAACAAAATAATTATATTCTTTGGCTTTACTAAAACAATTTTTCTTACTTACGCAGAAACGGTTGGATACTACGGATTCACTGTAACTGGACTTCCAAAATTTTTGGTCGGTAGGAGAGATTTTTGGTTTTACCAAACGACAGCGGAGTTTCGAAAACAAACGGTAGCCGAGCGCGATTATTGTTGAAAACAACCGGTAGCAGAGAGGCCCAAAATCGTTCGGTTTTCGAATTTATATCCCAATTCCTACCTAAAATGTTTGCCCTATCGGAATCATACATGAAATCAATTTACTTTCAACTACAAAAAAGTTTCTACTAGACTGGACGGCTTTTATTTTAATTAAAATAGTTTATATACCGGACGTCCTCTAGTCTTTGAATTTTTGAGAATCAAAATTAATAAATTTTATATTTTTAGTTTCGTATTCATGTGTTTTGAATTACTAAGAAAATATAATATTGCGGTAAAAAAAAAATCAATGTGGTAGCAGAAAGGATCGGAAAGTAAGTAACGAGTTATATAAAAATAAAATATGCTAGAGTGAAAACTAAAAAATGAACTCCAAATCGGTGCCCCACAAAATAACTCGTTACACACCCCCTTTACTTCGGTAAAAAAAAATTAATGAACGAAAGTGCAACTTTCGGACATTACATTTTTTTTCCACAACCACCTTACTATCTATAAATTATACTTATCAACTAAATAATAAAATAAACATCAGCTGGACGTTTCAGAATCTGGCAATTCGGCGCCGGGTGGTTGACGAGTGGGTCGCAGGTCCTCTTCCACGGTGTGACTGGCGGCGATAGGACCGGAAGTGAAGTCGCACGGCTTTCTGGGCTGGTCTTGGGTGTTCGGAGTCTAGGTTGCACTGAATTCCTGCATCTTGCATCGTACGAGGTTGGTGGGAAACAGCTGCGAAGTGGCTTTGGACGGCCACCGATCGGGTACGAGGGCTGGTTTTAGGCAACAGTCCGACAGGGCGTGGGCTGGGTCCCTCAAACGGACAGTTTCGGGACATCTGGCCAATTTCTCCACATCGGGAACAAAACAAGATGGAGGGTCCATTGCAACTCTCTCGGCGGTGGCCTGCTGTGCCGCATCTCCAACACAGATCTCTCGTTACGGAGATGAAGGAACGTATTTCTCCCTGGCGGAAATGATCGGCTGGGGCCTCGGGCTGGAGACGGTCTCGGACTTTGGCTGCATACTGGATCAATTCTGGGATCTTCATCCTCATCAGCTCCTGGAATTTCACATTCGAGCGGACCTGCTGCTCCTCGGACAGCGGTGTTGAATTCATCCTACGGAAACTTAAATACATTATACATTTACGGACTTTAAATCTTTTATGTGCACTCGATTATAGCGTTTACCATTTTGGTCTTGCAAATCGTACACTACCGGAGAGATGACTCGCACGACTTTATACGGCCCGGAAAATTTCGGGGCTAGCTTAGCAGCTACGTGATCAGCGGCAGATGACAAAGTATGTTCTTTCTTCATAACTTTGTCTCCTATGGTACATTTCCAGTCTCGACGGCGTAAATTATAATAGCGGCTTTGACTGGTAAATGCTTTCGACAAATTCAAACGGACAAGATCAAAACAGTCCTGCAACTTTTCCATTCGCAAGACATGCGGTTTCGGATCCTCTTCGGCAGGGTCGTCCTCCCCAGTATCTTCTTTCGCATTTTCCTCGGATGCATCTTCAGCTTCTCTCCGGAAAGATTTCGGTATTTCGGGATCTCTTCCAAAATTTAGGAAGGCAGGTGAGAATCCAGTCGAGTCGTGTCTGGAGTTATTCATCGCAAATTTTAAGTCCGGCAACCTTATATCCCAGACTCGGTGATCCTCTTCGCAATATTGTGCAATCATTGTTTTCAAGGTGCGGTTTGCTCGTTCTACTGGATTTGCTTGCGGTGTATACGGCGGAGTAAAACGATGTCGGATTCCCAATCCACTTAGCATCCCCTTGAAAAGCTTACTGTCGTACTGAGTTCCATTGTCGGTCAGTACGGTACGGGGGCATCCAAATATTGTCAATATTTCTTCATAAAAGGCCGAACTTATGCTACTGGCAGTAGCATTCCTTAACGGTTTACACTGTACCCATTTAGTGAATCGGTCTTGAAACATTATGATATAGCAGTTCCCTTCCTTACTCCTTGGTAACGGTCCAATAATATCGGAACTAACGGTTTGCCATGGTTGCCTATTCTATGATGGTTGCATCTTCCCTGGGAGCTTTTGTTGCGACGGCTTGTACTTTTGACATTGCAGACATCTCCTCACATATTTGGTGATGTCCCTAAACATTCCTGGCCAATAGTACAGTCTTGCAATACGGGTGATGGTTTTCGCAATTCCCAGATGACCAGCGCTCGGAGCATCATGGTTTTCTTGAAGTATTCGATTTCGGTCAGGCTTAGCTACACATAACTTCCAGGGATCACTCATCTCGCGCTCCCTGAAATCGTTTATGTCCCAGAAGTGACGATACAGACGGTCTTCTCGAATGCAGTAGTCCGGAAATTTACCTTGGTCCTTTAGAACCTCTTCCTTCTTGTTCCGGTACCATGAACATTCGGTGGTTACATCGGTCAAACAGAGAGCAGACGGTGGATTGGTAGCGGATTTCTGGACAAGGCATCGGCTACACGGTTTAGCGCACCTTTACGGTATTGAATTTCGAAATCATACTGCTGCAGAAAAATACTCCACCTAGCTAAACGTCCGGACGGACTAGATATGGAATGCAGCCATCTAAGAAATTGATGATCGGTAACAACCGTGAAATGGTAGCCCTCTAAATAAGGACGCATCTTTTCAATCCCCCAAACAATGGCAAGACACTCTTTTTCAGTGACGGAATAATTCTTCTCGGCAGGACTCAGGGTGCGACTTGCATATGCCACCACATGCTCATGACCATCCTTCTGTTGGGTGAGGGCTATTCCCAAACCATATTCGGAGGCATCGGTCTGTAGAGTGAACGGTACGGTGAAATCGGGACAGCTCAAAACGGGTGCTTCTGACAAACATGATTTTATCTTAGCGAAAGCAGCTTCTTGTTCTTCAGCCCACTTCCATCGCTGAGACTTGCGGAGTAATTTCGTTAACGGAGCCACCTTTTGTGAAAACGATGGCACAAACCTCCTATACCAGGATGCAATTCCCAAAAACCTTCTTAGTTCTCGGATATTTCTGGGGCTGCAAATTTTATTATACTTTCGACCTTTTCTGAATCGGTACGGATTCCATATCCAGTGACTACATGGCCTAAGTATTTCATGGACGGTAAACAGAAGTGACATTTCTCTGGGTTGAGCTTCAGCCGTGCTCCTCGTAATCGACGGAACACCTCGGATAGTTTTTCCAAATGCTGTTCGAAGGTTTCTCCTAGTACGATGATGTCGTCCAGGTAAGCAAAGGCGTAAGGATCTAAATCTGGACCAATTAACTGATCAACCAGTCTCTGGAACGTGGCAGGTGCGGAGTGCAAGCCAAATGGAAGAACCGTGAATTGAAACAATCCACGTCCCGGAGCGGTGAAGGCGGTAATGGGTTTGCTTTCAGCTGTTAACGGAACTTGCCAGTACCCACTCTTCAAATCTAAACTGGAAATATACTTGGCCTTTCGCAGTTTGTCCAGTATAGCATTGATAAATGGAAGAGGGTAGGCATCCTTCATTGTTACCTCATTGACCTTTCGAAAGTCGATACAGAAACGGTTCTTTCCATCTTTTTTCTTTACAATCACAATCGGAGAGCTCCACGGGCTTGTAGAGGGTTCTATCACACCTTCTTTCAGCATAGCGTCTATTTCAGCATTGCAAATTTCCTGCATTTTCGGATTCTGGGGTCGGTATCTCTGTTTTATCGGACGTGGTTGCAGCAAACGGATTTCATGCTCAACTAGCGTGGTTGGACCTCGTAAGGATCCAAATTTCGGTAACTCTTGGTCTAGGAAGATGTTCAGCCTGTCTGTCTGTTCTTTCGATAAATTTCTTTCTGTAAGCGGAGTTATGGTTTCCAACGGACATCCTATCCAATCATACTCCTCGTCATCCCCTAGATCTGCCAGGGAGGACTCAGAGACTTCAAAACCAGATTGTTCCTTATCAACCCCTAACAACACCGGGGAAAACTCAGAACCTTCAACAACGGATTGCTCCTTGTCAACCCCTAACTCCAGGGAAGACGCAGAGGCTTCAAAACCAAATTGTTCCTCGTCAACCCCTAACAACACCGGGGAAAACTCAGAACCTTCAACAACGGATTGCTCCTTGTCAACCCCTAACTCCAGGGAAGGCGCAGAGACTTCAAAACCAAATTGTTCCTCGTCAACCCCTAACAACACCGGGGAAAACTCAGAACCTTCAACAACGGATTGCTCCTTGTCAACCCCTAACTCCAGGGAAGACGCAGAGACTTCAGTAACAGACAGATTTCCAGAACATTTGTCTTTAGCTGGACGATGGTTGATTTCTTCCCCAAAGATGAACGGAGCAACATCGACTTCTTTCATGGACGTATTTACCAACCCTAATATTCCAACAGGATTGGCTAATGACGGACGTCCTACTAGTTCATTATTGATGTATATTTTCCCCGTTCCTAACTCCAAACGGAAATTATATTTTCGGAGGACATCGTGTCCTAACACAATATCGGTTATCAGACCAGGTAGATGTTCTAACGAACCCTCCATAGTGACGTCATCGATTTTCCATTCCAGCTCATAAATTTCGGTGATGGAGACTAAATTTCCATTAGCTAAACGGGCCTTCGTATCTTGACGGGCGGTAGTTTGCTTTCTTTGGGAAAATGTCTTAGCTACTTGATCACCAATATATGATTTTGCTGCTCCGGTATCTAACAATGCTTTAAACTTGTGCTTTTCAATTTCGACGTCTATGTGAGGTCGGGGGTCGTTTATTTCTTCTGGCGGTTCGGTATGAGAGGCAAAAATCTGCGGAAGCTGTGTCGGCCTCTCCTCGGGACAGCTTCGGATTAGTTTTCCTGCCTCCTGCAGGAACAATCTCTGGAAAATACTCCTTCCTTATGACAACGAGAACAGAATATCTTCGGAGGGTTTTGGCAGTGATTTCTGAAGTGGCCAGACTCACCACAGCGGAAACAGATTGGTTGCCGGGAAGATGATCCAGACGGATGCTGAGTTGTACCCAGAGGCGGACGGCGAGGGGTATCGGATGATGTCGGTTGGCTGGTACCAGCGATGGGCTCTCTGAATGGAGCAGGAGTCGAATTAGGAGATGGTCCATACCTTGGTGTACTCATCGGCGGGGAACGGGCCGGTCCACGGTTTGGTCCACTGTTGCTGGGTATATTCTGGAGTTCCTTCCTGAGGAGCTCATATTCCCTTACCACTTGACAAAATGTGGAAAAATCATCAAAGTCCCCTTTTCGGATTTGCAGACGGTATTCGGGCAACAGGTTACGGTACAGCCATGATAACTGTTGTTCGGGAGTTAGCTTTCCATGTCTGCGCATTAACGTCTGGAGTTCGGTGATATAAGTAGCGGCGGACTCATTTCTTCTTTGTAGACGACGGCCTATCTCGGCTTCTAAGTCAACCTCGTAGTTAACGGGATAAAAGAAAATTCGGAAGTCTGCCTCAAATTCCTCCCAGGTCGTGTACCTACTCCGGTTGTTGCGGTACCAAAATGCCGGTTCACCTGACAGTAATTCCGGTAACACAGGAAGCAGATTGTCTTTCTGGACATTCCTTGCGGTACAGATTTCTTCGATTCTTTCGATGAATGCAGCAGGATCTCCCCGGTTTCCAAAAGACACCTTCCAATCGTGCACGTTTATCGGTGTAGTTGCCATCGCGGTCGGATTTTCAACAGGTTCCTCTTGGTCTATAGCGGATCGGGGAGCAATATTTCTTCGTCTCAAAAAGTTGACGAGTCTTTTCCGTTTGTTAGGAACGGTTCCAGCAACCGATAAATTCCTCTTTACTAGCTCGGTATTAAGACCCTCGTTCTTGAGTAAGTATACCCAGCTTACTCGATTGTCGGCTATTTCTCCAACGGAACTTACGGTCGGTACTGGAGGAACGGATTCGGTTTCTTCAGCTTCTTCTTGATGAAATAGGGAAAAAATATCCAATTCCTCAGAATTTCTTCTAGACATCTACCTTTTATGAAACGGTGCCCTGTACTAACCAACAGTGCGGAAAACAACCAAAAACGAAATAAAACGGTCCCAGCAACAAAATCCTATAAAAATTGTAAACGGCATAAAACCGTTCCTACCCTAATCAACAATCAGCTCTCTGCAACTATACGGTAAAACGAAAATGGAATAACGGTCCCTGCTCAATCAAGAATACGAAGAAAAAAAATTTAAAACGGAAAAACGGTTCCTGCTCAATCAACAATACGGAAAAAAAATTTTAAAACGGGAAAACGGTCCCTGCTCAATCAACAATACGAAAAAAAATTTTAAACGGAAAAACGGTCCCTGCTCGGGCGCCAATTTGTGACGTCTATTTCACCTACCCTTTGGATTTTACCAATAGGGCACGTCACTTTGGTCACCCTCGATGCAAAATCTTATAAACGAATGCTCGGGCGCCAGATTTTTTTACGTGGTTTGCTCCACGGCCCCTTGACCCTTAGCGTCAAGAGTTCCAGATAGCCTCAGATGGAGGTTACGGAAAATTCCAGGGGTCTCGTTGAATTCAACACTTCTAAAACACTCTAAACCCTCAGACGACTATGCTACGGGTTATTAAGAAAACACCAATTAGGTCGATTTGTATATTACCAGGTATATTTAATTTCCACAGGGATAAAGTACATAAATATTTACAGTAATTTATATTTTAGAAATACCATAAATTAAATATTTTCGGCGGTTCCCAACAAAATAAATATAATACAGTGTGCAAATGCGTCAAAAATATTCGGGTTATGTAAAATTTGCCGGTAGAACGTGCATAAGCAATGGTACGATAACGGAGATATAAGCAGGTTATTTAAGCGATTAGCAACAGGTAAAGCGATATAAGCAATGCGTGAGCAAACAGTGAGCAGTTTTAAAGGAAGAAATTATATTACAGTAGTGAGCAAAAAAAACAAACTATCGCACAAAATTAACAATTTAACCACAACTACAAAAGGTCGTGAATTTGGGAGTTCGGGAAAACGGATCGACCAATCAACCACTCTGATAATGAAAACTGTGAATTAAGCTCGATATTCAATCAACCAATGGCATCGGCCTCAGACTTGTTTGAATATCGTAAACAAATTAAAATGAATGAATGAAAAATAAATTTCTTTACGTAATTTTACCGGCTGAAGGTTGGACAACGCATGGAATAGTCCTCGCACTTGCCCCACGATCAGTTTTTTTATTTCAAATAATCGCAATGAAAATTTTAATCAAAAATTACAACAAAAGGTCGTTAATTTGGAAGGCAGGGAAAACGGATCAACCACTGATAATGAAAACTTTAAATTAAACTATATATTCAATCAACCAATGGCATCGGCCTCAGACTTGTTTGAATATCGTAAACAAATTAAAATGAATGAATGAAAAATAAATTTCTTTACGTAACTTTCCCGGCTGAAGGTTGGACAACGCATGGAATAATCCTCGCACTTGCCCCACGATCAGTTTTTTTATTTCAAATAATCGCAATGAAAATTTTAATCAAAATTACAACAAAGGTCGTTAATTTGGAAGGCAGGGAAAACGGATCAACCACTGATAATGAAAACTTTGAATTAAACCAGATATTCAATCAACCAATGGCATCGGCCTCAGACTTGTTTGAATATCATAAGCGAATTAAAATAAATGAATGAAAAATTAATGTATTTACGTAACTTGACCGGCTGAAGGTTGGACAACGCATGGAATAATCCTCGCACTTGCCCCACGATCAGTTTTTACTTCAAATAATCGAAATGAAAATTTTAATCAAATATTACAACAAAAGGGTTGTTAATTTGGAAGGTAGGGAAAAGGGATCAACCACTGATAATGAACACTTTGAATTAAACTAGATATTCAATCAACCAATGGCATCGGCCTCAGACTTGTTTGAATATCATAAACGAATTAAAATAAATGAATGAAAAATTAATGTCTTTACGTAACTTTACCGGCTGAAGGTTGGACAACGCATGGAATAGTCCTCGCACTTGCCCCACGATCAGTTTTTACTTCAAATAATCGAAATGAAAATTTCAATCAAATATTACAGCAGAAGGGTTGTTAATTTGGAAGGCAGGGAAAACGGATCAACCACTGATAATGAAAACTTTGAATTAGACTAGATATTCAATCAACCAATGGCATCGGCCTCAGACTTGTTTGAATATCATAAACGAATTAAAATAAATGAATGAAAAATTAATGTCTTTACGTAACTTTACCGGCTGAAGGTTGGACAACGCATGGAATAATCCTCGCACTTGCCCCACGATCAGTTTTTATTTCAAATAATCGAAATGAAAATTTTAATATATTCGGGAAATTTTTAGGACCGGACAATGGGTATAAGGATTTAATTCGGGAAAACCAAAATCTAAAATAAAATACTTGATGTATTGAGCATTCAATTAAGAATTATAACCAACCCAATATAAAAAAATGTAACAATAATAAAACTGAAAAATAAATTTGCTTATCTATTGCGAAAAAAACTCACTAGAATACTGTACTAAATTTCGACAATCAGAATATCGAAACTGCTAACGGAAATATATTTTTAAGCGGAACAAAATAATTATATTATTTGGCTTTACTAAAACAATTTTTCTTACTTACGCAGAAACGGTTGGATACTACGGATTCACTGTAACTGGACTTCCAAAATTTTTGGTCGGTAGGAGAGATTTTTGGTTTTACCAAACGACAGCGGAGTTTCGAAAACAAACGGTAGCCGAGCGCGATTATTGTTGAAAACAACCGGTAGCAGAGAGGCCCAAAATCGTTCGGTTTTCGAATTTATATCCCAATTCCTACCTAAAATGTTTGCCTTATCGGAATCATACATGAAATTAATTTACTTTCAACTACAAAAAAGTTTCTACTAGACTGGACGGCTTTTATTTTAATTAAAATAGTTTATATACCGGACGTCCTCTAGTCTTTGAATTTTTGAGAATCAAAATTAATAAATTTTATATTTTTAGTTTCGTATTCATGTGTTTTGAATTACTAAGAAAATATAATATTGCGGTAAAAAAAAATCAATGTGGTAGCAGAAAGGATCGGAAAGTAAGTAACGAGTTATATAAAAATAAAATATGCTAGAGTGAAAACTAAAAAATGAACTCCAAATCGGTGCCCCACAAAATAACTCGTTACAGTGTATTTTTCATCTGACCGCTAGTTAAGTTTCACCATTTTCACCCGCATCTAGACATACTAGTAAAGCCTTGCACTTTAGCTTTTGCGTATTTTGTAAATCAAAATTAAACTATTTATTGCTTGGTGTGTTGCTTTTGGTTTGAGGAATAACGTAGTTAGTTATTTGTAGATACCTTACATATTACTTCTGGGTTCATCCCTAAACTGTAAATTATTTCGGGGTTGAAATAAAAATTTATAATTTCTTAAGCAACTGGTAGTTTCCTTTCCCGATAGTGGTAAACAAGGAAAGCCCGTTTCCCACTACGTGTTACGTCGAGGTCAAGAACAACAGACCCCTGGAATTACTTAACCTCCATCTGTTGCTACCCTGGTAACTCTTGATGCTGCATTTTCGAGAGTTCGGTGGAGTAAACCATCCCAAAAATCTGGCGTCCGAGGAAATCTAGGAGATACTGAAGCCCTGGGTGTCATAGTGACGTCGGTAATCATTTTAGGATAAAGAAAGGACGTTACAGCTTCTTAGAAAAGAACTCCAGAATGTACCCAGCCACAGTGGACCGAACCGTGGATCAACCCGTCCGCAGCCGATGAATACACCCAGATATGGACCGTCCCATAACTCGAATCCTACAGAAAGCCCATTCACGGTACCAGCCGCCCGTCACAGACCGATACTCCTCGCCGTCCGCCACATGATACTACCAATCAACCGTCTGGCTCATCTTCCCGGCAACCAATCTGTTTCCGCTGCGGTGAATCTGGACACTACCAAAACAATTGTCAGAACCCTCAGAAGATATTCTGTTCTCGTTGCCATAAGAAAGGAGTATTTTCCAGAGATTGTTCCTGCAGGAGGCAGCAAAACTAATCCGAAGCTGTCCCGAGGAGAGGCCGACACAGCTTCCACAAATATTTGCCTCTCATGCTGAAATACCAGAAGAAATGACCGATTTCCGACCGCACATCGACGTCGGAATTGAAAACTATAAGTTTAAAGCCCTGTTAGATACTGGAGCTGCGAAATCATACATCGGTGATCAGATAGCTAGGACATTTTCCCAAAGAAAGCAAACCACCGCCCGTCAAGCTACGAGGGCCCGTTTAGCTAATGGAAGTTTAGTCTCTATCCCCGACTATTATGAGCTAAAATTGAAGACCCATGACGTCATTATGGAAGGACCGTTCGAACATTTCCCTGGTCTGATAACCGATATTGTTTTAGGACACGATGTTCTCCGAAAATATAATTTCCGTTTGGAGTTAGGAACTGGAAATATATATATCAATAATGAACTAGTAAGGCGTTCATCATTGGCCAGTCCTGTTGGAATATTGGAGGCCGTGAACCCGCCTATGAAAGAAGTCAATTCTGCTGTACCGATAATATGTAGAGAAAAAACCACCCATCGTCTTAGTGAAGACCGTTCTCGAAATCTGTCTGTTTCTGAAGTCTCTACGTCTTCCCTGATGTTAGGGGTTGACGAGGAGCAAGCTGTTGTTAAAACTTCTAGGTTTTCCCCGGTGCTGTTAGGGGTTAATGAAGAAAAATCAGTTGTAGAAGTCTCTGCGTCTTCCCTGGAGTTGTTAGGGTTTGACAAGGAGCAGTTCGTTGTTAAAACTTCTGAGTCCTCCCCGGTGTTGTTAGGGGTTGATGAAGAAAAATCTGTTTTTGTAGTATCTGCGTCTTCCCTGGAGTTAGGGGTTGACAAAGAGCAAACCGTTTGTCTGATCAAACCTGATCAAACAGAGATACCAACCTCAGAATCCGAAAATGCAAGAAATTTGCAATACTGAAATAGACGCCATGTTGAAAGAAGGAGTAATAGAACCCTCTACAAGTCCGTGGAGTTCTCCGATTGTAATCGTGAAGAAAAAGGATGGGAAAAACCGCTTCTGCATTGATTTTCGTAAAGTTGATGAGGTTACCATGAAGGATGCCTACCCTCTTCCATTTATCAATGCGATATTAGATAAACTGCGAACGGCAAAGTATATTTCCAGTTTAGATTTGGAGAGTGGGTACTGGCAAGTCCCGTTAACACCGGAAAGCAAACCCATTACCGCCTTTACCGCACCAGGACGTGGATTGTTCCAATTCACGGTTCTTCCATTTGGCTTACAATCTGCACCTGCCACGTTCCAGAGGTTGGTTGATCAATTGATAGGTCCAGATTTAGACCCTTACGCATTTGCATATTTGGATGACATAATCGTTCTGGGGAAAACGTTTGAGCAACATTTGGAAAATCTGTCCGAAGTGTTCCGCCGATTACGAGCAGCACGGCTGAAACTAAATCCGGAAAAATGTCATTTTTGTTTACCATCAATGAAATACTTAGGCCATGTAATCACTGGAGATGGAATCCGTACCGATCCAGAAAAGGTCGAAAGTATAATTAAGTTTGCAGCCCCGAGAAATATCCGAGAACTAAGAAGGTTTTTGGGAGTTGCATCCTGGTATAGGAGGTTTGTGCCATCGTTTTCGCAAAAGGTGGCCCCGTTAACAAAGTTGCTTCGCAAATCTCAGCGATGGAAATGGACTGAAGATCAAGAAACCGCTTTCACTAAAATTAAAACCTGTTTGTCGGAAGCTCCTGTATTAAGCTGTCCCGATTTCTGCATACCATTCACACTACAGACCGATGCCCCCGAGTATGGGTTGGGAATAGCCCTTATCCAGCAGAAGGATGGACATGAACACGTCGTAGCGTATGCAAGCCGCACTTTAAGTCCTGCCGAGAAAAATTACTCCGTCGCAGAAAAAGAATGTCTTGCCATTGTATGGGGGATTGAAAAGATGTGTCCTTATTTAGAAGGCTACCATTTCACGGTTGTTACCGATCATCAGTCCCTTAAATGGTTACATTCCATAGCCAGTCCGTCCGGACGTTTAGCGCGATGGAGTATCTTTCTGCAGCAATATGACTTCGAGATACAGTATCGTAAAGGTGCTCTAAACCGTGTGGCCGACGCCCTGTCCAGAAATCCGCTTCGAATGACCGCCGAGGCCGACCCACCATCTGTACTCTGTCTGACCGGTGTACCCACCGAATGTTCATGGTACTGGAACAAAAAGGAAGAGGTTCTGAAGGATCCCGAAAAGTTTCCAGACTACTGCATCCGAGAAGACCGATTGTACCGTCATTTCTGGGATATCAATGATTTTAGAGAGCCAGAAATGTCCGATCCCTGGAAACTATGCATAGCAAAGCCCGACCAAACCCGAGTCCTGCAAGAAAACCATGATGCTCCTAATGCCGGACATCTGGGAATTGCTAAAACCATTACTCGTATTGCAAAATTGTACTATTGGCCAGGAATGTTCCGAGATATCACTAAGTACGTCAGGAGGTGTCTCCAATTTCAGAAGTATAAGCCTTCGCAACAAAAGCTTCCCGGGAAGATGCAACCAACGCCGAATAGAGGACCATGGGATATTGTTAGTTCCGATATCATTGGACCATTGCCAAGAAGTAAAAAAGGAAACGGTTACATAATAATGTTCCAAGACCGGTTCACTAAATGGGTACAGTGTAAGCCCTTTGAGGAATGCTACTGCTAATAGCATCAGCACGGCAATTCATGAAGAAATATTGACAACATTTGGATGTCCCCGTACAGTGTTAACCGATAATGGGACTCAGTATAATAGTACGATGTTCAAAAGTATGTTGAAAGAACTGGGAATTCGACACCGTTTTACACCACCGTACACCCCGCAAGCCAATCCGGTTGAAAGAGTAAATCGCACTCTGAAGACAATGATTGCACAATATTGCGAACAAGATCACCGGGACTGGGATATAAGATTAGCCGATTTGAAGTTTGCAATGAACTCCAAACACGATTCCACCGGATTTTCACCTGCCTTTCTAAATTTTGGACGAGACCCCGACATTCCGAAATCCCTCAGGAGGGAAACTGAAGATAAACCTGAAGCCAATTCAAGTCCAGTTGACGAGACGAAAAACCCTGTCGAAGCAGATGCAAAACCGCATCTCTTGCGACTTGATAAATTACAAGAGTGTTTTGATCTTGTCCGCTTAAATTTGTCTAGAGCATTCACCAGTCAAAGTCATAATTACAATTTACGTCGCCGCGACTGGAAATGCACCTTGGGAGACAAAGTTATGAAGAAGGAAAATACTTTGTCTTCAGCCGTCGATCATGTAGCTGCGAAATTAGCCCCGAAATATTCTGGGCCTTATGAAGTTGTCCTCGTCGTTTCTCCGGTAGTATATGATTTAAGAGACGAAAAGGGCAAGCGATATAACCGAATACACATTAAGGATTTAAAACCCTCAGCTAACTAGTTTATTGCGGGATGAAACCGCGGTGCGACGCACCACCCCGAGTGCCGATCCCTGTCTCAACGGCCTACACGAGAGCTTCTCCCGCCTGCACCGAAAAATCAGAATCCCAGAATTTGGACCAAGCTCCGGAGTCCGTAGCAGAGGCTACAGGCGCTGAACACCCTTACGTAGAAGATGAGTCCGGATCATGTGACAAAGACTGTATTTAGTATTAAGTGTAATTTAGTGATAATTTGTTTCTAGGGTAGTAAGTAATTGGAAAAAAATGTAAAGTACGCAAGCGATGCTCGCGTCCTTTAAATTTTTTTTACCGAAGTAAGGGGGGAATGTAACGAAGTTAATTTTCCGACAATAGTTATTTCAAGTTTCCGAATATATTTTCATTTAATATTGTATATAATCCGTGATATCCTCTGACTTCTGTGTAGAAATATTTTGTTAGGAAATTCCGATTTTTAATTTAAAATTTCAAATTCCAACCGCGATATGATTGTAAACAGTCATGGTTCCCCACTGTCGCGAAACAGGTAGCGCACAGGTCGAACTAACCAAGAGAGGTGGAAAGCAGTCTGAATCGAGGAAGGCTGGATAGAGCAAGAGCCCAGGGCCGCCAGACGTTACTTATTTTCTGAGTAACAAAATATATCGTACAGAGTAGTGTTGGAGTATACTGTGAAGGTATACATACCTGCTAGATTGGGCGGGCGGCCAATTCACAGGTACCAGGTGCTAAAGGTAGATAAAAACATCGCTCACATTTCTTAAAGTCGGAGTGCTGATTTTTATATATATATTACAAAATTTTATTAGAAATTTAAAATCAATATTGCCAGACCTTCTTCGTCGGCGGTAATTTCCGCTAGACGCTTCAAAGTTTGTGAAAAAATAATGTAAGTTTACTTATTTTTTGAGTCTTGATTTTTTTATATGATATTTTAGAATCTATTTCAACACTATTTGCATGCAGCCAGACGAATTGTAGGGGCCAAATATCTCCCAGACATATTTAAAATCTCGACGTGAGTATGAGTGAGATCATTATTCGTACGCTCAAACGTGAGAGAGATATATATGTACGTCGATTTTTCCCCGTGTCGGTATACTCTGTAGTGTTGACAACGTAGGCGATTTTCGGGACCCGTACAATATTCAGTCGTGTCCATCGTGTTCATTTTGTTCAGTGCAGCTGTTATTTCGGCTACAGCGTGTGTAAGTGAAATAAATATATTTACAGTGTCTTAAAGAATATCATGGCAGAGTTATTAAACTGTGTTTTTTGTAATAATTCTGATGTGAATTTAACATTATTTACAGAAGAGACGTTACGAAAGTGTCGAACAATTTTAAAACAAAGGAACATAACCTAAAATTTAAGGATGTTGTTTTGCCGGTTGATTTCTTTGAAAGTGGTTATCATAGACAGTGTTACAAGTCATTTACAGGATTAATGAAAAAATATTATTTGCCAAAATCTACACGTACAGAAAAGACTACTCCAGAGGAAAAATTGTCAAATATTACAGAGAAACAATCAACAGCGTGTTTGTCAAGATCTGAGTTTGATACACAGTGTACTGAGCCACAGTCATCCGTTTCACAGCCGAAATAACAGCTGCACTGAACAAAATGAACACGATGGACACGACTGAATATTGTACGGGTCCCGAAAATCGCCTACGTTGTCAACACTACAGAGTATACCGACAAGGGGAAAAATCGACGCACATATATATCTCTCTCACGTTTGAGCGTACGAATAATGATCTCACTCATACTCACGGCGAGATTTTAAATATGTCTGGGAGATATTTGGCCCCTACAATTTGTCTGGCTGCAAGCAAATAGTGTTGAAATAGATTCTAAAATATCATATATAAAAATCAAGACTCAAACTGGAAGTAAACTTAAGTTATTTTTTCGCAAACTTTAAAGCGTCTGGCGGAAATTACCGCCGACGAAGACTGTCTGGCAATATTGATTTTAAATTTCTAATAAAATTTTGTAAAATATATATAAAAATCAGCACTCCGACTTTAAGAAATGTGAGCGATGTTTTTATTTACCTTTAGCACCTGGTACCTGTGAATTGACCGCCCGCCCAAGCTAGCAGGTATGTATACCTTCAGAGTATACTCCAACACTACCCTGTACGATATATTTTGTTACTCAGAAAATAAGTAACGTCTGGCGGCCCTGGGCTCTTGGACTAGGAGCGGCGAGTCGACAAGTAGTTCACTGCTGGCTGGCGAAGATACGAGTCGCTAGCATTGAACGCTCCGTCCGCCGAATTTTTTTTTTTGCTTTCTAGTCAGTTTGTTTTGATTTTTTTTTATATATAGTAAATTTCGATTTTCATTTTTAAGTTAAAGTATTTGCTGCGAAGGTAAGATTTTATGGAAATAATAATTTTAAATAAAAGCTGGTCTTTTCAATAATTGTTAGGCGAAAAGTTCATTCAATATAATTAATATTTCATTTTTACAAAACAAACATTATACTGATTTAGTAGTGTCATTGTATGTCAATAATATAACGAGAGCTCGTACAGTCAAGTCTTAATAATATTCCTTCCGTACTCGTTCCCGTTTCGGTTGAAATACTGAAGTTTTACAGGCGTCCTGCCAGGGCTCGTTGGTATTTCAATTCGAGAACGTAAAGCCCGCTGAATCAAAATATTAAGGTTTTCCAGGCGTCCTGCCAGGGCTCATTGATATTTTTATTCACGGATCAAACCCTTCCGTACTCATTCCCGTTTCCAAACCCCGTTTCGGTTGAAATATTGAAGTTTTCCAGGCGTCCTGCCAGGGCTCGTTGATATTTCAATTCGAGAACGTAAAGCCCGCCGAATCAAAATATTAAGGTTTTCCAGGCGTCCTGCCAGGGCTCATTGATATTTTTATTCACGGATCAAACCTTTCCGTACTCATTCCCGTTTCCAAACCCCGTTTCGGTTGAAATATTGAAGTTTTCCAGGCGTCCTGCCAGGGCTCGTTGGTATTTCAATTCGAGAACTTAAAGCCCGCTGAATCAAAACATTAAGGTTTTCCAGGCGTCCTGCCAGGGCTCATTGATATTTTCATTCACGGATCGAACCCTTCCGTACTTCCTTTTCCGATCCCGTGATACATTTTAATCAAATTCTCACGTTCAGTTTACATACCGGGTGCATCGCAAGTGGTTGTATACCTTGCTAGCATCAACCTGGAATCCGTTTTCTTGCTTTCAATTACTAACCTGCTTATTGAAAATACTTTTTTTTTTTGGAAAAAAGGTCAGTTTGCTTTTACCGCTTTTCTGTTGTATATAAAAACATTGCTTATGTTTATAAACCTCTCTCGCTTATGTCCTGCCCGCTTCGTCTCTAATAAACAGATGGTATTGGTATAATTAGTTAATAGTTTGCTTATATTGCTGTTTTTTTTTTGTAAATACCAGGGTATTGTTGCCTGCTACGCAGGATAGTTTTTTGTTGTTTTTCTTTTTCTGTAACGATTTGGTCAGCTACCGACCCTGTAATTATTTGTGAAGGTAATAGATTGTAATTTAACCGAACCTTTGTGTTTTACTGACCTACTACAGATTTCAAAACTCCTATGGTAGAATAGTTGTTTTTTTAGCACGAATTTAGCTTTGATGTAGTGTGGGCCCGGAGACCAACTTTTATTTTAGGACCAGCGCGGACCTTTTTCTGGAAATAAGCCTGCCGAAGCAGATATAACTAGACCCCTGGAACTGACCGTACCTCCATCTGAGGTTAACTGGAACTCTTGACGCTTGAAGTCAAGGGGGCCGTGGAGTTAACCACGCTAAAAATCTGGCGCCCGAGATGAAACTTGAATCCGCGGTTTTGAGGTGTCAATTGTGACGTGTCCAGGTACTTAGTTTCGACGTAAAGTACGAGGAGGACGAAAAACGTGTTACAGTATGTGTATGTGTATGTGGTGTATGAGTGTATGTGTATGTGTATGTGTATGTGTATTTGTATGTGTATGTGTATGGGTATGGGTATGCATATGCGTTTTGAGCTCGAAGAGCTCAAAAGTATCGAATAGCTTTATCTTTGAGCTCGAAGAGCTCAAAAGACCACAAAAATTAAATTCAACATCGCAACTAGCGACAAAATCGCATGCGTTTGAAAATGGACTGCCTAAGTCTGACGTCACTAGAGGCGTGGTCATGAAAACCTTTCCAAACAAACCGAGTGCGCGTGTAAATTGCCATAAGAGACTTTTAATTTTCCGTGTGCTGTTAATATAGTTATAAATAAGAGTGATCGTTATTAGAAATAAGTAAAAAGTGATCAGTTAAAGACTTTTTTAGAAGAAAATCTGCAATGTAAGGTTTGCAAAGCATTTTTAAACCAGTGTAAATACAATTGGGGTTATGTGTTCGTTTTGTTGATGATCAATTTATTTGTTTATTTTTATATATTTCATTGTAGATATGGCTTCAAAGCATGTGTTGAAACTTTCTAGCATTAATGAATTCCTAGATGATAATAAAATCATTAAAAGGGGTGAAAATGCTTTAGAGTCAAACCATGTGAAGACAATGCTATTTGATGCTGAGTTAATGGTAATCAGAGGCGAAGTCCATGCCAGTATGAAGGATAAATTATACCACGTTGAGGTAAATTATCATATACCTGACTTTAAATCTCATCCACATGTTTTCAAACTTATTATTTATTGTAGATTGCCCTAAACAGATCAGGTGATATCCAAAGCGCAACATGTGCTTGTCCAAGAGGGATAAAATGTCGCCATATTGCAACGTTAGCACTGTTTGGGCATTATAACATATCAGTAACTGATGCTGAATGTTCTTGGAATGCACCAAAATCATCCAGCGCGGAAGTAAAAACAGCTGACGAAATGTATCCCTCAAAACCATTTGCAGCTTTCCGTGAGGCCTCAAGTGACAGCCATCAATAAATTAAGAAGTCAACTTAATACTTTTGGCAATACGGTTGGATTCACATGGCTTTTGAAGGAGGAAAGCAATGAGGAAACTTTGAAAGATTTGAATATTCCAAATATTGATGGTATAATTTCATCCCAGGACTTTCTTCAATCTTCAAATAAAATAGATTACCTTAAAGGAAAATGTGCCCTGGATGACGACCAAATTAAAATAATTGCAGCTGCTACAACTGGACAAGTTTCGAATGACCTATGGTATGTAGTAAGGAAATCACGAATAACAGCAAGCAATTTTGGAGCAGTGATATCAGCTTGTCGTAGAGGCAGATATCCTGATAGCCTTTTTAAAAGCCTCATGGGTAAGTTTTTTATATAGATGTATGAACTTTAATGGCAATATTGTGATTGGTACCTACTGTTTGCTGTCCTGACAGTAAATTCAATTGCTATGTTTTATTTTAGGTGCTTACAATTTGGATGGAATCAAGTCTATTCAATGGGGAAGAATACATGAAAAAGATGGGATAGACTTCCTTAAAACCAATTTGGGGCTGGAGATTCAGCAAACTGGGATTTGGTTTAATAATTCTGGTTTTTTAGGAGCTAGCCCTAATGGGCTAGTTGGAGAAGATGCCATTATCGAGATAAAGTGCCCCTATACAATGAGGAGTGACTACTTGTCAGAAAAATTGAAAAACAATGACAAATATATTATATTTCATGATAGTAATGGTGAAACTTGTATTAATACACACCACAAGTACTACCACCAAATTCAAGGGAATCTGCATATTTTGAAAAGATCAAAATGTTATCTGTGCGTGTGGACTTTAAAAGAGGCAATAAAAGTGCTAGTGGAGTTTGACCCTTCATGGGCAAAGTATACTCCAGTGCTGGAAAACTTTTTCTCCAGTCAATACATTAACTCAGTAATGTTTATATGTACAGGGTTATTCATTATAAATGTCCCAGCAACCATGCTAAGGGTTATTATTGCATGAACAAAAAAGGTTTTGAAATAAAAGTTGTGTAGTTATAAACTAATTTTATTATAACTTCAACAAAAGAACAGTGGCGTGCGTAGTTTAAGAGACACAAAAAAATTATTCGTTTTTTTAAATGAGACACCTTGTATATTATCGTATTTTTGAAAAGATGTTTTTCTCCTGATTTCAAAAATAGACCATATCATACCCCTGTCTCACATCCTCCTTAAGATATTAAAGGATAAATATAGTAAATTAAACTAGTTACTATTAATATTGAAAATTGAAATTTTTTTTTGTTTATGCAATAATAATTATGGTAAGGGCTGGGACATTTATAACGAATAGCCCTGTACCTATATACATTTTTGATATTGTTAGCTGTTAAAGTAGATATAAATTTTCATTTTTATATTTGTTTTAATATCATTGATTTCCTACTTACTGCTCTTTTAGTATATAAAAAACTGAAACATTGCATATTTTCACCACTTAAAACTGTTCTGCTAAACTATGTATATAAATCTCTTTGTTATTTTGACTGTCCAACTTAAAATAAATATAATTAGTGTTGTATTTGTCCATACATAAATCAGTGCTTCTTGTTTGCTGTGTATTCTTAAGAATATCAGTCCTACAAACAAGTAACTATGTTTACCTCTTTAGGATTTTTTGCTTATACATTTATGTAAAAATGTTATGTGTTATGTTCTACTGATGAAATGAATAAATTGGTAAATAAATAACTATTATTAAAAACAAACTTGCTCAGAAAAACATACATTTGTCAGACAAAGAAAATGTCATTTTAAAGTAACATTAAACAATTTTAACAATAGTATTCTTCAACTTCTTTTATTAACGGGTAATGTAGGGTTGTAAAAGCAGCACATAACTGAAAAATTATTGAGATTTGAGAGATAAAAAATGGAGGCACTTGATGCAAAATCTTAAAACATTTGATTCTTCGTATTGCTCTTTCGACATGTATTCTTGCTTTTGCTATTTTTTGTGTTTTGTATACTTGGGATTCAGTGAGCTGAGGTGTACTAAGGAATGGAGGTATATTCAAAGATACACCAGCAGGTAATAAATATTTAATAAAAAATCCCTTATCTGCTAAAATTAAGTCACCACGAATCATTTGCTTTAAAATTTCACAATGTTCTACAATTTTTTTATCTGATGTAGAACCTGGATAGGCCTTATTTACAAAAGTAACAACACCATTAGGAGTTTATATGTGCTGTAGGTTAATCTTTGAGTTTCCATATTTGCTGGGATTGATGAATATATTTATCCTGCAATTTGGAAAACAGCTGGGAGGCAATCTTGATTTTTTTTCCTAGATGGTATTGACTTCATCAGTTGATTGAAAAGGATTTCATGCAACGCAGATATCCATGTCATTGCTATATAAGTGACAGTAGCTGTGCTGCATCCAAATCGTAGCGCCAATCCTCATGTGGAGGATTTAATCTTAACTTCATCAAAGTTAAAAGTAGCTGATCAATTTTGGGCAGCATCTTAACTTTCCAGTCTGCATAATATTTTAAATCGATGATGTCCATAGTTTCAAACAGTGTCATAAATAAGGCATTTGTTGGTATTTCAGTGTATAGAAGTACATGAGAATCATTATCCTTGATATGTTCATAACTGAAATGTGTACTTGGGTTTTTCAACTTCTCTGTAACTTCCTCAAGTTTGTAGGCGATATTTTGTAGTTCAAATCTCGCGCCTCAAATCATAGACATCATTTGAAATATTCTGTGGTTAACGGAATTTAATTTCTGTGGTTCTAGGCAAAAGGATATATGTCAAAAAAAAGAGGAAGAACCGCGCTTTTGGGAAAAGAGACGCGGCGTGGCACTCAAGTAGTGACGATTGACTTAGATTATTTTATGATTATTCTTAAGCCTTATTTTATGAAAGATATGTGTTATTTCTTCATAGAGAGAATACAAATATACGCTCCTTCTTACAGTGAATGTTTATGTTAATACCGACCAACCGTTATTTTATTATCTTCCCCATAATATTCAGGTGTGGGGTCTGAAACACAGATCACCTACCTAGTCTGAAACAAAGAGAAACAGTGAGGAACAACGAGGCTATAATGATGGTAGCAGTAGCAGTGCGGGACAAATTACGGTTGATGATCTTGTTGAATCCACCGTGAGAGCATTAAACATACAACAAGGAATCCAAACAAATAATACAGAGCTAGCCGCTTTAATTCCCGTATTCAGTGGCTCTGCAGATGAGGACGTCGTGAGATGGTTCGACAGAATTGAAAAGATAAGAGTCCGTTTCCAATCGTCTAGAGATAGACTGTTGTTACTCGTAATCAACAAATTGAGAGGAAGTGCCTTAGACTGGTTTAATTCTAATCCAGATTATGTATCATTAACATTAGATGAGTTAAAATCTCAAATGATAGCCTTATTTGAAATCCGAGATGATATTTTGACAGTAACTAGGAAAAATGAAAAATTTCCTATTTATTTCATGGACAAAGTTCTTTTAGGCAATAAACTAAAAATGCCTGAAAACGAATTGATCCTTCATGTCATTGATGGGTTTGACAATGAATCGTTACAGGTAATGGCCAAAATGAAGGGATTCACAAGTCTAGATGAATTATTAAACAAAATGAATGAAATAACTCAAAGTGAAAGATTTGGTCGTGATGTAAAAAGAATCCCTCAAAGTTCAGGAGTAGCACCAATAAACCGAAGACGGGGTACACCAAACAATATTAAGTGTTACAACTGTGGCGGAACCGGACATGTAATAGAAAGGTGCACTAAACCAAGAAGACCCAGAGGTAGCTGTTATCGTTGTGGTTCTAAGGACCATATGATCAGAGACTGTCCTACACAATCAAGACAATTCCGACAGCCTACTTCGACAACAGGCTCTGACAGTACAACAATGGTTTAAGATTCAAATTCACTAAGTTTTAACAACAATGTAAGTGACACTTCACCGATAAATCCAGAGCCTTATGCATTGCAGGTAAAATTTGTAACTGACTTTTGTACTATTTTATCAAATGGTATTTCAGACACAGGTAGTCCTATTAGCCTTGTCAAATCTGAAATATTGCCAAAAAGATGTCTACAACCTTATAATGATCAAAATGAGTATTTTGGCATTAATAATTCTAAACTTGAAATTGAAGGTATTTATTCTCAAAAGGTTGAAATTGGGAATGAAACCCCAAATCTAAAATTTTATGTAGTATCAAATGATACAATGGTTTATCCTGTAATATTGGGCAGAGATTTTGCTAGTCTTTCTAAACTGAAAATATCTTTAGAAAATGAACCTATATTACCCAGTCAAAATTCAGAAGTTTCAAATAATGCTTTTATTGATCATGAAATAATGCAAATAAGTTTAATAGAAGATGATAATATAAAATTAAATATTAATCCTAATTTGAGTTACAATATTAAAGTTGAAACTGAAGAAATTATAAATAATTCTTACATTAATGCTCCTAAGCCTTCAAATCCAAATTTAACTTATGAAATGAATATAGTCCTAAAACACGAACAACCTTTTTCTTATAGGCCAAAAAGATTATCATTTGACGAGAAAAATAAATTACAGAAAATGGTAGATGAACTTTTAGCTCAGAATATTATTAGAGTAAGTAACTCCTCTTATTGCAGCCCAATAGTACTAATTGAGAAAAAACGATTTGATGAACTACGCCTTTGTGAAGATTACCGACATTTAAATAGTCTGACAGCACGTGACCATTTTCCTTTACCACTTATTAATGACCAGTTAGACAGGTTGAAAAATAAAGAATATTTCACAACCTGGGATTTAAAAAATGGCTTTCATCGCATTAAAGTGGCTGAAAACTCAGTCAAATATACTTCCTTTATCACACCATTTGGACAGTTTGAGTATATTAAGGTTCCATTTGGCTTAACAAATGCACCATCAGTTTTTCAAAGATTATTATATTTAATTTTTGACTCACTCTTAAGGCAAGATAAAATTCTTTTATATTTAGATGATATTTTAATTGCTACCAGAAATTTAACTGAGCACTTACAAATTCTTACAGAAGTGTTGGAATTGATGGTTCAAAACTGTCTTGAACTGAGATTTGATAAATGTAAATTCCTACAGAACAAAATCTTATACTTAGGTTATGAAATTGACCAATCAGGTATTAGACCCAACTCTGAAAACATACAAGCTTTAGTTGAATATCCCATTCTAAAAAATCCAAAAGAGGTGCAACAATTCTTAGGCCTTGCTAGCTATTTTCGTAGGTTTGTACCTTCATTTTCCATAATTGCCAAACCTCTTTATGATCTCCTTAAAAAGAATACCAATTTTGAATTTAGCGAAAAACAGCTGGAATCATTTAATAAGCTATTATAATTATGAAATAGAACACAGGAACAGTAATCGCATGAAACATGTTGATGCTTTAAGCAGATGCAATTCTATTTTAGTCCTTGAAGAAAACACATTTGAACAAAATTTATCCATTGCTCAGAAATCAGACCCAAATATTACCAATATTAAAGAAAGTTTAGAAAAGGGAGAAAGCAAAAATATTGAAATGCGTTCCGGATTGATTTATAAAAAATACAAAAATAAAATCCTATTCTATGTCCCTATATCAATGGAACAGAAGGTAATATTTAACTGTCACGATAGTTTAGGTCATGTGGGACTGGATAAAACTACTAATTATTTGTTAAACACATATTGGTTTCCAAATTTAAGAGAGAAGGTAAAATTATATATTCAGAATTGTATAAAATGTATTACATACTCTTCCAAGTCAGGAAAATTTGGAGGCATCCTGAATAATATACCTAAAGGCGATAAACCATTTTTAACGTTGCATATAGACCATTATGGTCCTCTTGAAAAAACTTCTTCCAGCAAAAAGTTTATTTTTGAAATAATAGATGCTTTTACAAAGTTTGTTAAGTTGTATGATGTCAAAAGCACGGGCACTAAAGAAGTTATAGTCAGATTGGAAAATTATTTTCGAAATTATAGTAAACCACTTCGAATTATTTCAGATAGAGGAACAGCTTTCACTTCTCAAGAATTTTCCAATTTCTTAGTAATACATGACATTGAACACGTTAAAATAGCTATCGCCTCTCCTAAAAGTAATGGACAAATTGAGCGCGTTAATAGAGATCTAACCCCAATGATATCAAAAATAGTGGAAGTCAAAAATAAATGGGACCATGTCTTGCATATAGTGGAATATGCCTTGAATAATACTATTTGTCGTTCAACGGGTACAACCCCTAGCTTACTATTATTCGGTGTTACTCAAAGACATTATGATGCTAGTCTGCGAAACTATTTAGAGACTGATTATCTAGTTGATTTAGACAAATTAAGACAAGACGCATATGAAAAAAATAAAACCGTTCAGGACTATAATAAGCAAGTTTATGACAGAGCACACAAAGCTCCTAAATTATACAAGGTAAACGATTTTATCATGCTGCGTAATTTCGATTCTACACCAGGCGTTAACAAAAAACTAATACCAAAATACAGAGGCCCTTATGTTGTAAAGAAAGTATTAGGAAATGACCGCTATTTAGTAACGGATATAGAGGGTTTTCAAATAACCCAAATTCCTTTCGAAGGAATAAGTAGTTTTGAGAATATGAAACCTTGGCTAATGATTGATTAAACTTTTTGAATCATGCCAAACTACTAATTTTGCATTTTATTTTTTATTACTTACCGAATTTAATATATGTTACATTATTTAATTTAAATATAAGCTATTATAACTTTCAGCATTTTAAAATAGTGATTTAAGATTGTATTTTTGTATCCCTTCATGAAGCCTTTCATGTACCTCTTTATGTAGTATCATTATGTATTTATGATTTCTCACCTTATGTATTACTTTATGATTACTCAACTTATGTATTACTTTATGATTACTCAACTTATGTATTACTTTATGATTACTAACTTATGTATTACTGTATGATTATTTAACTTATGTTTATGCCTCCATTATGTTTTATTTTATGGCACTTAGGTTACTTATGTTTTATTTATTATTGCTATGCATTAATACAGCAAGCTTATGTATTCGATTTATGACCGAGACGTTCATAATGTCAGGTAGGCCGAATTGTAGGCAATATTTTGTAGTTCAAATCTCGCGCCTCAAATCATAGACATTATTTGAAATATTCTGTGGTTAACGGAATTTAATTTCTGTGGTTCTAGGCAAAAGGATATATGGACTATGCTTATTTAAAAGGAACCAAGCGACAAATTCGCAAAAATGAGTTGAAGACGCCAAACGACAAACGACAGTCCAATTTACGTTGTGTAAAAAGTTCCAAAAGCTAGTGCCGACCCAACGCCATCTTTCAACCAACGAACCAATCGACAAGTTTCGAAACATAGATTTCCAATTTCAATAAAAGGAACCAGCCGCTGATTCTACTTACATAAATAAGAAAATGTCTTTTGGTTCCTTTCACATTTTCAAGTATTTGTGTTATTGGTGTTGTTATTATTCTCAAATCACGGTGTTTAAACGTAAATTATTCAGAATAAGAATAGTACCTAAGTGATATTTTATAAATCAAATACCTACATAATGAGTGAAAGAGCTAAAAGAATTGTGCAGCAAGCTTTGGATCAAACAAAAAAACTGAAGACTGCTGTAAGTAGTTTTTCTGTATAGGTCTTTAGGTTATGTTTTTTGTTTCTATGAATATGGAATAAAATTAATAAGCATCATGTATCCATGTAGTAGAGAGTTTATTCTTTTTACATAAATAATTAAACTTGTTTATTTTAGGATATTATACTAGATGCATGTGAAACTTTAATAGATTTTCCACAACAAAATAAAGTAGATGAAAATTTGATTTATGATGAAAGTTTTGACAAATGTGATGCAGGAATAGAAACTGTCAACACTAATACTTACTTTGTGGATAAAGGTAATTTAAAGTTCTGTATGTTAGCTTAAAATAAAAATAACGTTAGTACTTAACACTTTTTAGCTGGAAACCATGTGGATGACAAAGGTCAACTAAATCAACAAAAAATAATAGAGATCCCACGTTGCGACCGATGACCAAGAACTGCTTTCAGTGTCGAATATTTCTGAATTCTTAGAAGGTACTTTTATTTATTTTTTAAAACAAATATAATATATATTAAAAAACTTGTTCTTATATATTTTTAGACGGCCAAACTCTCGAGAAAAACTACGATTTTCTTGATTGCCCGAAAGGAAGTCTATCCAATAAAACCGATTATAACAATATATTAATCTCAGAATGCCCAATTACAATTGTTTCAGAAGGTATTGTATTGTAAAAAAAATTAACAGAGCGATGAAAAATAATATTATACACTTTTGTAGGTGATCTCAACAATGATTTTTTGGAGTCGGCAATTACGAATCCCTTTATCGAAGATCCGGGTATTTGTTTTTCACAATGCGGGGATATTTCCGACACCATTCACAAAGCTACTGAAGGGACACTAAGTTTATCAAATAAAAATTTGGAAAATCGTCCCGAACTGGAACAGCTTGAAAATAATAATGTTGAAGAGACCGACGACGTCGACTCTAATACAGAAACATTTACCAGTACCTCTAGTTCAAGCAGTTCAGAGATTTCTGAGCGAGACTTCTTAATGAGCGATGAAGAAATCAGAAGAGTTGAGAAACTAAGACAGGAAAGACAAACCTGGAAAGGACGTCCTAAGAAAGGAAGGCATAATAAATATCCTGGGCAAACTTTTTGTTCAAGAAAAAAGTTGAAAGACTCTAATAAGAGTTACTATACAGTTAACGGCAAGTTAAAAGAAAGCAAACAATTTATGAATTATGAATGCAATTGTCCCAAGAAATGCAACGAAAATGTCCCAAGCGAAACTCGTGAGAAGCTATTCAAACAGTTTTGGGCCTTAGCATCCTATAACTGCCAAACAGGATTTATTGCGTCAACCGTAAAAGAATTTCCCGTTAAACGAAAGCGATCAGAAGGCACTAGAAAATCTAAAACCTTTTCTAGACAATATTTTTTGTCAAATATTGAAGTTTGTCGAAACAGTTTTATAAAAACCTATCAAATCAGCACAAAGCGTGTCAACACATCCTTGACAAAATTACGTGATGCTCGAATGAAAGATGAGCGCGGCAATATAGGTGGTGATAGAACAGGTAAGAAAAAAATAAGCGAGGAAACTATCAGTAAGATTATTGCCCAAATTCGAGAATTTCCGACGTATATATCCCATTATACTCGAGGACAAACCAAAGCAAAATTTTTATCCCATGACCTCACAGAAGCTAAAATGTATGATCTATACTTGGAAGATGAAAATAATCCAAAAGTTAGTTTCACATTCTATAAGAAAATATTCCACAAAAATTTTAATTTAAGACGTAAACCACCAATAAAGGACACGTGCAATAAATGTGACGCACTTTCTGCAAAGATTAACAATGTTTCTGATGAAACCATGAAACAACAATTTAAAGCTATGCATGACGAACACCTGGAAAACGCAAAGATTGCCAGAACTTCGATGCAAAACGACATGAAAGATGCTAGTACCAATACTTTATTGGAAACACTGTGTTATGACATGGAAAAGGTTTTGGGTTTGCCTAAACTTCCAACCAACCTCGCCTACTACAAACGCCAGCTAAGTATCTACAATGAGGGTATTCATGCAGGATCGTCGAATAAGCCGTATGCTTTTATCTGGAAAGAGGGTGTTGCGGGCAGAGGTGCTCAAGAAGTTGGCTCCTGACTAAAAAAATTCATCGATCTGCATCTTAAAAAAGGTGTTCAAGACTTAATTCTCTGGTCTGATAGCTGCGGTGGTCAGAATAGAAATATCAAAATTGTGCTATTGTTAAAAAAGAAGTGAGCATCCTACTTTGAAAACTATCCATTTGAAATACTTAGAATCTGGGCACAGTTTCCTGCCCAATGATACGGACTTTGCTCAAATTGAACGGGCACTGAAACTTCAGGTTCGTATCTACACATTAGATGAATTTAAGTCTACAATCGAAAAACACAATCCTTTTGAAGTTATTTATATGAACCCTGAAGACTTTTTCTCAACTCAAGGTTTAGAGAAACAGATCTGCAATAGAAAAATAAGTGTAGATAAGAATAAAGTATCTTGGTTAAAAACAAAAATTATAAAACTAGAAAAAGACAAATTGTTTTCGCTGTTTTTAAAAGAGACCCACGCACCGGAGGGGCAATATCAAGAAATTGACATTTCCAAAACTGTACGTGGTAGAAAAGGTGTAAAAGATTTTTGTGCCCCAACATTGCTGTACCCAGAAGGAAAAGCAGTTTCCAATAAAAAAAGCGAGGATATCAAGTCGCTCCTGCGATTCATCCCATTGGATGCAAGGCCCTTCTATAAAATAGGCAACCTACTAGAATTTGAAGATGACATTGACGGGTTTGGACAGAACATAGATTTTGAAGTCGAGGACGGTGAATGAAAATTTTAATAATTTAATGTAATATTCACATATAATATGTTCCGTTTTTCATTTTGTAGCCTGTAGAAATTAAACAATGATTTTTATTTAAATGAAAACATTTTTAAATCTACCCTTTTCTCTAAACAGAACCAGAACTTTTTTGGCGCTTGGTATCATCCTAAATCGTGAATTTCTGAAAAACGGTTTATTCAGAAGGAACCATCCACCAAAAATACATGAAAACTTTTGTTTCTAGTCATAATAATCTCGGAAAATTATGTGAAAAGTTTAATAATACCTATCAGACAACATCTATGATAAAATATTTTAGTTATGTTCTTCCACGATTTAGAAACACGTTTTAATCTTTGCACCCTTTTATCTCAAAACTGTCGTTTTTCCCTTGGTTACATTTTGATAAACATTATTCATATGTCAAAAAAAGAGGAAGAACCGCGCTTTTGGGAAAAGATACGCGGCCTGGCACTCAAGTAGTGACGATTGACTTAGAATATTTTATGATTATTCTTAAGCCTTATTTTGTGAAAGATATGTGTTATTTCTTCATAGAGAGAATACAAATATACGCTCCTTCTTACAGTGAATGTTTATGTTAATACCGACCAACCGTTATTTTATTATCTTCCCCATAAGTTCTTGCTTTAAAAAGTATTTTTCAACCTCCAAGGACATTCCAGACATTGCATTTGAATTTTTTGGAACTAATGGCAAATCTTCTCTAATTGATTCACCACTTTCACATCTTGAAGTACTTGTGGCATGAAGACTAATGTCACTCGTTGAAGGGCCTGCTACTTCAGTGTCTGATGGAAGATTGGAGTCAACCATTTTTGATGTAACATTTCGCTTTCTGCACAAAAAAAGAAAACTAATTCAGTGTCAACAATAATTTTTGGTAAAAAGGGTCTGTTGAGAAATGGATTGATTGTACATTAATTATTATTTTCCAAATAAAATGCTATTATTCGAATTTACATACCGTTTCTCAGGAGATTCAAACTTCAACTTCCCCTTAGCATTGAACTCAAATATTGTTGGTCCATTTTTTTTGTCCATGTTAACAAAATGACAGCTACAGACTAATGAATGTTTTGATGGTTCCCTGTCCTGTCTCCTAAAAATTAATTTTATGAAGAAGTACCTACCTATATAAAAATGGTCAGCAAAATTACAAACTCCGGATTTTCTGAAAGATACAGATGGGAGGGCCAATAATCTGTATTCAGTGAAAAGTACAGAATATATGAGAACAGCCACTCGTCCTTTCGTATCTTGCTCGTCCGAACCATAGCCCAACCATACTTATTATTAAAAGATAATATTCAAGTACCTTATTAAAGATATCCATCTGCTTTTTTCAGCTGCATTTGAAGGAAAATCAAAATATTTGCAAGTCTTTTTTTCACTGTAATGGTCACAACCAGGTACAAAACACATTACCATTTTGAAGCTGTAAATCTGGAAAAAGAAAATATGGATTCCCATTATTGGTCAATAAAATTTAAAAAACTCTAAACAAACATAACCTCAACTAAGTTTACACTGTTTTAGAAACCCTTTGCAAACCTTACCTTGCAGATTTTCTTGTAAAAAAGTCTTTAACTGATCACTTTTTACTTATTTCTAATAACGATCACTCTTATTTATAACTATATTAACAGCAAACGGCACATTAAAAATCTCTTATGACGTTTTACACGCGTTATAGATTTGTTTGGAAAGGTTGATGGGAGGAGCCTTCTGCTGTGACGTCAGAGCTTAGGTAGTCCATTGAATTTAGCGGGAAGTTGCAGGGATGGCCTTTAGGGTCAACCGATTTCCAAATTTTTTTATTATGTGACTTTTATTCAAAATGTATAATTTGTATTGTAAAATGAATATTTAACTATCCATTAAATATTTATTCAAAAATATCTTAAAATCACCAAGTTACATTTATGCTGAAATGAAATTATACAGGTATAGTATATAATCAAATGAAATATTTTTGTTAATTGAATATTCTGTTAATTGAATAAACTTAAAATACTTCGAAACAACTCGCCCGTCAGTACCAACAAAACATTCAAAACATTTTTTTCGGCCTTAGAAGTTGTAAGTACCTTTTTAGCTATGTTGTATGATCCATCAAAAAAATTAAAAGCCACGCGGAAATCAATTAATTCTTTGAGATACTATGCTGCAATCGCAAAAACCGTTTCGATCGATAAGCTACCTCCGTCACAGCCCGCTTTAGAGCAGCGTATATCAAGAGCATTGTGGCAAATAAATTAGTGGAACCAAGCGATCAATCCAGTAATAAAATCAGAAGACATAACAAATTGTGGATGGCTCATTGAGAATGGTTATGTACTTACGAATTATTAGTTGCGATATTTGTTCTTGCAAAACTTCTTGTACAAACCGAAATGATATTGTATCTGATGAATCGTAAAAATAAAACCTGATGCTTAAGTTTATATTTCATTTTTTCCTTCAAATGTAAGTGTCGAACCTTCGTCTTTTAACGTAAAGTTGCAATCGATTTTACTTTATATCTGATAAAATCGGATTTATCAGACTAAAAATACTAAGGATTACTATATATATCTATTATCACAAAGACGATCCACGCACGGAAAATATCAAAGGGCCGCGCGCCCACTGCGCCAGTCGCGCGGCGAGAGCACTGATCTTCAAATCGCTTTATCTTTTTTTTACTGCATATTAATAGCTCAAACTTTCCCAAAAACTTCTTCGTTTTCTAAATTTTAATACTACGTATTCAGAAATAAACAATTAAAAACTTCCTCACTCAACTTTTTTCATCGTACGTGAAAAGTCAGAAATTCGAAAAAAAATTTCTTCAATTTATTGCTCGAATGTAAAATGATTTGGGGATTTTGGACTAGTTTCAATTGTCTCTAGAATTGGTTGGAGAATACGTCATTAAATTTTCGTGGAAAAATACTAATTATTCGCTGAGAAACCGCGAGTTGATCGTCGAAAATCGTAAAATCGTTTTTTTCGCATTTTCGGTTAAAAAGTCAATTTTGAACATGTTCCCCCAATTTTATAAAAAAATAAATGTCATATTCGTGTTCAGCACCCTCGAAAATATAAAGATGGACTGTTCTTAGCGACTAGAACGAGGTTGGTCGGTTTTTCATTTTCTAGACGACTATTTGGGGGTGTCCCGCTCCTCTAATATGGACGCATTAAATTTTCCTGCAAGCTGAACGCTTCATCCCCAATAAACACATTCGGTAATAAAGGTCCATTTTGCGATATTGCAGAAGGTGGAGGTATATTTAACTTTTTTTCTTGTAACATTTTATATAGGCAACTCTCTTCGAAAACAGTCGAGTCAGCGTTCCTTCCATATGAGCCTATATCCACGAAAGTGAACATAAAATTACTATCACATACTGCTAGAAGTATTATCCAAATATAATTTTTATAGTTATAATATGACGATCCACTTTGCGCGGGTTGTATTATTCTAATATGTTTGCCATCAACGGCACCGAGGCAGTTCGGAAACTTGGCAGTTTTTTTATTATGTCTTTCCATTTATCTTCAGTTAGTATCCTTCATATGTATCCATATATTTCTGCAAACATCCCTCACTATCTTACCTATTGTTGTCCTGGGGTGTGGAGACCTACCAGGCGCGTCCCCAGGTGGCGGATAGGGGAACGGTCAGGAGCCAACGCTCTTGATCAGTGGCAGCCATAAGTAGGGTGAGAGGACGTAAAACTCCTCAAACGCCTTTGCGAAAGCTGTCACCGTGGACCAACTCCCCCAAGTGAAGGTGTGAAGGTACCGTGCCGATGTACTGGATGGTCACAGGGAATGTGGCCTCGAACGGTCCCCTGGGGGCACCAGGCGAAACCCCCTTGTATTTCAGCCTTACCTTCTCATGCGGGGCTCTGAGGAGGTGGACAAAAAATTCCCTAGCTACTCGTGGGATTCAGATGGATCTAAATACAACCAAAAAACCAAGCGCCCAGGAGACGACTAGCAACGACAAGGCTGAAGGAGCCGCCGTGACTAGCACGTCTTCGGAGGCGAAAAAAGAAAAGAAAGGCGGTCACCAGAAAGCGAGCTTTAAAGCGAACTCGCTGGAAGAGGTGGACCGTATGTCGGAGGAGGATCTCCGCGGTGCCAGACTGGCGGGAGCCTCGAGGAAAAGGATGCGGGCTCTGTTGAAAGGGGGCCTGGATTACATTGAAGCCAAAAAGGCGGTAATAAAGGAGAACCTCGCAAAGTCGCTTCTACCAAAGAACAAACGAGAAGAGGTAGGCGAGCACCCTACCAAAGCTAAAGTAGAGGCGAGGAAGCGCCCTACGGTAGCTACGGAAGAGGTGAAGAAGCACCCCAGGTCACAAGGGACAACCCCTCCACAGGCAAGACCCGTGACGAAAAGGCCCAGAAGGGAGGATAAACCGTCCTTCCGGGATGCGGCCTCGTCGGAGAGGGTAGCCATAGTGAAGGAAGGATATCCTAGTTGTCAGATGGAGTCGGATAGGCTTAAAGCTCTCCAGCACTCCATCATGAAGGCATACGAGGGGGTGGCAGATGACGGACCTCAGGTGAGATTTGTCAAATGCACCCATAAACCCGGGTACCTTCTAATCACTTGCGCGGACGTGGTGAGTGCTGAATGGTTGGATGGGGTGGTTCCCTCACTGGTTCCCTGGGACAACGCAAGTCTCAGGACCCTGAGGGGAGACAGCCTACCGAGACCTGCAGCTGCTTGCTACGTCTTTGTCCCTGACGAGGATGGCGAGAGATTGGAGGGTAAACGAATCCTAAGCAGGCTGAAGGTGAGCAACCGGAAGCTAAGGACATCGCTCTGGACCATATGGGGAAAGACCCCGATGGAAAGGGGTCAGATGTGGACCTTCTCCATGGATGAGGAATCCTTGGAGGAGATCAAAAGGCTGGACATGAGTCCCTACTTCGGGATGGGCCGAATTAATTTCAAGGTCAAGGAGCAGGGACCCAAGTCCAAAGGTGCAGTGGAGAGGGAGGCTGTAAAGCCTAGACCCTCCACTGACACAACCGGCAGTGCGGCCTCCCCACAGGTGAGAGCAAGTGCCTCGGGGAAGGGCCCAGGGCTGAAAAAGGGGAAGAAGAAGAAGGGGGAATCTTCTACAGAGGTTAGACCCGGGGAAGCAGACCAGCAAAGTGGCGTTAGCCCTCTCAAAAGGCCGTTACCGGTCAGGGAGGAGGCTGAAGCCATGGAGCAGGGGGAGCCCAGGGTCACAGAGCCCACAGATGATTCCCACTCTTCGACCTAGAGGACAGCGTTAGGTTCCTGCAGGTCAACCTTCAACACGCCAAGGCTGCCAGTGCCGTGCTGTGTCGAAGGTTGGAAAAGAAGGCATAGATGTGGCCCTTCTGCAGGAACCTTGGGTACATGGAAGGACCATAGCGGGCCTCAAACAACAAACAGGTACGTTACTCTATCATAGGCCAGCATTAAGGCCAAGAGCATGTATAATACACAGTGAAAGAGTTAATTGTATACTAATTCCAGGGCTTTGCTCCGGGGACTTGGTTGCAGGAATCCTTTCATACCAAACGCAGGGTGGGACGAACAGAGTAGTCGTCTGTTCCGCCTACTGTCCAGGAGATGAGCTGACCTGTCCTCCACAGGTATTAAAGGCTGTCGTAGACTATTGCCGGGAGAGGGACATGCAGCTTATACTGGGATGCGATGCCAATGCCCATCATACAATCTGGGCCAGTAAGGACATCAACAAAAGAGGTGAGTCATTTTATGAATTCATACTTAGGGAAGGGTTATTTATTGCCAATAGAGGTACAGAACCTACTTTTGTCACAGCGATTAGGAAAGAGGTATTAGACTTGACTTTGAGTAACAACAGAATAAGTGATAACATAGTGGCTTGGCGGGTATCGCAGGAACCATCATGTTCCGACCACAGGCATATCAGATTTGAGCTGAAGTCATCAGCCCTAATAGAGACTAAGTTCAGAAATCCAAGAGAGACTAACTGGGAAGGATATGATGAATCCCTCAGAGAGTCACTTAAGGAAGGGACAGTCACTATTAAAGGGAAAGAAAGCCTAGAAGTGGCAGTTGACCAGGTTAACGAGGCAATGTTGAATTCCTACCGAGTGAACTGTCCAGAACGAACAAGGCAACGCAAAGGGAACACAGTTTGGTGGAATAATTACCTAGAGGGATTAAGAACCGAGGTAAGAAGGCTATTCAATAAAGCCAAGCTCAACCAAAACTGGGACCTATACAGGAGTAAGCTTACTCACTATAATAAGGAGATCCGGAAGGCAAAAAAGGGACTCATGGAGAAGGTTCTGTGAGGAAATTACAGAGACCACAGAATGCGCCCGAATCCACAAAGTTCTGGCCAAAGAAGGCTCCAATGAAAAGGTGAGTCTCCTGAAGAAAACGGACGGGAACTATGCAGAAACGGCTCAGGAAAGCTTGGAGTTGCTGACAAGAGCACACTTCCCAGGAGCTATCATGTATCTAGGTCGGCAGGAGGTAGCCAGAAATCTCCAAGAGGTAGGTAGACCCAGTCGGGAAGACTGGCAAATTGCCACTGCTATTACAAGACCAGATAAAATAAGATGGGCGATAGATGAATTCCAACCCTTTAAATCACCGGGAGAGGATGGAATCTATCCAGCCCTACTGCAGAAGGGTAAAGAGGCATTAGTGCCGCAACTAAGTAAGATCTTCAAGGCTAGCCTAGCTTGGAAATATACTCCGGTAATATGGAGGAAGGTGAAGGTCATCTACCTTCCGAAAGTAGGTAGAATATCAGACCAAACGCCCCAATCATATAGACCAATTAGCCTAACGTCCTTCCTGCTTAAGACTTTGGAAAAGCTAGTAGATAGGTACATAAAGGACAACGCTCTGACAACTCGCCCTCTAAGCGAGCGTCAGTATGCCTACCAACAAGGCAAGTCAACAGACTTGGCTCTGGATGACTTAAACAGGCTACTTTCCAAGTCGATCGATGACAAGGAAATAGCAGTAGCTACTTTTCTGGATATAGAGGGAGCATTCAATAATGCGTCTCCAATATCTATAACCAGGTGTATGGAAAGAAGAGGGATCGAACCCATCATCTGCAGGTGGCTTGCAGTCAATCTAGGGAATAGGATAATCACATCCACCCTGGGAGAGGCAACCATCACGGCGGGGGTGGGGAGGGGTTGCCCTCAGGGAGGCGTGTTATCGCCCCTTTTGTGGGCGATTCTTGTAGATACTCTTCTAGTACGGCTGTCCGATGAAGGTATTCAGTGCCTAGGGTATGCGGACGATCTTGCTGTCGTCATAAGAGGACGGTTTCCAAACACGATATCAGAGCGCACCCAAATGGCGCTTAATATAGTAAGTGGCTGGTGTAGGGAGGAGGAACTGGCAGTGAGCCCTCACAAAACTACACTGGTACCGTTTACAAAAAAGAGAAATTTGCAAGGTCTACAAAAGCCACAAATTAACGGATTGGAAATTCCATTTGCTAAAGAAGTTAAGTACCTAGGGGTAATCTTTGACCAGAAGCTTACATGGAATTCTCACATCGAAAAAACCACGCACAAGGCCAGAATCGCTCTCGGAAGGTGTAGGCAGATGTGTGGGAAGAATTGGGGATTGAATCCTAACATGACCAAATGGTTATATACACAGGTCGTGAGGCCAATGATAACCTATGGATCAGTAGTCTGGTGGCCCAGGACACTGCAGATTGGGGCGCAAAGGCAGTTAAGTGGTATCCAAAGGCAAGCCTGCCTAAGTATCACAGGGGCCATGAGAACGACGCCGACTGCAGCCCTGGAGGTAATACTGAACCTGCCACCACTGCATATCTTCGTTCAGGGAAATGCAAGATCTGTAAGTCACAGATTATTACAGGGGCCTCCTCCGATAAGTCAAGGACAAGGTAAGGTCTACAAAAAGCTATATGAAGAAATAAAGGCAGATCCAATACTGGGAATGCCAATGGATCAGATTGCCCCACAATATAGTTTTAAAAATGAATACACAGTAATCATTCCAGAGAGAAAGATCTGGGATACAGGGCCTCCTATAATAGCGAATCTCAACTGGTACACTGATGGCTCTAAAACAGACTCTGGAGTAGGAGCCGAAATATATGGGGTACAAGAGAAGATCACGATCTCTCTAAGCCTTGGGAAACATGCCACTGTCTTTCAGGCAGAGGTAATGGCGGTGCAATGCTGTGCAGAAGAGTTGATGAGACGGGAGGTAGATAGCCAAAGAATCGTCATCTACTCCGATAGCCAAGCAACACTAAAAGCGATAAGCTCATATCGGACGACGTCAAATCTGGTGTGGGAGTGTCGCAAGGCCCTCAACAGACTAGGTAGTCATGATAGAGTGACCCTAGCCTGGGTGCCAGGCCATCAAGGAATAAAAGGCAATGAAAAGGCCGATGAATTAGCCAAGCAGGGAGCGACGGAGGTCATGATAGGGCCAGAACCTTCCTGCGAAATTGCTAAATGCCTCACCAAGGAGAGCATCCACCAATGGATAAACAACCAGGCGTTGCGCTGGTGGCATGAAACTCCGGGGCAAAGGCACGCTAAGCTATTCCTTAAAAGCCCTTCGGTCAGACTGTCACGCGACCTACTATGTCAAAGTCGAGAAACGACCAGGATGATGGTGAGAATGCTGACAGGGCATTGTAGGCTAAGGAAGCATATGCACACAATTGGCCTAGCAGATGACAGCCTATGTAGGTTATGCCAGGAAGAAGACGAAACCGCGGAGCACTTACTCTGTGAGTGCGAAGGCCTAGCAAGGGTGCGGTTTCACCTATTCGGAGAAGAAAAACCGAGGGCAGAGAGCTACGGAAAGGAGGCGGTATCCAGGCTAATAGGTCTAATAAAAAGAATAAAGCTAGATATCGAGCTCTAAATATGGGGGAGGACCACAATAGATCTGCAAAGGTCGCAGTGATATAGGACAAAGAGCCACTCCAATTCTAATCTAATCTAATCTAATCTACCTATTGTTGTTGATGCTATTCTAAAACTATATTGCAAATCCATAAATGTACATCCAGTTGCCAAATACCTGTAAAAACATATTTTACTATCAATCAATTGTACTAATAAATTTTTTTTGTTGTTACTGCCATGCTAATACAGAAAAAATGGAAAACATTAAGAGATGGGTACACCAGATATGTTAAAAAAATTAAACCAAAGAGAGGTTCAGCAGCCCTCAACATTCGGCCATATGCATATTATCAGCAGATGTCTTTTTTAAAGGCAATAATAGTCAAAGTCGAGAAACGACCAGGATGATGGTGAGAATGCTGACAGGGCATTGTAGGCTAAGGAAGCATATGCACACAATTGGCCTAGCAGATGACAGCCTATGTAGGTTATGCCAGGAAGAAGACGAAACCGCGGAGCACTTACTCTGTGAGTGCGAAGGCCTAGCAAGGGTGCGGTTTCACCTATTCGGAGAAGAAAAACCGAGGGCAGAGAGCTACGGAAAGGAGGCGGTATCCAGGCTAATAGGTCTAATAAAAAGAATAAAGCTAGATATCGAGCTCTAAATATGGGGGAGGACCACAATAGATCTGCAAAGGTCGCAGTGATATAGGACAAAGAGCCACTCCAATTCTAATCTAATCTAATCTAATCTACCTATTGTTGTTGATGCTATTCTAAAACTATATTGCAAATCCATAAATGTACATCCAGTTGCCAAATACCTGTAAAAACATATTTTACTATCAATCAATTGTACTAATAAATTTTTTTTGTTGTTACTGCCATGCTAATACAGAAAAAATGGAAAACATTAAGAGATGGGTACACCAGATATGTTAAAAAAATTAAACCAAAGAGAGGTTCAGCAGCCCTCAACATTCGGCCATATGCATATTATCAGCAGATGTCTTTTTTAAAGGCAATAATAGAAGATAGACCCGACAAAACAAACAGTTTACAAGAAAGTGAGCACGCTGAAATCACGTCCGAAGAAAGCGAAAATCGTCAAAATGAAATAAAGAAACAAAAGAAAATTAACTACTACAGTCACAGATGAGAACGTCTTAGTTGAAAAATTATCTAAACGCTTCGATGAAAAATCGCAGAATTCGCGCATTGATAATGAAGATGAAGATTAATTGTTTTTATTATCGGCGAATTCAAAAAAGTTAATGAGCAGTATAAACTAGATGCTAAGACAGAAATACTTGACGTAATGAAATACTTTAAAGGGATGACAAATCACACATATCCTTCGAGTTATGGTGACAGGGGATATTCATCACAATATTCATCGTTTAATTATTACCGTGGACAATGGGGTTATAATACTAGCCCCTCTACCTTTACATCAGTGCCTGGCCCCTCTAGATCAGCGACTGGCCCCTCTGCATCAGTGGCTGATGACCAAAATTCTCAATTTGAAGACCTTTCATCATCTTCAGTAATGTCCGATGATGTAATTTCCAATATTTTTAATGAATAAAAATTTAAATAATTGCTATGTATTTTTCAAACCTCAATGTTACTGCTAGTCTTTCTTCTGGTTGGATACTTCTCCTCATAATTGTGTCTTCACGTTCAATTTGAGACTTTAGTATATTATTCAATTCATCAAACGAAGACATTGACATTCTAAAATAGTTGAAAAAATTTTCTCCATCACTTCTAAGTTCCATAAACAAATGATGGAATTGTCCTTGTTGTTCTCTTAATTCCAAAATTGGATGAACCCAAAATTTTCTCTTTTGACGTCGCCGCCGACGTCTCCGCTTGAGCAGAAGCAGCAAAAGCAGTGCTTCCTCGTCAGAATCCATGACTCGACTGTGGTAGAAAATCAACTGCTCGAGCGGTTGGTAGCGACAGCTCGAGCAGTCAACAACCGACCGCTCGAGCGGTCCATGTACGTCGCTCAGCCGTTAACTGCTCGAGCAGTCCGTGTACGGCAGGCCTAAGGGCGGCTGTACATGATCCACATTTTGCGGTCGGCCCGACCACATAATTGCCGTCACGTTTCGGCGAACTCAAGCTACCCATAAAAAATACTTTACCATACGTATACGGGCGTTCACGACAGTCAAAACGGGCATCTGCAGTCTACTTGCAGCCGATCTCCACCGAGTGGTCGTTGCTGCATTCGCCTTACACCAACCACATTCTTATGGACGTACGAACCACGGTACGAGCCGCGTTGCGCCGTCGCGTCCGAAGTCGTTTGTACCTAAACAAGTGCATCGACAAGTTGTTTCCAATGGACAATACTTTTGATACGGATACATTTATCGGTGAAATCCAAAATTATCCATGCATATGCGATTACAAATGCGAATCCTACAGCAACAAAATTGAAAAAACAATGCATGGGCTGATATATGCGAGAACTTTACAGAAAATTTTGCTGAGAAATCGATGAAGGATAAAAACGATATTGGTAAGTTTTATGTAGTCAATATATTTTCAAAAGATTTTTGTGTACAGGGATTTCATTATAATTTCTACTCTTAACTGCGATACGCCACTGTGTTTTTCTTGATGAATTATAATAATTGTTTAATGTAATCGGTATGATGCGAAATTCTGCAGACATGTATAGCACAAGGAAATGCTTAACTATATGTATAATGTCAAGTATAATATTTTATTCTATTTAGATTTAAATTTTACGTAATTTGTAACGAGTTTTTTTTGTGGGCACCGATTAGAGGTTGATTTATTTTTTTTTCCTTTCGTAACATTTTTTTTCGAGTTTAATATAACTCGTTACATACTTTCCAACCTTTTCCGTTACAGTATCCAGGTATTTATTTTTCTTTATACTTATATTTTTATTATCCGTCCGGAAGTACGTAAAGTCGAAGTATACTATATAAAATTTTTGATTTAAATATTTCAACCGAGGAGACATTCAGTAAATATACTAACTAATTAATTTCGAAAGACACCTAGTATACATGTGAATTTTTTGGCTAGAGATAAATTTAACGACCGCTAATGCCGAAATGTAGAGTGGGAATTAAGATATAAATTTGAAGTCAATTGATAGAATCGCTCTCTTCTCGCTCTTCTCTGCTCTTCGTTTTTAAAAACTAGTGAACCATACCGTACAGTTGTGAAAATATTTTGTGAATCCGGACTCCGGCAGTTTTGTTTTGAAGGTAAAATAGTTTAAACTAATAGTATATTCGAAGACTTTCCGTACCGCCGTTTAACATTAAAATTTTGTAGACATTTCTTTGAAAATTGTCATGACCAGTTTTTATGTATTAAGTTAAAAAAAAATTTTTGATTCTTTCTTTTACAAAAATAAAATATTTATAGTTGGAATGAAATAAAGTTTCCGATAACTGTATATTCGATAATTTTTCGTACCGCCGATTTAGATTAAAATTTTGTAGATATTTCTACAAAAATTTTCATGATCAGTTTTTTTTTTAGATATTAAGTCAAGTTTTTTTTGTTGTTGTTTGGTTCTTTTACAAAAATAAAAAGTTGTAGTTGAAGTATAGTTGGCTTAATTTTTTTTTGTATCACATCGTTTAAAATATTAATTCATAATCGATATGAATTATTATTATCCGGTTCTCTAGTGGTTTTATGTTTTTAGTTGCTGACGTTCTTTCTATATAATTAAAACTCGTGTGGATTGTGAAATTCTAACTTTATTCCGGTCTTGATATTTTTACTCTGTGTGTCGGTAACTAGGTACCTTTTAAACTCGTGAAATTTATTTCGGGAATAGTAGTTTATAATATTTTTCTTTCGTATTTCTTTTAAATCCAAAGGGTTTCTCGAACTTGGAAGAGGCTTAGCTACAACTCGTTCGAGTAACCGGCAGATTTAAACCGTTCTCATATCGTACGGTGGACCAGTTTATTTCTTTTATTTTTTTTTAAATAGTATTTTTCGTATTTCTTTTAAATCCAAAAAGTTTCTCGAACTTGGAAGAGGCTTAGCCACAACTTATGTAACCTCCAAAACTTAATGATATCTACTAGGTCACAGAATTAGGCTGTCCAGATCGACAGACTGTGGCCAGCGGCTAGTACTCATGTGTAGTCGGCGTGGGATCACTTACGCGCCAAGCAAGTAAGCAGCACGTCAAGATTGTTTAGATGTAAAGGGCGCCAAGTAGATTTACCGCAAATAAGATGGCATCCCATTCCTGAAAACCTACTAAAAAGGAATGAAATAAAAGACGAACCAATTCTCCAATTACTTGTACATATATTGATTTGTTTTGGTGAATGTACAAAGTGAAGTGAATAGTTTGACAATTTAGTAGTAGTTTATGAATGAGCTAGAGTAATGTTGAAAAGTTTCATGGAGACAATGACAAACTTGGTGAATAAATCATTACACCCCGCGAACATAAAAAACAATATGTTTCCCAATAATAAAAAAAAGGTTAAACCGTATTAAGATTAAAGTTGAAATAAGATAAAATTATATATTACGCTAAAAACTCGGAATTTGACTCTCCGTGTTCGTTGGATGTAAGTGCAAAACGTCGACTCTCAACATATACCCTTAAGCTAAATATAGCTAACAATATAGTATACTCTAATTATTTTTATAAGCCAATCGACAAAATATTATAAGCCAGAATTGAGAAAAACTCCCTGGAGTTATCCACATTAAAGAAAACTTGTCAAGGCGTATAGCGTTGGATCCAATGCGTGAGCCGAAATGTATTTAAAAAGAATATATAGTGAAGTATGAACTGTAGCTAAGATTTTACGAGTCAATTCCAACCGCATATATCTAGTATGAAAGTAACATTAAAATTACAAATAGGTTATAACCATCTTAGATCTTAATACATAAAATAAAAACAAATTCATTACATCAGATAGAGATTACCCAAATCCAAAACAATTCACTCAATCGAATCCCAGGATACATCCTATAAGGTGAAATTTGCAGCTCAAACATCCAGTTGTTCCAATCCATGCGTCAATCCTATTTCCAGCAACATCCGTAGCCCAGCGCAGAATCATCCAGTAAAATAGATAGTCCTTCAATCCAGTATTATCCAACTCCCATACATATAAGGGGGAGGGAAAAAAAACCTTTTAACTTTTAAAAGGGTTAACCTTTGAAATGTTAACAAAACTTTCGTCTCCTTCTGCTAAACAAATTACAACAAAACAAACTCCATTGGTATTCGTCAAAAGGGTATTTTCGTCAAAATCGGTAATTCAAAATTTCTCCTCCGTTAAACTTGCTTGAACCGAAAAAATCTATCATGCCAAGTCGTTCAAGCCTGATTACAAATCCCAGCTGGTATTACAAAATCCTCCGAAGAGATGTGGAACTAGCCTTCGCAAAAACAACACTTTCCAAAAATCTATATGAAGACTTTATTTTCCACATTAATATGGCCCCAAAAAATATATTCCCGTTTATTAGGATGTCTCAAAGACACATTCTTTATTTTACGGACCACCCAACTACCATCGAACTGGTCAATGTCTAAAAAGAACGAAATTATTTTGAACTCCCAATTAGACAAAAATTTGGATATCCCTTTCTCCTTCACTCCAATGGGATGTCCAAGAATCTATCTTGCTTCTAGTCTCGCTACCAGAACCTAATAACGAGCAATACTATCCAATTCGCCAAGCAAATAAATAATTGAAAACCGATTTCGACGGAACTTGAAAATTCCGCTGGCAAGCTGACTGGAACAAGAAGCACGAGTTTTTATTCTTTGTCAATTAGGTAGATATTAGTTAGTATTAACATAAAATCTTTTCCAGTTTCTTATCGAAATTAAAATCTAGAAAATAATATACGGACTAGGTAGGTTGATTTGTGGTTCACTGAATATTGTAGTTCACTGTGACAAAATATTCGCGAAGACCACAAGCGTAGCAACCGGGCAATTAGGGCAAACATTATAAGGAAAACGCTAACGTCAAATAAAAACGTTACAAATTATCCTCCAACTACAAGGGAATTGACACAGTCAATTTCCTACAGCGCTAGCTGTTTTCAAGTCTTTAGCGTTCCAGTTCCCTCCGGAACCGCCATTCTCATTCCTCAGTTCATAAGTCCAGGGTGATATTTTTCTTTTAATATAAAACGGTCCTACATAACGAGGAGCAAGCTTAGCACTAAAATATCTTGAAGAATCAGATTGCGGAAAATTCTTTCTCCAAACCTTTTGATCTACTACAAACTCCTCGCATCTCTTACGCAAATTATAATACTTTTTATTCTTCTCTGATGCCCTCTTAATCCGTTCTGTAACTTCATCAAATAATTTCCTAAATCCAACTGGCCTATTCTCTTCCGCACTGGATTTCCCTTGACCCAATTGGTCCTTTTTATAAAAATCTCTCCCAGAAAGTACCATGTTCCGACCAAAATTTATATAATACGGAGAATGTTTCGTGGTATCGTGCACAGCTGTTCGTAACGCACACGACATTTTCTGTAAATTTTTATCCCACGTCCTTTGATTGTCTTTAACGTAAATGCCTAGCATCGTTTTCAAATTACGATTAACCCGCTCCATAGGATTTGCTTGAGGATGGTAAAGTGCGTTGAATCTTATCTTCACCTGATAGTCCTCGGCTAACCTTCGAAATTTAGCAGAAACAAATTGCGAATCATTGTCACAAAGAAGTAGTCGTGGCACTCCATAAACCAAAAACACTTCGTCTTCCAATTTCCTACATATTAAGTCGGCAGTCGATGATCGAAGTGGATATATTAACGAATATTTACTAAAGTAATCTGTGATCACGAGAATAAACTTATGTCCTTTTGTGGATCTTGGAAACGGTCCCATGAGATCACAAGAAATCATCTCCCATGGCTGGTGCACAGTAGGTTGAGAAGTCATCATACCAACTGGTTTCTTTAATTCTGGCTTATAAGCAGCACATTCTGGACAACTTCTAACATATCTAGAAACAGAATATTTCATTTTAGGCCAAAAGTACTTCTCAATGATACGTGAGTAGGTCTTAGTAATTCCCATGTGACCCGACGTTGGCGGATCATGCGCATCCTGCATAACCTTTATTCGCAATTCCTTGGGTACAACCAATTTCCAAGAGTCCGGTGGATCTCCTAGTTCCAAAATATGTGGAGCGACGTACTTAAACAGTTTTCCATCTATAACTCTCCATTTCATGTACTTCAACGGGTGACTAAGAACATTTTCTATCATACGGGCATACCAACGGTCTTGACACTTATATTCTTCTCCTAATTCCAACAGATCTATGACAGGTACCGACCTGGACAACATGTCAGGTACAATATGTTCTTTTCCTTTCCGATGTATGATTTCATAATCGAATTGTTGCATTCTGACGGCCCAACGAGCAAGTCTACCGCTTAAACCTTTCTGGTTCTGAAGCCAGACCAAAGAATAATGGTCAGTCACAACTGTAAAACGAACTCCCTCCAAGTAGGGTCTCAACTTTTCCATGGCCCAAATTACAGCAAGACACTCACGTTCAGTCGTAGAATAATTCCTTTCTTGTTTCGAGAGAGAACGGCTCAGATAAGCTATAACCCGATCTCCGTCCTCATGTGGCTGAAGTAATACAGCACCTAAACCGTATCCAGATGCATCGCACTGTAGTACAAATGGCAAATCATAGTTGGGATAATTTAGGACGGGTGCAGTAACCAAACATTCCTTAATTTTATTGAAAGAGGCATCACAATCAGCAGTCCATACGAACTTCCTGCCCTTCCGGGTGAGAGCTGTTAGAGGTGAAATTAATGTCGAAAATTCAGGAATGAACCTACGATACCACGAAAATGTTCCTACGACCTGTCTTACCTCCCTTACAGTCTTCGGAGTAGGTATCTCCAACATAGCCTTTACTTTATCCCCATCAACATGCAATCCATACTTGTCAACGACATGACCCAAATACCTGAGTTCTGATCTGCAGAATTGACATTTTTCCCAGCTGATAGATAATTTAGCTTCACGTAGCCTCATAAAAACTTCTTCCAGAACACCAATATGTTTTTCAAATGTATCCGTCACTATAACTATATCGTCGAGGTACGTAAACACATGTGGTTCGAGTTCGGGCCCTAGCACTCGGTCTATGAGGCGTTGCCATGTAGCAGGAGCATTATGGAGGCCAAACGGCATCCTTTTGAACTGGAATAAACCACGTCCTGGTACAGTAAATGCTGTATAAGGTCGACAAGATTCCTCTACTGGTATATTCCAATAAGCAGATTTAATATCTAAAGTAGAAAGAAAATGTGCATTACGTAATTTATCCAGGGTATGGGAAATAAAAGGCAATGGATAACTATCCCTTTCAGTAACCGCATTCAACTTCCTATAATCAACACAAAACCGATATTTTCCATCCTTCTTTTTCACTAAAAGAACTGGAGACGACCATGGACTGTAGCTCCGCTCTATTACATCCAATTTCAACATTTCATCAAGTTCTTCATCGATGTGCTTTTGAATCACAGGAGACACCGGGTAATATCGTTGCTTAATTGGCTTTGAGCTACACCCAATCACATGTTCCACCATATTTGTACATCCTAACTCTTCCCCTATAAGCTCACGATTCCGTTGAATTACAGCATCAAGTCGAGCTTTCTGCAAATTCGTCATATTTATCTGTGTTTGTAGATGTTCAACAGTGAGAAGAGGTTCAATACAATCTGAAAAATGCCATTCATCATGTCGAAGATCCGGAACTATTCCCATCAGCTTCCAAAAATCAGATCCAAGAATGAGAGTATAGGGTACACTAGGAACTATCAAGGTCGATATGATCCTCACTCTATCTCTAACTGCGAAAGGTAATAGACATTCTCCAACACTCTCACATACCTGCCCATTAGCGACTCTACAATGAGTCTGTTTACTTTGATCCACTACAAATCCCAAATTTCGTATCATCTTCCATCCCGAAACACCTAAAATAGTCCTGGAGGCACCTGAATCTAGCAATCCTTTAAATTCAGTTCCCAGTATTTTAACTCTCAAATATGGTCTCTCGTCGTTAACAGCGTGGTCCAAGATATAATCCAAAATCGGTATAAAATTGGTCGATGTACGTTCAGCGGTGCTATTTCGACCAGTAAAGCCCGCTTCACCTAGTTTCCCTGTTTCTTACAATTCGGACAGTTCCTCACGGTAACCCCATCCTTTTTACACGTGAAGCAATAAATCTTTTTGGGTAACGCACACCCAATAGCACGATGTCCCGGTTGGTTACAGCGGTAACAAATCACACCTTTCTTATCTGCAGGTATACTCGAAGATGACGCCACTTCAACAACATTTAACTTCTCTACGGTAATATATGCTAGATCTTTTTCGATTGTCCCAATTTTCTTACCCGTCGGTTCTATATAACTGTTAATGGCTTCGCGACGATCCTCCATTCGTCTGCAAATCTGTCTTAATTCTTCCAAGCTAGTAGGATATGGGTCTCTCAAACGATCCTGGTAAAATGGATGTAAATTCTTCAAAATAACAGCCAGCTGAGTTAATTCAGATACTGGGCAGCTAAGCCTCTTAAAATAACTTGACATGACGGCCAAATATACACCGATTGTTTCCGATGGGTGTTGAGTCCTGCGACGTAGTTCTTCAAATAAAGATTCATTATGGTACGCGGAAAGATATTCACGCCTAAATTCCTCAACTAACTCTTCCCACGTCGCGACTCGTAAACGTACATCCTTGTAAAACTGATATGCCTCATCGACAAACAAATCTAAACCAGATTCCAATAATACTTCAGGCGGTACATTACGCGCGTTACGTAACTCTTCAACCCTTTCAAAGAAAGCAGTAACAGAAAAATTCTTATTAACACCAGAAAATTTGTCAATTCCCCATTTATGTGGAAGTATACATTTCCCTTGATTACCAAGGACAGTAGAATTCCTTTCTATCGGAGAAGAGGTAGGAACTAGACCAGCCTCATTTTGAAAAGTTTGGCTTGTTCCAACAATCCCCAAGCCGGGTGGAATATTTAATGTCGGTCGATCAATTTTAACATGGAGTCGATCAAATAGCTCAAGTACTTTAGCAAGAAGGTCTGACTTTTTAACTTGTTCTTCTTCGCTAGAAGGTTCCATATTATCTAAACGATTGATCATATGCGACAGCTTGGTTTGCACTTTAATAACTGGTCCACTAGACATTCCCTCAACTACATTTCCCAGTAACGGTTCAACGTCACTACATTTCTTCGCTACAGCTGCAACATCTTGCTCAAAAGTAAATGGATACTGCGGGTATTTGAAACTATTACCATCTTTTTCAATTTGCAATGACACGGTTAGCCGCCGCCTCATTTCATCTACATCGCCAGCTCCCAATCCCCTATATGCCAACTCATAGATCAACTCGTCCTTGTCAAGCCGATTCACAGTTAATTTGCGCGACATTTTAATGAAATCGTTTAATTACCTCAGTTTGTGCAAAAACAAGAATGAATATACATAAAAATAGCTTCAGATAAAACCCAGTGAGAAATACACCCCCAAAATATCCAACTAAAATCAATTCATACCAACTATACAGTCTCTATCATAATAAAACATTGAGAAAGAAAATACCAACAAAATTAACTGATTATCTTCGTTTCAATTTAACACCTAATAGTACAGACAAAATACCAACAGGAGTTGTCAAGTTTATTAGCACCAATATACTCAAATATACAATGTACTCGTAACAACGAAAGTAAGCAACTTTTCAACATACTCGTATCCTCCAATAATTATTTCCAAAAAAAAAATCATGACGTCCAAATAAAGTTTTAAAAAAAAGGTCAAACTACTACCACAAACACTTGGGCGCCAAAAATTATGTAACCTCCAAAACTTAATGATATCTACTAGGTCACAGAATTAGGCTGTCCAGATCGACAGACTGTGGCCAGCGGCTAGTACTCATGTGTAGTCGGCGTGGGATCACTTACGCGCCAAGCAAGTAAGCAGCACGTCAAGATTGTTTAGATATAAAGGGCGCCAAGTAGATTTACCGCAAATAAGATGGCATCCCATTCCTGAAAACCTACTAAAAAGGAATGAAATAAAAGACGAACCAATTCTCCAATTACTTGTACATATATTGATTTGTTTTGGTGAATGTACAAAGTGAAGTGAGTAGTTTGACAATTTAGTAGTAGTTTATGAATGAGCTAGAGTAATGTTGAAAAGTTTCATGAAGACAATGACAAACTTGGTGAATAAATCATTACACCCCGCGAACATAAAAAACAATATGTTTCCCAATAATAAAAAAAAAGGTTAAACCGTATTAAGATTAAAGTTTAAATAAGATAAAATTATATATTACGCTAAAAACTCGGAATTTAACTCTCCGTGTTCGTTGGATGTAAGTGCAAAACGTCGACTCTCAACATATACCCTTAAGCTAAATATAGCTAACAATATAGTATACTCTAATTCTTTTTATAAGCCAATCGACAAAATATTATAAGCCAGAATTGAGAAAAACTCCCTGGAGTTATCCACATTAAAGAAAACTTGTCAAGGCGTATAGCGTTGGATCCAATGCGTGAGCCGAAATGTATTTAAAAAGAATATATAGTGAAGTATGAACTGTAGCTAAGATTTTACGAGTCAATTCCAACCGCATATATCTAGTATGAAAGTAACATTAAAATTACAAATAGGTTATAACCATCTTAGATCTTAATACATAAAATAAAAACAAATTCATTACATCAGATAGAGATTACCCAAATCCAAAACAATTCACTCAATCGAATCCCAGGATACATCCTATAAGGTGAAATTTGCAGCTCAAACATCCAGTTGTTCCAATCCATGCGTCAATCCTATTTCCAGCAACATCCGTAGCCCAGCGGACTAATGGATAGTCCTTCAATCCAGTATTATCCAACTCCCATACATATAAGGGGGAGGGAAAAAAAACCTTTTAACTTGTAAAAGGGTTAACCTTTGAAATGTTAACAAAACTTTCGTCTCCTTCTGCTAAACAAATTACAACAAAACAAACTCCATTGGTATTCGTCAAAAGGGTATTTTCGTCAAAATCGGTAATTCAAAATTTCTCCTCCGTTAAACTTGCTTGAACCGAAAAAATCTATCATGCCAAGTCGTTCAAGCCTGATTACAAATCCCAGCTGGTATTACAAAATCCTCCGAAGAGATGTGGAACTAGCCTTCGCAAAAACAACACTTTCCAAAAATCTATATGAAGACTTTATTTTCCACATTAATATGGCCCCAAAAAATATATTCCCGTTTATTAGGATGTCTCAAAGACACATTCTGTATTTTACGGACCACCCAACTACCATCGAACTGGTCAATGTCTAAAAAGAACGAAATTATTTTGAACTCCCAATTAGACAAAAATTTGGATATCCCTTTCTCCTTCACTCCAATGGGATGTCCAAGAATCTATCTTGCTTCTAGTCTCGCTACCAGAACCTAATAACGAGCAATACTATCCAATTCGCCAAGCAAATAAATAATTGAAAACCGATTTCGACGGAACTTGAAAATTCCGCTGGCAAGCTGACTGGAACAAGAAGCACGAGTTTTTATTCTTTGTCAATTAGGTAGATATTATTTAGTATTAACATAAAATCTTTTCCAGTTTCTTATCGAAATTAAAATCTAGAAAATAATATACGGACTAGGTAGGTTGATTTGTGGTTCACTAAATATTGTAGTTCACTGCGACAAAATATTCGCGAAGACCACAAGCGTAGCAACCGGGCAATTAGGGCAAACATTATAAGGAAAACGCTAACGTCAAATAAAAACGTTACACTTATTCGATTAACCGGCAGATTTAAACCGTTCTTACATCGTACCGTGGACCTGTTTATTTCTTTTATTTTCTAAATAATATTTCTTTTAAATCCAAAGGGTTTCTCGAACTTGGAAGAGGCTTAGCTACAACTTGTTCGATTAACCGGCAGATTTAAACCCTTATTACGGCGTCCCGAGGACCAATTCAATTCTTTTATTGTCTAAATAATAATCTTTGTATTTATTGGGGATCCGAAGGGTTTCTCGAACTTGCAAGAGGCTTAGCCACAACTGGTTCGATTACCCGGCCGATTTAATTTTTTTTCTCTCTTTCTTTCCACCATCTCGTGTGCAATATATATATATATATATATATATATATATATATATATATGTATATATATTTGTTGTTGTTTAAACACTGGCTTTCCGTGTTTCCTTTGAATCCTAAGGGCTTCCTTGAACTTGGAAGAGGCTTAGCCACAACTCGTTCGAGAACCCGGCTGATTTAGAAAGTTCTTTCACCGGCTCACGAATCAATATACTCTCTTTCTGTCTAAATAGTAAATTCCCGTGTCTCCATTGAATCCGAAGGATTTCTTGAACTTGGAAGAGGCTTAGCCACAACTTGTTCGGTTACTCGGCAGATTTGAGCGGTATTTGAATAATCTGACCATACCTCATTTTCTTTCCCTGTTATTTTGATCGTCACTATAGAATTATCCATAAAATAGACCACAGAGTATTAATAGACTCAAAGGTTTCTTTTTGATTATTTTGTGATATACCGCCCTATTGTGTGATCGTAGGTATACACTAAACCGTAGTGCTGAATTCCTGTTTTCTTCATTAACCCGTAATTTATAAATTGAAGGATCCATATTTGATTGTAATTAAGTAAATAAAGTTAATTCAACAAGACCCCTGGAATTTCCCGTAACCTCCATCTGAGGCTATCTGGAATTCTTGACGCTAAAGGTCAAGGGGCCGTGGAGCAAACCACGTTAATAATCTGGCGCCCGAGATTTGAACCGAATTTTGCATCAAGGGTGTCCATAGTGACGTGTTCGTGTGGCAGGAGCCACGTGTAAGGAAGTAAGCACGTTACAAATTGCCATTCGAGTTTTCCCTCATCACTTATGAAATATTCAGCAAATTGATCCCGAATTGAATTCAAGTATCGCCCACCCTGGCGAATTTGGACAGCGTTTTCTTCCAAATCTTGCAAAGATTCCGACAGCGTCAAAGTATCTTCAAATCGGTAACCATATCTTTCACGAACGAAATTGTGAAGTATACAACAAGCTTTTACAATATCTATGGAGAAATCAACACATACATCAATTGGTCTATGAAAGATCCTCCATTTATTTGCAAGTATTCCAAATGAGCACTCAATATACCTCCTAGCACGAGAAAGACGATAGTTAAAAATTCTTTTAGTATTAGCAAGGTTGTTCCCTCCGTATGGGCACAATAAATTTTTAGATAGACCAAAAGCCTCATCTCCAACAAATACATATGGCAATAAATTTTCTCCGTCCTGGATTCGTTGGCCACACGGAATATTGAGTGTGTTTTGCTGTCGGTCTTTGTAGAAAGAGTTTTTTTCGAAAATAGATGCATCGCAGTGTCTACCATAGGAGCCTATATCCACGAACGTAAACATATAATTCGAGTCACAAATAGCTAGTAAAATAAGAGAAAAATATTTTTTGTAATTGAAGTATAAAGAGCCGCTGTCTGTTGGCTTGATCATTCTGATGTGCTTTCCGTCTATGGCACCAATGCAGTTAGTGAAGTTTGCTCGTGTTTCAAATTATTTTGCAATGCTTAGCCATTTTTCTTTCGAGGGCTTCGGTATGCACATCTCTCTTAAGTTTATCCAAATTTGTTGACAAACATCTCGAACTATTTTACCTATTGTTGTAGATCCACGTCTGTATGAATACTCCATGTCGACAAATGAACATCCAGTTGCCAAATACCTAAAACAAGAGAAAACTGTCATTTAACAAAATATTACTAGTTTATTCTGTTGTAATAGTTTAGGGGTTGTTGTTAATTAAACACTATTTAATAGTCACTTCTGGTTTATACTTTTATTAATAAATTATATGTGTAATATATGCTATGAACAAATTAACTCCAGTCAGTAGCAACGACCTCGTTGGAGTTCACCTTATCAGTATCTACTTGTAAAAATGGAATAATGTACTATGTCTTCAATCGCAAAACTATTTATATTTTTTGCTTACTAATACTTTTATATCATTGTTGATAAATCCAATATTATAAAAGTATTATTGCTGACGCTATTTTGTGAATGACCTGAAATTAATTAATTTATACGAGGGGCACTACACTGTAACCACTTTTAATTTTGTTTTTGGTATTACTAAGGTTAACTTTTTTTTTCAGCCAAGACATTACAACGAAAGTGGAAGACTGTAACCTTCCCTTTTCCCCTTAAGACAAAAAGTAGTCTATAGGGTTACATGTAAGTCCAGTTGTCCCGGTGTCAACCTTTAGGGCCTTCAGCTCTCTCAGAACGGTGGCAGGGTGTGAGTATAAAATTTATCGGAAATATTTATGGGCGCCAGCGAAGTTTAAATGACCTCAAGAACTGTTTTCCCCCACCCTAAACTTGCAAAGGGTACATGAGGAAGAAATGAGACTAAACCTTACCTTACAATAGAGTATTTAATTAAATATACGAGACTAACAACGACCAACTTGCAAGTCGCGACAAAATGTTTATAATTAAAAAAAAATTACAAATTATAAGTATCTTCACGCTAAAGAACCAAACTCCATTGAGTACTTAAAATTCAATATGATGGTACAAAACGAACCGTTATTCCTGAATTGAGATTAATACAAACCTACCCCTTTACAACCCTTATTATTATTAACCCAAAATATACATATATTTACTTGCACTCATCAGATACAATAAATCTACATCCGCAATATCATAAATCAATGATCACAATGAGTAAGACTCAAAAAAAAGGAAACCGTGGCGCACGACTATGTTGGATCCAAAACAACCGCACGCTACGCAAATAAATGTCTCAAAGGTGATAAGTAGTGTTAACAATAATATACAGCCTTAGTGGGCCAAGAACCTGTTAATGACATTTACCTTATAATGATGTAAATTTGAGTTATCCAAATTAGTCTTACTGACCATAGGTGACCAAATAATATTGGCGTAATAGTACTGAAGTACACAACCAAAAACTAAATTATTAAAATCCAACAACCCCCGTATATAATCGTTACACTAAAGAAGTGAACCTCGAACTATTTGTTCTTTCATATATATACACTTAAAACTATTGAAATCCTATACCCCCCTAAAACTAATAAAATCCAATATCCCCCCGTAATAGTTACACTGAAATTAGTGAACTGCGAACCATTTGTTCTTTTATATAAGAAAAAAACCTAAAGCTATTGAAATCCTATACCCCCCATATATAACAGTTACACTCAACTAAGTGAACTCAGAACCATTTGTTCTGTTATATATAAAAAAACTAAAACTAGTAAAATCCAAGTAACCCGCCGTAATAGTTATATAGAAAAAGAAATAAAACAGAATCCTAAAACTAATAATATCCAATTAACCCCCCGTATTCAGGTTCTTGCTCTACTGTAGGTAAAAACTATAATCTAAATAACCATAAGTAAAAAAATAAGAAACGGAAATAAAATGAGATGGGATTACACCTCATCCCCTGTGACCATCTTCCTTCTAGGATCTCCGTCGTCCCCACTGTTTATCCTCAACTTGTCCATTCTACTGGTCCCTACTTGCTCCCGATTGTACAGTCACGTAAACGTGTGCCAAAGATGTACCTGACCAGGAACGTGGACGTGAACGTACACTTGACGTTAACTTGAACTTGAACCCTTTAAAAACAATACAACCCATTACCAAAATTGTATAGAATCTTGACAATTATTTTCAAGTGTCCCACAAAATTGATTTGACAACTCCCAGTTTCAAGTGGTACTTTACCTTTCTAGGAAAACTAAACTAACCCCCCATCATCTTCAAAAGTTACTATAAACAAACTGAGCTTACTATACTAGCCAACCCACTTGATCGTTCCACCTTACACGAATAGTAAAGTAAACGTATAAACCTTAGAATGTCAATTTTGGATTAAATACTAAATGTAGCCTATACTGATCCTTTTGTAGAATACCCTGTATGCTAACGAAAACTCTTATCTAAAGAATCATAACCTAACCAATATAAATAACTAAAATGAAATAATAAGTCAGGCGTTACCTGCTTTACCTAATGGGGTTGTTGCATAAAATCGTAGTTGAAAGAATATAAGAATTAGTTTCTTACATTATAGCTGAAGTGAATACTACAAACTACTTTACTAACTTAATAAAATATGACAATTAAAGTGTCCCTAAGAAGGCGTTTATATTAGTCTGAAGGACATGCCTTTAGCAGAACCAGTAGTAGGACTGTGGACTATGAGTCTTTTACAAGTCCCCATCTGAATGTAACTTTATTCCAAAAATATTAAGTAATATATACTTAGTAATTGACTTATTATTAGGTATATTTCGTTCAATAATGAAATTGTTGGAAGTAGATACTAAAATTCACCCAAAAATCAGTATAGGTACTATAATTACAATGGAAAGAAAACTATCTACAACGTTATGTACTGGGCAACTTTTATATATAAATACAACAAATGAAGTCTAGTCATGTAAGCAATTTTACTAACCTTCTATCGCGAAGGGTTCCAACAGACCAACAAACGCAGACCCCGAATCTACTCCAGTAGCCTCCCTTACTCCGGTAGCCTCACTTACTCCAGTGACCTCACCTACTCGGCCTAGTCCAAAGACGACAAATACCACCAAAACGACTATTCCCATCTAGAAATGTAAACGGTACTACAGAAAGGGTCTTTAGATAAGACTACCTTTACTTACCAATTGGTAACAGATCCACAAAAAATTCCAAAAATGGCGTGGGAAAAGGATTTCACTCCACTTCCTTCAAACTACGTCCTCCTTCAAAAATACCTCCAACACCCAAATCCCACTTTAAAATGGTAGAGATAATAATCCCGAATAATATCGGATGGCTTTGTGCCAGTTAAGATTCCTGCAGAATCCTGATTCTCCAACCCAGATCTTTCACCAAACTTTTCGTACCACTCAGTAGTCGGAAGATAACTCCATTCACTACCCAGAACACCAAACGTCGTTAGCGACTTCCGTTAGGGAAATATTCGCGAACAACAAATATATAAAAGTCCCAGTAACTATAACCGACCAAATTAGGCGCTAATCTATTTAACGTCTAACAACTAACACTAAAATCTAAAAACCAAATATATACCCTCCCCGTATATACATCAAATTGACAGAAAAAGAAAAATAGGACATCGATGGATTAAAAATTAAGACTATCCCTAGTTGTTTGTATGTGGAACTTAAAACCAAAACCACAGAATCTAGTTCATCCCAAGCCACTACATAACCCATATCTGAGTCCAATGTAGCGGTTAAGTAGCATACTATGTTCTACTTGACACGTTAGCCTCGTAAAACGTTTCTACTACACCCAAAAGACCAACTAAAATTCCCATCCCACAAAGCCAAAGCTAAAACCACTCTCTACATTCCTTCCACATAACAAAAAAAGGTGTTACCCCTTTCCAACAATCTAGAAAAATCAACATTTTAAAGTTTAAACCATCGCCCAACCGGATATGACATTCAAAACAATCGCAAGGTCATCGATCTTTATGCTCCAAGTTCACTAACAACCACAGATCGGTATGCTAATTCATCAAAATCAAGTCCACAGACTAATCCATTTCATTCGTAGAACCATCACTGTTTACCAAACCCTATTAGATAAAAACGAAGAAGACTCGCCCAAAAATAGTTGACATATGATAATGTAAACAAAGTTTAATACACTCAAGTACCTTGTATTCCATAAATTATGTGATCGATACCAATTAACTGAACTATCCCCGCATAATATTATAAAATATGCCCACTCTATGATATTTAGTAAGCACACAGGTATGTAAATCGTACAATTACGGCTAGAATACAACAGGTTACTTTTAATTTCCCAGTGGTGTTAACTTGAATTTGTACCAATGATGTCCTTACAAAATCTAAAGACGCGAGCATTACTTATTCTTTACAAAAGCTCAGAACGGTTTCGCTTACTTTAAACTTGCTATCAAAATAGTTATTGGAGATACTGCTGATTAATTACCATAACACTATTTCTGTAATCCCTTGACCTGACAATGAAGGTATCATCCAATGGCGTACACAAAAATTAAAAATAATACAAAATTAGTAAAATGATGAAGAAAAAAAAAGAACTACAATACTAATGAAATCCTCGAAATATTCTAGTAATTCAATACTATATATACAAAAAAAAACGGACGATGAAGGGATGATTTTAACAGAGAAGTGAAAAAAATAAATCGACAAAGAGTGGTTCCGCAGCATCCAGTAAGAGACAGTATGTATTTTTCCATCAACTGTCTTTTCTACTACCATTAGCAGAAGCCAGGGCCCAGACATCGGACAGCTTAACTGATATATCTTTTTTTTGGGTCACCGATTTGAAGTTCATTTTTAGTTTTCTCCGTAGTATATTTTAATTTTACCCATAGAATTATATAACTCGTTACTCACTTTCCGATCCTTTCTGCTACCGTATTGATTTTTTTTATTTATCACCGCTATATTATATTTTTTTTATAATTATAAACACATGAACACGATACTAAAAATATAAAATTTATTAATTGTGACTTTCAAAATTTAAAGATTAGGAGACGTCCGGTACATAAAGTATTTTAATTAAAACAAAAGCCGTCCAGTATATTAGAATTGTTTTTGTAGTTGAAAATACATTAATTTCACGTATAATTCCGATAAGGCAAAAATTGTAGGTAGGAATTAAAATATAAATTCGAAAACCGAACGTCTTTTGGGCATTCTGCGACAGTCCGTGTTTCAAGTCCGCTACCGTTGGCTAGTGTCCGAGTAGTTTATTTTGAAAAAGTGTTCAAAAGTAGTTTTTGATTTTATTTTTCCGATATTTGATTTTGAGTGCCTTTTGTGGTGTTCGACCGTTTTCAGTAAGTAGTAAATTCTGATATTAAGCCATAGTGTAAAGCAAAAGTAAGGTAAAATTGTTTTAGTGATGCCGAATAATAAATTTTGTTCAGTTTAAAAATATATAATTGATTTCCGTTAAGAGTTACAGTATTCTGATTGTTGAAATTTAGTACCGTATCGTATTCAGTGGTTTTTTTTTGCAATAGATAAGAAAATTTATTTTCCGTTTCATTATAGTTGCATTTTTTTTATATTGGGTTTGTTTTGATTCTTAATTGAATGCTCAATCCAAATATATATCATTTAAATTGAAATTTGGGTTTGATTTTCAGATAATAGTACCTATACCGATTGCCCTGTCCAAATTACCCAAATATTTTTTTTATATAATTTTGATCGAGAATTTGAAAGTTGAAACTGATTGTGGGGCGAGTGCGAGGCTGTTGCCATGCGTTGTCCAACTTTCAGCCGGTTGTAACTTCTTTTGAGTTTAATTTTTTTTCAATTTTTTTTACTATTCATATTTTTTTTTATAAATAGTTCTATTTAACGAATTGATAAGATTTTCAAACAAGTATGAGGCTGTTACCATATCTTATTTGATTACCTAGTTTAAATCAAAGTAGTCCTTATTATTTGGGTACCCGTTGTCCTATTTTCTGACCAATTTATTTTATTAGTTTTGACCGATAATTTTAAATTTAAAAACTGATTGCGGGACAGAGAAGAGGCTGTTGCCACAAGCTGTCCTACTTTCAGTCGGTTGTATCTTGAGATTCACTTTACATTTTTTTTTAAATCATTTACAGTAGTCATTACCATTGGTCGATCCGTTTACCCAACTACCAAACTAGTGTGTTTTTTTTATTTTATTTTATTTTTACGATATTTTAAGTTGTTTTCAATTGATTGTGGGGCAGATAAGAGGCTTTTGCCACAAGCGGTCCAACTTTCAACCGGTCATTCTTTATAAGTGAAAACTAGTTCATTAAATATATATTCAAAAAGATTTTCGGACGAGTAAGAGGCCGTTGCCACATCTTGTTCGACTATCTAGTCTGCATTCATTAGTAATTTTTTTTAAATGATCTCGTAGTATCTTCCCGCCTATCCCGCTTGACCGACCCTACCGTTAAGGAACTTATATTTTGCTTATACCGCTTTACATGTTATTAAATTGCTGAAATAACCTGCTTATACCTAGTCTATCGTACCATTGCTTTTGCACGTACTACCGGCAAGTTTTTGCATAATACAAATATTTTGTAACATTGGTAAACTGTATATATTTATTTTGTTTGAAACCTCTACAAATATTGAATTTAGGATATTTCTGGAAATTATTATTTTTTATGAATATTTATTTATTTTGTCCCTGTATATATTGAATTTATCTTGTAATAGACAAACCGACATAATCAGTGTTTTCTTAATAACCTAAAGCATAGCCGTCTGAGGGTTTATAGTTTTATAGAAGTGTTGAATACAACGAGACCCCTGGAATTCTCCGTAACCTCCATCTGAGGCTATCTGGAACTCTTGACGCTTGAGATCAAGGAGCAAACCACGTAAAAAATCTGGCGCCCGAGCATTAGTTTAACAGATTTTGCATCGAGGGTGACCAAAGTGACGTGCCCTGTTTGGTAAAATCCAAAGGGTAAGGGAATACGCGTTACAAATTGGCGCCCGAGCAGGGACCTGATTGTTGATTACAGTAGGATCAGTTTAATACCGTTTTCGATTTTTTTTGAGCGTTTTTTGATTGGACCGGTTAAGTCTGTGTTGACTGTTTTTACCGTATTATTGCAGAGAGTTGATTATTGATTAGAGCAGGAACCGTTATTCCGTTTCCGTTCTTTTACCGTATTGTTAAAGAGACCTGAAGCTGTCCCGAGGAGACGCCGACACAGCTTCCGCAAATCTTTGTCTCTCATACCGAATCACCGGAAGAAATAAACGACCCCCGACCGCACATAGACGTCGAAATTGAAAATCATAAGTTTAAAGCATTGTTAGATAACGGAGCAGCGAAATCATATATTGGTGATCAAGTAGCTGAGACATTTTCCCAAAGAAAGCAAACTACCGCCCGTCAAGATACGAAGGCCCGTTTAGCTAATGGAAATTTAGTCTCCATCACCGACATTAATGAGCTGAAATGGAAAATCAATGACGTCAATACGGAGGGTTCGTTAGAACATTTACCTGGTCTGATAACCGATATTGGGTTAGGACACGATGTCCTCCGAAAATATAATTTCCGTTTGCAGTTAGGAACTGGAAATATATACATCAATGATGAAATAGTAGGGCGTCCGTCATTAGCCAATCCTGTTGGGATATTAGAGTTGGAAAATACGTCCATAAAAGAAGTCGATGGTGTTCCGATCATCTGTAAGGAAGAAATCGAACATTGTCTTGCTGAAGACAAATGTTCTGGAAATCAATCTGTTACCGAAGTCTCTGCGTCTTCCCTGGAGTTAGGGGTTGACAAGGAGCAATCCGTTGCTGAAGGTTCTGAGTTTTCCCCGGTGTTGTTAGGGGTTGACAAGGAGCAATCCGTTGCTGAAGGTTCTGAATTTTCCCCGGTATTGTTAGGGGTTGATAAACAACAATCTGGTTTTGAAGTCTCTGCGTCTTCCCTGGAATTAGGGGACGACAAAGAGCAGTCTGGTTTTGAAGTCTCTGCGTCTTCCCTGGAGTTAGGGGTTGTGTTCGAGGTTACGCTCAAAACAAATAAAAAAGTTAGACTCGAGGTCTTTATTTAGCAACTGCATCAGCCAAAGGCGCTGGTATCTAATTAGTACTTTAAATTAATGGGTTTTAGGATTAAAGTGAGGATTGGTTAAAGACAACTCGAATTGAACAACAAATAACAAATTTAATTAATAAAGGAAATTATGTACTCACAAAAATTGTATCATAAATGAAAGGTTTGATATCATGTAATACACAAATAAAACTCATCAATAAATACGTACAACTAAATTGAACGGCCGTTCTTCATGAATCTTAAGACTAGTGGAACAAAAATGTACAAACAAGTTAAATCTGATATGGACATTAACGCAAAGAATCAATGCAAAAATAAGTTTAAATCTAATACATAAAAGATTTCTGTTAAAATCAACAATTTGGTCACACGACCGCAATGTATTCTTGTTGAGAATAAACACAAAACTAAATAGGTAGTATTATTCACTGAGACCGTTCCAAAAGCGGTAGCACGCCGCGAGACACAATCTGTATGTATCAACAATATGATATATATTATGTAAAATAAAGTACTCACGCACAACCTTGTTTGAATCTCCCTGTAGAACTGCTTCCTGGCACAACCCAAATATCAGTAAAATCACCTTTGCTCATTATAAGTTTAGAAAAGGTTCGAAAGACAACCATCAAAGCTACAATGATTCAAGTAGGCAACTTGTGAACGTAGTTAAACAAATCACTGGCAAATCACTGCATGTTTGAATATCTTTTGATCTGTTTAAGTGACGTAACACTATAATGTATAATAATCAGTAGTATAATAATAAGAATGACGAAAAACTATTTTTAATTACCACTTTGCGAGAACACAACGGTCCCGGCTTGTCGCCTTTTTAGAAGAGGTCGACCCTTCCTTTTTGTACCTATATCAATGCTGTCACCAGATACCATGCGGGGAGGGGCTGTTTGTTTTGACTGGACTCGACGATTTTACAAATTCTACGTCGGAATGCGAAAACCAAAACGAATATTTTTTTATTTTTATTTTTACAAGCAAACGGTAAAATACGTCTTTCGTACAGGGTGAATCAAAATTCAGAACAAATAATTATTTGCATTCTTTAGTTCGAACTAGTTTTCGAACAGGTTGACAAGGAGCAATCTGTTTCCGAAGACTCTGCGTCTTCCCCGGTGTTAGGGGTTGACAAGGAGCAAACCGTCCGATAAAACAGAGATACCGACCCCAGAATCCGAAAATGCAGGAAATTTGCAATGCTGAAATAGACGCCATGCAGGAAGAAGGGGTGATAGAACCCTCTACAAGTCCGTGGAGCTCTCCGATTGTGATTGTGAAAAAAAAAGATGGAAAGAACCGTTTCTGTATCGACTCTCGAAAGGTTAATGAGGTGACAAGGATGCCTACCCTCTTCCATTTATCAATGCTATACTGGATAAACTGCGAGAGGCCAAGTATATTTCCAGTTTGGATTTGAAGAGTGGGTACTGGCAAGTTTCGTTAACACCAGGAAGTAAACCCATTACCGCCTTTACCGCACCGGGACGTGGATTGTTTCAATTCACGGTTCTTCCGTTTGCCTTACACTCCGCACCTGCCACGTTCCAGAGACTGGTTGATCAGTTAATAGGTCCAGATTTAGACCCTTTCGCTTTTGCGTATCTGGAAGACATCATCGTTCTGGGGGAAACATTCGATCAACATCTGGAAAATCTGTCCGAAGTGTTCCGTCGATTACGAGGAGCACGGTTGAAACTCAACCCGGAGAAATGTCATTTCTGTTTACCGTCAATGAAATATTTAGGCCATGTAATCACTGGAGATGGAATCCGTACCGATCCAGAAAAGGTCGTAGGTATAATTAAATTTGCAGCCCCGAGAAATATCAGAGAATTGAGAAGGTTTTTGGGAGTTGCATCCTGGTATAGGAGATTTGTGCCATCATTTTCACAAAAGGTGGCTCCGTTAACGAAGTTACTCCGTAAGTCTCAGCGAGGGAAGTGGGCTGAAGAACAAGAGGCTGCTTTCGCTAAGATTAAAACATGTCTGTCAGAAGCAACCGTTTTGAGCTGTCCTGATTTTTCCGTACCGTTCATCCTACAGACCAATGCCTCCGAATATGGTTTGGGATTAGCCCTTACCCAACAGAAGGATGGTCATGAGCACGTGGTAGCGTATGCAAGCCGCACCCTGAGTCCTACCGAGAAAAATTACTCCGTCACCGAGAAAGAATGACTTGCCATTGTTTGGGGGATTGAAAAGATGCGTCCTTATTTAGAGGGCTACCATTTCACGGTTGTTACCGATCATCAATCTCTTAGATGGCTGCATTCCATATCCAGTTCGTCCGGACGTTTAGCTAGGTGGAGTATTTTTCTACAACAGTATGATTTCGAGATACAGTACCGTAAAGGTGCTCCAAATCGTGTGGCCGACGCTTTGTTAAGAAACCCGCTACCAATAACTGCCGAGACAGATTCACCGTCTGCACTCTGTTTGACCGATGTAACCGCCGAATGTTCGTGGTACTGGAACAGGAAGGAAGAGGTCCTGAAGGATCCAGAGAAGTTTCCGGACTACTGCATAAAAGAAGACCGTCTATACCGTCATTTTTGGGACATAAACGATTTCAGAGAGCCAGAAATATCCGTCCCTTGGAAACGAATCCTGCAAGAAAACCATGATGCTCAAAACGCCGGACACCTAGGAATTGCTAAAACCATCACCCGGATTGCAAAATTGTACTATTGGCCAGGAATGTGTAGGGACATCACCAAATATGTGAGGAGATGTCTGCAATGTCAAAAGTACAAGCCGTCGCAACAAAAGCTCCCAGGGAAGATGCAACCATCATCGAATAGACAACCATGACAGACCGTTGGTTCCGATATCATTGGATCGTTGCCCAGTAGTAAGAAAGGAAACTGCTATATCATAATGTTTCAAGACCGATTTACTAAATGGGTACAGTGTAAGCCGTTAAGGAATGCTACTGCCAGTAGCATAAGTACGGCATTTTATGAAGAAATATTGACAATATTTGGATGCCCCCGTACCGTACTGACAGACAATGGAACTCAGTACGACAGTAAGCTTTTCAAGGGAATGCTGAGTGGATTGGGAATCCGACATCGTTTTACTCCGCCGTATACACCGCAAGCAAATCCAGTAGAACGAGCAAACCGCACCTTGAAAACAATGATTGCGCAATATTGCGAAGAGGATCACCGAGACTGGGATATAAGGTTGCCGGGCTCAAAATTTGCGATGAATAACTCCAGACACGACTCGACTGGATTCTCACCTGCCTTCCTAAATTTTGAAAGAGATCCCGAAATACCGAAATCTTTCCGGAGAGAAGCTGAAGATGCTTCCGAGGAAATCCGAAAGAAGATACTGGAGAGGACGACCCTGCCGAAGAAGATTCGAAGCCGCATCTCTTGCGAATGGAAAAGTTGCAAGACTGTTTTGATCTTGTCCGTTTGAATTTGTCTAAAGCATTTACCAGTCAAAGCCGCTATTATAATTTACGCCGTCGAGACTGGAAGTGTACCAAAGGAGACAAAGTGATGAAGAAGGAACATACTTTGTCATCTGCTGCTGATCACGTAGCTGCTGAGCTAGCCCCGAAATTTTCCGGTCCGTATAAAGTCGTGCGAGTTATCTCTCCGGTAGTGTACGATTTGCAACATAAAAATGGTAAACGATATAAGCACGTACATATAAAATACTTAAGACCCGCAAATGAATAAACATGTAATCTTTTGGTCCTTATGATGGAGACGACTACTAAGACTCCATAACCATTCCGTCCCCGGCCGCCGCCGACCGATAATCACTGGGAAGTAATAGATCTGACGGAGGATCCTACTCCTCTAGCCTCTCCCAATGTTTTTATGGGTGCCATTCCACCCGCACCGTTCATCGACTACGACGGACTCTTCAACGAGGAGGACTGGGTCAATATGGATTGGGAAATAACCTCCGACCGTTTCGAAGAAGAGTTCGATGAGATGTTCGGATTAGCCCGCTACACTCCCGGCCACACCCCACCAAGATCTCCGTCTCCACTTGAACCCGGAGTATACCAAGAAAAGGTTCTGGTGTGCACCTTAGTGGAGAAGACAACCACTATAAACCCGGGGAAGGATGACGAAGAGAACTTCACAGAGGTGGACGAAAAGGTATCCCAATTCCATTCCGGGGTATATACCACTTTTACCCCTCGAACTATGGAATCTTTTGACGTAAAGATTCCGCGGTTCCACCCGGAAGAGGCTATTCCACAACTGATGGCAATTGAGGAGATGACCACCCACATCTTCTAACGGTTGAATTTGACACTACGTCTATTGTATATATCAAGTATTTGTATATAGTAATTACCTGACGGATTTTATCTCTATGTTTCTAACATCATTTGTTCACTACGAAAGTACTTCAGTAGTTATATAATTTCTGTCAGCCCAGAGTTTTAGGGACTACTCTGCCATCATCCTTCCGGTGAAGTGGTGCAAGCTGTAACCACACCTGTCTTCACATCATGACAACAATTTTATATTTTGTCGCTAGGTAATGTAAATAATAAAACGAGCGCCTACCTGGTGAATGTCCGTAATAGTCCAAGAGCTAGTGAACCCTGGGAGTAACGGTCTCCCTGTAAGGTTAGAAATTTGTATACTTACGATTTATGGCATGCTTAGAGCAACAGCCATGACCTGGCAGGCGTCAGCCCTGCACGTCATCAGCCCCTTTATTTTTTAGACTGTTAAGTAAATTGAGTTTCAAAACTTGTTTCTGTAAATTTGAAAATTTAATAGGATAAAGTTCATTTATTGTACATCCTAAAAAAAAATTGACAGGCGATTACAATAAGCAGAAGTATATGACAGATCAATTAGAAAACGCACAGTTGATGAGGTAAAATAAACTTTATCCTGTATACTTAAAATTTTTACATGTTTTCAAGTAAACGTCTCAGAGTAAATATGTACAATGCCAGGCGGTTTTGAACAGCATAAGACCTTGACAGGCGAGGGGACAGCTGCTAAGGGCGTGCGAGCGAGAGGTGTTGCGTGAATGCCTATAGTGCGAGTGAGACCGTTGCTCTCGAGCAACAATGTACAGAGAAGAATTTCGTCAGTTGTGCCAACGATTTTCACTTGTGTGGATGCTTTGAGCTATAACATTTCTTATGTTGAGTGATTTCGAATTTTTAAAAAATCAAACTTTATATTATTATCAATTGTGCAGTGATATTGTGTATTGTTGTACTTTATATTAACATTTCAGTAAATAGTGTGCAAGATGGAATTTGAATACGTGGTTTGTGTGATTTGTAACGAAAACACTGATGAAAAAACTGTACGATTTACAGAGACTACGTTGAATAAAAGTAAATCAATATTGAAAATAAGAAAAAACAATAATTTAAAATTTAAAGATATTTTTTTGCCAGAGGAAATTAACGCAAATACTGGTTACCATGTGAAATGTTATAAAAACTTTCTTGCCGTGATGAAAAAATATCGCACGAGTGAATCATCAACTTCTTCAAATCTACCAGCATCATCATCAGGTATTTTTTATGAACTTCTATATTCTTTACTAGGCTTTATTCTTTAATTGTAACTATATTTTTGATTTAATTACGTGGTACAAATTTTATCATTATTAAATATATATTAAATGGAAATTATTCATAATAGTGGTATTGTAACAATAATTATATTAATGTGCAAATCAAGATTCATTAATTATTATTGACGGAAATAAAAATAATTACGTAAAAATAAAAATTATTATTAATTATTAAATATGAATATCTCAATGGTTTTTTTTTAATAGAAATGTCATCGACAAACGTAGAAACAGTGACAGTAGCCCCTCCAATAGCTACTGAAGAAAGCGGAGCATCAACATCTGCTGAAGTGCCCGTTACTAAAACTAGCCATGCTGATAGGCTATGTGTGTTTTGTCAAAATAAATATAAACGAGTGAAAGGGCGATACCAACCTCTTCACTCGTCAGAAAGAGCAAGTTTGATGCAAGTTCTGAAAGAATTTGGCGAAAATAATGAATTTTATGAAAAAGTTAGCGCAGATTCAAGCCCATTGATTTTTTATCATAATAGCTGTCGAACAATTGCCATATATATTTTCATTCACATACTTATGTAAATATTACTTTGAATTATTACAAGGAATACTCGAGGAAAATGATGAAGATGTTGATGTTAATTTTAGTATCCAGCGGTTTGAAGCTAAATTGTTACAGAATTACGATGAAATTACAATTATCAAGAGGGACAGAAAAAATATGTAACATTAAAGAATTCTGTTGTTGATGCAAAATTATGTGAACTGTTTGAAGATGCGGAGATATTGCAAAGAGCAGCATCAATTTTACGAATAACTATTTTAAAAATGACAAAGAAAGAATTACCAGAAAACATAACAACTGCTGATTTGTTAAATGGCGAATGTGAAATACCTAAGCAATTACTTGATTTTTATTGTTTTCTTCTGGGTGGTTATAAACGACGTCGGAGAATTAGTGAAGGTTGTATAAGGAAAACTAATTCATTGGCAGAAGATTTGATTTATAATGTCACTAATGGGTCTGTCAAAACCAAAAAACACATCACTCTGGGCGTGACATTGAAGAGTTTGACGAGCAGCAGAAAGATCGTAGAAATTATAAATAAATATGGTTATTGTTGTAGTTATCATGTTATTGAAGAATTGGAAACTGCAGCAACAACTACGTTATTGAATCGTTCTAAAATTTGTCCAAATGAAATTTGTAAAAGACAAGATTTATTCACAGGAGTAGCCTTCGACAACTTCGATCGTTATGTTGATACTGCTACTGGTAAATATACCCTACATGATACGGTAGGCATAATCTATCAAACAGTTCTAGAAAATGAGGAATCAACAGAGGGAACTTCTGAGCAACTCCAAAATCCTTCTGAACATGGTGAGTGCACAGGCGAGCTATCCGTTTCATGTGTTCATGCAGGACATAAAAGAAGAAGGACTCTTGATGCTATCATCCCAGAGTTAGTCCCATATTCAAAAAAACCCAAGATGAATGATGAATTATTGTCTTTATCTGACAATTTAAGAAATGAAGCTACATCAGCTTCACTAGAAATAATTTATCAGCAAAAGTTTCTGTGGATGCTTTGCCATGCTCTAAAAATTAAAAAAACATCGATGTGGGTTGGGTTCCATCATAATTTAAACAAAGATTCTCATAATAACAAAGAAAAAATTTGTTATCTCACACCAATAAACGAATCACCGACAAATATACCAGTTGTAATAGAAACTATGAAACAAAGTCAAAGTATTGCTGCAGAAATTGGACAACCTTGCATTAATGTAACATATGATCTAGCTATAGCAAAAATTGCTATGCAGGTGCAGTCTACAGAAAAACCAGTTTATGATAATTTATTTATCCATTTAGGACCGTTCCACATCATGTTAGCATTGTTTAGAGCAATTGGAAAATTTATTGACGACAGTGGAATAATGAATGTAGCTGTTGAAAGTGAAATTATCGCAAATGGTTCAGTAGATGGATTTTTGGAAGGAAAACATTTTAATCGATGTAAGCGGCTGCATCCATTAATGGCACTAGGACTAGAAATATTATGTTTTCAATCTTTCATAGAAAAAGAAGATATAAGTATTGATGAAGATGTTTATAATAATCTCTCTACATTTATCGATGGTAATGAACCGTTTGTGAACGTCATAGAAAATGAAGCAATATCAACATTGATGACTCGATACCAATATCACAAAGAACAATGTAGAAAAGGAACTTTTGGTAAAACGCCTCAATTTTATGTTATTTATATGGATCTTGTTCATCACTATCAGTTACTGAGTCGAAGCATAAGGACTGGACACTTTTATTTGTACAAATATATTTTGTCAAAAATAGCAAATATATTTTTTATGACAAATCAGCCTAATTATTCACGATGGCTGATAAAATACCATGATAATTTGTTAAAAGTTGGTCTTACACATCCATCAATTGAAAAATGTATGAAAGATGGATACCTTGGAATCAAACGTACTGATAAATCTTTCTCTAGACAGCCAACAGATCTAGTACTCGAACAAACTATTAATGCCGTCGCGGGAAAAAGATTAACTGGTGTAATCCAGTTCACACATTCTATTTCCGCTCGTCAGCGATGGGCTAGAAGTCACGACATAAGAACAACAGTCATATCTCACACTCTGGACATTACTGGTTTACGAAGAAAAAATGATGTATCAGCAGACCTGGAAGAACATGCGATGAAAAGAGATTCAGCACAGTTGTGGAAGTTCATAAATACCTTTGAGAAATTTCTAAATCCATTTATGTTGAATCTAAACAAAGATTGTCTGTATAACATCGGTAATGGTACAGTAGCTTCGATCGCAGTACAGGATTACTTATTGAATTTTATAGAATCAGGAGAAAGATTGAAAGAGAATTTTATAACTGAATGTTCACAGAATGGAAAAAGATTTGAAGAAAGAATTGCACAAGTGAAAATTATGAATTTTGCCTCTGAAAAAAAAAGAAAAAAATCAAAGTCGGTGATAAGGTTCATGAAATCCGTGTGCAACGTGATTTCTTTGGTCGCCTGTTAGCTCTGTCAATACAACATAACATCGATTTGGAAAAGACGTTATCATACCCCATTACAACTGTTCCATTGTCATTGTGTCATGAAGATGGTACAATACATAAAACTCAGAAATCAGCAATGGTTGAAATTTTAAAGGCAAACGTCAACAGTGAAGAGGTACCAAGACGTTTTGATGTTTTCATTTTTGATGGATTCTTCTTACTGCATACATTCAAAAATATCCTTAAAATATTTGGTGGTATTTCCAAAAAAATTATGTCGCTACTAACAGCTACACATGCCTCACGAGTAGATATCATTTTCGACCAATACTTTTCGCCGTCAATTAAAGATTATGAACGAGCTAAACGACAAGAAGTACGAAACATAAATTATTTCATTACCGGACCAGAACAAATTCGACCAGTTGATTTTATGAAAGAACTTCGTAACATACAATTTAAAGAAGCTTTCATAGATTTTTTATCTACACATTGGAGCACAAATGAAATGATACGAGTTTGTCGGGAATACCATAGTGAACTTAAATTACAAACAATGCCATACTTATAGTGTCCACAATAACTCTGTGATTGTCGATATAAATGATGATTTATCGTGCCAACATCATGAAGAGGCTGATACGGAAATAATATACCATACATGCCAAATGGATGAAGATGTATCCGACGTATTAATAAAAACATGTGACACAGACATTTTAATATTACTGCTCGGAAACATGGACCATCTCCACAATAATAATTTGAAAATCTATATGGAATATGGCACTAGTAATTATAAAAAATGGATAAATATTTCTGAACTATATACAAAATTGGGACCTTCTATATGCCAAAGCTTACCGGGATTTCATGCATTAACCGGTTGCGATTTCAATCCGTCCTTTTTAAGAAGAGGTAAAAAAAACATTCCAAATATTGCAGAAATCGAGTGTATATCAGAAGGCATTCAAAGAATTAGGAAACGCAGAAATAGTACGGAAGAAAGAAAAAATTTTCCCGATACTAGAGAAATTTGTATGCCAAATGTATGGTTTGAAATGTTCAAAATTAAATAGTGCACGTTATGAAAAGTTCCTTGCTACGTAAAACACAAATAATCCTAAAGTGTTTATGAAAAAAGTAGTAAGCTATGATTCATCGAATTTACCACCCTGCCAACGTGAACTACATCAACAATTATTGGGAACTGCCTACATTACAAATATATGGCGAAATTGTAATTTAAAAGAACCAACAATTCTTACACCTGAAAATAACGGTTGGAACTTAATTGATAGTCGTTACGATTTTAATTGGTTTGAGGGGAATACGGTTCCATCTTCTATATACGACATACTTTTACAAGGACCTGCTGATACTGCCACAGCACAATCGACTGAAACTGAGGAATGCATTTCAGCTAACATACAACTATTTTATTCCGTAACATTTAATATGCAGTCCTATGTAATTGAGCTTGATATTTAATTCTTAACAACCTTATTGATTCATTAAAATATTTTTTTTACTATTTTCAGATGAGGAAACATTGTTGAAGAATCAGATGATGATGAAAACAGTGATAGTGAAATTTCGGATGATGCTGAAAAAAATGAATGTTAAAAATAATGTAGATTGCATAAAACCCAATAAAATACATTGCATTTACTGTATGCGTTCATGTAACATTTCTTATTTGCACGCCCTTAGCAGCTGTCCCCTCGCCTGTCAAGGTCTTATGCTGTTCAAAACCGCCTGGCATTGTACATATTTACTCTGAGACGTTTACTTGAAAACATTATTATAAAAATTTTAAGTATACAGGATAAAGTTTATTTTACCTCATCAACTGTGCGTTTTCTAATTGATCTGTCATATACTTCTGCTTATTGTAATCGCCTGTCAATTTTTTTAAGATGTACAATAAATAAACTTTATCCTATTAAATTTTCAAATTTACAGAAACAAGTTTTGAAACTCAATTTACTTGACAGTCCAAAAAATAAAGGGGCTGATGACGTGCAGGGCTGACGCCTGCCAGGTCATGGTTATTGCTCTTAGAATGCCATAAATCGTAAGTATACAAATTTCTAACCTTACAGGGAGACCGTTACTCCCGGGGTTCACTAGCTCTCCAGCTATATAGATAGATTCATGTTAGTTATTTCTTTTTGTTTCTTATAAATCATAATTAAGCGCGGTAAGGGGTTTTCTCTCTTGTGGATTTTACTTTAGTTTTTAGTTACCGTGGGACTACTGATTTTGTTTCTGGCTTTGATTATATCACCTTTGGGTCACCGCTTCAGCTTGATAAACGCTAAAGTTTATTAGGGTTCAGTTATAAACTACTGACTCCTTGACTTGAAGTCTAAAACATTTAAAATAGTAATTAGGTTGGATAAAACTTATTGATCCATGTAGACATACTTTACTTTTGAGTTAAAGGTATATTTTCTTCATTTATCTACCATATTTTGGCTTGAGTAAAGACATACTAGTTAGAAATCTTCTGTGTAGGTTGGCATTCGAATAAATTCTGAACAACTATATATAATATATTAGCTGTTTATAGCCATGTGTTGTGTCTGTTTAATCCGAGTGTTTGATCTTGCTTTGTTTGCTTTGGCAGGAGGGTATTGTGGTACTATGATTGTTCAAATTTATTCGAATAAGTTTTAATACATTGACTTTATCATTTCTGTCCAATGTTTACAAGTGTTTATTTGTAGGATGACATTGAAAATTGGCCTTGACAGTCGGGACTTGGATAAAAGCGTTCGTTCGCCATGCCGCTGAGTGTAGTCGTACTTGATGTTATGCGATGCTCTGTGACTTAGAGAGTCCACAGACAACTTAGTTTGTCGCGCCGATGTTGGTATAGATGAAGCGTTTGCTCTGTGACTTTACGAGTCCAAAGACAAATGTCGCTCCGTTTTAGGGAATTGTTAGAGAGTTTGATCGATGCTACTCAGGAGTGTAGGCTGTTTTACTCGCGAATGCGTATTGACTTAAATAGACGGAAGTGTAGCACTTTATGACTTGATCTGTGCGGAACACGCTCGGTGTAGTGAGCAGTGTAGTTCGGATGCATACATACTTCGGGTAGGTTTCTCTATGGTAGTATTCTGTATTGACGTTGAGGAAGTGTCAGTCACTCTTCTTTCCGGTGTGTGCTCCTACTTGATGGTTGGTTTTCAAAAGTGCATCGAAAGAGAATCTGAATTTTGTTAATGACTAGGTAGTCATCCCCTGTTGGGATTTATAGGTTCTCGTTCTGAATGAGTTGTGGAATATACGGCTAGTATTTTGGTTCTACGGGAGTTCGTATTGTTGGAGAATTCCGTCCTGTTTTGGAAGCCGTTTCCACAAACCCTTATAGGGGATATATTGTACTAAAACGATTGTAAGTATTTTCTCTACTTACTGATTTCGCATCACTATGTATTTATCACTATTTAAAGGAAACCGCCAACGTTGAAGTTTTGGAATTGGAGGTGTGTCACATGGTTTTGCTGGTTCATTAGTTGGTTGCCATTCAGTAAAGGAAAATTTTGAGTATTGGACACTTTTTGGAAAAGGTATGTCTTATAGATTTGTAGTTTTTGTAGTTAAAACAGTTGGTGGTAAAATACTACCTGTTGATTGTATGTTTTTGATTGAGACAGTCTATTCTGTTACCCTGTGTATATTTTGTTTTATTTGACCGATTTAGTCTAACGAATACTATAATTCGTGGGTGGTTCTTCAAACCTACCCTGGCTATGACCAAAAACAGTTTATTTTAGATGCTTATCGCATTCTTATGATTTGATTTAAATTCAGTGTAGTATACTGTTACTGACACTGTTGATTGTAAGTAGGCCTTATGACTACTTTGTGGGTTTGATTGAGTTAATTTGGGGTTGATTTTGATTTGTACGTTACTTGTAAATTCTTATAAATTAGCTTCTGGCATAGGCCGAGACAAGCTTAACTTGTCGAGGTGTTGGATTGGTTCCTGTATAGGCTCAGTTTTTAGCTGATACCTGTTTTAATTTTTAAGGGTTCACCTGTGGGGCCAGATACACACTTCACCTGTGGGGCCAGATACACACTTCGGGACATTTGGAGTCTACCTGGTAGATAGATAATGATGTCTTCTGCAGTTTGCTGCTACTTTTCAACAACTTCTTGAAGAAGACCACATTGAGGGTAACCCGGTATCGGGGGTTTTTCTGAGTTATTTACTTATTTTTATTTTAGGCTTTACGCCAACATGTATATACATTAGCTAGGTATTTCCTTACTGATTTATTTTATTATGCAATTGTAATGGTGGAAATTAATATTTTGCGGGGAATTTTCACAATTTAATTTTCATAATTTTATCCACTTGCGCATGCGTCTCTGCCTTGGTACCAACGCCTTGACTACGGTGTCGCCTTGTATGAAATTGTTTTTTTATAAACTTTATACTACTTTTCAGGTTACATAGTATAATTAATAAGTTTGTATTTAATCTGTACTGGTACACTCGAGCAGCCATATTAATTTCCCACTACGTAGGTCAATTAACTGGTATAGGTTGGAATTGAATTGTTGATCATTTGATTTTTTTTTGATGTGTAACAGATGTTCCGCTATTTTCTTTTTTTAAGGGGGGTGGGGGGCTTTTACTAGGGTTTTCAGATAGGTTATAATTGTAAACACACCTTAAGGGTATTGAATGTTTTTCATTTAGCTATTATAAGGAACATAAGCTGAGGTTTGCCTTTTATTTTCATCCCTTGTTTTACTGGGTTATCGGGGGAAATTAGTCGTGCTAGGCTAAAGTGGAAAACTCAGTTGGCGCCCACACAAGTTGTCTACTATTTTGTCCGGCAGATCAATAAGAGGGATCCACCCCTACCTCCGTTCCGAGCGACGTCGAAGGCCTAAGGTTGTCACCGGAGCAACCGAAACTTATGTGACCGAGTAGACAAATTAATTTATAATCTTGCACTTGTTTTTTTTAAATTATTATTTAAATGTTATAACTAAATTCTTATTTGGGCTCGAGCTCAATTTTTAAGGTTACAATCTCAAATCCCCGGGAAGAAGAAAGGCACCCCGAACCAGATGCGAATTCCCGTGGTTGGGAAATACTCGACTTCTCCCGGTCATAGCCACGTTTCCAAGAGTGGCCAAAAGCCTGGCCAGTTTCTGCGACCGAATTCCGCCGACCCAACAAGATGGTACCGGGCACGGGTATTTGATTTACTGGGAAAGAGGCATAACGTGCTGATTCCCCCTCCCCCGTGAATTTTCGCCTTCGACGGCTCAACTACTCTCCAAGTGTATTAAAGGAGGTATTTTCCAATTATTTTATTATACAGACTCCGAATTAAGTCTTCAGAATTGCGGAGTTCTAATATACTCACATGTGGATTATAATCATTAGTATTCTCATGTCCGCTGAACCGAAACCGTATAAATTGCCGCTATGGTTAGTAAGAAGTAATTTTCTGTTTTTTTAGTAGTATCCTAACAGGCAAGCTTCAACCATGAACCCCGATTTCCACATGGACATACTCCACTTGTCCGATACGGATAGCCTCCCCGATGACCAAGACGAGATGAACTCATCATCGATGGCCGAGGAGCAGAAAGGCAGACCGAACGAGAGATTCCAGGAGCTGATGAGAATGAGCATCCCGGCAATGATCCAGTATGTAGCCGAAGTCCGAGACCGTCTCCAGTCCGAGGCACCAGCCGACCATTTCCGCCCGAGAGTCCATGGTGACCGAAGCCATAGTGAGAGGCGTTCCTTCATCCCCATAACGCAGGATCTGTGTTGGAGATGCGGCACCTCAGGACACCGCCGAGAGAGTTGTAATGGACCGTCCATCCTGTTTTGTTCCCGATGTGGACAGATTGGCCAGATGTCCCGTAATTGTCCGTGTGAAGGACCCAGTCCTCGTACCCGATCAGTGGCAGTCCAAGCCCACTTCGTAGTAGTTTGTATATATATATATTTATATATATATATATATACATGCCCCACATATATTACGAAGCCCAGTACGCACTACTGGTTAAGTGAAGCCCGGGGTGGAGGGTGACGAGGCTGAAATTTGTATATAGTCTTTGTACATTTATCATCGCCTGTAGGAAGCCCAGTTATATACACTTAGGTGTTTCTCTTGTTTCGTGAAGCCCAGCAGTGTTGTCAAATATCAATTTTGTGATTTAGTGTATGAAGACCGGGATTATTTTAGGATGTTAATGTTGTCTTAGTGTTTCTTTATAATGAAGCGTAGTGCATTTTTATTGCAATTGGCAATTGAAAACAAATTAGCAGTAGTAACTGATAATAATAATGTATTTGTTCAAGATAGTTGTGATTTGGGGGTTTCTGAGAACAGTTCACCCTCTAATTCAGAATATAATCTTTCAAATGAGGTATGTATTTTCGTTATTCTACTTTAGTATACATATGAAATTTTTATGGAAATGTAAAAACACTTGCTTTTAAATTCTAAATTAAATTTTCTTTGTATGTATCGAGTCTTTTACACCGAAAAGTCACACGTCGCGATTCCGAAAACTAATAAATGTGTGCGAGTTTGATAATTAATAAGCTTTATAATAAAAACTATTAGGTTTCTGTCAATGTTTTTTTAAATTAAAACGATCATATTTGAAACCAGTTAAATCTTACTTCGACCAAGGAATTGAAATGTTGGATTAATATTTTGAGAATGGGTAAATCATTTGTAAAAGAAAAAATAGTCTTACAACAAAAAGCCTTGGATGTAATTTACCCAATTCTGTTACAATGCGTACCTTCGAATTCGCTGTTAATTTTATTTTATTGTAAGCTAACGATAACAATGTCTCATATTTGAAAGAATATTTTTATTTTGTACAGAGTACCAATGAAGTTTATTCGTTTTTAGAATATGTATGCTGAACATGAATCTAATTTACCTTCAATAGGAAGTAATAGTAGTTTTTTGCAATCCGAAGCGAAGGAGCACTCAGAAATCAGTTTTCAAAACCATAATCTATCGCCTGTTCTGCCAAATGTTGATTCAATATTATATGAAACATCTCTTGAAATGTCCGGTATGTCCAGATTATCAAAAGCATCTTCTGAGTCTACTAAAGTGATTTCAAACAGTGAAACAGACAGTAACGGTGATTTTTTATCGAAAATTATAGTACCAGAAAACTTCGATTCGGTATTAATAGAAAACAATGATTTCTCAAACATTAATATACATGACACTTCAATATATTTTTCCAGAGAAAAAGAAAATATTATAGATATACCCCATGATTCAATATCTATAGATTATGTCTCGGATTCTGTAGGTGTTAACGAAAAGTGTATTGATATGTCAATAAAAACATATGCTCAATTGAAATCAGTTGAACTAAGCAATGTACTTAGTAGAAGTGGCGAAGTGTGTTCTACAGGGAATATTCCTAATTCAGAAATAAATAATATGATTTCACAAGATGACTATCAAGTTTTCGAAAGTTCCGGATCTGAGTATGTTCCTTCTGACTTGTCACCATCATCATCAAGTTATGACTCTTCTCACAAATTTGAGGAAATTATCCCTAAAAAGAAACATTTTGCCAAAAAAGACGACAGACATATGTTCGATGTTGCGACAAATTTAAATGACATTGCAATATCAGCTGCAAAAGAAAATAATCGAGTGGAATGCACTTCCTTGGAGTCAAGAATCCGAGAAAAAACACGCATTGCCGACGAACATCAATCATCTTCATACGCAGTAAGTCATAAAACTTGAATTTATTTACGGATTGTCCAATATTATCAGTTCTGTATTTTTTTATAAGCGTTTTCAACTTATTTCGTTTTCTTTTTGTTGACGAGTAAAATGAAAATCATATTGCACTAATCCAGCCACACAAAATTGCTTTCAACTAAAGATACTAAAATAATGTAATGTAATACTTATTAATAGGCTTTTTAGCAAGTAGTCCCTAAGGTATATTGAAAGCGCTTATCGTCATAGTATCAGATATCATCTGGAGAATCTAGTTTAAACCAGTGACATAACTACAATAAATCAGCCTATATATATACACAGAATTCAGCAGTAAAGAAATGAGTAAAAACTAGTATTAGGCAATAGATATTTGTGAACAATATTTCATTGAATCCATTGGTTTAAATTGAATGTAAAAACCAATCCTTAATAAATGAGATTTTTTTACATTTAGGAACTCAATCAGCAGCAGTACATCGAGAAATCTTCTGCGAGAGAACGACCAACTATTTGTCCGCTATGCTATGAAGATGTAATAACGCACTTTCCCAGGCATTTATTTAGACACCATAAAAATAACGAACAAGTGAAGGAAATTAAAAAAATGAAACCAGGAAGTACAGAACGATTATCTATGTTGACCACTCTTCGAAAACAAGGCTATTTTCACCTCAAAGTCGAAAAAAATGTATTGAATCCAACAAGAACTTCAAAAAATCCCAATACCGAATACTTTGTGTGTACTTATTGCTTGGGGCATTATACTAAGCAATGTTTATAAAAACATGTGAAACGCTGCAAACATAAACCCGAGAATATTTCTCAACCAGGAAGAAACTGTTTGAGTGACTCTCAGACATTCCTAGCATCAGAAACCTCAAAAAATCAGGCATTTTTGAATACAGCTCGGATTAAAGACGAAGTATTCGGAATGATGCGTGCAGATGATATAAGCATGATAGCAAAAACTGATCCGCTGATATGTTTATATGGAGAATACCTCTTAGTGAAGCACAAAAGACAACAAATTGCGATTGTGATATCTAATAAAATTAGAGAAATGGCAAGAATGCTTAAACAAATACGAGAAACCAATAAAGATGTGAGAGGATTTTTTGATTTACTCAAGCCAGAAATGTTCCAAAAATTAATCTATGCTACTGTTCTGATAACCAGAACAATGTGAACGCACCCTTGTGTGTCCCAAGACCGGAACGTGCCCTTATTAAAAAACATAGTGTGTAGTGAGTTTTTGACAATACATATATGTCAGATGAGTTTTTCCGCCATTTTTATCATTTTTATTTTGCAAGTTGTTAAACGAAATATAATTAATAAAGTAACGTATCAAACTATACAGTCCACATTGAATTCACGTACCCTTCGTGTCCAAACACGAATTGGTCACATCGACCCGGATTTTGAATCTTGAGACTTTGGATGTACTAGCTACTTATTGGAAATTGAGACAAAGAGTGCAAGGAAAAGGTGAAGAGAAAATACTTAAAACCAGGTAGGAGCTAACCGATTTTGTCGCATGTCGCAACGTTTTCTGCTTTAAAATCTTCGAGGAAATATTCAAATATTTCATAATATCAAGATTATTAAAGGTAACTTATGCAGGTCTTATTAACTACTACTAACAGGGCGTCTGTCATTTTGAAGTTTCATCCAGATCTGTTGGAATTCGAATGACTCGTAAATTGATCCCGAGCCCTTCTCCGTGGTAGTGACATTATTAAAAGAAAATAAACAATTTCTTTCCATTTGTTAAAGTACAAAAGTAGAGATAATTTGAAGTTGACCATTGAACATTGATTTAGAATTTGAGTTTTCATTCAGTACTCGCTTTGTAGTACTTACCTAACTTTGTACAGGTTGTAAATGCTTGTTCAAACTCTGTTTCTAACAATACGCTCACATATTTTTGCGAATTCATCATTTACACGGTACCTTTTGGAAAAATTGGTGCACAATAACAATTCAAAATTTAATATTGTAATAAAAAATCTTATATTTTATTATTGCAAGCTTAAGTTACAATATTGTATTGACTTTCTTTGTATATAATAATATTTCATCATGGATGATTTTATTAGAAAACGGGCCACAGCAAAGGGCTGTATGACTAGAATTGAAAACTGGTTTACTCAATATGCAGATAGTACTATTATACAGGAGCTAGAAATTAGGTTAGATGGACTTGAAAAAGCATTTGCAAAAATTTGTGAATATCAAGATGAAATTGATTGTTTAACACAAACTGATGATAATGAAGAGCGAGATACATCAGAAAATAAATATTATGGCCTGAGGTCTAAATTACAAGCTAAGATTGATCAATTAAAAATACTGGGAAATGTTTCTTCCCCTTCACGATCTCCTAATATTACTTCTAGTGTTTCTCGTTTAACTAAGCCTCAGTTGAATATTCCTATGTTTTTTGGTGATATTACTACTTGGCGCGGTTTTTATGAGCTTTTTAAGAACTTTATTGAAGATGATGCTAGTTTAACCAATATTGAAAAACTAATCTACCTTAAAACTTATCTTAAAGGCGAACCCTTAAACTTAATTTGTAATTTACAATTGATCAGTGATAACTTCGATGTAGCCCTTAAGACTCTAAAGGATAGATATGACAATGAATTGAACATAATTTACGCATACATAAAAAATTTAATATATGCTCCTGTTTTAGGTAAAAATAATTCCATGTCACTTAGAGATTTTGTTACTCTTTTAAAACAAAACATGGACGGTTTGAAAAACTTAAATGTCAATGTAGATCAATGGGATCTAATTCTTGTGTATATGTTTTCTCAGAAACTTGATGTAACTACCCGTAAAGCCTTTGATTATGAAATGGGTACAAACGCACGCCCAACTTTAAAATTACTTTTTGATTTCCTTGAAAAACGCTGTATCATTTTCGAACGGTCTGCTATTCCGGATTTAAATGCTAATAAAATTAAAGTACATCACAAGGTTCATTTTGTTCAAAATAAAGGTAGCAATAAAGAAGAACAAAAGGTATTTTCTTCTCAAGTTAATGATTCAAAATGTACATACTGCAATTTTATAGGACACAAAATTTATAAATGTCAAAAATTTATTAAATTAATTCGCTCTGAAAAGTATAATTTTGTTAAAGATAAGAAACTTTGTTACAATTGCCTAATGCCCAACCATGTAACTGACAATTGCACATCGCGTGGTTGTACAGTTTGCAATTATAAGCATCATACTTTGTTGCATCCGGTTAGTCGATTTTCGCAGTCTGAAAATAATTCAAACTTAAACTCCGAACAAACAGAACAGCATCGAACCAACCATCAAAATTCAACTGCAGTAGAACCACTCACACCTCAACTTGCACCAAATAGTTCGAATAATAATTATTTATGACTAACACCCACACAATCTACTATACAACAAACAGTCTTGTCAACTTCAGCCTTAAGTGGATAGACTCTTTTGGCTACAGCAATGGTAACTGTGTTTGACAAAAATGGCTGCCCACTAAATGTTAGGGCAATTCTTGATTCTGGCGCTACCACCTCTTTAATGACAGAATGTTTACTTCAAAAACTTGGATATACACTTGAAATGAGACAAATTCGAATTGACTGTATTGGTAACACTGTCACAAACTCAAATAGGATTGTAAAGTTGACGATTCACTCGAACATTGAGAGAAATTACTTCTTTGATGTGATTTGTACAGTTCTAGACAAAATAACTAATCATTTACCATCATTTTTGCTTAATTTGGACTCTGTTTCAATTCCTAAAAATATCAGCTTGGCTGACCCTTTGTTTTTTATTCCCTCGCACATTGATTTACTGCTTGGTGCAGACGTCTATTATCAGTTGTTAAAAGGAGGTATAATTCGATTACATGAAAGGTTTTTGACACTCGTTGACACACATCTAGGCTTCGTGATTGGTGGTCCTGTCCCCAATCAATTTATCTCATATGAGGAAAAACTTGACAACGCACATCGATTCGAAACTTGTATATTTACACAAATCCCAGCTGACACTTTACTTGAACAATTTTGGTCTCAGGAAGAAATTACTCCCCATGAGAGAATAATTAATCCTGATGATGAACTTGCAGAAACAATATTTCGTCAAACAGTTCGAATTCTTCCTAACGGGTCCTTTGAAGTGACACTTCCTTTAAAAGGACCAAATGAACATTTAAAACTAGGTGATTCCTTTAATATGGCCCGAAAACGATTTCTAAATCTCGAACGACGCTTTGTAAAATCTACTGATCTTTTTCTTAAATACAAGAAATTTATTGATGAATACATCTCCTTGAATCATGCTAGATATGTTCCTCTCGACCTTTTTAATGCCAATGGAGAAAACAAGTATTTTTTGCCGCACCATTGTGTACTTCGAGACAACAGCCCTACCACTAAGCTCAGGGTAGTGTTTGATGCCTCGATGAGAAGTTCAAGTGGGTTTTCATTAAACGATATTATGCTAAAGGGCTTTCGTGTACAACCTGAACTTTTTGATATACTTACCCGTTTTAGAACTTCTAAATTTGTTCTCATTAGTGACATAATCAAGATGTTCCGTTGCATTCGAGTTTCCCCCAAACAAACATTTCTTCAAAACATTTTATAGCGTGATAACTTAGAACAACCCTTACAATGCATTGAGCTGCTTACTGTAACTTACGGCACTAATAGTGCGCCTTATCTAGCAACCCGTGTTCTTCAAGAACTTGCCATTCGAAACAAAGACAAATATCCTCTAGCTGCTTACGCTATTTTCCTTGGAGGAGCTACAGGAAACCCACAAACAGCTTGTATCATTGCTTCAATCAGCAAATATTCAACTTCATAAGTGGTGTTCGAATTCTAAGGAATTTGTTAAGGAAATTTTGAAAACTAATATTTCTCCTAGTTTTCAAATGTATGAAATCAAATGCGAAAATGACATTAATAAGGTTCTAGGAATCTCATGGAATTCGAATTCTGATAAGTTCTCCATTACACTACCAAAGGTTGTTGATAAGGTCGTCGCTACTAAAAGGGAAGTTCTTTCCCAAATAGCGCAACTATTTGATCCGATAGGTTTTGTTGCTCCTATTACAATTGTAGCAAAGATTATAATGCAAAAAATTTGGTTATCTAAAATCGACTGGGATGAGAATCTTAAAGAAGATCTTATGTCTGAATGGACAGAATTTGTTTCCAATATTCCCAAACTGGGACTTTTAAAAATTTCGAGAAACTTATTTCTTAATCATAGCATTTTCAGAATTGAACTTCATGGATTTTGCGATGCTATCCTCAAGGCATATGGCGCTTGTATCTATATTAGAGTAATTTATTTAACCAAAACTGTTTCTTGCAATTTGGTATGTGCAAAAAGCCGTGTCGCACCAACAAAAACTATTTCAATACCTCGTCTTGAACTCTGTGGAGCCGTTCTTCTATCCAAGCTTATAAAAAAAAATAATTAACGTCTTCGAAAATAAGTTTCATTTTGAAGGTATCCACTTGTACACAGACTCCCAAATTACTTTGTGTTGGTTGCAATCTCACCCTTCTAGATGGTCTATATTTGTCTCCAATAGAGTATCGGAAATACAAAAAATTACTTCAAATTATCACTGGCAATATGTAAAATCGTCTGACAATCCCGCAGATTTGATATCTAGAGGAATGACACCCAATTAAATTTTGGTTTCACGGTCCGGCGTTTTTGGGTGGCCCCAATTTAGAACTAGAGGAATTTGATCTGGCAAAAATAACATTACATGATATTCCGGAGGAACGAAAAACTAAAACTGTTTTACTTGGTCATAAAGTGGAGGATACATCTTCCTTTTGGAATTCTGTTTTCGAAAGAAGCTCTTCTTACTCAAAATTACAACGAGTAATTGTCTTCGTTTTTCGCTTTGTTAATAATTCAAAGGACAAATTCAAGGGATTTGTAGGCCCTCTTAAGGTTGAGGAGCTTGATAAATCCCAACAGTTTATTATTAAGGTGTTACAAAAATCGAATTTTTCGACTGAGATTCAAGCATTGAAATCCAATAAGACCATTTCAAACAAGGCCATTCTTCGATTATCACCGTTTCTCGATGACAATGAATTGATGAGAGTTGGAGGTCGTCTGGCCTACGCAAATCTGCCCTATGCACAAAAACATCCAGTTCTACTTCCTTCGAAAAATTTGGTCGTATCATTGATGCTAAAAGCAGAGCACCTTAGATTGGGTCATGGTGGGGCACAGTTAGTAATGTCAAATTTTCGATTAAGGTTTTGGCCTCTTGGAGGTCTGTTAGAGATAAAACGGATTATTCGCAATTGTGCAACTTGTTATCGTTTTAAAGGCCGATCAAGTCAACAGATCATGTCGGATCTTCCTAGAGATCGAGTAACTCCATCCAGGCCCTTTACAAAGGTCGGAGTTGACTTTGGTGGTCCTTTTTTTGTGAAATCTTCAATTTTAAGAAGAGCAACTTTAATAAAGGCATACATTTCTGTCTTTGTGTGCATGGTTACAAAGGCAGTACACATTGAACTCGTTTCCAGTTTATCTACTGAAGCCTTTATACTAACTTTAAAAAGATTTATATCCCGTCGCGGAAATCCATTGGTTATCTATAGCGATAATGCGACAAATTTTTTGGGTTCAAGCAACCAATTGAAGGAACTGCACGATTTTTTCAATAAAAAATCAACTTCAAACGAAATTGAGACATTTTTAACAACTAAGGGAATTTCTTGGAGTTTTATTCCTCCCAGAAGCCCTCATTTTGGCGGATTATGGGAGGCATCCATAAAAAGTACAAAATATCATCTGTATAGAATTGTTGGCAATTCACATTTTACCTTTGAGGAGTTATCTACTATTTTGTCACAAATAGAGGCGATTTTGAATTCCCGTCCTTTACAGCCAATTTCTTCTGATTCCAACGATTTGACTTGCCTGACTCCTGGACATTTTTTAATAGGTGAAAGTATAACAGCATTTTCCGAAAGGGACTTCACCGAAATCCCTGAAAATCGACTCTCTAGATTCAAACGATGCACTCAGGTCCATCAGTTATTCTGGAAACGATGGTCCAAAGAGTATTTAAACTTGTTGCAAGCCAAACAAAAATGGTTTAAACCTTTTAAAAATCTAAAGGTAAATGACATGGTTTTATTAAAAGATGAAACTCGTCCATTAGAATGGCCTCTGGCACGGGTTATCGAAGTTATTCCTGGTCAAGACAATAGGGTTAGAGTCGTTAAGATAAGGACAAGGCACGGAGTGTTTACTCGATCGATAACAAAGTTAGGCCCATTGCCTTATTGTAACAATCAAGATTGATTGGAAACTGTAATTTTGTATTTTGTATTAATTGTTAACTATTTAATTTGTATACCTATCTGTTGATTTTTTGTGTTAGTTAAAAGTAGGACTTTCAACCGGGGGCAGGATGTTTTGATAACCAGAACAATGTGCACGCACCCTTGTGTGTCCCAAGACCGGAACGTGCCCTTATTAAAAAACATAGTGTGTAGTGAGTTTTTGACAATACATATATGTCAGATGAGTTTTTCCGCCATTTTTATCATTTTTATTTTGCAAGTTGTTAAACGAAATATAATTAATAAAGTAACGTATCAAACTATACAGTCCACATTGAATTCACGTACCCTTCGTGTCCAAACAGCTACTAAGATCATAAGTGGATATGACGTAAGTCAAAAGACTTTTAAAGCGCCTTCTTTGGCCTTGCACATGGGGACAAATTTGAAACAGATTTGTAATGTTGCATATAAAATTATTTTGGAGAATAGAAAAATTCCAAACATCTGTTGGGATGACAAAATAGAAAAAAAAATGAAATAAAAGATTTAAAGAAATTAATTGAAGGACACTGGTGCAATGAGTTATCAAGTTTGGCGTTGAAAACTCTTCAAGAAAAACGTTGGAAAAAGCCAACTCGGTTACCAATAGCAGAAGACATTCTTGTTTTTCAAACGTTTTTAAATGAACTTGCTGAAAAATCTTACGATAAATTATCTGGAAATATTGATCTGAGCAGAAATTATAAAATTTTAGCAGAATGTGTTTTGTCCCTAACAGTAATGTTCAACAGAAAAAGAGTTGGAGAGGTTCAGTATTTGACTATTGAAACGTACAACAATGACAACTCAAATGTCGAGCAACACGCATTTAGTGAATCCTTGACTGCTGTTGAAAAAATACTAAGTAAGCAATTCAAAAGAATTGTCACTGGGGGAAAGGGTTCCAAACCTGTTCCGATTTTATTTTCAAAAATAATTCAAAAGTATATCGCCTGTTTAGTTAAGATTAGAAAAACAACTGAATTAGTCCCAAAATCAAATCCATATTTATTTGCAAATCCGGGATCTAAAGATAAATGGTTGGCTGGAGCAAATATCATAAGACGACTAGCTAAAGAATCGGGAGCTCAAGAACCTACTCTGTTAACGTCGACACGGTTCCGAAAACATATTGCGACAACTTTACAATTATTGACAATGCAAGACGATGAAATGGAGCAAATTGCAACATTTATGGGCCACACACAAAAAACACATTCTGAGTTTTACAGGCAAGTGTTCTGAATATTTTTGGTATCAAATATCTACAGATCGATTATTACCAATACTATAAAATTGTTGTAATGACCCATTATTACGTGTTTCAGGCTTCCTCAGGATATCTACCAAACGGCCAAAGTTGCAAAGGTACTACTTCTACTCGAAAAGGGCAAAGGAAACGAATTCAAAGGCAAAAGTTTGAACGATATTCAATTAGAAAAAGATGTCTTCTATCACTCTGATTCAGAAGCAGGCGAAGATGATGATAACAGTGATAATGAAAGCGTTATGGTGTCTACCTCTGCTCAAGAAATAGTCGAGCATAATGTCGATTCTGATATTAACGATATTGGGACAGAAAAGAATAATCCAGAAAATAATCGAAACAATGTTATAGAAAATAATAGACAAATAGAAAACAGAAACAAACGAAAAACTGAAAACTGCAACCAAATGGAAGATATTACAAACATGCATATGTTTAAAAAAGTAGTGAGTAGTGCGGAGGAAAATAGTGAAAACCATCATGTTTCAAAAAAAAAGAATATTAAAAAAAATTCTGGAAGGGTTCGGTGGTCTGATCAAGAGAAAAAAATTGTATTAAAATACTTTAAAGAACATGTACACAAAAAAGTAACTCCTAAAAAGCACGAGTGTGATGAGTTTCTCAAAATACATGAAAAGCAAATGTCTAACAAAGACTGGGTGAGAATTAAAACATATGTTTATAATGCTTTCAGGTCAAAATAAATTTTTGTGATCTCAAACAAAGTTGTGTTTTTAGCAATTTTTGCTTTGAATTTGGGATATATCCTTTTTTGGTCGCAATACGTGCCTAAATATAAAGTATACAAATTTTTAGTTTTATTAAGTTTTTACTTTGGCGATTATTTTTCACTCACTCTAAAGAATAACGTGACAAAATATTACTGATTAATTTTAAATTAGTTTTTTAACAATCGTTCTAGAATGGAAGGTTATTATTTTCAACAATAAAAGTGACAGCTACTGTATACATTTCAACATCTTCCGTTACATAATCACCCTTGAAGACGGGTATCATTTTATATCTGTATTTTAAGAATCTCTCACATTCGTCAATACAACTGTTCTGTTTATTGAATAAAATGTTTTCAACAAGAACTCCAAAATTATTTTTTACGTCTGTAATAATAAATTCTCATTACCTTAACCTTTTTCATGATACAATTAGGTACATTGTTTCATTTCCAAATCAGATAACCCAATGCAATCATTGTCGACAACAGATAACACTAGGGTTGTCACTTACTAATTTTCCAATAAATATGTTAATTTCTAACTTATTCAAATTTCAAATACTTTTTAATAGTGAACAAATAGATTTAAAGTTTGGAATAATTTCTCAAAAAGTCGTAGAAAAAATATAGTGTGAAACTCGCAAAAAATATTTCTGACATCAACTGACTGATATGAAAAGTTATTATTCCGCGCTCATTAAAAAATATACCTCCCCACCTTTTTGATCGTTTTCCGAAGAAAAAACTGATGTAGATAATATACCCATTTCTAAGACGCTGTAAGAATTTCCTCGATAAAGGCTCTGCACCAAAATACAATGTAGCCAAATCGCAGGGCTTCTCATAATACTAATTATATATTAACTACACACGATATACACAAGCCCTCTACATCTAGTATGTAGGAACTAACTAGTGTATAAGTACATACGTGAAGCAGTCCAAAGAAGCCCACAACAATTATAGACAACATTTATTTTCACGAAATCTATGACAGATAATTGAAGATTGCTGCGATTTTTTGAAAGATAGAGACGGAAGTCATCCACACGAATTTTTATATCGCCCTCAGATGGCGTCTTCAGTATACTTTTTATAATATACACACACAAAATTAGGAAGCCCGTTTCGGGCTTCGCAAAACTCAAGTGGGCTTCGGATAATCTGAGAAAAATATGACATCGGGCTTGATAATGTCGGTTTACATATATATATATACATATATATATATATATATATATATTAATTATTTAATTTCGGGTCGAAAAAAAGCTTATAATGGTTACTTTGAGGACTTTTGTGTAGTTTGAGGTCGGTCCTCAAAGTAACACGTTTTATGAAATAGTGAGTTCGGGGACATCGTCCTCGAATTATACAGTTGGTTGAAGAAATACTTTAACTAGTAATTTTGGGGTACCGACCTTAAAATATTGGTTTTGTAGAACAAATCAATACAACGTTTAGTTTCAGGTCGTTGTTTTTTTTTGACATTCGTACATCTATTAGGACGCAATAAATTATCTGTATTAGGTAAACAAAAAGGATCATGAGCTACTGCCTTATGAATTGTCAGTTAATAGTTATTGATAAATAATTATTCTTTGCGGAAAACTATTAAAAAATCAAATAATGTCAATTTCTCTCTTTAGAAAATCGTTAATTGAATAGGCACAGCACCGAGTGCCGACCTTTTTGTAGAATATATATTAGACTTTGAAATTATAGATAACATAAAATCAGAAGAGATTAATCTTACTCTCCCAAAAAAGTAGTGAAATGGATAAAATCTAACCAAAGAAGACTTCTGACAAATAAGAAGTTTGCTCCGCATTATTTATCGATGTGTTCGTCTGAGTTGTAACGAAAAACACAATTTTGGATGGACCATATGTGAAGATTTTAATATATTACTCTGATCGGGTCATATTATTAGTGCGTATAGATCTTTTAATTAGTTGCTTTTTCCACCTTCAACAGAGAAGAATTATTATTCATGTTCAGATCTACCTCATTTTCTCTTGAAGTGCAAGTAACAGATTAATTGATAAAATATCAAATGCATCGTACGGAATACACCGTATCGGGGAAGTAAAGCTTATAAAGTGATATTTTAAGGGTGATTCCATGAAATGTAGAATAATGGGTTTCATTTATTGGTACCTTAGAGACAGTTAGGGTTATTGTTGGAACATTTATAACTGGAAGTTCTACCTCTTGCAAAAAGTGTCAATCCCCAAAGAACCACAAGTGAGGTCAGTCACGGAGGGATATTGATGCATTTTTTGAAGTTGGACAGACTTATTTCAGTACAATGCTTTCAGCAGACGAGAATGCTAGAATTCATTGAAAAGATGGATCTAACTGATTTGTATACGACGCAAATGTGATTCCTGAAGATATCATCTGAGGCAAATGCAGTTTTGTGAAAATATGCAATGAATGAACAGAATGTGATTTTTTAGAATGTACTCGTGTATTCTGATTTGTTAACATAAAAAATATAATCTATCTGTTACTAGATATAATCCCGAAAATCAATCATTCTTACAGATGAAAGGTTATAAAGAGAATCGATAACCTGCAATTAATCCTGCTATTTTCACGATTCTTCCATTTGAAAACTTTTTCCATCCCTTTCAGTAGAATGCGCCTGTTAGTATACATACTTTTACCGAAAGGTCATGAATTACATTTCATCAGGTTGAAATTAGAAAAATCCATCATTTTGATTTGTAATTGATACAATACATTCTAAAAACTGTTCATTCTCTTTCTTTTCATTCATCTAATTGCACAAAACTTTTAGTCAGTATTTTTTAATAGCATCGTGGGTTTACCTATATTGCAGGATGGAATAAGGAATCGACACCTATCTACTGTTCTGCGCCAACCATTGCAAGTGGCAAGTTCCAGTAATCATTACGTTACAAGGGCAAAGATGGCAGTGGTTTAGATGCACACGAGCTGCTCGTGCGAAAAATTCTATATCCGTTAGATGAATAACTATTAGAATCCGAATTCATGAACTTTTATAGAGAATTATTATCGTAGATAACTAGGGAGTATCAAGACTTCTTTTGTGAGGAATAGATAGTTTATTGAAATTTATCATCATTTAGGATTTTTTGTTACATTCCACGTTTATTGCTTTCACATAATAGGTTAATAATTATGGTATACTATAGATATTACAAAATAACTCTGTTTTTATAAATTCTGTGTAAAGGGAGTACTTAACAAAAATGATCGAAGATTCTATTTACGCTAACAAATACAGGGTGTTCCATTTGAAAGAAGAGAAAAAATGAAAGGTTCGATTGTCCGTCCACCCTGTATACAAAAAGGGGAAATAATTGAAATTCAATAGAATACGGAGATATTGCATCATATTACGAAGCTCTGTTAGGCAAAATAATTTTTTTTTAATCAACATACAATAAGCTACAGAGCGAGCGTTGACTTACCTACGATTTTCACATAAACGTGTCCATATCTTATGAAGGATTCTGTATAACGTAGCAAAAACTCATATCAAAAGCTTCAAAAAAATGTGAGGAATCCGAATATGGTGTAATATAAAGGGTTTCTCATTTAGAATATCATATGCTTGGTTTGTATGCAACACTCTGTATAGTTTGAGATTATTTCAGAATTTTATACACCTTAAAGACATCTACTATTTTTTTTATTACATTTTTTGATGTCTTTTAAAATAACCCATATGCCGAAATTTGTCGTCAAATTGATACACCCTGTACCTATATCAGACTTTTTTAATGAAGTTATTCTCGTTTTTACATCCAACTTTTCTCCACTTACATTAGAGTTAAGAAATTGTAACAGATGCTAAGGATATTATCCAGTAGTAATACTATAAGAACTTCAAAATTATTTATTAGGTAAATTATGTATCATAATATATGAAATATAGATAACCGTTGGATATGACCACCTTGTCTATGTACGGTGATATGACTGTTGAATTGAATCAATTCTTCTTTCAAAATTATATTTGTTCATTGGAACTAAACAAGATCTATGTATCATTATTGAACGGTGTTGTTAATTCATGTGTAATTGAGTATAGTTCACGTAAAACTTATTGTGTAGCAATCTAATCGTATATCCCCTTCAAGTTATGTTGTGGAGCTGAACTCTTAATGGTTTCAATATTTTGTTCACTTACCAAATATAATTCTATATTGTATTTGATTCTATGTAATTGTTGAAAGGGCGTTCGGTTTAAAAGGGATACCAGACGTGAACTGAGCCCTTTTTGTATCATTCGATTTTTTTATGGAAAACGAAATTTCAAAACAAAAGCCAAAAACAAAACTAAATTCTAGGAAAAAATAACAAAAATAAATAAATTTTATAACAATGAAGAAAACAATTTTTTAAAAATGAATTACATGTTTAGCCCCTGTTTGACACTACTATATAAGTAAAATGAAAAATATATTAATGTTAATTGATTTTATTTTTCCAAAAACTCAATTAATCCTTCTCCCATATTATCTATTCCACTATCACTATCGTCTTGTAAATCAATAATAAATTTATTCCCCACATTAATATGTGCTTGCTCAATATTCTTATACTCATCTTAAATATTGATTACTTTTTTAATCCTTTTCTGTCAGTCTTCTTTGGTAATATTAGCTACTTCTCTTTTAATCAGGTCGACGACTTTTTTTATCAAATTTAGGAAATATATTGTTACGCCGAATACTCTGTTTCAATTGTGCCCAAATTAACTCGATGAGATTTAAAATACAAAAATAAGGAGGAAGTCTCAATATAGTGTGATCATGTTTTTCCGCAATGCTCTCTAGGGCGTATAATTTCTTAAATTTCTCTGTCTGTAAAACTTCAATCAGTTGTTGTTTTGTATAAGAATCTTCAAAGTACAAATCATTATCCATTGAAAATTTTTGTAGATCGGTCTTCTTGTAGCTTTTATTTCGTATTTTATTGAGCTGTCGTGAATGATTCTGCATGCATTAATTCTGTTCCTTCATCGAAACCAAACTTTTCCCGTAGATTCACACATTGAAACATATTTTCTGTGCTTCCAAATTTAGATGTCGTCGAACTCTGTTTCCATTATTAGTAAAATCATCACCATTCTTTAAATTTCCGTCGTTGTTACACACAATATTTTGGATCGAACTCGATGTTTCGTAAGGACGCCACATTGTAAATTTTTAATTTTTAACTAAAAATACATATAAGTATGTATACATAACCAAAAAACTTTTCTGAAAACTACACTCTTTCTTTGTGTCAGACTCCCAACTAAAGAATGAACATCTGATGTGATCGTATGACCATCTCACAAAAACAATTATAGCTCAGTCAAAGATTTAAAAAATAAAAGGTTATTTGAAATTTATGTTTCTAATTATTCTTAATAAAACGAGATATAAGGTAGTGTTAATTGTCTGTTTAGGATGTTTTTAAATATAAATAGGTTAATATTGTATTTTGTTCTATACATTAATGCTAAGTATCTTAAAAAGTCGGATGGCGCTCCATAGTTGCGGGTTAAAAATAATCGTTAGGCAGTCGATAAATGTATTTATATATATTATAAAATTATTAAATACATTTCAAACTTGAAATCATAATATTAAATAAATAATTTATCGTCGACACATTTTAAATTAGAATATTGACTGGACTATGACATTATCATCGTATTAGAGTCAAACGATAAGCCGACAACTTTAAGTTCGCATTATAAGTTTTTCATCGACATAATACATAGTTTAATAATTTTTAAATCAAGGAAATTAATTGTGTTATTTTTTTCACTTTCCAATATAAATTTGATATTTTTGGGTGCAGATGGATGTAATATGACTGAACAATAAATCTAATTTATTGTCGTTCGCTACTTGTAACACAAGCTAATATATATGTCATCTACATAGATATTTTTTGAAAAATCACTTTTAAAAATTTTTTTTTCTAAACTCTCCATATAAATGTTTGGCAAAATTGGTGGTTTGGGGCTTCCCATTGGTAAACTTCCATTTTGTGTATACAGGGTGATTCATAATGAATTGTACACAGAGCAATTGTAGACTACTGACATCAAAGTATGACAATTGGTCAAATATGACCTTTGTAAAATGTTGATAGTTAACTATCTACGGGGTGGCAAAGTTGAAATATTTTTTGATTGATTTTGAAATATTTCGGTAGCCGCTTCATTGATATTGATAAAGTTTTAGTAATTGGGGTTTTTCGAGGTGTCAATTGTCACCATACGATTATTTTGGGCCTACTACACGAGGGAGCACTTCCATACTACACTCTTATGACTAAAAGTTTTTTATGTTAATTGAGGAACACATGGCGACATGCTGAATTTGTGCAGACATAATTTATAAATAAAAAAGGTATACTTGTTTCAACTTGATAAATTCAAATTTAGCATGGCGCCATATGATTCTCAATCAACATAAAAAACTTTTGTTCATAAGAGTGAACTCCATTGTAATACGAAGCGCTTCCTCGTGGTGCAGGACATAAACAATCGTATGGTGACAATTTTTGCCACCTCGAAAAACCCCATTTACCAAAACTTGATCAATATCAGTGAATCGGCTATCGAAATATTTCAAAATAATTAATAAAATATTTCAACTTTACCACCCTGTAGATAAATAATTATCAACATTTTACTAAAGTCATATTTGGCCAATTTTCATATTTTGATGTCAAGAGTCTACTATTGCTCTGTGTACAATTGATTATGTATCACCCTGTATAGGTATCTTATTGTCAAAAGTGAAATAGTTCTGCTTAATTCATACATTAGATAAATTAAGTTCATCTGGATTCCTGGATTAATATTCATCTACAAGAGATTTTCTTACGAGTATTATGCATTCTCTTGGAATAATTTTACAAAACATATTACTAACATTAAATGAAGTGAGTAGAGTTCAGAGGGGCGTCCTAGCAGGTCTGCGAACCTTAAAACTTTAACAAATTTAGTTACTTAGCTAGTAATTATTAGGTTCAAAATATTTACGATAGACGTCGCTGGTAATACGGAATCGAATTTTAAACAATTTATTGTCTCTCCAGTCGAGCACCTCGGAAGTGATCGGAACTTCGCGGAGATGGTCGTTAATAGTTATCGAGTCAAGTGGGATGAACGATGAACGAATTCAGAGGAAATACAATATAACCATATTAAAGATAATAATATGTTGTATATTTATGATTATTGCAACGTTTTTCCACTCTTGATAAACCACAAGCTGTTGTCATTGATCGCTGTGTAATATTTTATTTTTGAAGTATTTAGTTTTTATTTTTGATAGTATGAGTGTTTTAGTCGAATAATAATGTCGGTGGAGACGTAGAGTTTTTTTTAAATCTTTTCTCAAATATAAGTGGTTTTATTCCATAAAAAAAATTGTTAGAATAAATCTATAATTACTAATGAATTTCCGAAAACAAATAAGACTTTTATTCAGTAAACACACATAAAAAAATTTTTTCTAATAGGCACATCAAAATAATATTATTTATAGTTTAAATAACCAACATTTAAACGAATACTATAGTTTATTTCTTAATGTCTGACAGCATAGTAGCCTCATTAAATATTCAAATAGAAAATTATCTCTTACAGAGTGATCCTAAGAATTTTACAAGTAAATACTAAAATTCTAATGCAAAACAAGTAGGTGTCTGTATTGGTTATCTGTACATCCCTGTTTCAGCTCAAAATACAATATGGTAATAAAACTGAACAATGCCAGCTAAACGATAAACATTGCGGCAGTGGCGGAGATTACGATATTAGTTCATTTTGCTTATTTAATTAGATTCGGTCAACATTACAGTTGAAATAAAATTCATTCGTTTAGGCCTATTAACAAGTTACATTTTCTCCTCAAAAACATCTGCAGTCATTTCTTCATGATAGTCTTTGGTTGATGTTGACTGAAACTCCAGTAAACCACCTTCAACGAACCCTTGATTGCATCCAATATGCGTTATTATTAGTCGGCGACCTTTACCGATAGGAGTTTTCAGTCCAGTAGATAAACCTTCTATGAAAGCTTGACGATTGGTTTGAATACTTCTGTCCTACCATATTTTTTTTACTGAATGTCCTTCATTGAGCGAGCCATGTCTCATCTAGATAATAGATTTGTCTTCCCAACTGTCTGTATTTTCGGATATCTCGTAAATACTGGCGTCTCCAACATATTATTTCTTCGTTGTCGATTAGCACTGATTTGCGACTTTGCTTCTCCCAAGAAAAATTTAATTTGTGTAATATTTTCCACAAAGTTTTTCGCCCTATGTCAGGCAAATTCTCGTCCTCCTTCACCATTCTTAGAATTATGTCAAGGGTTGGGATCTCTTTTTTAAAATATAATTCATGTACTTTTCGTCTAATTGTATTTTGCATATGTTCATCAAGGTCAAGTGGTTTTCTTCCAGTTGACTTTTTAGGTGGAGATATATTTCCATTTTTCCTCTCTCTTAGAAGCCTGTAAATAGTAGATTCACTAACTCCTGTCATATTGGAACATGTCAAAACTATATTTCTAACAGTAGCAGCCGGCATTTGATGTACAACTCGACCAAATTCATTTCAACTGTGAGATTCGGATGCGCGTAGATCACGCGTACGACACTGTCGGCAGCTACCAGTCCTAAGCAGAACATTGCACTGTAAAGATCCATTTGAACTCATAGTGGTACAATCCGAAGACAGCGAGTTTACTGGTTGTAGAGAAAGTTTGCGTAAGATCTTACATAGTTTAGGTTTTCGATGGCGCAAAATAAAAACAAACCGAACATTACTAATGGAGCGACATGACATTAGACAATTGAGGACAGGGTTTTTAAAAACCATAAAACAATACCGTGAGGAGGGTCGACCAATTATCTATATGGACGAAACATATATTCATTCCTCCCACACTCATGAAGAAGCTTGGTCTGATAATAGTAACGAAGGGCTACGAAAACCAGTGTCTAAGGGGCAAAGATTAGTTATAGTTCTTGCTGGATAGGAAAAAGGATTCATACCAAATGCATCACTTATATTTAAGTTAAAAAGTGAGTCGGGTGATTTTCATGATGATATGAACTTTACCAACTACAAGGAATGGCTTGAGACTAAACTTAAACCAAATTTACCCCCACGTAGTGTGCTGGTTATTGACAATGCACCATATCACAATGTGCAGTGTGAAAAATCGCCTACATCCGCAAGTCGAAGAGATGAAATGAAGCAGTGGTTACGAAGCAGAAACATCACATTTGCAGATGACATGTTGAAATTTGAATTATATAACATTATAGAAATATATAAGCCAAGATTTAAAACTTACGAAGTTGACAAAATCTTAGAACAATATGGTCATAATTCTTTGAGATTGCCACCTTATCACCCTGACCTTAACCCAATTGAACTTGTTTGGGCATCCCTTAAACAATACGTTGGAAGTAAAAACATCACGTTTATATTGTCAGATGTGGAAAAGCTATGTAATGAATTTTTTGAAAATTTCCCACCACTAGAATGGCAAAGTCGCTGCCAACATGCGCTCAAATGCGAAAAAGAGTTTCTCTGCTTGGAACCAGCCTTAGATTAGATATAGTAATAGATCAAATTATTATCAATCTTGGAGATGACGATTCCGATGACGATGATGATTATGGTATTGTAAGTTTTGAGAGTGAAAACAGTGATAGTGAGTGACAGATTTGTTTTAAACGGTGTCTCCATACTCTAAATAAAGAGAATAGACGTTTAGATTGTGTGTAATTTAAAACTGATGCCGTTAATGTAGTATTGTGAATATTATTTGTTGACTATAGGCTGCTTTCTTTAGTGTATTTCAGTTTCAGAAAGTTCAGACATCTTTCTGTATACAGCTTCAATAGAGGAAAATTTCCTAATTGGATTTGATCAGGTAAACAATTTTAAAAATGTCTATATGGAATAAATTTCGGTTTTATGTGTACTCAGTGTCATTTTAAATATCAACAATATTTAATATTTAGTTTGTAATTCAATCGATCCTTTGACAACACTGTGTTGCGAAACAATTGTAATTGTAACAATGTTAGTATTACAATAAAAATTAAGTTTATTAAAAATCGAATTTTATTTAGTTGTGTATTTTCCTCAAGTAAAGGCTACTTCGATTCAGAAATATAAATTGAAATCCACATTTTACACAGTTAATAACTAAAATGGAATTTATTACCAAATTCTCAGGATTTTATTTAGGAAATATTTAACTAACTGAACTTTCTCCGCCGAGTGTACATGCGTTTATTTTGCGGCACTGACATAGTACGGTCTCGCTTCTTTGTTTGCGCATCTCAGAGTTGAAATGAATTTGGTCGAGGTGTACAACAGCATCATGCACATTTAACACTACAGTCTTCGTTTGTAAGCTAAGCACACTCTTACACTTAACTGGGGTAAAACTTGAAGACATTTTTCACAACACAGTCAACACTTTCGGAACGAATTATACAAATTTGGGCGAGACCAAGTTTCACCGTATATACTTGCAAAATTTTTAAGAAGTCATTAGGTCTGTTCGTGGAGCAGTCACAAACGGTTGGAAACTGGACGACTCATGCGCAGTGAATAAAAACCGTTCACATAAAGACTCTGCGCATGAGTCGTGTTAATACGTCTCCCAAGAATTGACCTGCGCCAAATTCTCAAGATAATTAATGAAATATTCAGTCAGAATAGTTGCGTTACAAGATTATTTCAAAAATAATTTATTGTTTTAAGTGTATGTACTCTACAAATGTATGAAGGTCAGTTAATTGTTTTAACTAACCGAATTTACATTTATATTACCTTTATATATCAGATCGGGTATAAAATTAAATAGTAAATAAATTCCTTAGATGAACGGTGACGCTTATGGTTTACTACCTGACTAGCATCTGTGACCTTTTCGCGTGCTGTCAGACAATAAGAAACAGACTATAGTTTTTTTGCTTCTCCGGACATACTTTAACATTTGTTCAGTTATGAAAAAATTCGTAGTAACAAAAACATCTCGAAATTTAGACCATTTTCTTTTGTAAATTTGATTGTTTTGAAGAAAATATGTAAGTAGTAAGTAGCAAATTTTCAACAACTTTATATCCCTAGCAACTCCGCAAAGTATCGATTGCTTCCGAGGTTTAGTGAAGTCTACATTGATAATAAAGCGATTCTAATTATTAGAAACGCTGTGGCCATTTCTAGAGTAGGCAGAAAAAATTAATTTTTGAGTCGTCCTTTGTTTTACAAATCGTTTTTTATATCAGCAACTAGGTACCTAATACTTACGCTTAGTCTGAAAATATCATTTTTTAGTAATACAACATAAATACAAGATAAAAGAAATATTGTAAACTAAAAATATTTACACACTGTATTAGATTATATTGCAATAGGTATTTATTGTATTATTAGGTGGTGAGCTACAAAAATTCATATTTACAGGGTGATCTAACTTGAGTTTGTAAGATGACAAAATCAACATATCCAAAAGATCCGCCAATCGATAGAAACAATTTTGCTATTACTTTTTTTGCGTTTTGAATCTGAGTTATTAAGTGTCTTTGGAACAAAACTGCATACAGGTCATTCAATACTCCATTAAGCTTGTTATTTCCACACCACCCGTGAGGTAGAGCCCTATTGCCGTGTTTCTTTTTAAAAGAGCATTAGGATTGACGTTATATTCCAATATTAACTCTTTTCAATAAAGTTATACTACATAAACAATGGCTTTAGGATCATCTGGTATGAGATCACCCTGTAAGCATGAATTTTTAACAATGCCATCAGTTTTTGCTCAAAACATAAGCGATTGCAATAAACATCTGATGATTATACAAAAATATAAGTATAGTCTAAGCCTATACATGGTAGGTATACCACTTAAAACCAAATGCGCCTAAGGCTGTACCTGTGGGGAACGAGCTTATAAACTAAATTGAAACATGCTTAATCATTTAGATTCAAAACGCAAAAAAAGTAATAGCAAAATTGTTTCTAATGTTAGGCGGTTCTTGGATTTGTTTATTTTATGATCTTACAAGCTCAAGTTAGATCACCCTGTAAATATGAATTTTTGTAGCTCACCACCTAATAATACAATAAGTATTGCAATATAATCTAATAGTGTGTAAAAAATTTTAGTTTACTATATTTCTTTTATCTTGTATTTATGTTGTATTACTAAAAAATGATATTTTCAGACCAAGCTTTTGATATTTCGAAAAGTACCTATAAATAGTCCAGGAGGAATCGGCGCATGAGTACCGAAAACTATTCCACCTCAATTTTTTTATGCGATCCTCTTCAAATTGCCCTACTGACGATGTAAATGCATGTTGCCAGGGGGCAACCCGGGGCCATATTGTTTAAACCGAAATTGTTTAAACAATTGCGAGGAATTGTTATTTTTCAACCGGACAAACTTTTTTTGTATTCTTTGTTAAAATACAATTAAAAAAGGTCCTATAACTTTTCACGATAAAGTTAATATTTTTAGAGATATGAATCTTCAAATGTTCGAAAAATCTCAAATCGTCGCTTACCTTTAAGTATCGCCGACTGACTGACTGATTTATCTTCAAAACTATCAACTTTATCAAGATTATTAAAGAGATCAATGTTGTTAATATTTAAATTATCTACAATTTGTTTCTAACAAATTTTTTTCGGAAATCAATTTTTCAAAAGTTATTTAAGCATAAATCGGAACATGCAATTAAAATTACTTTTTTATCAGTTAATATTACTTTTTTGTTATTAAAACAGTTATTTATGCATTTATATCAACAATAATAAGATATAATGGTATTTGAACATTTTTTGGAATCACAATTATACATAGGTACTTTGCTACCTTTATTTATAAACAAAAGCCCATTCCCAACTAATCTTAAAAAACTGTGCAATTGTAAGAAAGTCTGTAAAACCAAAGCTTGTTATTGTAAAAAAAATAATATTAGTTGCATACTTCTATGTGGTTGTGATTCAGAAGACTGTAAAAATATAATAAATAAAAATGACATTGATAATAAATAAATACTAATTTTTAAATCTTGTTTCATTATTTCATACTTCTACATTATAACCTTTGCTTGGAGAAGCTTTCTGCTGTAATGACCAAAAAGTAATTTTAATTATATGTTCGGCTTCAACCTTAAATAACTTTTGAAAAGTTGATATTAGAAAAAAATTTGTTGTGAACAAATTGTAGATAATTTAATTATGGATAACATTGCTCTTTTTAAAAATTCTGATCAAGTTAATAGTTTAAAAGATAAATGTAAAATAATGATTCAGGACACCGAGAGACCGACGAAGCGTATGAGTCAGAGAAAGACAGCGATACTTATAGGTAAGCTACGAATACTTGTGAACGCGCGAAATTAACAATTAAAAAACAGGTATAAATAATTAAATTTTTAGAAATCGCAATCAAGGATATTGTTAACTATTGTATAAAGAATTTAAAAAAAAATTAATTATATTTTATTTTTTTTTAATATAGGTATTTTTCATGGGTCAAAAGTACCCAAATTTGAGATTTTTCGAACCTTTAAAAATTCATATCTCTAAAAATATTAACTTTATCGTGAAAAGCCATAGGTCCTTTTTTAATTTTATTTAAACAAAGAATACAAAAAAATTTGTCCGGTCGAAAAATAACAATTCCTCGCGATTGTCTAAACAATTTCGGTTTAAACAATATGGCCCCGGGTTGACCCCTGGCAACATGCCGTTATATCATCAGTAGGGCAATCTGAAGAGGACTCATGCGCCGATTCCTCCTGGACTACTAGCCATAGGTTCTAATTTTACCAATTTTACCGTAGAGTTTTTATTAAATCTTTTCTCAAATATAGTGGTTTTATTCCATAAACAAATCGTTAGAATAAATCTATAATCCCTCATGAATTTCCGAAAACAAATAATAAGACTTTATCCAGTAAACACACATACTAAAAACCAGAGACCATTGAGAAGGGAAACATTATTTGTTTTGATGCTAATTTTTTGCTGCCATAGATACCTATCGCATGATTTATGATCGACGGCAGTAACAAAAAATTCGGCATTCAACGACATCAAACAAGTTACCAGTTATTGAAAAGGAAGTGTGAGATTCTATTCTTGCAAAGTGATTCTAATCATTAGAAGCGCTAATGCCATTTCTAGAGTAGGAGGACAAAATTAATTTTTGAGTCGTCCTTTGTTTTACAATATTTTTTAATGTCAACAATCAACACTATTACTAAGTCATCTTTTAATAATTATTTGGGTTATTTTCTTTGATTGTATTAAATGTGTTATTGTTCACGGAACTGCTCCCTTGCCGAATTAAATAAACGATATGGACTGTATAATATACTTTAATTATAACAACCGTTAGAATTGACAGTATGTTAGTTACCTAGGTATGTTATTAATATTACTAAACAATTATAACAATATTTGGTTGTAATGAACAATTTTCTCTAATCGGCGTTTTAGGCTGACTAATACTAAACTCTAAACTGCACCGGATATTTTGTTTACATAAAGCACACGTGCAACTTCAAAGAAAAAAAAATGTTATACTCGAGAGTGGATCAACTACACCGATCACGGGTAGCGGACCAACTGAACTGGACAAAATGTTTACACAGAGTATTTAAAAAAATGTGACACCCTCGCTAGTATAGGTATTACATCATTGCAAAAAATCCGTAGCTGCATCCGTTTTCAAGATGCAGGGTGTTGAACAAAGAATTATTTATACACATTTTCACTGATATTTTATACGAATATGTTTTGGAAACTGATGGATCGCATAAATTTATTTTCATATCTGTTTCTTATACAGAAGGCGCTAGTTACACGTTTCGAATCGAGTAGTTTTGAACATATCATTTTTTAGCCAAAATTCAATGTACCTCTCAAGCATTATTCAATTTTACAACAAAAAGGAACTCTTTGTAAGAATCGATACTGTGTACCCTTTTCGAAATATTTTGGTTTGATAATGAATTAATAAATAAACTCATCTCTTTTTATCGTCATAATGATAGGATTATATAAATTGCAAGGATTTCTAGACATAATTTTCACATTTGGCTTCACCGCAGCTTTACAATATAAGAACCAGATACCTAAACCAAATAAAAATAGTAGCGCCGTCCATAACGAAAAAAACAGAAAAAATATTTTTTTGAAAAGAAAAACAATGCGTAAACTATACATCATAAGTTTTTTAGGTATCTTATGTTTTCAAACTTCAATATTCGACTTCTTAGTGCATTTGTGTATTAACCGTATGGCAAATTGTGATTAATTTTTGGGTTTCCAAAATAGAAATATCAGATAAATATGTGCTTATCTTTTAATATTGTTTAATTTCAGAAAATTGTAGGTTTTTCATTATTATTTTCTCATTACAATATTTAGGTAAGTAAAATATTTAAGAAGAAACTTTTTTTTTTAAGGTCTAGAGACGTTGCAGGTTCGCTGTGTTAAATATATCCAATTAAGAGGAGAATATGTTAAGTAATAAAATATTTTGACATTGAAATTTTGTTTGGTTCTATAGTAGGCTAAGAATTTTTCAATATATCCTCGTATATGTTCTACAAAATTCTCTCAAGTGAATGTTCAATACTTGTAAGAAAATTCCTAGGGATATAGAAGATACATATGAATCCAGGATATCAGATATACGTTATTCATTTGATATATGAATTAATTAAAGCTATTTCACCCCTGACAATAAGGTATATATTCAAAATGAAGATTCACCAATACGAAGCGCTATATCAACAATTTTCATGAACAGTTTAGAACATTTCAAAAAAATATCTTATGGTATGTAGATGACATACCTATTAGCTTGTTTTGTAGGCAGTGAAAGACAATTAGATTTATTTTTCATCAAATAATTAATTTGTTAAAGTGAAGAGAGTACCTCATTAAATTTTTCAAGTTTAAGAATTCTAAGAGTTAATAACGTGCTTGATTACTCAATCAAAAAACAACAGTAACTACTACCATATAATTCCAATCAACCCATTTCACATAGCATTACCACATTAGCAGCATACCATTAAATAAATGTATCAATTGTAAAGAATTTTTAAATTTTTTATTACAGCACTTGAGATCTATGAGCTACTTATGTATTTCTAACCATCCCTAAAATTTCGATTATAGGATGAACTAGGAAAATCATCTTAAAACTTACGTATAACATACTCAGATTTATGTGCAAAAAATAATTCAGTGTAATTTTTATGTATACAATTAGTGCGAAGAAGTTCAATATCTCGGTTTAAATGTGGGTGTATTAAAAATGTTTTTAATAGAAATTGTATCAATAACATAAGTATGCCGTGTTAGGCTATTCATAATATTATATTCTAGGATGCTCATGTTAGTCCTGGCAGAAATTATACCGAAATATTTGTTTCAATTGGCATGTACGTTGTTACATTATGCTAATCAGTATAATATTTCCACTATCAATTGCAGAATATGAAAACAGGATTCGAAGTCTTACCGATTATTTTGTTTGATCTCCTAAATGGTTGATCAAAGAAAATTGTTGAATTGGCACATTTTGCAAATAAAATTTTATCAAAACAGAAACATCTCAATCGAAATTTCCCCAGAGAGGTAGGTATATGGAATTATAAGAGGATATACATTATTACTACGGTTTATTATCCAATCCGCTCTTAGGAAATTGAGAAGTTTGCGGTTACATTCTTTTCAGGATGTCGTCGTTAAATAAAGCCGCGCGTGAAACACCAGATACATCGGACAATTTCCTAGTACTAAGAGTCGGAACCATTGCTTCATGACCTAAGACAGCCACTTCCCTCGCTTCGTCTCTTGTATACACTCTCTTTTTGTTTCCGTCTGAACTAATAACTTCAAATTTGGCAGTATGTGGTAAATTAAATAAAGCCGTTGTTACTCGCATAGAGCCGTTATTACTAAATAATAATTCCATCATTTTCACCCTTTCTTCTACCGAATACACTATTTTAATTTTACTACAAATTTACAATCGCTTTGACACAGTTTTAACGTTCTTCAAATATTCGCGATAGACTAAGGTAAATCAAAAACATGGTACGTCTACTTTTTTGGACGAAAAATGCGTTGGTAAGAATAATATCATCGAGATAAATTCCACATTGCTTCTCACATTATTTTAGCTGTTATTTCATTATCGATGGAAATTTTGAAGTGAAATCTCAGGGTCGGTTAGTACTCGATAAGATCTTTAAAATTAGGTATTCAAAATCAAAGGGTTGCGCTCACCTCCGTTAGGGGGTTGAAGTAACGGAGACGAAAGAAGCGGAAAAGTTAATCCCTCTAGAATTAGAAATCAACGGGTCAGAACGATTTCCCACATTTTCACCTTGAAGCCGGATATTCTACGTGTCAAATTTTCGTTGGATCACCCTATATGTCTGTACGTCGGTTTTATTCATTGGTTTTTGCGGCTTTGAGCGGCTCCGAAATATTTTGGACGGCAAGACTGTTTTCAAAGTGACGGAATTTTTCAAACATATACGTATAAAAGTTATATACCCTTTTTTTCATTTCGACATAAAAAAATGTGTAGGTATATAAGTAGTGAAAGTGTTAGTACTTAGAGGTGAGCGATATCGTGATTTTTAAATCACAATGTTAATTGCTACCGTGATTATTTGATATCAGTGATTTTAAAGCGTGACGTGATCACGACTTTCACAATTTTATTATGGCATTGCTACGCTACTGTATTGTATCAAATATTGCGATCGTGGCGTGAGGCGTGAGGCGTGACTCGGTTCGGGTTAGGTAAATAGACAAAACAGAAAAACTGAAATACAGCAAAATTGAACAAAAATAAAATATTAATTTTTTTAAAAAGTAACTTACAGATAGGAGGTATTATATTATACGTATATCAACAAAAAAAAAATAAATAAACTATATCTCACTAATCTCTTCAGCCTTTCTTGTTTGACATCTATAGTTTATGAACACGTAATGGTACTTAGTACATTTAAAAAAAAAATAATGTTTTTATAAAAATAGAAATAAACCCGAACTCTTCAACTCTTCTCTTGTGCTTTTTTTAATTATGGAACATAGACAATTTTATTCCTGTCGTAAGTACCTATTCGCAATTGGCATTTAAAAATAAAATCATCTGGGTTTTTTTGTCACTTAGCCGATTTCGTCGTTCTGTTAAGACTTGTCCCGCCTTCGAAAACAAGCGTTCACAGGGAACTGATGTTGCCAAACTCTTCAACTCTTCTCTTGTGCTTTTTTTAATTATGGAACATAGACAATTTTATTCCTGTCGTAAGTACCTATTCGCAATTGGCATTTAAAAATAAAATCATCTGGGTTTTTTTGTCACTTAGCCGATTTCGTCGTTCTGTTAAGACTTGTCCCGCCTTCGAAAACAAGCGTTCACAGGGAACTGATGTTGCCAAAGTACACAATTTTTCTCGTGCAATTTTAGATAAAATCGGTAGCATCTGCTTGTGTTCCCACCACCACAGGAGACAATTGTTTTGGCGAGGTAAAATATCTTCTTCCAAATTTTTTTTTTATCTCAATAATGGCCCGTGACGTGGATGTACCTTTTGGTTGAGCAGCGGCAATAGTTTTATCAAAAGCACCCCAAATTGACATATCATCATCATCATTCAGTTTATTAGTATGAAGAAATAATAATGATATTTTAGGTATAGGTACCTACGCTACAAACTGTAAAAATAGTATAATGGGTACATCACATACAAAAATTCAAAAATGATTCCCGATACCCGATTCCCGCGATTTCACGGTTTTGATATACTTATTAAAATATTATGAATTCAAATTAGTTTTCAAAGTCCCTAAGGCACGATCTCGCATATTACACGTGTTAATCTTATGATGTGAAGCGAAATTCAACTCTACTTCTGTACAAATCTTAACAAGGCACGATATCGCTTGCAGTCTATGTCAAGTCTTTTGGTGATATGCAATAATCGACCATATTGAAATATAAAAAACGTGATTTTTTAACTAACAGAAAGACGATAGGAAACACGGCAATGTTGTTCGTGATATCGTGATATCTCGCTCACCACTCATTTATATAGCACTGTGTTAGTTATATTCAAAAATTCAGTCAGTATTGAGTTAATAAAAGATTTTAGTTGTTACACAATAAAGCTCTTGCCAAAGAAGATTATTGCAAGTAAGAAAAAATAGGTTAATTATTGCATGTCGTTTTCATAGTTATTTCTTATTTTTTAGTATAAATAATGTTTCTGGTTAAGTTTACCGGAGACAATTATTATCACATTTGCCATGAAGTGAAAAATAGAAAAAATATAACCTTTGCAAAGTGGGGCTCAACAAGTGTCTGTTATTCTTGAGTCTAATAACGTTGAACTCCTTGAAAATGAAATGCAAAAACTCATAAAACTTCAAAATAGTTGTAATAATGAAGTAATTGAGGAAGACATCACAGAGGAAATAGAAGAAGAGAAGGAATTAGAAGAAGAAAAAAAAATAGCAGAAAAACTAATTCATAATGAAGAGAGTGGGGGAATTACAGGTACCTAGTAAATTTATTATTTCCTAGCAAATGATTGTAGGTTTATCTTATGGTATAAATGTCGATTAAAATGATTCAAGATTTTTAAAATAATCTATAATGAGTAACAGATAATTCTATTTATAAATTTTCAATTATATAAGAATAAGATTTGCATTATATACACATTTCTCGAACTTACTTGATTCAACCTAATTATTTCCCAGTGGGTCCGTAAAATAACACATATACTTCTTCATTATTAGGTATATTTCTCATATACAATGTTTTTATTCAATTGTGGACTTTTCACTTTTTGGAGTAAGAAAATAATTAATTAATTTTCATATTTTTCATTCTAAAAACCTTGTATCCAAACAGTCGATATCTGAAAGTATGGTCGCGTTCGAGGCTTAGATGGTACTTTTTTCCATTTTCAGGAAATAATGACAATATTCTTATTTTTAGAAGAAGAAAAACTTTTGACAGAAAGATTCAGCATCTGTTATAATAATGGCACGCTTCCTTCGTTAAAGGCATGTAAACTTCTCATTGAAGAGGATCCAGTTTTATATAGGAGGACACCTGAAATTGTTAAGGCCAAAATCAACAATAGTCGGAGAAAAGCACGAAACGCTATTTAATCATTCATATAATAGTCTCTGGTTACGCGTTACGTACACTTTTTGCAAAATTAACATATGAAACTATTGATTCTTATTCTGTGTTTGAGTTTTTTTAAGTCTAATGTTCACCCACTTTCCAATGATGTAGGTATATCTGCGAGATTAAACTATGTATGTATAGTTCATTTTTGATTACAAAATAAAGGTATATAAAAATATTTCAGCAGTTTTTCATTACGCTGGGCGACGGATTTATATAAATACTTCGAAATGTACCCACAATTTCTATCCAAAATATCGAAATAAGTAATACGACCGTTAAATGATAATTTTCCAAGTTACTATCATTCAAAAATGACAAGATGTCAATATCTCATTATTCAGAGGAATGGAATGAAGTAAAATCGAGTGATAATAGTTATTGAGTATTAAGTGCGTAAAATGATTGTTTTTTAAATGGTACATGAGAGTATTGATTCTCTTGAATGTGCCATGAAAACACGAATTTTTATACCCGAAATTCTGGCAACTTTCTTTGTACAAATGTAATGTGAATTTTCAACATTACATCCCCAAACGTCACGGGGTGGCTGGAAATCTGCCTCCGTATCAGAAGCATATATAGAAAATAGTTTGAATAACAAAATTGAGATTTCTAACAAAAAATTGAGTTATCCATTTCCTTAAAAATAAATTAAAATATCTGATAAAATTGAGGAATCAACTCTTCAAGAAATATCTAACGTTTCTGATCAGCAGCAACATTGAACATCTTCGGGAAGTTGGAAGTAATAGTTCAATCTTTACTAACAATTAATATTCCAATAAATTAAATTGTTTTATGATGACTACTGAATAAATAATTGACTCCTTCAAAAAGGATTTCATGTTTATTTTGGCAGTAAGTTTTATTTTCAAGGTGAAAAAAGTAAACGTTTTCGCATCGATAAAGATGCAGAAATATCAAGTTTTTTGACATTTGTACAAAAAAGTATTATTTATATGTATTTGAGTGGATCCGGAAATGAATTTTTTTGATTAAATTATTTCGAATCATCCCATAATAAATATGTTCGATAAACTTCTCTGTCGTCTTGCTCCAACTTTAATACTCATTTTTTTCTATACAAAATTCATGCGAGAAAAAAGCGCATGTAAAATAGAAACCTAATGTTTCTGTTGACTCGAATTACGAATATTGTAGACCAAAGTTGTACGTACATACATTAAATGTACAAAGTTATAACAAAATTGCAATTCTAATAAACAGATATCAACGTGTAATCAAATATACGTAGCGATAATAGAATTTACCCTGCCCTTCAAATGGGTGAATTTTGTATCCTTTTACTTTATAAATTCTTGTTATTCAACTACGCCATCTAGCAGCGAGCCTCTAATTCTGTAGAGAAATTCTTGAGACCAACTACTCTTTTTTCAAAACGCTGTTCTATACTCATCCTGAGATATGACGCTTGTTCTTAGCACTGGGTAGAATGTATCAGTTTTTTTCACCCTCTAATGCGAGAATTAAAAATAGATTTGCCTCTATTTTGTTCCAATTTTAATGAGGTATATGTGGGAATTATTTTGAAGGATATATTTGAGGTCTATCGTAGTTCTATTATTTGGATTGTTGTAGGTGGCACTTTGATTTTTTCTCACTGTTACAACCATAATTATGAAAAACGTCATTGCAGTATACATTTTGTCCTGATTTTGTGGTTGGTCTTCCAAAACTCGGTTCCAGGTATTAAAAAATGTAGACTGATACAAATATGTAACTCTGGGTATAGTAGTACCTTCTAGGAATAATAAAACGTTCGTACAAATAAATCAATACATATAAACCACACTATTTCTTAGTTTTTAAATTGACCAAAATTTAACAATATAAAAAACGCATAAGAAAATGGAGTAAAGAAATTATCAAATTTATTCTCCTGATGTTCTACTACTACTACTCTTCCACTTGTCCCGTTCAATTCCAGTCATGCTCCTCTGCAACACTCAATTTATGAACGTTCTTCCACTGATGGGATGTAAGTCTTTCCAATCTCCTATTTCTCCAAATTTTCTCGCGATTTCAGAAGCTTTTAAACATCAACATTATTTTTTTCTCTAACTTGTTCAATTATCAGTGTCCTGAATACTGACACTAACTATATTTGCGAAGAAAAGAGCAGCTACATTTGAAAAAAATGTTTATTGACATTTGAATGTTATTAACCCTAATAGAATAAAAATTTGTTTCATATTTTCTAATCATATGCTGTAACAAAAAAATTGATGAAAATATTTGAGTTAAGTGACCTTAAAAAACTCAGTAAAAGCTTTATATCGGTATAAAATGTAATACCTTGGATATACTGGGATAATTGGAGAATCACAACCAAGAGTGAATGGAGGTTTATACTGAAACAGTAAAAGTTTTGAAATGTTTGTCACTTGAGTAGTTTGTACCAAAGGCTACATTTTAAAATAATTTTGAAATTCACCTCAAGGATATTATTCTTATCAGACGCATTTTTGTCCAAAAAAGTAGATGTACCATCTTTTTGATTTACCTCAGCCTATCGTGAATGTTTTAAGAATGTTAAAGCTGTGTCAAAGCGATTGTAAATTTGTAGTAGAATTAAAAAGGTGTATTCCGCTTAAAAAAGGGTGAAACTGATAAAATTATTTTTTAGAAATAACGACTCTGTGCGAGTAACAATGGCTTTAACGTACACAGATAAAATTGATGGTTTTTTTTCAAATAAATGAGTTATTTGTTCAATATTTATTGGTATTAAATAAACATTATTCAAATCAACAGAAATGTATTTGTATAAAATACCTTGAATTATTTGTTTTTTTTTACAAATTTATTTGAATTATATATATTTGAGTCAAATATTGCAGGCTTTAAAGCAAATAAGTTAGCAGCAAACAATCAAAATATTAATGCCAAATAAATATTTATTGGCATCAAAAAATATAAATAACATAATTAAACAAATTTATAGGGTGAAGTTAAATACATTGCTGTTTCATCGTCAAATAATATAATATTTGGATCCTACAAATAATTATTTATTATTTAGGCAGTTATCTTTAAATCAAATAACTCTTCCCTGTAAACTATATTATAACTGTTACGATGTAGAAACACCGTCTATTGGCTAGATTTGATTTGATTTAGTCATGTGGTTCACATGTCACAAATCTGATGCAATTCCTAACTGAAGCGTGCGCGTACTGCGTGCGTAGAGCGTAGACAAGATGACAAGATTCGACAGGAACGGAAGCAACAAGTATAGTTTGTGTTTGCATCAGATTGTAGTGTAGAGAAGAATTAGGTATTTCATTATTCCTTTTGTTGAGTGCAGTTTGCCAGTTTGCAGTGTAAGTAAAGTTTTTATGTGGGTTGGTGGATATAAGATGGATAATATAAAATTATTGTTAGAAGGTTGGAATCTACCTCATTTGTAGGAAGTATTTGAAGGTAAGTGAAATTGTACCTTTATACATTCTAGGTAGGTTAATGCTCGTTATCTTTTATTTGAATCATCATTCTACCGTAAATTAATTTTGGGAAACATGATTATTGCCAATTTTATAATTTAAAAAAAGGAAAGCCGATGGCATGGCTCTCGAATCAAAATGTCTAATACCTATACCTACTTATTGGTATCTTTCTTAGTTTGGTTGATCATTTATTTAAAGCGTAAAAATAATTTGAAACTTGCCATGCTGAGAAATAGGTGAAATGTCAAGATAATTTATTTTTTTAAACATCTACCTATAAACAAAGATCCAGACAAAAGTATCATAAAACGAAGGCGGTTAGTTGAGCCTTTTAACCGCCATATTTTTTTCCGTCCCGTACAAATAATTAAATAAATAATTATTTAATCTAAATCACTTGAATTCATATTAGCTTTAATTTAAATAAATAATTATTTGAAACAAAAGTACAATATCATATTTTCAACATTTCATGTACACAATTAAATACATAAATATTTAATCTAAATCACTTAAATTCATATTAGGTTTATTTAAATAAAAATTCATTCAAAATAAAAGTACAATATCATATTTTCAACATTTCCTTCACAAAATTAAATACATAAATATTTAATCTAAATCATTTAAATTTCATATTAGGTTTATTTAAATAAAAAATGGGTGGCTCACGAGGTTTTGGCCAGCCTATACCTATTTTTAAAACTACGTCGTTGTTACAAACACCCTGAAACAGGTCGGTTTTTGATTTTAATATACTGCATTTTTACCTAAAATTAAAATATACAGCGTGATCCATCTCCGAGTAATGATATCATCGACAATTATTTTAAATGGGACACTCTGTATTTTTTATTATTTCTAGACAGTTTTTGTTATGCTCATTCCAAAAATGTGTAATAAGTTGAGTCAAACTAATACCCTGTGGGAATTAAACGGTAGACAATTAATAAAAACTTTTATACAGGGTGATCAAAAGTTGCTAATTTTTGATCATCCTGTACCTAGGTATTAAAATTTTGATCACATCATCTGATACCTAGTAAAAAAAAAACTAAAACAGAAAAATGTACGCGTTTTTATTAACTGTCTACCGTTTTGGATTTACAGGCCCTCCAGTTTAGAAAAATGCGATTTTCAAATGCCTGCAATTCCCACAGGGTATCAGTTTGACTAAACTTTTTATGAATTTTTGGAATCAGCATAGCAACAACTATCTAAAAATAACAAAAAATGCAGAGTGTCCCAGTCAAAAATATTGTCTATGATACTTTTTTAGGTAGAAATACAAAAAAAAATCAAAAATTTACCTCTTTCAGGGTTTTTGTAATAATGCCGTTTAGTTTTCGAAGAGGCTGGCCAAAACCTCGGGAGCCATCCGGTACTTTTATCATATATTTTCTTTCTTTCTCTTTTTTTTCTTTCTCTATCTTTTTATTTCTCTTTTTCTCATCTCTTTTTCTCTCATCTCTTTTTTTCTCATCTTTTTTTCTCTTTCTCCCATCTCTTTCGCTCTTTCTTTCTCTCAGTCTCCCTTTTCTCTCCCTCTTTCTCTCTCTCTCTCTTTCTCCTCCTCTCTTTCTCTCTCTCTCCCTCTCTCTTTCTCTCTATTTCACTACTCTTTGCAACTTTATATATTATATTATTTTTTTCAGAACAAAATATTAATGAAGTGTCTTTGTTACTGGAGCTTACTGAATCCTAAATTAAACAGTTAGTTCCTGGAATAGGCGACCAGATTCGTCTAAATAAAGGGCTACAAATTTTAAAAAATTCTCATGTAAGTTGAAATAAAAGATATTTCATAGAACTTTTTCTATGTAATAGATATTTTTCTTTGATTTTATATTATTGATAAATAAAAATTAATCTATTTACATTTTATTTAGCAGTCAACTGAAGAGCAATTAGAGCCAGCCGTAAAAAAGAATAAATTAGATGAATTCTCAAATGGACCATCTAATAGTATTTCAATAGATATTCCAATTTATCGGTTCAAACCGCATTAAGGCCACAGCTATCCACATCCTCATCAGCAGGTGTTTATTTGGAATCTGTTTCCGGAGCATCAACTTTCACTGTAGTTTCTAATGACAGTTACCAATTGCAAAAGGTTGAAAAGATTGACTTAGAGGGGATATTCACCAATGATGCTTTTGCTCTGGCCTTGCTAGAAAAGGCGAAGGAAAAAACTTTATAACAAATAGTGACAGGGATCGGATTGCCGTCATTGTTTGCAGCTATGCATGAACAAATACAAAAAGTTAGATCATGAAAATTTGAGATATTTAGCTAAACAAATTAAATTGTTATTGCCCAATCAAAAAAGTTCGACATATTTTATATCGCCTATCAAAAAGAAAGATTCTAGAGACAACAAGCACGTCCGATCGAGGGGTGAACAGGTCGAAAAATATAGGAATAAACTACACCAACTGAAATCCCTTAGAGGCCAAGTATTAGCTTCTCCAAACATAAACATACAAACAGGTAATAAGGAATGACTATTAAAAAAAATAAAAACTTAGGAGATTACACTTTTTTATTTTTTGTGGCTATATATAACTTTTTGTATTTTAGGTGTTACACAGGAAGCTCAAGACAGCCAGATTTGGCTCAAAAGAAATACTGAACCATCTGAAGAAGTTATAGGGCATTGGAAGAAATCTTACAATGTAAGAATTCTTTCCAAGTCTATGAGAATAGAATCATATTTGGAAGAATGGCCTATATTGAAGTCACAAATTGTACCCGAATTGGTAAGTTCTAACTAAAAATAATAAACTGTAACAAAGGTTTTCCTAACGAACACTATTTGATATTGTTTGATGTACGCTAAGGACTATTGGACATAATTTATAGTTAAAATATATTATTTTTTAGATCAATTATGATTTCCAACAACTCCATTCACTAGGGAACTTTGACCTGGATAATGAATTTAATACTTTGTTTAACAGAGTATATGAAATTAAGAAAAGTGCATTAAACGCGGCAGACAACACCATTAATGCATTGCTGAAAACTACAACTACAACAGGTATGATCTGTTTTATGAATCCATTCCCTTCGAAAGTTCTATTGGATTTTGCTGTTCACATTCTTATTGCTGACATTATACGGACTGTAACAAATCCAATTAGGTATTAGAACAAACTGCTATTTATATCTCTGTCAAACTTACTAAAATTTATATATATATATCTACCTCACTCTTTAAAATGTGTTAAGTATATCAGGTTGCCTTTGCCGAAATTCGTATATTTTTTTATTAAGCAGAAATGTCAAAACATTTATTTTCTTTTGCCGAACAGGAAAAGTTACAATTGGTATAATATAATATTAAACTTATTCACAGTTATAATATTGAGCCACCCAAAAAAAATATTTTAGGTAGGCTATGAAACTTTTTTGGCTACGTAGACACAACCAAAACACTAGCGCAGAATAAAAAAAATTGAGACGTTGCTTCAGTTTATGGTTAAAATGTCGTTCTGTGCTAGCGACCGCGGGTGTGTCTACGTACGTAACCAATAAAATTTCATAGCTTACGTTTTTTTTAGTGTCTACAATAAATCTACTCAATTTATCTTTAGAAAGAGTAGTATGTAAATTAATCAAAATTAATGAATCAACATTTTTCTTTACTTTAGAGAAGTAAATAAAATTGAATTATTAGATACGGCTGAATTTAAAAAATTACTAAAGTATACTTATATTATACATGGCAGCGATTTTCATAGGTATTTGATTAAATCTAAAACAAAAAAATGATGTTATTTTTGAAATTTCAGATTCAAGAACTGCAATACAATTATACTTACTTCCCTCACTTGTGCCTCCGAAAGGACGTACCAAACTTCAAAATAAAACCCATCGGAAACCATCCGTTACAGAATGCCGCGAGTCGCTCATTCTACACGTGAAAATTCCTGGATACATTGTTTTTATGGTGTGAACTTTTTTTGATCTCAATATCATTAGATTTTAGAAGTTTTGCAATGTACTACATGCACTTTTATGTAAGTAATACAGAAATAAAATATTTTTTTTAAATTTCTTTTACTTTACATTTAACCTTGATACACACAAACTATTAAAGAAACTAAGTTACACTAGAAATTTACTTGTTAGGTTTACAAAAAAACAGCTTTTAATAAAAGTTTTTTTTTAAATATATCGAGTTATCTGCATAAGTTAATTGGACATATACTGGATGCACCATTACTCCAGAATAAGTCACCCAGTATATTTCTAATTGACTTGTACAGATAACTTGATTTATTTGGAAAAACTTCTCGTGCAATCAAAATAACTTATGTAACATTTTCTACTAGGTAAAGGGAGTGTATTATAAAGCATTGGTAAACAAGTACATATATAGCAGCCCATACACAATGCAATTGCATGATTGCTATTTCTTTTTTACCAATTATTTAACTATAACTCCCTCTACCTAGTGGAAAATGTTACTTATGCAAGTGACGTTGCTTTTAGTACACACTATAAATACATTTAAAGCAAATAAATATTTGCTTAAATCCTTCATTGGGCGATTAGCGTTAAATAAATATTTAGTTAAAAGTAAATAAATATTGATTTGATTTTTACTCTTAAGGGAGTATGATGAAATAAATATTTATTTGATTTTTGCTCTTAAGAATTTATGATGAAATAAATAATTATTTGATATTTGCTCTTTAGAAAGTATGATGAAATGAATATTTATTTGATTATGCTCTTTAGAAAGTATGAAGGAATAAATATTTATTTGATTTTGCTCTTTAGCAAGTATGATGAAATGAATATTTATTTGATATTTGCTCTTTATAAAGTATGATGAAATAAATATTTATTTGATTTTGCTCTTTAGAAAGTATGATGAAATGAATATTTATTTGATATTTGCTCTTTAGAAAGTATGATGAAATAAATATTTATTTGATTTTGCTCTTTAGAAAGTATGATGAAATAAATATTTATTTGATTTTTCTAGCAGGTGTTAATAATGTAAGTAAATATTTATTTGTATGCCATTTAAAGCAAATAAATATGTCTTTGAATTTTAAACCGAGTGGATTTGGCCAAATAAATATTTTGTTTCATTTTTCAGCAAGTTGAATAAGATTAAATAAATATTTATTTTGATGAGATTTGAAGCAAATAATTATTTGTTCTATTTTTTCAGTAACTGATTAGGTCAAATATACTCATTTGTTTGATTTTGACTAGTACTAGTTGATTATAATAGAATATTTATTTATCTTAAATAAATTAGGGAGACACATGGCAAACAACTTTTTAAAATTTATCAAATAAATATTAGTTTGGACCATAGGAAACAAATATTTATTTGAGTGAAAAGGAAATTTTTTTAATGCAAATAAATAATTTTATCAGTGTACGACATATTGTCAAATTTGACGCTACTGGTTCTGTCTTAGGTAGCAATGGTTCCGACTCTTAGTACTAGGAAATTGTCCGATGTATCTGGTGTTTGACGCGCAACAGTTGTGAGAATCCTTGAACAATATAAGTTCTATCCTTTTGTGACGTACCTTTCTATATGTAAACTAAATACCGAATCTGAGATGTACCTCACAGGATATTTGCCGGTTTACTCAGTGAAGATGGGGCGCCAGGCAAGTCAATTCCCAAATATCCCAGGACCTACTAATCACGCGACCTACCAATGCAAAAAGGAATGGTATTGAATTAACACAGAATATTCAAGAAACGATTCTATTCAGTTTTTTTTTACAAACAAACAGTACACCAACGTAAGAAGGTGTAACAGATTAAATTTATTCAATAGCACAGTGATAAGCCATAAAACCCAATAATAAATGTAACATATAAATTATTATTAATATATATATATATATATATATATATATATATATATATAAAAAATAACTACCGAAATGAATAAGGAACGCTATTGTATTTCATTTATACATGGGAGAGGAGATATATCGAACATAAAAAAAAATTAAAATCGACTGTTTAGTATCCCGGACTTGAGCTCATGCGCAGGTAACCAAGGAAAATGCGAATAATCAAAAATAGCTTAAGTGCCGCGCAATAGCTATCCATTAACAACCACTGTATGGTGAATTCTACTTCAGACGTTACAGTCAACCAAACAAATAGTATTTAATATGTGAATATATTTTAAGCATTTGACCTTAGTACTAACTATTCATAAATATGTGAAATAACAATCTACAATTGTATTCAAAAGTATGAGTATGAAAGCCCGACCAAATAACAATAATTTACAACCATCCATGATTTATCCTGTATAATTACGGGTGGTTCAAATTTCAACAAGTACCATAAGTTATGCGCCAAATCTCGAAATTAATTACTATTGATTCAATGTGATTATTACGTTTTAAATAAGAAATATTCGTCGTGAAATATTAAATTAAATACATATCACCGATACAGCCCCGCAGCATCAATCACCCTGTATACGAGCTGTTGACGAGTAGTACCAGTTCCATAGAGGTGCTCCCAGTCGTAAAGTAAATTTTTAAATAAGCAAATTATTTTTACCAGTTCATTAAATCAAATAAGGAAAGAATAATTAAATGCACCAACATGAAAAACTTACCTAAACATTCTATTTCTTTCAAATTTAAAAATAGTTAAGCCAAGATAATATAAACTTACTAGTCCATGAGCTTGTACTGCTAATTATTTTACAACTAATGTGAATAAATCCATCTCACCCCAATATAAAAAAATACATAAGCTAGGGAATACAAACGAAATGGTTCTAGAACTTTTATTCCCGTTTATTTTACTGATAATAAACTAACTTCAATTCAAATTAACATTTAAGCAGTCCCATTGACTATTAAAAATATTAAAAATCAAGACACAATACTTGTAAAGTTACATAAATAAATTAAATATTACTTATAATAACTCACCCTATGCTAGTAAGGGGTTATAGCCTGATCCTGTCGTATAAAAAGGGGTGTATAAACCAATAACCACTTAGAAGAAAAATCACAGGAGTCTCGGTAGCTTCTTGATAAATACTCTTATCAATTGGAATCTATTGAGAATAAACGTATTGTAGGATACTGAATACGACACTCCAGGAAAAGAAAGAAAATAGAACTTACTGGTGGCAGGAAGATTTCCAACACAAGAAAATGGCGACTGGGTAGACATTAAAAGTCCCATAAGGTCCAGAAATCCAGTAGAATACCAAGATATCTATTTCTACTATCCAACAACGACTGGATTTCAATAATATGTGATACAGAATGATCCCTCTTAAAGGTTGACTAAATAAAAGTCAGAATTTCCAGTAGCACAATTGTACACCACAGTCCATTATGGCCATCCTCTCCCCTGCCTTTTCAAACCAACAGCTAATCAAGAGAGTACCGACGTACCAATTCCGAACTAACTATATAGTTTACGTCAATTTATTCCAACCTGTTATCACAGAAAACTTAACGATAATAGGTACTAGATACGTACTTGATACTCGTCTACTAGATGACGCTCGAAGGTAATACTCATAATATTTTTGAATAACGTTTTATTCTTATTATTACAAAAGGGCAAATACAAGGGTTATTTATGATAACAAACATAAATGAAAATAATATTTATTAAATCTAAGCATACTCTATCATGGCAAAACCAACGTACCAGGTAATAGGCAGCTTCAAGTATACCAACCGAAATAAATCGAACAAATACAGGGTCATACCCGAAGATACTTATATTACACCACACTCTAACTGTAATTACCATGACTCAAAAAAAAACGTAACACTTTCAAGATACGAATGGGTTCAGAAACTGAATGGGGATGATTTCGATCGCCGACTCCGGTTCTGTGAAGTGGTCAGTGAAATTAACAATAAGTAAAACTACATTTCGACATCTGCTTTTCCGACTAGTATTCATTTTACCTTAACGGCATTGTAAACAGGCATAACTGTCGATATTGGTCAGATGAAAATCCAAGATTGTTTCGAGAAGTGCATACTTAGCATCCTCAGGAATTAAATTTTTGGGCGGGTATTTATGGCAATCACATAATAGTCCCTTTTTATACCCGGTAATCTCACTGGCCAAATTTATTCAGATCTATTGGAGAACGCTATTTATTCAGCCCTTATGCAAGTATTGGAGAATGAAGAAGACCGTCAAACAATCATTTTTCAACAAGATGGCGCACCACCTCATTTCGTTCAACCTATGCGTCAGTTCTTAGATGAAAATTTTCCTCACGTTTGGGTTGGAAGAAGGGGACATATTGAGTGGTCACCTAGATCACCTGATCTGCCTGAGCCACTGGATGATTTGCCAAATCAGATCATTAATGAATCTCGTCAAATCACACCAGAAAAGTTCAGTAATGTACATGAACGTTTTTAGCCAAAGTTATTCTACTGCATGGAGGTGCATTTTAAAAACTCATCACAATAGTATGTACTCTTCCACTATTTCAGCTATTATTTCATTATCGATGGAAATTTTGAAATTTTGAAGCGAAATGTTAGGATCAGATAGTACTCGATAAGATCTTCAAAATGAGGTATCACCCCTCATCCCTATTCAAAATAAAGGGATTGCGCTCACCTCCATTAGCGAGTTGAAAATACGGGGATAAGAAAAGCGGAAAAGTTGTTTTGCCTCGAATTAGAAATCAATGGGTACGAGCGATTTTCCTCATTTCCATTTTAAAGCCGGAAAATCGACATGTTAAGTTTTCGTTGGACCACCCTTATATGTGTATATAAGAAAAATAATTGGGATAGAAAAAATTATTTTGCGTCGCTTAGATTTAGAGAACTGAAATGCTACTGTGTATTTTGAGACCTCAAAAGATACAAATGAGGCTTTATACTGGTATAAATTGATTTATACCGTATATTCAAGACCTCATAATACGCGGTATAAGCTTTATACCGGTATATATATATATATATATATATATATATATATATATATATATATATATATATATATATATAAATTACTAGAAATATTTGCCAACTCAGTAACGGAGACGATTTATTTGGGGATGTGGCAATAAAATACCAGAGAGTACTCTTTTTAAAATATATTCCAAGCTTTCGAATATAACATATTCATTCTCAAGGAATTATTTAAACGAGGATGTCGGTATAATTGTAAAAATAGATAAAAATTAAATTTTATAATTGACATAAACGTTCATTACATATTAAACTCCTTTAATGGGTACTCCTTTAATATGTAATGAACGTTTATGTCAATTATAAAATTTAATTTTTATCTATTTTTACAATTATACCGACATCCTCGTTTAAATAATTCCTTGAGAATGAATATGTTATATTCGAAAGCTTGGAATATATTTTAAAAAGAGTACTCTCTGGTATTTTATTGCCACATCCCCAAATAAATCGTCTCCTATATATATATATATATATATATATATATATATATATATATATATATATATATATATATATATATATATATATATATATATATATATATATATATACAAACAGACAAATACTATTGAGGTTAGCAGCAAAAAAGGGAAAAATGTGTACTCTTTTTAAATTTCCAAGCTTTCGTAAATCTTTATTTACATCATCAGGGAACTACAAAAGTGAGAAAAAACATAAATTACAAAGCGGTCCGCTACAACAGTTTCATAACTTACGTTAATCGAGAATGATTCCTTGATCTTAACATTGGGAAAAGTGTTAAACAGTTAGCACTGAAGAATGAGACAAGTCCAGCTTGCATTATAAGCAATAGCTAACAGTCACATAATAAAATATATTAAAAATCATTACAAAGTTAAAATATTAAAAATGAAAGAATCCACACAAACACGTGGATTTATACATGTTCTTCTTCTTCTTCTTTCTCCTTTATTGGGTAATATCCAGAGGATAATTTGCCCAGAATACACAGGGGAGATATTCTTGTCTTGCTCTAGGCAATCGAATATCTCCAATTCCAACTAGTGTCACTCGAACTAAAACTTAACTATCAATGATTAAATCGAATTGTCTAGACAAAACGTGGACAAAACTTCTTCTCGGGCGAGGGTATTAGTAGGGTTTCGACAACACAACACAGGATGTATAACTCTTCTCGCTTGGGGGTAGCAGCCAAGCTTACACAAACCAGAAATGCTACCACATGTGATAGTCATAGAACCCAGGTCTAAAAAAGATGAGTTTATTGATGTTATTGTCAAACAAATGGGTGTGATGAAAATGATTGGGTTATATATTAATTTTAGCTATAGAGAGAAATTTAAGTAACAAATTTAGCCTGTGAGGGTTAAGGTTTGATAGGAGTAAGCAGATTTCTATAGGAGTTTGTAGGTTAGTTTTAGCCAGTTCTTTATATACATCAAAATTTGGTGACATGTTAATTGGACACTCAAAGATGATATGATTCAGAGACCCAACTTGTCCACATTCACAATATGGATTGTCTAGTACACCTATGCGAAATAGATGAACTGGAGTCGCACAATGGCCTGTTCTCATCCGAATTATGGTTGTAATATGTCTTCGGTCCTTGTATGGGAATTGATTAAACCATGGAGTTTTATTTAGATTGTTCACTATTTTGCTATAGAATGATGAGCTTGATTTATTGTGATTCCAGTCTTGAATCCATCGATGCCAAATATTTTTTTTGATGCTTGGTAGATAGTGTAGCATTTAAAAATTCACTTACTCATTTTTGATATGTAAATAAAGAAACAATTCAATTTAGGTCATTTCCATGCTTTATTTGGACAATATTGATGTACTAATTACAACAACATATAACTGATAATAAGAGTGAAAACTTTAATCATCTGTATTTTTGTGTACATTAAAATGTATTCTAATAATTCTGGAATCTTTCTAGAAGTTACTGTAGTTTCAAGGACCTGAAATTAAAAATGAGCTTTAGACAACAATAATAACAAAGAAAAGTATGCTTACCTTTTTGATTTTCCTTTGTAATATTATATGATTGATATAAATAACTAGTTTGTTATTATAATGGCAAATGTCAATGGTGTGAAGACACATAGCATATTTTTAGGTTAGTACGAGAATGTTTGTTCGATTAGTGGTCGTGTAGAGTTGTGTCCTCTAGTGGAATAGTTCTATGATCCAGTAGCTGGAATGTCAAGCAGTCACAGGCCGAGTCTTAGAAATTAGTTGAGTGTCTTAGGTCTATGATTCTTTTCAGTTGATAGTCATGTCGAAATGTCATCTATCTTGTTGGTAGTAGGGTTTAGTTTTTTTGGAACTTCCTTCGTTCCTATAAAATAAAGATGAAGGAGGAGACGCGTGCTTTTCTAGGCCTAGTTGCCTTATTGTGCTTGGTGCCCCTTTTGTTTCATGAGGGTAAGTTTGTAGAAGAATTATTCTTTTTCGGTTTGACGATAACATTTTTCTAATAGGGACCACCTTGACGGCGAAAGACCAAGTTTTGTCACGGCCAACGTTCTTGTTCTTCTTGGATAGGCCATTTTTGTTAGTCGTCAAAGTAGCCACTAGATTAGCCGATCCAATTGTGAGATCAGATCCAGATCCGGGATCAAGGGAAGAAGAAAACCATCCTGATTTTGACTACAGGATTGATGTCCCTCCGGTGCAGTCCTCACTGGTAGAATTCTACGTCCAGTCGTAGACGGGGCCACGTGCGTCCTTTTGTTCTAGAGATCTTGTTGATGACTTCCTGCTATTTTCCGCCCGCATCCTGTATAATTGTTGTGTTGCTCCCGTAGAAGCCCAAGTTGACAGACAACTCCACTTCATTACTACACCACTGCCATTCGTCCTTATGTTGAGTTTGGTAGGATAGTTTCCACATCAAGGATACAGGTTTTATTTTTATATAATTTTTTTTTGTATGAGAACTTTCAGTTATATTCATTTATCATGTAAACTGATTTTTCTTATCTACTGCTAAGGTTGCATAGATATATTTTTATTGTTTGAATACTTTACTATCCAATTTCAATTGTTGATAATTTTAATATATTTTGGTGTAAACAAATTATAGCTATAATCTGTGGTTAACTAGTGTTAAAATGTCTTGACACTTTACTTTATTTCAAGGATCAAGTATTTAAATACTTTTTGAATAAGTATCCTATATTTTTTTGTTAAGTTACAATTTCTATATATCTAACTATAAATTGGATAGGTATAAAATTTTATTTTTTTTGTTACTTGGTGCATAATTTGCAAATCATTGATGATATTTGGGGGGTGGGTTATCAACAATCACATTTCTATTTTTAAATAAACGTAGTAAAAAACAACTAAATTGTGTTATTTCTTTTGGTCTACACTTTTAACATTTTCATAAAATTTTTGGTACATTTTGACAATACTTCATTTTTCTTTATTTTGGTGAGGTTTATAACTATACTGTTAAAATAAAGTGGCGCTCACGGGTAGACTATTTTTTTAATTCAATACATTTTCAATTTAATAACATTGCAAAATTAAGCAACAGTTCCCATGACTTATGCTCACTGACGAAAAGCTGCCGTTCGCAAATTATGTAATGAACTTTAGTTGCAAACCAACATCATTAAATATATTAATAAAAATTGGTACATAATAAAATGGCGCCCAACGTGGGGCGTGAGAAATATTAGAGTCTTGATTGATTAAATAATAGTCATTGAATAAAACTGTAGACCAAGGGTAACACTTTAGTTGTATAAAGTTGTGTTGAAGTTAAAGCATACATTTCTGAAATTAATGAAAGATATCATTGCGGAAAGTAGTAAGTACATCTTTAATGGAATAAATAAAGCATGAGTTTATTGTTAGTAAATTTGTTGCAGTTAGGAACAAATATATATAGATGATTTTAGGGTATTAATGAGATTAATTTATGAGTATTTTGAGTACGAATAAAAGTTTGAGTAATCACCATAATATATTTACCGCTTATTAATTTATAGTTCAGGTTGAGATAAATTTCGCTTTATGGAGTACGGTAAATTTTAATAATTGTGGATTTTTGAGTAATTTAATTTTGTCGGTCTATAATAATGGATTCACGTTTTAGGTCTATTCATTTATTGTCTAAAGAGTTAGACTATGAATTAAAAATTAGAGGTGTTATCACAAATAGACAAGCTGCAGATAAAAGGAAAACTTTAAATAAAATTTTAGATAAAGAAAGAAAACAGGGTTTTGATATTCTAACTTTAGTAGATCCTGATTTTTCATTTGATATAGAAAAGGTAGAAATTGAATCGTCCATTAATTCTATTCAAGCTGTGATAGATGAATTTGAAGGTCCCGAGTCAGATTCAGTTTATAAAAGAGTTGAGTCTAGAGTACTACACATTGTTAATAGAATTAAACGTTTAAAGTTCGATAATGATGATGAAGATATTTTGGCTAAGACTGAATTCAAAAATGAATCATATGCTACAGTTTTACTTATGGAGGCAAATCTCCAAGAGAAAGTCACTAACTCAGAGGTTGATGTTAATAATGCTGCTAGTTTAAATTATACTAATGTAAATAATACACCAACACATTTAAATTCAACTATGTTTCATCCTCCACAGACTAAACGCATACCAGTTTATAAGTTAGGAATTAGTTTTGATGGCAACCCCAAATTGCTTCTATCATTTTTAGAAAATTTAGAGGAGATGGCTCAATCTAGAGATATCTCAAAACAACAACTTTTTGAATCTGCTAGTGATTTATTTTCTGATAAAGCTAAATATTGGTACAGGCATATTAAACATTTTGTTCATGATTGGAATAGTTTAGTAGTAAGATTGAAACAAGATTTTTTGAAGTCAAATATTGATGATGATCTTTGGGAAACCATTAAGAGACGTAGCCAAGCTAGAAATGAACCTGTAATTTTATATATTGCGTATATGGAAACATTATTTTCTAGGTTATCGAGAAATCCCTCTGAGTCAACTAAAGTTAAACATATTCGAAATGGCCTTCAGCCTGAATATAGGAAAAGATTAGCACTTCATGATATTGTATCTGTGGAAGAATTGAGTTCTTTATGTAAAAAATTGGAAGAAGCAGATATCTTAAGTTTGTCTTCTGGTAGTAGATCTACTAATTATTTTTTAGAAGCAGAATTAGCATATGTTGCAGATTCCACTGCCTCAGAAACTTCACAGTTAGCTGGACATAGTAAAAATAAATTTCAGAGTAAATTTAATAAAAATCATGGGAGAAGTAATTTTGTCAAAAATGTTAAAGGTAAAAGTAATTCTTTTAGTAGTGAACCGAAAAATATAGTTTGTTGGAAATGTAATCTACCTAATCACACTTATGTAAATTGTAGGGCTCTTGTCAAAAAGAAATTTTGTTTTAAATGTGGAAAAGATAATGTTACAATTAAAGATTGTCCAGTGTGCTCAAAAAACGAGTAGTAGGTGTTCGTGTAGTTGGCACTCGAACATTTAGCCGTTTTAATTTTGAAGCCAGCAATAAAGATTTGCATTTTAGTAAAAAGGTAACTTCATTTTTTGATCAAAAGGATTGGGACAATTGGAAATCTAAAGTTAGGGAATTTTATAAGAAAAACTTGAAGGTTAATGAAATTTCACCTTTATGTATTAGAAAGGAAAAAGATAATAGACCTTATATACAGGTGAAATTGCTAGAAATGCCAATCATAGCTTTACTTGACAGTGGTGCAAATATTTCAGTAGTTGGATCTCAGGGTATTGAACTTTTAGAAAATTTAGGGATTTCAATTGAGACAACTGTGGATGTTGAACATATTTCTACAGCTGATGGAAATTCTCAATTAGTTTCAGGCAAAGTAGATTTACCTATTTTGATTAATGATACATATAAAATAGTACCGGCCTTGGTAGTTCCTTCAATATCTCATTCCGTAATTTTTGGTATGAATTTTTGTGAAATATTTCAAGTGAAAGTTGATTTTCATGATTTCAAATGGGACATTCAGTGTAATCTGACTGATTCTATAATATGTACAGTATCTGATGTAAATTCAATTAAACATCCAAAAGGAGTGGAAGATTTTGATAATTTAGACAAACCCCAAAAAGTTATAGCACAAAACGTAGTAGATTATTTTAAAGAAATCAGTAATGAAAACAAGTTAGGCAGAACAGACAAAATTAAATTATGTATTGAGACAGGTGATGCAAAACCGTTTAAGGTGCCTCAGTATTTAATGTCACCATATATGTTAGATATTTTAAACAAAGAATTAGACGATATGATTAAGCTCGGAGTAGTAGAACCTTCTTTTAGTCCTTGGAATAGTCCAGTTTTGTTAGTGAAGAAAAAGACAGGTGAATATCGTTTTTGTTTTGATGGTAGAAAGTTAAATGAAATAACTAAACATGATTCTTATCCCTTACCACGAATTGATCGTATCCTTAGTTTATTAGGCAAAGCTAAATATGTCTCTAATATAGACTTGAGAAAAGCTTTTTGGCAGATTCCTTTAGATGAAAAGTCAAAAGAGAAAACTGCATTTAGTATACCAGGCAGAGGCCTATTTCAATTTTCAGTAATGCCATTTGGATTGTGTAATTCCGCACAAACACAGCAGCGACTGTGTGATTCTATTTTTGGTCCTAAATATGAACCTTATCTTTTCTGTTATTTAGATGATATAATAATAGTATCCGAAACTTTTGAAGAACATGTTAGATTGCTATCTGATGTGAAAACAAAATTAGCTGAAGCCAATTTAACCATAAATTTGAAAAAATGTGAATTTTTCAAAACTTCACTAAAGTATCTTGGTTTTGTAATTGATGTAGAAGGTCTGCGGACAGACCCAGACAAAATTTCAGTAATGGTTAATTATCCTCGTCCTAAAAGTTATACGGATGTTAAGCGATTTCTAGGATTATGTTCTTGGTATCGGCGTTTTATAAATAATTTTTCAGCTTTAGTTTCACCTCTTAATGATCTTCTGAAAGGTAAAAAGAAAAGTCATAATATAGTTTGGAATGATACTGCAGAAAAATCTTTTTGTCAGATTAAGGAAGCTCTTGTGAGTGCTCCTATTTTGGTTTCTCCAGATTTTTCTAAGAAATTTACAATTCACTGTGATGCATCTCAATTTGCTTTAGGAGGAGCTTTGACCCAAGTAATTGATGGCCAAGAGCGTGTCATAGCGTATGCTTCTAGAACTTTATCTAGAGCAGAAAGAAATTATACTGTGACGGAAAAAGAGTTATTAGCTTTATTATTTTTAATTAAAAAATTTAGAGGTTATGTAGAAGGTACTAAATTTTGTTGTATAACCGACCATTCAGCACTTTTATTTATAAATAATTTAAAAGAACCTCAGGGTAGATTAGCTCGATGGGCTATTACTTTAAGACAATATGATTTTGAATTGATACATAAAAAAGGAAAATCTAATGTTTTACCAGATGCGTTGAGTAGAATACCTAGTGATATCAATAGTGACAACACTATAGAAATTTCAATTTTAGAAATAAAACCTAAAATTTCAGACAGTTGGTATAATTCACTTAAAAGTAAGATTCTAGAATCACCTAAGAATTATCCTCAGTGGAAAATTTTGGAAGGAATTATTTATAAATATGTACCTAACACTTTGCCAGTGACCACTAACTGTCAAGAGTGGAAAAGATTAGTTCCAAAATCACAAATAAAAGAAATCCTTGCTAGTTGCCATGATCCTTCTATTGCAGGTCATTTTGGTTTTTATAAGACTCTTGGTAGAGTTCAGGAACTATATTATTGGCCAAAGCAACGAGTAGATGTCTTAAAATTTGTAAAGTCCTGTGAAATTTGTCAATCTCAAAAGATGCCGAATAGTACTCGAGTAGGTTTAATGGGTAATAAGAAAACAGTAAACTTTCCTTTTGAAATTTTATCTTTAGACCTTCAAGGACCTTTTCCTAGAAGCACTAAAGGAAACTGTTATTTATTAGTAATTGGTGATTGGTTTTCTAAATATACTTTTCTGTTTCCGCTTAAAGCAGCTATAGCTCCTACTATTACTAAAATAGTAGAGAATCAAATATTTTTGAAATACGGTGTACCCAGGGTGGTAATTTGTGACAATGGTAGTCAATTTGCAGGAAAAGTTTTCAAAAAACTCATTGACAAATATGAAATTCAGAAAATATGGTTCACGCCTCGTTATAGTCCACATTGTAATTTTGTAGAACGAAATAACAAAACAGTAGGTACTGTTGTTCGTAGTTATGTTAATGAACATAAATATTGGGATGTCGAAATTAATCAATTTCAGTTTGCAATTAATTCAGCTAAACATGAAGTTCATGGTTATTCGCCAAATTTTTTAGTTTTTGGGAGAAATATTCCTACTTCAGGAAAATACTATGGTGAGCTCAAAAGTACTCAAAATTTTGAATTATCCTCTGGTAGTAGAGATAATTATGTTAATGATTTAGAAGGTCTTAAACCTATGTTTGAAGATGTCAAGAAGAAACTTGACTTAGCTCATAAGAGATATGAGAAAAATTATAATTTGCGAAGAAGAGATCATTCTTATAAAGTGGGTGATAAAGTTTGGAAAAGGAACAAAGTTCTTTCTAAAGCTGTAATGCAATTTTCTGCTAAGCTTGTACCCAAATATGTTTTGTGTACTGTAAGACAAAGAATTTCTAAATTAGTATATGCTTTGGATCATCATGATGGATCTGATGCAGGTAATTGGCATATCTCTAATTTAAAACCGTATTTTGGTTCTAATTCTGATGTCTCAGTGGGGTAAAGGATAACAGAAAATTTGTCAGTATCTTTTAGTTAAAATTCTCATAAAATTTGAGGAATTGAATTCAAGTAGAAATTTGAATAAGTTAGTATTTGCATTTAAGAATTTAATCTTGAAAACATTTTGTATGTAAATATGTAGAGTAAACTGATCAGTGAAAATTGTACATTTGTAAATTAATATTTTTAATACTATATCTTCAATGGGTCATAGTACATAATATAGTAAGATTTTTTTTTGGGAATAAGTTTTTGACTTCTAGTACAAAGATTAATAATGTCTTTAAGAAGAAAACTATTATAGATAGTTGTTTGAATTTATGAGCAAATAACATAGATTATTTTTTTGTTTTATTGAAAGCGACTTACCGATTATGACTAGTTACCTGATTTTGACTATTTTCCTTATTATGACTTACCGATAGTGTCTCCGTTTAGGACGTGTGGTACACGCAGTTACCAACTCAATAAAACAAGCTCAATTATTATTTGATATGCGAATTTAAGTAGCTAAAACAAGCTCAATTATTATTTGATATGCGAATTTAAGTAGCTAAAACAAGCTCAATTATTATTTGATATGTGAATTTAAGTAGATAAAACAAGTTCAAATGAAAGTTAACGATAAAGACTGAGTAATGAATTAACTCAAGTATCAATTAATGTTTGAAAAAGAGAACTAAAACAAGTTCAGATATCAATCATTGTGTAAAATATTTCTTTTGAAAATTTAGTTAAGTATGAATTAGTTTGAAAATTTGGATGAAGAAATTCATATAATTTTATTTAGTTAGAAGCAAATTTGTAAATAGAGATTCTTCTTTCTAATGTATATTGGTAAAAATATATTGACAAGTCAACATATTTTTTTTGAGGAAGAAAGGGTGTGTAGCATTTAAAAATTCACTTACTCATTTTTGATATGTAAATAAAGAAACAATTCAATTTAGGTCATTTCCATGCTTTATTTGGACAATATTGATGTACTAATTACAACAACATATAACTGATAATAAGAGTGAAAACTTTAATCATCTGTATTTTTGTGTACATTAAAATGTATTCTAATAATTCTGGAATCTTTCTAGAAGTTACTGTAGTTTCAAGGACCTGAAATTAAAAATGAGCTTTAGACAACAATAATAACAAAGAAAAGTATGCTTACCTTTTTGATTTTCCTTTGTAATATTATATGATTGATATAAATAACTAGTTTGTTATTATAATGGCAAATGTCAATGGTGTGAAGACACATAGCATATTTTTAGGTTAGTACGAGAATGTTTGTTCGATTAGTGGTCGTGTAGAGTTGTGTCCTCTAGTGGAATAGTTCTATGATCCAGTAGCTGGAATGTCAAGCAGTCACAGGCCGAGTCTTAGAAATTAGTTGAGTGTCTTAGGTCTATGATTCTTTTCAGTTGATAGTCATGTCGAAATGTCATCTATCTTGTTGGTAGTAGGGTTTAGTTTTTTTGGAACTTCCTTCGTTCCTATAAAATAAAGATGAAGGAGGAGACGCGTGCTTTTCTAGGCCTAGTTGCCTTATTGTGCTTGGTGCCCCTTTTGTTTCATGAGGGTAAGTTTGTAGAAGAATTATTCTTTTTCGGTTTGACGATAACATTTTTCTAATAGGGACCACCTTGACGGCGAAAGACCAAGTTTTGTCACGGCCAACGTTCTTGTTCTTCTTGGATAGGCCATTTTTGTTAGTCGTCAAAGTAGCCACTAGATTAGCCGATCCAATTGTGAGATCAGATCCAGATCCGGGATCAAGGGAAGAAGAAAACCATCCTGATTTTGACTACAGGATTGATGTCCCTCCGGTGCAGTCCTCACTGGTAGAATTCTACGTCCAGTCGTAGACGGGGCCACGTGCGTCCTTTTGTTCTAGAGATCTTGTTGATGACTTCCTGCTATTTTCCGCCCGCATCCTGTATAATTGTTGTGTTGCTCCCGTAGAAGCCCAAGTTGACAGACAACTCCACTTCATTACTACACCACTGCCATTCGTCCTTATGTTGAGTTTGGTAGGATAGTTTCCACATCAAGGATACAGGTTTTATTTTTATATAATTTTTTTTTGTATGAGAACTTTCAGTTATATTCATTTATCATGTAAACTGATTTTTCTTATCTACTGCTAAGGTTGCATAGATATATTTTTATTGTTTGAATACTTTACTATCCAATTTCAATTGTTGATAATTTTAATATATTTTGGTGTAAACAAATTATAGCTATAATCTGTGGTTAACTAGTGTTAAAATGTCTTGACACTTTACTTTATTTCAAGGATCAAGTATTTAAATACTTTTTGAATAAGTATCCTATATTTTTTTGTTAAGTTACAATTTCTATATATCTAACTATAAATTGGATAGGTATAAAATTTTATTTTTTTTGTTACTTGGTGCATAATTTGCAAATCATTGATGATATTTGGGGGGTGGGTTATCAACAATCACATTTCTATTTTTAAATAAACGTAGTAAAAAACAACTAAATTGTGTTATTTCTTTTGGTCTACACTTTTAACATTTTCATAAAATTTTTGGTACATTTTGACAATACTTCATTTTTCTTTATTTTGGTGAGGTTTATAACTATACTGTTAAAATAAAGTGGCGCTCACGGGTAGACTATTTTTTTAATTCAATACATTTTCAATTTAATAACATTGCAAAATTAAGCAACAGTTCCCATGACTTATGCTCACTGACGAAAAGCTGCCGTTCGCAAATTATGTAATGAACTTTAGTTGCAAACCAACATCATTAAATATATTAATAAAAATTGGTAGATAGTTAGAAAAGTGTAACTTAACTTTTGCTGGGATATTTAGCAGTCTTCCTGCATTAGCTAATTTATCAGCCATCCAGTTACCTTTAATGTCTGAGTGGCCAGGAATCCATGCCAAATTGATATCAAAGTTTTGCAGTTTTGCTTCAATAATTCCTCTTTTGGTCATGAAGGAGGTGTGTTCAGTATCCATTGCGTAGGTTGATTTACAGATTTTTTGTATAGAGCTTTTAGAGTCTGATAAAATTATTGCTTTTTTAATATTTTTCTTCAAGATAAATTGTAAAGCATGATTAATTGCAATAGTTTCAGCAGTGCATATTTGGGTATGTTGCGGCAACTTACTGGAGAAGGAGTATTTAAACTCTGGGCAAAAGACCCCAAAACCTGCAGTCCCACCATCATCAACTGACCCATCCGTAAATAACTGAGTGTGAAGAGGTTTGTCATGAGAAATTCTTTGAATTTGAACGAGTGCATGTTCATCATTTCTATTATATTTTAAGTTGATAGGTTGAATAATTGAAGACAATTGGTAATCTAACTCAAAGTTGTGACATGGGTATAGATCACTGGAAAATAGATTTGAGTGCTTGCTCAAACTATTTATTAGTTTCACCATCAGGGGAATATTTTTATTTTTCCAGCTATTTTTATTCATTTGGATCGTAGTATTTAATTGATTGAGTGCAGATATTATGGGATTATTAATAAGCATCAAGTTTCTTAGGATGAATTTGGAGCTAAGCCACTCCCATCTATACCTAAGGGGAATTTGGCCACATTCACTCAACAAGGCATAAATTGGGGTAGATCTCATACACCCTGTAATGATACGCAAACTTTTGTAGTGTAGACAATCTAATTTCTTAAGGAGATATAGTGGGCAATCAGAAATTATTTGACATCCATAGTCTAGGTGACTCTGAACTAAACCATTATGCAAAATTTGAAGGGTTTTGGGGTCACTACCCCAATATGTTCCACATAAAGCACGCATCACATTCAGACTACGATTTACTTTTGTAACTATTAAATCAACATAGGAATTCCATTTAAGATTTTGTTGAAGTATTATCCCTAGATATTTAACTGAATCGACCCACTTAATTACGTGATTACCAAATTGTATTTTCGGTAAGTTTAATTTGTTTTTACCTGCTGTAAATATAATAGCTGAAGATTTATTATGTGATAGTTCCAGATTATGGTCCAATAGCCATGATCCCATGCTCCTCATCAAAGAATTCAACGTGTTGGTCATTTTATACCCATCATCACCTCTAATCAAGATTACCAGATCATCAGCATATTGGATCAGATCACATGATTTTGGGATAATATCGAATAGGGAGAGAGAGTATAAGTTAAATAGTATTGGGCTTAATGGAGAGCCTTGAGGCAGTCCTTGGCTCGATTTTCTTGGACCATGTATTTTTCCCCATTTATCCTTGACAAAAATATCTCTATCATTTAAAAGGGAAAAAATGAGTTTTGCTATTTGAGTAGGGATCTTATAATTTAATAATTTTGAATGTAAAAGCGAAATATTAACACTATCATATGCTGAGGATATGTCTAGAAACAGACCAATGCTGTATTGTTTCTTAGCGAATCCCATTTGAATTTTTGAGTTAAGAAATGAAAGGCATTCAGTGCACCCTCTACCTCTTCTAAATCCTAGTTGTAGCGGGTTTAAAATAGAATTATGTTCTAGAGACCATTCTATTCTATTTTTTATTAGGGTTTCTAGCATTTTACCTATACATGAAGAGAGGGCGATGGGTCTATAATTTGAAGGTTCACTATTATCTTTTCCATGTTTAATAATAGGTAGAATGATTGACTGTTTCCACTGCTGAGGGATGGAGCCCTTAATAAGGCTTTCATTAAAGAATTTAATCAATAATAGTGATGCAGGGAGAGGAAGATTTTTCAACATTGAATATGATATCTGATCAATACCAGGAGCTGAGTCAGTTTTAATATAGAGAGTGTTATAATATTCATCTAATGTAAATAAAGTTTCTGATGATAAAGGAGTTTGGATTGCTAATTGTGGGGCTTCTAAAGTAGGGGAAAGGAGTGATAAGATCTCCTGGGCCATGTCTGTTGAGGGAAGGTGGGAGTTCAGTGATCTTTTAATGCCTGAAACCTTATTGATTTTTTCCCAGATAGCCTTTAGAGGGGTATTTCTATTAATTTTACTGCAAAATTCTCTAAAGCTAGTTTTACGTTTCAATTTCAATATCCTTCTGGATTTAGCTATTTGTTTCTTGGCTTCCACATAATTCTCAATATTGGGTAATTCTTTGAACTTATTAATAGCAGTTATTCTCTTAGCAACTGACTGAGCACATGACTCATCCCACCATGGAATATAGTATTTGTTACTATTATGTGTAGAACACCAGGGAATTACTATAGTTATTTTCACGGGATAAGATCTTAATCCCTTCAAAATCTATTCTATGATCTAAAGAGGAAACATGATTTTCAAGAGAACATCTTTCAGGATGTAATCTTATATCACTCTTGTGGAGAGATATACGGCTAGAGAGTTTTTGAGAAGTTTGACCAATATAAGAAAGATCACAGCTATTGCAACCAATTTTATAAATCACATTACTATTATCAAATGTAGGAATTTTATCTTTTAACGGATTGTAAATAGATTTTACTACTAAGGCACTCTTACATGCAAACTTAACATTTTGTAAATATTGAGAAAAAATCTTAGTAAGTCTGGGAGTAACTTCCCTTATATATGGTAAAGAAACAATTGAAGTGGTAGGAACCCTTTCTGAAATCGAAAGAGCATCCTGATCAGTTACACCTGCTTCAACTACTGGAAGTGTAGGAATTTGTGTTATGACAGATGATGTATTGAAAATAATCTTTCTTAGTAACGATTTGGGATAGGAATTATCAAGGAACAAATTGAAAAGAATATCACGGTTCTTATTCTTAAAAATGGGGTCGGAAAGACTCATAACCCTAGCTGTCATTTGTTTAACCAAGTTAACCTTTATGCTAAATTTATGATAAGAATTGTAGTTGAGATATCTCCCAGAGATACATGGTTTTCTATACCAATCAATTATCATCACATTATCAGGTGTCCTGGTAAAAAGTGTATCAAGAAAAGGCACAGCCATATTTGGGTTTTCCACTTCAAGGGTGAACTGGATATAGGGATCATAACTATTAAAAGTGAACAGGAGATCATCTGTGGAGTCCTTAGGACAAGCCAAGATAATATCATCGACATATTTCTTGATGAAAGGGATATTAAAAGGAAGTACCGGAATGACTACATTCAACAGATCATCCATTACGTAACAAGCCAATATGGGAGAAATGCTAGCTCCCATAGGAGTACCAAAAGTTTGTTTATAAAATTTATTATTAAAAGAAAAACACGTAGAACTGAAAAGGAAGTCAATCAACTCAATGAAAGTATCTTTGTCAATATTACACTGAACACTGATTGAGGACCAATGTTTGTGTATTAACCGTATGACTGCTTGCAAATAAACATTACTAAAGAGTGAAACCACATCCAGACTGACCAAAACATAATCATGAGGAAGAACCTTCCTGTTAAATAGTTCAAAAACTTGAAAAGAGTCCTTAATGAAATAATCATTATCAGCATTGTATGCCTTTGTCAAAATATCAGTTAGAAAAGTAGCAATAAGTTCAGTTGGAGAGTTTATTGATGCAACTATGGGTCTCATCGTTAGGGTAGGTTTATGAATTTTTGGAAGAGTGTAAAATTTTGCTATAACAGAATTATAGGATGTCAATTTTTTTCTAGTGATTTCATCAATTTGTCTTTTATTATATAATCTCTTAACTAGAGCATTTGATTTAGTTTGAATCCCCCTACTTGGATCTTTTGGGAGAGAAACATAGGAAGAGTCGTTATCAATTATATCTTGGGATAACTTTAAATAATCATCCTTTAACATAACAACAGTTACATTCCCCTTATCTGATTTTGTAACAATCAACTCAGGATGTAATTTAAGAAAATTTTTTGTTTCTGACAACAATTTTTGAAAAATTGATGGATGACTATCCTTTCTATAAGCATGATTTGTGATAACATTAATGGATTTAGCAACTGCTAAATTTCTATTGTCAATATTAGGTATCAACGAGGAAATATAATCTATGTCAGAAAGGATGGATTTGATTGGGATATCAAAACCTAATTGAGGTTCCACACATAATTTAGGACCAAAAGAAAGAAACTTTTCAACATTAGGAGGGATGTTAACATTAGAAAGATTTTTTATCCAAGAAGATTTAGTCTTAAGCACTGTACCATACCATTCGGTTTTTAAATTATTAAACTTATTAATGTTGTTAGTTTTAATACTATGGAAAGATCTATTGTAATGTCTCAACTGTTTATGAATGAAATTATTGCAGATGAATTCATTAGTACTATTGATTATATCTGTTTTCAATTTTGAAAGATTGTCTTCCAGAGTAACAATTAAATTATGATTAATACCAATTTCAATATTTAGCAGTTTGTATCCTAACCTGTTAATAAACCTTCTTGTAACATGTGTGTGTGAATCCTGCCTATAAATCAAATTTTCTACAGGAATTGTGGAATTCATTATATGACTTGGTAAGACACCTGCTTTTCTACATTTTAAAAGAAATATTCTTCTATTTAACTCCTTAGCTAATTTCATCTTGGTCTTGGACCATTTCTTCAAAAACCCAACTGCTAAATTCCCATAGGTGGACTGAATATCTTCAAAAAACCCCATCATGCACATAAGCTGAAAAGCGATAAACGCATGTGATCGTTGCTGATCAATTAGGACACAAACAGACAAATACTATTGAGGTTAGCAGCAAAAAAGGAAAAAATGTGTACTCTTTTTAAATTTCCAAGCTTTCGTAAATCTTTATTTACATCATCAGGGAACTACAAAAGTGAGAAAAAACATAAATTACAAAGCGGTCTGCTACAACAGTTTCATAACTTACGTTAATCGAGAATGATTCCTTGATCTTAACATTGGGAAAAGTGTTAAACAGTTAGCACTGAAGAATGAGACAAGTCCAGCTTGCATTATAAGCAATAGCTAACAGTCACATAATAAAATATATTAAAAATCATTACAAAGTTAAAATATTAAAAATGAAAGAATCCACACAAACACGTGGATTTATACATGTTATTAATTAAACAATGATTGAAAAATAGGTTAAGGACAAGTTCTTCTTTTCTTTGAAGTAGAAAAAAAGAGATACTACGACTATAATGACATCAACCAAAAACAATAGAAATATAAATTATTGAAATACGGGGGAGGTCCAAAAATTTTTTTAGGTAGGAGTTATGATGAAATATTATTTGAATTGATATCAATTTGTTTATGAAAATTATGTTTATCCAAAGTTAATAAAAGTGAGTAAAGATTACTTAAATTACTTAAGTTTTACTTCTGTGGGTCTTCTTCTTTTATTTATTCACCATTGCTGTAGTATATTGTATATTGTATATTTAAAATTTCTGGTAAATAAATAAATTATTATTATTATTATTATTAATGTCTGTTTTCTTATTAATATGATCATCCTCCTGAAAAATGAAAGCCATTTCTAGAAATAATCTTTTACTATAGTTATTTTCACGGGATAAGATCTTAATCCCTTCAAAATCTATTCTATGATCTAAAGAGGAAACATGATTTGCAAGAGAACATCTTTCAGGATGTAATCTTATATCACTCTTGTGGAGAGATATACGGCTAGAGAGTTTTTGAGAAGTTTGACCAATATAAGAAAGATCACAGCTATTGCAACCAATTTTATAAATCACATTACTATTATCAAATGTAGGAATTTTATCTTTTAACGGATTGTAAATAGATTTTACTACTAAGGCACTCTTACATGCAAACTTAACATTTTGTAAATATTGAGAAAAAATCTTAGTAAGTCTGGGAGTAACTTCCCTTATATATGGTAAAGAAACAATTGAAGTGGTAGGAACCCTTTCTGAAATCGAAAGAGCATCCTGATCAGTTACACCTGCTTCAACTACTGAAAGTGTAGGAATTTGTGTTATGACAGATGATGTATTGAAAATAATCTTTCTTAGTAACGATTTGGGATAGGAATTATCAAGGAACAAATTGAAAAGAATATCACGGTTCTTATTCTTAAAAATGGGGTCGGAAAGACTCATAACCCTAGCTGTCATTTGTTTAACCAAGTTAACCTTTATGCTAAATTTATGGTAAGAATTGTAGTTGAGATATCTCCCAGAGCTACATGGTTTTCTATACCAATCAATTATCATCACATTATCAGGTGTCCTGGTAAAAAGTGTATCAAGAAAAGGCACAGCCATATTTGGGTTTTCCACTTCAAGGGTGAACTGGATATAGGGATCATAACTATTAAAAGTGAACAGGAGATCATCTGTGGAGTCCTTATGACAAGCCAAGATAATATCATCGACATATTTCTTGATGAAAGGGATATTAAAAGGAAGTACCGGAATGACTACATCCAACAGATCATCCATTACGTAACAAGCCAATATGGGAGAAATGCTAGCTCCCATAGGAGTACCAAAAGTTTGTTTATAAAATTTATTATTAAAAGAAAAACACGTAGGACTGAAAAGGAAGTCAATCAACTCAATGAAAGTATCTTTGTCAATATTACACTGAACACTGATTGAGGACCAATGTTTGTGTATTGACCGTATGACTGCTTGCAAATAAACATTACTAAAGAGTGAAACCACATCCAGACTGACCAAAACATAATCATGAGGAAGAACCTTCCTGTTAAATAGTTCAAAAACTTGAAAAGAGTCCTTAATGAAATAATCATTATCAGCATTGTATGCCTTTGTCAAAATATCAGTTAGAAAAGTAGCAATAAGTTCAGTTGGAGAATTTATTGATGCAACTATGGGTCTCATCGTTAGGGTAGGTTTATGAATTTTTGGAAGAGTGTAAAATTTTGCTATAACAGAATTATAGGATGTCAATTTTTTTCTAGTGATTTCATCAATTTGTCTTTTATTATATAATCTCTTAACTAGAGCATTTGATTTAGTTTGAATCCCCCTACTTGGATCTTTTGGGAGAGAAACATAGGAAGAGTCGTTATCAAATATATCTTGGGATAACTTTAAATAATCATCCTTTAACATAACAACAGTTACATTCCCCTTATCTGATTTTGTAACAATCAACTCAGGATGTAATTTAAGGAAATTTTTTGTTTCTGACAACAATTTTTGAAAAATTGATGGATGACTATCCTTTCTATAAGCATAATTTGTGATAACATTAATGGATTTAGCAACTGCTAAATTTCTATTGTCAATATTAGGTATCAATGAGGAAATATAATCTATGTCAGAAAGGATGGATTTGATTGGGATATCAAAACCTAATTGAGGTTCCACACTGAATTTAGGACCAAAAGAAAGAAACTTTTCAACATTAGGAGGGATGTTAACATTAGAAAGATTTTTTATCCAAGAAGATTTAGTCTTAAGCACTGTACCATACCATTCGGTTTTTAAATTATTAAACTTATTAATGTTGTTAGTTTTAATACTATGGAAAGATCTATTGTAATGTCTCAACTGTTTATGAATGAAATTATTGCAGATGAATTCATTAGTACTATTGATTATATCTGTTTTCAATTTTGAAAGATTGTCTTCCAGAGTAACAATTAAATTATGATTAATACCAATTTCAATATTTAGCAGTTTGTATCCTAACCTGTTAATAAACCTTCTTGTAACATGTGTGTGTGAATCCTGAAAGGAATCTTGAAAGGGTAACTGAAGAAATTCAGGAACTATTTGAAAGGGAACAAAAGGAAACATATTATATTCCCTACCTCCCCAAAAGTTCCATCAATAAAACATCAGGTTTAGGACCCAGGGGAAAACTGTGGTCTAGATTCGTTAATGTCAGGGCTGCATTGAGACTGTCATCTTCATCCCAAAAGAAAGAAGATATAAAAGAAGATACTCCTTTGGAGAATACAGAACTACTACAATACTTGCAAGTGGCAACGGAACCTTATACAAGTATTGTATCTGCCTGGCAGGAGTCATACAGGCATCGCAAAAAGTTGTGTCTTAATATGGACCTGGTCTCAATTTTCAATAAATTCTGGAATTGAATTAGTAAGTATGTTTATGACATATGTTTAATTTTGACAGAGTATGAATTGTACATGTATGAATTTTTTAAATTTTTGACTATTTTCAAAAGGTCCATTAATAAATTTATCTTTTAGATCGAGATGGATTTTAATAAGAGATTTCCTGACAAAATTAACATAATTTATTCTGAAAGGCATAAAGTAGCAAACGTTATTATAATGGAATGTAAGGATCGTAAAATTGACACAAACTTAAATGAAGGTAATAAATAATTCTCTCCAAAGTTTTGCAAGGCTTCATTACTTTTAAAAATTTTAATATTATTGTTTTAGACAAGTCTATAGTCGCGATGCAGCTGCTACCTTATCTCTTTCCTCCAGTTACCTTAAAAAAATCCAGGAAAGGAATACACTGGAGACCAACTCGGACTGAAATACAAGAAAGCTGCTTTTCGTACAGGTAACAAACACTTTAATTTTGTTACTCCATGATTATTTTGAACAAATTGTTTCATATAAATGGACTTCCTTTAACACAGTTACAGATTACATCAATTTTGCAAACTTTAATTTTATATGTTGCAGAGCTTTGATGAGTTGACGGAGCGGATATCAGATAAAGGTAAAAAACTTAACAGCCCAACCATTTCCAGCAGTAATTAACAATTCAGAATTCTACATCATTATAAATGAAATAAAGTACAAAATTGAAAGTGGACCAAGGACACTGGAATTATTATTCAATCTGTTCCGTGCTCTCGATGTTGAGTATCCTAAAGAGTGTGAACATGTGTGGTTGTTTATTCAAGATTTGGTGTTTGGAATGTAGAGCAACAAAAAATCTCCAGCCACTGCTACTGTCTTGACTGATTTATCATATCATTTAAATAATTGTTCAGAAAATGGTTCTGTGAACGATTAGAATGAGATGTACTTAATATTTTATTTTTTGTTGTTTTGTTGGGAAAAATGTTTGTTTAACCTTTTTTAATCCAACATTTTTAATTTGTTTATGTGCAATATTTCAAAGTGTAAATTTTGTACTTAGTCTCACTTTTATTAGGATTGATAATCTTATAACCCATCTCAAAGTATTACATTAACAGACATATCGTATAATTTAAATAATTGTTCTGAAAACGGTTCTGGTACTGAATCGAATAAGTTTTAGTTGAAACCAATATTTTATTGTTTGTTGTTTTGTTGGAATAAATGTTAAATTTTTTTTAAACCAAGATTTTTGGTTTGTTTATGTGCAATATGCCAAAGTGTAAATTTTGTAGTCTTAGTTTTACTAAGATTAATAATCTTATAACCCATCTCAAAGTATTACACAAGTCTGTCGACTTTAGAAGAAGAGTTAATACAAAAGTTCCTTGGTTTTAAACAATTTTGTTAATTATTTGAGTTTTTATTATTACAGGATGTTTCAAAAGTGCTGCACCGATTCATTACCAGAATTTGAAATAGAACACCTTGTATATTTTTGAATTCTACTTATCTATCACACTTCCTATCTAGTGTAAATAAGGAAGCTACTTAATAATCACGTTTTTAAATTATAGGAGCCAAACAGTTGAAAATAAAGAAACATGGTTTACACATCATTATCCTAATTTTTATTTTTATTTTTATTCAATGGCAAGAAAATTAATTTTCAGAGCTCAAATTTTAAAAGCTGTCAAAAAATCCCATCTGATTTTTCATGATTCTGTATGAAATATTATTTAATGCCACTGAAAAAAACTTGAAAAGTTAGAACGGAGACTTTAAAACCCTTTTTCTCGATTTTAAACTATTTGACTTCTACTCTCCTCTAAATTAAAAAAAATGCGTCAAGTAGCTGTAGAGCCTTTGCTATTCCACTGTATGCAAGTGCTTGAAATCAGATCATCGAGTAGATTTTAAAAATATACAGGATGTCCAATTTAAAATTCTGAAGTTTAAGTTGGTGCAGCACACCTCGCTCTTAATAAAAATTAAATAATATGCCTATAAAGTGAACTATAACCAAGATACCCTTGTACCAACCTTTTTTTTTCTTCTAAAGTCAGCAGTTTCTGAGAAAAGGTATGGACCACTAATAAAATGCCCACCCTGTAAGGAAATCACCCTTTCCTGATAACAGCGGATTTGCATTAAATCAAATGTTTAATTTTTAAGCTTTTACCACAATGTTTTGAACAAAAAATTTAATCTAGAACACATTGCATAGTGTCTAATTTTGGTATAACCTGTACATTTTATGATTTAACTACAAACTATGTTATTTTGAATGTATGTTGTTTTGTTGCTTGAAATAAAAAACTTTTTTTACTTTTTTACTTTTTTTATTTAATATGACCCATTTATCCCCCCCCCCCCCCCCGGAGGGGGGGTATTATTCTATTTAACATATTCCTATTCTATTTTCTACCTAAGGTTATACGAGAACTTACCTGCTGTTATTTAATTTTCTAGCTAAAGTTATGAGACCACCTACCTGTTGCCATTTTATTATTTAATCAGGAATATCATATAACCAGCTTGTTCTTATTTGATCAACAATTAGTGATTACTCTATTGCCAAATTGACGTTATTACCTATGGTTATTCTATTATTAGCTTGTGGCTATTCGATTGTTTTTTCTTGTAGTTACATAAAAAATTTTCTATGTATATTTCTATCGAATAACGGTAAGTATGTTACTGTATAAGGGCTATACGGTAAAAGAATAACGTGCACGATAGAAGAATGACATCAGGGTTATTCGACCATTGACTAACGGTTATTCGATCATTCCAGCAAGATCAAACTAATAATGGTAAGTTGATTTTTTTGCTGTCACCTATGGTATCCAGATATCTACTAAGGGCTATTCAATATCAACTAACGGTTATTAAATAATTTTCTCGGTGTACGTTAAAATATATGATTTTGAATATTTTAAATAATGACACACTTTATATGAATAATTAAATGAAGTTTTGAAATAAATTCAAACACACAAATACATGTTTTAAATTGAAACAGAATGAAGAATATTTAATCTTCATTTCCCTGTTCTCTAGCAATAAATTTAAACGGCTTACCATCGAGTCTTGTACTTTTTTCTGCGTTCAATGATTGCTTTTTTGTCGTTAGTTTTCTTCCACAGGTATCACTTCGCTTCCAATTCCAAATCCGCTCGATTGACCAAATTTATTTTGGGTTTCGATGAAGGACCAGTTAAACTCTTTCTGGTTTAACAAATTTTAATTTGAGGACTGTATCATTACACAAGAAAACTAAACATACGATTTTAACTAATTCAACTATAAAAAGAAATAAAACTTGAATGGTATGAGCACGTGGTTATTTGGTGTCACAGTCTATCTTGACGTTCTCTGCAGTTCTGCCGGCTCGTTCCCTCGCTTCTCGATCGCAGGCCCTTCCCTTTAGTTTTAAGGCGGCGTAGCCAAATTTATTTAAAAGTTCATAAAGCTCAGATACCTTATAGCTTTTGTCTTTCATACTAGCAAATACTTCCGCTCCGATAATCTGCAAATCAGAGTCAAAGTCCATTTTCTTCACATGACTGGATTATAAGGCGTTTTCACCCCTTTTTATAATTTTGTTGTCATCTACAAAAGCATTGATGCTGGAGAGTTTTAGAACATGTTTAAAAGCCAGTATTTTCTTAACAACAAAAGGATCTGAAAATAAAACAAACAAAAAGGTACTGCAAAAATAAAATAGACATAACCTCAATAAGTTTTAAAGCAGAATTAATATGTTAAATTAACTCACCTGGACAAAAACGAAAAAAAAACACTTAAATAGCACGTTCCTTCAACAATCTATCTAACTGAAAAACCTTATTTTATCACATAAACCACGAAAACACTAAATAAAAAATTGCTTAGGGGGATTTACCATTATCAACGAAATTGTTTGGAGTCGGTATAAGCTCCGCCCATCTCTGTGACGTCAGACTTAGACTGTCTATTATGCTGTAAAATTATTGTTTTTTCTAGTTATTGCCTCCGCAAAATTTTTTATTGAATGGTTATTATCCATTTTGGTCGCCTCTTGTGCCTCTATGGACAGAATAGCCAAGTTAGTTAACCTTGTCTGAGAGGAACTATTTCGTAAATAATTTTTAATGATTTTTAATTTGAAAAAGGATCTTTCAGCTGTAGCAACATTTACTGGAAGAGTTAAAAATAATAATAAGGCTGTTCTTACCTCTGGAAAATTTGATGATAAAGTGTTATTTTCCACAATTAAAAACACAGCAAAGTCTTCAATATTTTGAAGGGAAGCAATTTTTTCCTTTAATGGCATACACAACGCGACTATCTCTAAAGGAAAAGTCGCAGACAGATCGCTGGAATATGTCTTCTGTAGTGTTTCTGCAGACATAAATAATTCTTTTTCAGACAAAGTTATCTAAACTTGGGAATCTAAATTTATTCACAAATAACTTCATTCCCTCCAAACGATTACCTATTTGGTTAATTACAATATCAAATATTTTGTTATATATATTTATCCCAAAATAGTTTTCTCGACTAGAAAGTACATAATTTGTGCTAGACTCATCATGGTGTTTTTTTTTGGTTTTAATTGTCGTTTGTCTTCAAATTCTGGGTTTATATTCCATGATCTTGATATACCAATTGCTTCATTCTTTAAATCTAAATAATTATTTCCATATTCTTTAAGATTTTTGACAGACAAATTAAGACATTCAGTTGCCTTTAGTAAGTCTTATTCTCTTTCTTGTAAGACTTGGGATGCTACATTTGTTTGTTGTAAGATTTTTTAACAAATAATTGAAATAAATATAAATTCAAAGTTTTCAATAGATTTTAATAACCTTATATTATTCTACGCTTCACAACTAGATTTGAAAAATATTTTTCAAAAACAGTGACCGTTCAACGAAGAAGAAACAACTACTTCCCGGGCTACATGCCCCGACAGATATTGAATTACACTTCTAAGTCAAACGGGGTTGGTAAATCTACAAGATTCAAACCAACCATTCTGGTTTGCAACTAGAAGGGATAACACAACTTGTAGACCGGTTTCGGCGTATTGCGCCTCATCAGTACAAGGTATATGTTATCGTCCAAGAGTTATTCTCGGACTGAAATGTGACTATAATCAACAACGGTACATATTGTCCAGTTACGGAAATATTTTTGTTGCGAAAATAGCGACATCTCACCTCTAAGTCACAAACCAAAATTCGAACGAGACAACAAATCACGTGGATTTGAGACAAAAATGAATTAATACAGTTTCCTGTAAAATTGTCGTATTTAGTAAAGCGTTTTAACAACAGATGTCGAAGAATAAAAATATATTATTCTACGCTTCACAACTAGTTTTGAAAAATATTTTTCAAAAACAGTGACCGTTCAACGAAGAAGAAACAACTACTTCCCGGGCTACATGCCCCGACAGATATTGAATTACACTTCTAAGTCAAACGGGGTTGGTAAATCTACAAGATTTAAACCAACCATTCTGGTTTGCAACTAGAAGGGATAACACAACTTGTAGACCGGTTTCGGCGTATTGCGCCTCATCAGTACAAGGTATATGTTATCGTCCGAGAGTTAATCTCGGACTGAAATGTGACTATAATCAACAACGGTACATATTGTCCAGTTACGGAAATATTTTTGTTGCGAAAATAGCGACATCTCACCTCTAAGTCACAAACCAAAATTCGAACGAGACAACAAATCACGTGGATTTGAGACAAAAATGAATTAATACAGTTTCCTGTAAAATTGTCGTATTTAGTAAAGCGTTTTAACAACAGATGTCGAAGAATAAAAATATATTATTCTACGCTTCACAACTAGTTTTGAAAAATATTTTTCAAAAACAGTGACCGTTCAACGAAGAAGAAACAACTACTTCCCGGGCTACATGCCCCGACAGATATTGAATTACACTTCTAAGTCAAACGGGGTTGGTAAATCTACAAGATTTAAACCAACCATTCTGGTTTGCAACTAGAAGGGATTTTACAGCATAATAGACAGTCTAAGTCTGACGTCACAGAGATGGGCGGAGCTTATACCGACTCCAAACAATTTCGTTGATAATGGTAAATCCCCCTAAGCAATTTTTTATTTAGTGTTTTCGTGGTTTATGTGATAAAATAAGGTTTTTCAGTTAGATAGATTGTTGAAGGAACGTGCTATTTAAGTGTTTTTTTTTTTCGTTTTTGTCCAGGTGAGTTAATTTAACATATTAATTCTGCTTTAAAACTTATTGAGGTTATGTCTATTTTATTTTTGCAGTACCTTTTTGTTTGTTTTATTTTCAGATCCTTTTGTTGTTAAGAAAATACTGGCTTTTAAACATGTTCTAAAACTCTCCAGCATCAATGCTTTTGTAGATGACAACAAAATTATAAAAAGGGGTGAAAACGCCTTATAATCCAGTCATGTGAAGAAAATGGACTTTGACTCTGATTTGCAGATTATCGGAGCGGAAGTATTTGCTAGTATGAAAGACAAAAGCTATAAGGTATCTGAGCTTTATGAACTTTTAAATAAATTTGGCTACGCCGCCTTAAAACTAAAGGGAAGGGCCTGCGATCGAGAAGCGAGGGAACGAGCCGGCAGAACTGCAGAGAACGTCAAGATAGACTGTGCCACCAAATAACCACGTGCTCATACCATTCAAGTTTTATTTCTTTTTATAGTTAAATTAGTTAAAATCGTATTTTTAGTTTTCTTGTGTAATGATACAGTCCTCAAATTAAAATTTGTTAAACCAGAAAGAGTTTAACTGGTCCTTCATCGAAACCCAAAATAAATTTGGTCAATCGAGCGGATTTGGAATTGGAAGCGAAGTGATACCTGTGGAAGAAAACTAACGACAAAAAAGCAATCATTGAACGCAGAAAAAAGTACAAGACTCGATGGTAAGCCGTTTAAATTTATTGCTAGAGAACAGGGAAATGAAGATTAAATATTCTTCATTCTGTTTCAATTTAAAACATGTATTTGTGTGTTTGAATTTATTTCAAAACTTCATTTAATTATTCATATAAAGTGTGTCATTATTTAAAATATTCAAAATCATATATTTTAACGTACACCGAGAAAATTATTTAATAACCGTTAGTTGATATTGAATAGCCCTTAGTAGATATCTGGATACCATAGGTGACAGCAAAAAAATCAACTTACCATTATTAGTTTGATCTTGCTGGAATGATCGAATAACCGTTAGTCAATGGTCGAATAACCCTTATGTCATTCTTCTATCGTGCACGTTATTCTTTTACCGTATAGCCCTTATACAGTAACATACTTACCGTTATTCGATAGAAATATACATAGAAAATTTTTTATGTAACTACAAGAAAAAACAATCGAATAGCCACAAGCTAATAATAGAATAACCATAGGTAATAACGTCAATTTGGCAATAGAGTAATCACTAATTGTTGATCAAATAAGAACAAGCTGGTTATATGATATTCCTGATTAAATAATAAAATGGCAACAGGTAGGTGGTCTCATAACTTTAGCTAGAAAATTAAATAACAGCAGGTAAGTTCTCGTATAACCTTAGGTAGAAAATAGAATAGGAATATGTTAAATAGAATAATACCCCCCCTCCGGGGGGGGATAAATGGGTCATATTAAATAAAAAAAGTAAAAAAGTAAAAAAAGTTTTTTATTTCAAGCAACAAAACAACATACATTCAAAATAACATAGTTTGTAGTTAAATCATAAAATGTACAGGTTATACCAAAATTAGACACTATGCAATGTGTTCTAGATTAAATTTTTTGTTCAAAACATTGTGGTAAAAGCTTAAAAATTAAACATTTGATTTAATGCAAATCCGCTGTTATCAGGAAAGGGTGATTTCCTTACAGGGTGGGCATTTTATTAGTGGTCCATACCTTTTCTCAGAAACTGCTGACTTTAGAAGAAAAAAAAAGGTTGGTACAAGGGTATCTTGGTTATAGTTCACTTTATAGGCATATTATTTAATTTTTATTAAGAGCGAGGTGTGCTGCACCAACTTAAACTTCAGAATTTTAAATTGGACATCCTGTATATTTTTAAAATCTACTCGATGATCTGATTTCAAGCACTTGCATACAGTGGAATAGCAAAGGCTCTACAGCTACTTGACGCATTTTTTTTAATTTAGAGGAGAGTAGAAGTCAAATAGTTTAAAATCGAGAAAAAGGGTTTTAAAGTCTCCGTTCTAACTTTTCAAGTTTTTTTCAGTGGCATTAAATAATATTTCATACAGAATCATGAAAAATCAGATGGGATTTTTTGACAGCTTTTAAAATTTGAGCTCTGAAAATTAATTTTCTTGCCATTGAATAAAAATAAAAATAAAAATTAGGATAATGATGTGTAAACCATGTTTCTTTATTTTCAACTGTTTGGCTCCTATAATTTAAAAACGTGATTATTAAGTAGCTTCCTTATTTACACTAGATAGGAAGTGTGATAGATAAGTAGAATTCAAAAATATACAAGGTGTTCTATTTCAAATTCTGGTAATGAATCGGTGCAGCACTTTTGAAACATCCTGTAATAATAAAAACTCAAATAATTAACAAAATTGTTTAAAACCAAGGAACTTTTGTATTAACTCTTCTTCTAAAGTCGACAGACTTGTGTAATACTTTGAGATGGGTTATAAGATTATTAATCTTAGTAAAACTAAGACTACAAAATTTACACTTTGGCATATTGCACATAAACAAACCAAAAATCTTGGTTTAAAAAAAATTTAACATTTATTCCAACAAAACAACAAACAATAAAATATTGGTTTCAACTAAAACTTATTCGATTCAGTACCAGAACCGTTTTCAGAACAATTATTTAAATTATACGATATGTCTGTTAATGTAATACTTTGAGATGGGTTATAAGATTATCAATCCTAATAAAAGTGAGACTAAGTACAAAATTTACACTTTGAAATATTGCACATAAACAAATTAAAAATGTTGGATTAAAAAAGGTTAAACAAACATTTTTCCCAACAAAACAACAAAAAATAAAATATTAAGTACATCTCATTCTAATCGTTCACAGAACCATTTTCTGAACAATTATTTAAATGATATGATAAATCAGTCAAGACAGTAGCAGTGGCTGGAGATTTTTTGTTGCTCTACATTCCAAACACCAAATCTTGAATAAACAACCACACATGTTCACACTCTTTAGGATACTCAACATCGAGAGCACGGAACAGATTGAATAATAATTCCAGTGTCCTTGGTCCACTTTCAATTTTGTACTTTATTTCATTTATAATGATGTAGAATTCTGAATTGTTAATTACTGCTGGAAATGGTTGGGCTGTTAAGTTTTTTACCTTTATCTGATATCCGCTCCGTCAACTCATCAAAGCTCTGCAACATATAAAATTAAAGTTTGCAAAATTGATGTAATCTGTAACTGTGTTAAAGGAAGTCCATTTATATGAAACAATTTGTTCAAAATAATCATGGAGTAACAAAATTAAAGTGTTTGTTACCTGTACGAAAAGCAGCTTTCTTGTATTTCAGTCCGAGTTGGTCTCCAGTGTATTCCTTTCCTGGATTTTTTTAAGGTAACTGGAGGAAAGAGATAAGGTAGCAGCTGCATCGCGACTATAGACTTGTCTAAAACAATAATATTAAAATTTTTAAAAGTAATGAAGCCTTGCAAAACTTTGGAGAGAATTATTTATTACCTTCATTTAAGTTTGTGTCAATTTTACGATCCTTACATTCCATTATAATAACGTTTGCTACTTTATGCCTTTCAGAATAAATTATGTTAATTTTGTCAGGAAATCTCTTATTAAAATCCATCTCGATCTAAAAGATAAATTTATTAATGGACCTTTTGAAAATAGTCAAAAATTTAAAAAATTCATACATGTACAATTCATACTCTGTCAAAATTAAACATATGTCATAAACATACTTACTAATTCAATTCCAGAATTTATTGAAAATTGAGACCAGGTCCATATTAAGACACAACTTTTTGCGATGCCTGTATGACTCCTGCCAGGCAGATACAATACTTGTATAAGGTTCCGTTGCCACTTGCAAGTATTGTAGTAGTTCTGTATTCTCCAAAGGAGTATCTTCTTTTATATCTTCTTTCTTTTGGGATGAAGATGACAGTCTCAATGCAGCCCTGACATTAACGAATCTAGACCACAGTTTTCCCCTGGGTCCTAAACCTGATGTTTTATTGATGGAACTTTTGGGGAGGTAGGGAATATAATATGTTTCCTTTTGTTCCCTTTCAAATAGTTCCTGAATTTCTTCAGTTACCCTTTCAAACTGTGTACTTTTTGCCATATAATACAAAATTTTTAACTGATTAATGTTTTGGGTCAAGATGAAAAAAGACAAAAATACTAATAGATGTGTATACAAAACTTGTATTAGATGTTCCAAGTTCATATGACTCATGTAACTTCATAACATTAAAGTTATGAAAAAATTGTAATATTGTTCCGATCAATACATTATCTAACATATAAAATCAGTAATTTAAAGTAAACAAATTACAATCTCACAAAAAGCAATTTGTTACCAATTCAAATATACCTAACTAATTTTTACAATAAAATTTAATCTCGAGAAAAATTTATATTTTTGACAAACCTTATGAGCAAGTGATAGAATTTGATACTAGGTGGTTGCATTTTAGGTTTCAGACCATGCAGAGGTTGCTATGAAGAATATTTTTTTCCCAAAATTAAAAATATTGCACCAAGTAGACACACTGTGCTGTTACTGCTACTACCTACTTCTACACTTTTTTCAACAAATTTAACTTTTTTAAATAATAGCAAAGTCCTATGAACTGAGACACCCTATATTAATGAAAATAGTTAATATCTAAAAAATTACCCAACACCAAGTAGAGAGATCATCTCGTTTATAATGACTTTACAAAGTTTTTGCATTGTTTAATCTACTTTTTCCCGTCAAAACCAACTTCCCATCTGTATATTTATTTAATACTCCTTCAAGACCCTTTAAAATAAAAGTATTAATTTTAATAAAATATTTCAAAAGTTCAAGTTACCTCAGGAAAAATACATGAGACATTTGAATTTCGTTTTGGAATTTTTTTTGGAGGTTCCTGAATGGCCGCTAGTAGTTCTCCATCAGGCTCATAAGAAAAACTAGATGATGCTGGTGAGGCCATGCAACTGGTAATCGAACTACTGGGTACAACTTCCTATACAATAAATGCATAACATAGGAACATTCCATATTTAAATAATAATTATTGCATGCATTGGCATTACACCAACTAATTCAAAGAATTCAATTAAAACCACTTTAAAAAATTGATTTAAATACCTAAGTAATTAAATACATACCAAGAAAGTCATTGGGAATAATTTTGTTACCGTTTCATCATCTAGTAACGGAAAAGAAGTTTCATCTATTCCCTCATCTAAAAACAGAATTTTATAAAAGCAGCTACGGAAACTTAAAGCAGTTAGAAAAACAGTAACAACTTTACCCTTACTATGTGAAATCTATTAATAATAATTAATAAAATGTTTAAATTATTAAAATATAAAAAATTCCCCTAAAAGTATCTTCATGAATAAGTAGCTAGCCAACATATTTCAAGGTTAAAATAGAATAAAATGTGGTACACGAATAAGTTCAATTTTATTTTTAAGATAAACCTATGTTAGAAAGTAATAAAGACGTTTATTATTATTGAAAAAGTGTAGGTATCAAGTAAAACAAGATTGCTATATTCCACTGCAAATTACAAATGAAAGTTTTTGTTCAATAAGCCGCTGCTATGCTACTAAATTGTTTCATATAAAATAGAATTCGATTTAATAACTATAAATTTTTCTTACCTTCAAAAGCGCCGATGTAATCGGCAAATCCCCAATCAATCAGGATGATAGAATTAATATTCATTATACAGATAAAACCCCACAACACGTGTTGTGCCCTTAACCAGCCATAACTGACAAAATACGAATACGAAATGGATATAATGGACAAAGGACAAGAGAGACAAAGACGCGACAACCAACTGTGGCATCTCTTCCTATCTCTGTTTGTCTATAAATATGATCATTCTCTGTCCCTTTTCCTTCCTAGATTCGGCGGGAGGGTTCAGAATTTCCAGCGTTGCCGGAAGTAAAATTTGCAAAATTTGATTTATTAACACAAATATAAATTTGAAGTTTGAAGACAGAAAAACAATTATTTAGGAATAAACTACACATAAAAATACACATAGGTAATATGGAAAACAAAGAAAGTGAAATTTCCTATGAAATGCTTATATTAATCACGAATTTAAATTGGTATTTGGTAGTAGGTTCTTGTATTTCCCTTTTCGTAATCAAAATTTTTATTATGTTATTAGACATTAGGTAATACCTACGTGATCTGTGAAACCTACTTCTCTATAAAATGATTTATTTAGTGGAATTATAATATTTTTAATATGTGCGGCAACGTCGACCGACGGAGACAGCTCGAACATGTGGAAGAAAATTTAAAAGCTAACTATAAGATTTTTTAGATTTATAGTTAGTCAGTGCCAACTAACGGTTATTCGTGAATTCTTGGCAAAACAATTGAATAACTGCTATACAATTGTAAACTAAAGACAAATCTTTATCGAATAGTGGTAATACAATGATCACAGAACAATCAATAAAGTAATGGCAGGTTTTCTAAAACTTGCTATTGGTAGATATTAGAATAATGACGAGTCAAAAATCTTAGGTAGGTACTTGTATAAGCTGAATTTTCTCAGTGTATTATTCTCGTATTTTTATGTGTACATTTCCTATCAAAACTCGAAGACAAGTTGGTCTCGGTCTTATCTCTTTGAGGTTCTCACATTCCACTATTCAACTCGTAAAATCAAAACATCGGCATCGTACAAAAACTCGCTAACATTCACGTTAAAATTTTTTATACTTACTCGTTATTCGAATCGTTTGAAATAGATAAATATCATAAAAATATCGTTCTTTGTCAATTTATTTCGGTACTTGAGAAAGAAAAAATATTAAAATGCCACGTAAAACAAAAAATCAAATGGATGTTAGTTCTAATAATGGAATTTAACGAAAAACTTGAAAATTTACAAGCTCGAACTGTAATAACAGATGTATTACAGAGATTTTCAATTTTTTCAAATAAAATAACGATAGAAAATGTAGAAATAGATAAATTTGAAATCGAATCACGTTTAAAAAGCATTGAAGATGATTTTTCGGAATTTGATAAAATTCAAACTTGTATAGAATACTTGATACCGGAAGAAGAAGAATATAGATTGAACAAAGAATCAGAATTCTATTCAAAAATCTCGTTAGCAAAAAGATTGATCGCGAACACTCAAGAAGTACCAAAGCAGAATATCCCACATCCACCCATAAATAACATGACGATGTTACCAGACTTAGGACTTCCTAAATTTTACGGAAAATACGAAAATTGGTATAGTTTTTGGGATCAGTTAAAAGCCATAGTCGATGACCGGTATGACATAAGCGAAGTCAAAAAATTGATGTATTTAAAATCGTGATGTCAGGAAGAAGCCTTAAAATTGATCGAAAATTTAGATTAATAGCAAACAATTATACGATCGCGATAGACTTCGATTTGAAAATCGAAGAGCTATAATTAATACTCATATTAACACAATATTATTTAATCTACCTTCTATTCATAAAGAATCGCCTGCTTGTTTAAGAAAACTACTTGATTTAGTACACCAACACTTTTCAGCATTAAAAAAGCTTCAAATGCCCGTAGAGCATTGGGATGCATTACTAATTCCTATCATACTGCAAAAACTAGATGATAGAACTAAACGGGAATGGGAAAGTAAATTAAACGATCAACATTCACCCACTTTAAAAGAGTTCACTGAATATTTAACAAAGAAATGTTTCACTTTAGAAGCAATACAGTTAAATAACCCAGTTAATAAATCATCAAACTATAATCAAAATTCAAAACCTCAATCAAGTAATTTTAAAAAGGTGATTGGTCATATTCATAATGAGCCTCAATCATTTAATCAAAGAACACAATCTTGTTTACTTTGTCATGAACCTCACTTTATTTATCACTGTCCTCAATTTTCAAATTTATCAATTAATGAAAAGTACAATGAAATAAATAAAAGAAAACTCTGTGCAAATTGCTGAAGACCCGGTCACAGTAAACAAAACTGTTTAACCAGCTGTTGTAAAAAGTGTAATCGCAAACATAATACAGCTCTACACATCGAAGACAATGCATCATGATACAACAGACAAAATAATAGAATCCAGAATTCAAATCGTGTAAATCAAACTCAAAGTAGGAGTAGCAATGTAACCGATCCTCAGCAACAAACATTTTAATTCAAGGAAGCAACAAAAATTGGATAGAATATACAGCGTTACTGGACTCGGGAAGTCAGTCAAATTTAATAAGCTCTTCATGATTAAGAAAACTTAATCTTAAAAGTCAGAAATTTAATATTCCTTCAAGCGGTATCAATAAAATCGAAACTCAAATAAACAGCAAGACAGTCGCAAAAGTTAAATCAAAATACGAACCGTTCGAAGTTGAATTGTATCTTTTAGTAATACCGGAAATTACAGAAAAGTTACCGTTGCAAAAATTTGACAAAACTAAATTATCGATACCACATAATTTGAAATTAGCTGATGAAAAATTCAATATTGCAAAAACAATAGATCTGTTAATTGGCGCGGAAATATTCTTTGACCTTTTAAAACAAGGTAAGTTTAAACTAGGAAATAACCTACCAACATTGCAAGAGACAATGTTTGGATGGATTATAACAGGAAATTTATTTCTAAACGAAAACCTAAATAAAAATAATCGACAAATTTGCAATTTAGGTAAAGTGTCAAATGAAGAACACACAACGATACATTAATAAAATTTTGGAAAATCGAAGAACTAGGTACAAAAATTCCACTATCAAAAAATGATCAATTTTGTGAAGAATATTTTAAATCGACAACAAGGCGAAATGAGTTTTGTAATAAAATATCCTTTAAACCAAATTGTTCTGAACAATTAGGAGATTCGAAGAAAACGGCACTTAAACGTTTTTTAAGCTTAGAAAATCGATTCTCGAAAAACGAAAATTTAAAAATGCAATACATCGAATTTATGAAAGATTATGAGTCATTAGGACATATGTCATTCATTAATACATTAGAAAATGATAAATCTATTAACAACAAATCATTTTTCTTACCTCATACAGCAGTTATCAGAGATTCAGCGATAACAACAGAATATAGAGTGGTATTCGATGCCAGTGCGAAAACAAGCACAAACGTATCTTTAAATGATTTATTATTAGTTGGCCCTGCTATACAACACGAATTATTTTCAATTTTATTAAGTTTGAGACTTAGAACCTATGTTTTAACAGCAGACGTTGAAATGATGTATCGTTGTATAGATATGGATCCCGGTGAACGGTCATTTCAAAAAATTTTATGGCGAGAAAACCCCGATGATGAAATTCAAGTTTACGAACTGAATACCGTAACTTATGGTACTTCCAGTGCACCATTTCAAGCTACACGATGTTTAAAGGAACTTACTATTTTGAATAAGGAAAATTCCCCACGTTGTTCACAAATAATTGAATCATGTTTTTATATGGATGACCTTCTTTTGAGTGTGAATTCGAAAAAAGGAGCACAAGAAGTTTATCTAGAATTATCGAAAATACTATCAAGAGCTAATTTTCAATTACGTAAATGGTCCTCGAATGATTTAGATATTTTAAATTTCACATTAAGTAATAGTAAAAGTAAAGATGAAAATTTAGTATTATTTCAAAAAGAAAAAGAACTTGAAACTTTGGGAATAAGTTGGGATGCAAATAACGATAATTTAAGTTATCGAATAAATACTAATTTTGATAATAGCAAAATTACAAAACGCACAATACTCTCTGTTATTTCACAGATTTTCGATCCTCTTGGTTTAATCGGACCTGCTTTAATAAAGTTAATTATGCAACAACTATGGAAGCTAAACTTAGATTGGGATCATGAGGTTCCCCCAGATATAAAAAATATTTGGTTAAAATTCTATTCTCAACTTAATTGTTTGAATGATATACGAGTTAAACGTCATGTTTTATTACAAGATTTCAAAGAAATCGAATTGATAGGATTCAGTGACAGTTCAGAAAAAGCATACGGCGCGTGTGTTTATATAAAATCAATATCGGAAGATAAAACGATTGTTAAACTTTTAACTGCCAAATCACGTGTTGCTCCGTTAAAAAGTTTATTTTTGCCACCATTGGAACTGTTAGCTGCAACTTTGCTAGCTGAATTAATGCATAAAATAAAAAGCATGCTCGATATAAAAATTTCTTATACCTTTTATTTTACCGATTCAACAATTGTTCTTTCCTGGATAGGGATAGAACCTTGCAGACACAAGAGATTTGTTGCCAACAGAGTCGCAAGAATCACGGAAATATCAAATGTAAATGAATGGAAACACGTAAGGACAAATGATAATCCAGCAGATATTATCTCCCGTGGTTTAAATCCTGAAGAATTAGTAGACAACAAAAAATGGTTCAATGGTCCAGAATTCATTTATCAAAAAATTCACTCTAATTTTAAAGATAATTTCGAAATTGATTGTTTGATTAAGAAATAGGAATCGTTGCTTAAATAAAATTCATAAAGAAACATTAACTTGTGAAGAACTTTGTATTGCTCAACAAAGGTTGATCAATTTGGCGCAATCACAATTTTTTAAACAAAAAATCCGCGAAATTAAAAGGTTCAATGTGATTAAATCTAAACAGAGTAAAATTATAAATTTAAACCCGTTTTTAGACGAACAAAATATTTTAAGAGTTGGAGGCAGATTGTCTAGGTCTGAATTGACATTCAACCAACAACATCCTATTATTATGCCAAGTAAATGCAAACTCACTTACCTAATAATCTCAGATTTTCATATTAAATACTTACATGCTGGTATTCAAAATTTGTTATCAATCATAAGATTGACATATTGGCCAGTGAACGGAAAAATGCTCGCGAAGGGGTAAACCTTCAAATATTTACTCGGATAACGGATTGAACTTTGTTGGAGCTAACAACCATTTTATAGAATTATACAATCTCATTAATGACTCTAAACATAATGAAACAATCTCTAAATTTATGTCAGAAGACAGAATAAAATGGCACTTCTGTCCTGCGCGATCACCTCATATGGAGCGTCTTTGGGAAGCAGCCGTAAAATCAAAAAAATTTCATTTAAAGCGTGTATTGACCGAATCGTCTTTGACTTTTGAGGAGATGTATACCTTAGTTGTACAAATCGAGGCATGTTTGAACTCAAGGCCTTTAACGCCTTAATCAAATGATCCCAATGACTTTCTTTAGCTTAACCCACCAAAGACCTATACAGCTCTTGAAGGTGGAGTACCTGAAGCATCAATCAACAGATTTCCTGTAATTGAAGAAATAATTTCTTCCAAGGACTTCTTGGAGGCCATAGATAAAGTTTCTGTGTTCAAAGAAAAATGTGCTGTTGATGATCAGTTAATAAAAGAGATCTCTGCGACCACTACTGGCCAGGTGTCAACTGATAAATGGTACCTCGTGAGAAAATATCGATTGGCTGCTAGCAACTTTGGTGATATTATTGCAGCGTGCAGGAGAAACAGATTCCCAGTGAGTTTGTTCAAGACACATAAATATATTACATACTTTTGTCATAGATGTTATCAATAATATCAATATTTTTTTTTCATTTTGAGTAGTCTTTTCAAAAACAGTATTTTATGTAGCATTTCCTTACTTTCCTTTAATTTGACATACATATTTTATTATACTTAATTCATTATTTTTCCAGGTGAATACAATTTGGATGGTATCAAAGCATACTGGAGTATGGCTCACAAATTCAGGACTTCTTGGTGCTAGCCCTGATGGACTAATTGATGAAGAAGAAGCCAGTGTGGAAGTAAAATGCCCATATTCTTTCAGAAATGATCAGTTTATAACACTTGTTATAAAGGATGTTAAAGGAAATATGTAACGTTAATTTCGTTCACTTTACTTCCCTCGATTGAATTAATAAATTATCGTATGGGCGGCGAATAGCCAGTCCTTTCTCATACCCAACACCGAGAAATGTTTCAAGGCTGAATATATTTACTGTCGACGAGAGTCGAAATCAACGTTTCTATGCGCGCTGATCGAGGTCCGTCTGTCGGAAAATAGTCACTTCTATCTTGAAATTCCCACTTCGATCTCGTGTCTCTTCTTCTACCAATTATAAATCAAATATGAACCAAGAATTCACCACTGAAATGTAAATTCCTTTCCTGGTCAAAGCGTATGAGCGTGACACGAACATGAGACGTAAGTCGGTGGTCGTTCACATGATTTCGTGTATTTAAACAAGTGGCAAACGGGTTTCGTTCTTCTTCCCGGCGAACATGTGCTATTGAAGCCTTTCTGGCTTATCTTATCTTATCTTAGAAGTGCATTCATTTGAGTGGTAAGTCATTTCGCTTAAATGTATAACTAACTCTCCTTTCTTAATAGCTTCTACCTTCCTATCTTTATTATGTAGCAATGTCATTCCGGTGCCAGGAATAATATATATCGATATGAATTTGTTTTTTTCTTTCAGATTTTTTTATATTATCTATTTAAAAATATCTATTTAAAAATATATACGTATTTAAACAAATGTATGTATTTACCGGTGCAGAATCGGTTATTCTATTTTATCGTTTTTTTATTTGCTTTCTTTTTATCTAAAAATACAGGATGTATGAACCACGTTGTCAAATAATTTTCTTCAACATTAAATATTATCTGTACTGTAATATCACACTTCAATACTTCAGACATCCTGGATTTTAGTTAAATTGGAAAATTGTTCCTGATACTATATTTGTTCCCCATCACTTTACCTGGGATACTTTACCTGGAGCACTTTACCTGGCTTACTTTACCTGGGACACTTTACCTGGGACACTTTACCTGGGACACTTTACCTGAGACACTTTACCTGGAATACTTTATCCGGGACTTCAAGTTTTCCGACAACTTCTCTACAAGTGTATCTACAACTACAACAAGAACAGGAAAGTACAATAGTTCTTGCTCTCCAACACAACATATGTCGTCATCCAATAACTAGTCAATTTTTTTCATTTTTTTTTATTTCATATTTTTTTTGAAAATATACAACTTGTAAATTTAATAACGTTGTTCATATAGTTTTTTTCCCTTCCAATCTTCCAGGATTTGTCGCTATAATGCAGATGTGAATAACAAATAGGCTAGTATTATTCAGAGTGGCGCCCACTTACCTTTCCTAATTTTCATAATTTATCTTTATTTCACCTTAAATAAATTTCAAGTAGAATTACCCGAGAACCGGTAAGACTACTCTCTGAATTTATACTAGTTTGGTCTCAGAATCTACACCTGAGGTGCTCTCTAAACTGAGTAGCCGTTGCAAATAGAAGGGTAGGAATAAAGATATTAAACACCCTTTGAATATCTCAGGGTTAAGGAAGGGGTTCTTAAGGGAGACAAATAAAACTATCGCGTTATGTAGATATGTGGTTTCTAAAGTCTATTGATTTACCTAACAGGTGGTAGGCCATACAGATTACAAGTGTGTAAAGGTAGGTACTCACAAAAAGGGGCTCTGAAGTGAAGCTACTGAAAAACGTGATTTCTCTAAGGTGAAAACCACCGATATACCTAAACTTCAAATATCACATTTGAACGGTGACCGGTAACATATGTCTAAAAAGATGACCACGTGCAAATTAGAGAGAAGGTTAAATGGATATAATAATTAAAATATACATGAAATTATATAAATTAATCTGAAGTATGCATACCTAGGTCTCACAATTAGTATCTCGTATATACACAGATTACTGAAGGTAAATATTACAAAAGGTATAAATGTACAATAAAATCCTGGTAAATTTATTCTTGGTAGAATATGAAGTTGCCGGAGAGAAGCCCTAGGGATTTACTTAAATCTAAGTTACCTGGAATAACCACTTGCCAAAGGTTAGGACGTGTAGGGGATGAAGACCATAAGTGTAATCCTCGCACGTAGAGTTCGGGGTAACAGCTGTCCTACGATGATCCAGGGGTCGTCAACGAGGTGAGAACCAGTCGAATCCCACAATAGAACTCAAGTCCGTAGAGTTAAAGTTGAAAGTGAAATTGAAATAGAAGGTAAACGATGAAAATGAACATGAAAGTTGAAGATGGAAATGAAGATTAAGATGAAAATGAAGTTGCAAATGAAAATGAAGGCCTGAAATAGAAATAAACGTACGTAAATGATATTGAGCCAGTATTCAGAATATAATCTCATCGAAGTGAGTGGTTACCGTTGATGGTGGGTGGCCTTTAAGTAAAACAAGACAAGTTGAGGTAAATTACAATTTGTTTGAAAGGATAAATCCAACCCACTGGTTGAGTTTCCAGTTCTAAGGAACCTTGGAAACTTTCCTTTGAAAACTTTTTGTAAATTACAAAAAATCCGTTACTTGAACGTTATGTGCTCTTCGCTAGCATCCAAAAAGCAAAATGAGACAATCTCTCTATTCCCTTGTTCACAACTTGTCTTGAATGGTTGGTTCTTTTCCTTTACCAGTAGCTTCTGGGAGTTCAAAAGATATGCTGATGTGAATTTACAAAGATGGAAAAGGATAAAGAATGTAATTAATTTGTATAACTACCACTTTGTTAATGAATGATTGATTATCAGTCACATCTGATTATCAATCAATTAAGTTTATCTTCTTGGTCTGACAGATGTCAATTTAACCTAGATGATACAAATGTAAACATTGGAACCTTTGAGATATATATTGTATTTTTACAACTAAATACCTTATATTCTGAAACTGATATTGCTCGCAATGACTTAAGAATCATTTTCTATTTGTACCTATATTTTTAGGGAATTGAAGTGGATACGAAAGTCTAGAAGATGAACTTCTGAAGATGTAGTATATGTAAGATTTAGAAGAGGAAATGTAGGTCAATTACGAATGCTAAGTAAAAGTAGTATAATTAGAATCCAAAATAAACACAAATATAAAAAGTAAGTCCTAATATTTATTTATTTTTACTATAATTTGTTGGTAAAATTTGGCATATTGAGTAAGTGTTTGTATATAACTTTTGACCTGTAACAATATGTCCGAAAAATTGAAGAATTTGAATAAATATCTAATTTTTTATGAGGATGAGGGTAATTTGATCTTAAATACAAGTCACAATTTGTACGAATTTCCTAATAAATTCGTACAATAGTGGACAATACGGTCCTGTCCAGTTATATTCTCTTCTTGAGACGCCTAACGCGAGCTTGACCGAAACCTCTCGAGGCGCTCCCGAAAAACTCATAATTAGTAGCAGTTACAATCTGAACTCTCAACAGTGCACTCTGTAGTCCAAAAATCACGAGCTTTATGCTCTCATATTTAGTTTTAATTTTAAGTAATGTATTAGTGTTTGGTTCTTGCCCTTACAAAATGGGGCCTAAACTCTATCTCTCTAATTATCATCTAATAAGTTATTGTGTTAGAATAATCTACATCAACAAACTGTAAGTAACATTTTCGTTATAATTGGCCGTTGGGATATGTCCGTTACCGGCATCAATACATGGTTGCCAAACGCTAGTGGCTGTTTACTAATTCTACTATTTCAACTTGTATCTATCTGCACCGGACGAATTGCCGGATATTTCTTCATAAGTAATGTAACCTTTTTATTTCTTGTAAACCTTCATGTTTTTGTTGGGAACAATAAAATACTTATTGTCATTGTTAAATTCGACATCATACTTATTTTTTCCTGCTTTGTTTTATTCCTCCTGTATTATTCATTATTCTTTGTATTTGGTTATCCCTCTGGCAATGTTATTGTCATGGGTAACGAGGTCCGATACTTCAATATCGGTGGTCCTTCGTTAGCACAGAAGGTTCCGCTAAAAGCTGTGAAGGTGAGTATTAAAATCAGCGACTCATCATCGATACTTATTGTTCCATAATCCTTCACAATTATTATCACAAAATTCAAGGAGCTTTACATATTTTAAAAAAGAAAAAATGTTACTTATGTATTTATACCTTGAAAGAAACAGATGTGACAACTGTGGGGTTTGACGATTCATGGAAAGAAAACATTTCACTCATGGACAATTTCTATATAGAACAATACTTACCAAAGTTGTTAGAAAATTAATTAAAAATTTGTTACGAGTTTTTCAATGTGATTTTAGGTTATTCTACAGTGTTAGCAGATAGAGTATACACTTGGAAAAATCTTTATTATTTATTTTAGACTGAAAAGCCAATGTATAAAAAGTTTTGGTTGCTAAGGAGATCAGGAAATTATTGAGGTTTTCTTTAATATCTTCGGTGCAACAAAGTCACAACACCCCATATTTTAATTTTACAGGAGTGGACTTTTAATTTTTTTTCCCATTTATTGCCTTATTACTGGATTACTATTTGTAGTAGGTTTGAAATATTTATACGATCAATTGTTTATTATTTTTGCTATAGTTTCACGCAAAAGTCTTATTTTGAATTACTAAAAAAATGTTAATAAAAGACATGACAAAAAAAGTGTCCTGAATTGTGACTTTGTTGCACCAGGAGTTATTTAATTTAATAACTTATTCATTATTATTCAAGATAAGGTTTTAACACTTTGAGTGCGCCACGACTCCGATCGGGGACAGAGCGTATGAATGCTAGGTGCGCATGACTCCGAACGGAGCCACGAAACGATATCCAAGCCTGTGGCTTTGTGAGCGTGCAAAGTAGGGTTACGAATAATAAATTGTGTGTGTAGTTTTCGAATTAAATTATTAATTCTGTTAAAATGGGAGATAGTGTGCCGGGTCCATCTAGACCTAAGAGGTCGAAAGTATCGTTCAAAAACCCCAATAAATTACCAGAACCTGAAATGGTAGCATGCTTAATGGCCAGTAGTGATGAGGATATGTTGAACGATTCGCAACTTAGTGATAGTGATGATCACTATCAGGGTAGTTCAGATTCAGACGAAGAAAACCATGATGATATAGCAGGTATAACATGATTTTTTTATGTAGTTGTATATTTGTTATTAAGAACTCACTTTCTCAGATATAACTGAAGTAGAGACTGGAATCCAAAGAGGTATCGACGAAAATGATGGAAATGGTGAGTCTTCTTTTTTTCTTTTTCAATTTCTGACATATTTTGTTTTAGACTCCCATCGGGGTCCTGGTGATGACGAAGTAAATTGGACTGACATACCAGCCGAAATGAAAACATTTCCATTTCGTAAATTAAATCAGTTATTAGTTCCACTTCCAGAAAGTAATCAGCCGGTTGATTACTTTCGGCTAATGTTCAGTGATGACCTAATAGAAATGATTGTTACCGAAACAAACCGGTATGCAGAAGAAATATTTTGCAATGAAGGTATTTCAGAAAAATCGAGAATAACAAGGTGGAAACCTGTTGATCCTGATGAGATGCTCACGTTTGTGGCATTATTACTGCATATGGGGACTATCAGATTAAACCGAATCCAGGATTATTGGAAAACGCACCCTCTATTTGATTTGAAATGTTTTTCAACTGATATGAGCCGAGACTGTTTTCTTCTAATAATGAGATGTCTTCATTTTGCTGATAACTCGCTTCATGATACAACACGAATTGATCGGTTATTCAAAATCAGGCCAGTGATAAATTATTTTAATAATAAGATGCACTCTACTTATTATCCAGGTAAAGAGCTGTCATTGGACGAATCAATGGTACTATTTCGTGGTCGGTTGGTATTTCGCCAATATATTAAAATCAAGCGTCACAAATATGGCATCAAGTTATTCATGTTGACAGAACCTAATGGTATTATTTTAAAATCATTGGTGTATACAGGGGCGTCTGATCCAACTTCAGGTAAAGGTCACACGACAAAAGTAGTTTTAGATTTGCTTGAAAATTATCTAGACTCGGGCCATTCAATTTATATGGACAATTTTTATAATTCATTTGGACTGGCGCGCACACTAACCACTCGCGGTACATATTGTACAGGTACCCTCAATAACAAGCGGAAGGATAATCCTAAAGATGTTATCTCCCAAAAATTGAAGAAAAGGGGATAGTATTGCGAGATACTCTAACAATGTCACGATCGGTAAATGGAAAGATAAACGGGACGTATTATATATTTCAAATGAATATCAACAAAATATGATAGAATATGTAGACAAAAGAAGGCGAACTAAAGAAAAACCTCAAGCCATTTTTAAATACAATATGTATATGGGTGGTGTTGATCGCCAGGATCATATGAGTTCATATTACCCATGTGAACGGAAGAGTCTAAGATGGTATAAGAAATTAGCGATTCGTTTTTTCCAGCTCATGATTTTGATCCCTATTTATTATTTCAAAAATATTCAGATCGTAAAATATACATGTACGACTTTAGACTATCTGTCTTATCGAGTCTTCTAAAAATTGAACCAACAAAATCAACACCACAAAGAGCTAGAGTTCAACATGTGCTGACAAAAATTTCTTCGCTGGATAAAGATGGGAGAACAAAGCGAAAACGCTGTAAAGTTTGCTCTTTAAAAAAAATTAGAAAGCAAACTCTATACCACTGCGAAAATTGTCCCAATGAACCAGGTTTCTGCGTTGGGCAATGCTTTGATAGTGCCCATGTAGAGTCAATTTTAGGCTAATTTTTTTTGTAGAATTTGCTTAGTATTAAGTTGATATATTTAGATAGGTACATTATTTTCTGAGCAAATATTGTTCATTTTTAATTTTTAGTACTGAACATTTTGTTTTGTTTATTAGGTTTATAAAATTATATACATTAACTTCCTTTTTACCAAATCAATACATATTGTTAATTTTTAGTAATCAATTCTGATGTTATAGTAACTTGTATTATTCAAAAACAACCAAATCATTGCGACTCCCATAGGAGTCAGTCAGCACTGGGCACAGAATTCTTAACCAGGCGCGCGTGATTCCGATCGGAGTCACGCGTTTAAAAAAAAAGTACGCGTTATATGTGTGAATTATAACCAATAATATAATTCTGCAACTAAATTTGGCCATATTCAGCAAAAAAACAATAGCAGCATCGGGAGTAAATTGCAGGATGTAAGGTAGCAGTGAAAGTGTTAAATGAAATAATAGATATTTACGTTACTAGACCGGTAAGTACAATTTTACAGTACGACGGAATTTCGAAACGAGTACTGTCAAAGTGTACCGGACGTGTGACGTACAGCATTTTATTTCATACTGCTAAAAAACACAAAAGAACAGTGAAAAAATAAAATATTAATATATTTATCGGCGTTCGCTATTTTTGAAATTTTCATTCAATGCCAAGATAGCTGGCCTGTAGTTGGTACCCATAGAAACATAATATTGTTTTTAAATAATATGATACTGTCAGCGATTGTCATCATCCGATTTTCACGAAATGGCTCAAGATCAATTCATTCCTTATGACATTTTGCGAAAATCTCATGAAGCCACGAGGCATCTGATACCCAACAAATCGTCGTCCCGTTATGACAAAGAATTTAAGCTTTTTTGTCGATGGAAAATGGACAGCAACGTAACTATTGTGAAAGAATATGTCATATCTAAAAGCCTGTAAAATTTCATTACGGGATAGTAGCACGTAATGAAATATTACGTGCTACTATCCCGTAAAAGTATATTTTCCGGATTGAAATCAAGTACGTAAAGGTATGTTTTAGGGTACAGTATGAAATAAAGTTTATTAAACAAAGTATATCGTATATTTTCTTCTCAAAAAATCAACTACTAACAAAAAGGTAACTCAAAACAATTAAATTCAACGATAGGCGAATCAACTTGGGAAAAATACACGCCACCAACGTGTGAGAATCACTTAAGTCAATCATACTACAAATATAGGGAAAACTATGTGTTAGAGAGAGTGTGTTGGAGAGAGATAACCACGCCCCCCCCATGTGATGGCGTCACAAGTGTTCTAAATTTAAAAAAAATTGTCGGAGTATGGACACAAACCGTCGATCTGTGTATCTATAGTCAGACGCTTAACCGATGTGGCTCTCTTATATGTAAGGTGCCAAGAAATGTACTGTAGCCGGGCCTCGTCTTAGAGGGTGTGTCAAGAAGAATATGGACTCATATAAAAGGTCTTAGAATCTACAGGGTACCTCAAAAAATGCACTACTATTATGCTCGTGTCAAACATCACATCGTATGTCGGGTGACTCAAAGTTGTTGACATTTGTGAGACCTTTAGGATGATAACAACGCTGCGTGATATACTAGGCTGGTTAAAAATATCGGGGGGGGGGAAGGAAGAGGAGGGCTTTGAACATATGCTAATATTAATGTGGCTGAGGATTATTTTTTCGATGAAGGGTGACAGGTGACAGATCATGTTAATAATTATATTAGCTGCAGCGCTATGTCCAGCACTCTGTGTTGTCGACCAACAGTATGCTATGAAGTATTTACAACGTTTCGGGTAACTTAACGCAAGTGAAAATGATTTAACCAAATTTGAGGACTATTTGGTGGGTTTTCAAGAAAGATATAATATCCCTGCAACTAGAAAATTAGATGAAGAAACAATACAACTCCTAAATAGACCAAGATGTGCTGTAAGTGAAGCAGCTTCCGACGATGATCATTCTTTTAGAGTTAGATCAAAGTGGACCAAATTTGATTTCAAATGGTATTTTCCTCAGGCAACTAAAGAATATCGCGACGTAACCAAAAAGGCTTTTGAAGTGTGGAGCAACAATTCAAAGTTTACATTTGAATTATTACGCAAAACAGACATTTATGCTCCCGATATAACTATCACCGTGCAATCCAAAAACACACTTTTCGAGCAGATTGCCAAGGTAGAGATGTATATCCATTTACATTTGATGGTCCTGGAAAGGTGTTGGCACATGCTTATTACCCAAATGGCAAACAGCTGCATGGAACTTCATATTGATGGCGATGAAAGGTGGGATTTAATTTGGATGGATCAAGTTCAAGTAATCAGACTAGTTTACTTATGGTATTAATTCATGAAAGTAGACATATCCTAGGTATTACCCACAGTGAGGTTGATGCTGCAAAGATGTATCCATGGTATCAATTCAACATGGCTCCAAAATTGAATGAAGACGATAAAATGGCTCTTGAAGCTCTTTATTGGCCAATTAATACACATGCAAATGATCCTTTCAAACCTACGCTACCACCACCGACTACAAAGGCACAACATAGCACAACACAACATAGCCCCCAACCTGTTATAAATTTATGTGACATAACGCCAGAGTATATGTTTATTGCGATGGGTGGTCAATTTGAAAATTATCATTTATATATTATTCATGAACATTCCCTATGGAAAATTGATTTAAACTCGAAACTTATTCCCTCACAACCAGACATACTCGATGATTATCTACCTAAAGAAGTTGGATCCTTAATTCAGATCTTTCAACGTTCTTCTGGTCATTTAATAGCAGTCAATAAAGATGTGCGCAAATACTATGAAGCAGATTTTTTCGGTTTGCGAATACTTGAGGAAAGTAATTTAAGCATACCTAAACATTCTCAAATAAACACAATGTTTCAAAGCAATCATGGGAATATATATATATATTTTATGATAACAATAATTATATTGAATATGACATGGACTCAAAAACTCCCCAGAATAGAGGTCAAATAAAAGATATTTTCCCTGGGCTACCAACAGATGTTAGATTTCGTTTCAATAGAGAATGACCCATTTGCGTCATAGTTGACGCCAGTCGCAGAAATGCAAAATCGTCGTTGCCATGGCTACGCTTCCGGTACGCCATGATCAGTGCCACTGATATAAATTGACAATTGAAAGAATCTATGTTTATATTTGAACCTAACCTCTAAGCTTCGTTTGCGTTTGAGTTTTTAATTTATTTCTCATTTCTTTGCATTAGTGCGTGTAAAAGTGTTAGTTTGTTATAAATACTTTACTTGATAACTCAGTTTTTTATTTTGAGTGTATTAACTATTTAAATCCAACATGCCTCCTAAAATATTGATCGGTATTAAAGGAAAAGTAATTCATAGCCAAGGAAGACAAATTGTGCAAAATGTTGCAAAATTTATGGAAATGCAAGCTGAAAGTGGGATTCAAATTCCTTTACAAAATCACCGGTAAGATATTTTTGCATCAAATTGTATTTTATACTAATATAGATGCTAGGTACTAAACACAGTTGCTTCATATATATTACGCTGCAAAAGATGCAAATTTGTTTTATTAGACAATCGCAATATATCTGCATATACATCTGCATATTTTAGGCAAAGAACACTAAAAGCCACTGGTGTTTCCAAGGGTACATATGGTAAAATTAGAAAGGAGGGCTTAAATATTGACAGAGTATCAACATCTTTTGGAACACCTCATAAGATAAGACCACGCAGAAAACATGTTCAAGATAGTTTAATTAGAATTAATTTATGATTTTTACATTGAGGAAAAGAGAGCTCCCACTCTGAAGTGTAAGTTTTCATAATAGAATCGAAAATAACTTTCACTTATTGTAATCTTGGTATAGGTATTCTACAAAAAATACTAAACATCATCCCTGACTTTACCAATAGCAGAACTACTTTATGGCGTATACTGAAAAGTATGGGTTTCAAGTAAGTAGTTGTAATATAGTAATATAGAACAGATATTTTCTGATACAACCTGTGCTGTTATGGCAGACTCTAAATAAATGCATGTACAATACAATGGAAAGTATTTAGCATGATTTTCATGCATTTAGATATCTATCAATAAAAATAAATGTTGAAACTAACACATTTAATCAATTTAAATATAAATGTAAGTAAACTGTTCTTAATCATTTCAAGCTAATCCAGTTTGTATTCACTTAAATAATTTTTTATATGTATTTTGATGAAATTGCAAGTTGTTTTTTTTACATCTTCTTAGAGGAGGCCCTTATAATTACAAACATATATTACTTTATTTTAAGATGGAGAAGCACTCCAGATAAGAGAAAGGTCTAATAGAATCTCATGACATTAGAGTGAAAAGAATCAATTTTTTGACTGAGATCATAAAGTTCAGAAAAGAAGGCTGGAATATTATATATACAGATGAGACATATACTCACAGTTCTCATGTGCAATCAAAAGGATGGTATGATGAGACAGAGAAAGGTCTAAATGAACCAATCTCAAAAGGCAAGAGACTTGTAATTGTACATGCAGGTGGAGAAAAAGGATTTATTCCTAATGCCTTATTGATTTTTAATTCAGGTAAGTGTCAATAATTTCATGCGAACCATCCCTCGGGTATTGATAATATATTATTAAGAAACTTTATATATATAATATGTGAACGATAAACAAGATATTAAAAACTTGAGTAAAATTTATCATAATTTAATAAAATAACAAGTTAATTATCAATAATCGCACTTTTTTTTAATCTATTTTTCAAATATCGTAAATTTATTTCTGAAGTTAATACTTGTAATCATAACCAAATAACAACTGTATATATGTTTACTTCAATATGACATTTTAGAAAATAGACATTTTGAAAAAGCTTCCAAACGAAAGCGAAACGTCGAAAAAACATTTTTAATTTATTAAATATAAAATACCTAACCGTACCCAAGAAATAAAAATCGAGCGATTATATATATATATATATATATATATATATATATAAACAAACAAAATTTAGTATTGACAATATAACAAATTTCTATATTAATACAAATTTCATTTCTGATCATGTAAGCTGCGTGGCAACCTTAGCTATTGAACATTATTCAGAAAACGAAAGCAATGCTAAAGCTGAGTTTGTAACTAAAAGATACATATGGGATATTGCAAAATCTCACGCATATAAAAATATCATGTCACAATATAGTTTAAACCCAAATCTTACTGACATTGAAGAGCTGGATAATCAATTAAATGATGCTATCATCAGATCCTGTAGATTTCTTGACATGGAAAAACTACATACTCAAAAGAAGTCTCTACATTTTGATTCAAAACCATGGTTCGACAAAACTTGTATTCTCGCAAAAAAGCAGCTTAACTTGGCTAAAAGAGGTTTAAAAAAAATCTAGATCCTAACAGTATAAAATCTTATAACACAGCTAAAAAAGAATTTAAGAAAATCACAAAAAATAGGAAAAGTGCTTTAAAAAAAAGCAGGCTAACAAAATTCGAAAACATAAAAAACCCAATTCAGTTTTGGAAAGAAATCAAAATGAATGAAAGTAAAAATAAAAATGTATTCAATGCTATAGGAATGGATCAATTTGTAATATATTACAAAGATTTTTATAAACTTACCTCACCCTTAGACTATCAATTCACGGATGTTCTACACCCATATTTAGATACCCCCTTTACCATGCAGGAGATCTATTATGTTCTGAATCTAGCTAAAAATAACAAAGCCCCTGGCGATGATAACATCTCTAATGAATTTTTGAAAAATTTACCCATGGATTGGATATACTATTTGAAAAATATATTTAATAAAATTATTTCTGCTGAGAGACTACCCCCTACTTGGTCATTAACTAAAATGATCCACTTTCATAAAAAAGGCCCATTAAGCGAGCCAAATAATTATCGCAGCATAGCTCTGCTTAATCATAAAACAAAATTATTTACGCAGCTGATTGATGTAAGACTCAGAAATTATACTGAAAATGCTGAAATACTCCCAGAATGCCAAGCAGGATTCCGTAAATTTCGCAGCTGTGATGACAACGTTTTTGTTCTACATACAATTATTAATAATTACCTACGCTTACCCTCAAGAAAACTTTTTGCTCTATTTGTTGATTTCAGGAAAGCCTTTGATTCCTTAGATTACAGCGTCCTCTGGGAAAAACTTTATTTACAAGGGGTTAGTGCAAAAATTATCAGAATTCTCCTGAATTTATATAACTCAGCTTATCTTTATATCGAAGGAAATGGCAACATTTCAGATAAAATCAAAATAACCAAAGGAGTTTTACAAGGTGACTCACTGAGTCCACTTCTTTTCTCAATTTTTGTTTCAGATCTTGATAATTACTTTATAAACCATAATGCTAAAGGTGTTATACTTGACGGGAAAACTAACATCAACATGCTAATGTATGCTGACGACCTTGTCCTCTTTGCCGAATCACAAGTTGAAATGTCCCGAAATTTAAGAATCTTAGAGTCTTATTGCCATAAATTTAAACTGGAAATAGTCGTTTTCCGTAAAGCAGCCAACATGAGCAAACAACCCCAATTTACATATAATAACTCTAAAGTAGAACTAGTAAACTCTTTTGAGTACCTAGGGGTAAAATTCACATTTAACGGACTTTTTTTTAAATAATTTCAAATTCCGCGAACAAAAAGCGAGATTATCACAGGGAGTAGTGCTAAAAATTATAAATTCCTCTCATATAGCAGACTTAAGTTCAATCAAAACCTTATACAATAACGTAGTTATACCCACCTTTACATACGCAAGCAGTGTTTGGGCTCTTCGATACTTGGACCAAATTGAAAAAATCCAGAGCAATTTTTGGAAAAACTTATTATTTATTCAAAAGCGTAGAGCTGCATACATAATACGAACAGAAGTTAATGTTTGTAAATTAGGTTATTTTATTATAAAGCAGGCGCTGGAACTATTGAGAAGAATAACAAAACATGAAAACACCAGGTACACCTATAAAGCCCTTATGCGTTTAATTAATTTATATGAAGCCGCTAATGTTAATATAAAGTATAATTGGATATACCAATTACAAACTTGTTTACAAAAATACTGCCAACTCGACTTATTTACTACCAATATAGATTCAAATGATATAGAACAAATCCTGACTAGATATTTGAACCTTAGTTATGAGGAAGATTTAAACAAAATTTTGCTTAGTACTTACCATCCACAATATAAATTTCTTTTAAGAGAATACTCACCATCTGTAACAACTAACTATCTCAATCACACACTTCCCCTCTATATCAAAAGATTAATTGCACAATTACGTACTACTAATACTGAAACTTTGTACATATATGTAAATAATAACTCGTATTTGATCGAAACAAAATCAATTTGCACAATCTGTAATCAACAAACACCTGAATCCCTTGAGCACGTCATCCTGACTTGTCCGATGTATAGTGGTTTACGAGGCTCGTTAGTAAAATTCGAGAGATATTCAGATGACCTTGACGCTTTATTGACTTCAAACGACGCTATGATAATGCGAAAGCTTCACAGATTTATGAGCGAGGCAATGAAACTTAGAGCATTCATCATAAATGAATGACTGAGGGCACCTCAATCAATCCGAAATTTTCTTTTCTGTTATGTTTTTATTAATTATTCTTACTCTTTATCTCATCACTTTGTCATGTACTTTATGCATTAATAGATGTAACCTAATCTTCTCCTCTTGTTCATGTATCATTGTTATACTAGAGAACAATAAATTTATTTATTTTATTTATTTATTTATATATATACAAACAGACAAATACTTTACGTTTATCGCTTTTCAGCTTATATATATATATATATATATATATATGTCTAACTATTATTGTGGGGGATGCGGCAATGTGAATAAGTGAACTCTTTTTAGTTTGTTCTGAGCTTTCGGTAATTTATTATTACCATTATCAAAGAACTACAAAAGATACATTTATAGATATTTCAAACAGGTATAAATAGATTCAGTTTAAAAGTAAAACATTAATTACTTACAACTAAGCGAGGTTAATCACAATATCTATATATAATATGTATAATATGGAGAAAAAACATGGTATAAGATATAATTTTCTTTTTCAAGAAATTAAATTAAAAATAAAACTATCAAAATTGACATTACGACATCGATGTTAATTTTTAGTAGTCATAGAAATGTCTTTAAATATGTTTAGTATATTAGCAAGTGAAATAATAGTTGGTAAGTTAATATAAAGGAACAGAATTCTCATCTTCAATATTTGAATTTTTTGTTTTTTTGTCAAAAGATAATAAATAGCTATAAATTGTACTAAGTTTTTGAATATCAGTTCTTTTATTTAAGCAATTATCTTCTTGAGATATGAATGCCATTTCCAGGAAAATCCTTTTAGAGTAGTTGTTTTCTTTATGTAAAATTTCAAAGTTTTTATAATCTATTATATGATTTGTAGAAAAAACATGTTCAGCTAATGCTGATCTTTCTGGATATAATCTTGCATCGCTCTTATGTAGAGCTATACGTTTAGTTATTTTTTGTGATGTTTCACCTACATATGCAGATTTACATGTAGAGCAAGTCAATCTATATATTACATTAGAAAGATCAGTAAGAGGATCAATTTCTTTCAACTTACTATAAACACAATTAAGTGAGAGAACATTTTTATTTGCAAGTTTTATATTAGTTACTTCTTTTAATATTTTGGAAATTCTAGGTGTAAGCTCTCTAAAGTAAGGTAAAGATGCAAAAAATATGTTAGTTGTAGTTGTATTCGTTACATTTTCTGAGTTCGTAATAACTAAATTTGGTTCAATTGCAGTATGTATGGGATGAGGGGTGTTAAACAGAATTTTTCTTACTAATGTTTTAGGATAACCATTATTAATAAATAGGTTAGATAATATATGTAAGTTTTTATCATGCATCGTACTATCTGAGATAATGAGTACCCTATTTTTCATTTGTTTTATCAAATTTATTTTTGTTGAAAATGTATGGTATGAAAAATGGTTGATATATCTACCAGAACTACAGGGTTTTCGATACCAATCAACTGTAATAGTATCATTTTTCCTTATAAGTCTGGTATCCAAGAAAGGAACGGATTGTTCTGTATCTTCAGTTTCAATTGTAAACTGAATGTGAGGGTCATAACTATTAAATGTTTCTAATATCTCATTGATGTTTATGATAGGTAGTGCTACGATAATATCGTCTACATATTTTTTTATAAAATGAAGATTGAAAGAAAGTACTGGAACAACAATGTCTAAATCTCACATTCAGTTTACAATTGAAACTGAAGATACAGAACAATCCGTTCCTTTCTTAGATACCAGACTTATAAGGAAAAATGATACTATTACAGTTGATTGGTATCGAAAACCCTGTAGTTCTGGTAGATATATCAACTATTTTTCATACCATAAATTTTCAACAAAAATAAATTTGATAAAACAAATGAAAAATAGTGTACTTATTATCTCAGATAGTACGATGCATGATAAAAACTTACATATATTATCTAACCTATTTATTAATAATGGTTATCCTAAAACATTAGTAAGAAAAATTCTGTTTAACACCCCTCATCCCATACATACTGCAATTGAACCAAATTTAGTTATTACGAACTCAGAAAATGTAACGAATACTAATACAACTACAACTAACATATTTTTTGCATCTTTACCTTACTTTAGAGAGCTTACACCTAGAATTTCCAAAATATTAAAAGAAGTAACTAATATAAAACTTGCAAATAAAAATGTTCTCTCACTTAATTGTGTTTATAGTAAGTTGAAAGAAATTGATCCTCTTACTGATCTTTCTAATGTAATATATAGATTGACTTGCTCTACATGTAAATCTGCATATGTAGGTGAAACATCACAAAAAATAGCTAAACGTATAGCTCTACATAAGAGTGATGCAAGATTATATCCAGAAAGATCAGCATTAGCTGAACATGTTTTTTCTACAAATCATATAATAGATTATAAAAACTTTGAAATTTTACATAAAGAAAACAACTACTCTAAAAGGATTTTCCTGGAAATGGCATTCATATCTCAAGAAGATAATTGCTTAAATAAAAGAACTGATATTCAAAAACTTAGTACAATTTATAGCTATTTATTATCTTTTGACAAAAAAACAAAAAATTCAAATATTGAAGATGAGAATTCTGTTCCTTTATATTAACTTACCAACTATTATTTCACTTGCTAATATACTAAACATATTTAAAGACATTTCTATGACTACTAAAAATTAACATCGATGTCGTAATGTCAATTTTGATAGTTTTATTTTTAATTTAATTTCTTGAAAAAAAAATTATATCTTATACCATGTTTTTTCTCCATGTTATACATATTATATATAGATATTGTGATTAACCTCGCTTAGTTGTAAGTAATTAATGTTTTACTTTTAAACTGAATTTATTTATACCTGTTTGAAATATCTATAAATGTATCTTTTGTAGTTCTTTGATAATGGTGATAATAAATTACCGAAAGCTCAGAACAAACTAAAAAGAGTTCACTTATTCACATTGCCGCATCCCCCACAATAATAGTTAGACATATATATATATATATATATATATTTATATATATATATATATGTATGTCGATTGGCAGTTTTGAGGACTCACTGCAACCCCTATATACAAATGTATACATTTGTATACATTTATTATACAAACACATATATCAATTTTTTGTTAAAAAATATGCAAAATTAAGTTATATACAGAGATTTTAATATGTATTGGTATATATAGGGACATTTGGATATATACAGGGTGCTCTAGAATACGCATTATGGTTTTCACAGTTCCACAAAATTAATTTTTCAAAAACCACCGATTTACCCAAATTGACATATTTAGAACACAATTTTTGATAATATTCTAAAATTTTAATTTGTTGTCTTTTTCTATGTATGGAGATTAGAATGTGTAATTAATAAACCCTAAATTACAAATTATCTGTATTAATGTAGATCCCAGGTCATTGTCAAATAGCAGGAAATGAAAAAGCTGACTGCAGCAAAATTAGCATCTGAGTAAAGAGTAGATGTCGGTATTCCTATCCCATTCATCGACCCAAAGTGTGAAAATCGTTCAAATGAAGTGCTATTGGCTTAACATATCGTATCTAGATAGATAACTAGGCTGCAGCTAATGATCTCAGTAATCGATGCTGCAAAAATGATAATAATAAAAACACATAGGAAATAGGACTGAGTCTGCGAGTGAGTGGGAAGTGAGAGCCACGTCACAAGCGGACAAAGGCAGGAGATGGATGATAGGTGACAGATATCGTTCTTCGGACGTGACGACCCTGCCTCTCCGAGTTGCCACAGGAAAGTGGTCCATCATATCCCAATACCTTCCCCTACCTGACCAGGAAATTCTTAAAAAAGAGGGTCTGATGTTGTTAACGGAATGGGAAGTGAAAGCCCTAGTACAGGTAATAATAATAAACCCCGTATGGATGAGCGGGATCTCTTTGTTGAATACCCTCAAAGTGTCTCGGGCGTGTTGTAAAAGGCGACTAAACTGAGATTTTACTCTCTCATCCTTACTCAGCTTTACTACCAGTTTTTTAGTAGGCTCGCACCATTATTCTTTTTATTGGCCTCCCTTGGCCACCTTTTCAATTTCCTTATCTTTCCTATCCCCTGGAAGTAGGGCATTGTACCACCATAACCTCTTGTCCCGTTCAGGATTTAGGAAGCTGGTCTTTTTGAAAAATGAGCTATATACCCCATCGGATAGCGACGATAGTAGATAGAAAAGGGGGAACCGTGTAAGGCGATTTTGAGCAGCCTGACAGCAGTTGACCTCTAGGAAATGACTGTGCATGGGGAAGCAGTTAAGGGGATTTTGAGCAGGGCTAATGGCCGCAGTTGACCTCTAGGAAATGACTCAGGGTTTCGTAGAAATCAGTGATGCATGTGGAACACGGAAAATAAAAATTATACAGGGTGCACCGAAAGTAACTACATTTAACAGGAGGGGGTATACAGAGCAGTAGTCAATTACACTATAAGTAGTGAAGAGTAGTGAGTGAATTATTATTAATTTAAGTAGAAATGGAAGCTAGTAGGTGTGTTACACCAGAGCTTATTTTTAATTCAGACTGTTTATTCTACAGTGCTCCAAGATTAGCAAGTATCGCTGCAAATGCTGTATATTGGTGTATCAAAGATGTAAATAATAAGAACATTGGAATCGGCTATAGATATTTCAAACATGATACTATCTACGAATTTGTAATTCCATGTGATTTGTATAGCCTGTTAAATGTGAACTGTATCCACGAATTAAAAGTGCAAATCGTAAAAAATAGTGATGTACAAGAGGATGACTCTGGTGAATTGGTAGGAGAGGGGTTGCTTGATACAACAATATTTAATCCATGCTATTATCCATCACTGCCCGACTAAAAAAGGGTTCCACCAATAATAATAGAAATGAAATACACAAAAATGTGAAACGTCAAAAAATCATATATAAAAGATTGGATATATTAACATTTATTTAGTATTAGTCGATATGCAGGCCCCAACGTTTATAATATTGCAAGCTATTATTGGTAACTACCTTTTAATACAGCATCCATATAATATTAGAGAAGTGTTTGTATGTTTTGATAGTAATGGTACAAAAAATGATAGTTGGCCTGAAAAATGGACACGAATGGAATCGTATACACCAAATAATGCAGTAACCCTAAAAGCTGAGATACCTACCAATAGTACAACATATAAAGTGCGTCTTTTCAAAGGTAATGGAAACTACCAAGAATCCGAATGGTTGCAGTTGTATGCAGTTCACCAGGTCGCAAGCACACACATAAATACGCATACTTATATATTATATTATATAGCTACATGTTCTACTATTGTGACTGGTACAATATTTTATAAAATTGTCCTTCGTTTGTTGAAATAAAAGAAATAAGTATATAAATAACATTTATTTTTTGTTAAACATCTAAAAAATCAAAATCTGTAGAATCTAAGTATTCTTCTATATTCACATCACTGAAAAAATTCTCCACTGCTTCTTCTTCTTCTAATGCTTGGAGAAGATCATCTAATGTGCCTGAATTGGAGGATGGATTTAGGAGAAAATGCCCCCATGCTAGAGTATTTATGTCATGTGGTATTACATACCTCTTATCATCCTTTGAAGAAAGAGCCACCTTGTTTTTTAATTCTGTGTGGATAATATGCATATTGGAAAGGAAAACATACATTTTTCTATATACAATACCGCCAGTTTCAACGATTTGTTTATAGTCATTAAGATGGAGTTGAGTTTCAATTATATGTTTAGAAATACCTTTAGCCTTCTTTAAAATATCAGACTTGTTGTATCGTTCCGATAATTTAACGCAATATGCTTTAGCACCAGTTCCATAGAAAGACTCAACAACTACACCAGCAAACTCATCTTTCATTTTACCGACAATAGATATTGTTTTAGGAATGTCATGGATATTATTTGTCTGATAATTGGATGTATCGAAATATTCAATATTTTCCTTCATGTCTTTGTAGAAATCTTCAGTAAATACTTCCAACACTAATGAATCAGTATCCGTATAACACAACTTAACAGAATCACCATACTGTTGTTTAACATAATCATAATAAAACTCATATATTATAGTCTTTGAAATATCCAAAACTGAAAATCCTACATATAACGGTTTATCATACACTACTTTAATTTTATTCAGTTGAACCGCCACCAAATTATCGTTAAACACAGAACAAGATTTGAATTCTGGTTTCGCAATTAAAGTTTTCGCTCCCAGGGATCCTCTGGTGTTTTCCCAATGACTTGATATAATTATACGTTTTCTTTTTTCAACATTTTCCATCGTTTTTCCAAAGATTGCATTGATTAAAAGTTTAAACAAATCTTTTTCAAAGGCATTTGTAGCTTTGTTGCGTAGTCTGGTGTTAAGTTTAATGTCTGTCTTTAGCCACGCAGACTGTGAAAACTCGATAACTCTGTGAATCTTTTTCAATTTTAAACCATTTTTCAAACACTGTTTAAGGTTACGATAGTGTATTATGTATTTGGTTTTATCGTTCAAGTTCGGTATCAGCTTTGAATATTTGGATTTTGGAGGGATGATACTTTCCGGGCAGAAAGGAAGATCGTTATGTGCATCATGCAGGTTGGTAGGATACTCCAAGTCCACTTCCAAAACATATCCTTTAGGCGAATCATCTTCAATAGTATCGACATCGAATAATTCAATTTCAGATTCAGTTAGCCACCTAAAGTCACCAAATGGTAGATATTCCTTCATTGCAGCCCCGTAAAGGTTTGTAGCATCTAAAAATATTATGTAGCTCTCTGGTTTGTTAACATCAAAGGTGTCCAAGTATCTATTGTTTGCTACAGCTTTCCTCTTGCTGCATTGAGCTACTCCGCCTCGAATTCCTTTTTTGAAGAAGTGAAGCATATCCACATCGGTTAAGAGTTGTAGTTCAATCTGAGTACATCTCAACATGGCATCCCAACTCAGGGAAGGAGCGGTAAGGTAGTGAGCTGGATCCAACTTATATTCCTTAAGACAAACTTTGCGAAAATTCTCAAAGAGGTCGTCGGCAAGAAGCAACACATCAGTTTTTAAATATAACTTTGCATAATCACTAATAGTTGTGCAGTTGAAAGTATTCCATACTAGTTGAGCTCGTGCATATTCCTCATCAGAGATATCAACACCTTTTAAGGTATCAAAAAAATGTTCCTTATATGGTAATTGTCGCTCGCGTAGTTTATCAAAAGATGTCACATATGAATACGGAAACACGCCTTTTTGTCTCATTAAATTAAAATGTTTTGGGAAAAACTTTCGTACCTCATTACACTGTTCAGGATTCAACGTAGAAGCCAGTTTTTCTAATGAACTAGCTAGAAAACTAAAGGAATCAACAAATTTTAATGTCATATACACATCTCGTATCTTGGGACCACTAAACTTTTCCACCAAAATAGATTTTGAGAAGCATATATACTTCTCCTTTGTTTGGGGTAAGGCACTGATTTTTTCACCTTTGGTGGTCAGTTCTTTGATAAAAAAATGACAATCATAATTTTTTAAATTATGTAGAAAGACTGGAATATATTTCGGAAGTTTATAATTTAAATTGCAAGAGTTATGGGCTGCATTATTAAATTTTCCGGTAACATGGCAATGATCCATAACCTTTTTATCAAAAACATCAAATGGTCTTTCACAAATATGACAAACGGTAGCAGTGTCATATCTATCTTGTTCCTCAGGTGTTAATGATCGCATCGGTATAACATGTTTAAGATGGTTATTGTACAAATCTTGAACTATTGAATCCAATTTTTGTATGAAGACTTGGGCTGCATCGGCACCTTCATAAATTTCAAATTTGGATAAACTATCGTCATATGTACACTTTACATAAAAAGCAAACGAGTAAGGCTCATGTTCACACACTTTAACTGTGAAGGATTCACCAGCATGGGGTTCAGTATGATCTATCGGTTTTAATAAACTTTCAAAGTCCGCGTATATAACGAATGGAACTTGCAGCTGTTTTTCAAAGTTGATGAATTTTAATGTATTTTCTGGTAACCACTCCCCACACTTGTTTATTTTAATTTCAGAAGTTGGTAGCTTAGTGTATATGTGAGTACAATCATTTTCTTGGTGGTGTTGTAATTTGGATTCTGTTGAAAAACTTTGTAGACATCCATCACAAAAGAAAGTTCTCTCTTTGTGCGTTGTCTTTTGACTTCTCAATAATTTAGATAAATCCCCGATGAGAGTATAATGAGTGTTTCCATCTCTATCAGTTATCAATAAGAGATTAATATGGGTCGGTTTCCGCTCTGACGTAAAATGAAGGGGGCCAACAACTTCATATTTTTTTTTTCCATCTTTAAATTCTGATTCCAACCTATAAACATTTACAGATATATTATTCAATTTCTCGAATTTTATAATGTCTTTCAGGGTTACCGGAAACTCTACTCCTGTGAAATCTAGCAAGGTATCAAAATGGGGGTAAGATTCTGGCTTCGTGGGATCTCCTTGGGGTTGAAATATTGCTGCATTCACACACCAAGCGAAACATGCATTATCATTATTCCGGATATTTAAAACAGTCTGTTTTCTAATTATCGCCCTTGGCAACTTGACATAAGAAGAAGCGGAAATTGCATTAAACCGGTTTATGTTCACATCTAAAAACATTATTTCTTGAAGTGCCCACCCACTATCTTTTTCTTGAAACTCTGAAGCCTGGTTCATAATTTCATCTTTAAATTCTTCATATACATGTTTCAAATCGGTTGATGTAGTCACAACTTTGTTGGCTGTATTCATAGACTTTATATCTGAAATCTCCTTCTCTGGTATTATGTATATACTGAATATTTCAAAATTTATTTTTAATGAATAATGTTGCTGAAGGTATTCTTGAATTTTATTTAATACTTTTGGTTGAACCTCATTGAGAAAATCCATATAATTTGTCTTTTTATCTGGAATGGAAAACCGATAGGAAGCTATTCTGGTTTTGAATGCGTGATGTAACTTGGTAACACCGGGTTCCAACACTTCCATACCCATAGGTCTAAGTCTTTTTTTAGGAATAAAAGATGGACCATCACAACTCTTACGTTGATGATTTTTGAGGTTATCGAACCTTGAAAATTGTTTTCCACAACTGTCACAAGTAGTTGAACGTTGACCACAACATAACTGATGTCGACGAAGATTGTAAGCTCTAGAAAATCGCTTACCGCACTTGATACAATGCATGATGAAACTAAACAGAATCAATTCTGTAATTACATTTATATACAAGAAAACGCATGCGCAATAGGTCTGAAGGTGAATTGAAAGTCATTATATTATTTTATTCTTTCATTATAAAGTTTTCATATAAAAAAAATACATTCGATAGCGCACAAATACAATTAATATTACTATGGTAAAAACATTTCGGTTCAGATGAAATAACTGGAGGGTATTCTTCAAATTCGTAAACTGGAGCCAATGAATATTTTTTGATATAGTCAGCCTTCTCTTTTCCTTTAACGTAAACCACGTCAGCATCATTGGTTAAATTAGCAACTATATTACCAAACAAATGTATTGGTGTGAAACCAACATTCCAGTCAATAGAGTGATGCTTTTTCATGAGCCAAACAGCCTGTCTGTGCAAATCGGGGGACAGCATTCGTAAAGGAAATGGTGGTTTAAACACATAATGACAAACCTGATTTCCGTTGTATGCCGCAAATTCCTTCACTATAAATTTATTGTTTTCAATCCTAAAACCCTGAACATCCATCACTAATCTCATATTTGTAGATTTTTAAAGTGTTCAACTAGTTGCTTTTTCTTTTTATACCACTCAATATCAGCTTTGAGTTTAGCCAAGTTAATAATATACTGCTCGAGTCGTTGACGAAATCCCATAGTGTACTGAAAGAAACTTCATGCTGCTGCAGACTTTTAACACATAAACGCATGCGCATTACACTTGTCTAACAATTTTTGTCATGGGATTGTAATAAAATTCTTTTTCGTGTATAATCAAACAATATGCTGATACATCATTACCCACATTTTTACTGGTTTCAAATTCTATTCGAAGAACAATAGAACCACTCTGTAAAACCTCCTTTTGACGAGAACAGTCGATGTGGGCGATGGGGGCTTTGGTTTTAAATTCTTCTGGATTAAATATAGGTTGATTAGTTTGGATGTGGTAATAACTTTCTTGAAAATTGGCAAACATCTCATACAAAGTGGCAAAACGATTACTATCAAAATCTAGATGTAAATCATGATAAGGATAACGCTCAGAATTCAAAAACACACGTAAATTAGTCAAGTTACAGTGATCAAATTTACTCATATCTTTCAAAAGTTTGCCCTTTCTACCCTTTTGGAATGCTACCACAATATGTCGGGGTGTTTCAATTTTAGTTGTCGTTTTGACGGGCCAGGTGTGACGAGTAGTATCTGTAAGAGCAGGATATTCAATCAGTTCCCAGCTCCTAAATTTAATTGGTAGATCAATATTGCTATGAATAATTTTATTTAGTCTCAGCTGTTCTTTAATGCTTGGAGTTATGTGAGGTACATTCCAATAAACTTTCAATAGCTCAATTTTTGGTTTCTCAGACTCATCAGAAGCAACTACAACATCGATGTCGTCTTTGTCTCGAATTATAATCAACTCTTGTCTCATATTAATTATAATTTTCTTGAAATCCTCAAAAAAACCCATGAGTAGTTTTAAAGGAATACATATATTAAAATTACCCTTGGAATCTGTTAGAATTTTTCCATTGTTTGGATACCACCCCCCATTATTCATCAGCTTACTCTCATTTTCGTTTAAAGATAGATAATTTTTTATTGTCGTAGCTATACCAACTTGTCGGACAGCGTCAATAATTACACCATTCAACTCATACCTGATTTCTCTAAATAAAAACGCAATAGCGTTATTAATAAAGTTAAATTTTGTTGGAACAGTATTTTTATCAGTCAGTAATTTCCCTTCTATGTACAGAACTGAATTACTGGGGAGAGTATGAGCTTCTAGATCTTGAATTGGAATTCTTATTTCATCATTATAGTTGAGGTTGGCAGAAGAATACGGTTGGTATGTATGGAATTGATAGTCTTCAATGGTAGTGTCGCTAAAAGGTTCGCCCGTAACATGTAAAACTTCCATTATACCAACACTTTGAAACCCAAAGACTGCAAAAATTTCCGATTTGTAGACGTTAACAATGCTGTGGTTTTCCCTCTACTGATAGTTTTGTGAATAAATGTGCTTTTATATGGGTGTATACGATTAAACTGCCAAACCATTTCAATTAGTTTTTCGAAGATGTAAGCGAACAGTAATAGTTTCTTTTTGAAAATCAATTAAATCACCGCTTTGATCGAGAGCCCTAACAGTAATGTTGTTTATGGTTTTAATGCTTACAGGGTAATAGAGTATGGTTAAAGGTTGCTCCACTATTTTATACCCACTGGGAACTTGGGGGAAAAACTGATGTATAATGTGGACTGGTTCTCCATTCAAAAATGATCCGACTGCAATGTTGCAGTCAATACATATAGTATTAACTTTTAAAATATTTATCATTTTTGTTGAGGTATTTACCTTATTCGGTTCAAGAAAGACTTTTGAGAAACCCAACAGATCCCCTATTGAATTATCAACTGTAAAATTTATAGTTTCAGTGCTTTTCATTGATACAGACCCTGTTCGACTATCTGGCACAATGCGGGTTGTAGTACCCGCTATATTAAACATTTCTTTTTCAATTAATTTTATAATATCATCCAGTTCATAGGAGCCTATAGGGATGATATAGTTGTATTGACTTTTCTGACCCCACACTAATACGTTATTGGTTTGAGTTACGTTTGGAATACTATTGAATGTATCAAAATTAGCTAATCCTATCTCATACTCGGAATTTTCATCTAAGTAAATGGGTGGGTTAAAGTCACCACTTAGAATTGATGACTCCCCACTTAACGTAAAAGTATACGACATCTTGGACAGTTGGTTATGGAATGAGTTGCCTACTCAGTTATACTGACTATATAAAAATCTAAGACAATACTGTCCACATTGGTAACCTAATCTTTGTACTGTTTCGTAATTGAAGTGGATGTCTACTTTTCCATTACTTGTAAAATACTTTACGACTTCTATTGGTGGTGGTAAATTACCATAACTATCAAAATATGTAACATTTTTACTCTTCTTTGTATAAGCTGTCCAGTGCGTTCCAACACCTTGCAGTGTGTCCAAGTTGATAATACCAGACTCGTATTTGTTAATTTTTGTAGGTAAGGAGTTACGCATGTAAATGCCACGAAAATAAGGAATTTGCAATAACGTTATATATTTTTCAAGTTCAAAGTCTGTCATTATGTGCTGAGGTAATTTTATCGGGAGTTTCTTGAATATGGTTTTAAATAAAAACCCCGCCCCTTTTTACATATTTTTTGTTTTTTTTGCCTCATTCCATATCCTTTATATGGTCTTAAATATAACCCTTTACCGCCTTTAGCAGCTTGCTCCATTTCAAGATTATGTCGTTGCTGCTCGGCTAATTGGTCTCTATTAGCTTTAGCATCGTTCACGGCTTTTGCGATACCAGCAGCACCGCCACCGGCAGCAGCTAAAGCCCCAATCAGAGGGATTAAAAATGGTAAAAATCCTCCAATTTTTGGTGGTTTAATAACACGCTTCTTAGTTTTACGTTTTCGTCTTAGACCCATTCCAAGTTTGCGTTTTCCTTTCATAACTGTTGTTGTCAGCCAGGCAGCTACTTTTTCACCTAATTTGGCCTCCTTGGATTTGACACGATCCCAAGCTCTGTTCTCTAAAATTTTATCAGCCACGTGGCGTTCACTTTGATCGTTGCTCTGAGAATATGCTATATCGTGTTGTAGCGCTGCTTCGTCCAAAGGATTTATTGGTTTATCCCCTCGAGCTAATCTCTTTGCTAGCTTCGTTCCAGGACCTAAATACCGATACCCCCCAGGGGCGTGTAGTTCAAAGGGGAGCTTATTTATTAATGTATTAACAAGTCCTCTACCTCTAGTCCTACGACGTTCAAGTGGCACCGCTTTATTTTTCATACTAACACCTATATATGAGTGTTTCTCTTTATATACTAACAGTCTTCAACATGAAGCTTGTAAAACAACAAGTTTCCTTACCAGTTAAAAACTATGACATTACAAATAATGAAAATAATCACGGTGTATTATTTGGAGGTAATTCTAAACGAACACTTATAGTAGGGCCTAGTGGAAGTGGTAAAACCAACGTAATGTTATCCTTGTTGGAACATCCTAATGGTATGAAATATGAAAATGTTTATTTATATTCGAAATCACTGCAGCAACCAAAATATCAATATCTGCGATTATTACTACAACCCATACGAGAGATCGGTTACCAAGAATTTAGTAAAAGTGAAGATTTTCCGCTCCCCGAAAATATTAAACATAATTCCATAGTTATATTTGACGATGTGGCGTCTTGTGACCAAAATATCATCAAAAATTATTTTTGTTTTGGTCGACATAAAGAGACCGATTGTTTTTATTTATGTCAAACATATTCAGCGATTCCAAAACAACTAATTCGGGATAATGCTAATCTGTTAATTGTATTCCCCCAAGATGTTACTAATCTGAAACATATTTTTGACGACCATGCAAATATCGACATGAGTTTTCAACAATTTAAAGACATGGGATCGTTTTGTTGGAAAGATAAGTTTGGATTTTTAGTTATTGATAAGGACTGTGCATTATCCTCTGGAAAATATCGAAAAGGGTTTGATGTATATATAAGACCTTAAAAAATGTGAAATCTATTAGTCACAATGAATGAACGATTAGGGAAACAGCTCATAAAATCACGTCAAGATATTAAAAAGAAATATAAACTTCTCAAACAGCAGAGGCATGAGTCTCAAAGTAAATTGGAAAAATCATACCAGCCTCTCAAAGAATTTGTTTCAACTTTGGGGAAACCTATTAAACAAGAAATATCACCGACAAAAGGTAACATTACTATTAAAAAATCACCCACAACTCGTTACGATCAACTAGCATTTTTTGAGCCCGATAACGATCCAGATTTTCACAGTACTTTCCAGGACAACACGAGATTTTTAACAGATGAAACAACTTATGAATCTCGAAATGATTCGGGAGATATTCCAGATAGAACCAGACAAGACCAATTTATCGATGACAGCATAAGTGATTTTTATCGTACAATCACCGACCCAAACGTTTTGAGAGAGTATTTTGAACAGTTTGACACACCTCTTCCTAGAGAATTTATCGAGGGGATGATACGAGATACGGAAGGGGTATATGATCATATTTTGGGCGTTTTTCATAATCCCAACGAAGAAAAGTTTTACATTGGTGATTCTGAACTTGACTTTAAGGGTAAAAATATTATCGTAAAACATATAACATATTTGGGTACACCTGGGTTGTACGAGTTGCTTTTTAAAAAAAACCCAATTGTATATACTAAACGAGATGTGGATAATTATGTAGATATTATTAAACGAACAAATGCTATTCGTCGAGAACATAACCCCGATTTACCCATCAGAACATTCCCCAATGATATTAAAGATAAATATACATTCATCATTAAGCCTGAACTAAAACCAAATCCGATTAGACCGAGGGCTGGTACGGCCCCTCGGTCTCTATTAACTGGTGTACTGACACGTAAAATGTCAAAACTTGGGGGGAAGTTGACTATGATGGATTACAATAACAAACCCATTGATTATAAATATTTTGATGATTTTAATGAAATAGTTGATAGGTTACGATTACTTGTAGCTTCTCAAGCAGCAGGGAATACAGGTCATCGCAATGAAATTATATCCATTATTGAAGAATTACGGGAGGGTGGTATAATCGAATAAATACTTTGATTACTTTATAAATTGTTTAGTCGTGAACATGCCGTTAAATCATTTCAACCAACATTACCTCTCCACCTCAGAATGTGTAGACGTTCCTTCTACCGCTGAACCGATACTTAAAACACCCTTTTACATTTGCACACCAAAAGAATATTTTAGTACATGCATCATTCGATTAATAGGGGTAAAAAAGACAAAAAATCCCTTGTATGTTTTAGAGAATGGAGGGACTGCTTTCGTTTTTCCTGTTGAAGGTTCTATCGAAAGCTGTAAGCACTACTCGAGTGACGGTGATGTTTTGATAAATGGCAAGGTTTATAAATATCATGAGTTATCCACCATGAAAATAAAAAAGGGCGATAAAATTGAATTTAAAGTAGGTTCTGTAAATAATATGTGTGCTGATTTTACCCTACTTTGCCCGTTGCAACAGTTGAATAAATAGCACCCCCTTGATAAAAATGGCCCATTCAATCTTAATATGCCGATTAACAGGTTCAATCAACACTTCCTTCGCAGTCAAGCGCTAAAACCCTCTGACGAAATTGTAGCAGCACCACTGCTCAGTGATAATTTTTATATTGGGGATCCCTATAAATTCCATACCAAAATTTTTTTCAAAATCAATGGTAGTCAAGGAACAGACAAGTTTTTTTACGTCTTAGACTGTAATACAAGCACTTTTACGATACCAGTATCAGGAAAAGTTGAACATTTTAAATGCACTTTTGATGGACTATATATTCGCTATAACAAAAAAATATCTGACCAATCCGGTATAGTTGATAAATCTGTTAAAAAAGGCGATACTTTACAGTTTGCGTTAAACCCTAGTTATAAACAATTTTACGTTGAATTTGTAATTCAGTGTGCTCTACAAAAATATGAGTAATGTGAAGCGAGATGTAGTTAATGAATTGCATAGTCCGGCTCGTAAAAATTACAAGAGACGACATGTGATTGTCAAAGGTTTGCATGATCTTCTTCAGGCTGATTTGGCGATTCTGAATAATTATAAAAGCGTTAACAAAGGTTTTGGATATATACTTGTAATAATCAATACTTTTAGTAAATTCGTTTGGGCTGAACCTGTAAAGCGAAAAAATGCCAAGGACATTACAGAGGCTATGCAAAAAGTACTCTCCCAAATGAGCCCGCCTAAAAATTTACAGACCGATATGGGTAAAGAATTTTATAACAAAGAGTTCCAACAGCTGATGCAACAGTATGGAATAAATCATTACAGCACATTTTCAAACCTTAAAGATAGCATTGTAGAAAGAGTTATTCGAACACTCAAAACTTTATTGTGGAAAGAATTTAGTGTGCAAGGGTCATATAAATGGTTGGAATTGCTACCAAAAATTGTTAAGAAATACAATAATACCAGGCATTCAACAACGGGTGCTATTCCCAGTAAGGTTAATGAGACAAACGCCAAATATATTATTGCTTTCAACCACATGAAAACAGTCGACCCCCGCAAACCTAGATTTAAAAAAGGTGATTTTGTACGCATAAGTAAATATCGTGAATCATTTTCCAAAGGTTATACACCCAACTGGTCAACCGAAATTTTCACAATCTATAATGTCAAGCTGACCAATCCAGCCACATATATTTTACAAGACGAGAGTAATCAACCGATTCAAGGAGCTTTTTACACTGAGGAACTTTTAAAAGTGAAACACCCCGACGTTTATCTCGTTGAAAAAGTATTGAGAAAAAAAGGAAATAAGGTTTTGGTGAAATGGCTGGGATTAGATAACTCGCACAACTCTTGGATTAATAAAAATAATGTATTGTAAACTAACTTTTTAAATAAAACATAATAATTACTGCATATCTTTTATTATAAACTTTACATCTATGTATTACATGTAAAATAGGATTGATAAATTTGGCGGCTTGTTGAATTCGTTGCTTGAAGCGTAACTGATCGAGATATCTAGCTTGCCAATCGTTTTTTCTTGCCGCATGATATGCATATCGCCAGACATATAGAACATGTATTTTGTTAAAGTTTTCGTTAAAGCTGACTTTTTTCATCTTGTAGTAATTCAGGAAATCTGTAAATTACTTCAAGACCTAGGTTGTATGTAATTGGATTGATTTTTTTGATTGGTTGTAGAACTTCTAGTGCTGTTTTCGGAGCATCTTGTGATTTAGTAACAGCCAGTTGTAAAATTTTCATAGTTCCTAAAAACTGCTGGTTTTTTAATGTTTCAAAGGTGTTCTTTATTAGTGGTAATATCTTCCACAGCTCGGATATACTTGCATACCCCAAACAAATACTAGCGTGTCCAGTTAAAATTTTTAGCACTTTATTCTGCTCAAACTTTTGAAATTGAAGCCAAAAATAGCCCGCATCTATAGGGTCTAGGGTTTCCGCTGCAGTGAAAAAATTGTCAATCAAATCCTTGAAACATATTAATTCCTCCCATTCCTTTTCGTAAAAAACTATATAATTATTCCTGTTCCCTGAAATTATTACACAAGGAGTGCACTCTGCTGATAAACACACTGTAACAAACTTTGACTTTGACTGATTCAAGTCAAATCGACGCTCCCCCAAAAACACTTCCTTTTGAACCATATTTGAAGACATTTCCCCCACAACTAACATGACAAAACTATGCTCGGAATGGTTTCTTCATGACTTTTTATAGATATGTGAAAGTGGTGGGAGAAATTATGCTAGTATTGGAATGGATGGGGAAATCTATAAATAGTTATAGCAAAACGAATTTGACTCACACCATCAATATGTGTTTAGAAGATTTCTCCGATTTATTATCATTGTATGACTACCGCTTGCAATCATTCAAAAATTGGGCTGGTAAAGTTTCTCCTATAGATTTGGCGTTAGCGGGTTTTTTTTATGTTGGTTATAGTGACATAACTCGTTGTTTTAATTGTCATGTGGAAATTCATGAGTGGTTATCCGAAGATTGCGTTCATGAAGAACATTTAAAATTTAGCCCAGACTGTAAGTTTGCCAAGATGATGAAAAAATCAATCAAAAAAGAAAACGACAAGATGGATAACAGACGTTGGAATACTCTACAAATATTTAATACAACTCTACCAATAAATTTGTTTTTACTAGCTTATATTATAATAAATGATTTTGTGGTGAGACACTGAATAGTGCTTTCATTCAGTTTTGATAATGGTGATAATAAATTACCGAAAGCTCAGAACAAACTAAAAAGAGTTCACTTATTCACATTGCCGCATCCCCCACAATAATAGTTAGACATATATATATATATATATATATATATGTATGTCGATTGGCAGTTTTGAGGACTCACTGCAACCCCTATATACAAATGTATACATTTGTATACATTTATTATACAAACACATATATCAATTTTTTGTTAAAAAATATGCAAAATTAAGTTATATACAGAGATTTTAATATGTATTGGTATATATAGGGACATTTGGATATATACAGGGTGCTCTAGAATACGCATTATGGTTTTCACAGTTCCACAAAATTAATTTTTCAAAAACCACCGATTTACCCAAATTGACATATTTAGAACACAATTTTTGATAATATTCTAAAATTTTAATTTGTTGTCTTTTTCTATGTATGGAGATTAGAATGTGTAATTAATAAACCCTAAATTACAAATTATCTGTATTAATGTAGATCCCAGGTCATTGTCAAATAGCAGGAAATGAAAAAGCTGACTGCAGCAAAATTAGCATCTGAGTAAAGAGTAGATGTCGGTATTCCTATCCCATTCATCGACCCAAAGTGTGAAAATCGTTCAAATGAAGTGCTATTGGCTTAACATATCGTATCTAGATAGATAACTAGGCTGCAGCTAATGATCTCAGTAATCGATGCTGCAAAAATGATAATAATAAAAACACATAGGAAATAGGACTGAGTCTGCGAGTGAGTGGGAAGTGAGAGCCACGTCACAAGCGGACAAAGGCAGGAGATGGATGATAGGTGACAGATATCGTTCTTCGGACGTGACGACCCTGCCTCTCCGAGTTGCCACAGGAAAGTGGTCCATCATATCCCAATACCTTCCCCTACCTGACCAGGAAATTCTTAAAAAAGAGGGTCTGATGTTGTTAACGGAATGGGAAGTGAAAGCCCTAGTACAGGTAATAATAATAAACCCCGTATGGATGAGCGGGATCTCTTTGTTGAATACCCTCAAAGTGTCTCGGGCGTGTTGTAAAAGGCGACTAAACTGAGATTTTACTCTCTCATCCTTACTCAGCTTTACTACCAGTTTTTTAGTAGGCTCGCACCATTATTCTTTTTATTGGCCTCCCTTGGCCACCTTTTCAATTTCCTTATCTTTCCTATCCCCTGGAAGTAGGGCATTGTACCACCATAACCTCTTGTCCCGTTCAGGATTTAGGAAGCTGGTCTTTTTGAAAAATGAGCTATATACCCCATCGGATAGCGACGATAGTAGATAGAAAAGGGGGAACCGTGTAAGGCGATTTTGAGCAGCCTGACAGCAGTTGACCTCTAGGAAATGACTGTGCATGGGGAAGCAGTTAAGGGGATTTTGAGCAGGGCTAATGGCCGCAGTTGACCTCTAGGAAATGACTCAGGGTTTCGTAGAAATCAGTGATGCATGTGGAACACGGAAAATAAAAATTATACAGGGTGCACCGAAAGTAACTACATTTAACAGGAGGGGGTATACAGAGCAGTAGTCAATTACACTATAAGTAGTGAAGAGTAGTGAGTGAATTATTATTAATTTGAGTAGAAATGGAAGAATTGAAAGAAGCTGTGCAAACTTTAGTATATGATTTTAACAAACGTCGATAAATGATTGATCGGGAGCAGATATATGGTTGGGAAGAATATACATAGCAGAAGATTGTATGCAGCAGGCGAAAGTGTATAGAAAAGGAGCTGACGCTTGCAAAAATTTTATAAAAGGATTAATTTGCATTGTATGTTAGAATACAATCACTTACTTCCTTGAATTCTTCATTCTTCAAACGAAGTTCTTCAGGAAGAAAAATAATGTTATCTTAAAATAAAAAGCAGTGAATTTCATACGTTGTATTCATAGTTATTATACAAAACAACATTCTTTATGAGGTATTGCATGCGTAGTCTATTAATCAAGTTTCTTCAAGTAGAACAGCATATGGTTTGAAAACACGCAAATTCATTTTCTACCGTCTTACATGTATTGAGAATATTGTAAATGAGATATCCATTAATAGTACCCGCATATGTAATAACATAAATTTATAGACACGTAGAACTGCGAAAATGATGAAACAGAAAAACCCATACATGATTAAAGTAAATTCTTGATTACCCGCATATCGTAAATTCAGCGAGATATATAACTATGAAACAAAAAAATCCATAAATCGAGAAACGGTTCAAGCGAACATATTAAAAAGTGGTTCAAAGACCTGTCCTGGGAAACTAATTCATGATTAAAGTAAATTTTTGATTACCCGCATATCGTAAATTCAGCGAGATATATAATTATGAAACAAAAAAATCCATAAATCGAGAAACGCTACAAGTGAACATATTAAAAAGTCGTGCAAACACGCATCCTTTAAAACTAATTGAAGAATAAATTACAACAAGTATCGACAAGTATCGACTAGACCCGCATATAATTTTAAAAGCAGAAATTTATGGGAAGATGTACAGCTCTGAGAATTAATTGGTTTACTATTAAAACTTGTTCAAATCTTCTTAAGTAATTCTCCTACTCCTAACTCTCGGGCCTTGCGGTATATAAGAGGAAAATATTACGCTCAAAGTATAGTTTATTTTATCGCATAGATGAAATGCAAAAACAACAAAAAATTGTAAATATAATTAGTGAGTTTAGGAGAACAAAAAAGCAAACAAGATTCGAAAAGATGAGTAAAAAAAGTATACCAATGGTGATCAAAAAGGAAGCTTCAGGAACCAATTACCAAATATTGTCAGCCACAAAAAATGATGATTGTTCATCAAATAATTCAAACGACGTAATAATAATAGAAGGTGAAACACAAACATTACGAAATTGTAATTATGACGACATATCTATGGATGGGATTGTAGAAAACGAGTTCGATGTAGAGCAACTTTTTCAACAGGATGATTTCAATAGTGTTGTAGGAGTTACCGAAGATGGCGTAGATCAAGTAAAATTGGAAACAATGATCAATAAGTATAGTGAAAATGTGAACATGTTAATAGAATCGAATAAAACATTTTTAAGTGAAGGTTACGCGCAGCGACAAAATTTAAAGTTAAAAATGGAGAAATACGAGAAAAAATATTTGGCAGCCAAAATTCTATTAGAAAAATTAGATGTTAATCTAAAAATTGCAGAATCGCTCAACTGTTTAAATCTGTAGTGAGGATAGTGATATATTAAAAACAATAATCGAATCAAAATTGAATCAATTGTTTAAATTTTTAGTGAGTTATAGTGATAAAGAAGTATAGTGAAAACATTAATCGAATCGAATAAATTGAAAGTTGAAGAGAGAAAAACACAAGAAAAATATTTGACAGCCAAAATTCTATTAGAAAAATTGGACGCTAAACTCAAAAATTGTTAAATTAATAAATTGTTAAACATTTAAATTATATATTTTGCATTTCATCTATATGATAAAATAAACTATCATATTATAACCAATTATGACTTATTTTTCCCTATACGCCCAGTGAAAGTATATTTGAGAAAATAAATTGAAAGTTGAAGAGAGAAAAACACAAGAAAAATTCTATTAGAAAAATTGGACGCTAAACTCAAAAATTGTTAAATTAATAAATTGTTAAACATTTAAATTATATATTTTGCATTTCAGTTTGGCGATAAAATAAACTAACAACTAATTATGACTTATTTTTCCCTATACACCCAGCTGAAGCAATTAATCTCATACAATTTTTGTTCATTCACGAGATAAAATAAAGTATTATAACTAATTTATCCTCATACATTAAAGTATATTTAGCAAGACTCGGATCCATTCCTTTTGTAAGCGTGAAACGAGTTTTTTCTTTTTTACCGTGTCAGGCAACGGATCGTAATTCTTGAATCTGTTAGTAAAACAGTTATGAAAGCACAGGACCGGATTGGAAATTAAAGATGATATATGAAATATAGTATTTTATTCGATCAAACCCAAAAGTGTAGTGAAATAAAATCCACAGTACTGGATATGTGACTAATGTCATACATTTTTATGTTGAAAAATATAAAAAGACACAATTGAATAGATATTAAAATAAATTGAATATAAAGTTGCATTAATATTAAAATTGTAGTGAAATAAAATCCACAGTACTGGACGTGTTACTAAATTTCAAAAATATAAAATTTTTTGAACAATACAAAAAGATACAATTGAATTAAAACAAATTTATGGCGCATTGATGTTGAAATGTTTGTTGTTGCACAAAGAACAATAATCAACTATACAATATATAAATAGTTCTCTTTCACAAATTGTACATTTAAAACATGAGTCTGGTAAATTTGCAGCAGGTCCGGTGAAATGCTCGCTGACATGTTGAGATTCCACGTTTAAATTGAGCCCGCTGGTCACATCAAAAAAGCAACAAGTACATAGTCGTTGATCAGTCATGGAATAGTAGTACTGTAACACGCAAAGCGGTTTTCCAAAACTATAATTTAGCCATTTCTGACTATCCACTGTTTCAATATGAAACGATTTGAAATCAATAGTGGAACCTGTATCATGTTCCTGTTCCGAAGTACAGGAACTGATAACAGAATCCACTTCACTTCCACTATCGTCATCGATTCTATTAACCTCTTGGTTTTCTAACAAAACCGCAAAATCGAAAGACTCGTTATCACTATCCATACTTTCTTCTTTTATTGCACTACAGTTTTGGGTTTGATACGTTTTGCAGCGTTTAAACGTATTATATATAAAATTTCAGACATGCGCAAACAAGAGTAGCTAGGGCATGCGCAAATGAAAGCACTATTCAGTGTCTCACCACAAAATCATTTATTATAATATAAGCTAGTAAAAACAAATTTATTGGTAGAGTTGTATTAAATATTTGTAGAGTATTCCAACGTCTGTTATCCATCTTGTCGTTTTCTTTTTTGATTGATTTTTTCATCATCTTGGCAAACTTACAGTCTGGGCTGAATTTTAAATGTTCTTCATGAACGCAATCTTCGGATAACCACTCATGAATTTCCACATGACAATTAAAACAACGAGTTATGTCACTATAACCAACATAAAAAAAACCCGCTAACGCCAAATCTATAGGAGAAACTTTACCAGCCCAATTTTTGAATGATTGCAAGCGGTAGTCATACAATGATAATAAATCGGAGAAATCTTCTAAACACATATTGATGGTGTGAGTCAAATTCGTTTTGCTATAACTATTTATAGATTTCCCCATCCATTCCAATACTAGCATAATTTCTCCCACCACTTTCACATATCTATAAAAAGTCATGAAGAAACCATTCCGAGCATAGTTTTGTCATGTTAGTTGTGGGGGAAATGTCTTCAAATATGGTTCAAAAGGAAGTGTTTTTGGGGGAGCGTCGATTTGACTTGAATCAGTCAAAGTCAAAGTTTGTTACAGTGTGTTTATCAGCAGAGTGCACTCCTTGTGTAATAATTTCAGGGAACAGGAATAATTATATAGTTTTTTACGAAAAGGAATGGGAGGAATTAATATGTTTCAAGGATTTGATTGACAATTTTTTCACTGCAGCGGAAACCCTAGACCCTATAGATGCGGGCTATTTTTGGCTTCAATTTCAAAAGTTTGAGCAGAATAAAGTGCTAAAAATTTTAACTGGACACGCTAGTATTTGTTTGGGGTATGCAAGTATATCCGAGCTGTGGAAGATATTACCACTAATAAAGAACACCTTTGAAACATTAAAAAACCAGCAGTTTTTAGGAACTATGAAAATTTTACAACTGGCTGTTACTAAATCACAAGATGCTCCGAAAACAGCACTAGAAGTTCTACAACCAATCAAAAAAATCAATCCAATTACATACAACCTAGGTCTTGAAGTAATTTACAGATTTCCTGAATTACTACAAGATGAAAAAAGTCAGCTTTAACGAAAACTTTAACAAAATACATGTTCTATATGTCTGGCGATATGCATATCATGCGGCAAGAAAAAACGATTGGCAAGCTAGATATCTCGATCAGTTACGCTTCAAGCAACGAATTCAACAAGCCGCCAAATTTATCAATCCTATTTTACATGTAATACATAGATGTAAAGTTTATAATAAAAGATATGCAGTAATTATTATGTTTTATTTAAAAAGTTAGTTTACAATACATTATTTTTATTAATCCAAGAGTTGTGCGAGTTATCTAATCCCAGCCATTTCACCAAAACCTTATTTCCTTTTTTTCTCAATACTTTTTCAACGAGATAAACGTCGGGGTGTTTCACTTTTAAAAGTTCCTCAGTGTAAAAAGCTCCTTGAATCGGTTGATTACTCTCGTCTTGTAAAATATATGTGGCTGGATTGGTCAGCTTGACTTTATAGATTGTGAAAATTTCGGTTGACCAGTTGGGTGTATAACCTTTGGAAAATGATTCACGATATTTACTTATGCGTACAAAATCACCTTTTTTAAATCTAGGTTTGCGGGGGTCGACTGTTTTCATGTGGTTGAAAGCAATAATATATTTGGCGTTTGTCTCATTAACCTTACTGGGAATAGCACCCGTTGTTGAATGCCTGGTATTATTGTATTTCTTAACAATTTTTGGTAGCAATTCCAACCATTTATATGACCCTTGCACACTAAATTCTTTCCACAATAAAGTTTTGAGTGTTCGAATAACTCTTTCTACAATGCTAGCTTTAAGGTTTGAAAATGTGCTGTAATGATTTATTCCATACTGTTGCATCAGCTGTTGGAACTCTTTGTTATAAAATTCTTTACCCATATCGGTCTGTAAATTTTTAGGCGGGCTCATTTGGGAGAGTACTTTTTGCATAGCCTCTGTAATGTCCTTGGCATTTTTTCGCTTTACAGGTTCAGCCCAAACGAATTTACTAAAAGTATTGATTATTACAAGTATATATCCAAAACCTTTGTTAACGCTTTTATAATTATTCAGAATCGCCAAATCAGCCTGAAGAAGATCATGCAAACCTTTGACAATCACATGTCGTCTCTTGTAATTTTTACGAGCCGGACTATGCAATTCATTAACTACATCTCGCTTCACATTACTCATATTTTTGTAGAGCACACTGAATTACAAATTCAACGTAAAATTGTTTATAACTAGGGTTTAACGCAAACTGTAAAGTATCGCCTTTTTTAACAGATTTATCAACTATACCGGATTGGTCAGATATTTTTTTGTTATAGCGAATATATAGTCCATCAAAAGTGCATTTAAAATGTTCAACTTTTCCTGATACTGGTATCGTAAAAGTGCTTGTATTACAGTCTAAGACGTAAAAAAACTTGTCTGTTCCTTGACTACCATTGATTTTGAAAAAAATTTTGGTATGGAATTTATAGGGATCCCCAATATAAAAATTATCACTGAGCAGTGGTGCTGCTACAATTTCGTCAGAGGGTTTTAGCGCTTGACTGCGAAGGAAGTGTTGATTGAACCTGTTAATCGGCATATTAAGATTGAATGGGCCATTTTTATCAAGGGGGTGCTATTTATTCAACTGTTGCAACGGGCAAAGTAGGGTAAAATCAGCACACATATTATTTACAGAACCTACTTTAAATTCAATTTTATCGCCCTTTTTTATTTTCATGGTGGATAACTCATGATATTTATAAACCTTGCCATTTATCAAAACATCACCGTCACTCGAGTAGTGCTTACAGCTTTCGATAGAACCTTCAACAGGAAAAACGAAAGCAGTCCCTCCATTCTCTAAAACATACAAGGGATTTTTTGTCTTTTTTACCCCTATTAATCGAATGATGCATGTACTAAAATATTCTTTTGGTGTGCAAATGTAAAAGGGTGTTTTAAGTATCGGTTCAGCGGTAGAAGGAACGTCTACACATTCTGAGGTGGAGAGGTAATGTTGGTTGAAATGATTTAACGGCATGTTCACGACTAAACAATTTATAAAGTAATCAAAGTATTTATTCGATTATACCACCCTCCCGTAATTCTTCAATAATGGATATAATTTCATTGCGATGACCTGTATTCCCTGCTGCTTGAGAAGCTACAAGTAATCGTAACCTATCAACTATTTCATTAAAATCATCAAAATATTTATAATCAATGGGTTTGTTATTGTAATCCATCATAGTCAACTTCCCCCCAAGTTTTGACATTTTACGTGTCAGTACACCAGTTAATAGAGACCGAGGGGCCGTACCAGCCCTCGGTCTAATCGGATTTGGTTTTAGTTCAGGCTTAATGATGAATGTATATTTATCTTTAATATCATTGGGGAATGTTCTGATGGGTAAATCGGGGTTATGTTCTCGACGAATAGCATTTGTTCGTTTAATAATATCTACATAATTATCCACATCTCGTTTAGTATATACAATTGGGTTTTTTTTAAAAAGCAACTCGTACAACCCAGGTGTACCCAAATATGTTATATGTTTTACGATAATATTTTTACCCTTAAAGTCAAGTTCAGAATCACCAATGTAAAACTTTTCTTCGTTGGGATTATGAAAAACGCCCAAAATATGATCATATACCCCTTCCGTATCTCGTATCATCCCCTCGATAAATTCTCTAGGAAGAGGTGTGTCAAACTGTTCAAAATACTCTCTCAAAACGTTTGGGTCGGTGATTGTACGATAAAAATCACTTATGCTGTCATCGATAAATTGGTCTTGTCTGGTTCTATCTGGAATATCTCCCGAATCATTTCGAGATTCATAAGTTGTTTCATCTGTTAAAAATCTCGTGTTGTCCTGGAAAGTACTGTGAAAATCTGGATCGTTATCGGGCTCAAAAAATGCTAGTTGATCGTAACGAGTTGTGGGTGATTTTTTAATAGTAATGTTACCTTTTGTCGGTGATATTTCTTGTTTAATAGGTTTCCCCAAAGTTGAAACAAATTCTTTGAGAGGCTGGTATGATTTTTCCAATTTACTTTGAGACTCATGCCTCTGCTGTTTGAGAAGTTTATATTTCTTTTTAATATCTTGACGTGATTTTATGAGCTGTTTCCCTAATCGTTCATTCATTGTGACTAATAGATTTCACATTTTTTAAGGTCTTATATATACATCAAACCCTTTTCGATATTTTCCAGAGGATAATGCACAGTCCTTATCAATAACTAAAAATCCAAACTTATCTTTCCAACAAAACGATCCCATGTCTTTAAATTGTTGAAAACTCATGTCGATATTTGCATGGTCGTCAAAAATATGTTTCAGATTAGTAACATCTTGGGGGAATACAATTAACAGATTAGCATTATCCCGAATTAGTTGTTTTGGAATCGCTGAATATGTTTGACATAAATAAAAACAATCGGTCTCTTTATGTCGACCAAAACAAAAATAATTTTTGATGATATTTTGGTCACAAGACGCCACATCGTCAAATATAACTATGGAATTATGTTTAATATTTTCGGGGAGCGGAAAATCTTCACTTTTACTAAATTCTTGGTAACCGATCTCTCGTATGGGTTGTAGTAATAATCGCAGATATTGATATTTTGGTTGCTGCAGTGATTTCGAATATAAATAAACATTTTCATATTTCATACCATTAGGATGTTCCAACAAGGATAACATTACGTTGGTTTTACCACTTCCACTAGGCCCTACTATAAGTGTTCGTTTAGAATTACCTCCAAATAATACACCGTGATTATTTTCATTATTTGTAATGTCATAGTTTTTAACTGGTAAGGAAACTTGTTGTTTTACAAGCTTCATGTTGAAGACTGTTAGTATATAAAGAGAAACACTCATATATAAGTGTTAGTATGAAAAATAAAGCGGTGCCACTTGAACGTCGTAGGACTAGAGGTAGAGGACTTGTTAATACATTAATAAATAAGCTCCCCTTTGAACTACACGCCCCTGGGGGGTATCGGTATTTAGGTCCTGGAACGAAGCTAGCAAAGAGATTAGCTCGAGGGGATAAACCAATAAATCCTTTGGACGAAGCAGCGCTACAACACGATATAGCATATTCTCAGAGCAACGATCAAAGTGAACGCCACGTGGCTGATAAAATTTTAGAGAACAGAGCTTGGGATCGTGTCAAATCCAAGGAGGCCAAATTAGGTGAAAAAGTAGCTGCCTGGCTGACAACAACAGTTATGAAAGGAAAACGCAAACTTGGAATGGGTCTAAGACGAAAACGTAAAACTAAGAAGCGTGTTATTAAACCACCAAAAATTGGAGGATTTTTACCATTTTTAATCCCTCTGATTGGGGCTTTAGCTGCTGCCGGTGGCGGTGCTGCTGGTATCGCAAAAGCCGTGAACGATGCTAAAGCTAATAGAGACCAATTAGCCGAGCAGCAACGACATAATCTTGAAATGGAGCAAGCTGCTAAAGGCGGTAAAGGGTTATATTTAAGACCATATAAAGGATATGGAATGAGGCAAAAAAAACAAAAAATATGTAAAAAGGGGCGGGGTTTTTATTTAAAACCATATTCAAGAAACTCCCGATAAAATTACCTCAGCACATAATGACAGACTTTGAACTTGAAAAATATATAACGTTATTGCAAATTCCTTATTTTCGTGGCATTTACATGCGTAACTCCTTACCTACAAAAATTAACAAATACGAGTCTGGTATTATCAACTTGGACACACTGCAAGGTGTTGGAACGCACTGGACAGCTTATACAAAGAAGAGTAAAAATGTTACATATTTTGATAGTTATGGTAATTTACCACCACCAATAGAAGTCGTAAAGTATTTTACAAGTAATGGAAAAGTAGACATCCACTTCAATTACGAAACAGTACAAAGATTAGGTTACCAATGTGGACAGTATTGTCTTAGATTTTTATATAGTCAGTATAACTGAGTAGGCAACTCATTCCATAACCAACTGTCCAAGATGTCGTATACTTTTACGTTAAGTGGGGAGTCATCAATTCTAAGTGGTGACTTTAACCCACCCATTTACTTAGATGAAAATTCCGAGTATGAGATAGGATTAGCTAATTTTGATACATTCAATAGTATTCCAAACGTAACTCAAACCAATAACGTATTAGTGTGGGGTCAGAAAAGTCAATACAACTATATCATCCCTATAGGCTCCTATGAACTGGATGATATTATAAAATTAATTGAAAAAGAAATGTTTAATATAGCGGGTACTACAACCCGCATTGTGCCAGATAGTCGAACAGGGTCTGTATCAATGAAAAGCACTGAAACTATAAATTTTACAGTTGATAATTCAATAGGGGATCTGTTGGGTTTCTCAAAAGTCTTTCTTGAACCGAATAAGGTAAATACCTCAACAAAAATGATAAATATTTTAAAAGTTAATACTATATGTATTGACTGCAACATTGCAGTCGGATCATTTTTGAATGGAGAACCAGTCCACATTATACATCAGTTTTTCCCCCAAGTTCCCAGTGGGTATAAAATAGTGGAGCAACCTTTAACCATACTCTATTACCCTGTAAGCATTAAAACCATAAACAACATTACTGTTAGGGCTCTCGATCAAAGCGGTGATTTAATTGATTTTCAAAAAGAAACTATTACTGTTCGCTTACATCTTCGAAAAACTAATTGAAATGGTTTGGCAGTTTAATCGTATACACCCATATAAAAGCACATTTATTCACAAAACTATCAGTAGAGGGAAAACCACAGCATTGTTAACGTCTACAAATCGGAAATTTTTGCAGTCTTTGGGTTTCAAAGTGTTGGTATAATGGAAGTTTTACATGTTACGGGCGAACCTTTTAGCGACACTACCATTGAAGACTATCAATTCCATACATACCAACCGTATTCTTCTGCCAACCTCAACTATAATGATGAAATAAGAATTCCAATTCAAGATCTAGAAGCTCATACTCTCCCCAGTAATTCAGTTCTGTACATAGAAGGGAAATTACTGACTGATAAAAATACTGTTCCAACAAAATTTAACTTTATTAATAACGCTATTGCGTTTTTATTTAGAGAAATCAGGTATGAGTTGAATGGTGTAATTATTGACGCTGTCCGACAAGTTGGTATAGCTACGACAATAAAAAATTATCTATCTTTAAACGAAAATGAGAGTAAGCTGATGAATAATGGGGGGTGGTATCCAAACAATGGAAAAATTCTAACAGATTCCAAGGGTAATTTTAATATATGTATTCCTTTAAAACTACTCATGGGTTTTTTTGAGGATTTCAAGAAAATTATAATTAATATGAGACAAGAGTTGATTATAATTCGAGACAAAGACGACATCGATGTTGTAGTTGCTTCTGATGAGTCTGAGAAACCAAAAATTGAGCTATTGAAAGTTTATTGGAATGTACCTCACATAACTCCAAGCATTAAAGAACAGCTGAGACTAAATAAAATTATTCATAGCAATATTGATCTACCAATTAAATTTAGGAGCTGGGAACTGATTGAATATCCTGCTCTTACAGATACTACTCGTCACACCTGGCCCGTCAAAACGACAACTAAAATTGAAACACCCCGACATATTGTGGTAGCATTCCAAAAGGGTAGAAAGGGCAAACTTTTGAAAGATATGAGTAAATTTGATCACTGTAACTTGACTAATTTACGTGTGTTTTTGAATTCTGAGCGTTATCCTTATCATGATTTACATCTAGATTTTGATAGTAATCGTTTTGCCACTTTGTATGAGATGTTTGCCAATTTTCAAGAAAGTTATTACCACATCCAAACTAATCAACCTATATTTAATCCAGAAGAATTTAAAACCAAAGCCCCCATCGCCCACATCGACTGTTCTCGTCAAAAGGAGGTTTTACAGAGTGGTTCTATTGTTCTTCGAATAGAATTTGAAACCAGTAAAAATGTGGGTAATGATGTATCAGCATATTGTTTGATTATACACGAAAAAGAATTTTATTACAATCCCATGACAAAAATTGTTAGACAAGTGTAATGCGCATGCGTTTATGTGTTAAAAGTCTGCAGCAGCATGAAGTTTCTTTCAGTACACTATGGGATTTCGTCAACGACTCGAGCAGTATATTATTAACTTGGCTAAACTCAAAGCTGATATTGAGTGGTATAAAAAGAAAAAGCAACTAGTTGAACACTTTAAAAATCTACAAATATGAGATTAGTGATGGATGTTCAGGGTTTTAGGATTGAAAACAATAAATTTATAGTGAAGGAATTTGCGGCATACAACGGAAATCAGGTTTGTCATTATGTGTTTAAACCACCATTTCCTTTACGAATGCTGTCCCCCGATTTGCACAGACAGGCTGTTTGGCTCATGAAAAAGCATCACTCTATTGACTGGAATGTTGGTTTCACACCAATACATTTGTTTGGTAATATAGTTGCTAATTTAACCAATGATGCTGACGTGGTTTACGTTAAAGGAAAAGAGAAGGCTGACTATATCAAAAAATATTCATTGGCTCCAGTTTACGAATTTGAAGAATACCCTCCAGTTATTTCATCTGAACCGAAATGTTTTTACCATAGTAATATTAATTGTATTTGTGCGCTATCGAATGTATTTTTTTTATATGAAAACTTTATAATGAAAGAATAAAATAATATAATGACTTTCAATTCACCTTCAGACCTATTGCGCATGCGTTTTCTTGTATATAAATGTAATTACAGAATTGATTCTGTTTAGTTTCATCATGCATTGTATCAAGTGCGGTAAGCGATTTTCTAGAGCTTACAATCTTCGTCGACATCAGTTATGTTGTGGTCAACGTTCAACTACTTGTGACAGTTGTGGAAAACAATTTTCAAGGTTCGATAACCTCAAAAATCATCAACGTAAGAGTTGTGATGGTCCATCTTTTATTCCTAAAAAAAGACTTAGACCTATGGGTATGGAAGTGTTGGAACCCGGTGTTACCAAGTTACATCACGCATTCAAAACCAGAATAGCTTCCTATCGGTTTTCCATTCCAGATAAAAAGACAAATTATATGGATTTTCTCAATGAGGTTCAACCAAAAGTATTAAATAAAATTCAAGAATACCTTCAGCAACATTATTCATTAAAAATAAATTTTGAAATATTCAGTATATACATAATACCAGAGAAGGAGATTTCAGATATAAAGTCTATGAATACAGCCAACAAAGTTGTGACTACATCAACCGATTTGAAACATGTATATGAAGAATTTAAAGATGAAATTATGAACCAGGCTTCAGAGTTTCAAGAAAAAGATAGTGGGTGGGCACTTCAAGAAATAATGTTTTTAGATGTGAACATAAACCGGTTTAATGCAATTTCCGCTTCTTCTTATGTCAAGTTGCCAAGGGCGATAATTAGAAAACAGACTGTTTTAAATATCCGGAATAATGATAATGCATGTTTCGCTTGGTGTGTGAATGCAGCAATATTTCAACCCCAAGGAGATCCCACGAAGCCAGAATCTTACCCCCATTTTGATACCTTGCTAGATTTCACAGGAGTAGAGTTTCCGGTAACCCTGAAAGACATTATAAAATTCGAGAAATTGAATAATATATCTGTAAATGTTTATAGGTTGGAATCAGAATTTAAAGATGGAAAAAAAAAATATGAAGTTGTTGGCCCCCTTCATTTTACGTCAGAGCGGAAACCGACCCATATTAATCTCTTATTGATAACTGATAGAGATGGAAACACTCATTATACTCTCATCGGGGATTTATCTAAATTATTGAGAAGTCAAAAGACAACGCACAAAGAGAGAACTTTCTTTTGTGATGGATGTCTACAAAGTTTTTCAACAGAATCCAAATTACAACACCACCAAGAAAATGATTGTACTCACATATACACTAAGCTACCAACTTCTGAAATTAAAATAAACAAGTGTGGGGAGTGGTTACCAGAAAATACATTAAAATTCATCAACTTTGAAAAACAGCTGCAAGTTCCATTCGTTATATACGCGGACTTTGAAAGTTTATTAAAACCGATAGATCATACTGAACCCCATGCTGGTGAATCCTTCACAGTTAAAGTGTGTGAACATGAGCCTTACTCGTTTGCTTTTTATGTAAAGTGTACATATGACGATAGTTTATCCAAATTTGAAATTTATGAAGGTGCCGATGCAGCCCAAGTCTTCATACAAAAATTGGATTCAATAGTTCAAGATTTGTACAATAACCATCTTAAACATGTTATACCGATGCGATCATTAACACCTGAGGAACAAGATAGATATGACACTGCTACCGTTTGTCATATTTGTGAAAGACCATTTGATGTTTTTGATAAAAAGGTTATGGATCATTGCCATGTTACCGGAAAATTTAATAATGCAGCCCATAACTCTTGCAATTTAAATTATAAACTTCCGAAATATATTCCAGTCTTTCTACATAATTTAAAAAATTATGATTGTCATTTTTTTATCAAAGAACTGACCACCAAAGGTGAAAAAATCAGTGCCTTACCCCAAACAAAGGAGAAGTATATATGCTTCTCAAAATCTATTTTGGTGGAAAAGTTTAGTGGTCCCAAGATACGAGATGTGTATATGACATTAAAATTTGTTGATTCCTTTAGTTTTCTAGCTAGTTCATTAGAAAAACTGGCTTCTACGTTGAATCCTGAACAGTGTAATGAGGTACGAAAGTTTTTCCCAAAACATTTTAATTTAATGAGACAAAAAGGCGTGTTTCCGTATTCATATGTGACATCTTTTGATAAACTACGCGAGCGACAATTACCATATAAGGAACATTTTTTTGATACCTTAAAAGGTGTTGATATCTCTGATGAGGAATATGCACGAGCTCAACTAGTATGGAATACTTTCAACTGCACAACTATTAGTGATTATGCAAAGTTATATTTAAAAACTGATGTGTTGCTTCTTGCCGACGACCTCTTTGAGAATTTTCGCAAAGTTTGTCTTAAGGAATATAAGTTGGATCCAGCTCACTACCTTACCGCTCCTTCCCTGAGTTGGGATGCCATGTTGAGATGTACTCAGATTGAACTACAACTCTTAACCGATGTGGATATGCTTCACTTCTTCAAAAAAGGAATTCGAGGCGGAGTAGCTCAATGCAGCAAGAGGAAAGCTGTAGCAAACAATAGATACTTGGACACCTTTGATGTTAACAAACCAGAGAGCTACATAATGTTTTTAGATGCTACAAACCTTTACGGGGCTGCAATGAAGGAATATCTACCATTTGGTGACTTTAGGTGGCTAACTGAATCTGAAATTGAATTATTCGATGTCGATACTATTGAAGATGATTCGCCTAAAGGATATGTTTTGGAAGTGGACTTGGAGTATCCTACCAACCTGCATGATGCACATAACGATCTTCCTTTCTGCCCGGAAAGTATCATCCCTCCAAAATCCAAATATTCAAAGCTGATACCGAACTTGAACGATAAAACCAAATACATAATACACTATCGTAACCTTAAACAGTGTTTGAAAAATGGTTTAAAATTGAAAAAGATTCACAGAGTTATCGAGTTTTCACAGTCTGCGTGGCTAAAGACATACATTAAACTTAACACCAGACTACGCAACAAAGCTACAAATGCCTTTGAAAAAGATTTGTTTAAACTTTTAATCAATGCAATCTTTGGAAAAACGATGGAAAATGTTGAAAAAAGAAAACGTATAATTATATCAAGTCATTGGGAAAACACCAGAGGATCCCTGGGAGCGAAAACTTTAATTGCGAAACCAGAATTCAAATCTTGTTCTGTGTTTAACGATAATTTGGTGGCGGTTCAACTGAATAAAATTAAAGTAGTGTATGATAAACCGTTATATGTAGGATTTTCAGTTTTGGATATTTCAAAGACTATAATATATGAGTTTTATTATGATTATGTTAAACAACAGTATGGTGATTCTGTTAAGTTGTGTTATACGGATACTGATTCATTAGTGTTGGAAGTATTTACTGAAGATTTCTACAAAGACATGAAGGAAAATATTGAATATTTCGATACATCCAATTATCAGACAAATAATATCCATGACATTCCTAAAACAATATCTATTGTCGGTAAAATGAAAGACGAGTTTGCTGGTGTAGTTGTTGAGTCTTTCTATGGAACTGGTGCTAAAGCATATTGTGTTAAATTATCGGAACGATACAACAAGTCTGATATTTTAAAGAAGGCTAAAGGTATTTCTAAACATATAATTGAAACTCAACTCCATCTTAATGACTATAAACAAATCGTTGAAACTGGCGGTATTGTATATAGAAAAATGTATGTTTTTCTTTCCAATATGCATATTATCCACACAGAATTAAAAAACAAGGTGGCTCTTTCTTCAAATGATGATAAGAGGTATGTAATACCACATGACACAAATACTCTAGCATGGGGGCATTTTCTCCTAAATCCATCCTCCAATTCAGGCACATTAGATGATCTTCTCCAAGCATTAGAAGAAGAAGAAGCAGTGGAGAATTTTTTCAGTGATGTGAAAAAAAACAACTACTCTAAAAGGATTTTCCTGGAAATGGCATTCATATCTCAAGAAGATAATTGCTTAAATAAAAGAACTGATATTCAAAAACTTAGTACAATTTATAGCTATTTATTATCTTTTGACAAAAAAACAAAAAATTCAAATATTGAAGATGAGAATTCTGTTCCTTTATATTAACTTACCAACTATTATTTCACTTGCTAATATACTAAACATATTTAAAGACATTTCTATGACTACTAAAAATTAACATCGATGTCGTAATGTCAATTTTGATAGTTTTATTTTTAATTTAATTTCTTGAAAAAAAAATTATATCTTATACCATGTTTTTTCTCCATGTTATACATATTATATATAGATATTGTGATTAACCTCGCTTAGTTGTAAGTAATTAATGTTTTACTTTTAAACTGAATTTATTTATACCTGTTTGAAATATCTATAAATGTATCTTTTGTAGTTCTTTGATAATGGTGATAATAAATTACCGAAAGCTCAGAACAAACTAAAAAGAGTTCACTTATTCACATTGCCGCATCCCCCACAATAATAGTTAGACATATATATATATATATATATATATACCAGAAACTGGCAAATAGTCACGGCTGACTAGTCAAAAAATAAAATTAAGAAAGAAATCTTTTTAAGTAAAAAAATTCTTTCTTTCATTCACGGGGAAAGCAGCCAAAAAACACAAAATATATTACTTACTAAAGTGAACTCTCTTATACATTACCAAGCTTTCGGAAATCTTTGCTTCCATTTTCAAGGTTGTAAGTGAGATTATAAACTAAAACTAAAGTAACACAAAAATACAAGAAAACAATTCATTTTTAATACAATATTTAAAGTTGGTGTTATGAATTCATTATGACAACTCAAAGAGAGAGAGTTGTCCCTCCGTGAATGAAAGAAAGAATTTTTTTACTTAAAAAGATTTCTTTCCTAATTTTATTTTATATATATATATATATATATATACAGGGTGTCCCAGAATTTTTTAGACAGGCTATAACTCTAAAACGGCTGAAGATAACTTCATAAAATTTGGTATGCAGCAATTGGACGGATTTTACAATATTGCGAATTCCTCATGACGTCAGCGAAATCATCAGCGTAGCTATGACGTCATGTCATTATAAAATATCAAATGCAAAGGTGGTCGTGTGACTGCTCATATTAAAGGTCTTTTTATTCTGAATTCAACCATGTAATACACTTAGTATGTTAAAATTTATTAGTTGTGTATTTTCGATCAAAAGGAGTTTAACAAAATAAATAAAAAAGTTTAACAAACAAATTTAATCACATGAAAATCAAGGCAATAATACCATTATTCTACAATTAATTTTCAATAATGTGCTCAAAATGCCCCCCTTCCGCTTCAACACAAGCCTCAAACCTTCTCAATAGTTCACGCGTACATGCCGCTCTTATCATTTCTGGAGTAACAGCTCTACATGCTTCTTTTATTTTATTTTTTAAATTGTGAACATTCCACAGTACGCTTATAGTCGTTCTGTTCAAGTTTTACGAAATCTCAAATAAATATCGTAGTTAGCCATGGTGTCAAAATATTTTGACATTTCAACGAAAACAGTGAATGTAATTCTCGCAGTTACTATAATAATTGGCAGAAGTGAATTCGTCTTAATCGAAAATGCCATTTTTATTCATGTATAATGAATACGTTAATATGTTGATGATTTTTGGAGAATGTAGAAGGAATAGCCGCAATGCTCGTATTCTTTATGCAGAACGATTTCCTGAAAGACGCATCCCATCTTGTCATACATTTTATGAAGTTGAAAGAAAGTTGCGGCAAGGTTCATTTCCTAATTCCAAACACACGCACCATGAAAAAGTAGCTCGAACGCACCAAAATGAGGTAAATGTTTTAGCGTACGTAGCAATTAATCCTCATGTATCAGTTAGAAGTCTCGCCGAAGAAGTTCATGTTAGTAAAAGTACAATTCAAAGAATTCTTGCAAGTCACAAATACCATCCATTTAAAATTCACTTAAATCAGGAGTTACGGCCCAATGACTTTGTCCGAAGACTTACATTTATAACACACATTCAAACTATGATGGAAGATAATCCAAATATTTTGAATAGAATCTTGTGGAGTGATGAATCACGTTTTCATAACAATGGTGTCGTGAATCGTCATAACAGTCATTACTGGTCTGCAGAAAATCCGCATTGGGTAAGAGAATCTCGATTTCAAACAAGGTGGGGAATAAATGTTTGGTGTGGGGTATTTAATGGAAGGTTGATAGGGCCTTACTTTTATGATGGAACATTAACTGGTGAACGTTACTTGATGTTTCTGCAAAATGAGTTACCAGATTTATTGGAGGATATTCCATTAAATGAAAGAATAGAAATGATGTGGCAACAAGATGGTGCTGCTCCACATAATTATGGTAGGGTAACGCAGTTTTTAAATAATAGATTTCCTTCTTTCTGGATCGGTAATGCAGGACCATGTCTATGGCCAGCGCGATCACCAGACCTAACACCCCTCGATTTTTTTATTTGGGGTTATTTAAAAGATATTGTATACTCAAATCCACCACGCGATGTTGATGATTTAAAAAATAAAATAAAAGAAGCATGTAGAGCTGTTACTCCAGAAATGATAAGAGCGGCATGTACGCGTGAACTATTGAGAAGGTTTGAGGCTTGTGTTGAAGCGGAAGGGGGGCATTTTGAGCACATTATTGAAAATTATTTGTAGAATAATGGTATTATTGCCTTGATTTTCATGTGATTAAATTTGTTTGTTAAACTTTTTTATTTATTTTGTTAAACTCCTTTTGATCGAAAATACACAACTAATAAATTTTAACATACTAAGTGTATTACATGGTTGAATTCAGAATAAAAAGACCTTTAATATGAGCAGTCACACGACCACCTTTGCATTTGATATTTTATAATGACATGACGTCAAAGCTACGCTGATGATTTCGCTGACGTCATGAGGGATTCGCAATATTGTAAAATCCGTCCAATTGCTGCATACCAAATTTTATGAAGTTATCTTCAGCCGTTTTAGAGTTATAGCCTGTCTAAAAAATTCTGGGACACCCTGTATAGTTGTATAGATTATAAAGTGTGAATAGACCCTCTAATTGATTTTGATACTATTATTGATATTAAGAATGTTCCGTTTTCCTGTTAAATACTTTTTTGAGAAAAAACTACAGGTTTCTAGTTTTCAAAAAAACTTAATTTTTTAGTGTATGTTTTCAATACATTTTCAAAGACCTACCTTCTACCTATGTGTAGTTATACAATTTTTTTTTTCCTTAACCAGTGGAATGTTCTAAGGGAAGGGAAATATATATTGAAATATACATAGGAATGTTCAAAAGATGAAAGAATAATTGTTAAAATAAAAATCGATTACTTTTTCTACAAAAATGTATTTATATAACCCGCAATCATTCATACCAAAACCTTATTTCAACTGTTCTCTGTAGACCCTTTTTACTGCATACAATTCCTTTATTATATTTTCCTTCAACTCATCCAAAATATCATCATCTTTGATTTTATCCATTTCTGATATTAAATATCTTCCAAAAAGACTATTATCATATTCCTTTGGTTCTACTATGGGCGGTGAGGCAGGCCTACTTAGAATATTTATAGCAGTACTGCAGTCCTTCAATATCCCTGCATAATCTTCCTCCTCCAGCTTCCTCTTTTTCTTCTCTGATTTTTTACCTGGAGTTTGCAGTTTGTTGATTTGCTGCTGTTCCTTTTTTTGGAACTTCTCTATTTGTACTAGCAGCTGAAGCAGATCTGCTTGTTGAAGTTGAAGAGTAATCATCTAGGGAGAATGGGGCAGACAGTTCATCTACTGTGGCATCCACGACAACAATACCTTCTTGTATCTGAATACTGTGTCATCTTGCTCTAGGTTGCAGTCACCTTCAGTTACTACTTCACATGTATCCTCCAAAAACTGGAGGCTTTGGTAACACCAAAGTGTGGGCTGGTATACATCATCAGGCGAAGCTCCCGAGGCTTCCGTATTTTTAATTTTATTCAGTTCTGTCATAAATTGGCTTCTTAACGTATGAATTTTAGCTTTTATAAGTGCTTCTGTGAATGGTTTATCAGGAAACAGTTCTTTTAAATTGTCACATATTTCCGTCAAAGCTTTGGCTTTCAAATTTCTATTATGATAGCTTTTTGATTTGGCATCACTAACGTTCAAATTAAAATTAGTGACGCGTTTCGCTACACAGTAGCTTTTTCAAACTGAAGTTTTAAACAAATTAAATTCTTTTATTTCATCATTAGTATGGATCTTCATCAAGTAAAAGCCTCATCTATTCAATTTTTAAAGTAATTGGATTATTCATTTAAACTTTCTCCTTACCTAGTACTGGATTTTGATTTGTTTATCTTTTCTGCCATACTGTACTAAACTAAACGAAAACGGATTTATTTGTTGGTTATGTTGTCAAATATCAAGCCAAACAGATAATAACTGGTGTACTGGTGTTGGCGAACCTGAGATTTCTACAAACGTCCTTGAAATCGCTTCGATTCAGGGGTAAAAATAGAACCAGTCCTATTTATTTTCACGCTTGAAACAGTCAACAAAATATTCTCGCGCGCATGCGTATTTGTTTGAAATTTCAGCCACCGGAGATCAGGCAGACAAATAGGATCGAAAAAGGTATAGTGTAATAAGTGCTTTATAATATCATTTTTTAATATTATTTCAGTATATTTAACATTCTAATTAGCTTATTTTTGCTGTAATTGATATATTCTACTAGATTTTTAACGATGCTTTCCTCCTTATTCCTACTAATATCTTAGAAATAGAATTTGAAACCAATATTTTCTATTCAAAGAAACAATACTTTTTTAATAAATTTCAATATAATCTTGAAATTTATTTTTTTTACTTAATTACAGTTAACTGTAAATAATTATCATACTAGTAAAGCGTGATATATAGACGTCAAAAAATAATAGTTCAATACCATTAAACGCTTTACAAAATTAGAAAAATTAATTTCCAAAGAGCAGACCGTCCACTAAGAAGCAACAACTACTTCTCGGGCAATATGCCCCGACAGACATTGAATTACACTTCTAAAGTAAACGGGGTTGGTATATCTGTTAAGATAGAACCAACCATTCTGGTTTGCTTTTAGAAGGAATAACATCACTTGTGGACCGGTTTCGGCGTATTGCGCCTCATCAGCACAAGGTAGATGCTATTCGTCCAGAAGCTCTGAGAGCATAATCCTGGACTAGAGACTACGTTGAAATGCTGATATCGCACTCTTAGTACCTAACCTTATTAAATTGAAAGAGATGTCTGTTGCTATGCAAATTTTAGTTCAAATCGTTGCGTTTTTCAGTATAGACAATTGAGTATTAGTTGAAGTTTTTGTATTTGTTGAATGTTATTAAATATTGAAGTAATATTTGAATTAATTACTTGAAATTTGTCAATTTTATAGGATTAAAGTCAAAAAAAATTTTACCCTTGATTTTATACAGTATTAACTAAAAGAAAAGTAGAAGAGGATCATAGAAGAATGGAAAGGAAACAAAAGATAAAACAGAACTTGAAATATAAAACAATGAAAATAAGCTCATGGAATATTAGGACGATGCTAACTGCAGGAAAAATGCAAGAGATAGGAGCGGAATTGCGAAGATATGGAATAAACATAGCTGTCATACAAGAGCATAGATGGAAGGGAAAAGGGGAAATAGAAACAAAAAAATACGTGGAACAACTTGAAAATTATTTAACAGAAGATGGGAGGCAAGAACGCAATGATATGAAAGAAGAATGGTGCAATATAAAAAACGGAATACAAGTAGTAGCGGAAAAAGTGATAGGTAAAAAGAAGAAGGAGAGCAAAAAAGAATGGTACAATACCGAATTCCAAAAAATAGCTGAAACAAAAGCAGAAGCTAGGCTAAAATGGATAAGAACAAATAAACCAGAAGATAGAGAAAAATATCAAACACTAAGGAAAGATAGCAAGAAAATAATCAGGAAAAGAAAAAGGCAATGGATGGACTTAAGGATACCGGAAATAGAGAAAGAGAAATGGAACAGAAATTCAAAAAATTTTTATAAAAAAATAAAAGAAAATAATAGGACTTTCAAAAACAAATTAAAAGGAATAAAGAACAAACAAGGAAAAATTGTGGAAGAGGAAAAACAATACAAAGAAATATGGACAACGTACTTTAAGGAATTACTAAATGAACCAGTGATAGAAGATGAAATAGGAGAAGAAGCAGAAGAAGAAATTATTACACAAGTACCAACATTAGAGGAAGTAAGAGATATTATCAAGAGAGGAAGTATTGGAAAAGCACCTGGGAAGGATGGAATCAATTTAGAGCTGATAAAACACGGAGGAGACATGTTACATGAAAGAATATATAGATTGGTTAAAATAATATGGGAAGAGGAAAAAATGCCGAACGAATGGGAAACTGGACAAATCATAACGATACACAAAAAAGGAGACCAGCAAGAATGTAAGAGCTATAGAGGCATTACACTATTAAACGTAGCCTATAAAATATTATCATCACTAATACAAAGACGACTAATAACTGAAACTCAAAATATTATAGGACAATATCAATGTGGATTCATAAGAGGCAGATCAACAACAGATGCAATACACACTATTAAACAAATTATGGAAAAAGCATACGAACATAAATATGAAATAGAAATGTTATTTTTATACTTTGAACAAGCCTTTGACTCTCCAAAGAGGAACGAAATTACGAAAGCTTTAAAAGAACAAGGGGTAAGTAAAAAACTAAGAAAACTAATAGAGATGACAATGAGACATTCAAAGGTTAGTATCCTGACACAAAAAGGAGAAACGGAAGAGTTTGAAATAAACAAAGGTGTAAGACAAGGAGACTCACTGTCAGCTATGCTGTTCAATCTGTCTCTAGAATTTGTTTTGAGAAAGTTACAAAAGGGAAATCTTAGAACAACAGGAAGTCAATTCATAGCCTATGCTGATGACATAGTACTAGTGACAAAAAAAAAAGGAAAATCATGGAAAAATTACTGAGGGAGATTGAGGAGGAAGGGAGGAAGTTGGGACTGAAAATTAATGTGAAGAAAACGAAGATAATGAGATTTGGAAAGACAGGACAGAATGGGGAAATACGAAAAGGAAATAAAAAATTCGAAGAAGTACAAAAATTCAAATACCTGGGTGTAATGATAGACAATAAAGGGGAAAGAAGAACGGAGGTCGAAGAAAAAATAATGGCAACAAATCGAGCGTACCAAGCTAACAAAAATTTGTTAAAAAGTAAAATATTGACTAGGCAAACAAAGTTGAACATATACAATACAATAATAAGGCCAATAACAATGTACGCAGCAGAAACTATAACTATGACGAAAACAGAAGAAGACAAACTAAGGATAAACGAACGCAAGATATTAAGATCAATTCTGGGTCCAGTGAAGATAGGAGAACAAGAATATAGAAGGAGAACGAACCAAGAATTATTAGAAGAACTGAATGGAGAAGACATAATAAAGAAAATTAAAACTCAAAGAGTCAAATGGCTGGGACATATATGGAGGCAAGGAAAGGAAGCAGTAACAAAGGCTATGCTACAATGGCAGCCGGGAGGGAAGAGAAGACGTGGAAGACCCAGATCCAAATGGTTGGCAGAGGTAGAGGACGACTTCATCAGGGCAGGTGTGACAAGATGGAAGCAAGAAACAAGAGACCGGAAGAAATGGCGGCAAATAAGCGAACGGATACAATAATAAACCGAGGATGGGGACTGATCCACCCCGATAAACGGATTTAGAAAGCGAAAGCGGCGCAACCTCACTTATATATATATATATATATATAGGATAGTCTTTGCCGACTAATTAGGTATAAAACCAGAAATATTGGGGAAACGGCAAGTTTATAAAAGTGAACTCTTCTTACTAATTTAACAAGCTTTCGGAAACTTTTATTTCCAATATCAAGTTACAGTAAATTGAGGATTGATATAAAATGGTAAATATATATTAAATGCTAAAATTGGTATTTGAATTTTTTAAAAAATATTGAAATATTGTCATTATGACAGATAAACAATTTCATATATATATATATTTATACAGTATTCTTTAATAATTTTTTGAATTTACATAATTAATCGTTTATTAATATTTGATATTAAATTATATAGAAATTGAATATTATTTATTATTATTGCCAATATTTAAGACTATTAATTATAATTAACTATATTAATTTAATAAAATCATTAAATTACTTTTATGTTAGCATATGGAGTTGACTATGCCCCGGTGTCTTCAGCCGGCAATTATTGTTAGAGATGGGTAGGTACGTGATATACAGAGGTGGTCTAATAATTATTATGTAGTTCAAATTTATATTGAATTTCATTTATTTTTAGATAAAATTATATTATTGTCATAAATTTCTGAATAATTTTGATTTACAAACGTTATTATACTTTTTACATTTTTTTTTATACATAACTGTTCCTAAAATAGGTACAAATACTTTGTTGATCTCTCTGCCTTATACATAAAAATTTCCACTTTTACCAACATAACAATATTAAATTCGAGCAACTATTTGTTACTATTCAAATTTTAATTAAAATCGTTGTGTCCTCTGTTATAATTCAATAAATATTAATGAAAGTTTTTATACTCATTGAATATTAAATTTATTATTTATTATTATTACCAGTATTTCAAACTATTAATTATGATTATTGAAAATTAATAATATTTCCCTTATGTAAGTCACTGCTGTATATGGAGTTAGCCGAAAAAGATTAAATAAACAAACGTTATTGATTTGTCTTATAATTAATATTATTTATGATTATTATTAAATTATTACAATCTATCTAAATTTTTCATATTACTACATATTACATCATATTTTCATAATGTTTTAAATTTTAATTAACTTATCTTACAACTATTTAATATTCTATTTAAACTTCTTTTACAATATTCATTTCATATAAATTGAGATTTTCTAATTAAAACTTTAATTCAATATTTTCCAATTGACGTATACATTTTTTTAAATTTCTAGATACTTTAAAAAAAATTATTTTCCTTTTTATAATTATTTATATAATACTTTGTAAATCTCCGTTTGCTTAAAAATATTTCAGTTTTACCAACACAACCAAATAACTTTTAAAAATAGGTATACTTATTATATGGAAATTATTTTCAATTATATTATTTTCTACTCTAATAAATTGATATTGATATGATAGAATTTGATTATTCTAGACTATATTTGATATTAAATATAATTATATTGTTATGTAGTATGCCCTACGTTGTGGGTCAATTATGTTATGTAGTATGCCCCACGTAATTATAAAAGAAGTTTTATTTAAATTGTAAATTATTTATTGTCTTTATTTCTCTAAGTATTGAATTGCCCTTCTTTATTTTTTTTATGGTTATTTATTTTTAAGTTATCTTTTTTTTAAATGCTCTAGCTTAGCTTATTTGATTCTTGAAATTTTATTTTGTTGAGATAAAAATGCATAAGAAAATAGATAAATTGGTTTTCTTTCTTACCTTCTAGTTCTTTGGTCGCCTTTTCCTACTTTTAAAATGTTGATTATGTCACACATGAGGTCTGAGGGGATTAGTTTCAAAACGAGAGTAATGTTTTATGTAGAGTTGGTTGCCTAACTCTAAGTATATTTTAATTTTATTTTAAAAGTTATTATTTTGTTAGTTGTTTTCTTTTTATTTAAAAGAAAAGGTTATTTAAAACAAACAAAATCAAGATCATTTATTCATTGGTAATTAATGTCTCAAAACAAAAATAAACATCAATTTGTGGTGAAAAATATTTCTGTGTTCTATTGTACTGTGTTCACAATGTCAAATTCGAAGTCATGTGTCATGATTTCTATGACTCCAGTCTGATTGAAAATTTATTAATAATACTTTAAGTCATAATGATATTTCAATTATTATTTTATTTTTTTTTATTTAAAATGACAAATCATTATGTTTTATTCAGTTTAATCCTTAAACTACACAGAAAAATCTTTCTAATGGAAGAAATATTTCTTTTAGAACGGTAAGTAAGATTAGAAATATAAATTGAAATGGTACGATAAAAATGTATAAACAACTATTCTAATATATACAAATTTTCTTTTTTTTTTATAGCTGATTTCAACTATTGGATTCATGTAGCACATCATGAAAAAGGATTAAAGTTCATAATAGAAAAAATTTGAGTTTGTGGACAGTTCATGAGTGGGAAACACTTACATTTTGATTCTTCTCCTTCAGTGGTTTTAAGTTTCTTTTGGAAATGAAACTTTGCAGCAGTGGTGAGGAATATAATTTAGAATTCTCCAAAAGAATTCTTTCTCCAGACTTCTAGATCTCTAACCTCACACTTTCAGGTACGTCAAAACTTTTTAGTCATAATTTCAAAGCCAACTAATTTTTTTATCTGTTTTTAAGACTCGGAGAGACGTGTGCTTCGCTCAAATTCAAATGTATGACTCTCCTGTCAAAATCTTGCAAGTGCTTTTATAGAATCCAAGTCAAAGCACTCTAGATTCTGGATTTTTACCTCAAAATCTGACTTTTCTCAGTATACGAGTCAACTCAAAAGTATTTATTTTTTTCTTGAATTTCAAAAATGTTCTTAACTGATTAAAATGTTTACATAAACTTGTTGTTCATGATTTATTGTGTAATCAGTCCAAATCTGAGTAATTTCTCTCTAGCCGATTCAGAGAAATTCATGTTTTTGAATTCTCCCTATCTCCCTACACTAAAATCACTATTCACTTCTTATTCTATTTTACAAAAGTTTAAATACAATGATTTTATTACAAACATTTTCTATTAATTATTATTTACTTAGTAAGTGATCTTGATTTAAATATTTATATCAATTTTAATGTTTGCATTGTGATATTTAGAAATGTCACATTTTTAATTGATTCAAAGACTTATTAGAACTATTTATTTCTGGTTTATATTATGTAAAACCTTATTGTTGATGTTTCAACTAAAGGTTTACATCCTTATTTCAAGTTTCTTACTTCTATTTGATGTAATTTGTTGCAAATTAGAAATTGTCAACATAGTTTTCCTTGTTTTCTCATGCAGTCATAAACTCCATTTTTATATTTGAAAATTTTCATAATTAATTCTATTGTTAGAGTTGTGATATGTCCTTATACCTTATGTTTAAGGTTCATACCAAACTTTTTAACGGAGTTTGTGACTCCAGACCCAGTATTTGAGGTAGTCTGAGCCTATGAACTTAGGTTAATATTTGGTATGTCTGTATTGACATGCTATCTAAAACTTTCTATTTATTTCTCATATATTGAGTATTTTAAATGCAAATTTGACTTCTCATTTCTACTTATTGTTATTCTTAGATACTTTATGAGCATACTATCATTTATTTCCTATTTATTTATTTTCATAAAATACATATCATCTCAATATATCTATTATTTTTCCAATAATTACTATAAATTCACTACATTTTCTAAACTATTACGTATTTTAACATAATAGAACTTGCTTTATAATTTTTTTTTGATATTCTATATTTTGTAACTAATTTTTAATAATTTGTATTCTATTTTAATTATAATTTTACTTAAACAACTCCAATTTAATATTTTTCCTTTCTTAAAATGATATTTATGTACATAACTATACCAAAACTAATAATTCGGTTAGTCTCCGCCTCCTACATAAAACATTCCACTGCTACCAACACAACCAATCTTAACTTTAAAGAATGTACTCTGTTGCCAGTTGTATAAATCAATGAGATTAATGAAATTCTATCATAGCCATTAATCTCATCATATAATAATTAAATATTAATTATTGAAAAGAAAGAAATGCTTTTCTATATATTTGCTACTTTTAATTGTTCCATTTAAGAGACATTAAATATTTTATTTTTTCATATGAAAATTTTACTACAGCCACAGTAATGTTAATTACTATCATTATTTTAAATGATCAAGATCTAAAACGGATTCGGTAAGATTAGCAACCCTCGGAATATTGTAAGATTTTTTTTGGCATTAGATAATTTTTGACCATTTTCCGAAACTTTTAACAATTATTAACCATTTTTGACATTTTCTTATAATTATTGACCATTTTTTTAAAAATTTTATAATTATTGACTATTTTTGATCATTTTTAACAGTTTTTTATAATTATTGACTATTTTTTCATAATTTTAACAATTTTTGACTGTTTTTCAAATGTTTACAATTATTGACAATTTTTCAAAAATCTTGACAATCATTGAACATTTTTTTTAAATATTTAACCATTTTTAACAGTTTTTGACTGATTGGTTTTGACAATAATTATTGACCATCTTTGACAATTATTGGGCATTTTTTCAAAATTTTTTCAAATATTGACTTTTTGACAATTATTGACCATTTTTCCAAATTTTTGACAAATTTTAAAAATATTTGGCAATTATTATTCATTTCTTCAAAATTTTGTCAGTTTTTGATAATTATTAACCATTTTTCCTAATTTTTGACAATTTTTGACCATATTTCAGAATTTTTAATAATTTTTTAAATATTTTAACCATTTTCACCAATTATTGACCACTTTTAACAGTTTTTTAATAATTATTGACCATTTTTTCAAAATTTTAACAATTTTTGACAGTATTTGATGATTTTTGAGCATTTTTGACATTTTCTCACAATTATTAACCATTTTGTATTTCGAAAATTTGGACCATTTTTCAAACATTTTAATAATTTTTACAAATTATTAACCATTTTTGACAATTTTCTTATAATTATTGACCTTTTTTTTGACAATTTTTCCAAAATTTTAGCAATTAATGACCATTTTTAACAATTTTTCAAAAATGTTGACAGACATTGACCTTTTTTTAAATATTTAACCATTTTGACAGTTTTTGATAATTATTGACCATTGGCTTTAATAATTATTGACCGTCTTTGATAAGCATTGATAATTTTTCAAATATTTTAACTATTTCTCAAAATGTTTTAAAAATTATTGACCCTTTTTTCAAAAATTTAATAATTTTTGAAAATATTTGCCGATTATTAACCATTTTTTTTAAATTTTGACAATTTTTGACCATTTTTGAAATTTATTAACCATATTTACAAATTTTTTACCATATTCCAAATTTTAGATAATTTTTCAGATATTTTAACATATTTGGCAATTATTAACTATTTTTTCAAAATTTTAACAATTTTTGACAGTTTTTAACATTTTTAGGGCAATTTTGACAGGTTCTGACAATTATCGACCATTTTTGACAATTTTCCAAAAATTCTAACTATTTTTCTACAATTTTGACCATTTTCCCAAAAATTAGAAAATTTATGTTAATTATTGACCATTTATGACAGTTTTTTTATGATTATTAACCATTTTTCAAAATTTTCACAATTATTGACCATTTTTGACAGTTTTTCAAAAATTTTGATAGTATTTTACCATTTTTTAAATTTTTTTAACCATTTTTGACAGTTTTTGATAATTTTTGACCATTTTTGATTGGCTTTAACAATTATTGACCATCCTTGACAACTACATATTAATAATTTTTATTATTATTTTTTTTACCAATAATTATTGATCATTATTTCAAAATAATTGATAAATATTAACTTTTTCTGACAGTTTTTGATATTTTTTGACCATTTTTCAAAATTTTTGACAATTTTTGAAATAATTTGGCAGTTATTCATCATTTTTTCAAAATTTTGAAAGTTTTTGACAATCTTTGACTATTATTGACCATTTTTCCAAATTTTGAACATATTTCAAAATTTTAAACAATTTTTCAAACATTTTAACATATTTAGCAATTAACTATTTTTTCAGACTTTTGACAATTATTGACAGATTTTTATAATTATTGACCATCTTTTCAAAATTTTAACAATTTTTGACAGTTTTTCACAATTTTTGAACATTTTTAACAGATTCTGACAATTATTGACCATTTTTTACAGTTTTACGATAATTTTGAACATTTTTCAAAAGCATTGAAAATTTTTGTCAATTATTAACCATATTTACAAAATTTTTCACCATTTTTCGAAATTTTAACAATTATTAACCATTTTTGAGAATTTTTCAAAAATTTTGACAATCATTAACCATTTTTTTTAATATTTAATCATTTTTGACAATTTTAAATGATTTTGGATTAGTTTCAACTATTATTAACCGCCTTTGACAATTTTTCAAAAAATTTTGACAATTATTGACCATGTTTTTTAAAATTCTTACAAAAATTGACCATTGACAATTTATGACTATTTTTTCAAAATTCTAAAAAAAATTGACCATTTTTGAGAATTTTTTAGCCTATAAATGTGTGAATTTCTTATACTGATTTTCCCATTCTAAGGAAAAATAATCATTTGATACTCTTATATAAAAAATTTACTATATCAATTGTCTCACTTGAAATAATTTCAAATCCATAATAATAATTTACAACTAATTTAATTACAAATAATATCTTGAATTTAATAATAATAATTATTATTTTATGTTTTATATCTACCAAACGTCCCGTGACAATTAACTTTTTTTTAATTAGTTATGAAAATATCAAAAATAATATTAATAAAATTTTACAAGATTTACTATGAAAATTTTATACCAGTTAATTTTAGCCAATTAGATGCCTGCATTTTGACATGTTGCTATGACAATAACCTAATTTCTTCGGAAATTTCCGTGCGTAGAGGGAAATTGATAAGTGGAAATTTCCCTCTGGCTTGACAGCTGTCATAAATAATAATAATATGTCACCTAAGTGTGTCACCAATTTAATTTCTATTTTGAAAAAGTTTGGGTATAAAATTTTCTTACCGAATCTCCCGCGAGCATGAATTAATATTCCGGAAATTTTCCGCAGTTGCGAGGAAATTCGCACTTCGAGAAAATTTCCGGAAATAATTCGTGCTCTAGGGAGATTATAAGTGAAAATTTCCAGATTTTTGTTCTATTGAATTTGAATTTTTTTTCCTTTCTCATATTCTATCTATATTAGTTTAATAATTTTATTTTTCCATTTCTTTCTCTCTATATATATATGCTTTATTAAATATTTTCGATAAAATAATATTTTTCACTTATCAAATAAATATAATAAATTATTTTATACCACATATATTTTTTATTGGGATTTTACTTTTACTCGAATAACCTTTATTAATATTTAAATTATCAAATTAAAATTTACATATTTTATACCAAAATTTTTTAAAATAATAACTATATAGTTTCTTTTTAAATTCAACACCTATATTGAATATAATATTTTTCAGCTTCTACATCCCCCCCCCCCCCTCGAAAGAGGGTAAGTTTTTTTCAAAAACCTGTTAATATGCCTTACTTACGAAAATAAAGTATATCTGAACATAGCACTTATCGCACTCAAATTTCTAGGAAAGATCAGAATCGCTATCCAAGAGTTTCTTTGATTCGGTAATATAATGATTTAGCTAATAATACCATGACTGCTCGAATCCCTTCGACAAGACGTATTACACGTTATCTTAGTGGTTCGAGCAATCATAGTTTATCGCTAATCAGACGACCGAATCCGCTACCGATTTTTTCGTCTATACCGTCGACATCGTCATCATCATCCGATTTTCCTCGAATGTCTCGTCGAGTTCGCGGGATTTCTCTGATCGCGAGTAGTTTGTCTTCTTCCGTTCCAATGGAATTGCCTGTAGAAGATCAAGAGGCAGAAGATCTACTCCCCCCCCCCCGGTTCCTGTGCCTCGTCGTGAACAAAGACGTCGCATGCTGTTGTACCGTTGCGAATGACTCACCGCCTTGCAATGACTCGGAGTCAAGAAGAGATAGAGCATCAGGGTGAGGACCCTTTTTATTTAGGTATGATGATTCACCAATGTGCTCATTGTGGTGCTCTATTTTTTTCCGACGAGAAAAAGTATCGTCGGAACTTGAACCTGAGTTGTTGTAAGGACGGCGCCTACACTCTGCCGAATTTAGGTCAGTGGCCCTATGCCATCAAAGACCTGTACTTAAATTCGGCAGAGTTTAGACGGGAGATTCGCTCCATCAACAGTCTGTTTGCGATGGCTTCGTTCAAAACTCTTCAACCCGCAATCGATTTGCAAGGGGCCCAGGGACATTGGAACTTCAGTGTTTGCAGGCAAATCTATCACATGCTCGGTGGTATCCAAATAGTCAGGATCTAAGGAATCCCACCCTCAACCATTATTATTTCCTTGATAGCGAAGAAGCTCTCGAACACCGTAACGTGTTTTTAAATACTCGTGTCTCCTTCGCTACCTTGGAAATAATAGAACGGTCGTTGAGAGCATGTAATAGATACATGCAAGCCTACAAAACAATCGGGGAAATGCTGAATGACAAGCGTCGTCGATTGAATGATGATAACGATGCCGACAATTCCGAACGCCGATTAATCGCGGGTATCGTCGCGACGGGTAATATCAATATTCAGCAGCGTAACTTCAATTTAACGGAAAGTCGGAGCGGAATCGCCGCCGTCGTTCAAGGGAACGAGCCCCCTTTCAATGTGGATCTAATATTGCATCCACATGAAACTCTGTCTCAGCCTGAACGAAGGCATCACCAACTCAAAAATCTCTCACCTTTGGCTGATCCAATGGTGTATCCGCTATTATTTCCAAGAGGAGATAATGGTTACTCTCCCGATTACCGATATGCCGATGGTAGATTGAATCGTAACAATCGATAGAAATCAATAACATTCAACGAATATTACAGGTACCTACCGCTTACAAATCCGTGATGGATTTTCCACTCTGCAAAGTGGTGGAAAACTGTATCAACAATACATCGTTGATGCGTGATGTAAAATAGAGGCCAACAGATTATGGTTCCTAAGACAAAACCAAAATAAATTTCGAGTAGCCAGCGAAGCGATATTGCGTCGTATAAATTAGTGGTGAGACGATATTTGAGTAACCGATATTTTGTAACCGTTACTTGACCTCCAGTAATATAATTAATACTGAAAATCGGTTACAAAGTATCTGTTTGAACTAAAAGTATTTATTAGATCTCGCACTGCGCAGACTGAGATGGAGTGGAGACAACGATCGATATCGATATACGATCGTTATACGAATACGAATATTTAGAATATTAGGCAGCAAGACGTAAACAAAACGAGCCATTGGCACCGGCCGCCAGTGTTTATTAAAATATTGAATTTTGTGTAAAACGTAGTTTAATTAATATTGGAATTTTGGAAGGAAGTGTGTACATTTTTATTTATATAAGTAGTGTATAATAAATTAAACTAATGTGAAAATGGACATTAAAAGAAAAAAATATAGTGGATTATGGAACTTTTTTACTGCGAATTCTAAAGATTCCGCTACTTGTAATCTGTGTAATCATCCTTATCGTACAAGGGTACTGTAAGTAATTTAAAAAAAACATTTACAAAGGAAACATCCTGCAGTAAATTTAAACGAACTTAAATTACATAATAATAATATGCATGATAACTATGTTCAGTTAATAACGGAGGACACTCCTGTAGTTTTAGATGTAGACCTAGCTGTTTTTGGAGTTGGTGACCCCCTCGTAGCTCAAGTTGTCACTAACGAATCGGGTAGTGTACCACTACCCAATAGTGATGGCTCAAAGAACGTGCCTTCGACGTCTACTAGTGATATTAAGTCTTTAGTAAGTAATAGCCGTAAAGCCGTAAAAGAATACTACCAATACAGTCATCAATAACTTCTTATGTACCTAAAAAAATTGGCATTTCTGACAAAAACAAAATTGACAAGGCCATATTAAAAATGATAGTTTGGGATTTTCAACTGTTTTCTATTGTAGAGGATAGGGGATTTAGTAATCTAATGGGCACAGTTTATCCTAGTTATAAAATACCACCTAGAAAGTTTTTTGCCAATACATTACTACCAGCAATATATGAAGAGACGTTGGTAAATTTAAAATTGGGAGTAAAAGAGGAAGCGACGTTTATATGTTTTACCACAGATGGGTGGTCCTCGTCTGTTAATGACAGTTATGTAGCTACAACGGGACATTAGATCAACAAATATTTTGAGTTAAAAACAGTTCTTTTGGATTGTTCTGTCTTTAACGAGTCACATACTTCGGAAAATTTATCAAAACGGTTAGAAGATGTTGTCATTGAGTGGGGAATCTCTGGCAAAGTTTCAGTCGTTGTCTCCGATAACGCTGCCAATATCACTTCGGCCATTACCAAATGTCTTAAGTGGAACCACTTTGGATGCTATGCCCATAAAATAAATCTTATTGTTCATAGCGCCCTTAGTATTGATGACATTCAGTGCAACATAAAGAAGGTTAAGGTAATTGTTTCCTACTTTAAAAAAAGTAATGTTGCTGTTCAAAACCTGATTAAGTACCAGGAGCAAAATTCTGTAAAAGAGCCTAAGAAAGTTTTACTAGATGTCGTTACGAGGTGGAACTCGACTTTCTTTATGTTGAAACGAGTGATATTGCTCGAAATGGCGGTAAGTCATTCTCTGGCCGTATCTAATACCGAACACGAGCCTTCGACCGCATATGAGTGGAAAGTGTGTAGAGGACTATGTGACTTGCTGGAGCCATGTGCTGAAGTCACGACAGAGATGAGTGGTGAAAATTATATGACCGCAAGCAAAGTAAAACTAATCACCCGGGGAGTAGGATCGTCGATTAAGAGAATTTCAAACTCTTCTGAAGAAGATGTGGTTAAATATGTGGCAAAAACTTTATTGAATGGCATAGAACAGAGGTTTCCAGACTTAGAAAAAAGCCGAACATTCTCTTTGTGTACATTTTTGGACCCCAAATGCAAACACCATATGTTTGAGAGCAAAGAAACTGTTGAAAGTACGAAGAAATTTGCCTCACAGTTGGTAAATGGTTTATTAAATCAAAAGCAACCACAAAACTTTGATGAAGAATTGAGCAAGAGTGAAGTAGAGAGTTCAACAGAATTGCCCCGGAAGAAACCAAAAATATCAATTCGGGACGATTATAAAACAACAATCAACAAAGTAAAACCATCTGGAAACACATACTCCATGGCCAAGTCAAGAGATATATGGATGACGTTCCTCTGGACAAGGAAAATTCATTAGAGTGGTGGAAGAATCATGAACATGTGTATCCGAATCTGGCAGAATTAGTCAGAAAAAAATGTAACTTTGTTGCAACGTCAGTGCCATGTGAACGAGTTTTCTCAAAAACTGGCAATATTCTCTCAGAACGACTGAACGGCTGTCAACAAACAAACTTAAACAAATAACGTTTTTAAACATGAATTTAAAATAAATTATTTGTATTTTATTATTATTTTTTCGACCAATTTTTATTTTTATTAATAAATAAAATTACGTTACGTTTTACGTTAAATAGATTTTTGAAAACAAGTTTTAGTATTTTATTAATTTTACAAAGAGATAGACATTTTTAGATTTAAAAGAATATTTATTCCAAAAAGTACGTCTATGTTTTTAAAATTCACAAATTTAATATATTGTTTTGTTTAGCTAATACTTCATCTGTTAAATCCCATACCGGTACTTATATTGGGTACCAATAAAAGTTGTCCATCCAGTCTTCTCATTGTTTAGAAAACGGTTACTTGTAACCGATACTTCATAGTCTCTGTATCGGTTGTAACGGATACTCATAAGTATTAGTTTAGCACACCTCTAGTATAAATGCCAATCGAGAAGAACGACATTTAGGACAGATCGGGAAATCGATTATTATACTACCGACATCGTTTCAAGAAAGTGATAGAAATCGCCAAAGGCAATACATAGAAGCGATGACCGTCATCGGACGTCATGGTAAGCCTGATTTATCCATCAATATGACCTGCAACCCGAGGTGGCTCGAAATTTACCAAAACCTTGGTAAAAAACAAAAATGGGAAAACAGACCGGATCTGGTCTGTAGAGTATTCCACCCCAAGTTGCTCGAACTAATGGATGATTTAACGCAAAAACAAATATTCGGTGTGGTCAAAAACTACCACTACGTCATCGAATTCCAAAAACGAGGTTTACCGTATGCTCATATAGTCTTAAATATGCACACAGATGACAAAGTGTTGAACGTCGAAACCGTCGTTGCTATAGTACAAGCCTATATACCGGACCAATATGCTCAACCGGTATTGTACAATTTAGTAAAAGAATACCACGTCCATGCACCGTGCGGCATTTTAAATATGTCTGCCAAGTGTATGAAGAACGGCCAATGCAAAAAATAATATCCCAGACCCTTGAAAGAGTACACTTCCCTACACGAGGGTGATAATAAGAGACCAGAGTATAAACGTCCACTAGATGGTAGGACGATTTATGTAGAATCCATCCAAAATAGGGTAAACAATCGAAGGATTGTCCCCTATAATGCGTATTTGTTGGCCAAATACCATTGTCATATAAATATCGAAGTGGTAGGATCTCTCTATACAATGAAATATCTACATAAATACCTACAAAAAGGCTCAGACTCCATAACCCTACGCGTAACCGGTGATGGTAATAATGATGGGAATAATTCGGTTAACCGTAATAATTCTCAGTCGGCGGCTCAATTGCAAAACGTCGTAACCAGCGGCAATAATACGGCTATTGAAACATCGTTAGTTATAGAGGAGATAAGACAATATCAAGATTTTAGGTACGTAAGTGCGATGGAAGCAATGTGGCGTATATTCGAATATAAAATGCAAGATCGCTCTCACTCGGTGTTGGTCTTGCCTGTACACCTACCGAGTGAACGGACTATCATGTTCGAAGAACTTGAAGAAGCCGATAACATTGAAGCACGTCTGCAATCACGCTCACGCTTACTTTTATTTAAATTCGCACGACTTTGTCGCTCGAACTTACTTGTATCCCCAAATCCCTGAACATTACACCTGGGATAATAGACAATGCAGATGACAACCCAGAAGACAAGTAAGTAAACAAATCGGATGTATGATTGATATCAGCCCCATCCCAGGCTTAATGGAACTATTTTTTCTCCGAATGTTGTTATCGCGCGTTACAGGAGCGACATCGTTTGAATCACTAAAAACATTAGACGACGGTACGACAATCGACACTTTCGAAAAAGCATGCAGAGCAAGGAATTATTTTCGAACGAGCTATGAGAGAAGCCATTCTAAAGCAGCACCCTCGTAAAATGCGTAAGCTTTTTGCACTCTATTGTTGCGTCTCCAAAGACGAGGGGTTCACGGAATATAACGCCATTTGGCAGCAATTTTGTGAATACATGATCGATGATTTCGTTAACATGAAACATCTATGATTAAAAAGTGCGGAGGAAGAAGCCTTCCGCGAAATAGAACAAGTCCTCCAAAGAAACCGACCAGATATAACATTAACAGCGTTAAAAGTACATCCATTATTTAATGAAACCAATAGAGGGAGTGCTGCTTCGCCCAACAATCACCGTGGATCCCAAACCGGTAACGACTTCCGAATCAATCTTAATTATGATTATGGTGCGGATTACGATAATTATTTACCTATCGCTTTGCGACGTTCGTCGTCGCCGTTCGCCTTCGCAAACTGACGGCGTCAATAATTTTCGATTTGATCCGTTCGTTCTGAACATCGATCAAAAACGGATCTTTTGGAAAATTATAAAAGTGGTAAGTAACGTCCTTAACGTAGGAGTTCCCTCGGAACTGAGACGTAAAATTAACGATGTTATCCATGATATTATTGATGACGACTATTTTCAAGTTCGTCGTTTATTTTATGTCGACGGACCGGGAGGAACAGGAAAACCCTTTTTATAAAATTGTCTTCTGAAAGCTATTTACACCTATTTTAACAAATCGTCCATCGCGGTAGCATGGACTGGCATTGCCGCCAATATTTTGATCGGTGGTACGACAGTCCACAAGGTTTTCAGATTACCAATTATTGCAACTAGCGACACCATGCCTGGATGGGCAACAGAATCGAATCAAAGCCGCGCGATTGTAGAGAATGTTGCTTTGATAGTATGGGACGAATCGCCTATGACTCCGAAATTAGCAGTAGAGGCAGTCAACAGATATCTGCAAGATATCACTAAAAGTCCTTTACCGATGGATGGCAAATGCTGCCTTTTCGGTGGGGGCTTTAGACAGACTCTACCGGTAATTATCGGCGGTTATAAACGTGACTTCATGAACGCATGTCTGAAAAGGAGCATACTCTGGAATCATTTCACCACATTCAGACTCGATGTCAATATGAGAGCAAGACAATGCGTTACGTTTACCCGGAACTCGGTAACATGACCTACTCCGATTGGTTGTTGAATTTGGGTGATGGAAAATTACAATACGTAACCCTTCATTCGAAATCAACGATCTCCGGAGTTTTACCAAAGGATCTCATCGAAATCCCAAATAGACTTCGCGAATCTAACATCGATCAATTAATTCATTTCGTTTATGGCAATGATTTTAGTTCGATGGAGAATGGTACTCGTGTCATTCTTTGTTCTACTAATGCGGCAGTAAACGACATAAACGAAATGATTCTTGATAGGATGTTAGATAACGAAGTACGTGTGTACTACAGTACGGATGAGTACAATAAGGACGACGATGACGAATTCCATGTTACCGTAGATCTTTTGAACTCGATCAACTCTGCGTCGTTACCGCCGCACGAGTAAAAATTAAAAGTGGGCGCCATTGTCATGATTCTCCGTAATATTGACATCGAAGACGGATTATGTGATGATACTAGAGTCCGAATCGTATCTTTGTGGGATAATATTATCGAGTGCGAAATTATGACCGGGGTTAATTTAGGCCGAAAGGTTTTATTGCCCCGAATACGTATGATCGCGCAGGATAGTATGCTCCCTTTTTTTTTTTTTTTTTTTTTTTTTTTTTTTTTTTTTTTTTTTTTTTTTTTCGGGCCGATATGGTAAACTCATGTTCGAATGGGTCCAGGACCCAAACAGTGTTGGACTCATCCCCAAGGAGATACCTACCAACCAAACCCACCTCAAACTCGCCGTTACCCCCGCCTCGGAATCACTACCCTAGCATACTTCGAGACAGGCGGCGGTCCCTCGCACACTCTCCGCTCACACCGTCATCTTCTCCCTCCTATCACTCCTGCCTCTCATGCCATATCGAGTCCTTCTCTCCCCCTTACCATGCTCTCTACTACTCCACTCACCTCCATCCATTCCTCCTCCCCCCTCAACATTATCTCCACCATGTTTTCCCAGTACACCGCCTCCCCTAGTTTCCTCTCCAACTTCTTCAGCACTTCCTCGTTCCTCCAGCATCTAAACACATGCCCCACATCATCCTCCACTTCACACCTCTCGCACACACCAGTCTCTCGTTTTCCAGTCTTGTGGAGGTACCCTACTCTCGACCCATGTCCAGTGAGCACTTGTGTCAACAAGTAGTTCACCTCCCCGAATTTCCGGTCCATCCAGTCTCTCCTATTCCCAATCGCTCCTTTTAGCGCGCCCTCATACTCCTCCCACCTTCTCTCCATTTCCTCCTCCATCCATTCCCGTACCTCTTCTTTGGTCGCACCCCTCCAGCGTTGGCTCCTAGCTCTAGCCAACACGTCCAATGGGTAGGACCTTGCCAGCACCGCTGCTGCTAGTCCACCCACTGTCCTGTACCCCTGCACCACCCTCAGCAGTATCCCTCTCTGCACCCGCAGAAGTGGCCTAACCCTCGCATTCACCCCCGCTCTTTCACCCCACACCTCCGCACCGTACAGCATACTCTGCTCTGCCGTCCTACCAATTACCCTCCTCTTCCACTCTCCCGGCCCTTTCACATTACACATCAATCTCCCCAGCCATGCTGCCCTCACTTTACCCTTCTCTGCCGCCTTTACCATATGGGTTTTGAAGGATAATTGGCTATCCAACCACACCCCTAGGTATTTCACAGACTCCTCCATGCGAATTCTCCTTCCCTTAACCATCACCCAGGATAGTATGCTCCCTAGAGATATTATTCGCACGCAGTTTCCCGTACGGCTTGCTTATGGCATCACCATAAACAAGTCTCAGGGCCAGTCTTTAACGAGAGGCGGAGTTTACTTGAGCGGTCCCTGTTTTACCCACGGTCAACTGTACGTGGCATTTTCTCGCGTCGGCTCCGCAGAAAATGTACGCGTATTGGTGAACGAAAGTAACCAACAGGGATCGTTCAAGTTCCGTGGTAGACGATGTTTCACCACACACACACGCGCGATATGAGCCCGTCCTTCCCAGGATGCACCCCTCCTAAAGCGATGCATCCCGGGGAGAACCTTCCATCCACCCCCCATCTCATCCGATGGGTCCTCATCGTCGTTCGTTCGCGTTTTTCGCGTACAGCTCGTCCCTAGCCGAGTGGCTGTTGGCTGGAGTCGAGCTGTCTTCCTTTCGGCCGTGTAACCGTCGGCGGTCCTCTCTTTTTTTCGTTATCTTCCGTTGTGTGTGCTTTTTAGCTGCCTCTATAAGGGGCGAATCATTAGCCGACTTATTACGACTAAAGACGACCTTATAGAGTGGATTCTCTTGTTTTTGTTGACCTAGTTGAAATCCCGACTCATCTTTCTATGGATGTGTCAGGCCTTCTCGTAGGCGGTCTCCTAGAGATTCTCTATAATGACTTTAGGCCATTAGCTTGCCTTGTCACCTGGTCGAGAATCTCTTGTTTCTTCGGGGCTGTCGTCGTCTTCTTAGCTGTCGCTTGGGCGTAGCTGACTCCGGGCTTCGTTTCCTTTGCGGGTGGTCTTCTCGTCGTCCTGTTGTTAGGGGCCTTTGAGCATCCCTTGTAGTTCGCCGGGTGTTCTCCCTGGCAGTTTGCGCAGGTGGCTGGCCTGTCCCTTGGTCTGCTACACTCGTTGGAGCGGTGCGGTCCTCCGCATTTCACACACTTGGTGCTTACTCTGCATGTCGTCTGTCCATGGTGGTATCCTTGGCAGTTGTAACACTGCGTCGGTCCTTTTCCTCTCTTCTGCTCTTCCCATCTTATCCTCACTTGTTGGATGTGTTGGATTTTTCTCATTTTTTCCTTGTATTCTACTTCTACTTCCACCATGTAGATGGGTAGTGGTCTTCTTTCGCCAAATCTGGAGGAGATTTGGCTTAATTTGCAGATCCGGATTCCTTCCTTTTCTATCTCTTGTTTCAGCTCGTCGGTGTCTTCGCTGCTTGTTAGTCCTTTGAGGACAATCCTTCCTTTCTGCTCTTTTCGTGGAGTGTAGGTATACCACTCCACTTCCTTCCTTTCGTTGCTCAGGTACCTTGTCAGGTTCCTGTAGTCCTCAGGTCCTTCGCAGGGGATTTTCACTCCGAGTCTTTCTCGGATCGTGATAAACCTCGTCTTTATCCCAAGACGGTAGATGTCTTTCCTTACGGAACCCCAATGGTGGGTGCTCCGTAGGATGACTGGCGGTGGTCTTCGTGTCTTCTTATTCTCTTGGATGGCTTCGTCCATTATTTCGTCGTCCGTTTTCCTTTTTGCAGCTGCTTCTTTCCTCTGCTCCTGTTGGATTTTTTTGATGGACACCATGTAAGAATTTCGAATAATAAAATTCTTACAAAAGTAAGTAAAACCAACCCTGTAAGTCAACATTATTTTAGACCGGTCGCGAGCAGCCATCTAAAGCCTTTTCCCGCCGCGAAAGTCAGTCGGTCCAAGTAAGTCATGAGCTCATCATCAACCTAGGAGTACGTTCTATGTCTCCTATTTTCTTTTAGGTCCCTTTCTTGGGAATTAATATAACAATTTCTTCAATGTTAATTCAAAGTATCATGTATAGTTCTAACAGTGAGTTGTTAGTGTTTGTCAACTTGTAAGTACTTTTATTGAATAATTAACCTCTGAAATATATCAGCACTGCCGGTAAACCATTCTGGCGCCATTATAATAGCAGCGGAGTTGCCGTTTATATCATATTTTTCTTCATGGTTCACGTATAGTTGCCACCTATTCACCTATTTACCTATTTACCTTTTTTATCGCAAGTGACTTTGCTAAGGCTAAATCGTGTAATAATTATTGTTAATCTAACACTGTATGTACTATTTAATTTGTTGTGGAACATTTGTCATGTATTGTATTGGACTTTAATAATAGCCTCTAGTGTGTCCGACTTTCCACCTGTTCGAGTGTATGGTTTTTATAGTGCCTTTTCCAAAGTCACACTAGTTGTAACACCCGAATTAAATAAGGTACTACCCGAATCTATTAGTTTTATTTATATTCTCCGACTTCTTCCCATTTATTATTTTTACAGGTTGGAGTCTATTTCATAAAATTCTCAATTTGTGTTATCCCTCTGTAAGCGTAGCTGACATGGGTAACTAGGTCTTGAACCTCAATTCAAGTGGTCCTTCGTGTTTCACTCGAAGATTCTAAGATGTTAAAGGTGACAGATGATCGTATTACAGAACCAAGCCTCATCATTCAAATTATTTTCTCTCTCATTCATTCTTTAACATTTATTGGTCCTTCGAGCCGGATTTAGTTGTCAATTTGACATATCCATACTCATTCTTTCATTCGTAATAATACGAAAATCTCAGTATTGTTCTCACGTTTTCGCATTTATCTTTCTTCCCCGGTAGTAACCATGAACGGGAATAACGTTTAACTTGTTAAAACAAAAACTTAAAGTGATTGACGAACTTTAATATTTCAAAAATCCTTGTGTTCGACGAGACTGTAAAATAGGTGGCAACCGCGCACAATTCTACCCAGGCTGTAGATACTTTTTTTCGTGCGATGTGTTTACTGGAATTTTACCGAATGGAACTCGGTATCTACAAGTTTCAACAATTATTCAACGACACTTTCTTTCAATAGAGAGGGTGTATTCAACATATTTGGTGAAGTTAATAAAATAATTTATGTATATTATTGATTAACTGTTGTCTTTCGCAATTTATAAGCCATTTCCATTTTATTTTTGATATAAAAAGGAGAGTTAGGTTGGTAAATGTTTTTCGAATTTTGTAACATTATTTTTATAGCTTTTAATTGTATCTTTCGCTCAACTTTGGACCGTATGAAGGTCATTGCCTCATGCTTATGGTTGAATTTGCCATATCTTCTTGTTATTAAATGTTTTACAATACTTTGTTATTTGTAAGAATTATCTGATCGGTAAATTTATATTTCAGCTCATTTATAAAATAATTGTTCTGATAACCAGAACAATGTGAACGCACCCTTGTGTGTCCCAAGACCGGAACGTGCCCTTATTAAAAAACATAGTGTGTAGTGAGTTTTTGACAATACATATATGTCAGATGAGTTTTTTCGCCATTTTTATCATTTTTATTTTGCAAGTTGTTGAACGAAATATAATTAATAAAGTAACGTATCAAACTATACAGTCCACATTGAATTCACGTACCCTTCGTGTCCAAACACGAATTGGTCACATCGACCCGGATTTTGAATCTTGAGACTTTTGGGTGTACTAGCTACTTATTGGAAATCGAGACAAAGAGTGCAAGGAAAAGGTGAAGAGAAAATACTTAAAACAAGGTAGGAGCTAACCGATTTTGTCGCATGTCGCAACGTTTTCTGCTTTAAAATCTTCGAGGAAATATTCAAATATTTCATAATATCAAGATTATTAAAGGTAACTTATGCAGGTCTTATTAACTACTACTAACAGGGCGTCTGTCATTTTGAAGTTTCATCCAGATCTGTTGGAATTCGAATGACTCGTAAATTGATCCCGAGCCCTTCTCCGTGGTAGTGACATTATTAAAAGAAAATAAACAATTTCTTTCCATTTGTTAAAGTACAAAAGTAGAGATAATTTGAAGTTGACCATTGAACATTGATTTAGAATTTGAGTTTTCATTCAGTACTCGCTTTGTAGTACTTACCTAACTTTGTACAGGTTGTAAGTGCTTGTTCAAACTCTGTTTCTAACAATACGCTCACATATTTTTGCGAATTCATCATTTACACGGTACCTTTTGGAAAAATTGGTGCACAATAACAATTCAAAATTTAATATTGTAATAAAAAATCTTATATTTTATTATTGCAAGCTTAAGTTACAATATTGTATTGACTTTCTTTGTATATAATAATATTTCATCATGGATGATTTTATTAGAAAACGGGCCACAGCAAAGGGCTGTATGACTAGAATTGAAAACTGGTTTACTCAAAATGCAGATAGTACTATTATACAGGAGCTAGAAATTAGGTTAGATGGACTTGAAAAAGCATTTGCAAAAATTTGTGAATATCAAGATGAAATTGAATGTTTAACACAAACTGATGATAATGAAGAGCGAGATACATCAGGAAATAAATATTATGGCCTGAGGTCTAAATTACAAGCTAAGATTGATCAATTAAAAATACTGGGAAATGTTTCTTCCCCTTCACGATCTCCTAATATTACTTCTAGTGTTTCTCGTTTAACTAAGCCTCAGTTGAATATTCCTATGTTTTTTTGGTGATATTACTACTTGGCGCGGTTTTTATGAGCTTTTTAAGAACTTTATTGAAGATGATGCTAGTTTAACCAATATTGAAAAACTAATCTACCTTAAAACTTATCTTAAAGGCGAACCCTTAAACTTAATTTGTAATTTACAATTGATCAGTGATAACTTCGATGTAGCCCTTAAGACTCTAAAGGATAGATATGACAATGAATTGAACATAATTTACGCATACATAAAAAATTTAATAGATGCTCCTGTTTTAGGTAAAAATAATTCCATGTCACTTAGAGATTTTGTTACTCTTTTAAAACAAAACATGGACGGTTTGAAAAACTTAAATGTCAATGTAGATCAATGGGATCTAATTCTTGTGTATATGTTTTCTCAGAAACTTGATGTAACTACCCGTAAAGCCTTTGATTATGAAATGGGTACAAACGCACGCCCAACTTTAAAATTACTTTTTGATTTCCTTGAAAAACGCTGTATCATTTTCGAACGGTCTGCTATTCCGGATTTAAATGCTAATAAAATTAAAGTACATCACAAGGTTCATTTTGTTCAAAATAAAGGTAGCAATAAAGAAGAACAAAAGGTATTTTCTTCTCAAGTTAATAATTCAAAATGTACATACTGCAATTTTATAGGACAAAATTTATAAATGTCAAAAATTTATTAAATTAATTCGCTCTGAAAAGTATAATTTTGTTAAAGATAAGAAACTTTGTTACAATTGCCTAATGCCCAACCATGTAACTGACAATTGCACATCGCGTGGTTGTACAGTTTGCAATTATAAGCATCATACTTTGTTGCATCCGGTTAGTCGTTTTTCGCAGTCTGAAAATAATTCAAACTTAAACTCTGAACAAACAGAACAGCATCGAACCAACCATCAAAATTCAACTGCAGTAGAACCACTCACACCTCAACTTGCACCAAATAGTTCGAATAATAATTATTTATGACTAACACCCACACAATCTACTATACAACAAACAGTCTTGTCAACTTCAGCCTTAAGTGGAGAGACTCTTTTGGCTACAGCAATGGTAACTGTGTTTGACAAAAATGGCTGCCCACTAAATGTTAGGGCAATTCTTGATTCTGGCGCTACCACCTCTTTAATGACAGAATGTTTACTTCAAAAACTTGGATATACACCTGAAATGAGACAAATTCGAATTGACTGTGTTGGTAACACTGTCACAAACTCAAATAGGATTGTAAAGTTGACGATTCACTCGAACATTGAGAGAAATTACTTCTTTGATGTGATTTGTACAGTTCTAGACAAAATAACTAATCATTTACCATCATTTTTGCTTAATTTGGACTCTGTTTCAATTCCTAAAAATATCAGCTTGGCTGACCCTTTGTTTTTTATTCCCTCGCACATTGATTTACTGCTTGGTGCAGACGTCTATTATCAGTTGTTAAAAGGAGGTATAATTCGATTACATGAAAGGTTTTTGACACTCGTTGACACACATCTAGGCTTCGTGATTGGTGGTCCTGTCCCCAATCAATTTATCTCATATGAGGAAAAACTTGACAACGCACATCGATTCGAAACTTGTATATTTACACAAATCCCAGCTGACACTTTACTTGAACAATTTTGGTCTCAGGAAGAAATTACTCCCCATGAAAGAATAATTAATCCTGATGATGAACTTGCAGAAACAATATTTCGTCAAACAGTTCGAATTCTTCCTAACGGGCCCTTTGAAGTGACACTTCCTTTAAAAGGACCAAATGAACATTTAAAACTAGGTGATTCCTTTAATATGGCTCGAAAACGATTTCTAAATCTCGAACGACGCTTTGTAAAATCTACTGATCTTTTTCTTAAATACAAGAAATTTATTGATGAATACATCTCCTTGAATCATGCTAGATATGTTCCTCTCGACCTTTTTAATGCCAATGGAGAAAACAAGTATTTTTTGCCGCACCATTGTGTACTTCGAGACAACAGCCCTACCACTAAGCTCAGGGTAGTGTTTGATGCCTCGATGAGAAGTTCAAGTGGGTTTTCATTAAACGATATTATGCTAAAGGGCTTTCGTGTACAGCCTGAACTTTTTGATATACTTACCCGTTTTAGAACTTCTAAATTTGTTCTCATTAGTGACATAATCAAGATGTTCCGTTGCATTCGAGTTTCCCCCAAACAAACATTTCTTCAAAACACTTTATGGCGTGATAACTTAGAACAACCCTTACAATGCATTGAGCTGCTTACTGTTACTTACGGCACTAATAGTGCGCCTTATCTAGCAACCCGTGTTCTTCAAGAACTTGCCATTCGAAACAAAGACAAATATCCTCTAGCTGCTTACGCTATTTTACATCAGACATACGTTGATGATATACTTGCCACCTGTGATTCCTTGGAGGAGCTACAGGAAACCCACAAACAGCTTGTATCATTGCTTCAATCAGCAAATATTCAACTTCATAAGTGGTGTTCGAATTCTAAGGAATTTGTTAAGGAAATTTTGAAAACTAATATTTCTCCTAGTTTTCAAATGTATGAAATCAAATGCGAAAATGACATTAATAAGGTTCTAGGAATCTCATGGAATTCGAATTCTGATAAGTTCTCCATTACACTACCAAAGGTTGTTGATAAGGTCGTCGCTACTAAAAGGGAAGTTCTTTCCCAAATAGCGCAACTATTTGATCCGATAGGTTTTGTTGCTCCTATTATAATTGTAGCAAAGATTATAATGCAAAAAATTTGGCTATCTAAAATCGACTGGGATGAGAATCTTAAAGAAGATCTTATGTCTGAATGGACAGAATTTGTTTCCAATATTCCCAAACTGGGACTTTTAAAAATTTCGAGAAACTTATTTCTTAATCATAGCATTTTCAGAATTGAACTTCATGGATTTTGCGATGCTAGCCTTAAGGCATATGGCGCTTGCATCTATATTAGAGTAATTTATTTAACCAAAACTGTTTCTTGCAATTTGGTATGTGCAAAAAGCCGTGTCGCACCAACAAAAACTATTTCAATACCTCGTCTTGAACTCTGGGGAGCCGTTCTTCTATCCAAGCTTATAAAAAAAATAATTAACGTCTTCGAAAATAAGTTTCATTTTGAAGGTATCCACTTGTACACAGACTCCCAAATTACTTTGTGTTGGTTGCAATCTCACCCTTCTAGATGGTCTATATTTGTCTCCAATAGAGTATCGGAAATACAAAAAATTACTTCAAATTATCACTGGCAATATGTAAAATCGTCTGACAATCCCGCAGATTTGATATCTAGAGGAATGACACCCAATGAAATTTTGGTTTCAAAATTGTGGTTTCACGGTCCGGCGTTTTTGAGTGGCCCCAATTTAGAACTAGAGGAATTTGATCTGGCAAAAATAACATTACATGATATTCCGGAGGAACGAAAAACTAAAACTGTTTTACTTGGTCATAAAGTGGAGGATACATCTTCCTTTTGGAATTCTGTTTTTGAAAGAAGCTCTTCTTACTCAAAATTACAACGAGTAATTGCCTTCGTTTTTCGCTTTGTTAATAATTCAAAGGACAAATTCAAGGGATTTGTAGGCCCTCTTAAGGTTGAGGAGCTTGATAAATCCCAACAGTTTATTATTAAGGTGTTACAAAAATCGAATTTTTCGACTGAGATTCAAGCATTGAAATCCAATAAGACCATTTCAAACAAGGCCATTCTTCGATTATCACCTTTTCTCGATGACAATGAATTGATGAGAGTTGGAGGTCGTCTGGCCTACGCAAATCTGCCCTATGCACAAAAACATCCAGTTCTACTTCCTTCGAAAAATTTGGTCGTATCATTGATGCTAAAAGCAGAGCACCTTAGATTGGGTCATGGTGGGGCACAGTTAGTAATGTCAAATTTTCGATTAAGGTTTTGGCCTCTTGGAGGTCTGTTAGAGATAAAACGGATTATTCGCAATTGTGCAACTTGTTATCGTTTTAAAGGCCGATCAAGTCAACAGATCATGTCGGATCTTCCTAGAGATCGAGTAACTCCATCCAGGCCCTTTACAAAGGTCGGAGTTGACTTTGGTGGTCCTTTTTTGTGAAATCTTCAATTTTAAGAAGAGCAACTTTAATAAAGGCATACATTTCTGTCTTTGTGTGCATGGTTACAAAGGCAGTACACATTGAACTCGTTTCCAGTTTATCTACTGAAGCCTTTATACTAACTTTAAAAAGATTTATATCCCGTCGCGGAAATCCATTGGTTATCTATAGCGATAATGCGACAAATTTTTTGGGTTCAAGCAACCAATTGAAGCTGCACGATTTTTTCAATAAAAAATCAACTTCAAACGAAATTGAGACATTTTTAACAACTAAGGGAATTTCTTGGAGTTTTATTCCTCCCAGAAGCCCTCATTTTGGCGGATTATGGGAGGCATCCATAAAAAGTACAAAATATCATCTGTATAGAATTGTTGGCAATTCACATTTTACCTTTGAGGAGTTATCTACTATTTTGTCACAAATAGAGGAGATTTTGAATTCCCGTCCTTTACAGCCAATTTCTTCTGATTCCAACGATTTGACTTGCCTGACTCCTGGACATTTTTTAATAGGTGAAAGTCTAACAGCATTTTCCGAAAGGGACTTCACCGAAATCCCTGAAAATCGACTCTCTAGATTCAAACGATGCACTCAGGTCCATCAGTTATTCTGGAAACGATGGTCCAAAGAGTATTTAAACTTGTTGCAAGCCAAACAAAAATGGTTTAAACCTTTTAAAAACCTAAAGGTAAATGACATGGTTTTATTAAAAGATGAAACTCGTCCATTAGAATGGCCTCTGGCACGGGTTATCGAAGTTATTCCTGGTCAAGACAATAGGGTTAAAGTCGTTAAGATAAGGACAAGGCACGGAGTGTTTACTCGATCGATAACAAAGTTATGCCCATTGCCTTATTGTAACGATCAAGATTGATTGGAAACTGTAATTTTGTATTTTGTATTAATTGTTAACTATTTAATTTGTATACCTATCTGTTGATTTTTTGTGTTAGTTAAAAGTAGGACTTTCAACCGGGGGGCAGGATGTTCTGATAACCAGAACAATGTGAACGCACCCTTGTGTGTCCCAAGACCGGAACGTGCCCTTATTAAAAAACATAGTGTGTAGTGAGTTTTTGACAATACATATATGTCAGATGAGTTTTTTCGCCATTTTTATCATTTTTATTTTGCAAGTTGTTAAACGAAATATAATTAATAAAGTAACGTATCAAACTATACAGTCCACATTGAATTCACGTACCCTTCGTGTCCAAACAATAATTAACTGCACTTTTTCTCATATTAGTGCGTTCTCATACGTTGATGTACATATTCTATTCATTAAGAAATATTTGTGTTTATAGTTAAAAATATAAACATATTCTAGGTACTTATTTCATCGCTTATTCGATTCGTTCTGGTACATTATTGTATATTGAAAAAATAACAATGTTCGATTACTCTGTTTAAATATTTTTCATGTGAAATATTCTACTTCTACACTGAAAAAAATGTTTTAACTTTTCACTGTTTTACTTATTAAAATTTTTACTTTGAAAATTTGATTTTGCTCGTGGCTTATTGAATCCATTGACAATGGCCCTTGCATCTTTGAGAAATAAGCGGCGCGGATGCAAAATCCAGTTAGCCCGTATTGAAAGGTTCATTAAGGACCTTAGCGGGGATGGAGAAATTTATCTCATTAACGTAAAGTTAGGAAACATAACTTCTCATTATGATAATTATCAAAAAGTACAATTAGATATTTCTGCTCTTACAGCAATCGAGGAAGACATTTTATCCTCTGACGGTATAATCGAGGACGTAGTTGCGGACCGATTTGAAGTCGCTATAGCTAAGTTAACTTCACTTGCTCAGAAAAAGAATTCTTCAATGAACAATGACCTTTCTAACGTAGTTCTGCCTAAAATAAATATAAAACCGTTCACTGGTTTAGCACAAGAGTGGGCATCCTTTTTTGATTTATTTTCTGCTGTAGTTTTAAACAATTCCAAATTAAAATCTGAAGGGGAGAAGTTCTATTATTTAAAGTCTCTCCTTCGTGATGAGCCGTTACAGTTAGTGGATTCTTTGAGCCTTACGAACCAAAATCTTGATGTGGCGCTTAAAATATTAAAAGAGGCATATGAAAATAAGTATAAGTTAATAAATACTCTGTATGAAACTTTAGTAGGGCAAAGGTCACTTGCGAAAGGAAACGCGGCGGATTTAAAAGAATTCTACATATCATCTCAAAAGACCTTTGAACTTATTAGTAATCTTGCTCTGACTGACAAGGAAAATTTTGAATCTCTCATAGTTTTTTTGCTGGAGCAAAAGCTCGATTTCAATTCACGTAGAGAATTCGAGAATGAAAGAAAATCGGGGTCAATTCCCAATACTGAGGAGTTTTTCGAATTCCTCAAAAAACGCCAGTCCGTTCTAGAAAATTTAAATCTTTTCGACCCAAACCACGCGAAGTCTCAGTATAAGGAATCTTTTATTAGAAAAAATAAAGTTTCACTTGTATCCAGTGTTACGCAGCCTGCTAACACTAACTCTAATCACTCTCGTACCAGTTCTAACAAACTAAATTGTTTCTGTTGCAATGAGCGGAGTCATTCTATTTATGGATGCTCCAAATTTATTTCTCTCACACCTCGTGATAGGTATCAAATGGCTAAATCGAAAAAATGCTGTTTAAATTGTCTTAATGTAAATCATAGTTTCTCTGAATGCAAATCATTAAAGAGATGTTCTTCATGTAACAAGTCACATCATTCTCTTCTACATTTCGATAATCAAGTTAGGCAAAATAGTTCTAACTCTTTCAGGAATGTCCAAACCTCTTCTCACTGTATAAATTGTTCTAACTCTAGCAACCCTACGGTTAATAACAATTCCTCTGCAAATGCAAATAGTGTAAATAATGTAAATATCGCTAGTTCTTCTCAAACTTCATTGGCCGCCATGTCCGCGGCAAATAATGTTGTTCTTTTACCAACGGCATTAGTGAATATAGAATGTCCTAATGATTGTTGGGTGGTTGGTCGAGCCCTACTCGACTCAGCTAGCCAAGTGAGTCTCGTGAGTCGCTCATTTGCGCAAACTCTTAACTTGCCAAGCAAACGGCAAACTTTAAACATTTCTGGATTAGGCAATAATATTTGTACCAATAGTGCCGAAATTATCAATATCCGCTTCAAATCTCTCGTTTCTCCCATGGAGACTTTTAACCTTTCTTGTTCAGTTATTGATAAGATTACCAATAATCTTCCTCAATTTTCTATCCCGCCTGGGGCTTTTACATTACCGGATCAAGTAACAATTCAACTTGCTGATCCAAACTTCTTCAAAAGCGACTCTGTTGATTTATTAATTGGAGCCGATCTCTATTTCAATTTACTTAAATCTTCGATAATAAATTTAGGACCAAACTTGCCCACACTCGTTGATACCAAGTTAGGTCATGTTGTCGCCGGTCCTGTCCCGCGAAAATCTGTACATTTATACACTCGTTATAATAACTTATTTTCTACATTTTTAAACATTTGCGATGAGCAAGAAAACATTGATGCTGATCTACACCGTTCTCTTGAAAGATTCTGGGAGCTCGAAGAAGTCCCTGATCTAAAGAGGAAATGTTCTGACGAGCAATTCGTCGAGAAAACATTTAAAAATACTACTGTAGTACTTCCATCGGGTCGATATCAGGTCGACATGCCTTTTTATGAAAATATCGATAAAAAACTAGGCCAGTCATATTGCATGGCTCGCCAACGATTTCTGAATTTAGAGAAGAAATTTGATTCCAATCCTAACTTTTTCATTGACTATAAAGCCGTGATCAAAGAGTATCTATCTCTGAATCATGCTCGAATTGTTCCATTTTCACTTTATAATCATCAATTTTCTCAATTTAATTATTTCGTTCCTCATAGGGCCGTGCTTCGCGAGGGCGCAGCGACCACTAAAACTCGCGTTGTCATGAATTTTCCCGCTCGAACCGACTCTGGGCTTCCATTGAATGACCTTACTTCTAAGGGATACCAGGTACAGGACAATCTGTTTGATATCCTTTGTAGATTCCGTAGTTTTAAATTCGTAATTTGTGCCGACATCAAGATGATGTACCGGTTCATTGACATCAATCCATCACAAAGACACTTTCAAAACATTCTTTGGAGGGACGACCCGTCCGAAAACTTTAAGTGTATTCAGCTTTCCAGCCTCAGTTTTGGTCAAAATTGCGCGCCATATTTAGCCACGAGGGTTTTAAAAGATATCGCGCTTAACAGTAATCAATTTCCAAGAGCACAGCATGCTCTCTTGTATCAAACTTATATGGATGATATACTTACTGGTACTAATTTCCATAGTGATTTAGCATATATTTTCGCAGAATTAAATACTGCATTGGGAAAACATGGATTCCGACTGCATAAGTGGCAATCCAATTCCTCAGACTTTTTAAGTACAATCGCTTCAAACCATAATAGTGATCTTGATTTAAATCTTGACGAAGCGCCTAGCAAAATACTAGGACTCAGATGGAACCCTGTATCTGATTGCCTGCTTGTCAGCACGTCTCATGTGCAAAGTAATAAAACTTTAACCAAACGCAAGATTCTTTCTATTATTTCTAGTGTGTTTGACCCTTTATGTATTGTCAACCCCTTAATTGTTTCTGGCAAACTAATAATGCAAACTCTTTGGCAGTCCCAAATTTCCTGGGACGCGCCTATTACTGAACCTAATATTCTTTCTAGCTGGAAAAAGTTTCTTTCAGTCCTAGCAGAAATTTCTAATCTATCTATTCCTCGATATTTGTTCACAGACAAAGAGATCTTATCAATTTCAATGCACTGCTTTTGTGATGCTTCACAACTAGCTTATGGCGGATGTGTTTATATTGTTACGTCATATGCGGACAATAGTTTTTCTTCTCGACTGATTGCCGCCAAATCACGAGTAAACCCACTTAAGAATAAACTCACTATTCCGAAGCTGGAACTCTGTGCGATGGAACTTTTAGCCAAACTTGCGTTCAGGCTTTCTCAAATTCTTTGCAAATCCGTTTCCCTGGATTCTATCAATCTATGGTCCGACTCTCTCGTGTCGCTTAGCTGGGTCAAGCACAGAGCGGGTAATTTCTCTCCCTTTGTAGCCAAACGCGTCCTCACTATTCAGGAGTACAGCAAAGGTTTCACGTGGAGACACATTAGATCCAAACTGAACCCTGCAGACCTTCTGTCTAGAGGTATATTTTCTGCCGATTGCCGTTTATTGTGGTTTGATGGACCGCCTTTCCTATGTGAAGGAAAGGATTTCGATTCTATTGATACATTTCAATTAGTTGATAATTTGCCAGAGTGTAAAAAAGTAAATTTAGCTGTGACTTCATGTGAACCCAGTTTTTGGGTTTCTTATTTTTCTAGATTTTCCAATTTTAGATCTTTACAAAGGTCAGTCGCCTTTATTCTCAGGTTTTCTAACAAACTTCTTAAAAGATCTGTCGAAACCTCCACACTACTGTCAGTTGAAGAGCTGGTAGCCGCCCACGATTTCATAATCAAACAAATACAAAGCACTCATTTTGCCATTGAAATTAGTCTTCTAAAGTCAAAGAAACCTGTTACAGATAAAAAACTTGTCCCTTTAAATATTTTCTTAGACAACCATGGACTGCTCCGCGTAGGCAGACGGTTAGAATTTTCCGACCTACCGTTCGACAAAAAATTTCCCATTTTATTGCCTGCTGATAATCATGTTGTTAATTTAATCATACAATTAGAACATAGACGGTTGGGTCATGCCGGCACGCAAAATGTGCTAGGCAATCTTAGACAAAAGTACTGGCCACTGAACGGTACAAGAAAAATTAAAAACCTAATTAAAAAGTGTCCCACCTGTTTTCGATTCAATGCTCAATTCGCATCACAGATTATGGCAGTTCACGTTGAACTGGTCTCGGACTTGACTACAGATGCCTTTATAGCTGCACTTAAACGTTTCGTAAGTCGCAGAGGTAATCCTCAACTGATCTTTTCCGACAATGGAACGAATTTCGTCGGAGCTCGAAATCAATTTCGAGAACTATCTCTATTCTTTAAATCTTCTGAAAATTTCGCTAAGATTAGTACGTTTTTAGCCTCCAATGAGATGTCATGGAGGTTTATACCCCCTCGCTCCCCGCATTGGGGAGGAATCTGGGAGGCGGCTGTTAAAAGCGCCAAATCTCATCTCACCAAAATCTTAGGTAATACATGCCTGACTTTTGAGGAACTGTCCACAGTCCTAGCGCAAATAGAAGCGATCCTCAACAGTCGTCCTTTGTTCCCATTATCCGAGGATCCTAATGATCTTCTTCCTCTAACTCCAGGTCATTTCCTAGTAGGAGCACCCCTGACAGCTTATCCTGAAAAAGATGTTTCGTCTGTCGCTCAAAATCGCCTTTCCTTTTGGAAAATATGTACCAAGCTTCAACAGGAGTTCTGGTCCAGATGGTCGGTGGATTATTTGCATCGATTGCAACACCGTCCAAAATGGCAACGTGCCAATGAGAACCTCACTGTTAACCAATTAGTCCTTGTTCGGTCAGAAGATCGTCCTCCTTTAAGCTGGCCGTTAGGCAGAATATTGGAATTACTCACCGGGAAGGATGGTAAAGTACGTGCTGTCCGTTTGAAAACGGCCGAGGGTGAATATATAAGGCCTATCGTCAAGCTGGCGCCTCTTCCTCTTACCGAGTGAAAGGTTCGAGTTTCTGTTTTGCTTCCCATACTGACCCTTCCTTTTCTTCTTTCCCCCCTCCCAGTATGTAAGAATTTCGAATAATAAAATTCTTACAAAAGTAAGTAAAACCAACCCTGTAAGTCAACATTATTTTAGACCGGTCGCGAGCAGCCATCTAAAGCCTTTTCCCGCCGCGAAAGTCAGTCGGTCCAAGTAAGTCATGAGCTCATCATCAACCTAGGAGTACGTTTTATGTCTCCTATTTTCTTTTAGTGTCCCTTTCTTGGGAATTAATATAACAATTTCTTCAATGTCAATTCAAAGTATCATGTATAGTTCTAATAGTGAGTTGTTAGTGTTTGTCAACTTGTAAGTACTTTTATTGAATAATTAACCTCTGACATATATCAGCACTGCCGGTAAACCATTCTGGCGCCATTATAATAGCAGCGGAGTTGCCGTTTATATCATATTTTTCTTCATGGTTCACGTATAGTTGCCACCTATTTACCTATTTACCTTTTTTATCTTAAGTGACTTTGCTAAGGCTAAATCGTGTAATAATTATTGTTAATCTAACACTGTATGTACTATTTAATTTGTTGTGGAACATTTGTCATGTATTGTATTGGACTTTAATAATAGCCTCTAGTGTGTCCGACTTTCCACCTGTTCGAGTGTATGGTTTTTATAGTGCCTTTTCCAAAGTCACACTAGTTGTAACACCCAAATTAAATAAGGTACTACTCGAATCTATTAGTTTTATTTATATTCTCCGACTTCTTCCCATTTATTATTTTTACAGGTTGGAGTCTATTTCATAAAATTCTCAATGTGTGTTATCCCTCTGTAAGCGTAGCTGACATGGGTAACTAGGTCTTGAACCTCAATTCAAGTGGTCCTTCGTGTTTCACTCGAAGATTCTAAGATGTTAAAGGTGACAGATGATCGTATTACAGAACCAAGCCTCATCATCCAAATTCTTTTCTTTCTCATTCATTCTTTAACACACCACTTCCGTGAAGTCCATCTCCTCGTCTTCGAATTAATTTGAGTTCTTTTTCTATTAATGAAGATGCCGATGGAATTTGTCCACGTAACATCGCTAGTTATGCGGGCGAGGATTTGGATGAGGGTAACGATAGTGATTGTGACATGTTAAATGATTTAAATGACTCTGCGTCCAACAATTTGCTTTTATCGGTTCCCTGGGGGGTTAATACTAATATATTACAAAAGTCACCGCAATCATTATTACCGCCACCACCTCGTCTATCGTTACCTAAACCAAATCCAGTAGTCGCTATTGATAGTACTCGTCGCAGGAAAATCCCTTCTTATACGAAGGTTCAATTAGAATCTCGTATATCTAGGGATGATCATCCCGGTACATCGCGATTAATTCCGGGAAGAATTGGTAAGAACTATCCAATCGGCGGCGTGAACTGTTACGATAGCGATTCCGACTACACCCCAATGGACTCTGAGATAGATACAAATAAAAAAAACCGGTATTATTTATCAAAAATTTTTTTATTCCATTTTTAAAAAAATTCATTTCAGTAATTTTTTTCTAGTAACTTTTCCAGTAATTCCTTTGAATAATTTTCTTTTAAAATGTTATTTTCGTAAATCATATCACTTCTATTTTTAAATTCTTCTTTTATTTCAATAATTTTCAATTTTTTTCATTCTTTTCATTTCTATTTTTTTGGTAAATAGTGTTACCGGACCCAAAAAAATATACAAAAAACCAAAAAAATTGAAAAAAAAAACATCAAAAAACCAAAAAAATCCAAAAACCCAAAAAAAAATTTCAAAATATAAAAACTGATCAATTCAATTTTGTAATGTTATTTCATATTACTAATAATTGCAGTAAAACATAAATTTAAATTTTTTCTTAATTCAAAATTTTAGAAAATTCATCTTTAAATGGTTTTCTAATAGTTCTATACTTTTGTATTTTCCTTCGTTAAAATATTCATAAAATTCACATTGAACAAATTCAATGATTTGTACAAAAAATTTCACATCTTTAACCATATAATAATTTTTATTCTGTTACATATTTTTCTTATATGTATTATTTTGTCGTAAATGTATTTTTTGCGCGATTGATCTTTTTTGTTTATTTACAGCATCGGTTTTCAGGACGGTAGGTTGTGTTTACTGGTTTCTAAGTCCAACACGTCGGTAAGTAAATTACTTACCGTTCAGACGTCGGTAAGTGAATTACTTACCGACATCTTAGCCCTACATACATTTAAGTGGTCCTAAATAATATATTACTCCATTCATTACACAAAAGGAACAAAAAAAATAAGATTTATATTTTTTTAATGAACAGAACCGAACAGAACAATATAAAATATAATCTGAAGTTTCAGAGTAAATGCATTTGTTTGTTGATAAATAATATCTTGGAAACACTTAGCAACTGCCCAACGATTATTAAACTATCTCATTGGCAAGTCGGCAACCGCCTACTTTATACCAAAATGCAAATATATTTTAAACTGATCGAGAAGTATAAATGTCATTTTTCACTTTTCGTTCATTTCGAAGAAATTTAAATTATTTTATTTAAAATTTATTTCACTACGATCGCGCAAAAAATGGTATAAGCATCTCGAACGTTAAGGGTTTTACCGGTCTCCAGCAAAATTGGAGGCTTCGCTACGCTCAGCCTCCAAACATTGCTGTCGACCGGTAAACAACCCTTACTGTTCTTAATACTTAATATACTATAAATTATTATCAATAATTTACTTTATTTATTTATCGACAGACTACACAATATTTCACATATTACAATATTAATTTACGAATATTTATAATAATTAAGTAACCAATTATTATTTCAGTATATACAATATATCCTTATTAAATATTATACAAAATACTACATATATCAACTTAATTTTCTTTTAATTATAACTTTTTTTCTGTATTAAATTTTACAAAAAAAATATTTTTAATCATTTCTAATTTCAATAATTAAATTATTTTATTTTTAATTTTATCATTAATTAAATTTTAATACTCCTTCAATATATCAAGTATAATAGAAAATTTATTTAAATTTTTTTAAATAAAATTTACGAATTTTTGCCAGTCCACATTAACAATATCATCATTTATATAAAACTTTTTCATAAAATTTTAATGATAAATATTGTCCATATTATGTACAATATTTTTTTAAATTATATTCTAATTTATAACATAACTATTTAATAAAATTATCGAGCTGGAGATTATAATCTCGATTCAAAAAACCATAATTGCTCTGAAAAGATCACAGTACTATAGACGACCGTTTAGCCACCTCTTTAAATAAATCTAATCCTTCATGTGTTTATTGAAAATACAAAATTTTTCAATTTCTTATTAATAAAATTAACCGTTTCAGCATCAAAAATATTGTTATATATTTAAACGATGTTAAACAAGCTTTTCTTTTTTCATTGAATCCTTATAAAAAATTCTATTTCATAATATATTTGTTATATTTACACAAAATAACTAATTATTTTCGATCCAATTTTTATAATATAAATTTATTATTACTACATATTATAAAATAAACTTTCAGAAATGGTTTATATAAGGAATTGATTCGGTATATATTTTCTTAAATTTTCTTACTATTATTAAATTTTCATAAATTATTAATAAGTTTAATTAATATTATAATTATTATTTTTAAAAATTTTCAACATTAAATTCGGCTTTATATCATGAATACTATCATTAATGATGGTACATTTATTCGTATTTTTCTGCTTACATTTAAAAAAGCATTTTTAACATCTATAGAGCCGACTCAATACTTCTGTTACTGCAACATAAATTTTTCTATTGTACACTTTCAAATTATTCCTCAATGGTTACTTATTACTATAAATACTTATAATAATACTTTTATTTTGTAAAGATATTTTTTATATTTCTATCTTTACATTTCTTCGAAAATATATCTCATTTCCTTAAAAATACTAATATTTTTAAACATCTTTCAAAAATCATTTACTTATACCTAGTATCAAAAATATGAATATTTTAACAATAAAAACACTGTAACGTCTTTTGTTTACATTAGGGTTCAATAATAGTAATTACGCAACAGTTAAACAAAATGTATTAGTAATTTCAAGTTACATGGAAATCGCTGATTCTGACTAGCTTGCAGATTATAGTTATTGTTTTGTCTATTAAAATATATATGAATTGCTTTTACGACATTATTATTATTATGTTAATTGGAATCATTCTATTCTACTTCGATTTGAAGTAAACATGTAAAGAAATCGGTCTCTTGAGTTTTACTCTATAATACTTAATTATTATCGATATCCTGAACTTCTATTACATGGCGATCCTGCCGAAAACAATTGTATAAACATTGTTAAACATCAAGTATAAGTTTTTAAATTATGGGTCAAAAGCAGTCTAGGGATCAAGAAGTTGCGGAAAATGGAGTTGTAAACTCAAATTTCATAGTGCAAGAGAAACAGATACAAGTGACAGGAGATATTAAAGTGTTACTTTACATAATTGTCGCCGTTCTAATTATTAAATTGTCATCAAAAATCTACAATTGCCACACAAGAAGGATAAAAAGGAATTTAAGAAAAGAAATGGGGCGTTCCCGAACAAGTATGGTGTAGCTGTAGTTTAGTGACTGGACCGTGGTATAAGTGAGGTGCTGGTGTCGGAAGTGTAACGTAGGTTCGAGTGACTATTTATAATTTCTGGTAAGGCATATTTTTATGTATTCGATTTTTTTTAACCTCGTACGTTACTTATTTATCCTTATTACCAATTAATGTGGGAACAAACTATTGTTCAATTAGAATTAATCAGAGATGATATTACAAGGCAAGCTAAAAGAGCCATTAAAAGGAATGTACCTAAAACTGCTGCCATTAGAGGTGAGACAAGAGATAGCTTAACCGTTTTATTCAACAATTTTACGCGAACTTTGGCTTTTTCTTGGGAAACCTTAGACACTGATCAAAAATTCGCGGCAAATCAATTGTTTCAAAAGATTAAGGACCAAGTATTAAGGGCATTTCAGGCTCTTAGTGTTAGGTACAAAATACCTACTTCCTGCATTCAGCGAATCGACCCTCATCTACTCGAGGAAGATAGCGAAGACGACGATAACTCGGGAATCGTGCCGGTGAGCGCTATTGAATTTTTTAATTTAGCGGGGAAGATAATTCCCAACGAATTCGATGGTTCCATAGAGAAATTTCCATCTTTTTTAGATGCTTTAGAATTACTAAAATGTAACACCGGGGATCATATGGGTAACGCCGTTGCTTTCATTAAGACAGCCGAAAATAATATTGACGATATTATAACAGCGCTAAAAAATGGAATTAGAGGCGAAAGTTCTAGTTCGCTTGCTACTAAAATGTTAAATTTTAAACAAATTTCTCGGGATACTGTAAGTTATGCGACGGAAATCGAGCGTTTGGCAGAAAAATTAAAAATATCGTATATTAGCGAAGGCGTACCTGTTGAAGTTGCTGAAAAATATAGCACAGAAACAACTGTCAAAGCCTTGAGCAAAAACGCTAGTTCGGAAAAAACTAGGTGGATGGTGGAAGCAGGCACCTTCACTAATGTACAAGAAGTTATTACTAAATTTATTAACTCAAACTCACAAGTTTCGGAGACTAATGTTTTAAATTTCAGATCAACTAGGAATTTTAATAATGGTTTTAGGGGTAAACGACACTACAATAATTATAATAACTATAATAATAGAAATAATTTTGTTAATCAGCGAGACCCACAAACATACAGTCGCGGTTCCGCAAATTTCAATAGGGGCAATAGGTTTAGAGGAAACTCTTTTAGAGGCGGAAATAATCTTCAGCTTGTAAGAATATGTGGTACTAATGAGGAGTCGGGAAGCCTTCCCGACCCCCAACAGCAGTTGGGGGAAATATAAATGCTAAAATATTTAACCTTGACTTATCACTTTCGAATTTTGTGATCCTTTACACTAAAATGGCATGTTCGGGATGTACATTTATGGTCGATACAGGCGCTGACATATCAATTTTTAAAAAGGGTAAAATCATACCAAATCAAAAAATAAATTCATTAAATCCCATAAAAATTGAAGGAATAACTAGCGGCCTTACTTCTTCTTTAGGATTAACCCGGACGGATATTGCAGTAGATAATTTTACACTGAATCATTCATTTCATGTCGTAAACGACGATTTCCCTATACCAGCCGATGCTATCTTGGGTAGGGCTTTCATATCTAAATATAAATGTACGTTAACCCTTTGACGACTGTCGGTATGCTGGGATGACCACCTATATAAAAATTTGTTTTAAATTTCCCAGCGGTTTCACAGGGATACCAGTGTATAAAATTGGATGCCTATAGTATAATCTTAAGCATCTACTATTTTGGAACTGATTTGATTGGATCAAATTGCATCAGTAACATAATAGTGAATCACAAATTTGAAGCGGCCATTCAGTGTTGACAGATCGTCATGTTTTAATATTTGTCTTGTTTATTAGATCATTAATAATTACGGAAGTTGCGGGTAAGTGATATTTTTGAAGACTGTTTCATGCTATCAATTGTTATTTGCATGAAAACATTTAATTTTTTTTGTAGATCACTGTTTTTTACGTGGTATTGTGGCACGACCACCGGGCACGTACATTGTGTGAATGGTAAAACATTCTGCCAATATGCAGAATCAAAAGTGGAGCTTCAGGCATTTGGAAAGTATGTCCCAAGATGATGTTTTCGCCGTTCTGGATGAAATTCCAAGTGACCGGGAGTCAATTGCCTCCGATATTGAAAGCGTTCTAGGAGATGAATTGGAAGTTGAAGAATTGAGGCAACAAAATAATCAAGATGTCTTTGATATTGAGAATATGGATATTGTGTTTGAAGACGAAAATAACGATCAGGATGGAGTAACCGCGAATCCAAATACTCAAGTCTCGGTATCCGATAGTGAAGACGATGTACCACTAGCGGTACGGCTAGCAAAGCAAAATAACTCTATATTTTGGACCCAAAACGAAAGTTATGTAACAGAAACGAATCCATTCATTGGAACTACAGGCCCAAATATTCCAAATTCTGCAGAGAGCCTGTGACGCGTTTACCTCCTACGCGTGGCTCCTGCCACACGAACACGTCACTATGACACCCTTGAAGCAAAATTTTCGGTTCAAATCTCGGGCGCCAGATTTTTAACGTGGTTTGCTCCACGGCCCCTTGACTCCTAGCGTCAAGAGTTCCAGATAGCCTCAGATGGAGGTTACGGAAAATTCCAGGGGTCTTGTTGAATTAAATTTAACTAACTAGTAAAAATCCGGAAAAGCCAAATCTTGGTTCTCCAATCAATAAATTGCGGTTAATAATGAAAATAATAGGAATTCAAAACTTTGATCTATTAATACTCTGTGGTCTATTTAGTTTGAATAACGGTAAAAAAAATGATATTTACACCATATACCTGATACTATAACGGACGTAACAGTCAGTGCCGGTCAGGTTATCAAAATTACGATTTAAATCGGCCGGGTAAACGAACAAGTTGTAACGGAGCCACTTCCAAGTTCGAGAAACCCTTAAGATTTAAATTAAAACCGAATCTACGATTTCAACAATAAAAAAAATATATATATATATATATATATATATTGGTTAACGGGACGGGGAAAGAATGTTTTAAATCGGCCAGGTAATCGAACAAGTTGTAACAGAGCCACTTCCAAGTTCGAGAGACCCTTAGGATTTAAATTAAACCGGCAAACTACGATTTATCAAAATAAATAAAATAAAAAAATTGGTTCACGAGACGGGGAAAGAATGTTTTAAATCTGCCAGGTAATCGAACGAGTTGTAACGGAGCCACTTCCAAGTTCGAGTAACCCTTGGGATTTAAATTAAATCGGCAAACAACGATTTATCAAAATAAAATAAAATAAAAATTGGTTCACGAGACGGGGAAAGAATGTTTTAAATCTGCCAGGTAATCGAACGAGTTGTAACGGAGCCACTTCCAAGTTCGAGCAACCCTTAGGATTTAAATTAAACCGGCAAACTACGATTTATCAAAATAAATAAAATAAAAATTGGTTCACGAGACGGGGAAAGAATGTTTTAAATCTGCCAGGTAATCGAACGAGTTGTAACGGAGCCACTTCCAAGTTCGAGTAACCCTTGGGATTTAAATTAAACCGGCAAACTACGATTTATCAAAATAAAATAAAAAATTATTTGTTCACGAGACGGGGAAAGAACGTTTTAAATCTGCCAGGTAATCGAACGAGTTGTAACGGAGCCACTTCCAAGTTCGAGTAACCCTTGGGATTTAAATTAAATCGGCAAACAACGATTTATCAAAATAAAATAAAATAAAAATTGGTTCACGAGACGGGGAAAGAATGTTTTAAATCTGCCAGGTAATCGAACGAGTTGTAACGGAGCCACTTCCAAGTTCGAGCAACCCTTAGGATTTAAATTAAACCGGCAAACTACGATTTATCAAAATAAATAAAATAAAAATTGGTTCACGAGACGGGGAAAGAATGTTTTAAATCTGGCAGGTAATCGAACAAGTTGTAACGGAGCCACTTCCAAGTTCGAGTAACCCTTGGGATTTAAATTAAACCGGCAAACTACGATTTATCAAAATAAAATAAAAAATTATTTGTTCACGAGACGGGGAAAGAACGTTTTAAATCGGCCAGGTAATCGAGCGAGTTGTAACGGAGCCACTTCCAAGTTCGAGCAACCCTTAGGATTTAAATTAAACCGGCAAACTACGATTTATCACAATAAAATAAAAAAAATATTTGTTCACGAGACGGGGAAAGAACGTTTTAAATCGGCCAGGTAATCGAACGAGTTGTAACGGAGCCACTTCCAAGTTCGAGTAACCCTTGGGATTTAAATTAAACCGGCAAACTACGATTTGTCAAAATAAAATAAAAAATTATTTGTTCACGAGACGGGGAAAGAACGTTTTAAATCGGCCAGGTAATCGAACGAGTTGTAACAGAGCCACTTCCAAGTTCGAGCAACCCTTACGATTTAAAGTAAACCGACAAACTACTTTAAACAAAAAAAAACCGACATAAAAATTTTTATTTAAAATAGACACGAGTTCCGACACACAGAATAATAATAAATGACCCGAAAAAATTAATATATCACAATCCTCACAAGTGTTAATTGTATATAAACGACCTGTGAAGAAAAAAACTCAAGTAGTAAATTCAATTGAGAACCGGCGAATAACTAAAATCAATTAATTTGGGAATATAATAAAAAACTCACTTCTAATACAACAAATGAACATTTATTTTCCACACTTCGTGGTTAAGAGAGAAAGAAAGAAACAAAAAACTATACATACGGGTTTTCCTTTAAAAAGGAAAAAAAAAACAAAACGGCAGAAAACAAATCCAAAGCAGAATTTACAAAATATTTCTACTTTCTCGGAGGTACGAATTTCGAAAATACGGCGAATTATAAAACAAAATCTTTACCTTTTAAATAAGGCTTCGGTATCGGACACAGTTGCTAGTAGCACAAACAATTGTCTTTTTCTTCCGGTTTTCACTCCCGGAATTTTTCGCACAATACCGGATAATAAACTTTTCGGATGTAGAGCACAGACTAGTTCACGAACGAAGAAGAAGATGAAGATCAAGATCCCGAAGCAATCGTTGTTTTCCTATTTATAGTGTCATTAATGGTCGTAAAATTTATTTAGGTTGAACAAAAAATTTTTGTTATACTGTCCGTCCTTCGGAATTAATTAAAATTTATATATACTGAACGGCCCATTAGTTGGAAATTTTGAACATCGGAACGGATAAATTTTATACGATGGAATTTGAATTTGCGTACCTCCGGATTAATAAGAAAATACATTTAAGCAGAAAAAAAATAAAATCCCATTACGGTAACGGAAAGGGGTCGGAAAGTAAGTAACGAGTTATATAAAACAGCGGCAAAAATAAAATATGACAAAAAATAAAAGTGAACATCGATTCGGTGCAAAAAAAAATAACTCGTTACAAACCCTCTCAGATGTATTCTTGGAACTATTTCCTGAGGATCTAATTCATCTGATTGTATTCCAAACCAATTTATATTACGTTCAAAAACACGGTGGAGATGGATTTACGCCTACGACAAAAGACAAAGTCAAAACGTTTCTTGGGGTAAATTTATTAATGGGTATGAAAAAAATGCCCAGTTACAGAGATTATTGGTCATCACGTGATGAATTACGAGACCCTTTCATCAGTTCAGCTATTTCACGTAACAGATTTGCTTGGTTACTTGGAAATTTACATATGAATGATAATACAGTGCAGCCAAAAAAAACTGAACCCGGATTTGACAAACTTTACAAAGTACGGCCTCTACTCACAAAACTCAAGGAGACATTTCTTGCAGCACTGAATCCACATACCAGAATTTGTTAAAAAGGATGTACTTGATCTTTGCAAAGATTTCTCAGACGTATTTGCCTTAAAGAGACACAAAATTACGGCAAAAAATTTTTACAAACAAAAATTAAAGGTAAAAGATTGCACCCCTACTTATGTAAAAAATTATCGTATACCATATTCACAAAAACAAGAAATAAACACGTAAGTACGAAAGATGCTGGGAAATGATATATTTGAACCTTCTTTTTCTGAACATAACAGCCCAGTTCTTTTAGTACCGCGACGATCAGTGGACGGGCAAAAATCTTGGCGGTTAGTCATCGACTTTCGTCAAATAAACAAGAAACTAGTTCCGGACAAATTCCCGATAGCTCGGATCGATGAGGTTCTCGATCAGCTTGGTAGGTCTAAGTGGTTCTCAGTTGTCGACCTAATATCAGGATTTCATCAGATACCCTTAGATGAAGATTCGCGCGACATTACATCGTTTACCGCGGACTCCGGATCTTACCGATTTTAAAGATTACCCTTTGGTCTAAACGTCAGCCCAAATAGCTTCGCGAGAATGACGTCCTTAGCTTTCGCTGGTATTACACCCGAAAGGGCATTTTTGTATATGGATGACCTTATCATTGGATGTTCTGAAAAACACCATCTCAGAAATCTGAAAAGCGTATTTGAAACATGTAGGAAATTTAATCTAAAACTTAATCCCGAAAAATGTAGATTTTTTTAAAAGGGAAGTCACATATTTGGGTCATAAGATTACAGATAAAGGGATTTTACCCGACGATAGCAAATATGATACTATAAATAAATATCCAGTACCTATTAACGCTGACGAAGTAAAAAGATTCGTAGCATTTTGCATTACCGCCGTTTTATTCCCAATTTTGCAGCTATAACCCAACCACTAAATAAATTAACAGGGAAAAACACCGAATTCGTGTGGACACCAGAATGCGGAAAATCTTTTAATTCCTTAAAAAACGCTATGATCAGCCCACAAATACTTCAATACCCAGATTTCTCTAAACAATTCATTTTAATTGCAGATGCATCCAATTTTGCTTGTTCATGGTCCTTCGAAACCGGATGATTAAAAATTAGTTTCATCGTTTGTGGACATCGTCGCCGCAATCAACATACAAGAAATTTAGAAATTCAGCAATAGTCGTCTAAGGAAGCCAAATTTGAAGAATTTACACGTACCGGTGAACATCTTCTTCGTCGAATATCAACTTCTTCCACGCCCTGGTAGACATCCTCCTCATAGAAAATATCAACTTCCAATTCTTAGGTAAATAGATCTAAGAAATTCAACAACTTCACTTCGTAGTCGGCGTTCTCTTCAGAGAAAACGAACTGCGGAATCCAATCCTTGGCATTTAGCATCATCAGAGAAATTCAAGTAACGTCAAATCTCCAGGTACCCATATCTGTTTAAACCTCTTAAAATTGTTTCATGTTAAAACAAAAAAAATGTTAAGCTGATTTTATATCAACTTATTTTTGCATGGTAATTTATGCATAAATAAAATTGTGTGTACATATATATATATATAATAATCTTAGACAAACATTTTGGCCTTCTTGTTGGTATTAGTAACAATAATTTACAATGTCACAAATAGACGATTTAAAGAAATCCAGAGCAACGTGCAAAGCACAAATAACGAGAGTCAAAAATTGGGCAGATTCTCATTTAGACTGTACCGATAAAAATCAAATGATCAGTAGATTAGAAGTTCTCAAATCTTCTGAATGATATTTCGATAAATATTCAACAATTCAAGACAAAATTGAGGAAGAAAAAAGTTCATCACAAGACAGAGATATCACAGAAACTTCATATTTTGAAACGTATTCAAAACTTCATTATGTTTTAGAAAAAGCCAACACACCAAGCGTAGCTTCTTCCAGTCAAACCAATAACAACACATCACGTCTAAAACTACCTGAAATTAAAATACCAATTTTTTCTGGCAATCCTTTGGAATACACATATTTTAATAATTTATTTAACTCTTTAATAACTCACAATGTGCAGCTTGGATCAGACTCAGAAAAATTGTTTTATTTGAGATCACATTTATCAGGAAAGGCCTTGAAATTATTAGAATCTTTACCAATCTCTGACAATAATTTCAGAGTTGCACTAGATTTGTTATATGTTAGATATAATAACAAGAGGCAAATTGTAGCTAATAATTTTCAACAATTATTGAATATACCTGACAACAAAAATTGTAATGTACAAGTTTTAAGGAATTTCATTTCGCAAACACAATCAAATCTTGAATCATTGCTTACATATAATTATTCACCGAAAGAATTACTTGATGCTCTCATCTCACAAATCATTTCGCAGAAACTTGATTATCAAACTAGGAAAGCATTTGAAGAAAAATGATCTTTTTGAATTTTTAAACAAACGATGCATGGTTTTAGAAACGATTAGCGCAGAAACTCCTAAAACCAACGATCACAAATATCAACGTTCCCCTCTACCTCAAAACAACACGTCACGGGTATCCTTTTTATCAACTAATGATGAACCAAATCAATCGCAAAAAAGCTATCAATCACAAATTTTTACCTGTGCAATTTGTAATGAGTCATCACACAAAAGTCACTCATGTCCCAAATTTATATCATTATCAATGAGTGATAGAAAAAATATCATAAAAAAAATAGGTTGTTTGAACTGTCTAGGCAGAAAACATAGTGTACAACATGTTTATCTAGATCAAATTGTTCAATGTACAATCAGCGACATCATTCTGATTCATGAAAATAATGTTAGGAAGGATAACCAAAATAATATCACATCAAGCGCTCAATTGCCAAATGTATCAGTTCCTCCTCCAAATTATGTGGCAACTAATCATTCGAAATTAAAAGGACAATCAAGTTGACTAGCGTCAATTGCCCTTTCTGCCTTCTCATTGTTCAAAAATTGGGAATTAAAACTCAGAACGCTTCGTTAAACATTTCAGGTATTTTTCAAGAAGAGAAGGCAATCACAAAAAGGGCCAATGTAACTTTTTCTCCTCTTTATTCCCCACAACAAAATTTTAGGGTAACTTGCGCAGTAATTGATAACATTACATATAAATTACCTCAATTTATTTTGCAAAAAGATCAATTGAATAAATATCCCAGTTCAATTTGAAATTCATTTAGCTGATAGTTCTTTCAACATTCCTTCTGACATAGATATGTTAGTGGGAGCAGATCTTTATTACGAATTGCTAAAGCCTGGTTTACACAGGTTAGGTAAAGGATTACCAACACTAATCAACACTCATTTACGATGGATAATATCAGGTATTATCCCAGCAAACTGCTGTAACAACAACTTAGGATCTTATCACACATCGTTATCAAATCATAACAATCTTTCATCATCAAATGTGTTCTTATCACAAGTAGATGAACCAGCATCAAACAAAAGCTTTTTATCAACTGGATCATCAACAAATGAATTTTTATCAAGCTCTTTATCAAACAAATCTGTATCCCATGAATTTTTATCAAAAGAGAATAATCACCTAGTATCGCCCAAATCAAGTTTTTTAATAAATGAATCAGTATCAAACGTATCAAAACATGAATGTTTATCAAATTTATCTTCACCAAATGAACTTATCTCGCTAGAGACAAATCAACTTTTACCAACGCAATCTTTATCACAAATGACTGATAATGGGCAACTATACCCTACAAGAAACAGGAAGGTGGTGGAAAATATTCCCGACTTCTCGATTGCGTAGTGAATGGGTAAAATATAGGTGGGCTAGGCTGTGGTCGGAAGGAACAATTGAACTACTCAGTAGGCGTAAAAATTCTGTATTTACGACAATAACAATTGACAGCGCTTGGCTTGTGATCTGAAATAGAGTATATTATATATTTAGAATTTGAAGAAAGCTTCCGAAAAAGTATACTTCTGGGATTACATGGACTTCCTGGTAAGTTTAAGGTTTAACTAAATTATTGCTACTTATTACCTAGTTGATAGGTTACTAACTATTTACATTACTTTAACTACTACTTGATATCTATTTTTAGGCATTAAAACATTACTCATGTCATTGAGGATGGGAAGAATTACATGAGATATACTATGTTGACGCTCATATGTCCTTAAATCTGCTAATAAATATGTACAATATTTTGGAAAGATAGTCAAACTGCAACTTCCGAACTCAAATTCACAACTCTCGCCACTAGTTAACAGGTAAGGAGTTTATGATAACTTGGAAAGATCTTACTTGAGTGTTCTCTCCTTAGGTGTCCTTGTGATGGTACCTACAATTTCCTTCTCGGACTGGGTACGTCCTGCTGTGAGGTTGAGTTTGGAGGCGAAGGTAAAGCTCAAGATGAGTAGGAGGTGAGTTGAAGGCTGTCCCTGAAGTAGAAGATCTACGGGTAGGGCTTACACTAAAGTTGTCAGCCGATACAGACGAAGTAAAAGTATATACGTCCTGCTGTGAGGTTGAGTTGGGAGGCGAAGGTGAAGCTCAAGCTGAGTAGGAGGTCAGTTGAAGGCTGTCCCTGAAGTAGACGTTCTACGGGTAGGGCTTATACTAAAGTTGTAAGCCGATACAGACGAAGTAAAAGTATATATATGAGCTAAAATGTTTTTTTACGTTTAAGTGTTTACTTACAGCCTTTTAAAGAGTTTTTTCATTAGTAAAGCTCAAGAATGCTAGTAGGATATAATTTTTGATATATAATCGTTTTCTATATTAAATATACGCCGAAATTTCATAAGTAGTTTTCTTCGAGTAGCTAGGTCCTTAATATTTGAGTTTTCCACTTTATTTTTGTTTAATTATTACATGATACCCAACGTAACACAAAAAAGGTTGCGAGAACAAAAATAAAAAATCTGTCATACAATGAGAAAAATGGTCTACATGCGTAGACCGCGCGACTAACCTCGTGATTAAAATGTGCGCGAGTAACGAAGGGTTGAGTATATTTAAAATAAAAAATCTCGTATCCCACACTCACAAATGCAATACCACTCAAGCCACGTACTCCCCTCACATATGCGGCTTACGAGGTATTGCCGTTTAAAGCAAAACATCGCATCCCACAGTGACAGGTGTATTTAAGTGGCTTACGAGGTTTTGACATTTGTCATATCCAAAAGTAACCCACAGTGTGTTTGTTTTGTGTTGTTAGTGTTTTAAAATGAATAACAAAATTAATTATAATGTACGTAAACGAAGTAAATTACTTATTGAAATGTGTTTACCCTCTACAGGTGAGTGCCCAATTAGTTTTAGTTTATTAATTTGTAAGTCAAAAGGTGACAGATGACTCTTGAAATAATATACCTAGGGGGACTAAGAAACAAAAAAATAGTGTATGGTCCGTTTACAACTCATAAAACCCTTGGGGTTGATTGATAGAAGTCTGACGTAATGATTTAAAGCTAATGGCTAAAGCCGTATATGAACGGTTTGAAGTTATGTTGCTTTGTTTTTGTTTTTGTTACGATTTTTACTAGTTTTTGCTGAACAATCAAAGTCTAAAAAATAATACATCTAAAAAGACACACAAGTTACAAAAAGTAAGTATTTTGCTCAGTGTACGAGAAAATTGTTTTTATTTCAGAATGTAAATCCACTGAGGTAAATGAATTGTTCGCGAGAAAGGGCAAAAATATATCGGATTAAAAAAAGACGGCGAGACAAAAGGATACAAACAAACTGCCCTTAAACCCGGAAGAAAAATGGGCCCACCTTGTGATTCCAATCTTTGTAAAAATAGTAAACTACGTTCCTGTTCAAATATTTCCGAAGAGAAAAGAAGGCAGCTTTTTGAAAAGTTTTGGAAAATGACTTGGGATGAGCGCAAAGTTTATGTGGTTAATAATGTAGCCCTGTTAGATGTTAAAAGAAGATACACAAAAAATGAAAATTCATCAAGAAACTTTTCGATGTTTTATAGTTTAACAATAGATTGCCTTAAAACGAATGACTGCAAAAAACTTTTCTTGTCTACTCTATGTCTAGGAGAATTTCAAGTGAGCTCATGGATTAAAACGGCTGAACATGGTACGCATGAATCAAAAATTGGTAAGAATGAGAATAGGGCGGCTCACTTACGCGAAAAGAAAAATAGCGATAAGGAATTTTTAAATCAGTTTTTTGATGAATTGTCTTTGTTGTCATCCCATTATTATTGTCGTCAAACATCGTCTAATGCCCGGATTCTCAGTATATGACGTTATTCAATCGATAACTATCAAATAGATTTATCAAACCAATAAATTATTATGGGTTTCTGAACTTCAAAGTGGTCCAAATTGTGGAACTGACAACTATTGAATAGATAACTTGGTCAAATGCATTACACACAGATGGCGACGCTACCAACTGGCTGAATGTAGAGTACTCCCAGGCCAAATCCTTAAAAAAGGAAAAGGACCTTGTTTTTTTAATATTTTCTTTGTTGTCAAATCTATAGTTCTATTTTTTCCTAATTCTAAAAACATGTTACAATATAGTAATGGAGAGTAAAGATAATAAAAGATCTAAAAACTTTACGGAGTATGACAAACATTTACTTTTTGAGATAACTCAACAATATAAACATATTATAGAGAACAAAAAACCGATTCCACGAATGCTGAGATGAAAAATGAAGCATGGGACACCACTAGAGGTAATTTTAATACAAATTGTCAAACAGGCAATCGTTCTACGAAGCAGTTACATGCTTTGTATGACAGGATGGAAAAAAAGGCAAGGAAAAACATGATGGAAGATAAGGTAGGTTTAGTATTGCTTTGAATTAACTCATGTACACCTTACTATTATGATATATTATGTCTATAAATACATACATATGTTTCAGAAACAACTATACAGAACACCAAATAGCGATGAGATGGATATTAAAATTGTGAGTACCATGAAGGAACAATTTTATTCGATTCCGAATATATATGATTCATCAATATGTTCAGTGTTTATTTGACAGTTTTTGTAATATAGGTAATTTTTAGCCGACACTAATGAGGTGAATCAAATTAACGATACACATCTGATGGTTGTAGACGAACAGGAAAATAGCCAAATGCAAGTAAAGGCAGGAAAATTTGATAAAGGTGATGAAAATTAATTATATATGACAATGTGTAAAATAAATAGTTAAGTAAGTGGCATTTTATTCATCAATCAAGTAGTTATTTTCTATCAGACGGAGTCTATGTGTTTATTTCGGCATTCGCAATTCATTAAAAAAATTGTTACCGCTCAAATAAAAAATGGCTCCGTAATTTTCATAGAAGTAGAGAAAAAACCGCATCAAGTCTTCGTGACAGTAGTTTGGATCCGGACAATTTAAACAATTCTTTTACGGAGTCTATTTCAGTTTCGGGTAACTCAAATTCGGTAGGAGAAACCGATAGTTACGTTGACGATCAGTTGGAACACGTTGCTTCAGTTGTGTCCGTTTCCAACAATCCCGATTTTGTAGATGATTCTACAAATATTACGGATATTTTAAATGTAACTACGCCAAATTCGCAAAACATCCCAGTCACAATTAGAAATATATATTGTGAAAAAGTCGATGAGTCGCCAAGACAATTGGAAAATGTATTCGACGTGCATTCCAAAAATACGAGGGAAAATTTGAATTTCGGTAATTGCACGTATTTCAAGGGATCTTTTGAATTGTCATCACAAGAATTTTTAGAAATAAATGATGGCAAATTGGAAAAGTACTATACGTCATAAATTTAAAATTGTGAACGGTTCCTGCGATTTAAATTTCAAAAAATCTTGTTAATAAATACAAAACAATATACACTATATATTCTTACTGTAGCCATAAACAGTGTGAAACATTTGTAATTCGTCTCCAAAGACAAGTTTCAAATGTTGTCGGTAGGGTTCATAGAGTGGAAATTTAGGTATACCGGAAAATAAAATCCGAGGTGATGTCGCAATTAGATAGGGATAAAGACGATTTTATTGATTCAGGATTAATGAAAAAGGAGCACCCTGAGTATATATTAAGATTAATAGATGAGTTTGCAGTTTATGTTTCTAGTAGAGAGCAACTAGATATACTGCAAACAGCTAGTGTAACGACACCCTTCGTAACGTTACATTTAGACGCGTCGCAAAGCTAGTCAGAAATACTGACAAAGATACAAAGAAACGGGTATGCTATTGCGGCGGTGATTCACGTTCCGGAAAAACAATTTGTATACCCAATATTTGAAATGGTTACCGATCAACACGATGCACGGAGCATCGGTTATTGGTTGGAATATGTTAAGAACTATGCAATAATTAATAATTGAAGCGCTCGGACGTAAAACATGGTAAATGACATTTTTTGAAAATTTCACATTATTACATAAAAAACTTGTGCATTCTTCACTCACTGTAATATCAAACTTCGGTCATATGCTCATAGATGCCACCACCTATCACGCATAAATAAGCTGTTAAGTGACGTTGCGTTAAGTGACGAGCAGTTGTTTTGTCGCTCTGTGAAATTTGTTTCGTTTGACAAGAAAAATGTCTGATTTTATTGATGTGCCCTCACCAGAGGAACCCTTTGAAGGTTCTGATTCGGACCCAGAGTTTGTTGCAGAAGAAACATCCGCAGAAAGTTCAGAAGAAGAGCAGGTAAGTTTTGAGGTTATGATTTAACTCTGCATGTAAAACCTGTTAAGTGATTTCACATAACATGTTTTACTTGCACTAGGCTTCATGCTGTTAAGTGGTTTCACATATTTATAATGTGAATTTTGTTGCAGGCTAACATTGTTCAGCGGGGAAGAAAGAGAATTAAACAGCTCAACCGGCATAGTCGAACAAAAAATTCTGGACAGTGCTACAAGAAATATAGAGGAAGCGGTCGCAAAAAAGTTACCGGGCCCTCCCTGTGTTTGCAAATTAGAATGCTGGAACAAACTTTCAGAAGCTGATCGGGAATCATTATTCTCTAAATTTTGGGAACTTGGTAGTTATGATCTACAAAATACTTATCTTCACGTCTGCATAACTAGAATGGGTGTTAAACGACGAACAAAGAAAAGAGATACGAGAAGATCTTCCACCATGATCTATTCTGTTTCTATGAATGGTAGGCCCATGAAAATTTTCAAAATGGCTTTTATCTCTCTTCATGGTATTAGTAGAGGACGAGTAGAGTATATCGTAAACAAACTAAAAAACGGATGTATGGTTCCACAGAGAGATCGAAGAGGAAAGCATGGGAAGCAGAAAAGAAAATATTTAGAAGAAGATACTGATAGAGTTCACAATTTTATACGCAGTTTGCCCCGATATGAAAGCCACTAAAGTAGAAACAAGAATCCAAATAAAGAGTACATGAGTCTCGAATATAACATAGACATATTATATGAACGTTATCGTGAAAAATGCCAAGAAGATAATGTTTAGTTTGTGACTGCAGATGAATTCGGGAGAATTTTTGTTGAAGACTATAATATCTCATTTAAAACATCCAAGTCCGACACATGCGCCAAATGTGATGAGTTCGCAATTAATATAAACGCTGCTAAAGAATCAGGAGACGAGGAAAAACATAAGGAACTGGAGAATATGGAGGAGCTTCATTTAAGAAAATCAGAGACAGCAAGAACAGCTCTCAAACAAGTAGTAGATGAGGCCAAGAGTGAAAGTGTACATGTAATAACCTTTGATTTACAACAGGCTCTGCCTACAACAAAACTGACAACTGGCCCATGTTTTTACAAGAAGAAGCTCTGGTGTTATAACTTCAGTGTTCATTGCTGTAACAAACCTGAGCAAGGATACTCCTTTTTTTGTCGCTAAACGAGGGTCAGATGAGATAACGAGTTGCCTGAAAAAAATACTTTGTAAAGTTTGATATCCGCGCCGATGTTTTGTATGCCGTTTCTGATAACTGTCGCGGGCAAAACAAAAATTGGACAATCGTAGCTGTTTGGCTTCTGCTATTAGCTTCCGGAAGATTCGAGAAAATCGTTCATATTTTTCCACAGGTGAGACATACAATGTTACCCAGTGACAGGGATTTTGCTCTGGTTGAGAAACATGCAAAAACCAAAACAGCAATATATTCCCCTTGTGAATGGGAAGATGTGTTGAGAAAATTTCAAAAGAAACATCCATTTATCGTTACCAGAATTGAGAGAAAAGATGTTTTGAATTTTGCACAGCTAAAAGAAAATTTCGCTCAATCGAAGTTTGGTATAAGTAACTGTGTAAAGATGGAGTTCAATGTTGATATTCCATATGTTATGCTTGCCTATGACACATACTCGGCAATTCCCAAGCCCATAAACTGTAAAAAAAGCGTGGTAGACCAGGCTTGTCACTGAAAGAAGACTTTCAAAATGATTTGCCAGAAAAGTATCCAACGGATTTACCTATAGATGAGTCAAAGTTGGCGCATGTAATGTCATGCCTTCAATGGATTCCTCCAGTGCATCATCCTTTCTATTTTTTGCTTAAGTCTTAAGTCATAAGTTTCATTCGTTTTCATTTTCTTTGACAAATATGTATTTTCTGTTTCGTTTTATATTTTATTTAGGTATTAAAATCCATTTTTATTTCTGTTTGTATTTGTGTTCTCAAATAAACTATGTTTATTTTAACCCTTTGTGTACGGGGGGGCGCAGCCTGGGGAAACATTTTGAATAATTTGTAACTTGGTGTGCTTAGCGATTAGACACAGTCGGTAGGCGGATCTTCGAGATCCCCTCCAACGACTGCCACTTCAAATTTTATCTGGATGGTCGTTGGCGATATTTTATAGTGACATGGTTACGGTGATTGCGCACGTGGTGGACTGTGGTGCAAAATTTATTTTATTTTGGCGATTCCAAATAAAATGGCAGGTAAGTTTTATAAAAACATGTTGTGTACATATTCACATTTGTTTGTATTTGTGTGCTGGATGTCTCGATAAAGGACTATGCTTCCATCTTATGGAAAAAAAAGACCGCTCAAATGCGGATATTTTGATACCAACGTATTCGTCTTGAAAAATAGAACATTTGATAACATTGCGCCAATGTTGTAATTTAATTAATAAACCCACAATTAATGATATTATTTTTAAAATCGCTTACGGAGATTGTATGAGTAAGACAGAGAGAAAAAACGTAAATAAACATTTATTACAGATTCCACGAAGTAAGGATATAAGCGGTGATAAGAAATGAATGAATAAAACCAGACAGGGTTGAACTGACCTAATTTTACCAGTTAATTTTTATATGTTGTTTTTTCTTTGTAGTATTTTGTAGTGCATTTGTTGGCATCGGTAACTCTAAAAAAAATGAGGATAGGGATGCGGAAAAGATTTTTTTATATGCTAGATATTAAATGTCTATTAACTGTTAATACAAAAATGCTTGTGAAATGTGTTTAGGTAATGAACCCGACGTAAAGGGTGATACTAAAAGATAATGTATAATTCTTAGAGTATCCCCTTTTACGCGCTCCACCTTCCCCCCACAGGCAGCGCCTGAGGACCTCATTACCTTCTATCCGCGAAGTGTAGCTGAAAAAAAAATTTTTCTTTTTTTTGGTTTTTATATTTTTTTGGTAGCTAAAGTCGCCTTTTTGCTTTATTAAATTTTTTTGATGGCCGAAGCCGGGTTTTGTTTAATTTTTGTATTTTTTTGATAGCCGAAGCCGGTTTTTGTGTTATATATATTTTGATGGCGATGAGTCTTTTCCCTTGCGTGACATAAAAAGCATTGTTAACTGAAATCTAATTTGCATCATTATATTTCTTAATGATTAGGTATAGTTCGATCAGCAGCGTCAAGTACAGTATTTAGTAATCTGGTTGATGGATATGTAATATTAGGTTGGTGTCTAGCATATCCTAAATACCAGATCACGCTAGCTACATGTGCACAACATCCAAGTGTTCGAGCTCCAGTTTTGCAAGTACAGTAATAGCCATCAATATGTTGAATCTCTTCGTTAGGTTCGATTTCTTCGTCATAACCTAATCGTGGACGAAATGCTATCCACAATTGATGTTTAGTAGCTTGCCTAAATCTGGAATAAACTCGAGCTCTCAGGAAACCTGGTTCTTGCAAAAGAGCTTGAAAGGAAAACTCGTCGACCTGTTCTCTTTGTAAATTATCTTGAATATAACACGTGCAAGACCTACCTGATATATACCTAGAGTCAAATCTCTTACGTCTTGCAGTGACATAATTGGAAATTCGGGTATTTGCAGTTCATTCACATTAATCCATGCAGCATTGTTTACCCGCTGAAGGTGCAAACGTTCAACTTCCACTCGAGCTTTTACTACATTCTCATATGCTGCTAATTCGTTCATTGCTTGAGCTAATTGTGCAGTTGCACCCTGCATATGTATAGCAGGAAAGTACCGATTAATTATTGCACATCCAATACGAAAAAATGAAACTAAATTCGGTACATGTTGAATAGGTATTTGTCCCCTAAAAAATTTAAACACTGTTTTTAAATGTCCATTACGGCTTTCAACAATCCATCTCGTTTTTGTTATAAGCCGTGCTCTGTTAGCATCATTCGTTGAAAGCTGCCTATCACCACGGTCTATTGTGGGTGGAATATAACATTCTAAACCTAGATTATTAAGGCAATTTTCTGCATCACGGTAACCCCTATCAACAATTATAATATCGCCTGGTTGTAACCAAGTATTTAATTGGTCCGCATCTTGCCTTTCTTGATTAGCGAAATTATGCTGCAATACTAAAGCATCGTTATTCCGCGAATCTGAAAAATAAGGTCCGTGGACATCCAAAATATATCCATCTGAAGCAACTACTAATATGGGTTTTAAAAGATGATAACCTTTGTGCAAGCAATAAGACTGCCGTAATGATTGGAAATTAGATGATTTTGGTATTTTTAAGTAAGTACCATCGATATAGATAATAGCTTTTTTGTTATCGGGATCGGGGTTATACAACTCATTGGCAAAGTCCGTTACATGAGCATTAACAAAATCTTGATGAGCTATTGATCTAGGACCTAGATTTTCGGAAACGAATCTTTCAGATAAACATAATCTAACAGCTTTTATTGCTAGGCTAACAGTTGAACGGCATTTATACGAAATTAAGACTTTTAACAGATTATCAGGTAAATCATACTTTAGTTTTAATAAAAATGTAATAAGATCCCTTTTATTAATGACTTTAGTTTTTTCATATACAACAATGTCACTGCAATACGTAAACATGTCCACAAAATTATTTTTACTTAAGTTTGTCATAAGTTTAAAGTCCTCATCATCAAAATTGTCTTCAGAGTCAAATTGATTTTTTACAGCATCAAAGGAAGCATTTCTTAGTGCTCGAAACCATTGTGATATTTCGTTAGGAGATATGACTACGTTGCGAGGATTAGCACGCAGCGCTCCGATTAAATCTGACGGCAACCACCCTTCATCATTAAAATGATCAATACAGCAAAAAGAACCTTTTGGGACGTATATTTCTTTTTTTAAATATATATCTATCCTGGCTTCAAAAGAAATTGTCTGGAGATTTCTATTACCATCGCAAACAAAACACATATTGCGTCTTTGCAGTACACAATTAAACACACAAGAAGTCTCATCATTTCCTACATTATCCCTTTCAATGTCGGCCATAACCGGTCTATAACAATTAATATGAATAACCTCACCATTTTCCATATTTCTTTGCTGCAAATTATTATTCCCTCTACGATGGCGAGCGGCGTTCTGAAATCCCTCTGGAAGATCGTTTAATTCCTCACAACGCCGAAATCCTCTAGGACGAACTCTATGTTCACAAACGTAACACTGCATTTTCTTAGTTTTTAAATACTTGACTTTAAAAAAACTCTAAATTGAATACGCTTCAAATGCACACTTCTAACACACAGAGCGATTATTTATTAAAATTGGTTATTTGTTGTCTACAATTAGATGGACACGCCCTTTTCTTTCATACACCTATCTCCTGTCGGGGACTCCCCACCTGTCAGGTATAAATATTTGTTCTTTAACGACTTTTATACAGAATGCAAATTACTTCTACGAATTGTTTATGAAATACGTGTCGGTCAGTTATTAAATGTATTATAATTGTACTATTATAATAGGGGACTACCGAGTTGTACCACAACTACCTGAGTTAATCCATTTCCGCCCTTATTGGGGATTATACTGACCATCGAGGTGGATCATTGTTTAATTTATCGAGAAGGTCATTAGTCATTAGACTTTATTTTTAAATCGTTAATCCTCCCAGGAAATTCGGTGGTATAACTCGACGGTAGGATTATACCTACCTGATATCTTGTAGTATAACTCGGCGATCCCGTTATAATATAAAAAACGTTATAATAAACTGCTATTACAAAATGACAAACTTATGTAAAGATGTTAGATTGTCAATTGAGAGATGTACCTTTTTTACATAATTTGATTGCAATCTATCATATCTTTATACAACTGAAAAATATAATCCTATTATTTTGTTTCGACAAAATGGGTATTCATCGTATGTACAACTATATTCACAAGTCCGACTCTGTTTCACCGCAGCAGGTGGTGTCCTATTGAATGGTTAGATTTTGTAATCGAATCGAAAATTTCTGACAAATAAACTGATTTTGTGGGTTTATTAATTAAATTACAACATTGGAGCAATGTTATCAAATGTTCTATTTTTCAAGACGTGGTCTTTTTTTTTCCATAAGATGGAAGCATAGTCCTTTAGTACATATTTTACCTTGTAAAATGTGTTGGTCGCTCTGCAGGGGCACAAAGCTAATGTATGTTTTTTTACAGGCAATAAAAATTATTCGATTGCTGATTTAGAAGAAATGACGCAAGAAGAAATATTTACCGTAATTGAAAACATTCCATCTGATGTCGAGTCAGATATCAATGACTGCTCCGATGGAGATGATGAGCCAGATTTTTCGAACAAAAATCAGGAGCAACTTGTTTTTGATATAGAGTCTCTGCCAGTTATCTTTGAAGATAACGTTTCGGAGGAACACCAAATTGAGGACGTGTCAGGAAACCAACTGGAAAACATGTCAGAAACAGACGAGAGTGACGATGACGTCCCGTTGTATATACGTAGAAAAAAATTTTTTCTTTCAAATACAATTTGGACTAGAGACTCCAATAACTGTATTCCGCATAAAACTTTTCAAGAATCATTTGGTCCAAATATTCCAGATAATTTCAATTCTCCGACGGATGTATTTCTTCAACTCTTTACAAAAGAGCGTATTGATTATATTGTCTTCCAAACCAACTTATATGATGTCCATCGTAAGGGCGTTTTGTTTATAAGTAATCATCATAACCCCGAACATATAGCAACGGTTTCAAGGAATAAAAAAGATGGCACTATAGAAGAAATTGCTTGTCCAACACTGGTCAAGGACTACAATGCTAACATGGGCTTTGTTGACAAAATGGATAAGCTCAGATCAATTTATGAAGTTGACAGAAAATTTAAAAAGTGGTGGCACCGAATCTTCTGGTATTTTGTAGATATATCGCTAGTGAACGCCTTTATTATTTTCAAAAATAGATCAGATGGAAAATCACTTTCGTTGAAGATGTTTAGAGAGGCAGTTATAAACGGACTCGTTTTTGCCGATCCCGACGTATCAAGAAAAGGACGCAAAATAATGAGTGGTACTGTGCTACGTCCCTGGGGGTATTATCAAACCTGTTAGTGTAAAGGACTCTCCGGCTAGCTCAATCCCCACAAAGAACGAACATACCTGTATCGAGATATCAGTTCAGTATACCTTCTTGTCCTGTATTCGGCAACTCAGGCTGCAATGGAGATATCAGAGTTTCTTACCTTCACGATTATGGGAGGCTATATACGAGAAAGAAAGAAATAGAATTCCACAAAGCCAAATTAATAGTGAAATTACCTTACCAGCTGAAACATAAAGTATCTATGGCATGTGCAAAAGGTCAAACAAAAAAAGCAAACGGCTCAGGTGATCAGAAGTTTATTTGCTGCCTAGGCCGGAGCTTGGTGGCTTGTTATCATAAAAATGGAACTTTGAATACTATACACAAAAATTACAGTTATATCTTTAAACAAATTCTACCAATGACTCAAAAAATAACATTAACCCACTCAAGGTTTCATCTTGACTACTACACTATTTGTGTGCCTATACATATGTACATTGAACTTTACTACTTTTGTCAATTGTTTCCTTTAAATCTTGAAATACTTATTTGTTATTTGGGTAATTCCAATAAAAAGGGACAAATCAGAGTCATTAATTTTTTATTCAAATAATCAATTTTTAATTGTTTATATAACACACCGTCCACGTTCAATTGCAAGTGTTAATAAGATATCTCTTTTTGACAATTTTACTTTAATTTCATATATTATATCAACTCCATGGTTTTTATTAGACCATGGAGTTGACTGTAACCCATGGAGTTGATAAGCTATCTCATTCCAGATTCAAAATGGCAAACAAAAACGAAAAACAACTTGAGAAACGAAGAATTCAAAAGAGAGAAGCTGAGAGGAGAAGAAGAGAGAGAATTAAAAATAATCCTGAGGCATACGAGAAAGCTAAAGCAGAAGAAAGAGCGCGATACCGCCGAAGAAGAAATGAAGGGAAAATAAAAACAATCGGCGAAGAATCAAAAAGGACAAAACGCATAATTCGTAAGAGATGGAGGACAGCATCTAAGAAGTACAGAGACACTACAAGAAATTTGAAAAATGCAATAGAGTTCGCGCAACAAAATTCGCCACCACCTAGTCCTGTTCCGCTGGAGGAAAACCTTAATCCGACTCCATCGACATCAAGAAGGAACTCTGGAAGAAAAATTGTCAAACGGAATAGATCCAAGATGTACAGAGATATACAAGGATTAAAGCGACAACTAACAAAAACTAAAAGTAGATTGGAAAAGTATAAGAAGCGATATTATCGGCAAAAGAATAAAAAAATTGATAAAAAAGAACTAAGTCCGAAATCAAAAGTTCTGGCAAGTGTAAGTGGTTATAACGTTCCTCAACATATTAAAAATAAAATATTGTTTTCGGAAGCATTAAGTACACAAATTTCAGAAAATTCAGAGAATGTAAAATCTTATAAATGTCGAAAAAGATTCGGTGAATTAATTACTGGAAACATCATGAAAAAGTATCGACTTCTTGGAAAAATGAAAAACATGGCATCTTATAAAATACTGAGAAAGTCCAATAATAAAAAAATCTCAGCCAACATTCCGGAAACCTGAAAAAAATTATTCAAGAGTTTTATCTGAGAGATGAATCAAGTCGCGTTGCTCCAGGTAAATCTGACACAGTTACTTTTAAATCAATCAAGAAGCAAAAGAGATACTTAAATTTCTCAATGAAAGAGTTGCATAGAAATTTTATCAAAATACATGATGGTGTGAAAGTTAGTTATTCGCAATTTTGCGCAAATCGTCCTTTTTGGGTAGTGATGCCTAAAACCAATGAAAGAGAAACCTGTCTTTGTTTGCGCGATGAAAATTTTAGGCTGTTGTTCACAAAAATGAAACTTCTAAAAATGTTTAATTATAATCAACCGGAAGGCTTAATCAAAAGTTTATGCTGCGAAAATGAAATGAAAGAAACCTGTTTGGAAAGGAAATGCGACAATTGTGTTCAGAAAAAAATTATTTATAACGAAATTAACAGTAATGAATTTGGTGCTTATAAAAAATGGATATTAATTATAAAAGGCGCCAAGAAGATGTGTAAAAAATACATTAAGAAAGATATTACTTGTCAAAAGAAAGATATGATTGAAGCATTGGAGCAAAGTCTTCAAAATTATTTGCAACATGTAGCAAATATTAAGCATCAATATGAATTCATTGATAACTTGAAAGATTCTTTACAACCACAAGATGTGCTAGTACACATGGATTTTTCAGAAAATTATCAATGTAAATATAACAGAGAAATACAGAGTGCACACTTTGGTGGTGCTAAACCGCAAATATCTTTGCATACTGTATTTTGGTACTACAAGTCAAATAATGGGGAAATAAATAAAAATTCATTTTGCAATTTATCTGAAAATACCCGCAAGGACCCTATTGGAATCTTTGCTCATCTTCAACCATTATTTCAAATAATTCTTGACACACTTAAAAATATTAACAAGGTGCATTTTCTCAGCGACGGTCCAACGACTCAATATCGCAACAAAAGCATGTTTTTTATTTTTGCTACCAAGTTTGTAGATATATTTAAACCATCAAGCATGACCTGGAACTTCACAGAAGCAGGCCATGGAAAGGGAGCTCCAGATGGCATTGGCGGTGTTATTAAACGAACTGCTGATCGATTAGTGGCATTTGGAGAAGACGTTGCTGATCTCAAGTCTTTAGTTGAGCAACTGTCGAATCGTTGCCCAGGAATTCAATTGCACGATCGTTTACGAAAATTGATAATGAATGCGTAATTCCAAATGATCTTAAAACTTTTAAGGAAACAATGTTGATTCATCAAGTAACTTGGAGCGCAAATAAAAATAATATTGTCTTATTCAGAAGACTTAGCTGCTGGAGTTGTGCTGCTTCTGAGATTTGCTCACATTATCATCTAGGTGAAATGAATATGCCTCAAAAACTGAGATTTAATGATGTTTATAGTTCTGACTTTGATGAAAGTTCTCTGTGTGCTGATGAGATTCAGATTACTAAAAATGTCTTAAAAACCAATGATTTTGTAATCGTGACATATGAATCCTCTTTTTTTCCAGGCGAAATTAAAGAAATACGAGATTCGGATGTGATGGTTAGTTGTATGGAAAAATATGGACGTCTTTGTACTTCTTGAAAATGGCCTTCAAACGAAGACTGTTTATGGTACAAATTTGTTGATATTATTCAAAAAATTGATCCTCCCAAACTTAAAACTAGAAATATTTATTCACTTCCGCAAATGGCTGAATATCTTGACTGATATATGAAATGATTTATGATGGTGATATTAATGGTTCCTTTTACAATTAGAAAAATGTTGTTTTGTTAACTTTTTTATAAGAAGTTATTTTGTGTTTTTGTGTTTTTTTATAAGAAGTTATTTTGTGTTTTTATACTATATTTATATAATAAAATAATCCGTTCTTTCTATTTTGTCTCAACTCCATGGATCAACCATAATTACCATGGTCTTACAATTTTTAAATTTTCCAAAAAAATGAGTTTCTGTTAGAAACGATCTCAGTCATAGGTCATACATTATCCTGTTAAATCCTTAGAATCCAAAAAGCTTAATTAAATTTAATTTCGAGCTATTAGTTTCTCTGCCGTTTTTAGATTCAGAATTGTCCCTTTTTTTGGAATCACCCATTTATGTCAATATTAGACTGAGTAGGGACTTAAAGCAATTGCTGAAAGCGTACAGTTAGTCTTAGAGAAAACTACAATATCAACACTTTCCTAAGGTCCAAGAATACACTTATTGTGAATCACTATTATGATAAATACTTTCAAATAGTCATATTCAGCACTTCAATATGTTACCTGGACATTAAATACTAGCATTCTGATGATACCATGCCATTTATTTCGACTTCAGCTGCAGCCTTCTAGGGATGACTTCTTCAAGGAGAGGAGATACAATATTCTTTAGGCGACTACCAGTAGCAGCAAAAGGTGGAGTATATGACTGATAAAAGAATCAACCATCTCACGATTGACTAACCTCCTAAAGGGACAGCCCTACTGTCGTTCATGAATTTTGGGAAACCTGAAGTCTCTTAGATGAACTTCAACGTCACTCAGAAGTATTTTGAAAATTTATACCAAATAAAAAAAAATCTGTGAATCAAAAGGGAAAACTCTCATGATGGTGAAATTTATAAAAAACCAAATTAACTTACCTCGACAGAGTCGAGATTTTTTTCCTATCTGAAAGATGGCCACGTGGACTAGTTACCGGTATCAGACATGAAAACCAATTTCTCAGTCCTTTTTCCACTGACTGCTTCCAGAGACAATGAATGGATTATTTCCAAGAAGGGTGAAATCCCGCATCTACCAACGGACACTCAAAAGTGATATTACCCCAACAAGGACCAGTTAACTCTCTTTTCACCGGAGACCTTTTCTTCACCCCACTTCTCTTTCATTCGGAAATGAGATCGTAACTCCCCAGACCTGTTGCCATTTTCCGACAGAGCTTACCAAAACAACAGAAATTAAAATGAATATATTTACACTTTATAGGAACGTAATCAGCGACAAGTCACAAAACCTGTTTTCTAAACAACTCTGCATAATGAAATTTAGTCTATGACTCGATGCATTTTGACATCATACTAGACAAACAATTTCCTAATCATTAAATATCATTTTCATCACATATATGAAATAACGAATCACTCCATAAAGAGTTCGTCCGGACCTTGTCTGCCCTGTTGGAATCGACAATCGCCTTCGAAACTACAACACAGTCTTGCCAACTGATAATATTGCAGTTAAGGTACGTTTTACATACAACACCTGTAAATGGAATCGCTTCGCGAATACCTTTCTGTAACCTTAAAATTTGAGCTCAAGCCCAAATAAGAATAAAGTCATAAAATTTAATTAATTAAAAAAAATGCAAGATTGTGAATAAATTTGTCTACTTGGTTACATAAGTTTCGGTTGCTCCGGTGACAACCTTAGGCCTTCGACGTCGCTCAGAACGGAGGTAGGGGTGGATCCCTCTTATTGATCTTCCGGACAAAATAGTAGACAACTTGTGTGGGCGCCAACTGAGTTTTCCACTTTGGCCTAGCACGACGAATTTCCCCCGATAACCCAGTCAAACAAGGGATGAAAATAAAAGGCAAACCTCAGCTTATGTTCCTTATAATAACTAAAATAAAATACCTAATATCCTTAAGGGATATTTTACAATTATTAGCTAATATGAACCCTAGTAAATTCCCCCCCCCCACTTAAAGAAAATAGTGAGAACCTCTGTCACACATAATAAAAAAACCAAATGATTAACAATTAAAGTCCAACATATCCCAGTTAATTGACCTTACGTAGTGGGAAATTAATATGGCTGTTCGAGTGTACCAATACAGATTCAAAAAAAACTTTCAATTATATGTTACGTGAAAAGTAGTGTAAAGTTTATAAAAAAAACAATTCCATATAAGGCGACACCGTAGTCAAGGCGTTGGTACCAAGGCAGAGACGCATGCGCAAGTGGATAAAATTATGAAAATTAGATTGTGAAAATTTACCGCAAAATATTAATTTCCACCATTACAATTGCATAATAAAATAAATCAGTAGAAACTACCTAGCTAATGTATATACATATTGGCGTAAAGCCTAAAGTAAAAATAAGTAAATAAACCAGAAAAACCCCCGATACCAGGTTACCCTAAATGTGGTCTTCTTCAAGAAGTTGTTGAAGAGTAGCAGCAAACTGCAGAAGACATCACCATCGATCTACCAGGTAAACTCCAAACAACCCGAAGTGTGTATCTGGCCCCACAGGTGAAGTGTGTATAATCTGGCCCCACAGGTGAAGTGTGTATCTTGAGGGTGGTAAGTATACCCTGGTCCCACCGGTGAACCCTTTTCCAAAAAGGGTCCAATACTCAAAATTTTCCTTACTGGATGGCTACCAACAAATAACGAACCAACAACAGGTGGCACATCTCCAATTTCAAAACTTCAACGTTGGCGATTTCAATAGTTTTAGTGCAATATATCCCCTATAAGGGTTTGTGAAAACGGCTTCCAGAACAGGACGGAATTCTTCAACAATACGAACTCCCGTAGAACCAAAATACTAGCCGTATATTCCACAACTCATTCAGAACGAGAACCTATAAATCCCAGCAGGAGATGACTATCCAGTCAATCATAAAATTCAGATTCAAGTTCCATGCATTTTTGGAAACCAACTATCAAGTAGGAGCACACACCGGAAAGAAGGGTGACTGACACTTCCTCAACGTCAATACAGAATACTACCATAAAGAAACCTACCCGAAACATACATCCGAACTACACTGCTCACTACACCGAGCGTGTTCCGCGCAGATCAAGTCATAAAGTGCTACACTTCCCTCCATGTAAGTCAATATGCATTCGCGAGTAAAACAGCCTACACTCCTGAGTAGCATCGAATAAACGCTCTAACAATTCCGTAAAACGGAGCGACAACATTTGTCTTTGGACTCATAACGTCACAGAGCAAACGCTCTATCTCTGCCGACAACATCAGCGCGACAAACTTAGTTGTCTGTGGACTCGTAAAGTCACAGAGCAAACGCTCTACCTATACCGACAACATCAGCGCGACAAACTTAGTTGTCTGTGGACTCGTAAAGTCACAGAGCAACGCCTAACATCAAGTACGACTACACTCAGCGGCATGACGAAGGAACGCTTTTATCCAAGACACGACTGTCAACGCCAATTGTAATTGTCATCCAACAAATAATCACTTGTAAACATTGGAAGGAAAAATAAAGTATATATATTATAAATTATTCAAATAAATTTGAGCAATAGATAGTACCACAATACCAAACCAACGTAAACAAAGCAAGATCAAACACTCGGATTTAACATACAAAACACATGGCGATAACAGCTAATATATTATAAATAGATGTTCGGAATATATTCGATTGCCAACCTACACCGAAGATTTCTAAATAGTATGTCTTTACTCAAGCCAAAATATGGTAGATAAATGAAGAAAATATACCTTAAACTCAAAAGTAAAGTATGTCTTTATAGATCAGTAAGTTTTATCAAACCTAATTACTACTTTAAATGTTTTAGAACTCAAGTCAAGGAGTCAGTAATAATTTATAACTGAACCCTAATAAACTTTAGCGTTTATCAAGCTGAAGCGGACAAAGTATTTGGACTACTGTGGCTACACCCCAAAGGTGATATAATCAAAGCCAGAAACAAAATCAGTAGTCCCACGGTAACTAAAAACTAAAGTAAAATCCACAAGAGAGAAAACCCCTTACTACCCTTAATTATGAATTATAATATAACAAATAAAAAGAAACAACTAACATGAGTATATCTATACGGACATTTACCAAGTAGGCGCTAGTTTTATTCTTTACCTTACCTAGCGACAAAATATAAAATTGTTGTCAAGATGTGAAGACAGGTATGGTTACAGCCTGCACCACTTCACCGGAAGGATGATGGCAGAGTAGTCCCTAAAACTCTGGGCTGACAGAAACTATTTAACTACTGAAGTACTTTCGTAGTGATCAAATGATATTAGAAATATAGAGACAATATCGGTCAGGTAATTACTATATACAAATACTTAATATATACAATAGACGTAGTGACAAATTCAACCGTTACATTTGAACCAATGACTTCGCTTGTTTGGTTGAAATCACATATTATGGTACTATATGAATATAATATGGTGGTTATGGTATAAGGTAAGATGTATTATATTTGTTTCAAGCGAAACATTTACTTTAGAAAAATATACTGGGTGAGTTAGAAATACTAAGTGAGTGAAATACCAACGACGCAAATAAATAAGAATGATAACGATTACCAACTACGCAAATCAAAAGGATTGGTGTGTTATGTAAGACAAAAGTCATGCTATGTAGGCATAAAGACAATAAATAGCATTTCGAGATTATACTGAGAAATATTTGGAGTTACGAATTTTGTAACCGTAACAACTGAAGTAAACCACTTCAAACGTACAGTGCCGTTAGAAGACCGATTAGATAAATGTGCACATATGCCAATTCATATGAAACCAAGAACACGTGCCTTTTGCTGTAGCCGAAACGAACCTCACAAGTCTTGCTGGAGCTGTTCAAATGTGATGTAGATCTGTGCCTTAACGATAGGAAAAATTGTTTCTCTTTATATCATTCAAAATAAAGTATTACTTTAGAAAAATATTTTATTTAACAGGTGCCTAGTGTCAGTACACCGTAGACACGGCCTATAGCTTTTGTTAAAAAATGAAAAAATTCAAAATCCGTAACAGAACTTTCAAAAATGATACTTTTATATAAAAAAAAACAAAAAAACTAGCAAAAAGTTGAAATAAATTAATTACGGCGTCAAAGGATTAAAACAAGTTTTTAATTTATACCAAAAAAAGCAAGAAAAACTTGTCAAGTAGCATTTTTTCAACTTAAATCATCTATAAAACATACAAAAAAAATTAATCCAGTGTGGTTTGGTGTTAATAAGTTGACTAATAGATATTCCCATCACTTTTAGCAGTGTTAGAAGGGAAATGAATTTTTGATAATTAATTTGTACCAAATCTAAAGGAAAATTCCTCTCCTGAAAAATTTGAATTATGTTACTTACGATGTTTTACTCCCGAGCGCTTCAATTGTAAATGGCCTTCATTTTCGACAGTTGTTACGAATTTCAGTTTCGCGCCTATGAACGCGGTTATTCGGCAATTGATTGGTATGGAATCACCAACCGTTTATTCAAAAATTTGTTGTTGCCATTTTATAAAAATTATGTAAATGAGGTAAATAAAATCGTAAAGAATAATAAACATAATTTTTTTAAGTACTTTGGCATCATTATTCTCTTGAAGTAGGAATTTGGTGCAAAAACTTTTCAATTACTTGCTTATCAAAAATTAAATCATCAGAAGTAGAAAATAGTTTAAATCTTTCACGTAACAATAGTAACGAACAGTTTGATGAGACAATAGAAGTAAATATTGATATCGAAGAGAAAGGCAAAACTAATTTTGAAAATAGTAATTATTATAAGTATTTTTTATGAATTCGTTGAACCTTGTGGCGTTTCTTTGACTCAAAACGAGTATTTTAAGTATTTTAATTAAAAAAATATTTGCCTTTCCTTGATGATAGTAGAGAAAGATTTAGTAACGCACCCGTAGAGAATTGGTTCGGGCAGCTTAAAAATAATTATAAATTACCGCGTAATCAAAAATGCACTAGATTTATACGGGCATCTCGCGAAATTATTTCAGCCAATTACAAAGAAATTAAGTTAAATATTCCGAAGTCGGGGTGTGCTGGAGGTAATAAACGGAAATTGGACCCAAAAACAAATTCAATGCTCGCGACCGAAAGATGGGCCAAGAAGTGGAAATTAAATCAAAAATATATTTTAATAATGCCGTTAATTTACCAAAACTCTCGCAGTCGTGTAGTGATAATACACTGAACATCCAATCACCAACGAATTTTACTTTGGATAATCGCGATAATAATACGGTGAAAAATGAAAATTATTATTTCGATTCCGGTGTGCGGTACGCTGTCGGTATTTTTGAGGGTACTACACCTTTCAACTATCTAGAAATAGGGGATTACGTCACACTCGCGGATAATCAAGATAGTAGTAAAATGTGGCTATCGAATTTTTTAATTGATACATCTCTTTTTTTGTTTGCGAAAGGGCGTACGAACCGGATATGCGTGATATCGAGTATAGATTCTTCCAACATTTTCAACAATCATCGTCAGGACATTCAAAGACCCCAATTATCTTGCTACGACATAACTTTGATACCAGTTTTAATAAATTCTAATCATTGGTGTTTAGCTGTCGCGGATATCGAAAATAAAGCGTTTTCGCCACGACTATAATTCTAGTTTTTGAAATATGGGTGAAATGGTCCATCTGGGTGACACACCCTGTATACTTTGTCCTGCGACAACAATTTTCCTTGACGTGCATTACGACGGAGGAATTATAGATGTGGCCTTTTATATTTAAATAAGAATAAATATAAAAATAAGTCACAAAACGCTGCAAGTTCGCTGTACGATGTTACTATCCAAGTGAACGATACGACAGATTGCAACAAAATGAGTTACTCGTTGCGCATCTAATCTTCATGCCTCGGCTATTTCTGTCGGATTGTAGCTGGAGCGCTATTCTGCACGCGGCATCGACAGTCGACGGTATCGGAATGTTAACAACACCCATCGATTGCGCGGCCGACGGGACTAATATAATGCTATTATTCTGTATGCCACGGTTTTCGACGCTTGGAATTGCAACAAAAAATTATCGGCATAGAAGTGACGTTAAGTGACGTCACTCGATTCGGTACATTTGGCCAATGAGCGATGAGGGAAACTGTCAAATTTGTAAACAAACAAAAGTGCACGTTGAAGATTAGAGGTTATATTTTGGTTTCGTTTATAATTCGTTTGTGTTTTCTACTAAGATGAGTGCAAGGGTTGGAAGGTAGGGTCGTATTATTTATTATACATAGATAGTGACATATATTTTATCTGTTGTAACGAGTTATTTTGCGGGGCACCGATTTGGAGTTCATTTTTAGTTTTCACTCTAGCATATTTTATTTTTATATAACTCGTTACTTACTTTCCGATCCTTTCTGCTACCATATTGATATTTTTTACCTCAATATTATATTTTCTTAGTAATTCAAAACACATGAATACGAAACTAAAAATATAAAATTTATTAATTTTGATTCTCAAAAATTTAAAGACTAGAGGACGTCCAGTATATAAACTATTTTAATTATAACAAAAGCCGTCCAGTCTAGTAAAAACTTTTTTGTAGTTGAAAGTAAATTAATTTCATGTATGATTCCGATAAGGCAAAAATTTTAGGTAGGAATTAGGATATAAATTCGAAAACCGAACGATTTTGGGCCTATCTGCTACCGGTCGTTTTCAACAATAATCGCGCTCGGCTACCGTTTGTTTTCGAAACTCCGCTGTCGTTTGTTTAAACCAAAAATCTCTCCTACCGACCAAAAATTTTGGAAGTCCAGTTACAGTGAATCCGTAGTATCCAACCGTTTCTGCGTAAGTAAGAAAAATTGTTTTAGTAAAGCCAAAGAATATAATTATTTTGTTCCGCTTAAAAATATATTTCCGTTAGCAGTTTCGATATTCTGATTGTCGAAATTTAGTACAGTATTCTAGTGAGTTTTTTTCGCAATAGATAAGAAAATTTATTTTTCAGTTTTATTATTGTTACATTTTTTTATATTGGGTTGGTTATAATTCTTAATTGAATGCTCAATACATCAAGTATTTTATTTTAGATTTTGTTTTTCCCGAATTAAATCCTTATACCCATTGTCCGGTCCTAAAAATTTCCCGAATATATTAAAAATTTTCATTTCGATTATTTGAAATAAAAACTGATCGTGGGGCAAGTGCGAGGACTATTCCATGCGTTGTCCAACCTTCAGCCGGTAAAGTTACGTAAATACCTTAATTTTTTTCATTCATTTATTTTAATTCGTTTATGATATTCAAACAAGTCTGAGGCCGATGCCATTGGTTGATTGAATATCTAGTTTAATTCAAAGTCTTCATTATCAGTGGTTGATCCGTTTTCCCTGCCTTCCCAAATTAACAACCCTTTTGTTGTAATACTTGATTATAATTTTCATTTCGATTATTTGAAATAAAAACTGATCGTGGGGCAAGTGCGAGGACTATTCCATGCGTTGTCCAACCTTCAGCCGGTAAAGTTACGTAAATACATTAATTTTTCATTCATTTATTTTAATTCGTTTATGATATTCAAACAAGTCTGAGGCCGATGCCATTGGTTGATTGAATATCTAGTTTAATTCAAAGTCTTCATTATCAGTAGTTGATCCGTTTTCCCTGCCTACCCAAATTAACAACCCTTTTGTTGTAATATTTGATTATAATTTACATTTCGATTATTTGAAATAAAAACTGATCGTGGGGCAAGTGCGAGGACTATTCCATGCGTTGTCCAACCTTCAGCCGGTAAAGTTACGTAAATACATTAATTTTTCATTCATTTATTTTAATTCGTTTATGATATTCAAACAAGTCTGAGGCCGATGCCATTGGTTGATTGAATATCTAGTTTAATTCAAAGTCTTCATTATCAGTGGTTGATCCGTTTTCCCTGCCTACCCAAATTAACAACCCTTTTGTTGTAATATTTGATTATAATTTACATTTCGATTATTTGAAATAAAAACTGATCGTGGGGCAAGTGCGAGGACTATTCCATGCGTTGTCCAACCTTCAGCCGGTAAAGTTACGTAAATACCTTAATTTTTTTATTCATTTATTTTAATTCGTTTATGATATTCAAACAAGTCTGAGGCCGATGCCATTGGTTGATTGAATATCGAGCTTAATTCCCAGTTTTCATTATCAGTGGTTGATCCGTTTTCCCAGTCTTCCAAATTAACGACCTTTTGTAGTTGTGGTTAAATGGTTAATTTTGTACGATAATTTGTTTTTGCTCACTACTGTAATATAATTTTTTCCTTTAAAACTGCTCACTGTTTGCTCACGCATTGCTTATATCGCTTTACCTGTTGCTAATCGCTTAAATAACCTGCTTATATCTCCGTTATCGTACCATTGCTTATGCACGTTCTACCGGCAAATTTTACATAACCCGAATATTTTTGACGCATTTGCACACTGTATTATATTTATTTTGTTGGGAACCGCCGAAAATATTTAATTTATGGTATTTCTAAAATATAAATTACTGTAAATATTTATGTACTTATCCCTGTGGAAATTAAATATACCTGGTAATATACAATTCGACCCAATTAGTGTTTTCTTAATAACCCATAGCATAGTCGTCTGAGGGTTTAGAGTGTTTTAGAAGTGTTGAATTCAACGAGACCCCTGGAATTTTCCGTAACCTCCATCTGAGGCTATCTGGAACTCTTGACGCGAAGGGTCAAGGGGCCGTGGAGCAAACCACGTAAAAAAATCTGGCGCCCGAGCATTCGTTTATAAGATTTTGCATCGAGGGTGACCAAAGTGACGTGCCCTTTTGGTAAAATCCAAAGGGTAGGTGAATAGACGTCACACTGTTAGCATGAACGATACAATTCATGATTATATTAACATTAACAACTTCAAAATCTTGAAATTTAGATTCAACTATCATTGAAGAATCGGGCGTTTACATATATCTCTTTTTTTCAAGTCTCAAAGATATATAAGTACAGAGATTAATTATTTTAAAGGAGTTTTTTGTTCAAGCAAAACTCAGCGTTATAATATCGCTGAGAGGAATCACTTGATTCAGTACATGGAGAGCCATTCAAATTTTGCTGCAGGAAAATTTTGTGGAAAAGATGGGAAGGACGGGCTGCGCCATAGATGGGATGATCTTGCTCAGGAGTTAAATTCAATTAGTGGTGGAGCACAGAAAGATAGCAGCCAGTGGCAGACTGTGAGTATCCTTACTGCTTCAGACTTTTGTATTGTCTATAACACTCTAGTTATAAAGGGATGTTAACGAAATTGAAGGGAAGAAATAAAGATATCAAACACCCTTTGAATATCTCAGGGTTAAGGAAGGGGTTCTTAAGGGGGACAAATAAAACTATCGCGTTATGTAGATATGTGATTTATAAAATAAATACTAGCGATCGACCTCCCAGGTGGTAGGCCATACAGATTACAAGTAGGTATTGTTAGGTACTCACAAAAAGGGGCTCTGAAATGAGGTTACTGGAAAAATGTGGTCTCTCTATGGTGCAGACCACCGATATACTTTACGTATGTCCTTTCGTAACATTTTTATTTGGGTTTAATATAACTCGTTACATACTTTCCAACCTTTTCCGTTACCGTATCCAGGTATTTATTTTTCTTTATACTTATATTTTTATTATCCGTCCGGAAGTACGTAAAGTCGAAGTATACTATATAAAATTTTTGATTTAAATATTTCAACCGAGGAGACATTCAGTAAATATACAAACTAATTAATTTCGAAAGACACCTAGTATACATGTGAATTTTTTGGCTAGAGATAAACTTAACGACCACTACTGCCGAAATGTAGAGTGGGAATTAAGATATAAACTGGAAGTCAATTGATAGAATCGCTCTCTTCTCTGCTCTCTCTTCTCTGCTCTTCGTTTTTAAAAACCAGTGAACCAGTGAAAATATTTTGTGAATCCGGACTCCGGCAGTTTTGTTTTGAAGGTAAAATAGTTTAAAGTAATAGTATATTCGAAGACTTTCCGTACCGCCGTTTAACATTAAAATTTTGTAGATATTTCTTTGAAAATTGTCATGACCAGTTTTTATGTACTAAGTTAAAACATATTTTTTTGATTCTTTCTTTTACAAAAATAAAATATTTATAGTTGGAATGAAATAAAGTTCCCGATAACTGTATATTCGATAATTTTTCGTACCGCCGATTGAGATTAAAATTTTGTAGATATTTCTACGAAAATTTTCATGACTAGTTTCTTTTAGATATTAAGTCAAGTTTTTTTTTTGTCGTTTGGTTCTTTTATAAAAATAAAAGTTGTAGTTGAAGTATAATTGGCTTAAATTTTTTTTGTATCACATCGTTTAAAATATTAATTCATAATTATTATTATCCGGTTCTCTAGTGGTTTTATGATTTTAGTTGCTGAAGTTCTTTCTATATAATTAAAACTCGTGTGGATTGTGAAATTTTAACTTTATTCCGGTCTTGATATTTTTACTCTGTGTGTCGATAACTAGGTACCTTTTAAACTCGTGAAATTTATTTCGGGAATAGTAGTTTATAATATTTTTCTTCCGTATTTCTTTTAAATCCAAAAAGTTTCTCGAACTTGGAAGAGGCTTAGCCACAACTTGTTTGAGTAACCGGCAGATTTAAACCGTTCTTATATCGTACCGTGGACCAGTTTATTTCTTTTACTTTTTTTTTAATAGTATTTCTTTTAAATCCAAAAAGTTTCTCGAACTTGGAAGAGGCTTAGCCACAACTTGTTCGATTAACCGGCAGATTTAAACCGTTCTTATATCGTACCGTAGACCAGTATATTTCTTTTATTTTCTAAATAATATTTCGTTTATATTTCTTTTAAATCCAAAAAGTTTCTCGAACTTGGAAGAGGCTTAGCCACAACTTGTTTGATTAACCGGCAGATTTAAACCCTTATTACGTCGTCCCGAGGACCAATTCAATTCTTTTATAGTCTAAATAATAATCTTTGTATTTATTGGGAATCCGAAGGGTTTCTCGAACTTGCAAGAGGCTTAGCCACAACTTGTTCGATTACCCGGCCGATTTAATTTTTTTTGTCTTTCTTTCCACCATCTCGTGTGCAAAATATATATATATATATATATATATATATATATATATATATCGCTTGATTTTTATTTCTTGGGTATGGTTAGGTTTTTTATATTTAATAAATTAAAAATGTTTTTTCGACGTTTCGCTTTCGTTTGAAAGCTTTTTCAAAATGTCTATTTTCTAAAATGTCATAATGAAGTAAACATATATACAGTTGTTATTTGGTTATGATTACAAGTATTAACTTCAGAAATAAATTTACGATATTTGAAAAATAGATTTAAAAAAAAGTGCGGTTATTGATAATTAACTTGTTATTTTATTAAATTATGATACATATGACTCAAGTTTTTAATATCTTGTTTATCGTTCACATAATTTTTTTCTTTTTTTATATGTAGCATTTCTTTAATACCCAAGAAATAAAAATCAAGAGATTATTATGTATATATATATATATATATATATAGATATATATATATATTTTTTGTTGTTGTTTAAACACTGGCTTTCCGTATTTCCTTTGAATCCTAAGGGCTTTCTTGAACTTGGAAGAGGCTTAGCCACAACTCGTTCGAGAACCCGGCTGATTTAGAAAGTTCTTTCACCGGCTCACGAATCAATATACTCTCTTTCTGTCTAAATAGTAAATTCCCGTGTCTCCATTGAATCCGAAGGATTTCTTGAACTTGGAAGAGGCTTAGCCACAACTTGTTCGGTTACCCGGCAGATTTGAGCGGTATTTGAATAATCTGACCATACCTCATTTTCTTTCCCTGTTATTTTGATCGTCACTATAGAATTATCCATAAAATAGACCACAGAGTATTAATAGACTCAAAGGTTTCTTTTTGATTATTTTGTGATATACCGCCCTATTGTGTGATCGTAGGTATACACTAAACCGTAGGTAGTATACCACTCTGCTAAATTCCTGTTTCCTTCATTAACCCGTAATTTATAAATTGAAGGATCCATATTTCATTGTAATTAAGTAAATAAAGTTAATTCAACAAGACCCCTGGAATTTTCCGTAACCTCCATCTGAGGCTATCTGGAACTCTTGACGCTAAGGGTCAAGGGGCCGTGGAGCAAACCACGTTAATAATCTGGCGCCCGAGATTTAAACCGAACTTTGCATCAAGGGTGTCCATAGTGACGTGTTCGTGTGGCAGGAGCCACGTGTAAGGAAGTAAGCACGTTACAACAAAATAAACCCAAATATGAAGAGTAAGTCCTAATATTTATTTTTTTTTACTATAATTTTTGGTAATGTTTGACATACTGAGTAAGTGTTTGTATTTGACTTTTGACCTGTAACATGTCTTAGACTTTGGGTTGTTTATAAATAGTTTAACTCTGATCCAAAAGAAATCTAAAATAGTATTATATGTTTCAGGTAGGGCGTGACTTGAAACACAAAGTTTCGAAAAGGGTTTCGGACATAAGAACTGAGCAGCAGCGTTCGACTGGTAACACAGAAAGAAAGCACCATCCTATGACTCCCCATGAATTGAGAGTTGCGGGGATAATAGGTTCTGAGTATGTGCAATGCTCATCTACTTGCCCTGATTCAATACCAGAGACTGACGTAAAAAATCTTTATCAATACTTACACAAAATATTGTTAAACATTAATAGTTTTTTTTTCATCAAACCGTTTTCAATTTCTAATTACAAATCGCTTACTGGGGGAGTGACAATGTAGAATTATTGATTCCATTGGTAACAGTATTTCTCTCCTTCAGATGCAACTGGAGACATTAGAGAAGGGAGTCATTGATGAAGCCCCACTGGTTTTGACAGTTTCTTATGTTGACTCTCAGAGGAATGAGGAAGTGCATGACTCTAAACAAACTCTATGTGTTAGGTATATTTTTCTCTTTAAACTGCCATTATCTTTCCTTAACAAGCCAAATAAAAATATGATTTCTCTTTCTATAACAGAATTAGTACATGATGTGGAGTTTACCTCCAATGAATTAGAAGTGGTGAACAGTAATGAGGCCAATATAATACCGTCAGCAGAGGCTGGCCCATCCAGTGCAACAATTCCGGCAAGTGAAGGCCTTACCACAAGCCCAAAAAAGAAAACGATCAAAAGTATGTGCTACTCTTTAGATCTGAGATATGATTTTATGTTGTAATCGAGGTTGTTATGGCGAGTTGAATAGTGGAAAATGATTCATTTTTTTTAGAAACAAGGAAGCCAAGCAGAGTTCGGATAGGGACCCAATTGCAGGAAGCCAGAACAAGATTCCAGGACTTATGTGCCTTTAATAACAAGGCAATGGAGGTAAATGTTTAGCAATTCAGCATTTGCTATGATATATTTTTGATGCAATCTTATAATTATGTTACTATTATATTGTTTATAGTCTAGTCTACAAGTTCAAATCGGTGTTAATTCAACATACTTTGACTAACTTTAGAGAATTAATTCTCGTTGGAAATTTTTATTTAACACAATTTTCAAGAAACTAGACGATTGTTAATTAACAAAATTTTCTCATACTTCCTTAATTGTTATGAACTAAATAAATAATTAAATAATTTATATACATAGAAAACAAGATTATATCATAAAAGTTTTAAAATTATTAATACTTTGTTTATAATAATTTTTTCAAGTTAACAATAAATGAAAAAATCCAATAATGCAATGAAAAAAATATTTTATTTATTTATCATTATATTGTCTTGATGTCAATAAAACACATTTATTCAATAAAAAAATTTTCCTCCATTTGTTTATCCATTATTTATAAAGAAATGGACTATCTTGATATTTTTGAAAAAAAAATTTTGTAACTTGTAACAACACCACATAATTTTAGTCAAAGTATGTTGAATTAACACTGATTTGAACTTGTAGATTAGACTATAAGATCAGGCACTATTTTGCGAATGAATCACTGAGAATAAGATAGTTTTGTAGATGCTGGCTCAGGCTACAATGAAGCAGGCAGATGCTGCTACAGTTCAGGCGCAGGCAGCTTCGCTTCATGCGAAGAATGAGGCTGAACAGATCAGAGTTTTTAGTAGACTCACGGATATTTTGGAAAGAGCTATTGAGGAGTTTATATAATAAAGACACAAAAAGAATTAAATTTTTTTTTATTCTCTCCCATATCTCCTGCCAATAAATCGGTCCTGTATTCGGACAGCCAATGCCCGTCCTTAGCGACAAATTTCAACCTCCACATTGGGAGGATGAAGATTACGATGAGCCAATATTTCAGCCTCTTCCACTTCAATTTCTTGTATTTTATGTTCCAGCCTCATGTTGTGGAAGACAGCATAAGCATTCACAATTTTTCCTGCAAGCCCCGGTTCGTACATCAGTTTTCTCTGGCTGGACAGGCATCTGAATTCCGCTTTAAGAACTCCAAATAGCCGTTCAATAACAGATCTTGCAGAACAAAAGTCATCATTGTACTGGGCACGGGGAGTTCCTGGTCGCTCATTCTTCAAGGGCGTCATTAGCCATGGCTCTAATGGGTATCCGTCATCACCTATTCATAAAGGGAGAAATTTTAGTTTACTAGTAGCTTGAACACTATATAAAGTATTACCACATACTTATCAACCATGTGTTCCGTTCTCCACGGTCATAGTTGCGCTCCATGACACGTTTTGCTGCTGAGCTTGCCCATATAAAAGCATCATTTCTGGCTCCAGGATATCTCGCGATAATGTTGAGAATTTTCAAATCAGGATCACAAATCTATAAAGACAACAAAGGAAAATTATTATTAAACGGGCAATAATTGCCTTGAAAGTGATGTAAAAATGTACACCATTCTTGAGCAATGTTCATATTGTTGTATCACTATAGAAAATGTTTTATATTTACATATATCCATGTTTCTTAAGATACTTTACATTCATAAGTAGTGATTAGTTATGGTTAAGAAACTTACAGCTTGAACATTGAGAGTATGATCACCCCAATGGTTAATATAAGCTTCCTCATGCTCTCTTGGAGCTAAAAGATGCACATAAATGCAATCTATTGCACCCATTGCTCCTTCGAAAGGTTGAGGTGCTCTCAAAAACCTTTGGCGTGCAGCATGCCGTTCTTCAGGGGTGATTGGAAACCGCACCCACCGATACAGGAATCTTTCATTGACAGCATTGGTCACATCTCTAACACATCTGCTGACAGTTGGCTGGCTCAATGCCAAATCATACTGACCACCCACCGCTGCCTGATAGCATCCCGTGGCATAAAATCTCAAAGCTGTGAGAACCTGTAGTTGTAAGAAAGAATTCAGAATTTACACTAGTTTATTGAATTGCACCTAAAACACAAACCTGATATTCAACTGAAATCCCAGTTGGCCGACGTCTCTCCAAAATTGGCTCCAGTTCCTCGACAACATCCATCGTCAAATCAGGGGATAGCCGAAACAAATCAATGAACACATCGTCATTTAAATCAAAAGGATTTTGTTCCTCTCTCCATGCTCTTCTTTCAACTCTACGCTCCTGCATTTTAGCTTGATTATGAAGATACATCAAGTCCATAGCCAGATAACCAAGATCAGCAGCCATTCTGTTAAGAATTAATAAAAATAAGAACTATTATCATCTTACAATAGCATAATTCTGAGAAAGGTAAGAGGTTGGGGAGGTTCTAATATGACCACTTTGTCACATTTATCTTTTTCTAGAATACGAAGGAAAAAATGCCTTTTTAATGTCGTTTTAGAAATAAATGCACACCAATGCTTACCTCGTAAAACACTAGATTAGACACTAAACACAATATAGTTACTCTACAAATATTAAAAATTCATTTAAATAATCCGCAATTCCAACCAAACATCAACAAAGAATGAAAATTTCCTTTCAACAAAAATCGATCAGTTACCGTGGGGTTCATGAGATCACGGTAGACATACCGATCCTCATCGACTCGAATTCGCGATATCGGTCGGTGAAAAGGCATACAGAATGCCGCACATGCGACTTACCGACGGCTGTCGATAACTGAGTCTTACCGATACCGATTTTTCTCCCAAACGAGTTACAGAATAGCGCTCCTGGTGCGTTTTCATTTGGACTTTACCCTGTTTCTCTCTTGGTTTTCACTTCACGAACTCATGTGTCTAAAATCGAATTCTCTCAACGCTACTCCGCGGACGTTCTCGCTGTTTCTCTTTCCGAACTTTCGTCGACCGATGAGCGCCCAACCTGTTAGTAGGTCCTATTATCCTCTCAAATCTTATATTATTAGAAAATTCAGATAATTTAGAAGAATATTTTTTGTGCGGAAATATACATCGGGCTAGTGTAGGGAGCCGAAATTCCTTTGATGATTGGGTGCAGTGTCCGTTTTGCAATCGATGGATTTATTATTTATGTATAAAAAATGTAAATGTTGATAAAACGCGGAGATTGGACGCACAATTTCCGGATGATTTTATTTGCACGGTTTGCGAAAAATATAAGAATCGATTACCATAATTATAGCTGGCCGGGATTTTATTTTAGGAATTTTCATGACTTTTTCATACGTTTTTGTACTCGTAATCGCGTATTCGTCAGATAATTGGAGAAAAAACTCCAGAAGTCTTGAATGACCTATTGTTCAAGATGAATGCGCCAGTGTCTTCGTGTATAATTTTAGTACTCGTAATGCATGAGCATCACAGAATGATCTTACTATCCGTAGTTTCTTTAAAAACTAGGAAGACTGACAAATTTATATTTATTTTTTTATTAGTAGAATTAAATGGCTTTTAACAATTTTTCATGTTTTCATAAAATTTCATTGTACCTATTTGATAATTTTCGACTATTCAACAAGATTCTTCAAATTGCTCTTCCTAGTTAATTATATACTTATTGCACTATAAATTTACTATTCCAATTTTACACTGATTTGTTTTTTTATAACTAACAAATGCATATTTTTAAAAATCGTGGATTCGGCCTTGAAGGGGAAATCACGTTAAAAAAACGCATCGAATCCTCTACTTCCTGGGTGATGTGGAAACGAGGATACTTTGATCTATCATGAACGTTTGTCAGTGATTTTTGAATATGACATGCTAATGTATTTCTAGTTTTATTTTCAACAGACATCGGTATATTTATAGATAAAGAAGAGAAAATTAATTTAAAAATTTTTTTGAAGAAAACTGATTTGTATTTTTTTTTCTCATTTTAGAGATATGAAATCAAATCTTTATGACAGATTTGGTTATTGCATGACACAACAAGGTTGTTCATTTGAGCACTCAATTCATTAAAATTGTGTTTACCTTTAGAACGGATTTTTAGTTTAATTTTTTCAAGAAGTTCATATTTTATGTTTAGAATAAGTAGTTATTTTATTTTTTCAATTCAATTTATTAATGGAATGGATCTTTAATTTTTTATACCCAATTCCTTTATTATTTTTATCTCAAGAAAAAATGTTTTATTTTCAAGTTACAATGGCTAAAATAATATCCTATTGTAGTTAGAAATTAATTGTCAGCTTGGTCAGAAATGATCAAGTTGACAAAAATGAATTTTAAGATATACAGGTTACGTAATAACGAGTGTATTTTTTTATTTCTTTAACAACCTCACTCCTTCCATGTTGGGAAAGTACTGAACCACAGTGAACCTGAAAGATGACACCTACCTACTCACAGAGTGGGGAAAGTCAGTCTCTGCTGTTAAAGCAGCGTTGCCAGTTTAGAATGTTTGGTACTTTCTAAGTAATAAATAACTTATTTTGCATTTGACTTTTAACACCGCATAACGGTGTATTTAGTGGGAGAAAGTCGAGATTGGTAATATTATTGACTTTTGGAAAATAAGTGAGATCAACACAAATAAGAATAAAATAATGGAGTTCAAGAAAAAATTTGGACAAATTACAATCTGCAATAAATAAAATCAGTACACTGCTTTCCATTTAACAATTATTGGTATTTAACATTGTTGCCGCTTGAAATGCCGTTGAAAATTTTAAAACAACGATAGACAAAAATTAGGAATAATTTTTACAGATAAGTACATTTGGCAACACAACAGTTGAACTGTTTTGGTAGAGGGGACTGATCGCTGGGCTAACAAGTCTTCTCTGTCTTTCACGTAGATTTGCTCATATTTTCCTTGTCGTACTTGTATAAGACGGATGGCCAGATCCCGATTTTCGCAATCTGTATATTTAACCTTCGTTAATAAATCGATCACATTTTTACAATAAAACAAGCCATCGGAAAAATCAAGGAAGCAAATTCTGAATTATATCAGATCTTCATAGACCTCGAGAAAGCTTTTGATAGTGTGTCAAGGAAACCAGTACTAGAAATTCTGGAAAAAAGAGGTGTAACAGAATCCCTAACAAGAGCTATAATGAGCCTACATAAGAAGAATAGGATGTATGTAAGGACTGATAACAAGGAATCAGAAGAGTTTACAGTAGATGCTGGACTGAAACAAGGAGGGGTACTAAGCCCGACATTATTTAACCTGGTAATGGACGATGTTACAAAGGAAACGAGAAATAAAACGAACAAGCTCTACATTGGACATAGAGAATTAAAACCAATATATCTAGAAGAGTGCCTATTCGCCGATGATCTAGTTATATGTGCAAAGAATGAAACAGAAATGAAAAACAATTTGCAGATATGGGAAGAAAAACTAAAATCTAGAAACTTAAAAATCAATAAAGAGAAAACAAAAATAATGATCAGTAGCAAAGAAGAAAAAACAGTAGATATAAAAATAGATAATAATAAGATAGAAAGAGTGGAGAATTTTAAATATCTAGGAGTGTACATAAATGATAACGGAACACAGGAAATAGAAATCAACAAACGAATTGGAAACGCCTCAAAATTGTACCACTCCATTAAAAATAGTTTCATCGGGAGAAAAGAAATATCATGGAAGACCAAAATAAACGTATACAACTCAGTATTTGTACCAATACTAACTTATGGGTCAGAGAGCTGGGTACTGACAAAAAAGCTAAAATCAAGAATACAAACCATGGAAATGAAGTACCTGCGAAGAATTTTAGGAGTGACGATGAACGACAGAATAAGGAACGACCATATCAGAGAAAAACTAGGTGTAAAGCCAATTTCAAAGACAATCGAAACCAATCAGTTAAGATGGTTCGGACACCTAATAAGGATGAACAGCGAGAGACCGGTAAAACAGATATGGGAGGCAAAACGACCCACAAAAAGGAAAAGGGGCAGACCAGTTATAACATGGGATGACACCATCAATAAAATATTAGAACGAAGGGGGATCGATAGAAGAGAAGCAATCAAATTGGCGAAAGACAAAAAGAAATGGAGGAAGTTCGTCCACGAGGAAGAATAATGAAAACCTCACGCCCTACACCTATCCTAGGTAGAAGGGTATATGGATTATATATATATATATATATATATATATATATAATAAATATAAAAATGTGCGAAGCAGAAGGAGGTAATAGGAACAAATCATTCAAAATGAAAATCCCTTCTGTGTGAGTAGGTTATTCTGTGACCTAATTGTTAGAGTTTGGACTTTTTAGTTTGCCTACAATCTTTTCACAGCAAAGCTGTCTTCGTAAGCAAATATCGAGTTATTTTTGTGAATTACCAGGTTTTATTTCATTTTTCACTTTGCAGTTTATTTCTAGTAGAGAGCAACTAGGCATACTGCAAACAGCTAGTGTAAACACACCCTCCGTAACGTTTTTTTTTGTCGGTTATTTAACGTCGGTCTATTTCTGCAACTTAGGCTAATCACCGACGCCGGGAGCACTCTACCCCTAACCGGAAATTTTGCCGAATCCACTAGTGTTCCAACCAGTGGTAGGGATCTTTATCGAGCCCAACATCCATGGACTCGGGACCTCGGTTTTACGTCTCATCCGAAAGACGGCATATCTTCATTATACCTCGTGCTCATTGGTATAATGCCTGCGAGCTGTGATATGCTACTGACCCTAGTAATCTAAGGTGTTTCGCTGCAGGCTGTACGGGCTCTACGACGGTGTTTCCCCAGTGGTCACCCATCCAAGTACTAACCGCGCTCGACCTTGCTTGGTTATAATTATCGCATCAGAAGCGTTCCACTACAAAGCTGGGCCGACGCCCCTCCGTAACGTTACATTTAGACGCGACGGGAAGCTTAGTCAGGAATACTGAAGAAGATGAAAAGAAACGGGTATGCTATTGCGGCGGTGAATCACATTCCGGAAAAACAATGTGTATGCCCGATCTTTGAAATGGTTACCGATAAACACGATGCACGGAGCATCGGTTATTGGTTGGAAGATGTTAAGGACTATGCAATTATTAATAATTGTAAATGGCCTTCATTTTCCACAGTTGTTACGAATTTCAGTTTCGCGTTTATGAACGCGGTTATTCGGCAATTGATTGGTATGGAATCATTGACTGACTATATCAATCTTTGTTACGCCTCTAGCACTTCCTCCCCGAAACCAACAGTTTATTTGAAAATTTGCTGTTTCCATTTTATAAAAATTATAGTAAATGACGTCAATAAAATCGTAAAAAATAATAAACATAATTTCAGGAAGAAGTAGGAATTTGGTTCAAAAACTTTTCAATTATTTTCTTCCCATCCTCTCCAACAAAATTAAATGCCCTCCCCCTTGGTCGATCAAGATTCCTTACACTGATACATCTCTGTGCATATATAACAAATTAGAAACACCCCATATCCTGAATAGAAAAGCATTTGCTTCTCAACTTACTAAATATCCACAATTTTGCCTCGCATATACAGACGCATCAAAAACCACGGATGGAGTAGGTGCAGCAGTAAACATACAAAACAGCACACTACAATTTAAGTTACCTGAAACAAGCAGCGTATACACTGGAGAACAATACGCCATTCTACAAGCACTTATCCATATAAAAATAAAAAATATTCCAAGATCTCTCATATTAACTGACTCGCTTAGCTCAATCCACACAATAAAACAACTTTATCCCACACATCCAATAGCACTCCAAATTAAAGCCGATCTATCACACATACAACAATCAAATAGCATCGTAGAAATACTTTGGATTCCTTCCCATATCGGAATAAAAGGAAATGACGAGGCCAATCGTAATGCGCGACAAGCAATAATTAGTGATACCGCGAGTGAAGTGCAAACGGTAGTGAACGACGATATAAAACCGCTACTTAAAGAAAAAGTGCAACAATTGTGGCAAAACGAGTGGCAAATGTCTCAATCGAAACTACGCGATGTGAAACCGGAAATAAAACCTTGGTTACTATCAATAAACAACAGATCACTACAAGTTATTTTAACTAGGCTACGAATAGGACACACTAAACTTACCCATAGCTATCTATTTAGTAAAAGTGAACCCCCTCAGTGCGAAGTATGCAACACACAGCTCACTGTCAAACATTTACTAATCGAATGCCCAAAGTATGAACATTCAAGACGAGTCAATAACTTAAGTGACAAATTAGAACTAGTACTTGGCGAAAAATCAAATTATCAAAATCTTTTTAAATACATCAAAGAAATTAACATACTTACAAAAGTATAAATTGTAACGAGGTTTTTTTCATCCGTTCAGAATTATTTTGTTTTAAATATAATTAGCCAGTAAATATTGTTTATAACCCGTTATACCCTCCGAATATGTGTAAAATAATTTAAATATTAAATATTCTCTCCGGGTTTTGAAATAAAATTGTAATTTCATCGCGCTGCGGTTCGAAAATTCATGTTTCCCCACTGCCACTAACTATAGAGTAGGTAGCGCGCAGGTCAAGCTGATCGAGAGAGGGGGATAGGGAGACGAAGCCCTGAGAGTCAGAGAGTCGAAAGTAAAAGTTCTACCTTGCCACGGCTGAAGCAAGCTAGCTACCGTTCAACGATCCGTCTGCCGTTTTTTTTATTGTTGTTGTTTTAATATTTCTCATTTTTTTTTTTGCAGTTTGCCTTTTTGATTTTTCTGTTTTAGTAATTTACTTTTATTTGATAAAAGTTGAAACCGTTGCTGCGAAGGTAAGAATTAATTGGAAACTATTTACATTTAAAATAGGCGGTCTTTTCAATCCTTAATAAATAAAGTTTATTCCATTGTATTAAAATTATATTTTACAGTAAGAATCAGTAGTTCCGTTTCCTAACAAATATTTCCGAACTCAAGTATAATTTCCTCTTGAAAATCCTTTGATATTTATTCCCGATTTCCAATCCCGTCCCGATTGAAATATTGAGGAGTGCCAGGCGTCTGGCCAGGGCTCCTTGATCTTTTAATTCATAAAGCCGTTCTAAATTGAAAACTTGAGGGGTGCCAGGCGTCTGGCCAGGGCCCTTCGATATTTTGGTTTAAGAACAAACCCCTTTAATATTTACTCCCGATTTCTAATCCCGTCCCGATTTAAAATATTGAGGAGTGCCAGGCGTCTGGCCAGGGCTCCTTGATCTTTTGATTCGTAAAGCCGTCCTAGTTGAAATCTTGAGGGGTGCCAGGCGTCTGGCCAGGGCCCTTTGATATTTTAATTCAAGGACCGGATCCTGTAGCCTTCCCGTATAAAGCTTCTTCGATATTTTAGTTTGAGAACAAATCCCTTTAATATTTACTCCCGATTTCTAATCCCGTCCCGATTTAAAATATTGAGGAGTGCCAGGCGTCTGGCCAGGGCCCTTTGATATTTTAATTCAAGGACCGGATCCTGTGGCATTCCCGTATAAAGCTTCTTTGACATTTTTATAATTCCCGAACCGGAAAACCTTTCGTATTCTTTTTCCCGATCCCACCAACTGTAAAGTTTTAGTATTACTAATTATTCTACCTACCGGGTGCATCAAAAGTGATGGCACATTTAATAACATATTATCCGGTGTATTTATTTAATTATCAACCTGTTTAGCGAAAAGACCCCTAACATTTAAGTTTGATGTCACCGTTTATTTTCTGTATAAAACCATTGTTAAACTTATAAACCTCTCTTGCTTATGTCCTGCCCGCTTCGTCTCTAACTTGCGCATGTTAATTGTACCTCTAGTTTGCTTATATATTTGTGCTTTTGGATACCAGAGTATTGACGCTTCTTCTTGTATAATAGTGCTTTTTTTTTATTATTAATATTATAACGGCTTTAGGCAGCCACAACCATTGTATATTTTATAGAGGGTAGGTGTAATAAAACTTAACCGAACCTGTGTGTTTTTCTGACCTGCTGTAGAGGGTAGAGTTTCCCTATAAGTAGAGTAGGCGCTTAGCTGCACGAATTTAGCTTTCCCGCATCGTGGACCAGGAGGGTAACCTTTTGTTTCAGGAACAACAAAGACCGCTACCCCGGCCGGATTAGGATATAACTAGACCCCTGGAAATTACCGTACCTCCATCTGAGGCTACCTGGAACTCTTGACGATTGAAGTCAAGGGGCCGTGGAGTTAACCACGCTAAAAATCTGGCGCCCGAGAAAGTGTAAGTTGTCGAGGGTGTCAAAGTGGCGTGCCCTGTTGGTAAAATCAAAAGGGTAGGTAAAAAAAGACGTCACAAATTTGGCGCCCGAGCAGGGACCTAATTGTTGATAACAGTAGAATCAGTTTAATACCGTTTTCCATTTTTTTTAGCGTTTATTTGTGCTTGGACCGGTTAAGTCTGTGTTGACTGTTTGTTTACCGTATTATTGCAGAGAGTTGATTATTTGTTAGAGCTGGAACCGTTATTCCGTTTCCGTTATTTTACCGTATTGTTAAAGAGACCTGATTATAGCAGGAACTGAAATACAGCTGTGGATATTTTTTTTAGCGTATTGTTGCTGGACCGTTTATACTGTTTTACGGTTTTTTTTGCCCATTGTTGATTTGAACAGGGACCGTTATTTTAGTATAATATACTATTTTTTTCCGTATTGTAAATTTCAATAGCGACCGTTTTGCCGGTGCTAGATTTTTCTTTTTTTTTCCGCCTTTGTTGCTTTTTTTATTCTGAGAAGAAGAAATATTGCTCCGCGATCCGCCAGAGACCAAGAGGAATATCCGACCGCTATGGCAACTCCACCGATAAACGTACACGATTGGAAGGTGTGCTTTGGAAATCGAGGAGATCCTGCCGCGTTTATAGAAAGGATTGAAGAAATATGTACGGCAAAGAATGTCCAGAAAGACAATTTGCTTCCTGTTTTGCCGGAATTGCTGTCCGGCGAACCCGCATTATGGTACCGAAACAACCGAAGTAGATATACCAGCTGGAACGATTTTGAAAGCGATTTCCGAATTTTCTTCTATCCCGTCAACTATGAAGTTGACTTAGAAGCCGAGATTGGCCGACGTCTACAAAGGAGAAATGAGTCCGTGGCTACCTACATGACCGAACTACAAACTCTCATGCGAAGACATGGGAAGCTAACTCCTGAACAACAGTTAGCATGGTTGTACCGTAACCTTTTGCCCGAATATCGTCTGCAAATTCGAAAAGGGGACTTTGATGACTTCTCCACATTTTGTCAAGTGGTAAGGGAATATGAGCTTCTTAGAAAAGAACTCCAGAATGTACCCAGCCACAGTGGACCGAACCGTGGATCAACCCGTCCGCAGCCGATGAATACACCCAGATATGGAACGTCCCATAACTCGAATCCTGGTCCGTACAGAGAGCCCATTCCCGGTACCAGCCAACCGACATCATCCGGTACTCCTCGCCGTCCGCCACATGATACTACCAATCAACCGTCCGGCTCATCTTCCCGGCAACCAATCTGTTTCCGCTGCGGAGAATCTGGACACTACCGAAACAATTGTCAGAACCCTCAGAAGATATTCTGTTCCCGTTGCCATAAGGAAGGAGTATTTTCCAGAGATTGTTCCTGCGGGAGGCAGGAAAACTAATGCGAAGCTGTCCCGAGGAGAGGCCGACACAGCTTCCGCAAATAATTGCCTCTCATGCTGAAGTACCAGAAGAAATGACCGATTTCCGACCGCACATCGACGTCGAAATTGAGAATCACAAGTACAAAGGCCTGTTAGATACCGGAGCGGCGAAATCATACATCGGTGATCAGATAGCTAAGACATTTTCCCAAAGAAAGCAAACCACCACCCGTCAAGCTACGAGGGCACGTTTAGCTAATGGAAATTTGGTCTCTATCACCGACTCTTATGAGCTAAAATTGAAGACCCAGGACGTCATTATGGAAGGACCGTTCGAACATTTCCCTGGTCTGATAACCGATATTGTTTTAGGACACGATGTTCTCCGAAAATATAATTTCCGTTTGGAGTTAGGAACTGGAAATATATATATCAATAATGAACTAGTAAGGCGTTCATCATTAGCAAGTCCTGTTGGAATATTGGAGAAAGTGAACACAGCCATGAAAGAAATCGATGCCGCTGTACCGATAATATGTAAGGAAGAAACCAACCATCGTTTTGCTGAAGACCACTGTTCTCGAAGCCTGTCTGTTTCTGAAGTCTCTACGTCTTCCCTGGTGTTAGGGGAAGAGAAAGAGCAATCTATGTCTGAAGTCTCTGCGTCTTTCCCGGAGTTGTTAGGGGTGGACAAGGAGCAATCTGTTGTTAAAACTTCTAAGTTTTCCCCGGTGCTGTTAGGGGTTAATGAAGAAAAATCTGTTGTTGAAGTCTCTGCGTCTACCCCGGAGTTGTTAGGGGTTGACAAGGAGCAGTCCGTTGTCAAAACTTCTGATTCTTCCCCGGTGCTGTTAGGGGTTGTTGAAGAAAACTCTGTTTCTGAAGTCTCTACGTCTTCCCTGGTGTTAGGGGTTGACAAGGAGCAACTTGTTTCCGAAGTCTCTGCGTTTTCCCTGGAGCTAGGGGTTAACAAGGAGCAATTTGTTACCGAAGTCTCTGCGTCCTCCCTGGTGTTAGGGGTCGATGAGGAGCAACCCGTTTCTAAATTATCTGCGTTCTCCCGGGAAGATTTAGGGGATGACGAGAATTTTAGTTATATAGGATGTCCGTTGGAAACAATAACGCCGATTTTGGAAAGGAATTTATCAAAAGAACAGACAGATAGACTGAACATTTTCCTAAGCCGTGAGTTGCCAAGGTTTGAGAAGATTCAAGGTCCAACGACACTAGTTGAGCATGAAATCCGTCTGCTACAACCCCGTCCGATCAAACAGAGATACCGACCTCAGAATCCGAAAATGCAAGAAATTTGCAATACTGAAATAGACGCCATGCTGAAAGAAGGAGTAATAGAGCCCTCTACAAGTCCGTGGAGTTCTCCGATAGTAATCGTGAAGAAAAAGGATGGGAAAAACCGCTTCTGCATTGATTTTCGTAAAGTTAATGAGGTTACCATGAAGGATGCCTACCCGCTTCCATTTATCAATGCTATCCTGGATAAGCTGCGAAAAGCCAAATATATTTCCAGTTTGGATCTGAAGAGTGGGTATTGGCAAGTTCCGTTAACACCCGAAAGCAAACCCATCACCGCCTTCACCGCACCGGGACGTGGATTGTTTCAATTCACGGTTCTTCCATTTGACTTACACTCCGCACCAGCCACATTCCAGAGACTGGTTGATCAGTTAATAGGTCCGGATTTGGACCCTTACGCATTTGCATATCTGGATGACATAATCGTGCTGGGGGAAACGTTTGAGCAACATTTGGAAAAGCTGTCCGAAGTGTTCCGCCGATTACGGGCAGCACGGCTGAAACTAAATCCGGAAAAATGTCATTTTTGTTCACCATCAATGAAATACTTAGGCCATGTAATCACTGGAGATGGAATCCGTACCGATCCCGAAAAGGTAGAAAGCATAGTAAAGTTTGCTGCCCCAAAGAATGTCCGGGAATTGAGGAGATTTTTGGGAGTTGCCTCATGGTATAGAAGATTTTCACAGAATGTTGCTCCGTTAACAAAGTTGCTTCGCAAATCTCAGCGATGGAAATGGACTGAAGATCAAGAAACCGCTTTCACTAAAATTAAAACTTGTCTATCAGAGGCTCCTGTATTAAGCTGTCCCGATTTCAGTATACCGTTCACTCTACAGACCGATGCCTCCGAGTATGGGTTAGGAATAGCCCTTACCCAGCAGAAGGATGGACATGAACACGTCGTAGCTTATGCAAGCCGCACTTTGAGTCCTGCCGAGAAGAATTACTCCGTCACGGAAAAAGAATGTCTTGCCATTGTATGGGGGATTGAAAAGATGCGTCCTTATCTAGAGGGCTACCATTTCACGGTTGTTACCGATCATCAGTCCCTTAAATGGTTACATTCCATAGCTAGTCCGTCTGGACGTTTAGCGCGATGGAGTATCTTTCTGCAACAATATGACTTCGAGATACAGTATCGTAAAGGTGCTCTAAACCGTGTGGCCGACGCCCTGTCCAGAAATCCGCTTCCAATGACCACCGAGGCCGACCCACCATCTGTACTCTGTCTGACCGATGTACCCACCGAATGTTCATGGTACCGGAATAAAAAGGAAGAAGTCCTGAAGGAACCGGACAAGCTCCCTGACTACTGCATCAAAGAAGGCCGTTTGTACCGTCATTTCTGGGATATAAATGATTTCAGAGAACCTGAGATGAGTGATCCATGGAAACTGTGCATAGCAAAATCCGACAGAACCCGAGTCCTCCAAGAGAATCATGACGCTCCTAATGCAGGGCATCTGGGAATTGCTAAGACTATCACCCGTATTGCTAAGTCGTACTATTGGCCTGGAATGTTTCGAGACATCACCAAGCACGTTCGCCGGTGTTTACAATGCCAGAAGTACAAACCGTCACAACAGAGGAAAATGGATCCCGAGTCAGAGTCATCCTATGAAGTGTTGAGTATTTACGACACCGCCGATAGTCTATCAGATGATGCGGAGGGTTTATCCACGCGTATCACAAATTTGGCGCCCGTGAAAAGGGTCTCAGAAGAAATTAACGAAACAGTTGAAGTTCCCCGGATACAGCAGCAGCAGAAAGCTGGCTATTCCCAGTCCGATGTTCTTTCTCCGCGAACCAAAAGGAAGCGAAACCGCCCGGAATCGGAGAGTTTCATACGCATCACCACTGACCTTTGTTGGAGGTGTGGAACCTCTGGCCACAACCGGCATGCTTGTACCCGTCAAGCTGTCCTGTTTTGCTCCCGATGTGGGAGAGTGGGAAAAATGTCCCGAGACTGTCCATGTGACCGGACTACCGACCGTTCCCGAACTATGAAACCGATGAAGTCCGTAGCCGTTCAGGCTCACCTAGTATCCCGTTCTAATTCCCGTCCACGACGGGCAACCCAGGAGAAGGGTGTACAATGCGACTTATGTAGTTGTTCCATGTCATCACTACCGGCAACCAACCGCCTACCCGAAAGATACTCCCGCCTGCACCAAAATATCAGAGTCCGAGGATTTGGACCAAGCTCCGGAGTTCGTAGCAGAAGCTACCGACTCTAAACACCACTACATCAAATAAAGTCCGGATTATTCCGGCACATAGACTGCTTTTAGTTTTAGGAAATTTTGTAATACTATTATATTTGTTTCATAGGTAGTAGGTCATAGGGAAAAAAAATGTAAAGCACGAAAGCGATTCTTGCGTCCTTTAATTTTTTTTTACCGAAGTAAGGGGGGGATGTAACGAGGTTTTTTTCATCCGTTCAGAATTATTTTGTTTTAAATATAATTAGCCAGTAAATATTGTTTATAACCCGTTATACCCTCCGAATATGTGTAAAATAATTTAAATATTAAATATTCTCTCCGGGTTTTGAAATAAAATTGTAATTTCATCGCGCTGCGGTTCGAAAATTCATGTTTCCCCACTGCCACTAACTATAGAGTAGGTAGCGCGCAGGTCAAGCTGATCGAGAGAGGGGGATAGGGAGACGAAGCCCTGAGAGTCAGAGAGTCGAAAGTAAAAGTTCTACCTGGCCACGGCTGAAGCAAGCTAGCTACCGTTCAACGATCCGTCTGCCGTTTTTTTTATTGTTGTTGTTTTAATATTTCTCATTTTTTTTTTTGCAGTTTGCCTTTTTGATTTTTCTGTTTTAGTAATTTACTTTTATTTGATAAAAGTTGAAACCGTTGCTGCGAAGGTAAGAATTAATTGGAAACTATTTACATTTAAAATAGGCGGTCTTTTCAATCCTTAATAAATAAAGTTTATTCCATTGTATTAAAATTATATTTTACAGTAAGAATCAGTAGTTCCGTTTCCTAACAAATATTTCCGAACTCAAGTATAATTTCCTCTTGAAAATCCTTTGATATTTATTCCCGATTTCCAATCCCGTCCCGATTGAAATATTGAGGAGTGCCAGGCGTCTGGCCAGGGCTCCTTGATCTTTTAATTCATAAAGCCGTTCTAAATTGAAAACTTGAGGGGTGCCAGGCGTCTGGCCAGGGCCCTTCGATATTTTGGTTTAAGAACAAACCCCTTTAATATTTACTCCCGATTTCTAATCCCGTCCTGATTTAAAATATTGAGGAGTGCCAGGCGTCTGGCCAGGGCTCCTTGATCTTTTGATTCGTAAAGCCGTCCTAGTTGAAATCTTGAGGGGTGCCAGGCGTCTGGCCAGGGCCCTTTGATATTTTAATTCAAGGACCGGATCCTGTAGCCTTCCCGTATAAAGCTTCTTCGATATTTTAGTTTGACAACAAATCCCTTTAATATTTACTCCCGATTTCTAATCCCGTCCCGATTTAAAATATTGAGGAGTGCCAGGCGTCTGGCCAGGGCCCTTTGATATTTTAATTCAAGGACCGGATCCTGTGGCATTCCCGTATAAAGCTTCTTTGACATTTTTATAATTCCCGAACCGGAAAACCTTTCGTATTCTTTTTCCCGATCCCACCAACTGTAAAGTTTTAGTATTACTAATTATTCTACCTACCGGGTGCATCAAAAGTGATGGCACATTTAATAACATATTATCCGGTGTATTTATTTAATTATCAACCTGTTTAGCGAAAAGACCCCTAACATTTAAGTTTGATGTCACCGTTTATTTTCTGTATAAAACCATTGTTAAACTTATAAACCTCTCTTGCTTATGTCCTGCCCGCTTCGTCTCTAACTTGCGCATGTTAATTGTACCTCTAGTTTGCTTATATATTTGTGCTTTTGGATACCAGAGTATTGACGCTTCTTCTTGTATAATAGTGCTTTTTTTTATTATTAATATTATAACGGCTTTAGGCAGCCACAACCATTGTATATTTTATAGAGGGTAGGTGTAATAAAACTTAACCGAACCTGTGTGTTTTTCTGACCTGCTGTAGAGGGTAGAGTTTCCCTATAAGTAGAGTAGGCGCTTAGCTGCACGAATTTAGCTTTCCCGCATCGTGGACCAGGAGGGTAACCTTTTGTTTCAGGAACAACAAAGACCGCTACCCCGGCCGGATTAGGATATAACTAGACCCCTGGAAATTACCGTACCTCCATCTGAGGCTACCTGGAACTCTTGACGATTGAAGTCAAGGGGCCGTGGAGTTAACCACGCTAAAAATCTGGCGCCCGAGAAAGTGTAAGTTGTCGAGGGTGTCAAAGTGGCGTGCCCTGTTGGTAAAATCAAAAGGGTAGGTAAAAAAAGACGTCACAAAATAATTTTATATATATATCTATATATGTGCGCGAATATATTATATGTCGCTAATTACCCCAGAGGTAGATGCGACTTTTTTGTAAATAAAAAAAAAATTTTCTTATCAAAAAATAAATAATTAGAAATAGAAAATAGTTTAATTGTTTTGTATTTTTTTTTTGATATCGAAGGTGCCTTTGACACGATATCTAGGACTGCAATTCTAAATAAACTTTCCCAATACAATCTTCATGGTAACATTCTATCGTTCATCAATAATTTCCTAACTTGTAGAACATTCAGAGTTTCTGCTAATGGTAAACTCTCCTCACCTCACCCACAAAATGCTGGCGTCCCTCAAGGATCAGTATTAAGCTCTACCCTATTCATCCTCACAATAAACGAACTCTGTTACAATTTCCCTGCACCCATAAAACACGTACAATATGCTGATGACCTTATTGTGTATTGCCATGGTAAATCGATCTCAGCAACTTGCAAACTCCTTCAAACCGCAGTAAACCTTCTACAAGATAGATCTACTCACATTGGATTATCCTTATCTCAAAGTAAATCCAAAATAATCAAGTTTTCAAGAAGAACATCTTCTCCTCTACCTCTCATTTTCTTTAATAACTCACCTCTACCCGTTGCAAATCAATGTAAAATTCTTGGAATAACCTTCGACTCTCGACTTACTGGAAAAACCATATCCAGGAACTCAAAGACATCTGTATAAAGAGACTAAACATAGTTAAAACCCTCAGTCACTTTCACTGGGGTGCCGATGAAATCGTATTATTAAGAGTATACAGAGCTCTCATCCGCTCAAAGCTTGATTATGGCTGCTTTATTTACATGTCAGTCCCCAAATCTGTCACAGATTCACTGAACTCTGTACACAATATCGCTCTCCGCCTCTGCCTTGGTGCCTTTCGCTCTAGCCCTGCTGATAGTCTCCATATTGAAGCTAATGAACCACCTCTACCCCTAAGACGACAATCCCTTCTCTCATATGCTGCCTCAGTATCCTCCAATCCTCTCAATCCTGTTCGCCCACTTTTCATTTCAACGACTAATCTCCCTACTAACCCTCGAACAATTATAAAATCTATTCCCCAATTACTCACTCCTTTACTCAAAGATACTGACCTTTCTCTGACCTCCCCGCTCCCTCTTCCTTCTTCTCCTCCTTGGACCATAAATATTCCTATAATCGATAACTCACTTACCATTTATAATAAGCATGAATCTCCCACTGCACTTATAAAGAAAGCATTCCTAGAATTAATACAAAAAAAACCTTATGATTTAATACTCTACACAGATGCTTCCCAAACTGATTCCGGTGTTGGTTGTGCAGTTTCCACGAAGCATGAACTCATAAGCTCCTTCACTCTACCTTCAGTGTGTAGCGTTCACTCAGGCGAGCTTCGAAGCATCTTTCAAGCTTTCAAAAGCATCTTCCTACCCCACAAAAATATTGCAATATGCACTGACCCCCTTTCCTCCATTCAGTCAATCAAGTCAATCTTCACTGACCACCCAATTGTCCAGAACATACACGACATCTATCAAACTCTCGTTGCTCAAGATATAACAGTCTCTCTCATCTGGCTTCTATCCCACATTGGAATTGATGGTAACGAAACTGCGGACCGTCACGCGAAAGAAGCCACCACTAATGACAACCCAACTCACATTATCCAACTCGCAACCGACCTAAAGATCCACTTCAAAAACGTTACACAAGATTCTTGGCGACACCTGTGGCGCAATAGCTCGACAGCACTTCATGATATACATCCATCCACTTCTCCTGTCTCCCTTAACTTCTTAACCCGGAGAGAAGCTACTATAATCAGAAGAATCCGAATCAGCCATACCAAACTCACACATGGATATCTGATGTCTTCAGGAAATCGTCCCGTTTGCCATAGCTGTAATGATATAGTGACTGTTAAGCATATACTGACGGACTGCAAACAATTTTCTGCTACATATCATCAATTTGACCTAAGGCCTAACCTCAAGGAAATGCTCCACTGCCCTACCGAAATCAAGAAAGTCTTACAGTTCCTGAAAGCTACTAATCTATACCGTAAAATCTAATTTAAAACCTGTAATAATAATATGTAAATATTTGTATCTATTTTTTCTATGCCAATGACCAGCGCTGTCGAGGCACGTTAAGCTAAAATAAAAAAAAAATTGTTTTAAGTAACAATAGGAACAGTTTGATGAGACAATAGAAGTAAATATTTATATCGAAGAGAAAGGCAAAACTGATTTTGAGAATAGTGATTATTATAAATATTTTAAAAGTATTTTTAATGAATTTGTTGAACCTTGTATCGTTTCTTTGACTCGAAACGAGTATTTTAATCCGCAAATGATTAAAATAGTATTAAAAAAATATTTGCCTTTCCTTCCTTTATGGTCTAACATCATAAGCGATGAAAGTAGAGAAATATTTAGTAACGCACCCGTAGAGAATTGGTTCGGGCAGCTTAAAAATAATTATAAATTACCGCGTAATCAAAAATGCACTAGATTTATACGGGCATCTCGCGAAGTTGTTTTAGCGAAGTACAAATAAATTAAATATTCCGAAATCGAGGTGTGCTAGAGGTAATAAACGGAAATTGGACCCAAAAGCTAATTCAATGCTCGCGACCGAAAAATGGGCCAAGAAACGAAAATTAAATCAAACATATTTTAATAATGCCGTTAATTTACCAAAATTCTCGCAGTCGTGTAGTAATAATACACTGAACATCCAATCACTAACGAATTTTACTTTGGATATTCGCGATAATAATACGGTGAAAAGTGAAGATTATTATTTCGATTCCGGTGTGCGTTACGCTGTCGGTATTTTTGAGGGTGCTACACCTTTTAATTATCTAGATTTTTGTTTGTTTGCGAAAGGGCGTACGAACCGGATATGCGTGATATCGAGTATAGATTCTTCCAACATTTCTAACAATCATCATCAGGACATTCAAAAACCCCAATTATCTTACTTCGGCATAACTTTGATTCCAGTTTCAATAAATTCTAACCATTGGAGTTTAGCTGTCGCGGATATCGAAAATAAAGCGTTTTCTTTTTTTAGTCCCCCAGGAAGTACAACTCTAGAGTCAATTCATGAATATTTTCTTAGATTTTTTTAATTTCGATAAGCAATAGTGGAATACGTTTCAGATCAGCCATTCACTTCAAACGGACGATTTCAATTGCGGAGCTTTTGTTTTAATGTTTTCTAAAAACATTATCGATAATCCTTGTTTCCATTTGGATAATTTACAGCCCCCAAAACAGTTTCGGGAATACCTTAAATCTTATATATTAGAAAATTCAGATAATTTAGAATAGAATATTGTTTGTGCGGAAATCTACATCGGGCTAGTGAAGGGAGAGGAAATTCCTTTGATGATTGGGTGCAGTGTTCGCTTTGCAATCGATGGATTTATTATTTATGTATAAAAAATGTAAATGTTGATAAAACGCGAAGATTGGACGTTCAATTCCGGATAATTTTATTTGCACGGTTTGCGAAAAATTTAAGAATCGATTACCATAAGTATATTTGGCCGGGATTTTATTTCAGGAATTTGCATAACATTTTCATATATTTTTGTACTCGTAATCGCGTATTCGTCAGACACTTGGAGAAAAACCCCTTGAAGTCTTGAACGACCTATTGTTCAAGATAAATGCGCCAGTGTCTTCGTGTATGTGTGTTTTGGACTATTGACCCAGATCTCAGATGATCAAATGGCCAACTCATTGTTTGTTAGTTTCACATTTTATAGATGTTGGTATTACAATTTTCTCCTTATTATCTAAATAATTAGTGTTGTTAGTATATCTATTGTTGAGATTTTTCTAATATTTTTTTTTCAATTATATTCATATATTTAATAAATATTTTTTTTTATCTATTTATTTTTTTTTTATTATTGATTATATACATTTTTTATTTTAATTTTATCTGTATGTATTTTTTTTTAAATCCCTATTTTCAGTTTTTTCAAATGATTATAAATAATTACATATATATTTATATTCAGTGTGCTTAAAAGTGCATCAAGGTTGGTGGGAAGTTTTGCACCTGCCCTCTGGATATTACTGTAAAGTTCTGCATTTAGTTGGTTATATGTTACACAACTAAAAATGATGTGCTGCAATGTACCTAATTCGCCACATGTACAATTTGGAGAGTCTGTCAATCCTTCTTCCTGTCTTCGTGTATAATTTTAGAAATGGCATATATGTAGAGAAAAAACTTCAGAAGTCTTAAACACCCCATTGTTAAAAAAAAATGCACCAGTGTCTTCGTGTATAATTTTTGTACTCGTCATGCATGAGCAAGACAGAAGAGACTACAGTAAAATACGCCCAGGGGTCAGAACATGCAAATTGCAGAAGTGTCATGTCTTTGTCACGGAACAGCTATGTTTTGATAGTTGACGTTGACGCTTAAAAATTGTGGGAAACTTTTGTTTGTTTGCCATTTTCTTGGTCATTTTTCAAACGATTGACTCTGAAATCGCATTGAGAAATTAGAAAAATTATTAAGCTATATAATATATTCCTATTTTACAGATCTTTATTTAGATTTTACTGGATTTTACGCAGATAACATTAAGATACTATTTTGTATTTTATTAATTCTTTTTAAGTTATTTTTAGTGGTAGAAGGCAATGGATCATTTAGAACCAGAAACACTTTAAGGATTGTGTGCCCTTTGTGGGAAAGGTTTTGCTTCTGTTAAACTACTTAATCGAAATATGAGAAGAGTTCATAATACTTCTACCATCATTTCAAGCTCTGTAGAAAATGGTCATATAATTTGTTCATTATGTGATTAAAGAATCAGTTTTAGAACCTATGAGGAATTAGGAAATCATCTTAAAGAAAATCATAATGTAAGTATCGAAGTTTCGAATTTAATATTTTCTAGCAAACCAGAGTTTGAGAAATGGAAGGATGTAGAAGAAGTTGAAACTACTTATGCATTAGAAAGGACAAGACAAAGGAAAGAATATAAGGAAATATGTTTTATTTGTAATAGGAGTGATAATAGAGGTACATTTTTATAACATATTCATAGTCAGATATGTTTATACAAAAACTTATATTTTAAGGATCTAAATCCAATTATAGCTAGTGCACAGAAAAATCTGGCGGGACCATCAAAATTAAGGGAGTGTGTCCATCCAGATTAGTGTGTAAGTTTTATAATGATGGGAAAGTATGTGTGGTTTTCTGGAGGACACATGTGGGTCATAATACAAATGAGTTAAGGAGTAAACATCTTTCAAATTCAGAAAAGAATGATGTGATTGAAAAGTTGCATTTAAGGGTAACCACTAATAGAATTTTAGAAGATGCGAGGAAAATGAATACACCAACACTGCAAATGATAAATTTACTTAACAGGGATGATTTGACTTATTTAAGTAGGAAACATAATATTAACAAAAAAAGAGATCAAAATGAAATGGTGGCAGCTGCACTGAAAGTTCAGGAATGAAATGCTAAGGGCAAAAAGGTAGCGTGTTGGAAGTTTTAGAAAATATTGTGGATTCTAGTTCTCAGTTTTCCAACTCAGATTGTTTTCATTTTTGCTGGTTTTCACCTAAACAATGAAAAAAATAAAAAAAACTTAGAATGTGAAACAAGTAAAAAATGACATTCAGAGTTGGAGAAGTTAAATTATATTAGTGCTTCTTACATTTATATTTAGTGGCACTAACCTAGTTTATATAGAAAAATTTGAGGAAACAATATTTGTAAAGATTTAAGTAGGTATTCAGTAAATTTAATTTTTCACTACTAGCCTCTAAACCTAACTTTATTGACTTTTGTTGAGGTAGTAAAGTTGTTCATTATTAACCAAGGTAGAAAAATACAGAGACTTCTTGATTATAACTAAATCTCAATCCATCTAATAGAATGTGAGGTTAACTTGTGCACAGCCTTCATGTCATGTGAAACGGGAGTCGACAAACTAATATTTAATAAAATAAAATGCCTGTAGTGAAGTAGTGAAAAAAATGCTATATGAGCCACGGTAGAAAAGTGTATTAATGTCTCGGATCCATTAAAGACCTCGAAGCTTGGCTTCTCGGTCTTTAATGGACCTCGACAATAATACCTCACTTTTCTACATTGGCGCATAATTACTATTATTTGGTGATGGTTTTATCATAGGAGAAACTCATAATGTACTCAAGAAAGAAGATTTTGCCATAAGTTTTATGAATTCAACAATGGAGGATAAACAAAAACAATTTTCAAACATTATTTGTATGGATGGAACACATGGTACAAATAGAAAAGGAATGGATCTGACAGTAATACTTATAAAAGATGACAGAAATGCGGGATTTCCAGTGGCATTTTTCTTAACAAATAGGTTGGATCAACAAGTTCAGGAAGTATTTTTAGGTAGGGAAAAAAGGTAATTTTTTATGTATTTAATTTCCAACAAGAATATTACTATTACTGCTCTTAAAGATAAAGTAAAAGAAGAGATTACACTAGAATATTTTATGAGTGATGATGATCCGAAGTATTTTAATGCATGGGTAAAGATCATGGAAAATAAACCAAAAGGCTGTTGTGTACATGGCACGTAGTGAAGAATTGGAATATTCAGGGAAAAAAGAAAATCAAAGATGTCTTTTTAAAAAGTAACATGAAAACTGAGATGAAGAAGATTTTAAATGAAACTGACGAAGACAAATTTTTATCCCTAACAAATGCCTACTTGCTCAAACTACAAGAAGCAAATGAAACAGATTTTGTCACATATTTGTTAAAGTATATCTACTAGAATGTACTATAAGAATATATTATAATATTAACATTTATGTTTTAGTTATTATTTTCAAAATGAAGAACGAATAAACATGTGGGCCCATTGTTATAGAAAGAATGCTGGAATAAACACAAATATGGCAATAGAAACTTTAAACAACATGCTGAAAACGAACCAATTAAAAAGGAATGCTAGGGTTACTATTGAGAAGTTGTTTGATGCTATAGAAGACTTGGTGGATATTAAAATGTGGAAGAGGATTTTACACATAGAGAGACCTAATGCCAATAATTATCAAGATAGAATTATAATAAAAGCACATAAAAGAGCAGAAACAATGAAGAGGGAGGTAGAAGTAGTAAAAAGTTTAGGGGTATTAGGAAAATTTCAGGTAAAATCTACAAGAGACAAGAAAGTTTATAACATAAGGTTCAACAAAGTTTGTGAGAGTGAATGTAGGACATTATATTGTAGGGTATGTAAAATTTGTATTCATCTCTACATACGTGATTGTCCTGAGTATACAGTGAGAAATACCTTGTGTAAGCATGTACACTTGGTACGAAAGTATGAAGGGCGAATGGGCACTAATTCTGTTTTAGATGAAACTGTGAAAAATTTAGAGGAAAATTCATTGACCCAACATAGACATGACATAGAAATCAAGAAATTTTTGGAAGAAAAAACAGAAGATGTAGAACAGGTCCAGGATGAAAATAAACTTCTAATTCAGAAGACTAACTTTTGCAATTGGGTTAATACATTAGATGGTGGAGCATTTGACTTTTTTTGAAAAATGTTCAAGGAATTATGAAGAAAACAGATGACCTTACAAAAATAGAGACAACAAAGCGCAAAATGGAGAAACAGGATTATTTTCCTTCAAGCAAACATCAGAAGGTACACTCCGCGTCATATAAAACTGGTACACCCTTATTTTCGCTATGTAAACCAAACTTAACTATAATCAAAATGACAAACAGTCACATGTGTCAAATTTGTCAAAGCGCATTATCCACGATGCCAGCCCATTTGAGTGAATTTGATAAAATGCGAATAATTTCCAAAATAGAGGATGGTTGGTCCATTAGACGACTTGCCCAAGAGTTTAATAGAAGCAAAACCACGATTCAAAACATTAAAAAAAGGTGGGATAACGATCAAACTGTTAGCAGAAAAAGAGGAACTAGAAGACCATTTATAACTACAGCGGAGCAAGACGAAGCATTAACTGATTACTCAAGGGAAAATCCATTTCATACGGCAAGACATGCAAAAGTTGCAGTAAACGTTAATGCTTCAATAACAACCGCATTAAAAAGAATTAGAAAAACTAATTTAAAAAATTGTGCAGCCGCCCGGAAATACAAACTAAATGAAGAACATAAACAAGGTAGATTAATTAATATTTGCCTTAAATTATGTTTTAAACGATACATTAAATTTTTGGGGCAGGGTAATTTTTTCCGATGAAAAAGTATTCCAATCACATAGTGACGGCCATATTAGAGTTTATAGACCGCCTCGAAGTAGGTTTAATGAAAATTATATTTCTTCTAATAAGTCTGGACGATTTTCTGTAAATGTTTGGGCTTGGATGTATAGAGAAGGTTTAGGAATGTGCTGGAGAATCGAAGGAAGATTAAATGCGAGGAAATATATGGATATTTTAGATGGGGTAATGTTACCATCGGTTCGGGAAATCTTCCCCAATGTTAATTTTATTTTTCAGCATGACAATTGCTCAATGCACACTGCTCGCAGCGTTCGCAATTATATTGCTGAAAATAACATTGAAACGCTTCCATGGGTAGCTAAAAGTCCAGACCTTAATCCAATAGAGAATGTTTGGGGGCTTATGGTAAAAAAATTTAAAAATTTAAATACAATTCCACGAAACAAAGAACACTTATGGACACTAATAGAAGAAACCTGGGAAAGCTTGACAGAAGATGAAAATTTAACATTAAATTTAATTGACTCAATGCCTACAAGATTACAAGAAGTTATTAATAATAATGGTGCTATGACACGTTACTAATTATTGAATGTAAACTTTCATGGCTTCCATGCTACCATGGTCTATAATCTATTTGTTAGTTCATTTATTTGGAATGTTTTAATTTTGAATTACGTGGATCTCGTGTCCAAATCTGAAACTGTAAACTTTTCTATTGAAATTTTGTTATTTTTGAAATTTTATGGCTACAAACGCGCAATTCTTTAAATCAGGTTTTCTAATTTTTCTGAATGCTGTTGTCACTGAAGCATTAGTTTTCTGCATCTATTGCATGTCTTCCCGTATTAAGGGGATTTTCCTATAAATAATCAGTTAAAGCTTTGTCTAGCTCTATTCTAGTTAAAACTGTTCTTCCATTTCCTATTTTTCCTACAACAGTTTAATCCTTGTCTTACCTTTTTTTAAGTCAGTCATCTAATAAACCAACCAAATTTTATTTAAAAAAATATTCGAACCTGTAACAATGTTATACTTTTGTATTTATTACAATATCACACTATTTCTAAATTTAAGCTAGTTACTGTTTGTGTATAAATGATATAATAGATTTTTATTTTTTCCAATTTGTTATATTGCTTTACAAAATTTAATTTCATCATTACATCTACTAACATTTTTGATGAGCTGGCATCACTGCCCTAGAAATTATACCATAACAGCTGGTTTAGCATTGACACTTTTTAAAAGATCAATTTACACAACTACAAAAACACTATTTTTGATTATAATAGTTTTACCAGTGACGCACAGTGTACCTACTTACAAAATATTGTTACATTTTTGCTTTTAGTGAATGTACAGGCCAGTCTGTTTGCCACAGTACTATTTACTATTTAATTTTATATATTATTCAATGAATGTGTATTCTGTACAGGCTTTATTACTGTTTTCCATTACCACTTTAGTAACACGATTGAATTAGATCCCAATAATGAATAACGAAGATAATGGAGGGTGGTAATGTAATTAATTAATTTTAATCTTATCAATAACAATATCGTCTGGTGGGATTATCAGTTTGGATCCACAAATCCAATGGTCTAGACTTAGTACTTAGCCATTTTTAAATAACTTTAGCAAATTCTGACCTTGGTGATGTTTTCAAAATATTCCAAGCCCTAACCAGTTAAGGTACCCATCCCTGATATTTACTTTTGATGTAATAATACAAAATGGGAAGTGCATGGCTCAGAGATTAAAGCGTGGAGCTGATAATGGGCCTGGGCGTCAAATACCTCCAGTGCTGAGAATTTTCTAAATGATTCTAAATACTGAGAACAGAAGCAATGTCTACTCAGAATATATAGTTATTAACCATGGCAATTGAGTAACCCATTTTAATTATTATTTTCTTTATATTACAGAAACGAAGTGATGGGCCGATCAGCACCAAGCAGTATATGCCATTATAAATATTTTATTAAATTTCATATTTCAAATTGTTTAATATTGTAGAGATTATTAAATTGCAAATGGGTGATATAACACTCTTGTTATAAAGGGATGTTAAGGAAATTGAAGGGTAAAAATAAAGATATCAAACACCCTTTGAATATCTCAGGGTTAAGGAAGGGGGTTCTTAAGGGGGACAAATAAAACTATCGCGTTATGTAGATGTGGTTTATAAAATAAATACTAGCGATTTACCATCCCAGGTGGTAGGCAATACAGATTACAAGTAGGTATTGTTGGGTCCTCACAAAAACGGGCTCTGAAATGAAGATACTGGAAAACGTGGTTTCTCTATGGTGAAAACCACCCATATAATTTAACTTCAACTATCACAGTTGAAGGGTGACGTATGTCTAAAATGATGGCCACGTGCAAATTCCAGAGAAGGTTAGATGAATATAATAATTGAAATATACATGAAATTATATAAATATATCCGAAGTATGCATCCAGGTTTTTTACAGATTAATATCTCGTACATACACAGATTACTGAAGGTAAATATTACAAAAAAAAAGGTATAAATGTACAATTAAAATCCTGGTAAATTTATTCTTGGTAGATTATGAAGTTGCCGGAGAGAAGTCCTAGGACTTACTTAAAGTTAAATTACCTGGAATAACCACTTGCCAAAGGTTAGGATGTGTAGGGGTTGATTACCATAAGTGTAGTCCTCGCACGTGGTGTTCGGGGCAACAGCTGTCCTACGATGATCTAGGGATCGTCAACGAGGTGAGAACGTGGTGAGAACCAGTCGAATCCCCCAATAGAATTCAAGTCCGTAGAGCAAAGTTGAAAGATGAAGTTGAAATCGGAAGATGGAAGTGAAATTGCAATTGGAAAATGAAGTGGCAAATGAAAATGAATGTGAAGATGATGAAGGTAAAAATGAAGGCCTGAAATAGAAATAAACGTAAGTAAATGATATTGAGCCAGTATTCAGAATATAATCTCATCGAAGTGAGTGGTCGACAAACTTACCGTTGATGGTGGGTGGCCTTTAAGTAAAACAAGACAAGTTGAGGTAAATTTACAATTCGTTTAAAAGAATAAATCCAACCCACTGGTCGAGTTTCCAGTTCTAAGGAACCTTGGAAACTTTTTGTAAATTACTAAAAATCCGTTAGATTAACGTTATGTGCTCTTCGCTAGCATCCCAAAAACAAAATGAGAGGATATCTCTCTTCCCTTGTTCACAACATGTCTTGAATGGTTAGTTCTTTTCCTTTACCAGTAGCTTCTAAGAGTTCAGAAGATATGCTGATGTGAATTTACAAAGATGGAAAAGGATAAAGAATGTCATGAATTTGTACAACTTCCACTTTGTTAATCAGTGATTGATTATCAGTCACATCTGATTATCAATCAATTAATTTGATTTAATCTTCTTAGTCTGAGAAATGTCAATTTAACCTTTATGATACAAATGTAAACATTGCAACCTTTGAGATATATATATTTTATTTTTACAACTAAATACCTTATATTCTGAAACTGATAGTGCTCGCAACCATTATTTAAGAATAATTTTCTATTTGTACCTATATTTTTAGGGAATTGAAGTGGATATGAAAGTCTGGAAGATGAACTTCTGAAGATGTAGTATATGTAAAATTTAAAAGAGGAAATGTAGGTCAATTACGAATGCTAAGTAAAAGTAGTATTATTAAAATCCAAAATAAACACAAATATGAAGAGTAAGTCCTAATATTTATTTATTTTTACTATAATTTGTTGGTAAAGTTTGGCATACTGAGTAAGTGTTTGTATATGACTTTTGACCTGTAACAGTGTATCTTTTTCCTTTGTGTTATTAAAAGTGTTTCTGTTCATATATTGTGTATTAATTCCTCTAAATTTTGTAATACTGGACATGATCTACCTATATGCAATGTGAGAATTGCATAAATATAACTAATTTTAATTCAAATGTTTAAAAGTTCATTTTTCAATCTTGTTTGATATTAAAATTGATATCTTGATTTATCACTTCATGCTTTCAAAAAAACAAACTTCCAGATTTACCTTAACTAAAACAATAACCATATATTTAAATACTGTTTCAAAGTCTAATTTATGAACGAAAAATTTATGTAGGTACGTAAATTAATTTCACACTATTTTTAATATGTTAGGTGTTTTTTTTTAATTTTTTAATTAACAATAGACAGGCATATAATTAAATTTTATACCAAATACAAAATATAATATACAAATTTAACACATCTCTAACCATTCGCTAAATAAAGTAAAATGGAAATAATCATCAAATCTAAAAAAAAAATTTAGAATTTAGGTTCTATTGACATGAATTACGTGACAAATACATGTCACTTGTCAAAGTTAAATAGTTGGCCAACGAGGAAAAGGAAAAACCAATAAACAAGATGGCCGGTGGCCTGTCACAGATCCAGTTGATATTTGATACTGTAACCACTAAAATAGAAAATATACTTATAGTTTATTAGTGATTCTTCTTTTCATTTAAACTACATAAACATGACATGGCGCTGCGGTAAAAATTAAAATAAAAAATTTCGAAGTGAAAGTTGTGTCTGCAGGTGTAATAGTTATTTTACATTTGTTTGGACTCGAAAAGCCGGCATCCATAGACTACAGGGTGTTGACACGTGGAAAATAAATTGTTGGGATTTTGGACAAAATAAAAGGACCAACTTAAGCCTCCGAATATGTTATGTACCGATGGGGATGTGGCTATTAATTTTCAAAAATGGAAACAACAATGTGAAATTTACTTTCTGGCCAGTGGCATAATCGACAACACGGAAATGTCAGATGAAAGAAAAGTTGCTATTTTGTTGCATTGCCTGGGACCAGAGGGACAAGATATATATAAAACGTTAGATATTCCGGAGGACGATAAGAAAAAATGGAACAAAGTTTTGGAACACTTGGAAAATCATTTTAAGTCCAAAGAAAACGAAACAATAAATAGACACTTGTTTCATAGTAGAAAACATAAAGAGGGTGAACCGTAGATATGTTCATCACTGATTTGAAAAAGTTGAGCATGAACTGCAACTTTGGAGATCTTCGAGACAGTCTTATACGAGACAGAGTATTATGTGGAATTTTAGATAATAGAGTAAGAGATTCCTTACTACGTGAGGCAAGTCTAGAATTGAACAAGTGTATTTCCATTTGCAAGGCTGCTGAATTAGCTGGAATGCGGTCTAAACAGTTGAACCAGGAAGCATTTTCAGAAGTTCATGGTGTTCGTAGACAAAAATAAGTGAAAAAAGTTAGAAAGGTTGACGAAAAAAGAGGAGAACAGAGAGAATTTAGAGAAAAATGTAAGTCATGTGGTTGGATTCATGGTATGAAATGTCCGGCATACCGAAAAAAGTGTAGAAACTGCAATGCTTACAACCACTTTGAGAAAATGTGTCCAAAAAGAAAAAATCTACATATGTTAGACACCCAAGATAATGACAATGACAGTCAAGAGAGTGAAGATGATGGTTTATTTGTAAGAACACTGACCAAAGAAACAAAATATGTAGCCAGTATTAATGAATGGATTCAGAAAATTAAAATAAATGGAAAAGAGGTTATGTTTAAAGTGGACACAGGAGCCGATGTTAATGTTTTAAATATGAAGACATCCAGAGATTTAAATATCCAGTTAAGACCATCTCAGGTGAAACTTAAAGGATATAATGGCTCGAAAATTAAGGTATGTGGAGAAACTACCATAATGTGTGAAATCAATGGAGTCACAAACAGTTTGGACTTTCAGATAGTAGATTTGGAGGCACCTTGCATCATAGGACTTCCATGTATAGAAAAGTTTAATCTGCTCAAGAAAGTACACACCTTAGATAGTAAACAACAGATGAATCAAATTTTGCAAAAATATAGTTTTCTTTTTGAAGGTCTGGGAGAACTAGAAAGTCCTTACAAAATAAAGATTGATTTTAATGCAGTACCAGTGGCTCAACCTCCTAGAAAAATACCTATAGGGCTACAAGATGAAATTAAAAAAGAGCTAGATAGAATGGAAAAAATGAATGTTATTAAGAAAGTGACTGAACCCACCGAATGGTGAAGGGTCACTTCGCCTATGCTTAGACCCCAAGCCTTTAAATGACGTCATAGTAAGGAAACGGCATCAACTACCACTGTTTGAAGAGCTAGCAGCAAGAATGCTAGGAGCTAAAGTTTTTTCTATCTTGGATGCTAACAAAGGCTTCTACCAAATTAAATTACGTAGAGACAGTCAACATTTAACAACTTTTCATGCTGGTAGTTTTGGTAGATATGCCTATAAAAGGGTTCCGTTTGGCCTTTGTTCTGCTCCTGAGGTATTTCACCAAAAATTTAAAAATATTTTTGAAGGTTTGGAGGGGGTTGAAATTTATATAGACGATGTAATGATATGGGGAACAGACGAAGACGATCACAACAGAAAATTGCAAGCAGTATTGGAAAGAGCCAAGCAGAGTAATGTGAGGTTTAATAGAAAAAAGTGTCAGTTCGGTGTCTCAGAAGTGACCTACGTGGGTCATGTTTTTAGTGCACAAGGTTTAAGGCCTGATAGTAAAAAGGTTAGTGCAATAATTAACATGGATATACCCAAAGACAAGAAATAATTACAAACAATATTAGGAATGGTTACTTATGTAGGTAAATTTGTACCCAATTTATCAGATGTAACATACTCGATGAGACAACTTTTAAAAAACAATGTGGATTTTGTTTGGACTAAAAAGCATACAACTGATTTTGATAAAATGAAAAGCTTGTTAACTAAAGCACCGGTTTTAAATTTCTCTGATAACAATAAAAAAGTTGTCTTATCAGTTGACAGAAGTAGTAAAGGTTTGGGCGCTGTTATATTGCAAGACAGCTTACCTGTTGCATATGCATCCAAAGCCTTGACACCTGCTCAACAGTCATGGGCACAAATTGAAAAAGAATTATTGGCAATTGTGCATGGCTGCGAGAGGTTCCATCAATATATTTATGGTAGAACGGTTCACGTGGAGACAGACCATAAGCCATTGGAACAGATTTTTAAGAAACCTTTATCGGATACTCCATTAAGGTTGCAAAGATTGAGATTAAGGTTACAAATGTATGACCTAATTGTGCAATACAAACCGGGTAAAGAGCTGTTACTGGCTGATGCTTTGTCTCGTTCTTATTTAAAGTCCGAAGAAGGCTTGACTGACATAGACTCTGAAATAAATGCTCATTTGTGTTTGATAGTAAATAACTTGTCATTTACTGACTCAAAAAGAGACAAGTTTATTAAAAATACTAATGATGATCCCGATTTATCTTTGATAAGTCATTATATTCAAAATGGTTGGCCAAACTATGACAAAATACCAGATCATTTAAAATATTACTATCCAATTAAAGATGAATTATTTTTTGTTAAGGGATTACTTTTTAGAAATGAAGCAGTTCTTGTGCCTGGAAATTTAAGAGGGGAAATGTTAAAGCTTATACATTGTAATCATTTGGGCATTGAAAAATGTAAAAATAGAGCAAAGAATGTTTTATTCTGGCCTTTTATGTTTAAAGAAATTGAGGATTTAGTAAAAAACTGTAGTACTTGTTGTAAGTTTCAGAAAAAACATGGATATGAGTCTTTAATGTTAAGGGAAGTCCCAAATGGGCCTTGGGAAATGGTAGGTGCTGATATTTTCTATTATAAAAATCAAGCATTTTTATTGTTGATAGACTATTTTAGCAAGTTCTTTGAGGTCAAAAAATTGCATGCTGAGACTGCAGAACATGTTATAACTGGACTTAAAGAAAATTTTGCCCGGTATGGCAAGCCTCGTACTCTTTACAGTGACAATGGACCACAGTTTTCGAGTTTTAAATTTAAAAATTTTTGTAGACTGGCAGTTTCAACATGTAACCTCAAGTCCACACTATCCTAGATCAAATGGCATGGCAGAAAGATATGTTCAAACATGCAAGCAATTACTTAAAAAAGCTGATGATTCAGGCACAGATCCATTCATAGCCTTGCTAGAGTATCGTAACACTCCAATTGACTCGCAGTTAGATAAATCACCAAATCAAATAATGTTTGGTCATAAAGTAAATGCCTTTCTTCCATCATTTGAAGATTTTCATGATAAAGACAATAACTCTAGAGTTAAGACATTTTTAGAGGATAGACAGAAAAAATTTAAACACTATCACGATAAGAAACATCATGTTAAACCTTTAGGATTTGAAAAAGGGGAGGTGGTTAGAATTAGGGATAATATACATGACATGTGTAAAGGACAAATTATTGATAATGGCATAAAGCCAAGGTCTTATAAGGAAGAATTACCTACAGGAAATGTTGTAGAGCGTAATAGGCATTCTTTGTATAAAGCTTCTCCTAGAGATAAGTTTACCATTTTAACTGAGGATATTGGGTTAAATAAGGAGTCTTCCAGCGGTTCTAATCAAAACTCTGAGTTTACAGAAATAGAGCAGGAGAGAAATTCTCTTGAAAATCATAATGGTAATACAACCTTAAATCAAAATAAATCCAGTTTTGGAAGACACCTTAAGAAACCAGCATATCTAAAAGATTATGCTTAGTAAATTAAGTTCATTCTCTAGAAAAAAAAAAGGGGGGAGATGTCAAAGTTAAATAGTTGGCCAACGTGGAAAAGGAAAAACCAATAAACAAGATGGCCGGTGGCCTGTCACAGATCCAGTTGATATTTGATACTGTAACCACTAAAATAGAAAATATACTTATAGTTTATTAGTGAATCTTCTTTTCATTTAAACTACATAAACATGACATCACTTATACAATTTGCATGTTCTGTCCCCTGGGCGTATTTTACTGTAGTCTAGACAGAATGATCTTACTATCCGTAGTTTGTTTAATAACTAGGAAGACTGACAAATTCATATTTAATTTTTTATTAGTACAATTAAATAGCTCTTGACAATTTTTCATGTTTTCATAAAATTTCTTTGTACCAATTTGATAAGTTTCAACTTTTCAACAACATTCTTCAAATTGCTCTAACTAGTTAATTTTATACTTATTGCTCTATCAATTTACTATTCCACTTTTATACTGATTTGTTTTTTTATAACTAACAAATGCATGATTTTAAAAATCGTGGATTATGCCTTGGAGGGGAAACCACGTTAAAAAAAACGCATCGAATCCTCTACCTCGGGTGATGTGGAAACGAGGATACTTTAATCTATCATGAACGTTTGTCAGTGATTTTTGAAGATGACATGCTAAAGACTACCGGTTTATTGACCTATTTCTAGTTTTTTTTTTCAACAGACATCGATATATATGTAGTAGCCCATACCATTTTTTTGGAGTCACTCTAGTATGATGGAACAAAATAACAATACGTCATTAATTGCCTGAAATTATTTTTTTCTTTACTCCCTTGCTCTAGTTACGTTTGTTCGTAATTTTCCCTCAGAATAAAGCAGAGAAAAGTTATTATTTCATATGCAAAATATTAAACCCATAGGTTCGATAACATATGCCCCTCGTAAATACGTTCGAATCTCAGCGGCTGAGCGGTGTTGCCAGATCAATTTTAGTCGTTTGGAGCTAGGAGCTAGCTTCTCGTCGATTAAATATTAGAGTTTTTGATCTCTATGATTATAAAGATAATTTCACATGTTTATTCGCGGTCACTCATTGTCACTTCACATATTAAAATTAAGTACATGATTTGTTCAGAAGACGATGGTTATATCCACTATATGCAAATAGTGTAATGAATTTAAAATCATTTGTAGAGGTTTATAAAGTTAATTTTGAAATTTTATATTTGCTTTTATCTTCCCCCTCCAATCTTTTCCAGGTTTTAATTTCTAACAAATCCTAATAATGAACTTATTGATCAACTATATTTTTTTTCAGATTATGTAATTTACAATTGGGCTTACTAATTTAGAAAGCATTACAGTTTCTCCCAATTTCATTTACAACATTTTAATGTCGGTTTGATTATTTTGGATATGTAATTCTAAATAACAATTTATTGTATGTTGTGATTTTTAAAATATTGCTCCTTTGTTATATTTAGTTTTGCACATGTATTATTGTCCATTAAATGGTAGTTTCAGCTTAGCACATTGACTTTCTTTTTTATTGGCTACTTAGGTTAGGTTTGTGATGAGTGGGTCTATGAGGCCCTCCACTGCGACTCATAAGAGTCTATTGTGGAGAGTTAATTGTAGCTACTTGCAAAGATCTTTCTATTACCCAATCTCCTTCTTTAAATATGGTTGGCGTTTTAATTTGCCTACTCCTTCGTTTTGTATATTGATCAGCAATTTTCTTAAGTTGTACGTCAACTCTCCTCAATAATTCGTCTTATTGACTTTCCTTTTCTACTATCCATGGTCTGTTAGGTTATATATTTTTCATTATCTGTATGGGAATTTCTTGTGTGGTAGTATTTGGTATATTATTCATAATAATACTCTACACATAGACAAAAAAAAGAGACGGATTGAAGTATAGACGGTATAAGGCATAACGTTTCTGCTCAACTAAACTGCGCATCGAGTCGCTACCGTCGCGCGAACTACAAGATTGTTTTACATAAGCAAAATATATTAAATAGTTTAAAATATTATAAATTGCATTAAATACACTTTAACATATCGCCTTTAATGTCGATATATATTATAGAATATCCTAGTATATCAACTTTTAAGTCATTAAAAATGAAAATATACAAAATCAATCATACATTGGTTGGTGTGAATCCCTTGTGTTTCTCTAAGTCAAAAATGATAATTGCAAATGGCTAATCAATGGTGAGGCAAGGGTGAGTAGGATTTAGGATTAGTTTAATTTTAAATTTATTTAGGGTTTTAGTTCTAATAAAGGAAATAAAAGTGAGTGAACCTTTAAAATGTCATCACCAGGTATAATTCTTCATAGTTGTATTGCAAAAAATTGTAATATTAAAAATTTTTGGCCACTTCGCAATTTGGAGTTTTTTTTATAAGGAGCCGTCCCTTCGCCGGCACCATCTCAGCCTCCTGTGCTTATTGTGGATACTCCTAGTATTCTGACTACAGCCTATTCAGCCAATCCGTTCCCTGTATTAGCTCATACAGGTTCTTTGCTGGTTGGTTGTAGAAGTTTTCTGGAGTCATTTGGGGTCTACCATTCAGTTTCTGCCTCTTGTGGTCCAGCGTCTCACAGTTGCATTGTATATGCAGAGCAGTTTCAGTTCTTTTATGAATTTTTTTCCATGTATTTGCCTGGGCAAATCCAGTGTTTATTGTGTTGTTCTTCTGCCCACCCTTTTAACCATGACCTAGTTGAGCATCTGGGAATGCCCACAGCTGGTTCGGGTCCGTTCAACAGGGTTGACGATCCTGCTCTTGCGAGTTCGTCAGCTTTTTCATTGCCAGCGATTCCTTTGTGACCTGGGACCCACTCCAGTGTTACACTGTTCCGAGTCGCCAGTCTTCTAAGTTCTTCGCCGCATTCCCATACCAGCCGAGATGTTACCTTAGAGCTCTGAAGTGCTTTAAGGGCAGCTTGACCGTCACTGTAGATCCTGATCTGCCTGTTGTTGTAGGCTCTCATGTTATTTGCCCTTGCACATGCAAGTATTGCATAGACCTCTGCTTGAAATACCGAGGCGTATTTTCCAAGCGAGACGATTCCTTCATATTTGCTCGACTTGCTGTATATGCCCGCTCCGGTGCCGAGCTCATTCTTTGATCCGTCTGTGTACCAGATCAGTTCATTTGCTCTACTGAGTGGTGGTGCGTTCTCTTCCTCAAGCTCCTTTCGATCTTTGATGACAATCACGAAGTTCTTGCGAAAGATATATTTGGTGGTCATGTGGTCTGTTGGCATTTTAAAGATGTCGTCATCCACATGCCTTATTTCTGTGTGTCCTCTCCCATGTGCCACGTCATGGTCTGATGCTTTCTCCAGTCGGGTTAGAGCTGCCCTTGCTTCGCACATTATCACACAATGTAGCGGAGGAAGGTCTAGCATTGTCTCCAGCGCCGCTGTATGAGTAGTCTTCATTGCCCCTGTAATGCCAATGCATGCAAGTCTTTAGACCTTGCTTAGTTTTAGCATTGCAGATGTTTGTCTGATCTTTGGCCACCAGACCAGAGATGCATATGTAATCCTGGGGATGACAACCATTTTGTACAACCAGTGTACCATGCTTGGTCTAAGTCCCCATTTAGTGCCGTAAGTGCGTCTGGCAACCATGAAGGTTACCTCTGCCTTCTTGATCACGTGCTGAAGGTGTCGGTTCCAAGTTAAACCTGGGTCTAGGATAACCCCAAGATATTTTACTTCATCCGACAATCGTATTGGTTCACCTTGAAGCGTCAGAGGGCCAAGTTCTTCCCTTTTCCTTCTTCTGGTAAACGCAATTATCTGTGTTTTTGAGGGACTTATGCGTAGCCCTTCTTCTACAGTCCAGCCTGTTACTACATTTAAAGCCATCTGGAGTCTGTCTCTGGTTGTACTGTTGTATTTACCTTGGAAAGTTAAAGCCTTCAGATATCCTAAAATTCCTCCGGGAAATAGGACTAAAGGAGCTACTAGTCTCTGAGACTTTCCTCAGGAACTAAGTAGAAGTAAGGGGGCACAATAGATCTTTTAGGTCTCAGTGATGTCGCCCCAATTTACATACATACATACATACCTTGGGATAGAATTACCAGGTCATCTGCATATTCTATGGTGTTAAATCCTTCTCTGTGTATGGTTCTAATGAGCCCGTCCATGACCAGGTTCCACAGCAGCGGGGACAGTACTCCCCCCTGTGGACAACCCCTGGTTGCACGCACGGACATTGTCTCCCCCATAAGAGTTGTTTCTATTAGCCTGCTTCTGAGCATGCAGTCTATCCATCTGCAGCTCGTGGCATCGATCCCAATTTTCCTCGTTGCCTTGGCTATGGATTCGTAGGAGGTGTTGTCAAAAGCTCCTTCTATATCTAGAAAGGCTGCGAGCAGCACCTCTTTATTTTCCAGCACGTATTCAGCCCTTTTGACGAGTTGATGTAATGCTGTTTCGGATGATTTTCCCTCTCTGTATGCATATTGATCTTGGTGTAGTGGTCTTGTAGCCAGTATACCGTCTCTGATATATCTATCAAGAAGTTTTTCAAGAGTCTTCAGCATAAATGACATTAGACTGATTGGTCTCAGAGCTTTAGCCGTGTCCTGTCCAGATTTTCCAGGTTTTGGTATAAATGCGTTGCCAAGTTCTTGGAATATGCCCTAGAGCTAGGCTAGCTCTGAGCAATTCACATACCCTGTAGTGTAGTGTGTTGCCTCCTTTTTGGAGTAGGATAGGATAAATCCCGTCTGTTCCCGGTAATTTATATGGTTTAAAGCTGTTTAGAGCCCATTTTGTTTTTTCCACGTCTACCACTGCCTTCGCTATTCGCCAGTCTATCCTGGATGCCCATCGTGGTCGATCCAGTCCTGTCACTAGGGAGCTCTGGAGATCCAGGGAAGTGTACCTTAAGTAGCTCTTCCATGGTTTCTTTCCCATTTCTAGTGTATTGTCCGTTATCTTTTTTGATAACGTGTATACTCTGATTAGGATCCTTGGAAAGAATCTTCTGCAGTCTGGCACTCTCGTGAGTCTGTTCTATTTCCTCACAGTGCCTCCTCCAGGAGTCTCTCTTTACTTTCCTTATCAGTTTGTTGTATTCAGTTAGGGCCCTCTTATAATCCGTCCACTCTTCTAAATTTTCTTTAGTCCTATTAAACTTCTTTCTTAACTGTCTCCGTTTTTCGGCAAGTTCATTTGTCCACCAGGGCACATTCCTGTTGGATCTCTTCCTCACCGTTGAGCAGTTGTTTTCAAACGCTGAGATAATTGTTTCCTGTGTTAGGTCTGCCGCTATCTCTAGGTCTGTTGTGTTCTTAATTTTTACTATCGCTCGGTCTAAACTATTGCCTAGTTCTGCAGTAAATGTTTCCCAGTTCGTTTTTCGCGGGTTACGATAGTATTCTATTTTCGGTTCAGTTCCCGAAATTTGGAAATATATGTGTCTGTGGTCAGAAAAACTTTCCTCCTCTGACACATACCAATTGCTCACGAAGTTACTTATGTAATGAGTGCCAATCGTGCTATCAATCACCTCCTTTCTGTTTGAGTTAACGAAAGTCGGTTTATTTCCTTCATTTAGTACGTTCAGATTATTAGCCGCAATAAATTCTAGTAATGACTCACCTCTTTCGTTGGTGTTGGTGCTTCCCCAGTTTAGATTGTGTGAATTGGCATCGCACACAATGATCAGTTGCACACCCTTCTTCCTGGAGTACTTGACCAGTTCTTCGACTTCCCTGGTTGGTGGTAGTCTGGGGTCATCGTAAGGAAGGTAGGCCGATGCGAGAATTGCTTCTCTAGTCCCACTTCCTTGCCCCAGTGTGATGAGGACCGCCGCTAAGTGCCTGCAACAAAAATTCTTTAGTGAAAGGACTTTTATGCATTTCTTAACAATAATGCATGTTCTTGGTCAGAGGTTCTGTCGTAAATCAACTCACCAATGTGAAACAGTAACTTTGTTTCTAATATTAACGTTAAAGTGGTAGCAGGCATTTCGAGGGAATTATTGATTTTTACTTGTGACCTGCGCTTCGGTGGTTCTGCGCTAAGACAGAGTGGAAGTTGTAAAAGCAGGCTGGGTTGTCTCTCTGAATCTGTCGCTAAGAAAGGGCGAAATAAAATTCCTTTGAAGCCGCAGAGATATTGAAGGATTATAATTTGTAAACAATAGATGATTGTTAAATAAATGGTTTAAACGATAATTCTTATCTCTGCGGTTTTTATTATGGTTTTCTATATGGTTTTTTATGGGGTTTTTCCGAGGTTGATACAAGGCCTGTATCTACAATTTATCTATATCTGATAGTTTCTAAGAGGTTACTACAAAGCCTAAGGTGCATCTTAGGGTTACTGTATGAAGCTTAGTACACAGCTTGCCTGAAATTACCGGAAGATTTAGCTAACTTAGCAGAAGACTTATATACCTACAGGTTACCCACAACCATCGAGGGACCTCAAACATAAGCGTCACTACAGATAAGTAGCTTAAGAGCGGATAGTGTTTTTATTTGTATGGCATTTATATTGTTCCCATATCTTTCCTAGTATTAAATAACACTAACTTAACTAACACCAACTAAAAGCAGTCAAGATAATTTTTGTTTTCTTTGTATAACTATTGTATTTTTTGTATCACTATTCATCACTATTTTCATTAGACTTAGTAATCATCGAGACTGTATTTTATTTTTAATTTCAACTACCTACCTGCAGTAACAAGTAAACTTCAAAATAGCTACTACCTAGAGTCTTTGTAGGTCTTTTCAAAGTTTTTGAGAAAACTTTGTGGCGCCCATGGTATTTACTTACAAGATATTATTACAATAGCTCTAAATCATGTTATCCGATTAGACTATTCTCTGCAATTTACTCTAGGTTCATAAGAACCCACGTTCATAACTTCAACCCTGAGAAGTGAACAAAAATATCTTTTTCTTTTGGCCCATATTTTGGTGCTCAACATCTTTTTGAGGGTCTCATATCTCTAAACATCATTTAGTGGTGCATATTTTGACGCCCAACGTTTTAAAAGTAGCTATAACTTTTCTTTGCCTCAACTTAACTTATTTCTTATTTTATACCTATTTTTTTATTTCTTTCTCTTGCTTAATAGGGAAAATTACAAATATTTTTAGATTTGCTTGATTACGCAGTAGGTGAAAAATATTTGATAGCTAAAATTATACAGATTGTAAAGGGAAAAAGTGAATGCCAGTTGAATTTATTTAAAATTTTACTACTATCTAGTATCTACATTCAGGTATCGGTGAGTTTTTCATAAACCAAGTTTCTAGTATGGTATAACTTTTTGAATTTAGGTTTCAAAATTTATATCTTTACCTTTTTATGAAAATTTTTCTATCTTAATATCTTAAATAAGGTATATGCTTATTTAGTATCGTAACGAAATTGTTTTCTAATTGCTGTGGATTGCTCTTCCAGTTTTTTTTGCAACGTTAATTGATTGATTTATTTTTAACTTCACTCAATTAATAATTTATCGTATTAGAACATAAAAATGTCTTTGACTTATAAATTGAAGGTCGAATATTTATTAAGCCATGAATTGGAACACGAATTGGCTTATAGAAATGTTGAGGTATTACCAACAGTGGCGGAGAATAGAAAATTGTTAAGGGGTATTTTAGCTCAAGAAGCATCCGGCCGTAGCTCTATTGTTTTAGGGGATGTTCACTTAAATTTTGAAAAAGAAGTTAGCAGTATCGAGGTAACTTTAATAGATTTGAATACAAAAATTTCTGAATTTGTTGGATCAGATAGGGATTATGGATATCGAAGATTGGTATGTAGACTAGCTCATATAAATAATCGGGTTTCGCGATTGTTTTGTAACAATGAGGTTGAAGAAAATACCAAAAAACAATATGCCACTCAAATTTTATTGTTAGAAGGTGAACTTGATAGTAGATTACCGGGCAATATTCCGGCTCATTCAACTCCGGTGGGTCAGAATCAAAGTTTTGCTTTTTCTAAACCTGTACCTATTTATAAATGGGGAATACATTTTTCAGGAGTTTCTGAAAATGAGTCGCTGGCAGGATTTTTAGAGCGTGTAGAGTGTTTAAAGATTTCTCGGGGTGTTACTGACAATGAACTATTTTCTAGTGCAGCTGATCTCTTCACAGATCAAGCATTTTATTGGTACTTAAATAACAGAAGTCGATTTCAAAACTGGTCAGAGTTAGTTTCCAAATTAAAGTCAGACTTTTTACCTTATAATTATCAGGAAGATTTGTTAGATGAAATCAAAAATAGAAAGCAATATCACAATGAGAAAGTAACTTTATATATTAATTCGATGTGTAGTCTCTTCAATCGTTTAGAAATAAAACAGGATGAATCTTCTAAAATTAGAATAATTAAGAGAAATTTACTTTCTGATTATGTACAGCCACTGGCTTTATTAGAAATTAACAGTATTGAAGAATTAACTGATAAATGTAAAAAGTTAGAAGAATCTTTTACCTATTCACAGCAATCATCAAATACCAGTCATGATTTGAGAAAACCAAAAATATATCTAGAACCCCAATTGAATAATACCTTTACCTCATCTTATCGGCCTAGAAATTACAATAATTCTAGACAAGTGTCTACAGTAACTTCACATAAGGTTTGCTGGAATTGTGATCACACTGGTCATATTTATAGTCAATGTAAATTACGTAGGAATTTCTTTTGTTTTGGCTGTGGCCATCCTGGTGTCGTTAAATCCAAATGTCCCAAATGTTCAAAAAACGGGGAAGGTGGTCGAGTAGCTACCCTGTCTTCTCGTACCGTAGATTCAGTTCAAGCAGGGATGTCTTCAACCAAAGGCAAGAAAAACAAAAACAGTACAGAGCCACAAAATTCCAACAACAGTCAATAAATCACAATAGTTCCTTTTATCTGAATTCTAATCATTGTATGAATAATACATTACCCGATTTTCCTTTTGATACCTTACTTTATTTTGATAAAGATGATTGGAATGCATGGTTAGAAATTGTGGGTAGTTTTTACAAAAAACCTACAAATTTAATATCTGTCAAAGCTCCAAATTCTGACAATCTTTGTGTAGACTCATTATTGTATACGAAGGCACAGGATAATAGACCATATGTTGACATTTCCTTTTTTGATAGAACTTTTTCTTGTTTAATTGATACCGGTAGTAATTTGAGTTTATTAGGTTCTCTTGGTATAGATAGTATCTCTAACTTATCTTTACCTATTGAAAAGGGTGATTACCGGGTTTCCACAGCTGATGGGAAACTTCATGAGGTAGTAGGATTTATCGAAACATATGTAACAGTAGATAAAATATCTCGGATTATAAAATTATTTCTTTGATAGTGATACTTGGCATGGATTTTTTAGAAACCTTTAATATTAAAATTGATTTTTCAAAATTTACTATGAACGTGAATACCTTATCGTTAGCTGTCATTAATACTGTGCAGGATTTTTCAAATTTATCTTTGGATGAAAAAACACAACTCAATAAAGTGATTGAAAATTTTAAACTCATCAGTCCTAAGGATCAATTAGGTAGAACACATCTCTTAGAACATTTTATCGATACGGGAGATTCTCCGGCATTTAAAGTCAATCAATATCCGTTACCTCAAGCGTTACAGGTACACTTAGAAAAGGAAGTTGATGAATTACTTAAACTAGGTGTGATTGAAGAGAGTAGGTCACCTTATCGTTCTCCTATTTGCTTAACTGAGAAATCTGATCATACTTATAGAGTTTGTTTTGATGGTCGCAAACTTAATAGTTTAACAGTTAATAAAGATTCCTATGTACTGCCTAATATTGAGGTTATTCTGAGTCAACTTAGGGATACTAGATACATCTCTAGCATTGATTTGCGTCATGCATTTTACCAAATACCTTTAGAAAAATCTTCTCGTCCAAAAACTGCATTTTCTGTCCGAGGCAAAGGATTATTTCAATTTACTTGTACTCCTTTTGGTTTAGTTTCTGCTCCAGCCTCTATGTGTCGTTTAATGTATATGGTCATAGGACCTTCTTTAGAGCCATTTTGCTTTTATTATCTTGATGATATTATAGTTTGTACTTCCACATTTGAAAAACATCTAGAAATTTTGAATAGTTTTTGAAAAATTAAGGGAGGCTAACTTGACTATCAATATAAATAAATGTCATTTCTGTCGTCCTTCTCTTAAGTATCTTGGATACTCTTTAGATGAACATGGATTAGGTATAGACCGCGAAAAAACCAGTTCAATTTGTAACTATCCCGTTCCGAGAACTACTACTCAAGTTCGTAGGTTTTTAGGAATTGTATCTTATTATCGCCGCTTCTTAAAAAATTACTCTACTTTATCTGCACCTATCTCTGACCTCCTAACGAATAGGAAAAAACATCATCCAATTACGTGGACTCCGGAGGCACAAAAGGCTTTTGATGATATTAAAATTGCTTTGACTACCGCTCCAGTACTTAGTAGTCCAGATTTTAATAAACTTTTCTATCTAATGTGCGATGCTAGTGATGTTGGCGTTGGTAGCGTACTTTTTCAAATTGAAGATGGTCTAGAACACCCAGTCGCTTATATGAGTAAGAAACTTATTAAGGGACAAAAGAAATTTTCAACCACAGAGAAAGAAGCACTTGCTGTTCTCTTAGGTATAGAACATTTTCGATATTATCTTCTTGGAAGGCATTTTACCGTTATAACTGATCACTCCTCTCTTATCTGGTTGAACAATATGAAAAAACCATCACCACGTTTAGCTAGGTGGATTTTACAATTGTCTCAATATAATTTTTCGATCGTACATCGTCGAGCTACCGGAACAGTACCTGCAGATTTTTTGTCTAGAATACCTGAAGTTAACGTATTAGATTTATCTTTGTTAAAAACTGACCGTTGGTATAGGGACATGATTACAAAAATTCAAGATAATCCTGATAATTATCCTAACTTTAGGGTGGAGAATAATGTGCTTTATAAACATGTCTATAACAAATATTCTCACATTAGTAATCTTACTGATTGGAAAATTGTCGTTCCTACCCAAAATAGGTCGGAATTATTGGCTAAATTTCAGGATGATCCAACTACAGCTCACTTTGGAGTCTATAAAACGTTAGAAAGAATTTCCGAATTGTACTATTGGCCCAACATGAGAAAATATGTCCAAAGGCATGTCAGACATTGTAAGGTTTGTGCTGCTTGTAAGCCCACAAATTTACCACAAGCTGGACTCATGGGACAATATCGTAATATTTCTTTTCCCTTTCAGTTAATTTCTTGTGATTTGATTGGACCTTATCCCAGATCTCGTCAAGGAAATTAATTTGCTCTGGTAGTTGTAGATTGGTTTACTAAATTTACGTTTATTCATACTTTACAGAGGGCAACAGCTCCCGCTATAGTAAAATTTTTAGAGAATAATATCTTTTTGATTTTTGGAGTACCGCAAATAGTAGCTGTAGACAATGGTAAACAGTTCACTAGTCACCTCTTTAAAGATTTAATGACTAAATATGATGTTCAAAGTATTTGGTATACCTCTAACTTTACACCTCAGGCGAATCATACCGAAAGAGTTAATAAATCTATCGTCAGAGACGTACCTGTCTATGGTTCTTTTTATGGAAAAATTGTGGATAATCCCATTAATCAACCTACAATTTCAGATAAAATTCATAGAATTCAGGATACACGGGAGATGCCTAAAATTTTTGAAGATGTGAGAAAGCGCCTCTACAAGGCATATTCACAAACCAGTAAACGATACAATCTTCGTAAAAGAGATGTAAAATTTCATGTAGGTGATCATGTTTGGAAAAAGAATTATCCCAAGTCTGATAAAGCTCAATATATATCTGCCAAATTAATGCCTAAGTATATTCACTGTATTGTACATCGTGTTATATCTCCTTTGATTTATGAACTTAGGGACCTAAATGGTAAAAATGTCGGTCGTTGGCACGTAAAGGACCTTGAAGAAAATATCTTATCTACTGTTGACTCAAATGACGAAACTGATGACGAGTCTAGTATCAGTTGCGAAAGCTCTAATGATTATTTATCTGCTAGTTATGATTTTCTATTTTTTAAAGTAAGTTAAATGATAAACATAGTTATTAGTATTTTTTTAATATGACCCAGTATTATATGTCTAATACTTGTTAAGGTGGTTATTAATTTGGGAATAATAATTTTGGAATACTGTGTTGAGAAACTAAATTTAGGTGTTCCATATTATCATTCTATGAATTGTGGTTAAATACTAACTAATATATGGTTAGTATTTTACCTCATTTTTATGCTAGATGTTGCATATACACTGGCAATATTATCTTTACCTTTACCGTTTAATTACTTTATCTTATCTATGTCTTAGTTGACATATATCGCTTACCTTACCTTATGTCTTGAATGACATATACCTTATCTTATGTCTTAATTGACATATATCGTACCTTATGTCTTGAGTGACATATATCTTCCCTTATGTCTCGAATTACATATACCTTATATTATGTCTTAATTGACATATATCGTACCTTATGTCTCAAGTGACATATATCTTACCTTATGTCTTGAGTGACATATATCTTACCTTATGTCTCGAATGACATATACCTTACCTTATGTCTTAATTGTCATATACCTTATCTTATGTCTTAGATGACATTTCTCTTGTCTTGTTGGACAATTACCTTATATTTAGCTCTAAACTTTTCGTTGGTACCTGTTAGTATCTTTATCTAGAGCTAAATTATCTTAGTACACGATACAGTGTATTATTGTAATATATTGTATAGAGTAGTTAGGTCTCTTATCCTGGTGGCGTGGAGACCTACCAGGCGCGTCCCCAGGTGGCGGATAGGGGAACGGTCAGGAGCCAACGCTCTTGATCAGTGGCAGCCATAAGTAGGGTGAGAGGACGTAAAACTCCTCAAAAGCCTTTGCGAAAGCTGTCACCGTGGACCAACTCCCCCAAGTGAAGGTGTGAAGGTACCGTGCCGATGTACTGGATGGTCACAGGGAATGTGGCCTCGAACGGTCCCCTGGGGGCACCAGGCGAAACCCCCTTGTATCCCAGCCTTACCTCCTCATGCGGGGCTCTGAGGAGGTGGACAAAAAATTCCCTAGCTACTCGTGGGATTCAGATGGATCTATATACAACAAAAAAACCAAGCGCCCAGGAGACGACTAGCAACGACAAGGCTGAAGAAGCCGCCGTGGCTAGCACGTCTTCGGAGGCGAAAAAAGAAAAGAAAGGCGGCCATCAGAAAGCGAGCTTTAAAGCGAACTCGCAGGAAGAGGTGGACCGTATGTCGGAGGAGGATCTCCGCGGCGCCAGACTGGCGGGAGCCTCGAGGAAAAGGATGCAGACTCTGTTGAAAGGGGGCCTGGATTACATTGAAGCCAAAAAGGCGGTAATCAAGGAGAACCTCGCAAAGTCGCTTCTACCAAAGAAAAAACGAGAAGAGGTAGGCGAGCACCCTACCAAAGCTAAAGTAGAGGCGAGGAAGCGCCCTACGGTAGCTACGGAAGAGGTGAAGAAGCGCCCCAGGTCACAAGGGACAACTCCTCCACAGGCAAGACCCGCGACGAAAAGGCCCAGAAGGGAGGATAAACCGTCCTTCCGGGATGCGGCCTCGTCGGAGAGGGTAGCCATAGTGGAGGAAGGATATCCTAGTTGTCAGATGGAGTCGGATAGGCTTAAAGCTCTCCAGCACTCCATCATGAAGGCATACGAGGGGGTGGCAGATGACGGACCTCAGGTGAGATTTGTCAAATGCACCCATAAACCCGGATACCTTCTAATCACTTGCGCGGACGTGGCAAGTGCTGAATGGTTGGATGGGGTGGTTCCCTCACTGGTTCCCTGGGACAACGCAAGTCTCAGGACCCTAAGGGGAGACAGCCTACCGAGACCTGCAGCTGCTTGCTACGTCTTTGTCCCTGACGAGGATGGCGAGAGATTGGAGGGTAAACGAATCCTAAGCAGGCTGAAGGTGAGCAACCGGAAGCTAAGGACATCGCTCTGGACCATATGGGGAAAGACCCCGATGGAAAGGGGCCAGATGTGGACCTTCTCCATGGATGAGGAATCCTTGGAGGAGATCAAAAGGCTGGACATGAGTCCCTACTTCGGGATGGGCCGAATTAACTTCAAGGTCAAGGAGCAGGGACCCAAGTCCAAAGGTACAGTGGAGAGGGAGGCTGTAAAGCCTGGACTCTCCACTGACACAACCGGCAGTGCGGCCTCCCCACAGGTGAAAGCAAGTGCCTCGGGGAAGGGCCCAGGGCGGAAAAAGGGGAAGAAGGGGGAATCTTCTACAGAGGTTAGACCCGGGGAAGCAGACCAGCAAAGTGGCGTTAGCCCTCTCAAAAGGCCGTTACCGGTCAGGGAGGAAGCTGAAGCCATGGAGCAGGGGGAGCCCAGGGTCACAGAGCCCACAGAGGATTCCCACTCTTCGACCTAGAGGACATCGTTAGGTTCCTGCAGGTCAACCTTCAACACGCCAAGGCTGCCAGTGCCGTGCTGTGTCGAAGGTGGGAAAAAGAAGGCATAGATGTGGCCCTTCTGCAGGAACCTTGGGTACATGGAAGGACCATAGCGGGCCTCAAACAACAAACAGGTACGTTACTCAGAACCTACTTTTGTCACAGCGGTTAGGAAAGAGGTATTAGACTTGACTTTGAGTACCAACAGAGTGAGTGATAACATAGTGGCTTGGCGGGTATCGCAGGAACCATCATGTTCCGACCACAGGCATATCAGATTTGAGCTGAAGTCATCAGCCCTAATAGTGACTAAGTTCAGAAATCCAAGAGAGACTAACTGGGAAGGATATGATGAATCCCTCAGGGAGTCACTTAAGGAAGGGACAGTCACTATTAAAGGGAAAGAAAGCCTAGAAGTGGCAGTTGACCAGGTTAACGAGGCAATGTTGAATGCCTACCGAGTGAACTGTCCGGAACGAACAAGGCAACGCAAAGGGAACACCGTTTGGTGGAACAATTACCTAGAGGGATTAAGAACCGAGGTAAGAAGGCTATTCAATAAAGCCAAGCTCACTGGGACCTGTACAGGAGTAAGCTTACTCACTATAATAAGGAGATCCGGAAGGCCAAGAGGGACTCATGGAGAAGGTTCTGTGAGGAAATTACAGAGACCACAGAATGCGCTCGAATCCACAAAGTTCTGGCCAAAGAAGGCTCCAATGAAAAGGTGAGTCTCCTGAAGAAAACGGACGGGAACTATGCAGAAACGGCTCAGGAAAGCTTGGAGTTGCTGACAAGAGCACACTTTCCAGGAGGTATCAAGTATCTAGGTCGGCAGGAGGTAGCCAGAAATCTCCAAGAGGTAGGTAGACCCAGTCGGGAAGACTGGCAAATTGCCACTGCTATTACAAGACCAGATAAAATAAGATGGGCGATAGATGACTTCCAACCCTTTAAATCACCGGGAGAGGATGGAATCTATCCAGCCCTACTGCAGAAGGGTAAAGAGGCATTAGTGCCGCAACTAAGTAAGATCTTCAAGGCTAGCATAGCTTGGAAATATACTCCGGTAATATGGAGGAAGGTGAAGGTCATCTACCTTCCGAAAGTAGGTAGAATATCAGACCAAACGCCCCAATCATATAGACCAATGAGACTAACGTCCTTCCTGCTTAAGACTTTGGAAAAGCTAGTAGATAGGTACATAAAGGACAACGCTCTGACAACTCGCCCTCTAAGCGAGCGTCAGTATGCCTACCAACAAGGCAAGTCAACAGACTTGGCTCTGGATGACTTAAACAGGCTACTTTCCAAGTCGATCGATGACAAGGAAATAGCAGTAGCTACTTTTCTGGATATAGAGAGAGCATTCAATAATGCGTCTCCAATATCTATAACCAGGTGTATGGAAAGAAGAGGGATCGAACCCATCATCTGCAGGTGGCTTGCAGTCAATCTAGGGAATAGGATAATCACATCCACCCTGGGAGAGGCAACCATCACGGCGGGGGTGGGGAGGGGTTGCCCTCAGGGAGGCGTGTTATCGCCCCTTTTGTGGGCGATTCTTGTAGATACTTTTCTAGTACGGCTGTCCGATGAAGGTATTCAGTGCCTAGGGTATGCGGACGATCTTGCTGTCGTCATAAGAGGACGGTTTCCAAACACGATATCAGAGCGCACCCAAATGGCGCTTAATATAGTAAGTGGCTGGTGTAGGGAGGAGGAACTGGCAGTGAACCCTCACAAAACTACACTGGTACCGTTTACAAAAAAGAGAAATTTGCAAGGTCTACAAAAGCCACAAATTAACGGAGTGGAAATTCCATTTGCTAAAGAAGTTAAGTACCCAGGGGTAATCTTTGACCAGAAGCTTACATGGAATTCTCACATCGAAAAAACCACGCACAAGGCCAGAATCGCTCTCGGAAGGTGTAGGCAGATGTGGGAAGAATTGGGGATTGAATCCTAACATGACCAAATGGTTATATACACAGGTCGTGAGGCCAATGATAACCTATGGATCAGTAGTCTGGTGGCCCAGGACACTGCAGATTGGGGCGCAAAGGCAGTTAAGTGGTATCCAAAGGCAAGCTTGCCTAAGTATCACAGGGGCCATGAGAACGACGCCGACTGCAGCCCTGGAGGTAATACTGAACCTGCCACCACTGCATATCTTCGTTCAGGGAAATGCAAGATCTGTAAGTCACAGATTATTACAGGGGCCTCCTCCAACAAGTCAAGGACAAGGTAAGGTCTACAAAAAGCTATATGAAGAAATAAAGGCAGATCCAATACTGGGAATGCCAATGGATCAGATTGCCCCACAATATAGTTTTAAAAATGAATTCACAGTAATCATTCCAGAGAGAAAGGACTGGGATACAGGGCCTCCTATAATAGCGAATCTCAACTGGTACACTGATGGCTCTAAAACAGACTCTGGAGTAGGAGCCGGAATATATGGGGTACAAGAGAAGATCACGATCTCTCTAAGCCTTGGGAAACATGCCACTGTCTTTCAGGCAGAGGTAATGGCGGTGCAATGCTGTGCAGAAGAGTTGATGAGACGGGACGTAGATAGCCAAAGAATCGTCATCTACTCCGATAGCCAAGCAACACTAAAAGCGATAAGCTCATATCGGACGACGTCAAATCTGGTGTGGGAGTGTCGCAAGGCCCTCAACAGACTAGGTAGTCATAATAGAGTGACCCTAGCCTGGGTGCCAGGCCATCAAGGAATAAAAGGCAATGAAAAGGCCGATGAATTAGCCAAGCAGGGAGCGACGGAGGTCATGATAGGGCCAGAACCTTCCTGCGGAATTGCTAAATGCCTCACCAAGGAGAGCATCCACCAATGGATAAACAACCAGGCGTTGCGCTGGTGGCATGAAACTCCGGGGCAAAGGCACGCTAAGCTATTCCTTAAAAGCCCTTCGGTCAGACTGTCACGCGACCTACTATGTCAAAGTCGAGAAACGACAAGGATGATGGTGGGAATGCTGACAGGGCATTGTAGGCTAAGGAAGCATATGCACACAATTGGCCTAGCAGATGACAGCCTATGTAGGTTATGCCAGGAAGAAGACGAAACCGCGGAGCACTTACTCTGTGAGTGCGAAGGCCTAACAAGGGTGCGGTTTCACCTATTCGGAGAAGAAAAACCGAGGGCAGAGAGCTACGCAAAGGAGGCGGTATCCAGGCTAATAGGTCTAATAAAAAGAATAAAGCTAGATATCGAGCTCTAAATATGGCGGAGGACCACAATAGATCTGCAAAGGTCGCAGTGGGATAGGACAAAGAGCCACTCCAATTCTAATCTAATCTAATCTAGGTCTCTTATCATAATCGTTTCCTGTAAATATGTATATAGCATGATTTTGAGTAAGTTCAATTCTACTTAAGAGATTGTTCCTTTGAATTAATACTCAAAATCAAACCCATGGTTTCTTTATATTAGTTAAAGAAATAACTTATTAGTAGATTAGAATATCTTTTAATTTCTTGTTTGAATCTTCAACAAGTAGATAATTATATTATTTAGTACAGTACCTTATGTCTTTTTTTTGACAAGTATCTTTATCTTTACCGCACTATTTCTCTAAATGGGTTAAGCAGAAATTAAGTTATATATCATTCCTTTTGATTATTTTTGAAAAGAAGAATACTATAAATAAGTTCAGAAATTAATACCACATCTCAGAATATGACATCGTTTTGTAAACATGTTAATGTAGGATTAATTGTCTGTTCCAAGTTTAGTAGTTACCGTATTTGTAGTAATACCTTTACTATTGCTTAAATTTCTTTGAATTTGAATCTTTTAATGATCCCAATAGTTCATTTTTGTAGATTACGCTATAAATAAGTTCAGAAATTAATACCTCACCACCGATTATGCCATCTTGGTTTACCAGATGTTAGTGCAGGATTGATTGTCTGTTCCAATTTTAGTACTGTATTTTTAGTGTAACTAACTATTTCTACATTTTTAAATTTTCTTTTGACTCTTAAATGACTATTGACGAAATATCTTATCCCGATGATGACGGTCTTATAAGACATCTAATTACGACATATATTTTCTTATGTATGAATAATTTTAGTCCCGATTTTGACGCCATATATCTGCAATAGCATTCCCATGACGGAATTTTTGGAGGTTTTTCCTATTTTCCTGCAAAAAAAATAGTTACCGTGTTTTTTAGTTTTTTTGTTACGGCCTGAGTTCATTATGGGTGCGAGTCTTGTTGTGTTGTCAGTCTTTGGGACAATTATTGAACCAGTTTTTCTTGTATGAGTTTCGTTTTACATGGATGGACACGCCAGATTTTAAGGGAACCATTGCCTCCGAGGGTGTAGGGTGTTACGATTACTTGAGAAATTGGGGAGGTAAGACTTCACAGGATTGAGTCGCAGTGTAATGAACTCAGAGAACCATTCAATATATCTTTCTGGACGTTGTTCCATTTCACTTAGTATTTAAGTTTTGTTGGATATCTTAGTAAGGTGTAATGTTGGGGTGAAGGATCTTCCCGGATTATAACTACCAGGGAAGTTAACCACGACGCTGACGAACATCTTACGCGAGGTCTTTCCAAGGGTGGTTATAGTTCTGGTTGGTTTTTCTCACCAATATTTTAACCTTGACTAAAGATGATATCGGAAGACATTGGTGTCTTTGTTAGATTGGTTAGGTTAGTGTTCGGCGTATAATAATCTTGCGGGGGGTTTTCTGGTTGTTATAAAAAAAATTTCTTCTCACTGGAATTTTTTTTCCGGCTATTAGGGGGATGAAACAGTAACTTTGTTTCTAATATTAACGTTAAAGTGGTAGCAGGCATTTCGAGGGAATTATTGATTTTTACTTGTGACCTGCGCTTCGGTGGTTCTGCGCTAAGACAGAGTGGAAGTTGTAAAAGCAGGCTGGGTTGTCTCTCTGAATCTGTCGCTAAGAAAGGGCGAAATAAAATTCCTTTGAAGCCGCAGAGATATTGAAGGATTATAATTTGTAAACAATAGATGATTGTTAAATAAATGGTTTAAACGATAATTCTTATCTCTGCGGTTTTTATTATGGTTTTCTATATGGTTTTTTATGGGGTTTTTCCGAGGTTGATACAAGGCCTGTATCTACAATTTACCTATATCTGATAGTTTCTAAGAGGTTACTACAAAGTCTGAGGTGCATCTTAGGGTTCCTGTGTGAAGCTTAGTACACAGCTTGCCTGAAGTTACCGGAATATTTAGCTAACTTAGCAGAAGACTTATATACAGGTTACTTATATTTTAATTCCAACTACCTACCTGCAGTAACAAGTAAACTTCAAAATAGCTACTACCTAGAGTCTTTGTAGGTCTTTTCAAAGTTTTTGAGAAAACTTTGTGGCGCCCATGGTATTTACTTACAAGATATTATTACAATAGCTCTAAATCATGTTATCCGATTAGACTATTCTCTGCAATTTACTCTAGGTTCATAAGAACCCACGTTCATAACTTCAACCCTGAGAAGTGAACAAAAATGTCTTTTTCTTTTGGCTCATATTTTGGTGCTCAACATCTTTTTGAGGGTCTCATATCTCTAAACATCATTCAGTGGTGCAAATGCCATCCAGTACCATAATCTTACCTCTGTTAATCCAGGGTTCTTGAAGGAGGGCCACTTCATACTTCCCTCTTATCACAGTAAGTTCCGCCGAAGCTCCTTTACTGTGATGGAGGTTCCCTTGAAGTACCCTGAATCTCTCCACCTGACAAGCCCCCCCCCCCCCCCCCAGGACCCTGAAAGTAACCAAGTTAAGCTTATAATAAGCCTTTAACCACTTAGCCACCAAGGTCCCATGGGAGACCTCGTCGATGGAATAGGCCAGAATTTGGCATTTTTCTTCTACGTTTCGACTCAGGAGGAGCCAGCCGTTCACCCTTAGGTTTGCATTTTGCTTCCCCAAGCGTTCTCGCACTTTTTCCTCCTGATCCGCTGGTCCAGGGTCCCTGGGTCGTCTTGAGAGGTCCTTGGCTTCAACTGCTGTTAAAGCCGCCCCTTCCCATAGACCCTCCAGGCCCTCTGCACCACCCCTAAGCCAGTCAGCCGTCTCCTGGTTTGCGCAGGTCAGCTAAAGGACGCCTCCGCTGATCGTTGTCCTGATGAACTGCAAGTTCGTGTCACTTCCTGAGGGGGCGGCATCGATTGCGTTCACCAGTTTATCCTGAACCAAGTCTGCCTGTTCCTGGCTCAATGTTATTTCCGGATGGCGTTTGTCAATAATCGCCATCCGTGTTCCCTTGGCGACCTCGCTGAATGAACCCGTCTGTGGACCCCCACTCCTCGGTTTTTTGCTTGGTCGCGGTTTTGGAGGGGTCTGAGATTCCGAGCGGTTTCTCTTCCGTTGTGTGAAGATCATTTTGATGATAATGCATTTACAAGTTCATTACGAAAAAGACTTATCAAATTTGCTTTACCTTTGCAACCCTTACATCATACACCACCTAAAGGAAGTGAAGGAAAAGGTGAAAATAAAAGGAACGGGGCTTGAGGTGAAAAGGACAAGAAAGACAAATCAAGGAGATCTAATGCTGGACATCGAAGGGGGGAAGGATAAAATAGGACTACTAACACAGCGAATAAATAACACAGGGATGACGGCCACCACAAGGGAACCGGAATCCCTACTGTTCATATACGACTTGGATGAAACAGTGGAAGATGTGGAGGTATTGGAACAGGTGAGGGGGCTGGTACATCCTACTGACAGTGGATCGGTGGAAATAAGGAGCAGAAGAAAGCTGGGGTATGGAAGGCAAACTCTGACAATAAAAACAAATAGGAGAGCGGCGGACCGTCTATGCTACGTAGGCAAGGTCCCAATTGGATTGATTAACTGCAATATTAAAAGAAGGGTGCAGCCAACCAGGTGCTACAGATGTAAGGAGTTGGACACTCCCAGAGAGAGTGCGGAAGCAAAATGCCACAGATGCTGGGGGAATGGGCACCAAGTCCAGGAGCGCCGAAATGAGGCCCATTGCAGAATATGCAATGAGAGCCATATATCAGACTCAACTAAATGCCCGGTATTTAATAACCTGGTGAAACAAGGACAGAGGGGTGGCAGGAGGGGAAACACTCAAAATGCTTAAGGTCCTACAGGTCAGCGTTTACCGAAGAGCATGCTGACCTATACGGATAAATACTTGAAAACACAGCTTATTTTTAATTGTTGTGTTATCGATAGATATCATATGAGTGACGACACCAAGAAGAAGCTCAAGAGTGTCCCATAGATGTTCTATAGGATTGAGATCAGGACTTGAAGATGGCCAATTCATACGGACAATCCCGACTTCTTCTAAATATTTATTAACGATTCTTGCACGATGTGGCCGCGCGTTATCGTCTATGAAAATAAAATTAGGCCCTACAAATGGAGCAAAAGGTACCACGTGCTCATACAAAATTGTTATGTACCTTGCTCCAGTCATAGAACCTCCATTTACAAGAACTAAGTCAGTTCGGGCCTCGGAACTTATACCAGCCCAAACCATAACTGAGCCTCCTCGGTAACTTATTCTTTCCGCAATTTTACATTGGGCGAATCGCTCTCCTTGTCTTCTGTAGATTCTTTCTCTACCATCTGGTGTCCTTAAACAAAACCTGGACTCATCCGAGAACAATACATTACTCCAATCGGCGTCATTCCAGTCCTCGTGTTTCCTTGCAAAAGCAAGCCGAGCTCTGCGTTGTTCCATGGATAGCAGTGGAGATAGAGCTGGCCTTCTGGAATATAAATTAGCTTCAGTGAGTCGTCGACGAACTGTCCACCTGCTTACATCGCTCAGACGATTTGCCATCTCAACTGACGTTAAATGTCTATTTCTCAAACACGAAGAATCCAAAAATCTATCATCGCGTGCGGATGTTGCCCTTCTACGGCCTGATCCTGGTATCCTCGTGTAATTTCCAGTTTCATTAAACCGCTGAATTGCTCTTTGAACTGCACACCGACTAACACCTAGTACCTCAGCCGCATACTATTGGCTACGACCAACTTGAACTAAAGCCACTGCCCTTGCAGCATCCGTTGGTGTTAAAGCCATTTTATTTCAATTAAATTAACAAAATAATAAGTTTAACCCTAGAACCACAACGTGGGGTCGCCCGTGACCCAGCCGTTTGGATTTTCCCGAATACGATTGCGCGCGTTTTAGTCTCCGAGCTGTGGGTCCATGTAGCTGTTCTGGACGCACACTCCCCAGTTTCCCGTCCGTCCGTGCAGACCCTAGCCGGAGCGTGTTTTGGACGCACACTCGACCAATCACAACGAGCGAGACGAGTATAAATGTAGGTGCCAGAACAACATACGGACAGTTGTCAGATTTGACATATCTTTGGTCACATTAATGTAATTCAGAATTAATTAAATCTTTCAATATATTCATTAATAAGAACAGTGCTCGTCGAACCCTCAACCAACTCGCAAGACCGAACTGATCTCCAACAATTGTGTTTTTTTTGTATTTCGTACCCACTCGGGAGTGATTGTGAAGAATCTAGACTTCAAATAGAAATAGTGTGAATATAAGCATAAAACCAACGTGTTTGTGAACAATGGATTCATTCATGGAGCAGTACGAGTTGATGGACAACACGGAAGAGCACCCAGTAAGCTCGACCATATTAGAACATGGCGCCCAACGTGGGGCCATGTTCTAATATGGTCGAACCAGCTAAGTCAACCCTTGAAGCTGTACAGACCACAACCCAACCTCCCATTCTTCCTCCAGACTGACGCATCCGCCAAAGGCATGGGAGCAGTCCTCTTTCAAGGCGACCCAACCAACCGCAAGGTGATAGCATATGCCAGTGCAAAGCTGAGTCCGGCAGAGACAAAATATCACGCCAATGAGACGGAATGCCTGGCAGTCACATGGGCCTTAAGACGATTCCGCCACTTCCTGCGAGACCAGACATTCACGCTGCTCACAGACAGCCGAGCCCTCACCTGGCTCGACAGATTCAAGGACGACAAGGCGAAACTTACCCGATGGGCCATCCTATTGCAGGAATTTAACTTCCAAATCACCCATGTGCCGGGTAAACTGAAGCAGCTGCCAGACCACCTTTCCAGGAACGCCGAAGACCTGCCCAGAGACGCGGCCCAAGAGGAAGACGACCCGATCGACAGACTTGCCTGGCCAACGACCCAAAACACACCCGCCGACGTCGACGATGAAAACTTCCCACTACTCTGCCTCTTGGAGGAAGAAAAAGTAGAAACCGATCCTGAAGCAAATAAGCTATAATCTTTAACATAATCGAGAGACCTATCGAAAAGAATCATGGCACAAAACGTATTGGTTGACCCTGACACACTCACGGCAATGCCAAATCCCAAACGACCTCGACTAGAGCTAGACACTACACTGAAACAGAAATGCCTAGGAACAATACTGCGGGCGTATAAAAACGTCATTGCGGAATTGGCCAAGCTAGCAAACCCAGGAATGGAGACAGATGATGCAGCAGAGAGTCAGGCCCATCAGACGGTGATATCAAACACTATAGCTGACATGCAGGCCGACATAAATCTAAGCAGCTATATAACAACTATTCTTTTTACTGCTCATAACATACAAAGACAGGGTGTCCTGGGGACAAACAGTAACATGATCAAGAAGGCCGGGGAAAGTGGTTATAAGTTGAGCTATAAGAACCATGAGTACAACTTAGAAAGAGAGTCCATCAAAAAGGTATGGTTGGATGCGACTAGCAAAGAAGGGTTAATATATAAGAATTACACCCCAGAACGGCGAGAACAGCGCATCCAGGAGGCAAAACGACGAGCCACGGACTACGCTAGGAATCTGATCCCAGAGATAACTAGAGAACTGCCTTCCTATCAGCCAAATGATAAAGTCCTCATCCGCAACCCTGTAAGAGGAAACTTCGGACCAACCTGGCTGGAATCAAACACTATCCAACGAGCCCTTGGACCACACACCTACAAGGTACGGAAAGCAGACGGCAAGACCGCAATCCTCCACGTGGACGACATCAGACCAGCCCCGCCAGAGAGAGATAATCCACAAGAGACGTAACCATTGTGTATATTATATATTTTTCCATTTCATATGAAAAACATGTTTTCCATTTCCGTTTTACAAATAAAGATACAGTTCGGCCTTCGGAGCGGGGGGGTGATCTGGACGCACACTCTCCAGTTTCCCGTCCGTCCGTGCAGACCCTAGCGCGTGTTTTGGACGCACACTCGACCAATCACAACGAGCGAGACGAGTATAAATTTAGGTGCCAGAACAACATACGGACAGTTGTCAGATTTGACATATCTTTGGTGACATTAATGTAATTCAGAATTAATCAAATCTTTCAATATATTCATTAATAAGAACAGTGCTCGTCGAACCCTCAACCAACTCGCAAGACCGAACTGATCTCCAACAATTGTGTTTTTTTTGTATTTCGTACCCACTCGGGAGTGATTGTGAAGAATCTAGACTTCAAATAGAAATAGTGTGAATATAAGCATAAAACCAACGTGTTTGTGAACAATGGATTCATTCATGGAGCAGTACGAGTTGATGGACAACACGGAAGAGCACCCAGTAAGCTCGACCATATAAGAACATAGCTTCAGTACTTCTTGATAGCTTATGATGTGCATATGTGTTTTTCGGCCAAAATTTTATTATCGCCGGCTATAAGCTATTCCGTGTGTTTTGACCCCACGTTGTGGTTTGCGTTATACTTTTTTCAAGGTAAGTTTAGACGTTCATTTTATTTTTTCGTGTCCTAATTATTATTATTACAGGAAAATGGATGATAAAAAGCAAAAACTTGCTAAAAGGCGGAAATTGCATGAACAAGCGCGCCCTCTTAACGAAAAAGAACTTTGGGACGAGCTTTTCAATGACGAACCGTGTGAAAATATACAAGACCAGGAGTTCATAGATGAAGAATATAGCGAAGACGAGGATGATGTCTTATTTAACGAAGCTGTACCTGATGAATATACATGGCAAGAACTACAGGAAGAGACAGAAAACAGTGAGGGTGCTGTAAACATAGAACCTACAGGGGATCGTGCCGGATTTCTTGGTCGTAATGGTTTCAAGTGGTACTCACAGCCATTAGTTTCAAAGAGAACAAGAACCTCTTCAAAAAATATTGTTATGCATTTACCTGGTCCAAAAGGAAGAGCTAAAGACACAAAAAACTTGAAACAAATATGGCAGCTATTTTTTACCGATGAGATTTTAGATACAATTGTCGATAGTACAAATAGAGAAATAGAACTTCGTAAATTAAAATATATTACTGAACAGAGATATCTACAAGAAATAAATAAAACTGAACTAATGGCTTTGTTTGGGCTTCTTTATTTTGCTGGAGTGTTAAAAGATGCGCATCTATCCTTAGACGACATGTGGTCAGAAAAATTTGGTGTAGCAATTATTTCGTTACACAATGACAAAAAACCGATTTGAGTTTCTTTTGAATTGCTTGCGCTTTGATGATAAAACAACGCGTGCTGAGAGAAAAGCAGGGGACAAATTTGCACCCATAAGAGAAATATGGAATCTTTTTATAACAAACTGCAAAAGTAACTATACTCCATACGAATATGTAACCATTGATGAGCAGCTACTTAATTTCAGAGGACGATGTCCATTTAAAATGTACTTACCCAGCAAACCGGACAAATATGGTCTCAAACTTATTATGATGTGCGACGCGAAAACCTATTATATGTGTTTTGCTATTCTCTACACTGGAAAAGATCCAAACAGAAACCCTCAGGACGGTGCTATTCCAACACAGTATGTCATGAAGTTAACCACTACAATAGCAGGAACCAATCGCAACGTTACGATGGATAATTGGTTCTCTTCAGTCGAATTGGCACAAAAACTGCTTGAAAATAAACTTACTATGGTAGGAACACTTCGCAAAAATAAAAGAGAAATACCAATACAATTTTTGGATGTGAAACGTAAAGAAGTTCCTTCATCAGCTTTTGCTTTTTCAAAGGACCTTACCTTAGTTTCCCATGTATCAGAGAAGAAAAAATGCGTGCTGCTGATAGGTTCTATGCATTTTCAAGATGATGTAAATTTAGAAACAAAAAAGCCAGAAATTACCATGTTCTACAATTCGACTAAGGGAGGAGTCGATACATTTGACCAGCTTTGTCACTCAAAAACTGTTGCCCGAAAAACGAGAAGATGGCCTTTAAGAATTTTATATGGTATGTTAGACGCTGCTGGAATCAATTCATTTGTATTGCATCAGTTCCAAATGTTGGACCAAGGTGATACTCGATCCAATTTTCTAAAAAAATTAGCTGACGTTTTGGTAGTCGATTATATTAAGCAAAGATCAGAAAATAAACGCTTGCCAAGAAAAGTAAGACAATCTATTCGCGACTACCTTGGATATCCTGACGAACTCCCGCCTCAAGAACCCCAAAACAATTCACGTCGTTGTTACTTTTGCCCAAGGTCTCGGGACCGAAAAGGACGTCATATTTGCGTTCATTGTAAAAAAAATATGTGCGCAGAACACCAATTTAGCATTTGTGAAGACTGTAAATTGTAATCTTACTTGATCTTCTATTTTTTATTAAGAATTTGTTTTTAAGTTTCTTTATGTATCAAATATGTTTATTTTATCGTTTATTTGTTTATCATAGTTTTTCATAGTTATATATCACTTTTATATCCTATAGTCAACGCATATCTTTTCTTCGTGCCACATTAGAAGTAATTTCAAAAAGGGTCACCGGCGACCCCACGTTGTGGTTATTGTTTCAGTTACGTTACGTTGTGGTTCTAGGGTTAAATACTAATTCGGTGGGTTTGTTAGGGTCACTAAAATAACAAATGAATTTCTTGCTGCTTCATCAGACGTGAATTTCTGACGAAAACCTAAAATTTGTATTGTTTATAAAAAATATCATAAGAAAAATGAAAATAATGTATATAAATTAATAATTTCAATTATACGAGGGTCTCTCTATATTTATATATGCCATATAATAAGTACCAAGTTTTAAAAGTCACAATAAATGGAAAATATACGATGGATCGAATTTTTTGCACCTGAGTGTATATTGTTACCTAAGCGATGACTCATCTTCGCTCGAAACTTCCAGACACTCTTGCATTTTCGATTCATTGTTCTGTTTTCTCGAAAAAACCGGAAAAATCCAATTCCCGAACAATCCTTGCAGGTAGGTATAAATACAAGCGAGGCCGCCCGAAGGATCAGTTAGTTAGCGACTTAGTCAGTCATCTGGAACGATCCGCTGTTACTCGAGTAATTGTTTGTGTAATTCCCGAAACTCCCACTGCCTCAACAAACACCCGCGCAAGAGCATTAGTAAGCAGTAAGCTTTCGTCGATTGCGTTTCTGTGTGTTGTTCTCCGTAGTAGGCAACGTCTAAAATGGATGTTAAAAAAAGAAAAGTGGATTCAGAATGTCGAGTTTTTAAAGAAGAATGGACGTGGAAATATTTCTTTACTTTATTTAAAGAAAAACCTGTGTGCTTACTTTGCAATACAACTGTTGCAGTTTTAAAAGAATATAACATTCAACGCCATTTCAAGAGCAAACATGAAAACCACTCCTACTCATCGTTAAGTGAAGAGGAGAAAAAAATTAAATCGAAAGATTTAATAAAAAATTTATCAAGTCAACAACAATTATTTCAGAGAGCTAATCATTCTCAAAGATGCGCTACGAAAGCCAGTTATGTGTTGGCTTATAATATTGCTAAATCTAATAAAGCATTTTCAGATGGTGAATTTATAAAGCAGTGCATGATAGATGTGTGCGATATTATGTGCCCTGAAAAGAAAAATGATTTTCAGCCACTGTCTCTCTCAAGAAGAACAATCACCGAGAGAATTGAAAATATTGATAAAAATCTAATTTCACAACTTACTACAAAAACTCAAAAATTTATTTTTTATTCAATTATCATGGATTAAAGTACAGATATCAGCGATACTGCGCAGTTACTCATATTTGTAAGAGGAATCAACGCCCACTTTGAAATTACAGAAGAACTTGCAGGGCTGCAGTCAATAAAAGGAACAACGACTGCTGCCGATATATTTTGTGAATTTGAAAATTGCATCGATAAACTTCGTTTACCCATTGATAAGTTATGTAATGTAACTACAGATGGTGCTCCTAATATGGTTAGAATCAATCAAGGATTTGTTGGGAAATTTAATTCTAAGTATCCGGAAAATGATGTTGTTTTTTTGCATTGCCTTATACATCAGGATGCTCTCTGTAAATCGGCTTTAGATATTGACCATATACTTAATATTGTTGTAAAACTAGTAAATATGATTCGTTCCAGAGGATTATTACATCGCCAGTTTCAAGAGTTTTTGGAGTCCGCACATGCTGAACATTCCGATATCTTGTATTATTCAAAAGTTCGTTGGTTAAGTGCTGGAAAAGTATTTGAAAGAATTTGGGATTTAAAAGACGATATTGTGAATTTTCTTCTTGATAAAGACATTTATAATCAATTTGACGTCTTAGAAAACGAAACGTGGCTTTCTGATTTCGCTTTTTTCACAGACCTCCTCGTACACATGAATAAACTTAATCTCAAATTGCAAGGGAAAAATTTGTTTCTTCACGATATTTGGCAATACCTGAAAAGTTTCAAATTACTGTTATTATTTGCTAATCAGATCTCTAAATCTGATTTTTCTCATTTTCCAAGAATACAATCTTTAAAATTCACTATATCAAACAATAAGATTAAAAAATACGAAATTAATTTGAGAAAACTATCTTCAGAATTTGAAAGGAGATTTCAGGACTTTAGAAAAATGGAACCAGAGTTTAGTATTTTTGCGACCCCATTCAATGTTAATTACGAAGAAGTTGATGCAAAATTTCAACTTGAGTTAATAGAACTGAACTGTAATACTCTCCTGAAACAAACTTTTCATACAGTACCATTACTAGAATTTTATAAAAATTTAAGTCCAGATAATTTCCCAAATCTAATTACTCATGCAATGAAGATAATGACAATGTTCGGCTCATCTTATATATGCGAACAAATCTTTTCAACAATGAAGCTTAGGAAAACTTCTTCAAGAAACAGAATTAATGATGAGCACCTTTCATCAGTTTTAAGAATTTCTGCTTCGCAAATGGAACCGGACTATGATGAAATTTTGATGAAACAGTCTCAATTTCATTTTTCTCATGCACCATCAACCAGTAATGACACCAGAAAATAAAGTAATAATACTTCACATCAAGAACTACACTAAATTCATTTTATATTTTGTGCTTATAATTTTCTTACCTTTTGCTTTTTTACTATTAAAATAATAAGTGTATGTAATAATATATGTATATGTTTATAGAACACATAATTTTTTTAACGATTAAGCATCATTCTTTGGCCCGCTACGATTGTCTAGTTATTACAAATGGCCCGTCTTAAAAAAAGTTTCCCCACCACTGCTATAGAGTATACACCATAATCGAAGGAATATTGGAAGATTACTAAGAGAACTTAATTGATGTATAAAATACATTGATCATTTTCAGATGGTAGGACGATTCATGTAGAATCCATCCAAAATAGAGTAAACAATCGATGGATTTTATCATCGCCTTGAAAGAATACAAAAACTGATATCCTTCTATAACCCCGACATTTTATGTCTTCAGGAAACAAATCTCTAAGTTGACCATCAGTGCAATCTAAATAACTTTGAAGGCTACCATTATATCCGCACAAATTGCACTAGAGCCAGCGGAGGTTCCTCAATATTTATATCTAGGGGCATCTAAGTTGGGAATTCTGGAACCGTTGGCGATACTTGACACTGAACACTGTTTACACTACCACTACACCAACACTATCACTTTACACTATCTTACGCGCGTTTCGATAGTGTAAAGTGATAGTGTTGGTGTAGTGGTAGTGTAAACAGTGTTCAGTATCTAGGGGCATATTCTCATCCCATCTCCCTTTAACTACAAACCTCGAAGCAATAGCAGCTACCTTCTGGAATCCAAAAAAAAGTTACCATTTGTAGCTTATACATTCCCCCCGAACACCCTCTTAGCGAAGAAGTACTAACTGATGTAATATTCCAACTTCCCCAACCATATATTCTTCTCGGTGACTTTAATGCCCACAACTCCATGTGGGGCTCCAATCGAACATTTGGCAAAGGGAAAGTTGTAGAAATGTTTTAAATGTTACAGACACATGCCTTCTGAATACTGGCTTAAACACACATCTCAAATTTTATATATGTTTTTGCTGAAATCATGTATAAAACATAGTTATAATTCATGCTATGCTCTTAAGTTGCTACACGTGTGTTTTTTATTGTTTGTAGACGGAGAACCGTGAATCCCTGAAACAATGAGTGGGCCGAAGAAATCCAAAACGTATCACTTCAATCCTGAGTGGGAAGAAGAGTCTTTCTTCACTATGGTAAAAGAAAAATGTGTATGTTTGATATGCCGATTTGCCATCGCCACACCAAAACGAGGTAATTTGGAGAGAAATTATAAAACCGTACATAAAAAACATGAAGACAGCTTTCCACGTCACAGTGATATACGAAAATCTAAATTGAAAGACATGAAGCGTTGTTTGGCAGGTGAACAAGCCATGTTTACAAAACCGTTGGAGAAGTCCAAAGCGGCTACTATTGCATCATACAAAATAAGCCACATTTTAGCTAAAAATAAGAAGCCATTTTATGATGGAGTGATGATAAAAGACTGCTTTCTCAAAGCTGAAATAATTTCAACCATTAAAGATATTCAACTATCCCGGCAAACCGTGACTAGACGTGTGGAAACAATAAGCAAGAACTTGGAAAGTCAAACTATGAATGATCTCAGAGACTGCTCTTACTTTTCATTCCAATTTGATGAATCCACAGACGCAACAGATGTGGCGAAACTATGTATTTTCATACGCATGGTCTTTCCAGATATGACCGTTAAAGAAGACTTTCTAACAATCATACCGTTGAAAGAATGTACTCGAGGAGTAGATATCTATGATTCATTTCTAAAGTACACACAAGAAGCACAAATGCCGCTGTATAAACTTGTATGCATAACCACAGATGGAGCTCCAGCCATGACAGGCAACCATAACGGATTCATCGCACTGTGTCGAGCTAATGAAGAATCTCCGAGCTTTTTCGCTTTTCACTGCGTGATTCAAAAACAAGCACTTTGTGGAAAAATATTAAACATGAAAGATGTCATGACGATAGCCTTCAAAGTAGCAAACTCCATCCGAGCGAGAAGTTTGCAGCGGCGATTATTTAAAGCACAACTGGAAAGCAGCGGATTCGAGCACACTGTCTTACTTCTTCACACAGATGTAAGGTGGCTAATTCGAGGAAGATTCCTTGCAAGATTTCATGAGTTACTGCCTGAAATAATAATATTTCTAGAAGCCAGAGGAGACGTTGTTGAAATGCTGAAAAATTGAAAATGGCAGAGCGATTTGGCTTTCTTAGTCGACACCTGAACGATATAAACCTGGAGTTGCAAGGAAAAGACAAAAATATTGTGGACATGATGTCCTCCATAAATGCTTTCAAGCGTAAGTTCCTCAAACATTAAAAATGAAATTGAAAATCTTTAAAACACTAAATGAGATAAATTCAAAGAATCATGATAATGTTACATCACCAAGTAGAGAAGTAATTCCAAAATCTATGTTGGAAGAAGTTGAATGCAGCAAATCACATCGTAGAACTCGATAAAAAACTCCAGATATAAACAATAAGCTGGAATATACATCAACGCCGAAAGAGGTTTATAAAGCAGAAGTGATCACAGATTTAAAAGAAGGTAACAAAGGAAATGATATAACATCGAACGATTTCAGAATTCTTAAAGAAATGAATGATTCATCTGTAGCTAGTAAATATTCGGAAATGTCGGAATATATATCAGTGCCAAAGGAGGATAATGGAGTAATAATAAGCACAGATTCGCATAAAGATGAAAATGAAGTACTTGAAATATCTCCAAACAATTTGGAAATACCCAAAGAGCTCAATGATTTATCTTCAAACAGCCCCAATCATATGCTACCTATATCATCTCAGAGCACAAACTAACTTAGTAAAGACAAAGATTGTAATGTTTTTGAAGGAACATTTTCCATCAATAGTGGTGTGTGGAAGTTGATATATAAAAATGGAAAGCTCAATTCCAATTTTTATACTTATGTTCTACGCCAAAGGATAAGAAAATATGTCAACAATACATGTTTGTTAGTATTCAAGGGAGTAAAATACTTGAAAAAAATGGAGCAATTAATAATTTGGCTATTTGTAAACACAGTGATTGTAAAAAGTTTAAAATCACAATAAGAGATTGTCAAGTTATTGTTAAAAGTAATTCCCTTAATTATAATCATAAAACCCATTTAACTCTTTCTGTACGAGGAGTTGAAAGAACCATAATAAAGCAGCAGCTCAAAACGTGTTCAGCTTTTCAATACAAAAAAAAACTCTTCTATAATCAAACACCGATAGCATTTTAAAAACCAAAAATTTAAATACGATTAAATCTGATTCCACGATTAGAAAAATAAAATCAGAAGCGATACAGTCGTTAGATCGTTGTAAAGATGACTTACACGATTTAATTTTGATGCAAATAGCACATCCTGAGTACATTAAAGAGGTAACTGTTCCCTTCACAGTTAAAATGTTTAGTGTTGAGCAATTGAACGTCTTAAAAGCTCAAGCAAGACGCCACCGGAGGAGTAGTTCGCAATCCCGTACCATTCACAAAAAAAAAGAATTTACTTATACTCGGGAGTTATACAGGTCATCACACCAAAAAGGGTTTTCCCAATATTTTCAATGGTATCTGCACAGCATGATTCAAATACAATTTTCAAATTATTCCATGATTTCCGGTATTTTTGTGAAGAATTCTCCTACTGGCCATCATTTTCCGGGATAGTCACTGATTTTCCATTTGCCAATTTACATGCAGCTATTAAAGCGTTCAACAGATGCACCCTTTTAGAATATTTACACAAATCTTATACTGTAGTGGAAAGTCATTCTACCCTAAAATCTAATAACTTCTACATATTTTGGGCGGATTTGTAAAGTCCGAGATTTGTCGTCCTATAATAAAATTATTAAGGAAATAACACAAGAACAAACCATAAATACTCCAGCTACTAACCATGGACTACTGTACGATCTACTACTACTACTCTTACGAATTCAAAGGTCACCAAAATTTTGGGACGGGATATTCAGAAAGATGCAAACTTTTTATTACTTTCACATGCTTCCAAAAATTGTTATGCCCGATAAACTGTTTTCTTCATCTGAAAGTAAATGGGTAACACTTAGCGATACGTTATTACCAAATGGACTTGTCCGAGATGTAAATTATTATAAAGAACTGCCAAGTAGAAGGGGTTATGTCGTAACTAGCGATGTTACTATCGACTTTAATATACGTGAAATGTTGTCAAATGATTTTCATATACTTAATAACAAACAGTGGATAAGTGGTTTCGTCATTGATCACTGTTTAAATATTATAAATAAGAAATATGGCTCCATTTATCAATTACTTTCAGTAGAAAAGTCATCTGTTATTTTTTCTCAAGAAAATTTAACACAAGATTTTATTAATAGTATAACCTTTCAAAAAGATTTTGTGATAATGCCAGTTAACAAAAACAGTCATTTTGTGTTGATTATAATTCCATTTGTTGAGAAAAAAATTATTTTTCTCGATTCCATGGGTAATGAAGTTGTTTTAATAACAATTTTCTCAAAATATTTGAGAAATTTTTTAAAATTAAAAAATTTAAAAGTCGATTTCATCTTAACCACTCCAGATCACTTAATATAAAGTGACGGATATAATTGTGGTGTCTTTGTAATATATATATTTCTTAAATTATTAAAAGTCAAAAATTAACTGATCCAATTGACCTCGAAGATTTTAGAATTCAATTAAAATGGATGCTGCTTAATAACAGTTCAAAAATGAAGGAAATGTGTATTTTTTGTGGTCAACAAATAAAGTCTTCTGAGAGAACTATCTTTGAATGCAGAATCTGTAAACGAAAAACACATCTTAAATGTTTATTAACCGTCGATGAAATTAATCGAGGAATTCATATTGAAGAGAAAATGTTGAACAATATGTGTGATTTGTGAAGGCTGAATTGAAATTATTAGTAATACATAGGTATAGTTCGTTTCAATAGAAAATGACCCATTTGCGTCATAGTTGTCGCCAGTCGCAGAAATGCAAAATCGTCGTTGCCATGGTTACGCTTCCGGTACGCCATGATCAGTGCCACTGATATAAATTGATAATTGAAAGGGTCTATGTTTATATTTGAACCTAACCTCTAAGCTTCGTTTACGTTTGAGTTTTTAATTTATTTCTTATTTCTTTGCATTGGTGCGTGTAAACGTGTTAGTTTGTTATAAATACTTTACTTGATAACTCAGTTTTTTATTTTGAGTGTATTAACTATTTAAATCTAACATGCCTCCTAAAAAATTGATCTGTGTTAAAGGAAAAGTAATTCATAGCCAAGGAAGACAAATTGTGCAAAATGTTGCAAAATTTATGGAAATGGAAGCTGAAAGTGGGATACAAATTCCTTTACAAAATCACCAGTAAGATATTTTTGCATCAAATTGTATTTTATACTAATATAGATGCTAGGTACTAAACACAGTTGCTTCATATATCGTTGGATTAGTATGAAAACCTCGTATATCCATTTTTTTCAAAAATGACATTTTTGTGGTTTAAGATAGAAAACCACGCATTTTATATAAAACAGCTGTTAAAAAAAATTATCTGATCAGTACTGCCTTCTACAGACAAAAACAGGAACCACGTATATCAGCTGTTCACAAACTTTAGTGTGAAGACCTTGTAAATACAAGAAAGATTGGCTCCATTATTCAAGTGTTTAAAGTGCGTCATCTCACTTCAAAACATCTCGTGGGTGTTCCACCAAATGCAGTGAGGCAAGTCTATGTGTTACCTTAACAATTAAAAACTTTGTTTTGATACGTTATTCCAGTATTGTGAAGTGTAAACTAAGTTATGAAAGTGAAAACCACGTAAAAACATGCATATAACCATGAAAACCCCGTATCACAGATATACGTGGTTTTCCAATTTACCTAACAGGTGTAATATCACTAATAACACTTGATTTACGATTATTTCATGCCACTCTTCATAGAACCCAGTATCCCCCTGGCGAGCTCAACCTCTGGTAACTTCAAGTGAAAACCACAAGAAACGTATGTGTATTGACTATTCTCAAACCATAAATAAATATACATTATTGGATGCATACCCATTGCCACGGATAGAAGACATTGTAAACCAAATTTCGAAATATTCCGTTTTTAGTACAATTGATCTCCGTAGTGCCTATTACCAAATTCCAATTAAAGATGAAGAAAAGATCTACACTGCATTTGAAGCTTGTCGAAACTTGTACCAATTTACTCGAATTTCGTTTGGTGTTACCAATGGAGTCGCTTGTTTCCAACGAACCGTTGACAGCATCATCAAGAAAGAAAATCTTAAAAGCGTCTATACTTATCTGGATGACGTCACTGTTTGCGGTAACTCACAAGAAGAACATGATCAAAATTTACAAAAATTTTTAGATGTCATTAAGAAGTACCGTTTAACAATTAATGAGACAAAATCAAGAGTTTCCCTCAAATCGATTTGCATTCTTGGGTATTTAATAGGCAACAAAACTATGAAGCCGGACCCAGAACGACTTAAGCCTCTCCTGAATTTACCAGTACCTGATACTACAGCTTCTCTTCGAAGAATTCTAGGAATGTTTGCACACTACTCTAAATGGGTTCCTAAATTTTCCGAAAAAATTCAGCCGCTAGCACACAGCACAAGTTTTGCATTGTCTGAGAAAGCAATTTCGGCATTTAGACAGCTAAAACAAGACATAGCCAACTCTTCGATTTCTTCAATTGATGACGACGCTGTGTTAACTGTTGAAACCGATGCCTCGGAGTTTGCAATAGCTGCTCAATTATCCCAATCAGGTAGACCAGTCTCATTTTTCTCAAGAACCTTGTCCTCTCAGGAACAAAAGCATTCGTCAGTTGAAAAAGAAGCGTACGCAATAGTAGAAGCACTGAAAAAGTGGCGACATTTTTTAATTGGCAGACATTTTCAGCTCATTACGGATCAGAAGTCAGTGGCATTTATGTTTAACAACAAGTCTTCGTCAAAAATCAAAAATGAGAAAATTCAACGTTGGCGTTTGGAATTGTCATGCTACAAGTATGATATCGTTTACAGGCCAGGAAATCAAAACACGGTAGCTGATGCATTTTCCCGTATTACTTCTGCAACTATGTCATCGGCTGACCAAAAGAAATTTTTTGATTTACATTCTTCTTTGTGTCACCCTGGTATTATCCGGTTTTTCCATTGGATACGCTGCAAAAATCTGCCTTATTCTGTGGAAGACGTTCGTCAAATTACCTCCTCATGTCCTGTTTGTGCTGAAATTAAACCAAAATTTCACAAAAATGAAGGAACGTTAATCAAGGCCACCTCACCATTTGAACGTCTTAATTTGGATTTTAAAGGTCCTTTGCCTTCATCTTCAAGAAATAAGTACTTACTAACCGTTGTTGATGAATTTTCTGACTCTGAGTTCATAGAGCTTCCCAGAAGAGTTAAAAGGCCAAACAGAGAAGTTCTAGTTCCTCCGCTGCACAATAATAGAATCCCCATCGAGTCGACAAAATTTAAGCACCTGCAGGAAATGGAATCGGTGCTATCAAGAGATGTCCATCACTACTATGATAGACTTCTACACTTCAGGGCAAAACCTGCAAGCAAACTTTGCAAACCAAACGAGTGCTCCTGCATCAAAACCATAAAGAACTAATTTTAATCATTTCTTGTGCATATTTATTTTCTTAATTTCTTGTTTATGTATTCTTTTATGTTTGAATTTTAATCATTTCTTGTGCATGTTTATTTTCGTAATTTCTTGTTTATGTATTCTTTTATGTTTGAATTTCAATCATTTCTTGTGCATGTTTATTTTCTTAATTTCTTGTTTATGTATTCTTTTATGTATAATAAAACCATAAATATTTAGAAATTGTATAGTATTATGACTAATACCCGCATACGCATCAGCTTGATATTATGCGTGAAAACTACGTAATTTACATAGCCGTAGAGACCCTAGAGTATGAAAAACACGTATAACAATAAAGGACACCGTGAAAACCACGTATATCTAGAAAGTTAAAAATGATAACCTCGTATGTGCCATAAATAAATCACCAACAACAAGGAAGATAAAACTCTGTTCTATAATGATTCTAATTAGTACAAATCAAAAACATGTAAAAAAATTAAAATCTTTCTAGGCAAAATAGCGCAGAAAATCAGTTTTTTGTGTCTCCTGTAAAATTTACATTTTGTGAGATACGAGGTTTTCATACTAAGCCATCAATATATTACGCTGCAAAAGATGCAAATTTGTTTTATTAGACAATCGCAATATATCTGCATATTTTAGGCAACGAACACTAAAAGCCACTGGTGTATCCAAGGGTACATATGGTAAAATTAGAAAGGAGGGCTTAAACATTGATAGAGGAGTATCAACATATTTTGGAACACCTCATAAGATAAGACCACGCAGAAAACATGTTCAAGATAGTTTAAGAGATGGAGAACTGGATAGAATTAGATAATTAATTTATGATTTTTACATTGTGGAAAAGAGAGCTCCCACTCTGAAGTGTAAGTTTTCATAATAGAATCGAAAATAACTTTCACTTATTGTAATCTTGGTATAGGTATTCCACAAAAAATACTAAACATCATCCCTGACTTTACCAAAAGCAGAACTACGCCATAAAGTATACTGAAAAGTATGGGTTTCAAGTAAGTAGTAATATAGTAATATAGAATAGATATTTTCTGATACAACCTATGTTGTTATGGCAGACTCTGAATAAATGCATGTACAATACAATGGAAATTATTTAGCATGATTCTCATGCATTTACATATCTATCAATAAAAATAAATGTTGAAACTAACACATTTAATCAATTTAAATATAAATGTAAGTATGAATTATCACAGTGCAAATAATATTGCACATGACAAATTTCAAACAAAACCAGTCCTTTATGAACTAATAAAAAATTCTAGGTTACACTTGAATAGCAGTAACTTATAAATTGGATACATTGTTGAAAGAACATGGTCATAAAGTATTACGGTTGCCACCATACCATCCACAGTTTAACCCGATAGAAAAAATTTGGGCATTGGTAAAACACTGGGTGGTAACACCTCTTTTAAATTAGCTGATGTGGAAAGTTTGTTCAGGCAAAAATTTGACGAGGTTTCAGTTGATGCGTGGTGTTCTTTTAGCTGAAGATTAGAGTTTTGTGAAAAGGTTCTAGAGAAAATTGGTAATCAAAACAATTTCTTAGATTCCCTCATATTTAGTGATGAAACTACATTCTGTCTAAAAGGCTCTGTTAACCGACATAATTGTCGGTACTGGTCAGATTCTAATCCGCATATCATGGATGAGACCCATACACAATACCCACAAAAAGTTAATGTGTGGGCTGGTTTAGTGAAAAACTATTTGATTGGTCCATTTTTTATTGAGGGTGCTCTTACTGGTGAAAAATATCTCAATCTTCCGCAGCAGCAAATTATTCCTGAAATAAATAATTTGTTTCCAAATATGAACGCCACTTTCCAGCAGGATGGTGCACCTGCGCACTATCACAGAAATGTTGGACAATATTTGAATACCACATTCCCTCAGAGATGAATTGGTCAAAGGGGTGAAATTGAGTGGCCGGCAAGATCTCCTGACTTCACTCCACTTGATTTTTTCTTATGGGGCTACTTGAAGGATCGCGTTTATGTTAACAAACCTACAACCATACCGGATTTAAAAGCTCGTATACGTCGTGAAATGCAAGCGACAATTTCATTCGAAGCTTCCAAGATAGGTTGTACTGTTATACACGGGAAGTCTTAGCACAAAAACAAACGCTAATTATAAAAATTAGCGAAACGCGAAATGGCAATAGGAAAAACCCAAGTGACGTCACACTTGTTGGAAATCCCAACGTGGCCCGAGCCACGCTGGATGACGTACGCCGCTTAGGGCGCGGTCCGTGCATCGAGATATAGTCTCGATGCACAATTTTAGTATAAATATGGGCACCGAAACTGTAACTAGAGGTGTGGCGTGACAGAATTTTTGAGGAACTGTAGCTCACAGTGACTGCTCCGGAAAAATCACAGTGACAAATCACAGCTCCATTTCGGAGCAGTGACAGCATTTTTATTTGTCTAAAAGTGACTGTCTTTGTCGTGATATTAATATAGAATAGCTTCAGTTCTTGTCACGTTACTGTGTCCTTGTTTTGTGACCGCGGGCTGGGCAGCAAAGTTTTGCAAAACACGGCGCGCGCATGTAATGATTGCGTGAGCGTGACATGGTTAATGTCAGTTGTTACGAGTCTGGAGCTGGAGTCTGCTTGTGTGAAGTGTGAATCCCTCAAAGTTAGAAGTGTTAGGTTAGAACGTTAGTAAAATAATAAACAGTACCTAACATACAATGAATAGGAAAAGGTCAGTGTTATGGTCATATTTTCAACCTACAACAGACCAAGACCAAAAAGCAACATGTAATATGTGTAGGCAAATGGTAAGTTATAAAACTTCCATAAGTAATTTAAAACGGCACCTCCAAAGAAAGCATCCTTTAATAAAAATTGCTTCTGAGTCTGAAACGTCCAGTAACGAATCTAAAAATGATTCTGGCAATTTAGCATTAAATAATAATGATAAAATCCATGAAGAAAATTCAGTATCCCTGCCGTCAAATAATACAGCTCAATCAACAAATAGCATTGAACATCAGCCGTCAATTACCACTTCCATTGCCGGTTCGTCAAAATCTGTAGTCCAAAGTAAATTGCATTTTTTGCCAAAGAAAATTAGTCTCCAACAAAAAAATAAACTTGATAGAAGTTTAATGGGTTTATTTACCAAAGATTTTCAACCCTTTACTGTACTTGAAGATGAGGGTTTCAGAAACTTCACAAAGTGTTTAAACCCTTCCTATGAATTACCTAATAGGAAAACAGTCACACAATCTCGTTTGCCAGCCCTATATGAGGAAACTTTAAAAAATGTACAAATGAAAATGACTACCGTGAAGTCCGTTACCCTTACAACAGATTGTTGGACGTCTCTTACAACAGAAAGCTATATGGCAATCACAGTTCATTTTTTAAGTGAAGATTTCCATGCTAAATCCATTTTGTTGGACTGCGTTAGTATGCCTCAAGCTCATACTAGTGAGAATCTGACACAAGAGCTAAAGAAAATAGTTGTTTCATGGGGGCTAGAAAGTAAAATTTTATTAGCCATCTCAGACAACGCTTCAAATATAAAAAAAGCGTTAAATGATCTTTTGAAGTGGAAGCACTTTGGTTGTTATGCCCACATTTTAAATTTAATAGTGGAGGATAGCCTTAGTGTTGTAGATGAGCTTTTACAAAAAATTAGAAAACTTGCATCTCATTTTAAGCGAAGTTCCACAGCCACTGCAAAACTCGCTGAAGTTCAAAATCAGCAGGGAAAAATTCCCAAAAAATTATTGCAAGACGTAAAAACTAGGTGGAATTCCACTTTCTATATGTTGGACAGAATTTTAGAAATTGAAGAAGCCGTACGAACGACAATGGTTTTATTAAATACGGATTCTTTACCCATTGTAAGTGTAGAAGAGTGGCAGCTTCTTGCTGAACTTAAAACAGTTTTGGAACCCATGGAACGCTTAACCAAAATAATGAGTGGGCAAAATTATACAACATTGTCCAGTGTAATTGTGCTTACTAAAGGGTTGGAAGATAATTACAATAATATAAATAAAAATAAAGAAAAGTTTTGTACTTTTGCTTTAACCCAGACAGTAGTACAGAAAATTTTATGGGGCATCCAAAAACGTTTAGGAGATCTTGAGAATAGCAAAACATTGCTTATCTCCACGTTTTTGGACCCAAGATTCAAAAACATTGGATTTTCAAATGATGAAATTGCTGATAAGGCTAAAAAGCTAGTAATAAATTTAGTTTCTGAGGTAATAAACAACGAAACAAAACGAACCGAAAGGAAGGAGAACACAACTGACAGTGACGAAAACATGAACACAGACGTACATCAACCAGAGAAAAAATCTAAAATTGAGTTTTCGCTTTGGTCGAATTTTGATAAAAAGGCAGCAACTTTCAAGCCTAGCGGCACTTCGGCATCAAGAGCTATTATCGAAGTCCAAAGATATGTCCAAGATGATCAGCTAGACAGGCATGAAGATCCGCTGTCATGGTGGCGTCAACGTTCATATAATTATCCATATCTGTCGAAAGTGTGCATCGAAAAATTTGGAACTGTTTCAACCTCAGTGCCTTGTGAGCGGCTATTTTCCAAAACAGGACAATTAATTAGTGAACGCAGATCGAGGCTAACCCCTCAGAAAATTAGACAAATTATGTTTTTAAACGTTAACCAAAGCGAATAAGTACCTACATATTTTATTTCTTGACAGATTTTTTTTATGTTAACCCAGGCGAATCTGGCGAATTAGTATTTTATTTCTTGACAGAATGTTTTTATTTATTTTTAAAAAATAATTTTCAGTAGGTATGTAAGCGTTATCCATGTGAAAATTTTATTTTTTTATATACATTTTATTACTGAGTTTTTTAATGTTTTATGTTTGTTTTATGTTTATTCAGTTACTTTTATTACTTAGAAAATTTTTTAATAAATAAATAGTGAAAAACTTGAATTTTTATTTCAACCAGTTCCGAAAAATCACTGTTTGGTTTTTAAAACTTCAGTGACAATACATAATACATCAAAGAGGTACAAGACAAGCTCTTTGCAATAAATTAACCAGTTCAGAAGAATCACTGTGATTTTCTGGCGCAAAGAACTATCTGCTCCGGTTCCGACAAAGGAACGGTGACAAAATCACCGACAGTGAAATCACGCCACACCTCTAACTGTAACCGGGATCAGTTCGCTTCCAGCTCCGGCTGAAGCAACATAGTCGACGCTACGATATCCAGTCTGTGAGATCAGACTGAGACGACGATAAGTCCCCGGCAAGTTGGCCGTCCGGACTTCGAGAAGCCAAGCTACGTTTTCGATAAACGACGGTATATTTTTCCAGCGCCAAGACTTTGATTAGATCGTGGCCGGTCTAAGTGAAATTTATTTGTTTTTTTGGGAAAACAATTGTTTTATTTTCAACGCCCTATCGACGTGGAGTACAGGCTAGAACCTGGTTCTAATTAACGTATTTATGGTAGCAACGACGAGCTCTGTACTCTGCAGCCTTCGTTCACCAGGATAGTGAAATATATAAGTTTTTCGAGTGTTCTTTATTTCCTCACCTTCCCTTTTCAGCAGTGAGCTGTTACTAATTAATTTATTTGTTTCAGGAGTGAATAATTTTAATAATTATTTTTTTTTGTGTTTCAGGAGTAGGAGTGAACCATTTTTAACAATTTCCTTTGTTTTTCAGCAGGAAAGTTATTTGCGTAATTATTTTTTTTCCAGTGGTGAATAATTTAATAATTGTTTTGTTTCAGCAGGAAAATTATTCGTTCAATAATTACTTTACCTTTTTTTGTGTTTCAGCCGTGGATTATTTAACCATTGTTTCTTTTCTTTCCAGCAATTCTGCCGCTGTCATCATCTTGTGAGATTTGTCTCATGCTCGTTTCAATTTTTTTCTTTTTTCATGTATTCTGCCCTAGGTAGACATCATGGAAACGTATGAACTTTCGGACGTTCCCTCCCAGGGCCGGAGCAGTTCCACGGAGTTTTTAGAGACTCCAACTAGGTCAGTCCGTCGCGACGACGTCCGTCACCAGGCAACGCCACACCCTAGGGAGGATACAACGAACCGGAGTTTATTACAGTACTATTGCCAAGAAACAGATGTTCGTCATTTTGAGCACTTGTTATAAGGAAAGTTGATTATTTGTTATTACCCTAGTTGGTATTGTTGTAATTTAGTATGTGTTCAAAAATTACACGTATCAAGTCTTTGACATTTGTTTCTTGTTTTTTTTTTCAAGTAATGTTGTACTTATTCACTATTTTTGGAGAGAGGAAGAAATAAGCTTTTCTTTAAAAAAATTCAAGATGGCAGCGGTACATTGAGTTCTGACGTCACATAACTTTGACAGTTCCTCTAAAACACGAAGAATACAATACCGTTCATAACCCTAAAATTTGATAATTATATGTTTACTCTTTTCAAAGAAAATGACTTGGTGCCAGACTTTCTCGCTACCCTGTATATATATATATATATATATATATATATATATATATATATATATATATATATATACCGGTCTACGTAAACCTCATTTTTTTGGGAAAAAGTGGGGGAAAGGAAATGAGGGGAAGGGACCGACCACTATTTTCATTGCACACTATCTACTGCGCATTTGGCAGTTAACTGGCAACAGAGCTGTAAATATTGGTAGGATTTTTATGTGTAAAAAAGGGGAAACGTAATCAAATATATAGCCTAATGATCCACAAATATTAACATTCCAGAATTGCTATTTTTAAGAACGCTAAATGCTATGTACTCAACAAATCACGGAGTTTTTTTTGTATGATTTATGTCGGCACCTCAAGATATGATATTTTATAGTAAAATGTCCCTGTCATTGAAGTTAAGTGTTATTGACAAGTTTTCAAAGGCTTGAGAGTATTATGAAATTTACTGATTTATGGGTTGTGTTGAAATTAGAGATGAAGAATCTACCGTATCGGTGAAACGTGGCCTGGGTCTTGGGGGACGAAATTAGAAGATAATAATTTCAAGTTATAAGTGTAGTATTGCCGAGATCTGATTTGATTAGGACTTGTCCCGGATCGCTAATTTCTTTATAATTACCCCGGTTGTGATACTTTTGTAGTATAATTAGTGTTATTTTAGATAATTTTGGAGTAAAGTTATTTGTTTACGAGTTTTGACTATATTAATAAAAGAGAGAAGTTAATTGGGTCTGCTTGATTAATAAGGGCTTCTGAAGAAAACATTAATATATACAATCTGACAAACTTTTATTGTGGGGAATACCTAACTAGTATCGGCAACAAACTACTTTCTTATACAATCTGACATATATTTTTAATATTTTTTTAAAAATAGGTTGCTGTTTTGTGTTCATCGTTGGTTTAAAGCTATTTGTTGTGTATTGTTGCGCATTTTGCATGTTTTTAACCAAAAAATTGTATTACTCTCCCTAAAATAATTATTCCGACTCATCACTAAAATATTTGAGTTCGTAAGATATTTTAATACGTGCTCCTATATCACTACTTGGCAACACATATATTTGACTGACCATGAAAATATTTTATAAGCTTTTGATTAAAAAAACTATAATGTTGCACTATACTGGGTGATTCATAATGAATTGTACACAGAGCAATGGTAGACGATTGGCCAAATATAACCTCAGTAAAATGTTTATAGTCAACTATCTACAAGGTGGTAAAGTTGGAATATTTTATCAATTATTTTGAAATATTTCGGTAGCCGCTTCACTGACATTGATGAAATTTTGGTAATTGGGGTTTTTCGAGGTGGCAAATGTCACCATACGGTTATTTTTGGCCTACTCCACGAGGGGGCGCTTCATACTACAACGGAGTTCACTCTTATGACTAAAAGTTTTTTATGGTAATTATGAAACATATGGCGACATGTTAAATTTGTGCAGACAACATTTATAAATAAAAAAGGTATACTTGTTTCAACTTGATAAATTCAACAGTTTTCGAAAAACAATAAAATATTATTTTAGAGCACATTTCACCATCAAGTTAATAAATTGGGCATTAACAACAGCACACCCCCGATAATCCTTTTCAACAGAAATCACTCAGGTACCAAAATGATATATAACAACAAATTTAATATTGAAATTAGTGTTATTTTCACTTGTGAGCTCAAACTGATAGTTTGAAGATATACTGTGTTTGTGATTCCTAGAGCTGCTTTCCGTCTTTATTTGTGTTTGGTTTTTGTTGATGATGGCTCAGTTTGTGAAAGCAAATTCTAATAATTTGCCTCATATAGACATTTTTATGGTGAACGAGTTTTTAAAAAACGATAATAGATTCAATCTGGCAGAAATAAAAGGTTCAAAGGCTTCCCAGTAAGTATTAATTCACATAATTATTTTTTAGATAAAAGTAGTAGTAGTAGTACCTATCAATATTGTGTATGTTAACTATAAATATGGGGCGTCGGCCCAGCTTTGTAGTAGAACGCTTCTGATGCGTTAATTACAACCAAGCAAGGTCGAGCGAGGTTAGTACTTGGATGGGTGACCACTGGGGAAACACCGTCGTAGAGCCCGTACAGCCTGCAGCGAAACACTTTAGATTACTAGGGTCAGTATCATATCATAGCTCGCAGGCATTATAGCAATGAGCACAAGGTATAATGTAGATATGCTGTCTTTCGGATGAGACGTAAAAACCGAGGTCCCGAGTTCATGGATGCTGGGCTCGATAAAGATCCCTACCATTGGTTGGAACACTAGTGGGTTCGGCAAAATTTCCGGTTAGGGGTAGAGTGCTCCCGGCGTCGGTGATTAGCCTGAGTTGCAGAAATAGACCGACGTCAAATAACCGAATAAAAAAAACTATAAATATATATTTTTTAGTTCTACGAGATAGTCTTATGGTGATAACACTGTTGGCTATGTGGAAGTAAGGCGAGACAACAACATTTGTAACCTCAAAGGACGACTTTGTCCAGAAAACAATGTAAAAAAATCGAATTATATTGTGGAATTATTTGTTAATGAAGATGAGGAAACAATCAGAGATGTTTATTGTAATACATGTCCAGCAGCTGTAGGTAAGCTATAAATAAAATGAATTTTCAACTCATTAACTATAATTTAACATAAAATGAATTGAAAGTTCAATTTAAATTCAAAATAGCTTTTCGAACTTGTATATCTGTACTTTCATGAACCATGACAAACAATTCAAACACAAATATTAAAAATATAAAATTTGTTTCAGGAGGCCTTAGAATTTTTAATGTGGGCTCACCGAAGAAGCCTTCTCCTACAGAGGTTACCAGTTACTGGCAGAAACCAGTTTTGTAAAATATTGGATCTACACTTAAATATGTGAAAGAATTTCCATAAGGACAATTTAAGAAAGGCCCTGTAAATGAAGAAAAATGTCATGATTTTTTTAAGGAACTTATTGGAGAAGCTAAAGAACAAAAAATTGATTGTCAATTAACTAGACATCAAAATGTAAATTTAAAATATGATATGCTAAGCATTCATAAATTAATGCACAAATTTAAAAGAGGAGGCCAAACAAAATTTGAAGATTTTTTAAGTTACGCAGAAAATCATTGCCTAAGTAATCTTGTCGATGCTGAGATAGATACCAGAGGTCAAAGTAAATCACCTTTGAGGTTTGAACTTAGATATGGAAGAGTAACTAACTCTAAAGTCTATGAAATTTCAAAATGTAAAACCAGTGATGGCACTTTGGTTTCTTCAGTAATTGGGGCTCATAAAATAAAACCAACTAAACAAATGGAGAGGGGATCGAAATTGGAAGCAATGGTTTTAAAAGCTGCTGAAAAAAAATTAAGTGTTAAATTCAATAGAAGTGGTTTTTTATATTGCCTAATTGCCCTATTTTTGGTGCATCTTCAGATGGAATAACTGATGATTATGTGGTTGAGGTGAAATATCCATCAACCATAAAAAATGTATATAATTATATAAAAGATGGCGAAATTAAACATAATTATAAAGGCCAAATCCATCTGCAAATGAGAGTCACAAACAAAAAAAGGCCTCTTTTTGGTTGCAGAACGTGATTTTGAAATATCAGGTGAATTAATTCTGAAGTGGGTAGACTATGAAGAAAATTTTATAAATAATATAATTGTAAATTCTAATTTATATTATGAAAATCATATTTTTAATAAATTATATTCAGTAGCTTAATTTGTAGTTTTCATTAGTAGGTATGGTTAGTTTGTAAGGGAAAGAGAAATAAAACAATACAGATGAAAAATGTCTCAGAGTAATATAAAGCTGCTAATCTAAAGTCTGTCCCAATAGTGATTACACAGATCGAGGGCTCGGACCATAAAATAGTTGTAAACCACAGGCGCGACGGAACAACCTGCCCCGTAACCTATACAGGTACAACCCAATTTCCTGTTAATATTTAAATCTAAGTACCCATATCATTTAGCTATTTTGTTGATCGTTTATCAACAATGGATTAATTAGTGAAACAATTACCTACTATTGTTATTACTTAAATATGACGTCGACTACAAGTTTTACCTTTACTCCAGTTAAGAGTTTCAGTCTACACTTTAAGGGAAAAAACTGAATAGATGATGAATAATAATAAATTAATAAAGAAGGTACCAGAACCTACTACCATCATTGACCGCTTCCCGTTAAAAACATTTTGAAAAATTATATTATAGAAACCATAACTTGAATAATTGATTCTTCCATAAAAACCAAATACTCTGTCCATGACAGTGATATTTCGGACTTATAAACTTCAGGACAATACGAAATGTCTTCTACAATATACCTGGCAGCCCTACTCAACTTAAAACTTGTTTATTAAGTGACTGTACAAAACTGGTTAGAATTACCCAAATTTGTCAGAACCACCCAGTACAGTTAAAAATGGATTTGCATACATAATGTGCTATCAATATAACTGAAATGAAGTATAAATATTATTAGGTACAATTTAAAATAAACCAGGCAGGTAAAAATAAAATTTTATAACCAAGTTAAGATTTGACTAATATTTATTCATTCAAAAACAAATTGAAATAAACCATACAGATGAAAATGTCACAAAGTAATATGAAGCTGCTAATCTAAATATTGTTAGTTACAATTTAAAGTAAACCAGGCAGGTAAAAATAAAATTTTATAACCAAGTTAAGATTTGACTATGGGCGACTGTGAGTTGGATAAAGAACAAGCTATGCGAATACCTACATCTGTGTAAAATATTGAATTGTAATCAATGACAGAATGCGGTTTTAAAAAGGCAAATTCCCTTAGTCTTCCTATGACTCGCTCAACATGTATTCTTAAACTGGCAACTCTTTTAGTTTCCAGTACTTCTTCTTTTGTCAGTTTCACAGAACTGCTGACAGTAGGAGGTCTTAATAATGTACAATTATTTTTTGTTTTTAATAACTGCTCTACCTCTTTAAAACCACGATCTGCCATTACTGCGGAGTTGTGAGGTAATACTGCTAAATACTCGGATTTCTCCATTAATAATGTATCACTTTTACATCCACTAAATCCAGAAGAAATGAAATTAATAAAGCCATTTGGGGTACAAGAGATTAAGTATTTAACCATATTTTATTTTTTATATTGAGACCAAGTTAACGATTTTTGAACAGGGTTTGAGGGTTTCTGAATTTAAATTTCAAGACAGTCTATAATAGATTGAACTTCACTATATTTGCCTCTTAAATGTATCGGTAGATTATATTTTATGATTTCTTGCTCTTGCCAATATATGTTTTTTCTTAAATAAGAATCAATTTGAAAAATATTATTTCTGAACAACTGTGAAGCCCCACCTATTAACAAAAAAACTGATGGGCTAACCTGGCAAAAGAATCGTTTAGTTTGATTTTCATTAAGCATAACAAAATATGTTCCTTTTTTATCTATTTATGTTTACATAACAAATTTACCAAACTGGGATGCCAAATTTTTGGTACGCCTAAATATATTTTTGGATATTTATCAATGAGTTGTAAGATCTGTGGAATATTCTTACTCACATTCTGATTCTCACTACTATCACTTTTGGGAATAAAATCACTCCCAGTTTGTGGTCCCTCAGTAGTTTCTTCTGTATTTGCCTCTTCGATATATAAAGCTTTTTTCTTCTTAATTGGGGATGTCGCAATGTCTTTGTAAAAAGATAAACTTGAGGTATCAAGTTTAACAGTTTTTTGTGTAAGTCGTATATTGCAAGATACACTAGCATCGTTTACACACACTTCAGTTTGCTGATAATTATCATTTACCTCGGGCGAAAATTGTGTTCCTACACTAATCTTGGTATCTAGCATCTCTACACTTGCTTTACTGGTGGATGGTTCACTGTCAAAACAGGTATCCAATTTTTTTTCTTTTAATTAGATGCTTCAGGCCAATCGAAAATATGGGGTTCAACTTTTTTTTGAGGATAATTTTACCTCCCATCATTTCAAATTGCATATAATTCTCCATATCATTCTGAAACTAATACAATGTTGATGAATAATACAATATTGAACTATGTAAGAAAGCATACATTATTTTATGTAAATGCCTTTAAATACTTACATCAAAATGATCTTTGCAACAGAAATAAGTTGTGTTTTTGTTAAAATTAGTCAGTCTTGCAGCCTGGAACCAATTCCTCCTACGGTTTTCATTAATTGGAACCGAAACAAATTTTTGTTAGGTGTTTTAATTGTTGTATTCAAACAATATTGTACAAAACAATATTTATATCGTTTATCCATAACTTTTTCAATGTTTTTTCAATAGCAACCAAATTTGTGTCATCAACACGACCCAGAATATACGTAAACAAAGGTAAAACTGACAAAAACAATTAAAAATAAAAACACATTGACCAAACGGTGGCTCCTAAATAAACATGAAATCAAAAATGACGTTTATGCGATCTTCGATTTTATTTAGAGAAAGTGGCCTACGTTCATATCATGTTACAGCTTATGCACACAAGTGACGTAATGCTCTATAAGTTGCATAGATGCAGTAATTTTTCAATATCGATTTTTTATTTTTTCATGTTGTATTTTAAAGGAAAAAACATAAAAAGAAATTTATTTTTAATTCAAATAATGTAAAAAACGGTGGGGTAAAATTTCAACTTGAACTCTCCATTAGAAAGGTAATATGATAATATGCTGTTTCGATCATTTGATAGAAGTAACAGTGCGATGTTGCTGGATTGATTTTTTTTTCCGTAAACATATTAAAGGACTATAACAATTGAAATACTAAGAATACATTGCATCACAAATATCAACAGTTATAAAAATTAAATGGAAGTTTAGATATATTTGTATTGTGATTATTCGGGTATCTGATAAATTCTTTACTTATTTTAATTCTGGAGGTGTACAAAATAATTCATCTTCACCATCCAAATTCAACTTTCTTAGCGCAATTAGGTTTTACTTAACGCGAAATGTCGAAACAATAAAATAAATAACTCTTCCTGAAAATTTCAGTGTAATTACTCAATAATATATGACAACGTTGCCTAGAATTTGTTACAATGTTGATATATTGGACAAGGTGCAAGTTCCAATTACGTAGGTAGGAACTTATAGTTTTATTAAATGTTTGTGCATATAGCAGTGAAACCCAAAGAATCATTCAGCAGCAGAGACATGACAGCAGTGTCTGACACAAACTCCCAGAGAGGAGATAGTCAATCTGTTATTAAAACAGCGTTGCCAGTTTATAATGTTTGATTCATCAATATATAATGAGAGTTGTCGTTGCTGTAGTAACCGTTGGCATCGCGTTGATCGCAGCGCACCAGAAAGGGGTGTCGGAACTAATTTTAACAGGCGGGATATTTAAATCTGGTAGTTTGGATTATGGGTAGGCAAATTTTACAATTTGTCTTAAAAATTTTTATTATATAATAATTTCATTACAAAAAATAAAATTTTATTTCATTTTTTGCAATTAAATAATTATAATTAACAAACAATTTTAAGACACATAATTTAGATAAATAAGAAAACAACACACATTTAAAAATTTTATTAACCTGCACATAACATAACAAAATTAACTAAAATATTTGTTTATTAAATTAGTACGATTATTCTATATACATTATCAACTTTCATTAACATTCTTATTGTATCTTTGGATTAAATTATCACAGATCACTTAAAATTGTACATTAGTTAAATGCTTATTTTATAATCTATCTGTTGAAACTGTATAACATAAATATTCTATCCTAACTATAAAATTTGAATTGGTATCACAATATTTTCACTAAAATTATATTATATTTAAGAAAGCTAATCCAATATCACATCAAATTGCACATTATTTTAAAATTATTGACAAAAACAACAAATATTTTAATAAAAAGGAGTTAAAAACTAGATTTTCGATTTTCATGATCCATGAAGACAAGAACAGGTCTGAAACAAAAAAAATTAAACGTAGTACATTTAAAAAAAAAAGGAATTATTGTTGTTTGTTGGTCCTCTTACCATCATTATAATATTTTTTAATTAAGAAGGGGGCGCAAACTTTTATGAGCTCAGAAAATACATATGATTTATGTTCTTGACAGGTGAACCAATCAAAATTAATATGACCTTTTGCAAAGAGTTCAGTTTTTTCAATAATATTCTCTACATGAACTAAAAGTGGTAAAATATAGTATACATTATCATGCAGCATTGAAAGAAATTTAATGTATTCCCTTTGTACATAAATCAGACGTGTTTTATCATCATTTTCTTTGAAGGAAGTGAAACTATGGTGAACGTCTAAAATGTCTATCTGCAAATTAGCCTTACATTCTTCGCAATTAAAAGTTGTAATTGTTTTAACAACAAAACCAGAAACATAGCTTATTGCCTGAGTTTCAAAATTTGAATCATTTAATTCTGAATCTAAAAACGGGAATTCAATATTTTCCAATTCATTAATTGTATTAGAATTTAATGGTTTTGGTTCATTATGAAAATTTAAAAAAGAATTGAAGTTATCTAATAAAGTACAGTCATCTGCTTCACAATTTGTGTTGTAGTTTTTGGAAGAAATTAAACTATTTAAAATTGACCTTTTTAAATCCGATATAAATAGGTAACAATTTGGAGAGGTATTGGCTGCACCATACTGCCGAATTGCCCCCAAACATATTTTCAACTGGGCCCTGATTTAAAGAACGCGTTCTAATAAATTTGAATCCTAATTTCCAACATTCTCTTGTTAACAATTTGACACCATTAATAGTAGTTAACCAAGATGGCACTTTGGTTTTCATAGCCTTCCCATTTTTCGGTAAAAACTGCCAAGATTTTATTTTTGGCAACATAGAATTCCAAAAAAGCAGATGGTTTGACTTTTTTGAAACACACCGTCTAAGAGCCTTACCAGCATCCAAGGTTGGTTTCCTACCATTAAAACTGTCAAATAACTTATCAATGTCCTCAATAAATTCAGCAGTATAAATAGCCTCAGATGGTAATTTACCAGGAACAATTAAACTTTCAGTGGTAGCAGGGTAGCAGCCATAGTGTGGCTCATTATTTTTGCAGCAACTGAAACTTTCATTGTAATGTTACTGTTTCTACGAAGATCAAAAAATGATTCTTTAATTTTGTGCAAAGCCTGAAATTTTTTTGTTTTATCAATATAAAAAGCATTTTTAATATGTTGTAACTTTGCACATTTATGATTATCAAATTAAATATCATAATTAAATAAAGCATTTCTTGTACATTTCAAAAGATGAGGAAGGTCATATAGTTATTATTTTCTTTTCATTGACAAAAAAAATAAGGACCAGGTTTTTCTATTTTCCAATGTCTACTTAATTGTCTCAGAGCTGCTCGCCCCTAGATCAAATCTTCAGTTTTAACCTGATCCTTAGTAAAATAATAAGCCACTGGCTGCTTCCAAGCTTTATGCAATCCATTAATTACATGATTGGCAGGTTGTAACTTTCTGCCTAAATTGATACCAAGATCTACAAATCCTACAACTTTGTCGCTAGCCACATCCAAAGTCAATTGTTATTATAAAGCTATTTCATCAAATAACAAGACACAATTTTTATCTATTTGCTTCATTTTGACAACCCTTTCTTTAAGCCTATAAAAAATTCCTTTATTAACTCCAGTTTCAAATGGCACTGATCTTAGGAGTGACTGTAAAGTAGATTTACTGGGCAAAGCTATGAAACGTTTTAAAAAATTGTATGCTCGTGATCCCTTTTTATAAATGGCTAATGAAAGGGCCTTATCTGTTATTGACCAAGAAGGTTTATGTTTCTTACTGTTAGAAGTACTACTTTTTGAAAAATCCATGCCTGCTGGATCTAATTTTGAATTAAAATTTTGAAATAAGTTTGATTCAGATAATTTAACAGCTTTTTCAATTTTGTTATTACTACTGATGAGTGCCTTTTTTAATTTACAAATTCTATTTCTCTGATCTTTATTGATGTAGGTAAAACATTTTCTTCTTCTTGGGAGATAGATTACTGACTCTAGTTTCATTTATTTTACTTAAAATACTTAATTCCAAACATTGTTTTTTGGGTACATGTTCAAATTGACTATCATCAATAAAAACTAAGCTTTCTTTTTACAGGCAATACGGTATTTTCAAAAGCTTGGGTATTATTATTATGTTCAACTACATTTGGTGGGGTATGATGTAAGGGTTGGAAAGGTAAAGCAAAGTCTTTTTCGTAATGAACTTGTGATTGCATTATCATCAAAATGATCTCCACACAACCTTTGATCTTTGGATGTATAAGGAAGTTCTAAGTTCCGTTACCTTAAATGGAAATTTGAAAAATGTTTTATTCTTACACTCCAAATTGCGAAGTGGCCATAAATATTTATTATTACATTTTTTTGCAATACAACTATGACGAATTATACCTGGTGATAACATTTTAAAGGTTCACTTACTTTTATTTCCTTTATTAAAACTAAAACCCTAAATAAATTTAAAACTAAACTAATCCTAAATACTACTCACCCTTGCCTCACCATTAATTAGCCATTTGCAATTACAATTTTGTCACTTTCACTTTGACTCTTTCCACTTTGACAAACACAAGCCAGATTCACACCCACCAATGTATGATTTATTTTGTATATTTTCATTTTTAATGACTTAAAAGTTAATATACTAGGATATATTATAATATTTATCGACATTAAAGGCGATATGTTAAAGTGTAATGCAATTTATAATATTTTAAACTATTTTATTCTATTTTGCTTATGTAAAACAATCTTGTAGTTCGCGCGACGGTAGCGACTCGATGCGCGGGTCAGTTGAGCAGAAACGTTATGCCTTATATATAATATATATATTGTACATTAGTAATTGTTAACATAATCGAAATAATATGACCGAGTGATTTCATCAATATACATCAATTTTAGTGTATGTATCAGTGTTGTCAATGTGAGAATAATTATCCGATTTTTAGACAATTTCGCTAACCGAATAGTTTTTCCAGTGTTTTGCAGAAAGGATAATATATAAAACAGCTATTGTTTTTGGGGATTTTCAATATTGACTAGGGTCGCAGACTTTTATTTAGAAAACACTGTGTCCTTTTGGTAATTTCGACAAATTCTGATCATTTGAATTGGAAGTTCGGATAATATTTATTTTTACATCGGCAACACTAGACTGCATTCTATTTGATGTCAGCTGTTATTTTATAATCTGCTTCTATATTTTTATACGTTATTATTTGCTTTATAAATTACAGGACAATCAGTCTTTATTAAGACTAATTTGATAATTAACATAGTAAGGTATGTACTATAATTATAATTTATAAACATAACCTAGAACAACACACAATAACCAGTCATTTCATATTCATCAGGCCTAATAATGTTTGTTTTTCTTTCAGTTCAATTTTCCTCAACAAAATGTACACAAAATCAAGAAAAACAGTCCACAGTGAAGCTCGCAATATTATTAAAAACGTTGTGGAATTTTTTGATAGACAGAAAGCTGCTGGTGTGTGGTCATTCCCTTTGGACAAAGCCACAGAATTAGCTGCAGCAGCATCAGGAAAATCAGTTACCTCCATAAATCGTATCAGAAAGGAGAAATCACTGTTGCAAGAAGGTGTTTTACTGGGGTCTCCCTAAAAAAAAACAAAAAAGTGGTGGTACCAAAAAAATAGAATTGGATGATTGATGGATGATGACTTGGGTATTTTGAAAAGAACCGTACATGAATGCTATACGGTTGATAAACAAGTTCCAACAATAAATATTCTGGTAAATAAAATGAAAAATAAAGTAGATTACTCTGGTAGTCAAGTCACCTTAAAAAAGCACTTAAAAAATATTGGGTTTCAGTATAAAAAATGCCACAATAAAAGAAAAACTCTGATGGAACGTAATGATATTGTAGCTTGGCGGGCTCGTTATTTAAGAAGGTTGAGGGATAATGATGCTCTGGGTCACAACAAGAAGCCAATAACTTATTTGGATTAAACTTATATCCATCCATCATATGGCGTTAGTAAATGCTGGCAATTGGAAGATGAACCTGGAGTGTATACATCCAACAGAGCTGGTCAACGGTACATAATAGTACACGCTGGTGGACGTTATGGGTTTGTGAAGAATGGACTACTAATATTCAAGTCAAAAAGCAAATCAGGGGATTATCACGATGACATGAACCATACAAATTTTATGAACTGATTAGACACACAACTAATACCAAACTTATGCTATTGTGATTATGGACAATGCCCCTTACCACAGTGTTCAAATTAATAAGCCACCAGCCCAATCAACTCTGAAGCATATTATTAGAGAATGGCTTGAAGCAAATGGCATCTCAACAACAAATGATGTGATTAGAGCATAACTTCTGGATCTCATCAAACGTTTCAATCATTCTAAAACATACTATGTGGATGAGTTGTTGAAAAAACATGGACATACTGTGGTATGGTTGCTGCCATATCACTGTGACCTCAATCCGATTGAGCTAATATGGAGTAGCGTTAAACATAAAGTGGCAATGAAAAATGTTTCTCAAAGTGCTGCTCAAATAGAACAATTAGTTCGAGCAGCCTTTGATGAAGTTGGTTGTTCGGAATGGAACAAACACTGTGACCATGTGTACCATATAGCTGAGGAAATGAGGAGGAATGATGGACTATTAGATGATGTGGTGGAAAATATGTGTTTCACTGTCAACATTAGTTCATCAGATGAAAATGGGAGTGATGAATATGAAAGTAAGAGTGATGAATATGAAAGTGAGAGTGATGAATAATAAACTGAATAACATTTTTGTAAATTACAGTGTTTTATTTTGTTCATCTTTAATATCTTGTGCTATAAAGTAACACATAAATTCATTACATGAACAAATAAGACATACATATGGTTCATTATTAGCTAAATAAACAATTTTAATGCAATACATGTTGAATTTTGCTTGCAATCTAATGTCTTTTAAAATATAATGTATAATACTTTCAATTAATGAAGTCATCTACAATTTTTTTCAATTGGAACCCCTGTATTAATATTTGATTATAAGTTTGTATTAAATTAAAAAAATGAAAAATTGTTTTATTTGTGGACCCAACTGAATATTTAAATAATATCATTTACAAAAAACATAACTTTTTTACACATCAATTTTGTGATTAATTTCATTTTTTTGGACGTCACTTGGAATGTAAATTGTTACATATGCTAATGAAATATCTACCTATTTATTTTAGTAATTGGTTCTTTTGTAATGTGAAACTTAACAATGTTGTTGATTAAATAATAGTTTCTTATATCTAACTGTTGTGTTTGAATAAAGCAAATGAATTAAAGTTGAAGTAGAACGGCATTTAATATATTTATATATTTGACAAATCACACAAAATTATTGCCATACATTCTTGTTTATAACAACCAAATATATAAGAGTTAGTTAATTGGTAGTGGTGAAGTGTATATTCCAATATTAACACTGTTATGCACTTTAACTTTTCGGCCGTTGTTAAGAGAACACTGGAAAAAATGACAAATCTAAATATACGAAATTGGTCACACTATTAATTTGAATTAAACACATAGTTAACAAATTACTGGATCCGAGGGTTCTACTCCAAAAGATCCTGATGTGTAATCAGATAGATGTAGGAATAAGCTACATAACCAGTTCATATTTTGTTGCTTCCAATACAAACTTGACCCTTTTTTACGACATTACTACAGTCATGAAATTTGAAAATATAGACAGTTAGAAATAATGGTAGTTTTAATTTCGGTCCAATACATATTTTTTTATTAATAATTAGGGTTAAATTTTTGGCAAGTTTGACTTTGTTTGCATATCTTTTGACAGTTGACACTTATAGAATCGATATTTGGTCATCGATACATAATATCGATTGTTATTACAAGAATACAACTACAGCGACATGGACACGCCCACCCAGGGCTCTTGTTTGGTTCTGTTAACTTGTACACTTATTCAAACGAATAAACCAGAGAGGTGCCGGCGAAAGGGCGGCCTTAAGCACTGTACACTAGACGACAAGTAAATTAGGGATGCGCGATACTATCCGATATTCCAGTGTATCGATACTTTTACTTCCGATTCTCGATATTTGGTATCGACACTATGCTTTTCTACCGGCTATACTTCAATCCGTCTCTTTTTTTTGGCTATGGTTTGATTGTTGCATTCACAGATTACTCATCCCCTGTTACATTTGACTTTTAACACGGGATAACGGTGTATTAGTGGAAGAAAATAGAGATTGGTAATATTATTGATTTTTGAAAAATAAGTAAGATCAACACAAATGAAAATAAGAATAACATACTTAATAAGAGTCCAAGAAAAAATGTGGACAAATTACAATCTGGAATAAATAAAATCTGTACCCTGCTTTCGATTTAACAATGATTGGTATTTAACATGAAATGCCATTGAAAATTTTAAAACAACGATAGATAAAAATTGGGAATAAATTTTACAGATAAGTACAGTTGGCAATTATAAGGGAAATTCTCTAAACAACTTCAAGAATCTTCGGCTACATTTAAGTAATATCACTTTTACTCTTGTATTAATGTATCATTTAACTATCTGTATTGTAAGTACTTGAAATAATTGGTTTTCATTCTTACCTATTTGAAGTAAAACACTTAACAAAATTAAAAATGTATATTATAGTTTATATATTCAAGATACAAATGTAGATAAGCATTACATAAACAACTGGTGTAATATTAATTTTCCTCCTCTTCCTTAATTATGTTGTAGACCACATTAATAAATTATCTCTTGAGCTGATATTTACTCTTCTTGTATCCTTTATTTTCCACATTTCTTCAGGCAAGTTTGTGTATATATAAAAATATATAATGGAAAAATTAACTATAAATATTTGTATATGTTACAGTCAATTTGTGAAAAGACGCAGTATATATATCGTGCAGACCGTTTATATACAGACTGCCAATATCAGACCGTTTATGTAAAAAATATTTATTTCATAAATTGACTAGTCATTATATAAACAGCGTCGGCCGTATTATACTGCGTACCTATTTTTAGGCAGTTAGTGAAACAATTCAATATTTACATCTACAAATAAGACCATAATAGAATTTTGTGCTATACCCAAATATTATTAATCTATGGCAAATAAAATAATTATTTCTATGTCCCCCACTATTTAGAATTTATGTCTTGGTTAAAACAGATCATTGATTAATTTATCAAGAAGGGCAAGGAAGATCATTGAAGAAGCCATTTTTTAACACTGTATAGCTTCTTCAATGATTTTCCTTGCCCTTCTCGATAAAAACTATAAGAATAAAATCTCCTAGCAGTTAAAAACAATGAACAAAATAAACTGACTAACTTTTTATGCCCATTTTATATAATGCCTAGTCAGTTTATCATTTGTGCCGTATTTCATATACAGCAGAGCAGTTCAGGCAATATATATACCGGCTAGACAGTATATATAATGCCCAATTTCATATATTGACTGTAACATATATAAAGTTTGTTTTAAAAACCAATCTAAAAGCGAATACATTTATGAATTCTGTACTTGTCCCTATTTGACAAATTTTACTTACAAAGCATATACTTCAAAATTATCCACTTCATCAGCAGCTCCTTAAAGCTTTTGTAGCATCTCCCAGTAAATTTTCAGCAGATATATCTTGGTCTACTTATTTTATTTTCTTATTACCAATTGACTTCAAAGAGACTGACGGCAAGGGGTAATAAAATTCTCTAGATGAGCTTGGTCCAGGGTTTGTTGAGGTACGACAGAGGAAAAACTAGAGCTGTTCACTAATACATCACTCTGGCTCAGTTCAAAATGCACATAACACAAAACTTTTAATATTGCAAATATTTAGAAACACCCGACGTTGGCATTAAGTAAATTAAATATATAATTTCCAAAAGATACAGGATTATTTGATCTTCGTTTTAACTAACCTGAAAATGCTTCAAAAATTCTGCAAATTCAATTCTTATCGATGGATAGGGTTGTTCGTTGTCAAAAACATTAGGGATTAGATTAGGGAGCCAAAAGAAGTCGAACCACCACCGACCTTGGTTTGCAAAAAAAATCTAGGCTCTTCTTATTTTTCCTTTATTGGGCTTAATTCTATCGAGTTACCTATCCAGTACCATTTATCTCTTCAATTTAAATAAAGGAAGTGTATGGGTACATACACCGTGTGCCATACACGGCAGCAGGCAGCCAGAAAAGCTAGTCTCGCGCTTTTACGTCTTCTTTACGCACGAGATGCTAAATAACCATCGTTTATGTTGAACCGACGTTGCCAAATTTCAAGAGTGGCATTTAAAAAATATGGAGAATAAAATATGAGGTTCAGTGATTGTTTTCGTTTTATGTATCTTAGCTCTTACAATTTCAAGAAGGACAAGAAAAAATAACCATTCCATTAACCTTTCCACTTGAAGGTTCTAAGGTGGAGGGTCTAAGGAATGGTTATTTTTCCTTGCCCTTCTTGAAAAAGTAAGGGCTAAGATATATAAAACGAAAATTTGGCAACGTCGGTTCAACATAAACGATGGTTATTTAGCATCTCGTGCGTAAAAACGACGTAAAAGCGTGAGACTAGCTTTTCTGGCTGCCGTGTACCGTTCACGGCACACGGTGTGTGTACCTATACACTTCCTTAAATAAAAAAATCTAGGTTACCTTTTTGTCTTCTTCTTTTTATTTTAGAAATGGTACTTTTATTAAAAAGATGACTTGACTGTTAAAATTAACCTCTAAATATGTTTATAATATCGACCCTTAAACAATAAACAAACACTTTTATAAAAAGATAAAATTTAATCAAGGACCAAAATTAAAATTAGTATTCAAACTGGCTAGATGCTATTCCGTATATTATATTGTATTATCTATGGATGCCATAGATATTATAATCGCAATCAAGAAGAAGAAACTGGTTATTCTTTTTTTTATTTTTATCACAGATAAAAACAAAAAAATAGGTACCAAATGCTGCTTATTGCTTATTTATATTCTGGAACAAGAACTATAAAGGGAAGATATAATTGGGTATCATAACAAGAATCCTGAAAGTATGCTACCTCTTTAATTATGCTATGGAAGGTTCATATAGGTAGTTTATAACATTTTATTCGTAGGTGAAAAGTCTTGTAAAATGGAAATTACAATATTTAGATGGTGGGCATTTAGTATTATAATTCAAATCTTAATTGTTTTATAATACTAACAGGTTTGAATATTTATAATAACTTACAGAAATACATTTCTTCTCGATTTTTAAATCTGGGTAAACTGTTTCAAACCTTACAAGTGAAGTATGTCCATGATAATTCAAATAATATGTAAATTCCACTACATTTATTTAAACTTCAATCAACAATTGTGTTAAGCAAGTCTCCATCGTCAGGATAGACAAGAAATCTAGAGGAATTTGAAGTAATATCTTGTATGTTTGATTCATATAATTTAAATTTTCAGTAAACACCAACATTCTATTAATGTAAATATCTATTAAACAGACCTCAGGAAATAGGTATTAACATAAGAAGAAATGGAAAAACATATTTGGGTATAATTTCGTTATTTTTGTGTGAGAGAGCATAGGTATACAAATGTATTAAATTGTGCTTAAAGAATACTTCTAAGAGTATTGAGATTGTTTTTCTTGGTATAGCTGATAACATCTGTTAATGTGGAGCAAACTCTTTCTGCATACAAGTTCGTGACAAACGATAAACGTCAGTTTTTCAACAGGTAACATAGAAAAAGTTTTCATTGTATATTATCAAAATTATTCTACTTAATATTTACATTCCTATATTTGTAAGCAACAAATGTTAATTATAATAAAACAGTTTTAAAAATACTAGTTTTTGTTTAATAATAAAGCTGCAGATATTTTCTCTATAAGTGAATCTTACTTATATATAAAGGACATTTTAACTTGCATTGATGATGTTTATACGTACCTAGCTGAGTTCTTAGAAAACTAGGTCTAGATTAGAAAACTACTTTTATGGGTACCCAAAATCAAATATATCAGATAGGTAGCTATTATATTCATATATTAACTGAAATATCATAAGAAAATTAATTAATGATTCTCGGGAAAATCATATTGTGTAATACTGGAAATAAATTATTAGTATAATTCCCACATTTTTGTGATACATTTAAGATTCTGTTGCCTACGTACATTAGAGTAGCATGGCTTTTTAGTCCAAAATTAATAATTTGTAAAACACTAAAGGATTTCTAACAAATCTATACTATTTTAAAAAATACCCCTTACACTTAATTGTTAGGTACTACTTAATATTATATATGTAACTAGACATTAGTGAAATAATAAAAGTAGTTAGTTAGTTAGTTATATAGTTTTAGTTTGAACATGTTTTTAGTAGCTTTCAATATAATTATACCAAAGTGATTACAAAAACTAAATGTTGATGTATTGGACAAGGTGCAAGTTCCAATTGGATAGGTAGGAACTTATAGTTTCAATAAATAGTGTGTGCATATTCATGTTATTGTAAAATTCAATATAATTATTTAAAATATAATGATTCGCATAATTTGTTTATATTCAATAAAGTTTTATTTTATCAATACCTGCACCCAGATTTAAAAAACTTTGTAAAAATAATAATCTTACTTATGAAATAAAGCTCATAGTACCTACCTAGGTATTTATTTTTAATTAATACATACAATAATGCAGTACGTTGTACGATACATTTTATAGGTGATGTATTTAAAACAGGTTGGGACAAGGAACAACAGTTGAAAACTCCTAATATAAAGACATGTTTTTTTTCATTATACCCAATGTTTACCTGAAACAAACTTGCTGGTACCTATAGGTAGTTCAACATTCGGTTTTAATTCATAAATCTAAATTAAATTATTTAACCTTGAAATTTACTTTTCTTACTGTAGACTATTACTGCTGTTTTTAGAAATGATTACATATTTTAGGGTTTATTTTTTATTAAATGTGTCAGGGTTTTTTGGTGGTGAAAAAAGTGCATTATGATAATACAAGTTTTTGGGAATAATCATTTTTAAATCAATAATATAAATATAATATAAATATACCTCAAGTATTCCAATTAAAAAGGGCCTATCATATAATTTTAATTTACTTAATTACAGTTAACTGTAAATAATTGTCATATCAGTAAAGCGTGATCTGAAGACGTCAAAAAATAATAGTTCAATTCTATTAAACGCTTTACAAAATTAGAAAAAGTAATTTCCAAAGAGCAGACCGTCCACTAACAAGCAAAAACTACTTCTCGGGCTAGATGCCCCGATAGACATTGACCTAGCATACCTACCTAGTTTGTATTAAAACTATTTTGTTGTGCCAATTGTTTGTTAACAATTACACTCTTGTTGTAGGCACTAGCAATCTTCTGAGTAACATGGTTACAGCTCATCTTTAGAAATGACCATATTTGTCGTGACATCAGTATTTCTGTTGACAGATTTTCAAAAATTTGTGTTACGTTTGTTTGTCTATGGTTACGTCGTATTGCAAATAAGTCATCGATGTTCTCATTGGAATTACATTTCTATGGTATCACCTAACAGTGTGATTGGAAATATTTTTTCCCGTCTCTAAAAAAAGAAGCTGAAAACGGGTTACCGGTAAACCGGACAGTTTCCCGCCAACAGCATGACAAAGTGCCTTATTGATTTATTGATTTATAAGTATTATCCTGTGTATATTATCTCTGAGTATTATCACAAAATACGGAGAGGTAGAATGAAAAGCTAGGCGTTCCCGCTAAAATCTAAGAATTTAGAGACACAACCGCTGCAGCGCTGAATGTAGTCATATTTATACTATTTCCTAATAGAGGGCACCCTATAAAAGAAAACTTGAAGTAATAATAGCAATACACACAATAACAATCACAGAAAACAGTTGGTGATTTATTTCTCTATGAATTGGTGTGTTGTATATTATCTCTGGTTGGTGTATTCTTTGGTAATAGTGATACTTTTTTTGGATAGTCAAATTATATTGTGTTTTTGATATGGATGAAAACTATAAACCCCCTTTAAAATTAAGAAAATGTTGTGTACCGGGTTGTGACAATCGAATGGGTAAAATGCATCGCTTCCCAAAATCTGATCCGGAAGTATATGGAATGTGGTTGGAAAATATACGTCCGCAGAATTATGATACGTATTCCGTGGAGGATGTATATAACAAGTACGTGGTGTGTGAAGAGCACTTTGAAAGAAGATGTAAAGTTGAAGGTACGAAAAGGGGCCTTACTCGTGACGCAGTGCCAACGTTACATGTTGCCAGTAAGTATCTCATATTTGATGTAGGATGGTTAGGACACCTAAACCCTTCCTATAATTTTTGTGAGGAGGTTTTTACCATGTTATACTTTTTAGGTTGTGCCCGTTCAATTGAGAGTCTATATCTATTTGAAGATGTACCAGAACCTAACTTAACAGAACGTAAGAAATGTTTTCAATAACCATAGATAATAATTGCGGTATTTGCAGTTCTTGAAAAAGTTCAACATGCATTCATAAGTTGTCAGTTTTTAGGTACATGACGCCTATAAATTAAATATGTTTTAAGTTATCGTTAACTAACCTCTTCTGTATAATTTTGCATGATTGATAGAACCAGTAAATTACTATTATCATAAATTTACAAACTCACTCTTGATAATTACAATTGTAGTGATTAAAATACAAACTCTATTTTATAATGTAAGTTGGTACTAAAGAAAAAAAATATGGTATCTATGTTTGTAAACGTATTTTTATAAGATGGTGTTCCCGTTTATTAACAGTAAATAAATAAAGAATTTACATGGAAACAAATTATACATAAATTTAAAAATATCAATATCTATATGTAATTAACACTTTTTTTAGATGTACCTACTCCGTCTGTTCATTTGGAAGATGTATATCTGGATCCTTCACCTGGACCAAGCTGGAGAAAAGGTAGATCTTTAAATACTCTACAGAATGTTATTGGGCTTTGTTGATCAGCAACAATATGAAATATGTCACTGTAACTAGCAGTAAAAACTTGTTCTGTCGACGCTGAACATATTCAAACTTCCTGGCAGCACAAGCCAAAAGTACACAAGTTGGATCCCAACAGTATATATTCTTCGTGGACTGCTGGGAAGTTTGGATAAGTTCAACTTTTATGTAAGCTCAACATATTGAGGTGGCTACACCTTCTCTTCAATATTTATATAATATATTAATTATGTAGGCTGAACTATAGTTTTTATTATTCTCTATACTTATTGCAATGTGAACATATTCCGTTATAGTTGTTATTTATATTTTTGTCAGTGCAAGAAATGTTTTTATATTTTTAGATGAAATAAGTTTTACTCCCCAACAACAAGAATTGCCAGAACAGTTCAGTGGGATGGAAAAATTACCTTCAACAGGTAGGTTATATTGTATTATGCATGTAAAGAGTTGTTTATTCTCAGAAATGCAGACAGAGTTTGTTTAATGTTATACATTCCCAGACTTATACATTTGTTAATGGTTTCATTATTTTTCTATGTATGTATGTATATGTGAATAAATGAATACCCACAGCAGACCTGCCTTGTGTGTGGGGCTGTCTAAGGTAACAAAAATACTTTTCTCCTACAAGTATTAGTAATTATGAAAACAATAACATCAACTATCACTGCCTATCATTAAAAGTTGTACTAATACTAAAATTAAGATTAAGGAAGTTGGACATTATTGAAATTACATTAATTAGATTGTACCTATACTTTGGAAGTGTTCTCGAATATTATAAAATATTTAATGTGTAGATACATATAAAAAAGTTTAGGTCTTCCATAATTTCAGCATCAACGTTTTTAAATCACACTGTAACGTATCCATATTAAGCCTACAATATATAATTTTTTAATATTTGTTTTTTTTACAGGAAATAGGAAGAAGAAATGTATTCTACGTAACTTGAATGTGTCAAGATCTGTAGAACTGACTCCAAAGGCAAATAAATTGTACCAAATAGTGAAAAAATACACCCGTCAATTAAACAATATGGGAAAGAAAGTAACTTCGTACAGACGCCGTTTGATTTTGGCAGAGAAAGTGGGAAAATCAGAAAATTTTACCAACCTCCTCAAATATGTGAATGACCCAACATTTGCCTTCATTCAATGCCAACTACGAAACCAAAAGGTTAAAGTGAAGGCAAGGCGGTATACTCTAGAAGAAAAAGTTTTGGCATTGAGTCTATACAAAATGAGCACAAAAGGATACCGTCTTTTAAGTAAAATATTTGCCCTGCCAACACGACAAACACTCAACCAACTACTTAGCAAAATACCATATGAACCTGGTATAAATAAACATATTTTCAACTCCCTTAAAACTACAGTGGATAACATGAAGTCTGAACAGGAAAAAACGTGCATCCTGATGTTTGATGAGATGTTTATTGGCGGTCATCTCACTTACCAAAGAGGCAAAGATCAGATTACTGGGTTAGAGGATGATGGTAACAATAGGAGGGCTGGTATAGCTGACCATGTGAATGTTTTCTTGCTGAAAGGAGTCTTTAGACAATGGAAGCAACCTGTGGTATTCACATTTAGTGATGGGCCACATAAATCTGTCATTCTTAAAAATTTAGTTAAGAAGATAATTTGTGAATGTCAGAATATTGGGCAAAATGTAATTGCTACTATTTGCGATCAAGGTGAAGCAAATGCCCGTGCCATAAAACTTCTTTTGCAAGAGACAAATGAAGAATGTCTACGACAAAAGAAGGACAATCCAAATTTTGGGTTCCTTAGTAATAATAAGGAAATTATACCTCTATTCGATGTTCCTCATCTCATCAAAGGGTTGAGAAACAATCTCCTTAATAAAGAGTTACATTTTGTGGAAGATGGCAAGAAGAAGATAGCTAGATGGAATCATATCATAAACTTTTATGAATTAGACAAAGCTGAGCCGAATTTTAGAATATGCAGTAAGCTCACTGATGCCCATGTGTATTCATCAAAAATGAATAAAATGAAGGTGAAACTTGCCACCCAAATTTTCAGCAATTCCGTTGGTTCATTAATGAAGCGAATTTCACAATGGGGTAAGAGAAGGTTGCTTAAGTTTGAGTACTGATCTTAACAATAACATGACAATTCTTAGTTTCTTTTACATGGTATTTTATTTGCAATATTGGTTTCAGATTTGAGTGGAGAAAGTAATCTACCCCCAGAAGCTGAACATACGGCAGATTTGCTTTTATTTGTGGATAAGCTATTTGACTCACTAAATGTGTGTAGACTTTCAAAAGCGACTGCTAAACAATTAAAACGACCAGTACGAAATACATCTCCACATGAAGAGTTCTGGAGGAAATGTATTAAAGTAATGGACACTATGAAATTTTATTCATTTAAAAAAAGTATATTTGTTAAACCACCCACCTTAAAAAATTTAAGGTACACCGTCAGTGCATTTATTTATTTGAAACAAACATTACTGAATAAACATTCTTTTAAATATATACTCACGGGGGCGTTTAATCAAGACTCCTTGAAAAATTTGTTTGGGTACATTAGAAGCCACGGCGTGAGAAATACTAAACCCACCGCAGTCCATTTCATTGGATCATTCAAATCCCTAATCATTAATAATTTTATAGCAGCACACTCGCCAGGTTCTAATTGTATAAAAGATGATTGTTATGGGTTGGATAATTTGAGAGGCTTTTTAACGGGAGAAATTCTACCCGGTATATCACCTCTCGTTGATGAAGAACATGTGGAAATTCCACCAGAATTACATATTGAAGGACACACGAAAATTGGAAAATGTACACTGCAGTACATGACAGGTGCTATTGCAAGGATGCTTTTCAAGTCCAGTAGTATAAAACAGTGTCCCAATTGTCGTAATAATCTACTTAAACGACATTATGCTGTCACTAATGACGATTTTATCGACAGTCGACAATATGACAATGCAGAACTAGTGAAACCTGGTACGTATTTAACATATGTAGTAACGCTTAGTTTAAGGTCTTTGTTTTATGCGATTCCGAGAATGTGCGCTGCAAGAAAATTTTCCCACCATTTGCACATCATGTTAGAAAAACAAGTGCATTTTAAAACAATGAATTGTTCTGATCCTGCTCATAATTTAGGGGGTAAATTACAGCTTTTAATAATAAGATGTGCACTATACTGGTGGTGTCAAAGTGTCAACAATATTTATCATGGGAAGGACAACAAATTTTATTCTTATATAATTCAAAAACCCAGTAAACGCCTTGTAGACCCTGTAAAGTTGCACGCATTGCAGAAATTTGAAAAAACAAAGAAAAAATCTACCCGGAGATTTATTGCTTTGTAACGTTGAAATTCAAAAATGTTTTTTGTTCTTTTTTGTTTATAACAAAAGCTGGTAATAATTGTAATGATATCAAATATTCTTTCTCTTCATTGGCAATCATTTTTACTTGTTGTCGTTTGAACCATTTAATAGTATTTTCTCCTATTTAATACTTCACAAATAAATTCCTTTGATTGTTATTGAAAGTGCTAACATTTTCTATTGTATTAGAATTAATGGATATTGCATAAAGGAAATTACAATACGATATTTCCCTGCCAAAATTTAATTTTATTCTACCCATTTTAGTACAATACTTTCTATTCCACATTTCAATCCGATTATTCCAATAAAATCCCAAAATTAGTCACTTTTAATAAATTAACCACTTTTTAAAATATTTTTATCCGATGTCGATGCCATCATAGGCGCAACATTCGAGATAGGCGTAACACTTGTTTAAATAGCTTCTGTATGTTTGTTTGTAGCTTCATTCCATAATTGAATATATTTTAATATAATATACATATATTTGGAAACAAAGCAATACGAATTCTTTTTTGATTCGATAGAAAATAAAATAAATGTATCTATCTTTTTTTTGTTCATTATTGTACTTATTGTTAATATTTTTAATGTGTATGCACTTGATAAATAAACAAAAAATTGTAATAATAAATTTATAAATAAACCGTTTTTTTTAATTTCATCTACCACTTCAGGGTGTTAATTTATTATAAATTCAAAAATAAGTTAGTTAATAACAAATGTATGTATTTAGTTGGATATACATTTATTGCATTTTTTCTTAATTAAATTTTGATTGTATAATGTACATATTTCTGTTGTACCTCGCAGGTAGCCAACTATATTTGATTCGAATTCTAAAGGCTGAAACACAATTGAAAAATTTATAGAATAGGATATAGGATTTAAGACTTAAAGAATAAGAAATAAGAGTAACAAGACAGAATAAGAGTTTGGAATAAAAAATTCCACCAATCATATTACTGTAAAGGCGTGGCTTAAACGTTCAGCGGCTTTTTTAGTTTTTCTAACCTAACTTCTTCTATTTACAATTTACACTTACAAAATAGGCACCAAGAATATTTATTTTGATATCGAAGATTTTCAATGGATGTAAAATGAACAATGAAATAGTGCAGCAGGAGCATTATCAAAATTTGTTTTACTCATTACTGAGTGTGTTTGCTGCCTCAGCAGTGTTCTACTACAAGAAATGTTATCGAACAAAAAGGTGGAGAAACAGAAGGTGGTGGGTTCGTCCCATCAATACAAGAAGGAACGCACTAGGAGATTTCAAAAACCTATTTCAGGACATTAAAGACGATAGTGATGTTTTCTTTAGATACACAAGAATGAATGTTATGACATTTTATGAATTAGTACATATGTTACGCCCATACTTGGTAAAAAGAAGTCGCCGAGTCCCAATTTCTCCAGAACAACGCATAGCCATAACCAAATTTATTCAGTGGCATTGGCATATAGAGTTGGGGAGTCCATAGCAAGGGAAATAATTAAAGAAACATGTAATATAATAGCTCACGTTTTGGGTCCAAAGTATTTAGCTACTCCTACAGAACAAAAGTGGAAAGAAATAAGTGAAGGTTTTTTAAGGAACTGGAATCTCCCGAACTGTCTGGGTGCGATTGATGGCAAACACATTGCCATCCAAGCTCCTCCAAATTCAGGATCGCTGTTCTTCAACTATAAAAAAACAATGAGTATTGTTTTAATGGCCGCATGTGATCATAACTATCAGTTTACGTTGACAGAAGTGGGAGCTTATGGCTCTGAAAATGATGCAGGTGTCTTTACACGCTCATGGATAGGAGAAGGTTTGGACTTGGGGACACTTAACATTCCTCAAGAATCAACACCATTACCGGGGGTTCAAGTTAGATGTCCTTATTACTTTGTTACAGATAGTGCTTTCAAAATGTCAATTAATATGATGAGGCCTTATGCAGGACGTTTCCTTAATGAGCCACAAAAAACATTCAATTATAGGTTGTCAAGAGCTCGCAGAATCATTGAAAACTCATTTGGAATCTTGTCTTCAAGGTGGAGAGTCTTACGGAAAACAATATGTTCTTTTCCCGACACTGTAAATAGAATTGTACTGGCCACTTTATGTTTGCATAACTTTTTAAAGTCTAAAAATGATTTGTATAACATTCAAAACAGACTTTATTGTCCGCCAAATTATATTGACAGAGAAGATGATGATAATAATGTGATACCAGGAGAGTGGAGGCAAGAGCAAGATAACCTTTTTTTAAGAGATTTAAACCCTTTGAGGCCACACCGAGCAGTTCAAGCAGCATATACTATGAGAGACCAGCTTTGTGCTTATTTTATGACTCCTCATGGGCAAGTACCTTGGCAAACAGAATATGTTAGACGGGGATTCAATGCACTTTAGTTATTTTTTAATAGTAGAAGTTATAGTATTTTTTTAAATGTTGATCCAAGTTTAAATCAAAATTGAGTTATTGTTTATAAAATAATACCCAACATGTTATGTTTTACACATTTTTATTCATATAACAAAATAAAAAATAAAATGATTGATGTCTACTTAAATGTTAAAATACACTGAACTAATTGAAGTAAAAAAAAATAAATATTGACCCAACTGTCCATGTATTCACATGGATACATAGAAAAAAACTATCGCTAGATTAAGGAACTAAAACCAATAAAAGAATCTAGGATTTTCTAAAACAGTCTTAGAATATAAATCTAAAAATAAATTTAACCTAGCTGCATGGATATATAAAAAACTCACTAGGTTAAGGAACTAAAAACTACTTAAGGATTTTCTAAAACAGTTTCAAGAATATAAATCTAACAGTATCTTTCTCTTTAAAATCTCTTTTTTTTCTTGTGGCATTTTTTTCAACTCTGCTGCCACTAGTTTCCCAAATAGAGTATCTTCATCTTCAGTTATGCCTATATTAGAAGCTACCTTGTCTGCTACCACCTGAAAGCTTTGGTTCATTTGTAAAAAGGCATTTTCAATTGGGTCAGCTTTAGCTTTTCTTTTGCGGCCCCCTAAATAACGGCTATTTGGAGTCCCAATAATATCCTTTTGCATTGATTCTTTCAACTTATCCTACAAAAAAAAAACTCTTATGCTTTAGCAAAAAGAATAATTGATTCATTATTCACCTTGTTAATTTCACTGGTTGGGCTTTCTTTATCTATTAATTCTACACTATGTACCTTTCCTATTTTCACATGTCTATCTCCATCAGTGCTAGTGACATTTCCAAAATTACCAAATGTTCTAAAATAATTGGGAAAAACGATTAAGTTTGTATGAGAACATGAGTATTATTAATATCTACTTTCTTTTCAGAGCATGATCATCCAAAAATGCCATGTGATCAAACAGAATCCACTTTTTACGTTTTGATTTACCTGATCCCGTTCTTGTCTCTTGAGACGCTCCTTCGTATAATATTGACGCAGTCTTAACCATCTCGCTGAACACTCCAAAGCTAAAAATAATAAAACTATGAAATATGGAACACAATTTGTTCCTAGACCTACCTGATAAATTTAATGAAGCCGCTATTTCCACCCATGCATTATCCTTCATACCAGCATCTTTAAAATCTTTGCTTTGTTTATTATAAAGGAATGGATAACCTTTTACCAACTGAATGAGAAATTCATCTGTAGTACTTACATCCTCACTTCCAGTAGCATCACAATCACTCAGTAATGGTGAATCCACAAAAGAGAGGGGTCAGAGATAAGATACACAGGAGAGGGGTTCTGATGTGGGTGAATCGTAGTCACCTTCAAATTCATTACAATACATAGTAGCAGCATACGTATGTAAATTTTCCATTTTTTTATTTTACAATTATGGAGATTATAAACAAATAACAAAACTAAGTTTTATATGTCAGTTGTCTCTGTATGTCATAAGTCAAGTCCTATATTCCGATTGGTTGAATTCTTATTCCTTAAATATTAAAACCAACAAGTCGGTTTCTTATATCTAAATTCTTATTCCTTATAACATAAATTTTGATTCTGTTCTGTCGCATTAGAAAACACTGTTCCATTCCTTAAAACCTATCTCTTAAATTATAAATCTTATTCCTTAAATCCTAAGTTTTTAATTGTGTTTCAGCCTTAAAAGTTTAAACTTCAGAATTTGAATCTAATGTAGTTTACTATCTTCGAGGTACAGCACCACATGTTCTTTTAAACGCAAATAAATATCCCCTTCTATTTACCGCCAGATGGCGGTAGTATCGAAAAATTGAACCTGTAAATTTTAATGAAGATATCTACATTATCGGCAAAACTTAGAGACACAGCCGCTGCAGTAATTGTCGCATTAGATTTCACACTCGACAAGAGGGTACTTTGCATTCTATCCTTGTGTCTGTTTTATGTGAGTATTATTCTGTTCTTGATTATGAGCACAGATACTCATTGTGAGTTTCTATTACGTGAGAATTTGAACATTTGAAGTAACAGTGGTTAAGTGGGTTTATCTATAACAGTGGTTGAAAATCCGATGAAAGTGGTGAGTATGGTTGATTTTTTCATGGTTATTACTTAATTCAATTATTCGCTTAAATAGAAATATATACCTAAGTCGGCATTTGGGAAACTTAATAATTATTTTTATGACGCTAGGCATTCATTATTCACCCAACAAAGCTTTGTGATAATGTTTTCATTAAAAATTTAATGGTGGTGTCTTGCTGTATGTTTCCATTATGATCTAAAAGTAGCAAGACATAGGGCCAAAGACAAATCTGATGAGATTCCTCAGGTTTCAAAAATAACAGGAATTTTGATGCTGCAGAGTGAGTTATGTTGAATTATGTTGGTGCTTTTTGATGGTGTGATGACAAGCCCTTTCACCTCTATGGAGGCCAGGAAGATCATCTTTCACTACATGAGTTCCACATATATTATGGTACAGTTTCAAACCAAGATGTAGTGAACAAGAATTCTAAAGATATAATTGTCTAAAATAGTTACCAAACTCTGCTCTTCATGAAAATCATGATTCAGGTTCTGCAAATGTCTTTTTTACACAATAATATTTACATATCCAACTGAGGTATTCATAAAGCAAGATTACCACTTCTTCTTATCAAATATTCTAGTTCTCATATTTTCATTTTAGATTATGCACACACAACTACGATCATTGTTCATTATGTTCGTATTAATCCAATTCAAAGGAGACGGTGAGTATAAAATTTGCAAACTAAATGAAGTTAAATGTACTGGGGCAACAATCTTGGCCAAATGGAAAAATAGATTTTATGAGGCCATGAAAATTCTGTCATCAGAAGATTACAGTGTTTTAGATCATTGGATGTGGAATTTATCAAACCATTGTCCTACAGTTACACTACATCGATGTGATGATTTACACATTCAAAGAGGTGAGTTTAAGCCATTTACTGCTAATCTCATCACTTGATATTATTCTATTTATTGAACATATCATTTTTTTAAAATAATATATTAATTGAAGTAAAAATTTTGTAAACAATTTATCCTGATGTTTTAGAAACACTGGCTTTTGATAATTTGGATGACTGTTCCTTTAATGTTAATGTATCCAACCACAAAGTATCAGAAGCTCAAAAATTGGTTGACTTTTCACATGGCATTTGTGGAAATAATTAAGTTTCAGGGTTGAATAGTGACAATCATAGTGAAAAATGTCCAACAGATTGGGAAGATTTTTACAGTGATGAGGATTCTTCATATAAACCAGATTCATCTGATATGTCATCAGATGCACTGATTCTTTCAGACGCTGAAAGTGGATTGAATGAAAACACAATTAACACTAATATCAAGCTTTGTTTCATTTGTGGAAAAATGGTTAACAATTTAAAAAATCATGTTGAGGATCATGGCAGTTTTAATGCATCTGTAAATATATCACCACTACAGGAATTGGAATTACAAGGTAACATATTGCAATTTGGCTAAATCTATGTTTTAGATAAAAAAATACTTTCATATCTTTATAGATAAAAGGAGGCAATCAAAATATCATTATTGTCTGTACTGTGGAATTAAACAAGCCAAAATAAATCGTCATTTGGAGAGGAAACATACAGATCAGGAAGATGTCAAATTTGCTTTGGGCTTGACTAAAGGTAAATATCATCTTTACAATAACTACTTCAATTTATATTCTTCCAATAAAGTCGCCACGACTAGTGCTAGTTAAGTCAATTTTTTTACGTTCATGCAAAAAACGAGACTTAGGTGAAAAAAGTGGTTCTTTATTGCACTATTGCAATATAGTATATTATTCAACGAGCATATAATGATGGCTATTATTCACGAAGTTGCGTTTATGTCGGGAGGCGCAGGCACCTAATTTAATATTAGCCATTATATGCGAGTAGAATACTATATTTTGTCCACCACTATTAATTACCTGTTTATGAATGAATTTATTTTTTCTCTTCCCTCCAATTTAGGAAGCTTTCATATATAATTTTTTCTGGCAATAAATTTAAGGATACTATTTATTCTGCTTCTCTAATTTTTGGCGGGGTAACATTCATTTCAGTGACTGATTCACTTTCCATATTATATTTTCTATTAGGTAATTTCAATTTAAATTCAGTATAATAAATTAAAACACTTGCAATCAGATATAAATTATTTTGTCCACAACTATTTCATAATGTTTACATTTTACGTGTGCTTCAAGTATAATGACATACATTGTTCACCAGTGAATAATAGGTGTGGATAATGAACAGGTCACATGACACGGATAAATAGAACTTGTATTGAGGGTTTTTAATATACAAATGTTACAATATAATATTCGAAAATTTTCGTCGCGACCCAAATTCGAACCTTAAGCGTACAATTCTTCATTTCACGAACTCAGACACCTGAACAATCCTGCAACAGAGACATTTATAATAATTTATCAAGCTGTTGTATATAATATAGAGCGTATAGATGTATAGTTGCCGCGTACACATGTTGGAAGTGGCCGCGTGCACATGTTGGAAGTGGCCGTGTGGGTTACCACTAGTCAACAAGTCACTAATGAGCCAACCCGGCTTCCGTACTTTTATGCTATCTCTCTATTCTATATTATTATGATAAATCATAATTTCAGTGATTATTTTTTTCATACGTCAAAATATGACGTTTTGGTGGTTTTAACCAATAGCAATACATTATTCTAGCCAATCATTCGGAATTATACTGATAATTGTGCTTCCTCATCGATAATACCTTATTTACATTGAAGCGTCAAAATTTTACTTTGAATTTGTCATTATTGACAACTAAAAGTGCTTCGAAGTTTATTGAAAAATGAACACAAACCGATTCAGTGCCATCACCCAAGAGAATATTGAACATTTAATACAAAATTCCTTTTAAATTGTTGAAAAAAATAATCTTCCCAAATACAACTCGTTCTTCCAATTTTATCACATAATTTTTTTATTTTCATCACTCAAACTTGTTTATTTGAGGCAAAAACATTCAAACAAACCGAATTTAGATAAAATCACTCGTCCTGACGGACTCGTGATTTTATCAATCGGTTTGTTTTCATATTTTTGCCAAATAAACAAGTTTTCGTGGAAAAGAAAAAATTATCGATAAAATTTGAAGCACTCGTGATATTACCTTTGATTATTTGTTACTATCATCATCCCTATTGTCATAGCAATTTTTACTTAATATGATTTTTTTTAGGATCCGCCAAACGTAGTATAATTCTGGATGATATTAGAAAAAAGGGAGATTTTGTTCACAATAGAGCCTGTCCAGATCAACCAGTTACAGTTAGAAAATCACTTTTAGGAAGTAATTACATGCCATGTCCGAACTGCAGTGGTTATTTTTCTAAAAAAAATTTAAGAAGACATGTTAAATCCCATTGTAAATCAAGTAATATTGGTAACAGAAAAATTTTATCAAAAAGTAGATTAATGACATTTGATGTCCATAAAGATGCATCCACATCTCTAAAAAATGACATATTTGTCAATATGAAACATGATGAAGTTTTCCAAATAATTATAAAGGATGAAACAATAGTCCGGTACGGAAATATGTTGGTCATTAAATATTCTTCTAGTACTCATCATCATAAAATGATAACCCAGCAATTAAGAAATATGTCTAGACTGTTGCTTTCTGTGAACAAAAACAATACTGTAGTTACAACTGTAAAAGAACTTCTGAAACCTGCTCATTTTGATGATCTAATTAAAGGTATACATATTTTAGCTGGTCTGAAAGATGGCAAATATAAAGCTCCTAGTGTAGCAAATCACTCGTGTACCCTGGTGATGCATTTTATTGAGTTTCTCAAATGTGAGAGTATTAAAGAAAATAATCAAGTCCTCCGCAAAGACATGGAAGATATTCATTGTCTTATGCAACATAGCCAGAATGCATTTGTTACAAAGATTGCTGGAGAAAATCGTACTCATAGCCAAAGAACAAAAATTGAAGTCATACCTAATACTGAAGAAATGAACAGATTATTTAAATTGTTAGAACAACAATCAAAAAAATTATTGGAAGACCTCACCATAAAATTCAATAGAGACACATGGACTCAATTGTGCAAAATAACATTAATAGGAATAATGACATTTAACCGTAAACGTCCAGGTGATGTGGAAAAGTCCCAAATTGTTGAGTATAATACTCTTAAGAGAGTGAGTGAAGAGGAGGCACTTACGTTGGGGATTTCTGAAAAAAATTGTGCTTTACAATTTGGACGATTTATTACTAGGGGAAAATTAAATAAACCTGCTCCAACTTTAGTCTCTACCGATCACATGCAAGCTATTGATATTATGTTGAAGTATAGAGAGGCTGCTGGAGTACCAGCAGATAATAGGTATCTATTTGGCACGATAGTAGGTTCCAAATATCAATATTTCAAAGCTGATAAGGCACTTAAAGATTTCTGTTTTGCTAACAATCTGTCTGAAACAAAGTTCACGGCCACAAAGTTCAGAAAACATCTAGCAACTGTAACATCAACTACTTCTAGAGATGATCAATTGCTAATCAGTGACTTTATGGGGCACCATATTGATATTCACAATAATATTTACAGGCAAAGACAAGCCAACACAGATATAATAAAAATGGGTAAAGTATTAACTGATGCAATAGGTGGTCTTCAAGAAGAAAACCACGAAGAACCTTCAACTAGTGGTTTAAAATCACCTCAAACAACAGAGTTGTATTCGCTTCCTAAAGAGCAAGTCGATAAATTTCCTATTGATTCCCCAAATGATTCAAGTAATAACGACGATTTTCATAATTTATCAACAATACAAGAATCTCCGTTATCAACACCTCCATCCACACCACCACCATCCACATCACGAATATCCGATTTCCCAAGAAGGAATAGAATTAATCGTAAGCCATATTCTAGGAAACAAACATGGCGTACTCCAGAGAGGAAACTTGTAAGAGAATCTTTTAAATGGTATATAGAAAATAAAAAAGTACCCTCTTTAAAGCACTGCCAAGATATCGCAAGTGATAATTTACTAGGTTCGAGATCTCCCCAACAGGTTCGTGCATGGATTTCTGGAGAAATTAAACGGTGTAGCAATGGTAAGAATACATATTATTATTTGTAGGTAATAGTGTTACAGTTTTCCTTATTACTATATATTTATGGTTTGAAATTTACTACCCTATTGTATTTTAATAATATCATAAGCCACGATTTGCTATTGTTAAACTCTCCTGGTTTTTTTCAACCACATTGGTTGCTGTTTGTTATACCATCACACTACTCAAGGCCCACAAGATAAATGTCTGATGATTGCCAAACAGATGTCTCCTGGCTCACTCTATAGTTGCAGGAGGTGTGGGTCTAATGTTTGACTCAATACTTATGATGTTTTACAATGCAAGGCGCTAGGAATTCTATCATAGAAGACACCAGACTTACAAATTTATCTGCAGCTTACCATCAGATAAACATACAATATATAACTTTAAATTCAAAAATATTTTAGTGGTTAAAATTTTTATTTTGGACAGTTTTAATGGAAAAATTCATCTTAAATATTTGTTATCAATTAGTAGAATTCACTAATAGTGAACTAAATTTTCAGTTAAATTAATTTTTTAAATTGAACAATTTTGATTTGGGTGCTGAAGAAATTAATCACTTTCATTAGATATATAATGTCAGTTTATTTATCTAATAAGTTATCTTCAGATTTTGTATAATTTTTTGTAACATTTGTTTTTATTTGTTTTAGAATCATCAGGCAAAAACCCTGGATGGAGTACACCAAGTAAAAAAACCTGTAGAGAATACTTCAAACAATATTACCTAACAAAATCCTACCCTCCAATGACTGAAATGCACCATGCAATAGATACTATACCAGATTTTTCAAATAAAACTACAAATCAGATTCGCAGTCACTTACAGCATGACTATAAATATTTAGGTTTAACCTAAATTTAAATGTATAATATAATAACAATTGCCATAAAAGATGACTACTTAGTTACCTATAAGTAACACTCCTAAACAGGTACTTATAAGACATAAGACTTTTTGGTAAACAAACAATAAATGTATTCCAGTCAATGTATGAAAGGAAGTATTTTGAATACCTTGGGAATATTTTTCAAATAATTTTAAATGGCAATGACTTTTTGTCTTAGGATAAAATTTAATGAATGCATATTGTTACAATATTATTGTCGTTTGGTATAAACTCTTCAAACTTACCCCCCTCACTACAAAAAAATTGATGAACCATTAAAAACTAACAAACGGTTTGTTGTCAATTTTTTTTTCAGTCGAAACAAAATATTCTGAAATTGTCATAGTATATAAACTTAACAGATAATCTGTTTAAAAAATCATCAAACTTTAGTTTAGACAGACTAACAAATCTTTATTTATCCAATGTCAGTGTATTTATTGAAATAGTCTATTTCTTTTTACGTTAGACATGTCACTTTATCAGTTTTTTAAGGAACGAGATGATAATTGTATCTATATGTTCCTACTTCCTGTACATGTCTCAGAAATTCTTAGTCTACATATTTATATATTGTAAAGAGAATGGCTTAAAATTCTGATTTTTGTTTATTCAAACATAACATAACAGGACCCAACCTGTCTAACAAATAAAAAGAGGTAAATTTAAACCTTTCCTTCAAAAATGTATGAACATCAATACTAAGAATTGGACATGTAGCAGTTAACATATCATTTTAAGATCAGCTCCCAATAAATATGACGATTTCATGTTCATACCCCACTATAGTCCAGTAAAATTACGTCAAAAAATGGAGTCAATTGTTGCTTCCATTCGCTGGATGAAACCAAGTGGAATCGGTCGAAGATGCTGCACTCATCACGGTTCTCAATTATCATCTTAGCGTTCAGGCAAATTAAGTTATTAAACATGCTCTTTCCTATTTATCACAGAACATAAAAGGTGTAATCTAGAATGTAGGTACAATGGAGCTTTTTTAAGACAATAATCTATAACTTCCATGTGAAAAGAGATTATTTCTAATTGTTTATTGCTAAATTTTTAATCAACAAGTTCAACTTGGTTTCGTCCAGAGGATTGAAATAACATGTTAAATCTGTAACTCCACTGGACTACTAATGCATATTATGTCAATCATATCAATTTCTTTTAAGAGACCACAGCACTCTAGAAGGGATTCAAACTGTGGTTTAGTATTTTTCAACAAAAAACAAAAGGGTTTAAATTTTTCAAGGTCTTTTTTGTGTTGATTGTGTTTAAATTTGGAAAAAAAACGGAGGAAGCACAGGTTAAACTTCCTTTTGGTTGCTGCTTTTCTTCTCCTATTTTCCAGATTCGTACTGCTTATAAAAAATAAATAACTGTCTAAAATATCTCATAGGAGCTACTTTCTATTTTGTGGCAATATTTCAATTTATGTACTTGTTGCCATATGTGATTTCAATTGTAACTAGAAATAACTGATTTGAAAAATTTAATCTGATCTCGGTGATTGTACATAATTTAAAATAAAATTAGAAATGCTGTTTAGCTTTGGGTATGAACTTTGGTCAGAATTCAACATGTAGTTAGAATACATACTTAATTTTGGTATTGGTTTTTGTGATACGGTAGAATTTTTTATACTCTTAAGAGTTAATCTGCATCATTTTTTAATTTAGAAAAGTCTTGTTTTATTAAATAATTAATTTCAAAATCTAAGTTGATATGTTGGGTATATTGTTACATGAACTTTTGTTTACAAATGGTCAAGGACCCAAATCTTAATTTTGTTTATGTAATACATATACAATCATTTTTATGCTTTTAGTTTGAATTAATGTGTCCTATAGAAGTTTAAGTTTAAATAAACATTTTTTCCACAAAAGTTTTTAATTCGATACTTTGGCACCTCCGACATCCCTAGATCTGCTAACGTCAGTCAATATGGGTGCGGCATCTGTCGGCGACGGTAATCACTTTACATAAAAAAAGCTTGTTGACTAATTGAAATCTTCAACCCAACCCCATTTCAAAAGTTACAGATATACAATGTGTCTACTTGAGTTGAAACCATATGAAAAACTTTTTTATTATTGGTTCTATGAAAAAAATGCATTCTTGATAAAAAGTTCTGCATGTTTCAAAACTTAAAATGCCACCATCAGATGTCAATTTTTTTGAGGCATGTTCCAGGTTTGTCAAAAAATAAAAATTTTATTCAAGAGTAAGGTACCTTTATTTTTTACAATACAGAAGAACGTTATAAAGTAAAGTTATTTTGAATTAAAAGTGTCAAATATTTCATGTCAGTGCATTTTAGATTACATTAAATTGTGTCAAGCCAGAATAATTAAAACGGACTGATTAATAAATAATCACCTGAATTTTCATGTCAAATGGTTGTTATTGCATATTTGAAAATAACTTTTAATTCAAAATAGCTTTACTTTATAACATTCTTCTGTATTGTAAAATATAAAGGTATTGAGTAAAATTTCTATTTTTTGACAAACCTCGTGTATGCCTTAAAAAAATTTATATCTGATTTTAAGTTTTGAACCATGCAGAACTTTTTAACAGGAATACATTTTTTTCATAAAACTAAGAATAAAAAAGTTTCCCATATGGTTCCGACTTAATTGGACACATTGTAGAACGTTTTTCCTAAACGCAATAAGGGTTGTTCAATAAAAACCTTATAAGTTGCCATTGTGAAATGAATATAGCTCGTATCATTGAAACAGAGGAATTATTGATAAAGATCTATAGATTATATAAATAGTAAATAACTTGCTGAATTATTTGTTATGCAAATATTTTGGTTGTTGAAAGATATTGTATACAATTCGAACATAAAATCTTGACTTATGTGATTGTTACATGGTCTGTAGACATGTTCTCATAGAATGGTTTTAGTTGAGCAACGTTTTTTTTTCATTTAATAAATGGACCACTACTGTAATACTCCAAAATCAACAACTGACTAAATACAAATAAAATGATATAAATAAGAATTAAAAAAAAAACTAAGCGAAAAGCGCGATAATATAATATCACAGATCACCCGTCACCCACATATAGATCGGCATCTGACCCGTGGCGAAATTAGGTGTACGGGTCTGTCGAGAGCCTGTCGAGGCAGCACTAACATTAAATAGAAGATTCCTGTAATTTGATGGTTTTTTTGCGGCTTATTAAAAATTACTGCAATTTAACTATTAGAAAATGGCATTTATGGTCCATTTTTTGACATTTCATTCAAAGTAACTCAATATTTGACTTATATAACATTAATAACAATGAAATAGTTTAATTAAATGTCAAAAACGACCATCTTGCTTGAAGTGGGAAAAATAAATCAATAATCATCCAGTTTTATCATCCATATTTATATTTCTATTTTTTATAAAAAATTAAACAATAAAAAAAACGTTTTTTACGTTTACTGACAAACTGAAAAAACAATAAATATTCTTGCCTAACAACAATACAATAATAAAGAAATAAATTAAGTTAACAATTTTGCAAAATCTCAACATGTAAGGTAAGGTTTTTTTATTTTAGCGACATACATTCTAGGTTGATTTAGTATGTGAATGAGAACTTCATTACATTTTCAAATGATGTCAAATCAACATTAAAGAAAGAAGTTATAATAAGTTAATATTAATTAACAGTGATAAAAATAATATCAGCGAAGAATGCTTGTCAAATAGTAGAGAAGTAGTAACTATTGCACCCTTTATATTGAAATAGAAAATAAAGCACATAGGAGCGGGACACCCCTAAATAGTCGTCTAGAAAATGAAAAACCGACCAACCTTGTTCTAGTCGCTAAAAACTGTATATCTTTATATTTTCGAGGGTGCTGAACATGAATATGACATTTATTTTTTTATAAAATTGGGGGAACATGGTCAAAATTGACTTTTTAACCGAAAATGCGAAAAAAACGATTTTACGATTTTCGACGATCAACTCGCGGTTTCTCGGCGAATAATTAATATTTTTTCACGAAAATTTAATGACGTATTCTCCAACCAATTCTAGAGACAATGAAACTAGTCCGAAACCCCCAAAGCATTTTACATTCGAGCAATAAATTGACTTTTTACGTGCGATGAAAAAAGTTGAGTGAGGAAGTTTTTAATTGTTTATTTCTGAATACGTAGTATTAAAATTTAGAAATCGAAGAAGTTTTTGGATAAGTTTGTGCTAATAATATGCAGTAGAAAAAAATATAGAGCGATTTGAAGATAAGTGCTCTCGCCGCGCGACTCGCGCAGTGGGCGAGTTTTCCGTGCGCGGATCGTCTTTGTGATAATAGATATTTATAGTAATCCTTAGTATTTTTAATCTGATAAATCCGATTTTATCAGAGATATCGAGTAAAATCGATTGCAACTTTACGAAAAAAGTCGAAGGTTCGACACTTATATTTGGAGGAAAAAATGAAATATAAACTTAAGCATCAGGTTTTATTTTGTACAAGAAGTTTTGCTAGAACAAATATCGCAACATTAGAAATTAGATCGCTTGCAAGGGCATACTTCCGTTGAACAAGGAGATTTTCCGGAGCAGTAACAAAAATACTTTTGTAAAAGCTCCATAGCTGTGATACCTTCATAATAATTGGTAAGTACATAACCATTCTCAATGAGCCATCCATAATTTGTTATGTCTTCTGATTTTATTACTGTATTGATCGCTTGGTTCCACTCATTTATTTGCCACAATTCTCTTAATATATGCTGCTCTAAAGCGGGCTGTGACGGAGGTAGCTTATCGATCGAAACGGTTTTTGCGATTGGAGCATAGTATCTCAAAGAATTAATTGATTTCCGCGTGGCTTTTAATTTTTTGATGGATCATACAACATAGCTAAAAAGTTACTTACAACTTCTAAGGCCGAAAAAAAATGTTTTGAATGTTTTGTTGGTACTTACTGACGGGCGAGTAGTTTCGAAGTATTTTAAGTTTATTCAATTAACAGAATATTCAATTAACAAAAATATTTCATTTGATTATATACTATACCTGTATAATTTCATTTCAGCTGAATGTAACTTGGGGGTTTTATGTTATTTTTGAATAAATATTTAATAGATAGTTAAATATTCATTGTACAATACAAATTATACATTTTGAATAAAAGTCACATAATAAAAAAAATTAACTTTCAAAATGTGAATAATTCGTGAACAAAATAAGGGTCCGCGCTCACTGCGCGAGTCGCGCGGCGAGAGCACTTATCTTCAAATCGCTTTATCTTTTTTTCTACTGCATATTAATAGCTCAAACTTTCCCAAAAACTTCTTCGATTTCTAAATTTTATATAATAAACAATTAAAAACTTCCTCACTCAACTTTTTTCATCATACGTAAAAAGTCAGAAATTCGAAAAAAAAAATCTCTTCAATTTATTGCTCGAATGTAAAATGCTTTGGGGATTTCGGACTAGTTTCATTGTCTCTAGAATTGGTTGGAGAATACGTCATTGAATTTTCGTGAAAAAATATTATTTATTCGCCGAGAAACCGCGAGTTGATCGTCGAAAATCGTAAAATCGTTTTTTGCGCATTTTCGGATAAAAGGCAATTTTGACCATGTTATAAAAAAATAAATGTCATATTCGTGTTCAGCACCCTCGAAAATATAAAGATATACGGTTTTTAGCGACTAGAACGAGGTTGGTCGGTATGTGGAACAAAACGGGGGTGTTGCTCTCCTCTAACTCTGTGGAATACAAATATAATGAAATATAATACAATGAATTTTAAAAAACACAAAATATAATCAATAATAATTAAAAAAAAAATCTCTTAGTAATTACATAATACTCATATATGGAAAGATAATTACAAAAATAAACTAAAAAAGAAAAACTACATACTGATATATGTTTTTTTAATGGTGTTGCCAAAAGACTGTTTTGTGACTAGTCTCCTACCTCCGAATACTTCTTTGGTCCTACAGTGTTGCCACTATGTAATCCCATTGATCATGTTCCCCAGATTCCCCTCATGACGCTGGACAACCTACTTCCCATTCCACACCATGCTTTTCGGTCCGTCTAAGCTACGGTCTACATAAGCTACCCAGGGAAATATATTTCCCTGATGACGAAGGACCTCCTACTACTTCCCCTTCCACACCATGTTTTTCGGTCCGTATAAGCTACGGTCTACATAAGCTACCCAGGGGAAATATATATATATATATAGATTCACCTCAAGACCTTTACGTAAACACTCTTGTGATTACAATTACAAAAAAATCCACCAATGTTGGAGACCATACTTATGATACCTAGGATTTTGAAACAATCCTATGGAACATACTACACCCAAAGATCCTGTCATTGGCCCCAATATGGCAGATATATTACGATACCTGGATTACATAATACTATATTGGTTGATCAAACGAAGACGTGGTGGTATGGTGATACATTTATCACTCGAAACGACATAACTCTCTGTGATTCAAGGACCTTAAAAACCTATCCAGATGACTGCTTGTTGCACTCTGAGAAGTTCAACATATCCAAATGCCAGCTACAAATTGACACCACACCTCCAGCTCATGAAGTAATACAGACCCAAGAAGGGATAGCTGTTTGTCAACCAGGCGAGCATGTCTTAATCCAATACACGGATACTATAGGGTTAAAACACGTGCCCTGACAGTGGAGCATCCTGTTTATCTGAACAAGCTGAACGGGACCACGATAATTGTGCATGAGAACACATAAGTTTATGATCGAAATGATATACGCCCATCACGATATGTTATCTAATGCATCCTCTATAGAAGACCTGTAAATATCTATCCAAACAAAGCACATAAGTCAAATAGAACATCTTCCAGAACTAAAGCAGCTGACTATTGTATCCCATACTGTATCTTATGTTTTAATCGGAGTATTAATATTGGCTCTTGTAGGAGTATCAATCTGGTTTTATAGGAGACATGAGACTATGAAGAAGGTTGTAAGGTATTATATAGGGGGTTACAGAAAAGAAACCCCAAGTAATGCGATCGATATGGAAGGAATGCATGCCACTATGTGATCATTTCGAATATTTGATATTTTCAACTTGTATATACATAAATAAATGGTGTGTAATAAACAGTGGACATGCCAGATTTAAGAGATTCCTAACATCCAATATCAAGATTATATGTACAAATATTGGATGTTAGGAATCTCTTAAATCTGGGGTGTCCACTGTTTATTACATACCATTTATTTATATCTTTTATACACTATTAACAGTATTTGAGAAATCCAAGATATATATGCATATATAAGCCCTTTATATCTTTGATAGAAAAATCAAAGTGTTATTATTGTAACACAAGTACTGTTGCCTTGAGTGTGAAGATAAACCATATTTGTCTTGATTGTTTTTCGACCTACCACAACAGTGTCGAGTAATATAATAGTTAATATGGTGTCCATTTTATTTTAGTTTATTACAATTTGGTTTTTTGTTGTTGTTTACTTTTATTTTGGAATATATATTGATTTTACCAGATATTGTTCATTTATAACAAATGGGAAGATCATATATTTAAGTAAATATACTTGATACAATAAATATTATTACTACGCCAATGACGCGAATAACGTCTCGACAGTTTCTCGCCGTCAGAGTCTGAATGAAATGAACAAAGAAAATGGTGTAAATAATTACGAACATATAGTCGGTAACTTCGAGCAAGAATTAAATGAAGACAATAGCGTAAATCGTAATCCCGACGGACTCAGTTGATAACGTTGAAGATGAATTAAATGAAAAAAATTATAATAAAGAGGGCGCAATGGAAGAGTTCTATATAAGGTCAATGTAGCCAACACAATAAAATAAAATGATCAAAATGACATATGAAATCGGGGTCACTGAAAGGGTTCACCTATTGACTTAATTTTTCAGTTTTTCAGATATAAACCATGTTTTATGCAAAATATCTTGTACCCGAATGATAAAAAACTCGTTTTAATTTAGGGTGTTTTGCTTTCTAATATTTACCACAAATGTCACATGTAACTGTCAACATTGTCATCGAAGCAACATAGGCGAAGTTTTAGCTTGGTATTTGTTTTGTATGTTTCAAATTTTCAAAATTAAATTATAATACACTGGAAAGACATATATACAAACGAATAAAGTTTATAAAAATAAAACCATGCTATGACAACCAATGTTATGACGTTGACTTTGACAGTTAACAGACAGGCCGTAATCCTTAAGAATCGTGTTCCCTAACTTAAAACAAGCTTTTTATCTTTTGGGTACAATAAATATTTTATAAAACATTGAGTATATCTGAAAGAAACAAGAAGTAAGTTAAATGGTGACCCCTTTCAGTGACCCCCATTTCTTAAGTCATTTCGATAATTTTAATTTATTGTGTTGGTTACATTGACCTTATATAGAACTCTTCCATTGTAGCGGCAAACTTAACTGGGGGCAGATACGATGAAAAAATATACGCCGAAGATGAACTGGAATATGCTTAAGGGACATATGGACAATGGAACCATACCAAGTAATGAAAACAACAAAGTGGGTGAGGCAGGAGTACGAAAGCAAACTAAAGGTAAGTTTCAAGAGAAAAACAGAAAATTGAGGCTCAGCGGAATGAAGTACCAGCAGCGAAAACGAAAAGAATTAGACCAGCGAAGCACATTAAACGAGACTCCTGTAAAGGCAAAAAGTGTCAGCACCAATGCTCCTCAAAATTCAGCGAGGAAATGCGAGTGAAAATTTTTGACCAATTTTATGGGATGCAAGATAATTATCAACAGAAACTTTTTTTAGCAGCTTGTGTGGAAAAAGTTTCTATTAAACAAGATACGGTAATACCAGACCAGAAAGTCGCCGCCAATGTTCCAGAGTACATTTTCTTTCTCTAAACGGGCAAAAAACTCCAGTCTGTCGGCAATTCTTATCAGCTACGCTTTCTATATCGTAAAAAATGATACGTTATATCGATGACAATCGCATAGACATGAATACCGCAAAACCAGGGGGCCGTGGTAAAAAGGAGCCTAAGAATAAAACATCTGCTCATATTCAAGAAACTCTTGAGGTATTAATAAAATAATTGCCTGCGTTCCCTTTACATTATTGCAGGGGAAGTAGCAAAAAACGTTACCAGCCTATTGAATTCAGGGACGTGCCCAATTTGTCCAGAATATACAAAAAGCACTGTGAAGACAGAAACGAACACTTTGTCACTGAAAAAGTATTCCGGAATATATTTACCACCAAGTTTAACGTAGGTTTCCATTTACCAAAGAAAGACAAATGTGTTGTCTGTGAAAAGGAAAATAATCGAGCGATAGATAACATAGCTATATCGAACATAGAACAGCATCTCCAAGATAAAGAACATTCAAAGCAATTACATTCAAGAGATCAAGACAAAGCCAAAACCAATCCAAATTTTGTTTGTACCAGTTTCGACTTACAGAAAGTTTTAAACACTCCACATGGAGATAACATGTTACTTTATTATTCCAGAAAATATTTATTTTACAATGAAACATTTTATGAATCTGGAACCAGAACTGTTTTTTGCTGTGTATAGGATGAACAAGATGGCACACGAGAGGCAAATGAAATTTGTTGAATATTGTGTGATTACCGTAAAATTGTTGATGAATGAAAAAATGTGAAAACTGTTTCTCTTTTCTGCGAATCGTGTCCTGGGCAGAACAAGAATCCACAGGTCTCAAGTGCGGTTGTGCATGGTTTCTTCACAATATTTCACAAAATATTAAAGAAATTATAATACCTTATTTGCTACCTGGTCATACGTATATGCCAGTCGATTCTGTACATGCGACAATAGAAAATGCAATCAAAAAAAATTATATGGACACCATCGGAATGGCCTACAATCATAAGGAATGCAAGGAACATTCGGACTTCAAGACCCTACAAGCATCAATATTCCCTGATTCCCGTAAAACAACAGATACAGGAAAACAATTGTATTTGACAAAAATTATAAGTTATTTTTGAAAAAGGAAGTGAAACTTTCAAGATATGTCATTCTTTCCAAGATAATGAAGCAGAAGATTTCGTCGCCTTTCCTTTGTGGAAAGGGGTACTAGAAGCAATACAGATGGTTCTGGATTGATATTATTGACGCCAAGACCTCTTTATACGTCAATGTTGCCTATTCCAACAAATAAATCAAGAAATTTGCTATCTTTGGTAGAAAAATCGGTTATACCAGAGTTTTATCGACAAGAACATCTGTCAATGAAAGCAGACGACAATATTCCAGACGAAACTAACGACGAATATGAGGAAGAAAAGAGCATTGATGATGTTCCGGAGCAAAGTTTGCGTAAACAAAGTACATCGAAAACCACGAGAATGACAATCAAGAAGGTACCAAAGGCTTTTAAAACTGCAAATATCCCAAAAAAAATGAATGAAATAAAATAATAATTTGTATTTTTAAATTTCATTAAACTTATATTTTGTTTTCAGTTTTTTAGTGTTTGTATCACTTCCCATGTTTGACAATTATTGTGAATTCTGCTTCCATTTTACCCCGCCACATTACTCTCGTATCAAAACATACCATGTGCCCAGACAAAGGTCGTAACCAACAGTTGTCAAGTTATATTATTCTTTTTAGCAAACTTGGTTGCATCTAATTCCATCTTATCTCTGCGTTAAGGTTCCAGACTATGAGAATTAACTCAACGAGATTTTAGTGCTTATCAATTATAGTAAATAAATTACGAAGTTTTTTGGCCCTCCTGGAAAATCATTGTTTTGTGGGGGACACCCATTACCCTCTGACACGTCGATATGCAAACATTCTTTTATTTTTAACAGGTTTAAAGATAGGTTCTTGTTTCAGAAACGACTAGTATTTCCTCAGAATGGTATAGTGATGAAATCATCTTCCATCCAGAAGAAAAATAATCTTCAGAAAATGTGCCCAAACGTACTAAAAGACATTTTCCTGTGGTAGCGAGAACTCTTGACCGTTATGGGATTTCAGATAGAGCAGGGGCTGCAATAGTGTCTGCAACATCACAAGAGATCGGCCTAATAAAAAAAGTAGACTGTTCCAAAGTAGTAGATAGAATTCGAATACGTCGGTCACGAGCTACTAAACGAAATATTTTTAAAAACGAAGCAGCTAGTACTTTAAGTGACTGTAATATGTTCGGACTTTACTTTCATGGTAGGAGGGATACGACGCTTACAACAATTGATGATAGTCGATGTAAAGTTATTAGGGAAGAACACATCACGTTACTTAAAGAACCTGGGTCATTTTATATGAGACACATTTCGTTAACGTCAGGAACAGCAGTTTCTATGAAAAATGGTTTTGAACATTTTTTTGCCGATAACTTGATAGATTCACCAAAAATAATTGCAGTTGGCTGTGACGGTACTATGACGTATACCGGTCAAAAAGGAGGTCTAATACGACTTTTGGAAGTGCAAATGAAAACACCACTCTATGGTTTATTTGCCTCCTGCACGCTAACGATTCTAACGAACTTCCACTGAGGCATCTCTTCGACCGTTTGGATGGAACAGCAAGTGGTCCACGAGCTTCTACTGGGCCTGTTGGAAAAGCTTTACAGAAATGCAAAGATCTACCACCGGTAAGATTTAAAAAAATTGAATGCGACTTATCGTTTGTTACGAGCACTGATTCAAGTACAGATCAGCAATATCTCTTGGATATTTGTAGGGCGACCAATTTGGGAGAATGTTCTACTAGCATAGCAAATCGTAATCCATGAAAATTAGTCCACTCAAGATGGTTAACCACAGTTAACAGAATTTTGCGGTTGTATATGGCAACTGGTAGTCCTTCTGAAAATCTGGTTACTCTAGTAACATTTGTTATAAAAGTTTATGCACCTATGTGGTATCATATTAAAACTAAACCATCTTGTACCAGTGGATCAAAACATTTGCATAATTCAATAGTTCTATCTGGGTATCTACCACAAGAGCTGAAAGATATAATCGATCCAGTTATCCAACGAAATGGATTCCTCGGCCATCCCGAAAATATTTTGTTATCGATGTTAGACGACTCACGATATGAAATAAGATACATTGAGACGTATTATGAAAGCTAGAAAAAATTTTACAACCGGGAATGTTCCAAACTGTAAGAATATTTACTTTGCCGAAATTCAATTTTGAGGCTTAAGATTATATTGCCTTGGTAGATTGGCAAAATATTGAACTCACTGAACCTCCAGTGACAAAATCTTCAGCAGATCATGAAATTTTAAATTGCGTACAACAAAAAACTATTGGTCTGAATCAATTGCTTCCTATTGTAAATGGCTTTCCAGTCACACACAAGCCGTAGAGAGAAACGTGAAAACTGTAACAGAAGCATCGATAGCTACATGTGGTTTATCAAATAGAGACGGTTTCATAAGAGCGAAGATCGAATCAAGAAGATTAGTGCCTTCGTTCAATACCAAAAAAGAATATCAAGCTGCTGATTGAGTGCTGACTACGATCAATTATGCGATCTTAGTACCTTTATGAAGTTTTATTTTAGTATAGATTTCTGTTTGTGATAATTTACTTTGAAATAAAATTTTTTTGTGAAAAATATAATTACTTTGTTTTACCACCCCTGGGGCAGTACAAAATATCAAGATAAAAATTTGAGATTTTCTTTCTTGTAACATCTTATCACAGAGCATCTATTCCACACCAAGCAGTTTCCAAATTCAAATTTTTGTATTTTTGATCCACCCTAATGCATATACTTAAACAAAAGCTTCTATTTCGCTTAAGTGGATAAACCAAAGTATACACGAGGGCAAAACAGTTTTTTCTTCACATGTCCGTTACCATTATGGTTGACAAGTTAAATCAAATATTAATATCAAGTTACTGGAATTTTTTACACGAGAGTTGTGCTATTATTACATCTCTAACTATTGATCAAATCATCAAATTCAAGTATTAGATCTGCTCTCGAGAAAAAACTTATGACATTTCAACACTTATTATCTTAAATCTTACCATTACAAATATGGTTAAAGTCGTAAACTGAAAAATGGGGGTTATTTTGGTCGAAATTTTCAGTGAAAATATAAAAACGTAACAAAAAATATAAATAAGAAAATCTAAGCTTTGGTAAGATTTGGCATGGTGTTTTAAAAACACAAGATTGCTTTTGGAAAAATCAGATGATCATGGTATCGTTTTTATCAGTCATCAACTTTGGTTTTCAACGCGTCCCCAAAGATAACGTGAGTATACAGGCTGAACATTTGAAACGGTACCAACATTGCAATTTTGGAAACCGTAAAAGTTACGAGGTAGGTTGACATTGGGTAGCTAAATAAGTAGTTTTTTCTACGACGTTTCGTGTTATCAACGGCATAGTCAACTTTTTTTCTCAAATAAGTCGTAGAAAAAAGGACTAGTTACTAAGCTAGCCAATGTCAAACCAACCCAACCTATCTCGAAACTTTTACGGTTTCCGAAATGCAATGTTGATACCATTCAAAATGATCAGCCTGTATACCTACTCCAGTAGAACATGGTTGAAAAACCAAAAAAATCAGAAAACAAGAAAGTTTTTCATGGCTGAATCAAAAATAAATCGAGTAGTTCAAGATTATAGCATGGAAATAAAGAATAACCGTTAAGTTATTGTTTTACAGTGCTAATAATCGTTCGTGTTCACTGATGGGGTTTCTGGGTAACTTCGAAAAATTGCGGAAATCGAATCAAATATTACATTTTTCATTTTTAAATTAATTTCTTAAGCTTGTCACAAGAAATAACAATAACAATTATTCGTAAAAGACATTGTTCTACCATGATCGCTAATACAGAAACTTACGGCTGGATAGGTTCGCTGCCTCGTGGCTACAATATTTCGAGTTTAACTAGTAAACCAAAAATACTTTATAATCGTTCTTTTAGCCGATAAGAGTTATGATTAAGCGAAGAAAGGGTTTTTAAAAATCGTTATTCTATTACATTGTTTGAGTATTTTTTCATGTGAAACATCGAATATTGCATTGTTAATATCTACATTTTACAACACTACATTAGAATAAGAAACAACAAAATTCAGAGTATTTTAAAAGTAATAACAGTAATGTGTGTACGAAAGAGTAGCCACTACTGTTGGAGGACAAGACAGCTAGTTAGCTGACGAACATTGGCAATAGTTATAGTTTTTTGAGCAAGTTAAGTATGTTTGTAAGCGAATGATTAAATGAATACCTTCCAAAGAATTTACAGTTTTCGTAGAAGAACTAGTAGTAACATATACACCAATAACTTTCATTTTATTCAATGCTAACATACATGGACTCAAGAATGCTTGCATACCTAATGTGTGTTCCTGTCTTTCATGTCTTCAGATGACTTTTCAAGCTGTCCCCTGTTTCTAAGCTGTTTTCGAAGTTATTTGTTATTCCTGTCCTTTTTCGTTGTTTGCCTACAAATTTCATCTTTCATACAAAGAGTGTTTCATTGGGAAAGTGCCTAGCTTCAACTGTAGATGGCAATCACTTTGGTGGTTCTAGAATATCTATATTCAATGAGTTTTCTTCACTTTATAACCGAGATACAGAGTTTTTTATCAATTTGGCCTATTTATTTCGGACCTCATAAGTTCCGAATTACCCTATATATCATTTCGAAATTTGATACACGTAATAACGTTCACCTGGAAACTCCATCAAAGTATCAGTCACCAAAAAGATAATCCAGGTTCGGGCTTCACAAAAAAAATTCAAAACTCGTCTTTTCTCAAAACGACAACCAGTATACAGATACATGCAATGAAAAACAGAACATAGCTGTTTAATGTATTTTTCCAATCCAAATAAAACCAACGAAACATTTCTACAAATTCACTTCAATGAATATTAAGTATTTAGCTGGACAGCTGGATTCAGAACCACTGTAAGAGACCCCGCCCCTTCTCCTTCCAAAAGTTGTGTGATTTAGTATTGAATAATTTTTGGATGGGAGTAGTTAACGTCGCTACATATTGAAACAAATGCTTACGTTTCATGTTGTTCAAATCGAAAAATTAATTGTTAAATTCTCTTTAACAATAATTAATGTTTCGACTTAACAACAGTTGATAATCTGATTGCTCAACATAAATCAATCAAAATAAATGGAATCGATACCGAATGTCGACGTTTGATAACTCCGTCACAACGTCTAGTAATATCTAACGTATGCCCAACAATACCCAATACACAAATCGAAGAGGAAATCCAAAAAATGGGAATAAAAACAGTATCACGGATGACATTTCTAAGAGTAGGAATGCCTGAAGCAGATTACAGTCACGTATTGAGCTTCCGCAGACAAATTTTCATATCTCCTCTTGAAAACGAATCCATTCCAGAGTCTTTCGTGATAACAAACGAAAACACCACCTACCGATTATTTCTCTCAATCGATGAATTAAATTGTTCCGTATGCAAAAACATAGGTCACGAAGAATCCACTTGTTTAAAACAAAAAGACACACACACCTCCATAGAAGAAAAGGATATCGAAAATAACCCTAGGCAGATGAAAACATCCAAAACAAACTCTACAGAAGAAACAAGCAGCACACAAAACATAACAGAAACCACAACAAAGACAGCAACTGAGAGCTTCTTATCTGAATCACCAAGAACGTCCCCAATCAATCCTACCACACCTCAAACTTCCACGGCAATGGCTTTCTCAAACGACAAAAAAATTTCCAAACCAACATTGAAACAGAATCCACAACAATCAACTTCCTCCCTCACCACAAAAAGACAAATTTCAACATCACCTGAATGTTTAGAAAGCCCTTCCATCACGTTCGCTCAACCTATGGATCCATCCAAAACAAAAACAAAAAATAGCAAGAAAAAATACAAATCAACTAGTGAAGAACTTTCATTCATGCTAGAAACAATTAAGGATCAAATTGAAAATCGAAGCCCACCTTTTGTTTTGAGTTTCAATGAGATCTGTGACTTCCTACAAAACACTATTGGTGCTTCAAACCCTGAAATAATCGCACCTGATAATTCAAATGAACCATCCGAGTTACTCGAAATCCTAAATTATATCTATAAAAACATAACAAATAAAACCTTGAAAAATAATATCACGCGACTTAAGAAAAGATTATTTGCTACTAGCATCTCAACAACAGATTTAAGCGACAGTGACACATTATCCCAAAATTCAATTAATGTGATGGATTCATTTATTCTTCAGTGGAATTTGAATGGTTTTTTCTGCCACCATGAACAATTGAAACTACTCATAAATAAAGTATCTCCTCAAATACTTTGCCTTCAAGAAACCCATCTTAAAAATCAAACAAACGTTCGCCTAAAAGATTATATGGCCTACCAAAAAAACAGGAACACTGATTTTTCTAGCGGCGGAGTAGCAATATTTGTAAAAAACGACATTGAATCAAAGGAAATTGTCATAAATACAAACTTGGAAGCGATTGCAGTATCGGTTATTCACAAAAAAAAGATAAATATATGTAATGTATACTTACCTCACCCAAATCAGACCGACCTAGTTGAATTAAATGACCTAATAAATCAGATTCCACCTCCTAAAATTATTGTTGGAGACATGAATTGCCATAATGTGGCATGGGGCAGTAATAAAACCAATAAAAATGGAAATATTCTGCAAAATAATAGAAATGCTTCAAATTTAACATTATTAAACACTGGAGAACCCACAAGATTCAATTCATTCAATGGCACCCTATCAGCTATAGATCTTTCCTTTTGTTCTCCCACAATAACATCCTGGATGAAATGGGAAACCCTAAAATACTTGCATGATAGCGATCATTTCCCCATTAAAATATCCTTACTAGAAAAAGAACCTCCACCAAGCCTTCTTTATCAAACATGGAAAATAAAAGCCGCAAACTGGAGCCAATATCAAAACGAAATAGAAAATAATATCGCAACCTTTGTGCATGTCAATGACGTAAATGAAAATGTCGAAAATCTAAATCGTATAATTCTAAACGCAGCAAATTCCCACATCGGAAAAACTAAATTATGTAAAAAACATCCAGTACCTTGGTGGAACCAAAATATAGCCCAAGCATTGACAGCCAGTAAACATGCGTTTAATACATGGAAAAGACATAAGACAAATGAAAATCTCCTCAATTTCAAAAACCTTAGAGCCAAGACCCGATATTATATAAAGAAGAACAAGAAAGAATCGTGGGCAAGTTATGTATCCTCAATAAATTCTTCCACTCCAACAGACTTCATCTGGAGCAAAATTCGAAAAATTCAAGGAAACAATAGTTATAGATCCATATCGACACTATCTCATAACAACAGACTAGTATCCTCAGTAACAGAAATCCCCAATATCTTAGCTGACACTTTTGAAAGAAACTCAAATGATATCAATCTAAATTCCACCTTTCTGGAATACAAAAACTCAGTTGACTGCAACTTTAAAATAATAAACGATAACTCTCACCTGAATTTTCCAATAACTTACCAAGAATTTGATTTTTGTCTGAAAAAATTGAAAAATACTGCCCCAGGCCCTGATGATATTCTATCGTTATTTTTGAAAAACCTTCCATACAAAGCTAAACAAATTCTTTAGAGCTCTTCAATAACATATTTTTACAAGAACAATTCCCCAATCTTTGGCGTCAGTCATAGTCATACCTATACCTAAATTAAACAAACCGAAAATCGACCCTACTTCATATCGTCCCATTTCACTAACATGTAATATGTGCAAGCTTCTGGAAAAAATTATCAACTATAGACTAACCTGGCATTTGGAAAATGAGAATATGCTTATACCCAACCAAAGCGGCTTCCGAAGAGGAAGAAGTACTACTGACAACCTAGTAACACTCGAATCTGAAATTCATGAGGCTTTCCTAATGGATCAAAAATTAATAGCAGTATTTCTAGACTTGATTAAAGCTTTTGACACCACTTGGAGATATCATATCCTAAAGACTCTCAAAGAATGGAATATTCAGGGCCACATATTAACATACATAAAAAACTTTTTGAATAATAGAACCTTCCAAGTTAGAACACATGGTCAAAAATCTTCGGTAAGACAACTTCAAAACGGAACACCTCAAGGATCCATTTTAAGTCCTACTTTATTCCTCGTAGCTATAAACAGTGTAGTTAAAGAAATACGCAAACCTGTAAAAGTGAATTTATATGCAGACGACCTAGTTATTTACATTAAAAGCAAAAACGTAATGTTAGCATCGCAAATTTTACAAACGTGCTTACATAGCTTGGAAAATTGGTCTCTGAAAACAGGCTTCCAATTCTCACCTGAGAAAACACACTATATCGTCTTCAATAAAAAGAAATGTTTAAATAATTTGAACCTCCATCTAAACGAAAAGCCAATATCTTAAGTGGATGAAATAAATTTTCTGGGTCTAAATATCCCTCCATGGATCATTCAAATACCACATATAGAAACATCTCTAACATTCTATCAAAAACAGACCACCACTCCAATCCAGATACAAAACTCCTTTAATGAACTAGCATAGAAATTTTCCAAGTTTTCTTTCATTTACACTGATGCTTCCAAAACAACGATTGGACATGCTGCAGCTTACATATGTAAAGATACAAAATTTGCTATGCGTCTGCCACAAAATTGTAGTATATATACTGGAGAGGCGTTTGCTATACTCCATGCCCTCAAAATGTGCAAAACAGCTAATGAAAGCAACTTTCTTATCATCTCCGACTCATTAAGCACCCTAATAGATCTGAAAAATGTATATCCATCACACCCGATCCATGAACTCATTAAAAAGGAACTTTACAACTTGCGAGATAAAAGCATCTCTTTTTTATGGGTACCATCACACATGGGAATAAGAGGAAACGAAGAAGTTGACACCTTAGCCCTAAAATCAACGTCCACTGATGATTTACCTCTCCTCACAAAATTTCCCCACACCGATCATAGATCCTCAATAAAAAAATACATTTACCAAAAATGGCAATCAATCTGGAAAGACACTGAAACAAATTTGAAACAAATAATGCCCGAAATTGGAACCAAACTCCCACTGCCTTTTAAAAGAAAAGAACAAGTACTAATAAACCGTTTAAGAATTGGACATACACGCATAACACATCAACATCACTTGACAAAAGAAGCCGCCCCTTTATGTCAAATATGTAAAACTCAACTCACAGTAAAGCATCTATTACTCAAATGCCCAGAATATGAAAAACAAAGAAAACGCCTCAATTTAGGAAACTCTTTAAAATCAATTCTCTCTTCAACTGGAAACGAAGTGCTATCCTATCTCAAAGACATAAACTTAACATCAAAAATTTAAATTGTGATATAAATGTACCAAACTACACTGTAAATGTCTCCCCTGCTAATAACTCTTAGTAGTTGATGCGGGGTTATGTATGTTTAAATAAAAAAAAAAGGTTTAAATTGTCCTCCTTGTTGAGTCAAACAAAAACCGAATCTATTAAACAAAGATAATTTTGTATCTCTGAGCTGATTCGGTGTAATGTTTGCACAATGTTGGACAATTTTCCCCCTTTAATTCTATTAAAGTTTGAGCCCGTTCAAAATTGTACCGATAAATTTCATTTTTCAAAAAACCCCATAAAAAGAAATCATTCGGGGACAGATCCGCTGATCTTGGAGGCTACTTGATACTACCATTTGTGGATATAACGCGGTTAGGAACTGTGGTTTGGAGATATTCGGTAACTTTCCGAGAATTGTGACTAGGACATCCATCTTGCTGATACCAAATACATATCTCCAAAATCAATGGGAAGTTTCTGAATTGCCGGAACTATTTGGGTTTGTAACAGTTCGAGATATTTGGCGACATTAAGGTTTCCCTCAATAAAAAAGGGACCTATGATGTAATCACCTAAAATTCCCGTCCACACATTAAGTTTCTGTGGATATTGCGTACGAACGGTAATACTTAGGTGCTTATTTTCCCGAGACCAATACCGAACTGTGAAGAGAAAATGTCGATTCATCTGCAAATAAAACGTTATTTAAAAAATTATTTAAATTTTCTTTTTCCATCATCTCTTCTCAGAACTCCATCCGTTTGTAGCACCGATACCCATTTCTTTTTAAAATACGTCGAACTGTAGGTACTTTGATTCATGTTTTCTTCTTCAGCAACTTCTCTGCTCAAGCATGGTTCACTATTTTCAACCATTGCACAAACATCAATTTCTCTATTTATTCGTTGTTCACCACCTTACAGGCTGCATTGTTGCAGTTCTGTAAACATCCACAATTTCGAAATTTTTGAATTATTCGATCAACTATATACTGTGAAGGCGCTGGTCGGTTTTCAAAAACAACAACGAATAAATTTACTATTTCCCTAATCGAGTGACCTCCACAATACCACGATAAAATTTGAATTTTTTCCTGAAGGGTGTACATTTTGATTTATCTACGAATTTATTTTATTTTGAAGTTGGTTATGGGCTTGAACAGTAGCCTCGGCTATCGACTGATGTTTACTGACTATCTGACGCTAATCAAAGACCGCCCACAGTTGAGGATATGGAGTGGTGCAAATTGAACGATATGTTGTAGGTGTCCAAATAAACGATTGTAATAATCGTGTTTTTAATCTGTTGAAGCTTGATGTTGGTCGACTAGTTCAAAAGCTGTTCTGATACAATGCTTAAAAACCTTTTTTCTAATTGATCTTCATAATTGGAAAGAGCATGAAAAATTGAATCTACTCATTTGCTTTTTAGTTTTTCGCAGAGAAATATACTTATATAATTTTACCGTCCAAGTTATAATTTATAAAAGTTTTGGTGGTTAACAAATGGTATTGGAGTTTTCATTTTTTAGATTGAAATGAAATTTTTTCAAGGTATTTTGAGAAGGATCCTAGAAATTCAATTGAGTTGAGTTTATTTACTAGTACAGACCACTAAAAAATATGATTACAGGCCGTACTTAGAACATACTAATTCAATATGTTTCGAATATTTAAACTCCCTGTATAAAGATATGTATGTATTTGGAAACTATGCACTTAGATTAGAAATAATAAATGTTGTAATAATTTCTTATTTTTATTTTCATATCAATTAATAAAGTTAATCAAAACTCCGTTTTTTGAAGAATAAATTTATATCTCGTATTTTACTCTTGCTAATCCAAGTGCATAGTTTCCATAGGGTGTTATAAATAATCGAACTATATTGAATTAGTATGTCCTAAGTAAGGCCCTGTAATCATATTTTTTAATGGTCTGTACTTGTGAACAAACCAACTCTCTTGAATTTCTAGGATGCTTCTCAAGATACATTACGTAGATTCAAATTTTGATAGTATGTTAAGCCTTTCTTTGTTTACCGGCAGCGATAATTACGTGATAATATTATTTGGTTTGGTACCCCAAGAACAAAGGTACCAAATTAGCACGTGGGTGATAAACAGGAGTCACGACGAACTATCGCCGACTCACTACGTTTAACAGCAGTAAAAGTAAACTACAAGCTAACTCAATTATAAATCTCAGGGATGGGTTGAAAATAGGCACAAGTTCCCTTTCTAGGATATAGGTATATTTAACAATCTTAGATGATGGCTATAATGCGAAACAAATAAATATATGAGTAAAGATATAAAAGCTTACGTGCAGGCGATATTTAAAATCAACTAAATAAATAACGAACTACCTAAAAGGCTGATATTCTACAAACCACTAAAATGGTCTAATGAGAGATATAAATACATATTTATTTACAGAGAGTTTAGACCAGTATCTAAATACTGCATGCACTAATTCGTAAAAGGAAAGTAAGATATTATTTATAGTATTACTTGAAAGATATAAGATTTAAATCACAGTAGGTTATAAGGTTAACTATATTCTACTCGTATCTGTTTTATTCTAAAAGACGGTCAAAGGGTGGTGGTTTTCTGGACCCCAAAAGAACGGGTCCAGATATTTTAAGAGCAGGAGGATCATCATCACAAAACACCAGTTATTCCATAATTATATGAGAAATACTCCTAAACTTCCAACGTAAGTATCAAATCAACTTATACTCTAGACAATAAAGTTTACGTAAGACATAAAACAACAAAATGAAGAAAAAGAAAATAGAATAGAAGGCCTAAAACAATAAAACCACGTTAGTATCAACTTAATAGTAGGGCACAACTAGAACTTACCACAGATAGTAGGGGGCCTAAAAGTGGCTTCGACCGAAGTAAATTTTGAATGCCAAATGTTTTGGTTTTAGTTAAATCCAATATCCACCAAGGTGCTAATTGTCAATGGTTCCACAATTAGATTGGATTTTCATAAAATTGAACACTTTGGTACTAAATCCGCAAAATGCGTCTGTCTTTCAGCAAGCTTGCTTGGCTTAGAAAAAGAAACGTAGTCCAAAGATCATTTTTTTGTGCCCAAAAATACCGCGTTTTGCTGGGTAAATCTAGTGCCAATTTAATATTTGCAAATGGTAATACTGAAGAGGTCAAGGTCGTCTGTCACTTTGTCATACATTTGCTGGCAGAAGATGAAACTATTCCAAGGCCACATTTATTATTATGGTTTTTTTTCTGTTATAATACTTGATACTAATATCGTTTTATTTTTCAGAAAATGGATCAAACAAAGGAATGTGAATACCAAGAGTACTTTTGAAAATTAATAGAGCTGACTACCTAATAGCCTGACTTTATTTCCAGTGAATAAAATATTTAATAACAAACCTGACGACTTTCATTCTATTCAATTGAAACCAATATCCTTTTTACCTACTTCTTTAAATAAAAAGGTAAGTTAATTTACCTAACAAGTATATGAGTATATTTGCTAGACTCAGATGCCGAATTCGCTCATTTGCCGAAATTAATACTTAGTTCGCGATATGATCAAAGTGAAATGATCAGATGCCGACAACAGATTCTATTTCGGCATTTGTTTACTCTAATTTATACATTTCGCGAACTGAGCAATTCAGACTTGCTCAAATGCCGATTATGAATTTATTTTGGCAGATGATTATTTTTAGTTTTATATTTTGTCAATTGTACTATTAAGAAATAGGCAATTTTCGATATGTTGCATTTTCTAAAAAGAGAGTCGAATTTTTTTTGCGAAAATGCATAATTTTCATTTTTTCGAACTATACCTACTCGGCAATTGGACTCCATAAACAGGCGTCTACAAAAACGTTTGACTCTTGAGATTTTTGAAGCGATATTAAGCTGATAAGAATAGATATTATTCATTGATCTGTGTTAAAGGTCGGGAAGAGGATTAAACCAAAATAAATTCATAATCGGCATTTGAGCAAGTCTGAATTGCTCAGTTCGCGAAATGTATAAATTAGAGTAAACAAATGCCGAAATAGAATCTGTTGTCGGCATCTGATCATTTCACTTTGATCATATCGCGAACTGAGTATTAATTTCGGCAAATGGGCGAGTTCGGCATCTGAGTCTAACATATTCAATTTCTTATGATTTTTCCAATTATGGAAAGCAATTTTGTGAAAATCTATATACAGGGTGTTGTTTTTAGGAAAAGACAACTTTTGAAATTTTTTGAGAAGCCGGACCAGGATTATCTTTTTGATGATACTTTGATGGAGTTACCAGGTAATAGTTGTATGTGTACCAAATTTCTAAATAATATACAGAGTAATTCGGAACTTATGAGGTCCGAAACAAATAGGCCAAATTGATAAATCACTCTGTATCTCCGTTATAAAGTGCAGTAGACACATTAAATATGGTTTTTTTTGAAACCACCAAAAATGATGTCCATCTACAGTGAATATGAGTCGGTTAGTTCAGAAATTCGAGAAGACCATTCACTTATGGCCACTTCTATAAACGCAAGATTTTAATTTTATTGATTTTGAACTTTATCTCCATGAACTTAATGGAGAAGAAATTGAAAAACAAAACCATACAGAAAATGAACAGTCCGTGAATAAATAAATATTTCATAAAATATCCATAAAATCTTCGTGTTGCTTTTTTTCTACATCCAAACTAATGATAATATATGCGAATTATATCAGCTTATGTCTCTCCTCTCTTCTTGGATCGATATTTTTCCAACTGGGCACATAAGTTCAAACCTAAAAAAAATCATCATTTTATTCACAGGTGTAATTGATCATTTTCATTACATTAAATAATATTGTTTCTGAATTTTTGCTAGTTATGTTCAAAATATACCGGCTTTTGACAGCAATAACACCCAAATTATCACTTAGGACATAAAATATCTCAATTTCACCATATTTCAAGACAGTGTCGCTAACATTATTAATACCCATACATTTATACCTGTTGAGTAGGTATAACTTGCGTAACGTTAGTTTTAGTTTTATTTAGTTTTCCAAACAGTTATTAGTGTTTGGTTTATAGTAGTGATTTTTTTGTATTACAATGTGGCGTCCATTTGCTTATGCTGATGAAAAATGAAGGAAAAATCATGTAGTGAGACCCCCACAAGAAAATATTTATATTCTGATGCTAAAGAAGTAATAAAAATGTTTGTCCATGACTATTTGATAATGTTTCACATTTTACTTGTTTTTCTTCAAGTCTAATGATGTACATTATTCACCAGTGAATAATAGGTGTGGATAATGAACAGGTCACATGACACGGATAAATAGGACCTATGCCGAGGGTTATTTATATACAAATGTTACAATATAATATTTAAAAATTTTCGTCGCGACCCAGATTCGAACCTTAAGCGTACAATTCTTTATTTCACGAACTCAGACATCTAAACAATCCTGCTACGAAGACATTTATAATAATTTATCAAGCTGTTGTATATACAGAGTGAGTTACGAGGAACTGAACATACTTCTACCATAAGTAGAGGCACGTTAGGGGATTATCAAATGACCATTAAAAAATGTCTTCTTGTTTTGATTATTAATATACAGGGTGAATTATGGATCTTCACCAAAACAATGTTTCGTCATATCTTTTCAATGATTAAGTCTAAGATTGTTTTTTACTTTGTTCCACATTGTTGAAACTGATTTATTGTTTGGTTATTGTTATTTATTTTATTTTTTAATTTATGAATAAACATTTCCTGTGCTTTTCATTTCATTCCGATTAAAATATTTAGACATGATTTTTCCTCAAAAAAAAAAGAAAACTAGGTTATTACAAACATTTTTTATCTGTTTTTTGTCTATTACGGGTGGAAAAAGTTACATACAGGGTGAATTATTAAGATGAACCGGATATGCCAGATTTTTAAATCCGGCCCTTAAATCAATTCAAATTATGGTATTTACTATACTGGAGTAAAGTGTGTGTCGTTTCTGTTCATTTTAAAGATTTCTTTTTAATAACTAAACATTATTATACAGTAAGATATTTCATTATTACAAATTTTCAATTTGACTCTAAAATAAATCTTTAATTGGAAATGTGAGGTAAGTGTAACAAAAAATTCAAATACCCAGGTCTAACTGTCTATTTATGCTCTCTGAAAAAATTATATCAGATTTTAGAAAAATCATGTACAGAGTGAAGTGTTGAATATGAAGCAGTCTCACAAATTTTCACGAAGACGGTCCTGGATTTTTTTAATTCTGAATATGTCAGTCGACACCAATACACACTTTCACCAAAAAATGACAAATCGACTTAATCATTGAAAAGATATGACGAAACATTATTTTGGTGAAGATCCATAATTCACCCTGTATATTAATAATCAAAACAAGAAGACATTTTTTAATGGTCACTTGATAATCCCCTAATGTGCCTCTACTTATGGTAGAAGTATGTACAGTTCCTCGTAACTCACCCTGTATAGAGCGTATAGATGTCAACGTCAAAACTAAGAAACTGTCGTTTTAAATAATTTATAGCTGATTGCAAGAGTTTTAATTCATAATACTGAATTTAAATTGAAATTACCTACTAGAAAATATTATATGGAAAGCGTATCAGACACTGAAATGAATGTTACCCCGCCAAAAATAAGAGAAGCAGAATAAATAGTATCCTTAAATTTATTGCCAGAAAAGTGGAAAAAATATATATTATGAAAGCCTATAATCACTTTCTAAATTGGAGGGAAGAGAAAAAATAAATCTATTTATAAACAGGTAATTAATAGTGGTGGACAAAATATAGTAGTCTACTCGCATATAATAGCTAATATTCACTTAGGTGTTTATGTCCCTCGCCTGCGACTCGCGACATAAACGCACCTTCGTGAATAATAGCCATCATTATATGCTTGTTGAATAATATACTATTGCCCACGACTATTTGATAATGTTTAAATTTTGGATGTGCTGCGCCAAGTATAATGACGTACATTATTCACCAGTTAATAATAGGTATGGTACACTCATTATAGCGTTAGATCAAAGACGAATGTTGATAGCATTAACAATAAAATTGACGCGCCAGAGGTACTAAAACTATTACCTTTTCATGTACCCTCTCGACACACGCGTAATACATTAGTATTTAATATATCGAAGGATATAACTATACCAAGGGCACCTCTTGCAGCCATGTTGAAGCTTGTTAATCAATTTAACCAATTTATAGTTATAGATTGGAGTGCATCTCAATGTATGTTTTACAAACAAATTGTAAACTACATACTACAAATATCTGTATAATTTACGTTGACTCTACAGTTCTGACAGATAATATTTAACTGGTCTCTTTTTAACTTAATTATTTATAATTATGAATCTTGATTAAGGAAATCCATGTAATAAAGTTGTAAAACTTGTTCGGATTTAAATAAATAAATAAATAATGAACAGGTCACATGGAAAATAGGACCTTTATTGAAGGTTACTCATATACAGATGTCATAATATAACAAATAAAAATATCGCAGCGTCCCGGATTCGAACCTTAAGCCTAAAATTCTTCATTTTCGCAGCCAGACCTCTATACCACTCTGCTACGAAGGCATAATAATTCATTAACCAAGCTTTTGTATATAAAGCATATTATGATGTATTTCAAAACTAAAAAAGTGACGTTTTAAATAATTTTCATCTGATTACAAGAGTTTTAATTATTATACTGAATTTAAATTGAAATTACTAGAAAATATAATATGGAAAGCGAATCAGACACTGAAATGAATGTTGTTACCCCGCCAAACATAAGAGAAGCAGCACAAATAGTCTCCTTAAATGTATAATAGAAAAAATTATATATGACATACGTTACTTCTTCCCCGCTATTTTTTTTATTCGGTTATTTAACGTCGGTATATTTCTGCAACTGAGGCTCATCACCGACGCCGGGAGCACTCTACCCCTAACCGGAAATTTTGCCGAATCCACTAGTGTTCCAACCAGTGGTAGGGATCTTTATCGAGCCCAACTTCCATGGACTCGGGACCTCGGTTTCACTTCTCATCCGAAAGACGGCATTTCTACATTATACCTCATGCTGATTGGTATAAAGCCTGCGAGCAGTGATATGCTACTATTTATTATTTGAGAGTAGAAGCCAATGATATATGGACTGGTAACTATAATATATACTTATTCTTAATTAACTTTTTTTCTGGGACTACATATAATTATGTAAGGAATACTTTCACTAAAACTTCACCCACACAAGCATTTCATCAAAATTGTATAAATTGTAATAAAAATAAAAGTGTCAGGACACATAGTTTTGTACCATTTAGTAGAGGATGATATGGCTATCATGAACCGAATAGAATGGAACGGGGGAAAGATACCAAAAATGAATTATTACAGTTTCCTGTAAAATTGTCGTATTTAGTAAAGCGTTTTAACAATAGATGTCGAAGAATAAAAATATATTATTATAACGCTTTGACAAAGTTTTGAAAAATAATTTTTCCAAAAACAGTGACCGTTCAACGAAGAAGAAACAACTACTTCCCGGGCTACATGCCCCGACAGACATTGAATTACACTTCTAAGTCAAACGGGGTTGGTAAATCTACAAGATTTAAACCAACCATTCTGGTTTGCAACTAGAAGGGACAACATAACTTGTAGACCGGTTTCGGCGTATTGCGCCTCATCAGTACAAGGTATATATGTTATCGTCCGAGAGTTAATCCCGGACTGAAATGTGACTATAATCAACAAACATACATATAGTCCAGTTACGGAAATATTTTGGTTGCGAAAATAGCGACATCTCACCTCTAAGTCACAAACCAAAATTCGAATGAGACAACAAGCCACGTGGACTTGAAACAAAAATGAATTATTACAGTTTCCTGTAAAATTGTCGTATTTAGTAAAGCGTTTTAACAATAGATGTCGAAGAATAAAAATATATTATTCTAACGCTTTGACAAAGTTTTTAAAAATAATTTTTCCAAAAACAGTGACCGTTCAACGAAGAAGAAACAACTACTTCCCGGGCTACATGCCCCGACAGACATTGAATTACACTTCTAAGTCAAACGGGGTTGGTAAATCTATAAGATTTAAACCAACCATTCTGGTTTGCAACTAGAAGGGATAACATAACTTGTAGACCGGTTTCGGCGTATTGCGCCTCATCAGTACAAGGTATATGTTATCGTCCGAGAGTTAATCCCGGACTGAAATGTGACTATAATCAACAACGGTACATATTGTCCAGTTACGGAAATATTTTGGTTGCGAAAATAGCGACATCTCACCTCTAAGTCACAAACCAAAATTCGAATGAGACAACAAACCACGTGGGTTTGAAACAAAAATGAATTATTACAGTTTCCTGTAAAATTGTCGTATTTAGTAAAGCGTTTTAACAATAGATGTCGAAGAATAAAAATATATTATTCTAACGCTTTGACAAAGTTTTGAAAAATAATTTTTCCAAAAACAGTGACCGTTCAACGACGAAGAAACAACTACTTCCCGGGCTACATGCCCCGACAGACATTGAATTACACTTCTAAGTCAAACGGGCTTGGTAAATCTACAAGATTTAAACCAACCATTCTGGTTTGCAACTAGAAGGGATAACATAACTTGTGGACCGGTTTCGGCGTATTGCGCCTCATCAGTACTCAACATATACCTTGTGGTTGGTTTAAATCTTGTAGATTTACCAACCCCGTTTGACTTAGAAGTGTAATTCAATGTCTGTCGGGGCATGTAGCCCGGGAAGTAGTTGTTTCTTCTTCGTTGAACGGTCACTGTTTTTGGAAAAATTATTTTTCAAAACTTTGTCAAAGCGTTAGAATAATATATTTTTATTCTTCGACATCGAAAGATACCAATGTTGACATTAGTACTAATCTTCCAGGAATTAATTTTCCCCAGGCAAACGAAGTTCTTGTTTTTATACAAATAAACGGACATTGGAAGATTCCAGTTGGATATTTATTAATTAATGGACTCAATGGAAAAAAGAAAACAAATGTTGAGTTACTGGAATATTTACATGAGAGTGGCGCAATTATTACTTCTCCAACTTTTGATGGAGAACCATTTTAGTGCGATAGTTTCATTGATTGTCTATAGTTGTCAAGTTTTGGTGTAATGTGTTAGGTAGGGACAGATTTCTTGAAAAATATAGTCTTGATAACGTTAGCTGAAACGCTACCGAAACGTTCAAATAATAATAGAAAAAAAAAGACTTCCCAAAAAATAGCAAAAAAATAATCAGTCCAATCATTCAGAATCCATGCCATTGAGAGAAGCTCTAGAAAGTGACAATTCTGAAAACTGAAAACAATCTAGTCCAGGGGCTGTGGTCACATGAAGTCAATAATACTTGGGTTGTAGAAAATGTACCTAATGGACAAAGAGTGATTAAAAGCACATTGTGGGTCTTCTGTAAGTTCAAAAAGGGAGCAGTTGGAAATAAAACACTTATTGCATTGGCAGCTGAAGTATATTTGGTCATGTAATTAATTGACATCGCGACAACCAACCTAAATTTTGAGTTATTATTGGAAAAAATATACATGATGTTGCTGAGAAGAGACCAGATTATTCACAGATTGAATAAAATCATATATGGGTTGAAGCAAACAGATTAAGTATTGAACAAAAAATTACACACTGAACTGAATTTAACTAAATCGTAGGTAAATCCTTACCCCTATTATCAAATCAAAAATCGAAATCTTCATTACCACCATTTATGTGGACGACATTTGAATATTCGGTAAAACTAAAGGAACATTCAAGAATTCATAGTGAACCTGAAAAGGATATTTGAAATAAAAGACTTGGGACCAGGGAATCAGTGTTTGGACATAGGAATAAAAACAGGGGAGAAGGAATTATTACTTTGAATTAAGAAAAATACATAAATTCAAATTTAAAAAAGTTGATTATTATGATGACTATGCAGATAAGAACCACCTCCTCATTTTTTTCAGAAATCAGACAACATGCCACAGGATGGTATGATTAAAAAGTATAACTATTTAAAGAAATTAGATACCGAATTCAGTGACAAAAAGGAATGGGATCCTGTTGATAAAACGGGTATTTAAAATTATTAATTCAACTTGTCACGCCATCTATCTACACCCCATTAAAGTATTGATGTATTTCTGCTTCTTTATACTTTTGTGGTACATTGAATAAAGTCAGTCGTTTACGAGTCATTGACAATAGCAGTGCATTTATTTTCCCTCTAAATTAATAGGTTGTGGGGCCCAGAAAACCACGTTTTTGATTTCGGTCGCGAAAATTAAAATGCTACTATTTGCTAAGCAGGCAAAAGTTCGTCGTTACGTAAAGACTCGATTTCTGAATAGTAAACAGTTTTGTGTGAATTAAAATGGCAGTTAACTATCTCACGAGTGTCCCAAAATTACAAGGTCACGAAAATTATGAAGAATGGTTGTTTGCCATTGAAAATTTTCTAGTTCTTGAAGGCCTAAATAAAGGTATCGATGGTTCAGAAACTGACAGCGTGCAGGTAGCTAAAGCCAAAGCAAAGATTGTGTTATCCCTAGATCCTTCTTTATATGTACACATTAAAGAGGCTACAACAGCTATAGAAGTTTGGGAGAAAATCAAGGACCTGTATGAAAATTTACGATTCACGAGAAAAATTTGAATACTTCATAGTTTAATATAGTTGAGGCTAGAAAGTTGTAACATGTCTATCGACCTGTTTCGATTTTACAGAATAAATCCTTTTAATTAGCGCTCGTCGTCACTAGCCACATCCAATTATAGTTCTGTGACCCCAAACTCTTCTACCCCGAACGTAAGACAATTGACGCCTGCCAACGGACAACGCCTCGTTAAACAGCCTTTTCGTTATCGTCTGCCTAAAGAGGCACATCGTCTTTCGCTATCTTTCATATCCCAAGTACCTATCTTATGAATTTTGCTGTGGTAAGTCCAAAATCATAATCTATAATTAATAAGCTTCTTCTAAAGTACTGTCTGATATAATTTTCGTATGCATTCTTTATTTTTTTACAGAGATAGACGAAATTAAATTCAACACGTGGTCATAAACTGTTCTTTTATACTAATATGGTAGTTTTAAGCCAAATATTTTTTTTATAATTCACTGTTTTACTTTTATACAAACATTTTCAAGCTTTTTCAGTTGCGAAATAACTCTTAATTATAAAATAACATTGTTATAAATTACCGGTAACCTATAAAATATTCTTTCGTAACGCCAGTGCCGGTCTCATATATTTCCTAAGCACGATATTTTTTCATATAACTAAATAAATAACTTTTTGCTATCATAAGTTTCTTTCGGATCATTAGTATATTTTTTTATTTAGCCGATAATTGCTATTTTTACTGTTTTAACATGGGACATATAATGTTGGAAAGCTTTCAGTAAATTTAATCAATTTTTTGACTTTCAAATAACTGCCTTCCTTTTCTTTAACCTGAAAAGCTGACCAACATAATGTGCCATTACATTCAAGTTCCTACATATCCCTGATCCACTTGTACTTCTAGGTAAGCACAGCCCCTAGGCGAGAATATAACCCAAGAATTTAACGCCCAGAATATAACCCTAGGCGAGGATATAGCCGAATATAAACCGGAGAATATAACCCCAAGAATATAGCCAAGGATACCGCCCTAGCTCAAACTACCGCCCTAGAACAGAACTCATCAGTCCGGATCAAGACCTGACTTCTTCTCCAGGAAACCACTTCATCTAAGCTAAGTACCTATAAAAGTACAAATTCCTTTAGTAAATTCCGTTGTTCATTTCCTGTGGCAGAATAAATTGTAAATTTGTTTTTAATTCTTTTTTTTATTAAAATCCTCAACTATAAAAGTTGAGGGAGATACCGCCCGGGGTCACTTTTCTTTATTAACTTTTATCTAAATTCTACAAGGCGTTTCTACCTTTTCCGCCTTAGTTTTCTTAGTATTTTTATCGTTAAAAAGGTAGTGGCGCCCTCAATTTTTACAACCCTTCTGTTATCCCTGTGTGACATAAACTTGGGGTCGAATCACCCTTGAGAGGAGTCTCTAGCCGGAGCCCTTCGAGCTGGTGCCCTGTGAGGTACTACTTTTACCGTTACAAATTGGCGCCCATTGTTTTTGTTGCACAGTGTAACAGTTGGGTTGGAAGGATTTTAATTTTTTTATTTTTGCATATTCTCTTTAAAAATTTTTTTATCGTTCAATTTAGAATTTTTGCTTCCAACTAACTTTTTTAAAAAAAATTTCACTTTTTCAAGTAACCATCTTGTACCGACCCTGGACGTTTTTTTTAATTTTATCGTAACTACCTGCCTTATTTACAATATATATTTTGGTCTACGATAACGAATATTCTCTGGGTTTATTTTTTTTAAGAGATAACGTAGTGTAGCACAATCTTTTGTTGTTCCGAAACGGAATTTTGTTATTGATTTTTTCAGGAAAGGTGAATTACATCTGATTTGTTTGCAATGTTGCCACGTTTTAAGTAAATTCTTAAGGTGTCTGTTTTCTGATAAGTTGTTATATTTTATGTAGCTGCATAGTAAAATTATCTTGTTCAGTTGAATTGTGTCGAGTTACACAAACTGAAATATCTTATCTTACCTATTGTTAATCAAGTGCAGTGTTGCCAAAGTAACAATTTATCTTTAAACTCTCTTACTTTTTCTTGTCTAATCCTGTTAATATAAAGTGCAGTGTTGCCAAATTAACAATTTACCATTAACTATAAATATTTTGCAGTTCAGTTTTTTTGACGACAGAGAGATTGTGATGTGCTACAAAAATTTTAATATCAATTTATGATACATTTTTGATCTTGATTAGCTATACATTTATATACTGATAATTTTTATGGAGTTATTATGCAACATTTTCATTACTACATATGACTTGTTGAAAATATAGTACGGTTTTGTTTATTTTAATTGACATCTATCGGCAATAAGTATTTGTTGTTTTTATATCTACAGTCATTCACGTACATACAGTTTCCATATCTATATCTCGTTGCCAGGCATTTATGTTCATTCGGATTTTAGATCCTTTGCTTTCGCTAGTGCTATTTGATTAGTACTGTTGATTTAGATACCGTTTTTTATTCTTTTCCTCTCCTTTTAAATATTTTCAAGATGCAGGCCAATCATTTGAAGTCTTTTGAACTCTCATATGAAATTCAAATTAGAAATATTCCTGTCCCGGATACTGTCGAACAGAAACGTAAAGTTTTAACAGGTCTTCTTGCTAGGGAAAATGCTAATAGAAGTTTTTCGTCCCCAGTCAATTCATATTCTTTTGAGGACGATATAGTGGAAGTTACAGAAACAATCAATGACTTAACAGACATTATCAATCAATTTAGTGGAAATAAACATGAACCAGTATTTTCCAGAATCAATTCAAGACTGACACATTTGACAAGTAGAATTGATAGATTAAATGCCGAAAGTAATGAACAATTACTTACACAACAAGCCTTGACAAATACGCTGATACTTTTAGAAGCTGACCTTGCGACAAAAACAACTCCCACCAACAATAGAACAGAAGACACTTTACCTTCAAACACATTTCCTTCCCCCACTCTTTCTGAAATCCCCCATCAAAAACACGATCCAGTTTACAAATGGAATGTTTCCTTCACTGGTAAAAATGAATCACTTCATTTATTTTTGGAAAAAGTTGAAGTCCTTAGACTTTCTAGAGGAGTTACAGAAAATGAGCTCTTTTTGCAGTCATGTGAACTTTTTAAAGACAATGCCTTCACATGGTATCTTAATAATCGTAGTAAATTTCAATCCTGGAAAGACATTGTTGCCAAATTAAAAGCTGATTTTTTGCCATATAGTTATGAGACTGATTTAGAGTTAGAGATTTCTAATCGCACTATGGGTGCTAACGAACCGGTTGCTGTATACATATCTTCAATGATAGGATTATTCAATCGCTTGTCTAGTGTTGTTGACGAACGTACTCGTGTTGCAAAGATTCGTAGAAACCTTTTACCTTCCTTTATATCGTCATTAGCACTTCATGACCCCCAAACAGTTGACGAACTAACCGAGTTGTGCAAAAGAATTGAGGAATCCCGTGTTTGGTCAGACAGATATAGATCACCATCTTATAATAATCCTAGACTGCTCGAACCAGATTTATCGTGCCTTTATGTTTCCTCCTCGTCGAATCAAAGACAAAGAACTTCCGCAAACGTTTCAGTATTAACTTCATTGGTTTGTTGGAATTGTGACAAAACTGGTCACTCATACTCTCAATGTTTCTCGCCCAAATCTATCTTTTGCTACGGATGTGGTGCAAAAAACACTACAAAACCAAAATGTCGTAAATGCATTCAAAAAAACTCAAGGCAGACTGGTCCACGGAATCTGGCCACTGTGTCCAGTCAAGCACAATCAACTACATCCCAGCCAGAAAACCCCAGAAGACAGAACAGACCTCCAAACAGATCTTCAAACAATCACAACCCCCCAACAAACCAAAACTAACTTTTTCAACTTCTGCTGCTGAATGGCAAAATTATCTTACCTTTGTTAAAGGTTTCCTAGCGTCCAATCATTCCAAAAATACAGACAAACCATTACCTTTACCTATCGAACGAATTACAAATACCGTACCGAACACTAGCGACATCCAGAAAACTGAAGATAATGACAAAAACTTCTCGATTACTGACAATACAACTCCCGTACCTGTCTGTGACATGCCAGTTGCCTTACCTTCAATACAGCCAAGTACTGTTTCAATCTCCAGTAATACTTGTCCCTTATTTGCAAAAAAACCTAATGATAACAGACCTTACCTTACCGTGAAAATTTTAGACCTACCCGTTTTAGCTATGGTCGACACAGGCAGTAACTCTACTGTTCTTGGAAATCAGGGTTTCTCTTTGTTGCATTCCTTACATTTACCTATACAATATGATTCTTGTTTAAATATTACCACCGCTGACGGTGTACCTCAACAATATATGGGCTATATTTCCGCACCAATGACAGTGAATGACATTACCAAGACAATCAAAATCTTGATAATACCGTCAATAACTCATAACCTTATCTTGGGAATGAACTTTTTGAGCTTATTCAAAATAGACATGAGTTTTCATGATTTGTCATACTCCTTATTATCTTCCACTTGTGTTATTAACACAATACGATCTGCTTCTACTCTCTCTATTGAAGAAAAAAACAAACTTGAGCAAACTGTAAGCTTATTCTCTTCTCTTGCCCCTCCTGACCGAATTGGTCGAACGAATTTTGTCGAACACGATATCGACACTGGTGATGCAAAACCGATTGCACAACGCCAATATCCTCTATCCCCAGTCATGCAAGGACTTTTAGTAAAAGAAGTCGACGAGATGCTACGATTAAATGTCATACAACCTTCGAACTCCCCTTGGTGTTCACCCCTTTGGGTAGTCCCAAAAAAGTCTGGAGAATGCCGCGTCTGCTTCGATGGCCGAAAGCTAAATAAAGTAACCACTCCTGATTCCTATCCCATGGCTCAAGTAGACGTCATTCTTAGCAAACTCCGAGACGCTAAATTTCTTACCTCCATTGATTTGAAAAAGGCCTTTCTGCAAATACCCCTTACTGAATCTTCTCGTCCCAAAACTGCTTTCGCTGTCTATGGCTTAGGTTTATTTGAATTTACGACCACTCCTTATGGTCTAATTAACGCCCCCAAAACTATGGCACGTCTAATGGACATTGTTATAGACCCTTCTTTAAGGCCCTACTGTTTTTGTTATTTGGATGACATCATTATTGCTACTCCTACCTTCGAACTTCACTTAGAAATACTTAATAAGTTATATCTTCGTCTTAAAGAGGCAAACCTTACCGTAAATTTTCAAAAATGTGAATTCTGTCGAGATTCCCTTAAATTTCTTGGTTTTGTAGTAGACAAAGCTGGTCTTCGAACAGATGAAGACAAAGTTTCCGCTATCCTCAACTACCCTGCTCCCAAAAACACTACCGAAGTCAAAAGACTCATTGGCTTAATTGGCTGGTACCGCCGATTCATCAAAGATTTCTCTACCGTTTGCTCCCCAATAACTGACCTTCTTCATGGCAGAAAAAAAAGGACAACCAATTTCTTGGACCCCTGAGGCTGAAAATGCTTTTATCGAAGTCAAAAAACGACTTACTTCTAGCCCCATTCTTGCAAGCCCTGACTTTTCTAAAGAATTCATTATACAGACTGACGCTAGTGACACCGGACTTGGTGCAATCTTATATCAACAATGTGATGGCATCGAACACCCTATCGCATATGCAAGCCGTACATTGAACAAAACCGAAAGAAAGTACAGTACCACTGAAAAAGAACTTTTAGGTGTAATTTTTGGTGTAGAAAAATTTAGAGGTTATGTGGAAGGAACTCATTTCACACTCGAAACTGACCATTCATCCTTACAGTATCTATCAAAACTTTCTAACCCCTCTGGACGTTTAGCTCGTCTTTCACTCAGACTATCGCAGTTTGATTTTGAAATCAAACATAGAAAAGGAACCACTATGGTTGTCAGTGATGCACTTTCCCGTTCATTTCCAGATATTTCAGTGATTGATGTCACTACCTTCAAGCCAGATACTTGGTATACCGCTATGATTGATAAAGTCAATAATAACCCCGAGTCATTCCCCACTTTTAAAGTAGAAAATAATGTCCTCTACAAACATGTCTTCTCCCCAAACCCTATATCTAGTAATTTATCCAATTGGAAAATTGTAGTCCCTACCCCAAACAGGATTGATGTCCTAAAGACTTTTCATGACGATCAAACTAGCGCACATCTCGGAATTTCCAAAACCATCGCTCGAATTTCTGAAATCTACTATTGGCCAAAACTTAGAAGCACTGTATCTCGTTATATCAATAAATGTTCCGTTTGCTCTTCCTGCAAAACCCAAAATTTACCTAAAGCCGGTATAATGGGCCAGTATAAAGACATTAATTTCCCTTGGCAATGGATCTCAGCTGACTTAATAGGTCCATACCCCAGATCCAAAAATGGCAATAGATTTGTTCTCGTTATAACAGACTGGTTTACTAAATTTTGTCTCGTCCATCCCATGCAAAATGCCACAGCTGCTGGTATTGTTAAATTTATCGAAAATCAAGTTTTTCTTATTTTTGGAGTCCCACAAATATTTTCCGTCGACAATGGCACAGTCTTTACCTCTTCCCTCTTTAAAAATTTGATGGATCAATATAAAGTACAAAAAATTTTCTACAACGCACGCTATCACCCACAAGCTAACCATACCGAACGGACCAATAAAGTTATAGTCACTGCCTTACGTTGTTACATTCATGACAATTCCTCTCACAAAAATTGGGATGCATCTTTGCATAAAGTTGCGCAAGCAATAAGAACCGCAAAACATGACGTTACAGGTTACTCTCCCGCTTTCTTGAATTTTGCCAGAAACGTACCGTTAAGTGGAGATTTTTATGGTGCAATTTCCGAAAATGCTAACAATTTAATCAATAATGCAGACAAATTACAACTCATTGACGACCTACAAACCCTCCCGAAACTTTTTATTGATGTACGCAAAAAACTCAAGCAAGCCCATGACAGAAATACAAAGTATTATAATCTACGAAAAAGAGATGTAGAATATCATGTCGGTGACCGCCTATGGAAAAAGAATTATGTACTTTCATCCAAAAATGATAACTTTGCAGCAAAATTTGCCCCTAAATTTATTCCATGTATTGTCCATAAAGTAATTTCTAGACTAGTTTATAATCTGAGAGACCTTTCAGGTAATGATCTTGGAAATTGGCATGTTTCAGATCTAAAAAACCAATTTATTGACGTTGACGAAAACCTTCCAGATGACTTAGACAATGAACAAGACAATAATATTGACACAGTCAATCTAGTATAACCCTATTGCCCACTAATTCCTTTTCCTATCCCGCATTTCATTCATTCTGTTCGAAATGGATTTTACGTCATTCAAATTTTTGGCTCCTGTTGTCAAGTACCTAACTTTTTGCTACCTGAGTTTTTTTACCGTTTCACAAACAAATGGTAATTTTGCTTTTTATAACTAACGTAGAGTCACTTACTTCAGAAACCGTTCCATTCTCTTGGAGTTTCGCTATCGTTCTCCTAAAAAAAAACGGTACAATTGTGTTTTTAGTTCATTATCGTTTTCGTTTTCTTCCTTACTTTAGGCAACCGCGCCATTCTCTTGGAGTTTCGCTATCGTTCTCCTAAAAAACGGTACAATTGAGTTTTAGTTGACCATTATTTTTATTATTTCCGTTTTCGTTTTCTTCCTTACTCTAGGCAACCGTGCCATTCTCTTGGAGTTTCGCTATCGTTCTCCTACAAAAACGATACACTAGAGTTGTTTTTGCTCTCCTTTTTCCGTTTTCTTTCTTTTAGGCAACCGTGTTACTTACCGTCCCGATTACTCAACCCATACTCAACTTGGTTCCCAACCATTTTTACCCTCCGCGTAGAAAAGGAAGTAGACCAAGCTACATTGGAGTTTATACCGTTCTCCGAACAAAACGGATCCTTTTCTTATCCCGCATTTCATTCATTCTGTTACAAAACATAAAAATACCGGCTAGACACCTTGAGAGCTCTCCATTGCGGAAATGGATTTTACGTCATTCAAATTTTTGGTCCCCCTTTTTGTTATATGTCCTTTTGTTGCCCCGAGTTTTCCTACCGTTTCTCAAACAAATAAACGGTCAATTTTGCTTTTTATAACTAACGTAGAGTCTCGATTGACGTACCGTAAGACGTTAGGCCCCAATTGGACTGGGTTGGCCTTTGCTGAGTGGCGGATTGCGCTCGGTTTACAAACATAATAGGTTTGAAAAATGACTGCTTAGTCGCTCTTTCTCTTCACCCTGGCTTCTATAGCAACCTCTTCCTTTTCTTTGCCTTCAATGGCAGTACTTCCGTAGCTTTTAGTGTTTTTTCCTTATTTTACCAGATTGGCCACACTCTTGTAGAGTTCTGGACAGATATACCGTATTCCCTGACAGAGTCATGGGTGTAATTTTAGTAACAATACCTTTGTTCGATTTAACAAAGAGAGCATATCAACGGACTGAATGCATGTAGCTGGAATGACTTTCGGATCGATGACCAATGGCTACTGTGGACGCTAACTGGCAACCTCACCGAATGTCGATCGCGCTGCTGTTTTTGCCCTCTTCCTGTGCTCTCGGCGTATAAACCAGAATACCTTTTTGTCCGATCACGTGATAAGAATCTATCGTCTTTCTTCTTATAATGTCGCCACAAACCATTCCTATCTTCACACGCCCTTATTTCGACCTTGATTTACTTTTCAGAATCACTCCATATATCTTCAATTCTCTTTTACCGAAAACCATTCAAAGTAAGTATCTATGTATTTCTTTCTCTCCCTTAACATACCTTTTGAGTTGCCGTATTGTGATACTTGTGAACTACCTACCGTTATCGTATATTTTAGAACCGTTCCTTGTGGAACACTATAAGTGTTGTCGCCCTGCCAATAATCTTTGCTAAGTCAAGTAGTATTTCACCCCTGGTGACGTCATTATGACAAATCTTTACTCTTTGCTCGGTGAAAATTAGGCTGATTTACGAATTAATTATAATTCCGACGGAATTGCATTCTAAATCAATTTTAGGCTGACATCACTCACCGTGTTTATTTTTGTCCCTCCCGGAGACATTGGTTTGGTATTTCCTGGAATTTTTCGCTCTGCGTATCTGAGATCCCAGCGTTTTATCAAAACAGACCCTACCGTACCTTATCTTATCGTTTCGCCTGCACTGAGAAATTATCGCACCCTATCGTTACCTTTCGTTCTCAGTGTGTGCTTTGTCTTATACGATGACATAACTACATGATAATCACAAGATGACAAAACTGCCTTACCTTACCTTTGACAATTGCCTTACCTTTACCTTTGACAATTGCCTTACCTTACCTAAGATACATAGATTTTGCAATGACACTTCACCCCTCCTTTTATCTTATTAAGCCCATTTTTCACAAAAAAAAATAATTCTTCGAATCATTTTTTTCCCGGAGGAGAGGGGGTGTAACATGTCTATCGACCTGTTTCGATTTTACAGAATAAATCCTTTTAATTAGCGCTCGTCGTCACTAGCCACATCCAATTATAGTTCTGTGACCCCAAACTCTTCTACCCCGAACGTAAGACAATTGACGCCTGCCAACGGACAACGCCTCGTTAAACAGCCTTTTCGTTATCGTCTGCCTAAAGAGGCACATCGTCTTTCGCTATCTTTCATATCCCAAGTACCTATCTTATGAATTTTGCTGTGGTAAGTCCAAAATCATAATCTATAATTAATAAGCTTCTTCTAAAGTACTGTCTGATATAATTTTCGTATGCATTCTTTATTTTTTTACAGAGATAGACGAAATTAAATTCAACACGTGGTCATAAACTGTTCTTTTATACTAATATGGTAGTTTTAAGCCAAATATTTTTTTTATAATTCACTGTTTTACTTTTATACAAACATTTTCAAGCTTTTTCAGTTGCGAAATAACTCTTAATTATAAAATAACATTGTTATAAATTACCGGTAACCTATAAAATATTCTTTCGTAACGCCAGTGCCGGTCTCATATATTTCCTAAGCACGATATTTTTTCATATAACTAAATAAATAACTTTTTGCTATCATAAGTTTCTTTCGGATCATTAGTATATTTTTTTATTTAGCCGATAATTGCTATTTTTACTGTTTTAACATGGGACATATAATGTTGGAAAGCTTTCAGTAAATTTAATCAATTTTTTGACTTTCAAATAACTGCCTTCCTTTTCTTTAACCTGAAAAGCTGACCAACATAATGTGCCATTACATTCAAGTTCCTACATATCCCTGATCCACTTGTACTTCTAGGTAAGCACAGCCCCTAGGCGAGAATATAACCCAAGAATTTAACGCCCAGAATATAACCCTAGGCGAGGATATAGCCGAATATAAACCGGAGAATATAACCCCAAGAATATAGCCAAGGATACCGCCCTAGCTCAAACTACCGCCCTAGAACAGAACTCATCAGTCCGGATCAAGACCTGACTTCTTCTCCAGGAAACCACTTCATCTAAGCTAAGTACCTATAAAAGTACAAATTCCTTTAGTAAATTCCGTTGTTCATTTCCTGTGGCAGAATAAATTGTAAATTTGTTTTTAATTCTTTTTTTTATTAAAATCCTCAACTATAAAAGTTGAGGGAGATACCGCCCGGGGTCACTTTTCTTTATTAACTTTTATCTAAATTCTACAAGGCGTTTCTACCTTTTCCGCCTTAGTTTTCTTAGTATTTTTATCGTTAAAAAGGTAGTGGCGCCCTCAATTTTTACAACCCTTCTGTTATCCCTGTGTGACATAAACTTGGGGTCGAATCACCCTTGAGAGGAGTCTCTAGCCGGAGCCCTTCGAGCTGGTGCCCTGTGAGGTACTACTTTTACCGTTACAAAGTTGCTCATCCATGGAAGAATACGTAAACCAAGTTATAGAGACCTCGCGGAAACTCGGCAGAACATGCCTCAACCTTGATACGACATTGGTAGGAAGCTTACTTTTGGCGGGATTGCCTGAACGCTTTGCTCCGATGGTAATGGCGTTAGAACACAGCGGCATCGACATTACCACAGACTCCATTAAAACTAAGTTGCCGACGTGCAAGTAGATGGCGCCACCAGAACAGCTCGACAGCTAGTGCTTTTGCCGGCAAAACAGAAAACAGAAGAAATCCAACTCTTAAAGAAATTATGATTGCTGAATACCAGTGCAAAGTTGTGGCGAAATAAAAATATTTACAGCAGTAAATAAAGAAGACTTTGAAATTGAAATCCAAAATGCACAGTATGTGCCGAACTTAACAACAAATTTGTTATCAGTCAGTGAATTGTTTAAAAACGGAAATTCAGTTGAATTTAGTAAAGATACTTGTAAGCTTTATAATGTGCGAAAACTTTTAGTAGCTGAGGCTTTTCTACTTGGAGACTAGACAAGGAGATCGAACTTATACAGAAAATTTGACAACACCTGTCCTCAAAATCGTCTATCTAACCAGTTTGTTTTCTCACCGTGGCGTCGCGCATTGTAGATCTTGCACCATTTTAAAACTGTCACGACAATAACCTACTTTTTATATTTGACAGTAGGTAAATAGTAAACATTACTTTAAAAACTAGAAAATTGAAATTTTTATAATAAAAATTTTGGGTGTGCGTAGTTAAAAATTGCATTAGTGGTAGTGCTGGTGATATAAGACGAAGACGTGAGCTGAATTTAGAAAATCCACGATTTTTTAAAGTACCAAAGGTAATTAAAAATATTCAAAGATAAATGAAGGAGAAAAGAATATTTATTGTGATAGACTGAAATTATATATCTTAGTGAAAATATAAATACATTCAGCTAATTATTTTACCACAAAACGATCACAATTTTCGATATTTTTGAAAACGAGGACAAAAAAAACGGATTTTCTATTCACAATATTTCAAAGAAGCTAGCAACCAATAAAACATCATGAACTCGAGTTTTATGATTGGCTGTTATTGTTCTGCCGTCAGATGTTTTGGTGCAAGATTTTCAAGTGGCGCTCTCTATCATGACCAAAAATTGGAATACATGGAGTTCGATCTCCTTGTATAGTCTTGAACTAGTATTGAACTATTATTTTATGTCGTCTATATATCACGCTTTACGACAATTATTTACAGTTAACTGTAATTAACTAAATCCTTGTATAGTCTCCATGCTATTCTAGTTGACGGTGCGTATAAACTCAACATGTCTAAAAAGTGCTTGTTTGTTGCACAAGCAGTAGCTATAGGTGAAATTTGGCACAAAAGATTAGGTCACATCAACTCTACGTATCTAAACAAAATGAAAAATGGTCTAGTATAGTGACAATGTAAAAATTGACAAAAAAAATTGTACAGTATGTTGTGAGGGCAAGCAGTCCTGACTCTACCTTTTGGACATACAAGTACTAGAGCAACCGGTTTGTTAGATGTAATACACAGTGATCTAGCAGGACCAATGGAAACTACATCAATAGGAGGCTCAAAATATTTCGTGCAGTTTCAAGATGATTTTAGTCGCATGTCCTTTGTTTATTTTATGAAATCAAAAGATCAAACATTCCAGAAGTTTAAGGAATTTCAGTCTTTAGTTGAAAAACAGGTTGGTAGAAAAATTAAAATACTACGGACGGATAATGGTACAGAATATGTCAATGCAGAATTTCAAAGTCATCTAAAAAACAAGGCATCATTCATCAGAGGACGAATATTTATATGCCAGAACAAAATGGGCTTTCTGAAAAGTTAAATGGGCCGCTAGTTGCAAAGGCCAGGTGTTTATTATATGAAGCAGGACTGGGAAAACGCTTCTCGGAAGAAGCCATAAACACAGCTTGTTATGTCAGAAACAGATTGGCAGTGTCTAGTATTCCAAAGACACCATATGAAATGTTTTTTAATCAAAAGCCAGACCTAAGTCCTAATTTTTGGCAGTACAGTTAAGACCCATATTCCAAAAGAGAAAAGGTCAAAAAGTCTGAAAAATTAATTTTAGTAGGTTTTTCTGAAACAATTAAAGGCTGTATGATAAGAAAACAGGAAATATAGCTACAAGTAGAGATGTACATATTTTTGAAAGTAAAAATGAAAATACCATTTCTTATGGTGAAGAAACTTTTAACGAAGAGAATATAGAACAGTTCACACAGGAAAATATTTCTAATGAAATCAACTTATTAGAAGAAATTATAGAAAAATCGTCAACTGATGACAAGCTACATGATGAAACATATGTTCATACTTAAAATATACGAAAATCCACAAGGCAAAGAAAAGAAAAATTATATGCAGACTTTGTCACTTACTTTACGCCAGAAGCGGAACATTTTGCAGAGGTTCCAGCTTCAGTGGGAGATCCAAGCTCAGTTGAAGAGGCGGATTCTCAGAAGTGGTAGTGGTAGTTGATCTACCTGAAGGTCAATCACAAGTTAACTGCAAGTGGGTATTCAAAAGGAAATTCAGCAGTGACGGTGAGGTTACTTACAGGGCTAGATTGGTTGCAAAGTGATTTAGTCAAAAATGAGGTATAGATTTCGATGAAACCTTTTCTCCTGTAGTTAGATATTCTACATTAAGATTACTTTTAGCGTTGTCTGTTCAACTTAATTTCGATATTTTTCATTTAGACATTGTTACAGCCCTTTTAAAAGGAAAACTGGAGGAAACTGTATTTATGGAAATACCAGAGGGTTTTAGTACTAATACCCCAAACAACCAAAATAAAAGCGTTTTAAAACTTAATAGGGCCATTTATGGTCTTGAACAGTCATCACATGTTTGGTACAAAGAAGTTGAAATTGTACTAGATAGTTTAAACTATAAAAGATGTGATTATGAGCCTTGTATTTTTGTTAAACATGAAAACAATTTTATGACTATAATAGCATTGTATGTAGATGATTTTTTTCATTTTTTCAAACTCTATACAGGAAACAACATTTTTAAAAGAACAGTTATCCTTTAAATTTAAATATTTAGGTTATATTAAACAATGTTTAGGTATGAAACTCAATTCATAATTGGCATACATAGGGAGGAACCTATCTGTCGGTTGCGCATGGAAGAGGAGGAAACAACCTCTAACATCATCTTCGAATGCGAAGCACTGTCTCATTGGAAATATAGACTCCTAGGACTAGAGTATCCAAAGGAAGATTTCTCCAAGAAGGAGCTAGTGAAAAGACTGTTGAGCCTGATAAGGGCTACTGGTATCTTCACATGAACGGTATAACCAAGAGCACAAAAAGCCTAAAGGCTGAGGTGCCGAGGTCTCTAAGCCTAAGCCAATGAAAATCAAAGTTGATACTTAAATTTTTACCCACAAATGAAATGATAGCTGATGTGCTAACTAAGGCACTGTGTTTGCCAAAACATAGTAAGTTTAGTTTTGAGTTATGATTATGTAAGAGTTGATTAATATTGTTTAAATAAGTGGGAGTGTTGATAAAACGTGTACTTATTTAAAATTATTAATTTAACTTGTCACACCATCTATCTACTACACCCCATTAAAGTATTTATGTATTTCTGCTTCTTTATACTTTTGTGGTACATTGAATAAAGTCAGTCGTTTACGAGTAATTGTCAAGAGCAGTGCATTTATTTTCCCTCTAAATTAATAGATCCCATCACAATGACCAGACTTGGAAATAATGCCATTTGATGGTATACAGATGGCTCAAAAGCAGTAGAAGGGACTGTGATATGAATGTATGGGCCAGAATCCAAGAACTCTGAAAGCTTGGGACGAACCCAGATTTTTTTAAAATAATGCCAACTCTTGACTATGGAATATGATGAAAGAATTTTTACCCAAAAATAATAACAAAAAAATTAATTACTTGAAATAGAATTAACTGAAGGTCAAATATTAAAAGTGATCCAAACAATTATTTTATAGAAAGTATCAGTGAAATAGTAGATCAAGCATCCAGTGATTGCCACGTACCAATAAAAGTTGAAAACATTCAGTTCAATAAATTCGAGTAAGTACCTAGGTGAATTTTGAAAAATTAAAAGAAATTGTTTGTAACATACCCAATAAAGGAAGTCCAGATGAAATTTCAGCTGTATTTAGAAAAAAACTGTTTCGAAAGTATTGCTAATCCATTATTAAATATTACAAATACCTTCCTGCAAATGAACTAACCCAGATGAATTAAATATTTCAACTATAAGGTCAATTCCGAAAGTATCAAACTCACATAGAGCAGTAAATTCAAGACCAATTCATATGACACCCACAATAGAAAAATGATTAGAAATAGTATATAACCAACTCGTTGATTACTTAGAAAAAAGTGAAATGATTACTTAGTAGTGTACAGCGGTTTTAGGGGAAAACATAGCTGTGGAACAGCTCTACAATATGTACCTACTAGATGAATGGAAACAGAACAGCAATAATAAGTTTATTAAAAGGGCTCTTTTTTTAGATTTACAGCGAGCTTTTGAAACAGTCAATCGTACATATTACTTATTTGAAAATTCGAATGTTTTGGGATGGTTGGAGATGTTCTATGTTGGATGCAAAATTACTTAGAAAATAGAAAACAAAAATTAAAATAAAACAACATTCTTTCTGACTCTGTGAAAAATGATTTTGGTGTACCACAGGTAAGCATATTAGGGCCACTGTTATTTGTGTTATATATTGAGAATATTTCTCAGGCCTTGTAATACCTTTGCAGGTGATACCCTAATGTATTATTCCTCAGATAGTATAGAGGAAATATTTGAAATAATAAATATTGCGTTGAAAAAAATCAATGATTGGTGTTGTTTCAACTCACTGAAAATAAACTTGAGAAAAAAAAACAACTAAATTCATGTTAATCGGCATTACAGAGGGAAATTAGTGAGAAAAACATAAAAATCGGTGTTGGAAATTATGATATTGTAGAAAAATGATTAAGTAGTAAAAAAGTTTAAATATTCAGGAGGCATAATAGATAATATGATGTTATACTTTAAGGAACACGCTAATCACATTATTGAATTAATATCTTTTAAAATTAACTATTTATATAGATTAGCAAGGTATCTTAATCGATGGTCATTAACACTTTTATATAACTGTCTAATATTACCCCATTTTACATACTATCTAATAAATAAAAATAAAATTGGAAGATTGCAAAAATTTCAAAACAATTTAAACCCTTTTATGGTATTAGCTCCAATGTAATAAGTACCATGTTATGGGGTCATTTAAAATCAAAAGTTTATTCAACTGAAGTAAACACTACTAACTTGAAATGAATATATTGTGGTTTAATTTCCCAAAAATAACAACAGTATTTCTATTATTGATAACTCCAACAAAACTTTCCTTTATCCATAATGACTTACATTTTTTTTTGCATCAATCCTTTTAGGAATGCCTAACATGGAGGGTAGGTATGTCTTCTTCAGGTGTATTTCATACTCTTACAGATGTCTCTTATGTGTCTGCTTATGTCTATATTATATTTCATTCATGTTGAAAATAATCATGGTCTCATGAATCTATAACAAAAATAAGGATTTGAATTAATTTTGAGTTAGGTATATAAACAATACACAATTCATTTTATGCTTTATCAAATCTTACAGACTGAAATAGCACTGAATTAATAACCTAAAAAAAAAAAAAAAAGTCACTGAATAGATATTGCCAAGGCCTTTCAGGTATAGGATGACTGATTAGAGTTTCTTTTTGGTTGGATCTTTGAAAAATTTGACATGTTTCACATTTTGATATAAGGTCTTCTATATCTGCTGTCAAATTTGGCCAATAAAATATTTGTCTTGCTCTCGACTTAGATTTTTGAATACCAAAATATGATTCATGTATAAGTGATAGCATTTGTGATCTTAGCGATTCTGGGACAATAATTTTTGTGTCTAAAAATAACATTTCATTTGATAGGTAAATATTGTCTTTTAATTTGTAGTAGTGTTTTAGGTCTGCGCTCAAGTCTTTGTTACTGCTTGGCCAGGTTGTCAAGCAAAAGTTTTTTATTTGACTTAACTTGTTATCTTTACTGGTTTCGTTTTTAAATAACTCCTTTTTTTCTTCTGATATGGGAATGTAATTATGAAGCTCATGTACTATGTATTCCATTTCAGGATCATCCTTTACTTCAGTTTTCATAAATGAGCGGGATGAAATATCTGCGATTAGCATGTCTTTACCCGGCAAATAAACAATTTTTATGTTGTATTTCAATAATTTTAACATCATTCTCTGTAGTCTAGTGGTGATACCATCCAGGTTTCTAGAGAATATTGGAATCAGTGGTTTATGGTCACTCTGTACTATTACAGGATATCCATAAACAAAGTAATGAAATTTTTCAAATGCGAAACAGATGAACCAGGTAGATTTGATGCTTCTACTACAAGGGTAGGTTCTGTATCTTTTTTGCTAGTTACGTCACTATCATTATTATCTGGGATATTCTCATTGATATCAAACAAGTCATTAAGATTATAAGAGTTATCTACAATTTCATTATCGATAGGTACCCTGTTGTCAACATTAGATGATTGTTCCAATGTATTTAAATTGAAATCATATAATAATGAATTATTGACATATGGTAAATTAGTCTTATTTAAAAATATTCTATTACGCCTAAGTGTGTTTCCTTGAGAGTTTTTAACTATATAAGAGCGGTCATTTACAACACCTTCCACCTTCCCTCTTTCCCAGATTTTTCCGTTTTGAATTAAGAAATTTTCTCCAGTTTGTAATTTTGTCATATCTTTGGCAGTTTTATCATAATATTGTTTTTGGCTTGATTGTTTAGATTCTATTTTATTTTTAATTATCATAGGATCTATTATAACAGGCTTTAGGGCTTCAATAGAGGTAGGAATTTTAGTTTTGATTATCCTATGTAATAATAGTTGGGAGGGAGAAAAATTCATTTTAGGTAACGGAGTATTCCTATATTCCATTAGGAATAGGGGTAGATCTGATTTGTTTTTGGCCTTCCTTAGCATTTGTTTGACAATGCCTACATAACGTTCAGCCAATCCATTAGACTGATGGTGGTGCAGACTACTGAATTTTACTGTAAAATTCCATTCTTTGGCGAATGCTATAAAAGCCTTGGAATTGTAAGGAACGTTGTCTGAAAATAGTGTATCCGGCACACCAAATTGTGAAAATTTTTCTTTACAAAACTCAATTACATCATATGCGGTTTTTGTTTTGGTTTCCTTGACCTCTACCCAATTTGAATATGAATCGACTAGAACTAGATAGTTGGTACAGTCATATTCAAAAAAGTCACTGAATAGATATTGCCAAGGCCTTTCAGGTATAGGATGACTGATTAGAGTTTCTTTTTGGTTGGATCTTTGAAAAATTTGACATGTTTCACATTTTGATATAAGGTCTTCTATATCTGCTGTCAAATTTGGCCAATAAAATATTTCTCTTGCTCTCGACTTAGATTTTTGAATACCAAAATGTGATTCATGTATAAGTGATAGCATTTGTGATCTTAGCGATTCTGGGACAATAATTTTTGTGTCTAAAAATAAAATTTCATTTGATAGGTAAATATTGTCTTTTAATTTGTAGTAGTGTTTTAGGTCTGCGCTTAAGTCTTTGTTACTGCTTGGCCAGGTTGTCAAGCAAAAGTTTTTTATTTGACTTAACTTGTTATCTTTACTGGTTTCGTTTTTAAATAACTCCTTTTTTTCTTCTGATATGGGAATGTAATTATGAAGCTCATGTACTATGTATTCCATTTCAGGATCATCCTTTACTTCAGTTTTCATAAATGAGCGGGATAAAATATCTGCGATTAGCATGTCCTTACCCGGCAAATAAACAATTTTTATGTTGTATTTCAATAATTTTAACATCATTCTCTGTAGCCTAGTGGTGATACCATCCAGGTTTCTAGAGAATATTGGAATCAGTGGTTTATGGTCACTCTGTACTATTACAGGATATCCATAAACAAAGTAATGAAATTTTTCAAATGCAAAACAGATGGCCAGTAGCTCTTTTTCAATTTGAGCGTACTGTTTCTCTGCTTTAGTTAGTGTACGTGATGCAAACGATACTGGATGTCCTGCTTGCAACAATACACAGCCTAAACCGTCACCTGAGGCATCACATTGAATTGTCATTTCTAGGTTGGGATTATATATTTTAAGGACTGGTGAGTGTGTTATTAGATATTTTAAACGATTTAATTCCTCATCATGTATTTGGGACCATTCAAACTTCATGTCTTTTCTTGTTAAGTTTCTCAGGTTAGATGTTAATGCTGAGAGGTTAGGAATGAATTTGGAAAAAAATTTGACAAGTCCCAAAACTCTTAAAGTTTCTGATTTGTTCTTAGGTGTTTCAATAGCATTTATTGCTTCTATATTGTCCCTATCTGGTTTTACTCCATTAACTGATATTAAATACCCCATAAATTTAACTTCAGGCAGTTTGTATTGAAACTTTTTTAAATTAAATTTTATATTGTTACATTGAGCCGTTTCAAATACTTTATTTAAATGTTTGTCATGTTCTATTTCTGAGCTCGAAGCTATTATTAGATCGTCAAAATATATGTGGACACCTTCGATGTCACCAAAAATTTCATACATTTTTCTTTGAAAGAGCTCAGGTGCACAACTAATTCCAAAAGGGACTCTATTAAATTTGAACCGCCCAAATGGTGTATTAAAAGTTGTTAAATCAGAGCTAGTTTTATTTAGAGTTAATTGCCAAAAGCCATTTTTCAAGTCAATTACAGAAAAAATTGATTTACCTGCAAGTTTACTTATTATGTCGGTACTTGTCGGAATCAGAAAATGTTCTCTTCTAATATATTTATTTAGAGGTTTTGGGTCAATACAAAGGTGAAGTGATTTATCAGGTTTCTGCAGAATCATTAGACTGTTTACCCAGTCAGTTGGATAATCTACCTTTTCAATTATATTTTGATGTTCCATTTTAGTTAGAGTTTCTCTCAATATATCATGCAATGAAAAAGGAATTTTTCTTACACACTGTACTACAGGTATCGCATCTTCTTGCAATTCTATGTTGCATTCCCCTGGTATTTTCCCTAAACCCTCAAAAACTTTCTTAAATTTTGAAAATATTTCATTTTTAGTTTTTGCTGATTGTAAATAGTCTACTCGTTTTATCAAGTTAAGGTTAAGACAATCATCCAATCCTAACAACGGTTCAGAATTACAATCTACAATGATGAATTTTATATTTAAAGAAACATCTTTATAAAGGCATGGTAAAATTACTTCACCTACTGGTTTAAATTTGAAATTTCCATAGGAAACTATAGTTACATTTGATTTTTCAAGATTTTTCTTTAAAAATATAATTTCATAAAATTTTTTGGCAAAATGCTTATGTCTGAACCAGAGTCCAGTTTAAATTTAACTTTAGTGATTTGAACAATAATTGTTTCATACCAAGATGATAATAAACGGTTACCTCCATTACATTCATTTACATATAAATTAAAGTCAATATCTTCTGGCTCCACTTCCTCATATTCTAAACTTCTTACCTTTCTATTATGATCTCTTTTTTCTTGTTTGTCTATGTCTCTTGAGGTTCTGACTGATTTCTCACCTTGATCTATCTTTTTGAAGAAACATGCTTTGGAAAAATGTCCTGTCCTCTTGCAAATATTGCAGTGTTTATCGCTCGCAGGGCATTTTCCTACATAATGTTCATAAAGGCACTTCCTACATTTAATTTTCGCACTCTTCACATAATTCACCTCTTCTTCTTTGTTCAACATTTTCGCGTGTATTTTGCTCAGTTCTATACTCTTGCAATAGTCTATTATTTTCTTTATTGTTAGGTCTGGCTCTCTGGGTAGTCTTAGTTGACTTTCTCGACAGCGGATGCCTACTATTAATCTATCTCTTATCATACGTTCTTCAAACGACTCATTACAATCATTTTTATTACAAAAAAAATCACATAATTTTGCTTGCTTTTTTAATTCCGTCAAGAATTGATCAATTGTCTGATCTTCTTTTTGTACCATGGTGTAAAACTTGAAGCTTTCCATAGGAATAACTTTCTTGGGAAGAAAATAGTCATCAAAGGCTTTCAATAAATTTTCCAATGTGGAATGTTGGTCTTCAGTGAAAGAGTTGTATATATCTATTCCTTCATCCCCTATACAACTCAAAAAGGTAGCTATTTTTATTTCCTGTGATGCGGACAGTTTGTCAGTTGCAGTGAGGTATATTTGAAATTTTTGCTTCCACAGTTTCCAGTTGTCCTGCGGATTGTTACTTCCATCAAATAATGGAGTTGGTGGCTTGAAGTTGTTATCCATGACTTATTATTAGCTTTTCGTTTTTCTTTCTTTTAATCTCAAGCACGTGTTTATAGGTTATGTCGGCCGAATTATAAATCTCTAAACAGCTGGTAAGCTGTTTATACCGTGCATAGTAACACTTTTCTTTTTAATATATTTTCACACCTGACACCATGTTTTAGTTGTATTTTTTGTACTTTATTTATGTATAAATAAATTAGAATATTCCAGTGTTCTAGCTTTTTTTTAAGAGCTCATGTCGCTTGTCATCCAGGTGACACCGAACTTAAAACATTTTATAAATATAAACATGGAACAAAACAAACTCTCAACTCTATAAGCTATACAGCCATGACAGTGTTGTAATGAAAAGAAGTACTGCTTACGTTTGATGATAAATCTGTTTTCTTCATGATCTACAGCAACAAAAGATTTTAGAGGTTTAGTCATGTTTTTTAATCTGAATTTCCAGTAGCTTCATGTGTATTTGTTACTTCGCTTTTTGTTGGCATTGGAAACCGTTAATGGGGCGAATCCAAATCCACACACCTTTTGACTGCATATTCATTCAACCCATTTCACTCTATAAAAAAAATGAAGGTATTGTAGAAAAAACAATAATGAAAAAACTGTTCAAGACCGTAATGTAAGATGCAGACACTACACATAACCAACGGTGTGGAATTAGCTGCCTAACCTGGCTGCCAGAACTTCTGACCATAAACAAAAAAAAAGAGACGGATTGAAGTATAGCCCATAGAGAAATAATATATAATTGCCCCAAACATATTTTCAACTGGGTCCTGATTTAAAGAATAAATTTGAATCCTAATTTCCAACATTCTCTTGTTAACAATTTGACACCATTAATAATAGTTAACCAACAGGTTTTAAAAGGCATTCTGGTTTTCATAGCCCTCCCATTTTTCGGTAAAAACTGCTAAGATTTTATTTTTGGCAACATAGAATTCCAAAAAAGCAGATGGTCCGACTTTTTTGAAACACACCGTCCAAGAGCCTTCCCAGCATCGAAGGTTAGTTTCCTACCATTAGAACTGTTAAATAACTTATCAATGTCCTCAATAAATTCAGCAGTTAGCGGCCATAGTATAGTGTGGCTCATTATTTTTGCAGCAACCGAAACTTTTATTTTAATTTTACTGTTTCCACAAAGTTGAAAAAATGATTCTTTAATTTTGTGCAAAGCCTGAAATTTTTTTATTTTATCAAAATATAAAAAGATTTTTAATATGTTGTCACTTTCCACTTTTATTTTATGGTTATCAAAATAAATATCATAATAAAATGAAGCATTTCTCGTACATTTCAAAAGATGAAGAGGGTCATATAAAGTTATTATTCTCTTTTCATTGACAAAAAAATTAGGACCAGGTTTTAAAATTTTCCAATGTCTACCTAATTAATTTAATCCTACATCTTGTAGTGCTGAAATTACCTCTACAATAATAAATTTCAAATCTTCAGTTTTAACCTGATCCTTAGTAAAAAAATAAGCCACTGGCTGCTTCCAAGCTTTATGCAATCCATTAATTACAAACACCGTAACTTTCTACCTAAATTGCTACCAATATCTACAAATCCTACAACTTTGTCACTAGCCAGATCCAAAGTTCATTGTGACAACCCTTTCTTTAATCCCATCAAAAATTCCTTCATTAATTCCAGTTTCAAATGGCACTGATCTTAGGACTGGGAAAAGCTATAACACGTTTTAAATAATTAAATGCTCGTGGTCCCTTTTCATAAATGGCTAATAAAAGGGCCTTATCTGTTATTGATCATGAAGGTTTACGTTTCTTACAGTTAGCAGTATTACTTTTTTTAAAATCCGTACCTGCTGGATCTAATTTTGAATTAAAATTTTGAAATAACTTTGATTCAGACAATTTAACACGTTAAGTGCCACCTTGTTAAAAAATAATGGCTGGGGACCACTGTGTAAACTTAGTAAAAATGTATGAAAAAGGCTCTTTTCAACTGTTTTTATATAATTTATGTATCAAATATTTATTGTATTCAAATTGATACAGGCGGCCCATTTTCATGAGTTAATTAATTTTTGGCCAATTGTATTGATGTGGACACAGCGTTAGAAACAAGCTAGTGCAAAGTGGCTCGCGTAGTGTTCGTATCTTTGTTGTTATAAGAATGTTATAGTGAGTGAAAATAATGTCATATGAAAATGAACAAGCACATTTGCAAAAAATGTTGTACAAGATAAGACTTTTCGGACGAGGGGGAACCTTTCAGTGCAAGTGAATCAGAGTATGCAAATAATGAGAAGGAGCGAGAGTTCAAGCGATGAGGATATCCCTGTCAAGAAAAAGAAGCTTACTAGACCCACTAAAAACCAAAATGGAGATAAATACCAAAGTAAAAAAATACCCATTTGAGTGTTTCTTCCAGTAAGTTTCCTAATTTTACTTTGTTAGTAAGTATTATAAATAATATGTATTTTATAGCTTTTGATAACTATATCGGCGATACAACAGAAGTTGGAAAACTTGACCAGACATATAATATGCCCTCTACTTCTGGAAATCTTACCAATAGAGTAGAAGATGAACTGTCGGATCAGGAACCCAATAAGTGCTCCAGTTCTAGTATGTCATTATTATTATCTTTTTAATTTCATTATTATTCATCTGTGATTTTTTTAGCTTGAAATGCCCATATTGGTGAAACCATAGAAAACGTAATCAGGTCAGGAAACTTAGATTTGGAAAATATTGATATGGAAAACGAAAAGTCACATATCGAAAACAATGGAACAAATGCACTCACTTGGGATATATTTACGTTATCGAGGCTAAAACTATTTGATTTCAGCGAAACGAAACCAGGCGTAATTGTACATATACTGAACAACTTCAAAGAAAAAAAAAAGAACTTAATTTTATAAAATTTTCATAACAGATGACCTAATAAACTATATGGTAACTAAAACAAACAGATACGCCCAATGTATGAAATCTCAGGCCCATACTCTACCTCATGCTTGCATAAAAAGTTGGTGTGATACCACTTATGAAGAAATGAAAAAAATTTGTGTCCATAATATTGTGGATGGGAATTATACGGTTACCTCAAGTCAGGGATTACTGGTCAAAAAATGACATTATATACAAATAAAATAAACTCTATTTTATCAAGAAATCTGGTAAGAACGTGGGATTTCTGTGACAACTTCAATCCTCCAGAAAATGATCGGCTGTACAAGATCACACCCTTGATAAATATGCTGGTAGAAGGTTTTCAATACGTCGATGTACCAGAAGAAGAATTTTGTATCGATGAGACACTAGTTCCCTTTCGTGGCCGTCTAATCTTCAAGCAATATATTCCAAATAAGCTGCACAAATTTGGAATAAAATTATACAAATTGTGTCTTCGACGCGGTTATACCTATTGTCATGGTTCAAATTCATCATTGGGTCTTGCTAAATACTTATTCAAATTATTTCTCTCGAAATCATGATATTTAAATTATAACTTTATCAAAACTAAGTTAATGCATTCTTTATTATAGAAATTATCATCGCCTTCCCCATGCTAGCAGGTTTATTTCAATGTGGATATTCTTTTTATTAATAAGATAACAACAATTGTTATTCTATATTATTTAATTAAAATATCTTACGATTAAATTTGTTGTAGAGTTTAACTAACGTCTAAGTTCGATTTTTATTTTGCTGTAACTACTTTTGTTATAACCATATTATTTTTGTCAAAAGAATATAGTTGACAACTGAAAATTACCGATGATTTAATTTACTAAACCAATTGATATTATTTAGCAGACTCACCGACGAATCCTTATCTAATGTAAATTTTGTATATAATATTGTTATTTGTCTTTGTTTTCCCTTCTTTTCCACTAATTAAGTTGATGTTTTATAATTTGCATTTCTTAATTGGGTCCAGATGATTTCGAATACTACAAAACAACCTTCGGATCAGCTGATGTTTTGTTTTCTAGGTCAACAAACAGGTAATAGCGGAGTGCGCTATGAACACCTTTTCTTCTGTCTGATCACTGGTTCGGCCCTATTAGGAACAAGGTTGCCGATTGTTTTCGGAATTTATCCAAAACCAATGTTCATTGTTCAATTGACTCAATTAAATGTACATTATTTGATTTATTTTGGAGAATCGACAGCTGAATTGGCATCAGGAGTTGGGTTCTACGCATGTGGCGTATTGGCAACGATCCTGATGCTGAATTTGGGAAAGGTTCTTTCTTTTTCGGCCATCTTTTATCACCCAAAGCATATTGAAGAGTGGCTGGAGTTTCCGATCTAAAATTTTATTATCCATCTTGTATGGGATTTGATTAAAACTCTATGTAATTAATCTCCATTTGATAATTCAATTATCTTAGCTTATCTTTTATTTATCTTGGCTATTTTGTGACTTTTTTAGGAGATTAATGATAACTACTGCTACGTAGGATTTCTGCCGTTCTTCAGGTAAGCTAACTTTGGTTAAATTCCTATTTTATAATTGAAGAATCTCTTTCTTTGTTGTTTTATGCTCGATTCTGTTTTTTTATGCTAAATTTAGAGTTTTGTTTTATTGAATTTACTGTATTCACCCTTACTTTGTGGAATCTACTCATTTTTTCCCTCCCTCCTTCTTAGAATTTAGGGTGGACTCACATAAGCTGGTCGATTTGCTAGCTTGTCAATTGGACTTTAGTCACAGGGTGGTTCTAGTTCCAGTCCCGTCTTTGACTTTGACACCGTATTTAGTTGTTGAATCTTTTGGACACAACCAACATAATATAAAAAAAAAACCTCCTGGCCAGAGGTGAGTTGTTATTATTGTTTATCACTCCTTTATCTTGCTCAATAATTATTGATTTGAATTTCAACTAATTTAAAGTTTGATTAATTAATTAATGATTAGTTCTTAGTTGTAAATCTTTAATAGTTTTATTTTTATTAATTTTCTTGGGTTGTGCCAATAATGAAATTTTATGTAGAATACAAGTATTAGTTTCTAAATTACTTTGTGGGTGGGGGTCAATGTTTTCGTAAACCTTTTCTCCTTTTCTTTACGAGGGGGAATCAAATAATTTTTATGAAATAATAATCCATAGGTATTGGACTTATTTAACGGATGTTGTTTATAATTAGAATGACATATTCACTGTATTGAATTGTTTAACCTTTTGAATATAATTAAGTAAATCTATTATTAATTTTGCGCAAATATTATTGAAGTTTTCCCTGTATTCTGTATTGAAATATTAGATATTTTCTCTCTTTTCTTCTCTAGGGTTTTTTTCCTGGCTGAAGATTCGCCTGGACATTGACTGCATTACCCAGTGCCCTACGCCGTCAACTTTCCAATAATTAAGTAGTATACATAAGTCAAACAGTTCAGCGATACTTGGGAAGGAAAAACGGAAATCAGCTAAGTTCAATTTTATTTAAAGGAATTTTTTATTTTATTTATGTAATTGTATTTTGCCCTTTTGATTTAACTAGTATCCCGGTTGTGGTTCTAGTAAAGTTATTATTGCTCACCTTTTACGTATTTTTTGTTTAAGTTAATTATTAATAGACTTAACTTAAATTATTAAACACGTGATCACGTTGCAGTTAGTTCAAAGCTTTGAAAGTATTATTATTATAAAATTGATCGTAGTTTAAGTTGCGCTACATTACTATTTTTTTTTTCATCTTTTCTATCTTTCTTACCTTTTTGTGATTAAATAGGAGATATTAGAAAAGACTGTTGTTTTACTTGGCAGACTGTCCAGGAGTTATTAATCACTTTTTTTTTAGTTGCTCTTCTGTTCTCTGTGGCTTTGCAAGTATCGACCCGTTCCAGATCAACTGGAGACTTCCAGTTTAGTCGGTAAACTGGTGGCGCCGAACCTACTTACACGATATTACCTAGCTGGTGTTTGCTCGCACTTTCTTAACCCACTGGTATGTACTATAGCAAGCCTATAAATTCTGCTAATTTGCCTATTCTCTAACTTTAATTTAGTTATCTAATTTAGTTTTAAAAAGTAAATAAAAGGGGACAATTGGTCTTCATACCAATTGTCGAAAAGAAAAGTACTAAAAAAAAATAGGGCGAGGCACTATAACCTGAAGGTATATTGCGGCAAAGACAAAACTGGTGATATAAATATTTCCGGTGCCACTAAGACTGTCCTGGAGTTGTCAGAAAATTTACTTGACAAATGGTGGACTATTTACACAGATAATTTTTATAGTGGCGTATCTATAGCTCACGAACTTCCAAAGAGAAAAACTCATCTAGTGGGGACTTTACGTTCAAACAGAAACAATAATCCCCCCGATGTTGTGAAAGCAAAGTTGGAGAAGTATCAATCTACGAGTTTACAAAGTAATACAGGTTGCACTGTTTTGAAATGGAAGGAGAAAAAAAGATGTTTTGGTGATTTCAATCAAACACAACAATTCAATGGATTCTGTAATAAGACGTGGAGGAAATAGAAAAACTGACAATAATTTTAGATTATAATAAAGGCAAAGCCTTTATAGATCTTTCTGATCAGTTGGAATCATATTCTACCAGTTTACGCAAAGGGATCAAATGATACCGAAAATTAACAGTAGAAGTGAAAACAGGAACTACGCTAATAAATGCGTATTGTTTACATCAGACGGTAACAAAGAAAAAAATGTCCGTCACTAAGTTCAAAGAGCAGTGCGGTATTAACAGTCAATTGGTGAAGACGTATTTAAAACAGCTCTCTTATCTACAAAGTGTTTTTGTTAAGGATTCCAATTCTATTGAACCGGTCAATCCACCTAGTAAATCGGAGTTTCGTGAAAAATGTCTAGTGCAGATCCCCCTGACAAGGGAGAGCAAAAGAAAACTTCAATATTCCAATATGTGAGAAAACAATCGGTCAACGCTCAGTGGAATTTCTGTCAGCAAAAATTTATAATATTTTACCTCTCAACTTGAGAAATATTAATAATCATAGAACATTTAAACGCTCTGTAAAGGAATGGATGCACAATACTGACAGAAATATATTCAATAATCTATAGTTCATTTAAAAACCAGGAGTAATTTGAATTTAAGTTGGCAATTCTGTAGTTCTCTGATTGGTCAGATTGCAACCAGTTTCAAACAGCACCTTTTAGCATTGATCTCGTGATAACTGACAGTTCTGACTTCTGACATATATAATATTTATATTTGTTTTTATCATCGTATCCGTTCCCTTGTTATTTCATATGTTTCACTTAGTTTTCCACTCTATTTCGTTAAAACAGTTCTTTTCAGAACTCCTGATTGTTGAATTTCTGCGATTATGGATCCTTCTACTCCAAGTACCAGTTATTTTCGTAGTCCGCCAAAACCACGAAAACGGCTAAGTCTAGGCAATTTAGGAATGTCAGATAAACAATACATAATAAATATGTATAAACAAATATTGGATGAAAAGCCAAATACTAAAACTATTGATGTTATAACCAAAGTTTCTCAAGCAGTCGGTAAGTTATCATTATAACTTTCAAATTAACAATAGTATTAAATGCTCAACATTTTTCTTACAGGAGTAGCAAAGTCAACAGGTTACAGACTATTGAAGGAATACCGTAGTAGTGGAACAATTACCAGCCCAAAAAATAGTGGTGGAAGACCGGGACTTCTCAAAAATTGTGATGAAGGGTATAAAAATTCGGTTCGAAGAATAGTGCATGATTTTTTTTTCAAAAATGAGTTGCCTACAGTGGATAAAATTTTACTAGCTTTGAAGAAACGTTCAGATTTGCTACAATTGTCCCGGTCATCTTTATATACTTTCTTGAAATAAATTAACTTCAAGTAAGTGTGTAACTTTGAAGAGTCAAATGTTTATTTATTATATAATAATATATTTTTAAATATTGTAAGAAAAATCATAAAAGTGTATTAATAGAACGTGACGAAATCTGTCGATGGAGGTTGAACTAATTAAGATCCATAAAACAATATAGAAAAGAAAACAGGCCAATCTTTTACTTAGATGAAACTTGGACTAATGAACCTCATAGTAGGGGAAATACATGGGTGGACCAGAATGTAACCAGTAGTATTGTGTCTAGGTATCCACTAACTAACACAAGATAGGCACTTTGATGTGCAATTGTAATTAGTTTCAAGCAAAATTTTATACACATAGAATGAAGAAATTTGTCTAGCGAAGTAATACTTACTTATTTTCATTTAATTTCCTATTATACATCATTTTTTGTTGTCACCATACATACACCTATCCTACTTCACTGACATAGGTATTAGGTGTTTTAAAGGGATCCAGTGTCTGGAATAGTCCCCATTTTTTAAACGCTCAACTAATGCACATTATATTAATGAAGAAACCAAAAAATAGGCAAAATAAAGTTGGCGATTCTAAGCGTTTTCCTAAGATTTTTAATAAATATGATTTTACAAAACAATTATTATTCTATAATAGCAAAGTTATTTTAAATTGTGCCTCTGTAATAATTAAGTAGTCGGTAGGTCTTTCTGTGCCACTCACATTTATCATATGAATTTGTATTGTGTATAACTTTGGAATATACATAAGGAACTTATTCTATTATGAAATATTGTTAATATTTGATATTGTAATATAGTTGATGTGAAGCAAAAGTTGTAGAATATTTTTAATAAATAAAGCGTTAACAATAAATTGACATTTAATTAGCAATAACTTTACTGGAACCATTTTATTCATTGGATGAAAAACCTCATCAAAACTTAGAACAAAAATCGGATTTTATTAATGATGGCCCTATATACAAACAATAACATTAACAAGTCCAGGTCTCATTTAGAATGATGGTAATTTCATGTGGAGGTTGTGAAATTGTAAAAGATCCCATACATAAGTTTTTGATTATTTTCTCATTGAAGTCAGTTCCACATCAAATTATATGACCAGTTTTGAAAACATTTTATCCTTTAATTTGCCGAATATGTTCACCAATATGTCAGAATATACAAAAGTTATATCGTAACATTTACGTGCATTACTAAAAATATAAAGTAAATAGTTACAATACAATATAATTTCAAAAAGAAACCTTTAATCTAACTATACAATAAAACGATCAACTTCAATCTCTCAGGAATATCAAATACAAAACAACCACAATGCATAAGTTTTACTCTTTAGTAACTAATCTGGTAACTTTTAGTGGAGTGGGTAAGGCTTCTGAAATTACTTCTCCTGGTTTTTAAATGGACTATAGTCGACCTTAAATTTTGTATTTGATGTTATGAATCTAATTGATCCTGCACTTTGAATTATAAATTAAATTTTTCCCGATTATGTCAATTCACCCTATTGTGACTACTTCACCGATTTTTGATTATTACCTAATTCAGACAATTAAATTTCCAATAATTATATATGCTGAAATTATAAGTATATGTTTTTTTATATCGTTTTAGTGAAATAGTTATATTTCGATTTTATATATATTATATTTTATGTATTTTTAATTATGTGAAAATATCACATACAAGCGTCTTTGGCGCTTCAGTGATTTTATGTTTATCCTTGTATTTTTAACCATAATTACTTTTTAAATTATTTATTATATTGTATTATATTCCTTGAATAAACATTATTATTATATACCTTGATAATTCGCACAACAATCCAACATCACAAAACAAATAGGCATAGTAATACATTTCAAACAAAAACACCATCAGTACCCTCAACATCACACAGCAAACACACGATCACTCAAACCAAAAAACGTAGGATACAATCACCCAACAAAGAAATCACACAATCACCCAGATCCTTTGGTCCTAGTAGAACAGTATTTCAAATAAAAAATAATAGTACAAATGAAAATATGGAAGTAGAATCCCTGCAGTCAAAAGAAGAATCTGATACAAACGTTTTTCCAAGTTTTCAGACACATTAGTTCATTTGAAGAATTACAAAAAGTTGACATTAAATTTGTAACAGATAGGTTATACAAAATGAATCATAATCAGCCAACAAATACCAATGATCAACAAAATTAAAATATTACAATGGAACGCGCGCTCGGCGATTGCAAATAAATATAGCTTGATGAAGTGTCTGTCAGAACACGAGATTGATATTTGCGTTATATCTGAAACGTGGTTTAAAAAAAAATCATCAACTTTCCATGTTAGAATCTAATTAGAACAGATAGGAAGGACGGATATGGAGGCACAGCAATACTAATAAAGGTAAAAATTAATTTAAAAAAAAAACATATTAACATTAAAGTAAATACTGACATCAATATATGTGCTGCTGAAATTAATTTTAATAAATATTTACAGTAAAATATTATCGGTATATTGTCCCCCAAAAATTAGCATCAATAATAGCGACTGGGAAAATATATTTAATATTATATCTAAAGAAAACGGCATAATATGCGTAGATTTTAACGCACACAACAGAACATGGGGTTCGAACAAAAATGATCAGAGGGGGATACAACTTCTAGACGTCTTAGAAAATCATGACTTAATATTGGCAAACGAAGGAACACCTACCAGATTAAACCGCAACGGGGAAATTCCGCAGTGGACCTGACACTTAGTACACCCTACCTTATAAACAACATAGATTGGAACATAATAAAGGACACACTAGGCTCAGATCACTTTCCAAAACTTATTAACATCAATGTGCCCAAAAATAAGTGTCTACAAACAGATGAATTAATATATCCCTCGAATAAATGGAATATAAATAGAGCAAACTGGTCAATATTCAAAAACGAAGCAGAACTGTATTTCTCAAAAACAGCACCTACTTTCAATGGCATAAATGCAAAATATGAATAACTAATACAAGGAATAAACACAGGTGCCCAAGCATCCATGCCAACAAACAAACCATTCAAGATAAAGTCAAGAACACTACCACCCTGGTGGGACGGAGAATGTGATATAGCTGTAATAGATAGAAAAAATGCGGTAACTGCATACAAAATTAACAACACGCTGGAAAACTTTATTACAGTGCAAAGAATACCAGCAAGTACAAAAAAATTCTTGAAAGAAAAGGCAAGATGGAGAGCATACTGCACCAATCTAAATAAAAACACATCAATGTCAGACATTTGGAAACAGGCCAAGAAAATGAAAAGAACATTTATACCGACAGAGAACATACATTTCAGCAGTGAGGAATGGAAAAAGAAGTTACTGGAGAGAATAGCACCACCATCAACCTTCTACCATTATAATTCACAAATTGAACAGGAGCATATGGAAACAATACCACGAATATTCCAAAATCCGATAAATATTCAAGAACTAGAAAACACAATAAAACAAAAAAAACAGCACCGGGCTTAGACAATGTCAGATACCTGATGGTTTGCAACTTACCAAAAAATGCCAAACTTTTTTTATTGGAAATATATAACACACTACAAACGGGCAAATGCAGAATACAAGATTGGAAAAACTTAATTGCAGTTCCAATATTGAAACATCAAAAAGATCCAAATGACCCCGACTCTTACAGAGTCATACCATTATTAGCATGTCTATTGAAAACATTCAAAAGGATATTAAAAAAATGGATGGTGGTTAGAAAAACACAAAATATTACCAATTCATCAGTACGGATTCAGGAAAGGATATGGATGCAGTGATCCAACTAGCCACTGATATACAAATTAATTTTGGAGAAAATGGGTATACTGCAGCTACATTCCTGGATGTAAATTCCTATGCTGAATAGAATGTTGAAACAAATCGATATGCCTACCAAAATATGCAACATTCTGAGCAATATTATGACACACAGGAAAATATTTATAAGACAGAAAGACGCATTATTAGGACCAAGACATACATCTAGAGGTTTACCACAAGGCTCCGTTTTAGCACCACAGTTATTCAACATTTACAAAATGCATCAAGAATGCAGGAATCACACATTATTACAATATGCCAATGACTTTGTAATATATGTCAAAGACAAAAAATATCAAAATTGTCTAAATAAGGTAAACAGTGCCACTTCAAACCTCATAAAAGCTATTGAATAGGTAGACTTCGATCTATCAACGTCTAAATCAAACACGTCACCATCTTTTCAAGGCACCGTATCCCAGAAACTTTGAACATTCAGTTGGGGGACCACATGATACCATATAAGAAAGAATTTAAGTACTTAGGAGTAACATTAGATAATAAATTGAATTGGAAGCCATATAACGAAGCAATCAAAATAAAATGTAATAAAGCCATTAATTTCCTAAAAATGATCACCAAAACATGGTGAGGCACAAGTACAGAAATATTTCTGTTATTAGATAAGTAGAATAAGTAGTTATTTTATACCAATATAGTAGTTATTACAATAATATATTAATTTTGTGTGGTAAAGGTTGGTTCAGAAATTTTGTAAAGCACACAGTTTGTGGCCCAACGTGAGGACTTTCTAGTGATATAAAACAAATCAATCTGCATACCCTAAATGCTTGAAACATCTTAAATAGTGCATTTTAAACCAGTTCAAATACCGAACAGTAAGTTTTTTTTTAACCAAAAACCAATTAGCATAGAAAAACCAGAATCCACTATCTACACTAATTGCTGCTGATAACTTGAAAACTGAATTCTACAGGGGTACCTCAAAAAGATACTGAAGAAAATATTGCTGTGTAGATATTTGTATGTTCTACAATGATGATTTCGTCATTCGCAATTGATTATTTCAAGTATATGTCATCATAATCATTATCAAAAGACAAGAAATCATCGTTTTTGTTTTACATAGTGAATATTATTAAATGAATGGATACATAAAAAAATAAATAAAAGGAAAAGAAAATGGAAGGGCATTTTAAGTGTTGTAAAAAAAAAGGAATTTTAAAACTTAATGTGTATTGTTTGTTTTGAAGTGTATCATTTTTCATGTTTGGATAGGAAAAAAGAATATAAGCTCATTGATCGTAATAAAATTTATTGCTCAGTAAAATGTGAAGAAAATGATCCAAAAATAGAAATTAACAAACTAAATGAAGAAGTAACTAGATTAAAAAATAAAATAAGAGAAAAGGATCTGGAATTAGAAAAAGTAGAAGGTGAAAATGTTGACAAAATGAATGACATGCAACAAGAAGTAAACGAGCTACACAAAGAAATAAAGGATAAAAATTGTTATATACTAAGAATGAAAAAAAGGACGCAGGACTTTGAAGATGAGGTATTTGAGTTGGAAAATAGAGATACCAAGAGAATAAGAGAGCAAGATGAAAAAATAAAACAATTAAATAGAGAAATTAAACAAATTGAAAATAAGTTAAAAGCGCAAGAGAAAGATTTACAAAGCGGAATTGATAACCAAGTTTTACTAAACAATAGAATTAAGGAAATGGATACTGTTAGTCGGGAAATGGTGAATGCAATACGAATTCTTGAGGAAGAAAATGATAGAACCAATGAAGAACTATCTAGATATAAAAAATTGGGAAATGAAAATATGATAGGGCTGACAGTACTGGATACAGGAAAAAAGGCAATTAAGGAAACAACGCAAACAGTGCAACTATCAGATGGAGTAGGGAAAGCTATTAATAAACGAGACAGTGGAAAAGGAGGAAACATTAAGCAGAGGAAATTGTTAATACTGTGTGATGAAAATGGACGTAAGTTAAGAAAGACAATAGTTAGAATTAGAAAATTTAGGATGTAAGGATTTTTTGTTAGAAACGATTATAAAACCGGGGGCTACTTATGAGAATGTTATTGCAGACATAGATAAACTTACAATTAATTACAATCTAAATGACTGTGTAATTATATTGGGTGGTATAAATAATTTTAAAAATAATAAGTACCCGAGTGTACAGTTCATACATAATAAAATAAGACACTGTACACATACAAATTTGGTATTTGTCAAAATTCCAAAGGGAAACTTTCAAAAATATAGTAAAAAATATGTAAATAATTTCAACTTCAGATTTCAGGATTATATAAAAAGGCTGGACAATTATGCTCAAGGTTTCGCAAGGGTAATTGATTTATGTGATAGAAAGGGATTTTTTAATATTAATATGTATGGAAAAGTATGCAATAAGTTAGTTAATGAGATATTACAGGCAAAAAAGAATAATAATCTTGTATTCATTGAAACTGTAAATTCTAAAAAAATTAGTGATCAACAAAGTGATGAAGACAGTAAAAATAATAGCACCTCTTTTTTAGAAATAGCAAACAGCGAAAACGTCACAGCATAGAAAATAACTTTAAAAATAACCCTTTTATATTGTATCTAAATGCTCAAAGTCTTCCAGCTCATATAGATGAGGTTAGGAATTTAGTTCAAACAAGAAAACCTTTAATTGTATGTCTATCAGAAACTCATGTTACAGAGGACATATTTAATTCTGAAATTAATATTAATAATATTGTTGTCCAAAGGACAGACAGTAATAGCAGACACACGGGTGGAACTGCAGTATTTGTAGATAATAAATTAAAAATAGTTGATGTGCAGGGATATTGTATTGAGGGAGTGTTGTGGATAACTGGAGTGTCCATTATATTCCAAAATAAAAAATATTGGGTATTTGTTCTATATAGATCTCCAAGTAGTAGAATGATAAGATTTTTGCAATTATTTGAAGATTGGTTTGAAGAACATATCAAGGAGGAAAATGATAAAACTATTTTATGTGGGAATTTTAATTTGAATTGGCTAGATAATGATAACAATTGCAGTTGTAGGCTACGAAGTTTTATAACGGATATGGGATTTATAAATTCAGTGACAGAATACACTCACTTAACAAAGGGGGGAGGTACATTAATTGATCTAGCTTTATCGAATTTAGAAATGGATGTAAGTGTTTTTGATTTCCCTAAAATAAGCTCTCACCGCAATATAGCAATATATTTAAAACACATAAAAGTACCAAGAAAAGAATTTTATATAGAAACGAGGGGCAGAAATATTGACTTTGAAAGAATTGGGTTTAAATTGAAAAATATAAACTGGAACTATACGGAATTAAATTTGAATAAAAGATATACAATGTTTGTGGAAAAGGTATATTCTATACTAGATGAAGTAGCTCCAAAAAAAGAGGTAAAAATATATGGACATTACCAGGAATTCTGGAATGAGAAAGTTAGGCAGGCGGCAAGACACAAGGATGAAAGTTATAGAATGTACATAAAAAACAGAACAACAGAATATTGGGAAATATACAAGCAAAAAAGAAATATAGCGGTAAAAACAATAAGGGAAGAAAAGAGAAAATATTTTGAAAATAAAATGGATCATAATAAACAAAATCCGACTGAAATGTGGAAAATTTTAAAGGCGTTCATTCCAAATGATAAACAAGAAAATAATCTTAATATAATAGATATGGGTAATGGTGATTTAGTATCGGATATAAATGTAATACCAAATTGTTTAAATACATATTATGTTAAAAGTATTATGGATATAGCAGAACAAATTGATAAAACTTTTACAAATAGTTTTCCAGTAGTAGATAAAGTTATTACTAATAAAATGACCACTTTTAATTTAATTAGTCTAGAGGAATTGGAAAAAATAATTAGTTCATTAAAGAATAAAAGTAGTCCTGATGATATCAGTGTAGAATTATTAAAAAAGTGTTTCAAAGATATCCTATATTAAACATAATTAATGGTTCTTTAGAGTTAAGTCAAGTTCCTACAGAAATGAAAATATCTACTATAGTTCCTATACCCAAGAAACCAGATACAAATACAGCTACAAATTTGAGACCAGTTAATATGATTAATGCTGTTGCTAAAGTATTGGAAAAAGTTGTATATGAGCAACTGGTAGATTATCTAGAAGGTAATAAGATTCTTTGTGAGTATCAATCAGGATTCCGTAATAAACATAGTTGTGAAACGGCTCTACAATGCGTTTTGAGTGATTGGAAAAATAATATTGAAAATAATTTAGTCACAATTGCGGTATTTTTAGATCTACAAAGAGCATTTGAAACAGTAGATAGATATAGGCTAATACAGAAAATTAAAAGCGTAGGTATTGATGGGACAGCTCTTATTTGGATAATAGATTATTTGAACAACAGGCAACAAATGGTAAAACTCAATAACATACAGTCAAGCAGGTTATGTAATGATATGGGTGTACCACAGGGCAGTGTGTTGGGACCTTTGCTGTTTTTGGTATATTTAAATGATATTGTGGACATTGCAAGGGAGTGCAAAATTCATTTATTTGCGGATGATACCCTACTGTACTTCTGCTGGAGTGATCTTGAACACTGCATAGGAGTCATAAACGCTGCTCTAAAAAGGGTGCATATGTATTGTTGTGCAAATTTGTTAAAAATTAATATACAGAAAACAAAATGTATGGTATTGGGGGTAAAAGATAGGTATAGGGAAGTTAGTTTAAATATAAGATTTGGTGATGAAACAGTGGAGACAGTAAAAAAATTTGTCTACTTAGGAGTAACTATTAACAATAATTTAAAATTTAAGGAGCATGCAAACCAAGTTATTAAAACTGTGGCCTATAAAATTAACTATTTGAGACGATGCTCTCCACATCTAAGCCAATGGTCCAAATTAACTGTTTTCAACACTGTAATATTACCACATTTTAATTATTACCCTACAATTTTGTATCTACTCAAACAAAATGAAATCAATCATCTTCAAAGGATGCAAAACCGTGCCATGCGAATAATATTGAAGTGCTCTAGGTATACTCCTATAACCAGCATGCTAAAGACACTTAACTGGATGCCAATAATTAAATTAATTCAGTACTTCACATTAATTTTTATTTTCAAAATTAAAATTGGACATGCACCAGTGTATCTGCAGGATAAGCTCTCTAATAGTCCTGGTGTACATAACTATAATACAAGAAATAAGGAAAATTTAAGAATTGAAATGTGTAGGAGAAGCAGTACATACAACTCTGTATTTCACAAAGGTATTAATGCTTTCAATAGTTTACCAGAATACATTAAACAAAGTTCATCTGTACATTCTTTTAAAAGAGCATTAAAGGATTATTTATTGTCGGAGTGAGCAGTCACAGCCTAATATTATATGTTTGTTTAAATTTGTTTTATTCTAATTTTAATTTATTTATGATGTACCTAATTTTTTGTGCTGTAAACACTATATGTTGTACTGTTCTTTTATTTTATATTGTATACTTATATTATGTAAACAGAATTAGTTATTTTTGACTAAATAAAGAGATATATATATATTATATAAAGCATATACAGATACATTCAAACACAAACGGAACATAGGGATCAGAACTGCTTTTGAACAAGTCGAACAACATCCAGCTTCAACAGATTAAAAACACGAATATTACAATCGTTTATTTGGGTACCTATAACATATGGAACAATTCCCACCACTCTGTATTCTCAACTGTGGGCGGTCCTTAATTAGCGTCAGACAGTCAGTAGACAGCAGTCGGTAGATGAGAGCGTTGCATTGTTTCAATTTAAAGAATCCATTGCCAAAAGAAATCAAAACATATTATCTTAACTCGAAACATTAATTGTTAAAGAGAATTTAACAATTAATTTTCGATTTTAACGATATATGTAATATGTAATAGTCCTGAGCTTCTCTCTAAAATATATTTATTTGTTCCACCTCGTCTTTCCAGGCAGGTGCAAACCTTTCATGTTTCTTTTCATAGGTACAACTATGCAATGAATAGTTTTCTCCCTAGGACACTTAGATTAGCTAACTCTATTGAGGACATTTCAATTTTTAATGTGTCAACTTTCAAATTTAAAAAGCATCTGCTAAAGCTTAAACTTTGAAAAATTGAATAGATGAGGCTTTTACTTGATGAAGATCCATACTACTGATGAAATAAAACAAATTGATTTGTTTAAATCTTCATTATTTATTTTGAACTGACGTTCAAATTAAAATTAGTGACGCGTTTCGCTACACAGTAGCTTTTTCAAACTAGTGAAGCTACAATGAAAAACTTTTAATTTATATAGTGCCTTAATACGGAATTCTAAGATATTGACAAAAGTATTAAAAATGGGGATAAGTACAAAAAGTGCCTAAATACGGAATTCTAAGATATTGACAAAAGTATTATAATATATTTAAATAGGTATAAGTACAAAAAGTGTCTAAATACGGGATTCTAAGAAAGTTACAAAGGTATTGAAAAAAGGTACCTGGGAAATTGATCAACAACTATCACATTTTCTAGGTAAAAAGGTTTAATAAGGGAGAATGATTGATATCTATTTGGTCGTTAAGCAGATTACCGGAATATTTGTTTTTGTTAATCTCGAGGGCTTCTAAAAGATTTACCTTCGAAACCCTCGAAAGTGCTATTTCGATGTGTAAACTCGCGGTAAGGACAAAAATTCAAATGGCATCTTTGACAAACGATACGTTTTCCTTGTCTTTAAATAATGTGAGTGCTGGTGAAAATCCATCCACGTCAAAATGCGATGGAAGAAGTAACTTTTCGCGACAAAAAAATAAGGTGCGTGAGAGAAGTGTGCAAAAATACCGCGATTATAGTCGTAATCGTAGTGAGTCACGTTCACGTCAATATAAAAAAGGAAAAGAAAAAAGACAATTTATATGCAGACATTGTGGAAACAAACATGGACTAAATGAGTGTCCCGCTTTCGGTAGAAAACGTCAAAAATGTGAGAATTTGCATCACTTTGCCAAATTTTGCAGGTCTGTAAAACAAATATTACCTAAAAATAAAAGTCTAGATCATTCTTCATATTCCTCGTCTGAATACGATTCTGATTCTGATGATTGTTGCATTGAGTATATTGCAAAAATTAATTTAGTGCAAAAATCCGATTGGAATGTAAATTTAAAATTCGAAAACCAGGCTAGTATAAATTTCAAGCTAGACAGTGGCGCAGAAATGCCCTTCCTGCGAAATTTTTAAAAACGATAGATGTACACAAAAATAACCTTTTACCAAGCAATTTAAAAATATCAACTTATACTGGTTCAAAAATTGACATTTTGGGAAAATGCTCTCTTTTGTGCGAATGTAAAAATTTTAAAGATTATATAACTTTTTACATCGTAAAAAATGAATATTCACCCGCCGTTTTGGGTAAAGATGATTGTGAACGCTTAAATTTACTAAAATTCGTTGGTTCAGTGAAATCTGATAAAAGATCAGAAACAAATACCGAAAATTACCCTCGTAACAGCTCAAATTTTAAAACCAAGTCCCAAAAATTTAAAAATAAATCTGGAGAAAACAAAAATTTGACAAAAAATCAAAACATTCAAAGTCTCGACTATTCACAAATTATTAAAAAATACAAAGACGTTTTTGAAGGTTTAGGAACCCTCAAATGTCAAAAATATCACATAAATATAGACCCCTCAGTAAGACCAGTTATAAATCCACCCCGTAAAGTTCCTTTTGCAATTCAGGATAAATTGAAATCTCTCTTAAAAGATCTTGAGAAAAAACAAATTATTGTAAAAGTAAATGAACCTACAGAGTGGGCTAATAGTTTAGTCTTAGTTCACAAACCCTCAAACCCTTCGAATTTGTATAGATCCCCAGACCTTAAATAAAGCGATCATACCCGAAAACTACCCTCTAACTTCCGTAGACGAAATAACAACAAAATTGTCAGATGCAAAGATTTTTTCAAAACTAGACGCTAGTCAAGCCTTTTGGCAAGTACCCCTTGATACAGAAAGTTCATTTAAATGCACTTTTAATTCGCCCTTTGGCCGTTATCGCTTTCTGCGTATGCCGTATGGCATAAAACCCGCCTCTGAAGTTTTTCAAAAATTAATACGACAACATTTTGACGATTTAGACGGTGTGGCGTCATACATTGATGATTTTCTAATATGGGGAAAAGATAAAAATGAGCATGATACACGTCTAGAACAAGTTCTTGAAAGGTGCCGTAAAATCAACCTAAAATTGAATATTGCTAAATGCGAATTTGGAGTCAAAAAAGTCATGTTTACAGGTCATGTTTTTTCACAAAATGGCTTAGAACCTGATGAATCAAAAATCTTAGCTCTAAAAAATTTTAAAATCCCTGAAAACAAAAAAGATGTTGAAAGATTTCTCGGCATGATAACCTATGTCTCAAAATTTATAAAAAATATGTCAATTGAGACCGAAAATTTGAGAATTTTACTCAAAAAAGATATACCTTGGCACTGGGACCACCCCCAACAAGAAACTTTTGATCGTTTAAAAAACATATTGACGAAAAAACCTATTCTACAATTTTTTGATCATAAAAAACAGATCACATTATCAGTAGACGCTTCACAAAACGCAATTGGGGGCGTACTATTACAAAATAATTTACCCGTATACTACATTTCAAAAGCCTTCTCTGATAATCAGAAAAATTGGGCTCAGATTGAAAAAGAAATGTTCGCTATCACGTACTCATGTTTACGTTTTCACCAGTATATTTATGGAAAACAAATAATAATCGAAACTGACCACAAGCCTCTTGTTTCTATAGTTAAAAAACCATTAAATTCCTGCCCATTAAGACTACAGCGCATGCTTATTCAAATTCAACCCTATCAAATTAAATTAATTTATAAACCTGGCACAAAACTACCTATTGCGGATGCCTTATCTAGGGCTCACGATATAAACAAAAATGCCGAAGATGAATTTTTATTGAACGAAAAAATCGAATCACAAATTCTATCCATTCAATCTAGCATCCCGGTTTCTCAAAAACAAATGCAAAACATAAAAAACGAAACAAACAAAGATCCAATATTAGTAAAAACAATCGAATACATTAAAAACGGTTGGCCTATTAGCAAAAAATTGAATCAAGATTTAAAACCTTATTTTATTGTCAGAGATAATTTATCATTTTCAGATGGTCTGCTGTTTTTTAATGAAAAAATTATAATTCCTAAAAACCTACAACCCGAGATGTTATCAAAACTACATACAAGTCACTTGGGTAAAGAAAAAACGAAATACTGGGCGCGTACTATTTTTTATTGGCCCAATATGTCACAAGATATTGATAATTTTATATCAAATTGCAGGTCTTGTGTTATTTTTTCAAAATCACACCCAAAAGAACCCCTAATAAGCCACAAAGTGCCAAAAAGAGCAAGGCAAAAAATCGCCATGGACATTTTTAAATTAAATGGTTTATTTTATATCTGCATAATAGACTATTATTCAAAATTTACAGATATAAAATGTTTAAAAGACAACATTTCTTCTGAAAGTGTTATCTTATATTTAAAACATCTTTTTTTCTTTATTAGGCACCCCTGAGAAACTAGTATCAGATAACGGACCTCAACTATGCTCTGCCTCCTTTAAAAATTTTTCGGAAGAATGGGGATTTGATTGTATTTACACTAGTCCCTATTTTCCGCAAGCAAATGGACAAGTGGAAAGGCAAATAGGCACGGTAAAATCTATATTAAAGAAATGCTCTTACGAGAAAACCGACCCCTATATAGCTTTATTAGAGTTACATAATACACCTATTGACAATAATTTATACTCTCCAGCTCAATTATTATTGCACAGAAACTTGAAAAGTATTTTACCTGTTACTGATAAGCATCTAAAACCAAAAATAATCAGCTCGAAATTCCACAGAAATAATTTAAAACAAAAACAAAAAACAAGCCAATTTTATTATAACAGAAAAACAAGAAAATTGCCTTCATTAAAATTAAATCAAAACGTTTTAATAAAAAATAACGGATACTTCGATCTTCCAGGTAAAATAATAAAAACCAACAAAAACCCGAGAAGTTATCAGATTAAATTGCACGGCTCAGGGAAAATTCTAACAAGAAATAGACATCATTTAAAAATTGATCCGAGACCGCCAACTGAATCAGACGAGAATGAGAATTTTAATCTGGACTTTGGCAATAGGCCCAGCAATTTGCAAACCGAACGAACAAATGATGGCCTTTACAGAACAAAATTTGGTAGAGTTGTGAAACCAGTTGTTAGGTTTCAGGTTTAATTTTTCCCTATTGTTAAATTTTTATCACCTTGACATTTAAAGTAATGTAAAACCAAAGTTTATGAATAGTGTTTTTACTTAGTTATATTTTGTATAATTTGTAAAACAATTTAGAATGATTTTTATTTAATGCTTGCTTAAAAAACGGGGGATGTTATGATATTTGACTGGCCTATGTATTATCTACAGTGACTGGCCTACATATAGACAGCACATGTGCACTCCCACAGATGGAGTGGTCAGTCAACTAAAGAAAGGTTAAGAATAAAGACTTGTTGCTTTTATTTCTGTTGTTTTCATTTAGAAATGTTATACATAACATGACAATAACAATATACACAGATGCATCAAAGACATCGAAAGGTACAGGCACAGCTTTCTACGAAAGAAGGAAGAGCCTTTAAACTAAACAACTACTATTCTATATTTTCAGCAGAAACTGCAGGCATAATGAAGGCACTAGAACATACAATCCAACAAAAAAAGGAAAACGTATCTATCCTAACGGATTTGCTATCTGTCATCCAATGTTTGAATAAGAATGCAGTAGATACCAACTCTCACCTGCACATTAGGAAAATTCAATCCCTATTACAGCAACTTACTAAAGAGAGTAACTTTCAAATATTATGGGTAAAAGCGCATTATGGAATTTACGGCAACGAAAAAGCTTATGAGTTAGCTAAAACAAGTGCTGAAAAATATGAATGTCAACTGAACAAACTGCCACTACAAGATTGCATAAATATATATAAAACAAAATGCCAAGCAGCATGGGAAGAGAAATGGGATCACTATGTAAAAACAAAAACTACTGGATACTCACTACTACATAGGGAAATACCAAAACAACAGTGGTATAAAGAAATTAAAGACTCGCGTAGGGAAATTAGCTGCATAGTTCGAATGAAATTTGGAAACGCGTCGTTAAGCAAAGTAGGCATAATCGAATCAAACTCATGAACAACGTGCAATGTCATAGGAGATCTGGATCATATAGAAATAGAAATATTTATTCTCATTTATAAAGGTTGTCATTACATTTCATAAAAAAAAATAAACATTTAACACCGACAATTCACAGTTAAAAGTTTTAACATTTTAAATAATGCTTTCCAAAATTTATACCTAGGTGACATGTTTAACTTCTTCAAAATAGTCGTTAATATTGTATAGACACATATCCTTTAACATACTTTTTATTTTGGTTTTAAATATTTTTGTAGGCAAGTTTTGAATTTCTTCAGATAGTGCATTAAAGAATCGAATACCTAGAGCCTGGTACTTGTTTATTCTTACTCTTGTTGGGACAATTTGATGTTTTCCCCTAGTATCATAATTATGTATGTCTGCATGACTAGTGAAGTGATTTCTATTATTTTTCACATAATTTAAATTTTCATTTACAATTAAGGAGAACAAACTCATAATTTGAAGCTGTTTAAATATCTCTTTACAAGGTTCATCATATTTTGCTTGTATAATGGAGCGTACAGCTGCTTTTTGTAAGACAAATACCCTTTGTAGCAAGCCGTGACTGGCGTGAATGCATGAAATATCGTAATGCCATGAAAGAACTTTATCATAATCTAAAACATGTAAAAATCTATTCTCCCGTCAACATGTTACACTTACTGGCACTGAACAACATCAAAATATTAGATTGCCTAGTAAAATTTCTGAGGATGACTAACATATTGATATAGTTAGGTTAGTTAGAGCTTGTGACCTTTGTTATCCTAACCCAAATGTTTGTATACCTTCCATATGTGGTCTACCTTTGTATGTGTTAAAATAACGACCCCAGGACGAGAATACTTGTAACCCTGTACCAATCCTTTGATAGTTTAATAAGCTAAATCAGGGCACTATTAAGTAATAGGATACATCCACAAAACTAAAGTAAATAACAAATACAATATCAATTCAGATCGACACTTCATTGTAATATATTCAAATCAATTAAAACCAAACAAATAATAAAATATATAATCTAACACAGAGTATTTGGCTGCACGGATACTTCCAAACACCATAAAACCACACAAAAAAATGTTCAAAGAGTTGTAACTCAGCTTTTAGATGAAAGTTTGACAAGACCTTCCAAGCCTAATCAAATTAGCATTAATCATGTTTTAGTGGATGATAAGAAGAAAAGGAGATGTTCTGCTTGCTATGAAAGACTAAAACACAGTCATGATTGGAAATATGCCCAAGTTAAATCTTCACAAACTCACCACATATGTAGTGCTTGTGAAAAATTGTATTGTTTGAAATATTTTTTATTACCCATAAATCAGAATTAATTAATTCAATAAATATGAGTTATTATAAATTTTATTTGTAAAAGCACTTACAAAAAATATTGTGTTATGTATATCAAATAATATAATGTATATTTTTTATCAAAAATTATTATTTTATTATCCTCAAAAAAAATTCTCTGGCCTGGACCTCTGGCTCGGGCCATGCTTTATAAGTCCCCTATACATTTAAACGAACACGTTGCATCTGTTTGAATTCAGCCAGCCTAAAGTAAAAGTAGTCCTTTGTATCCTTTTGGATACAGGTGGCACAAATGATCAAGGTTACTTGTATCCAATAGGATACAAATGGCACTTAACATGTTAACATTATTTTTAATTTTGTTATTACTACTGATAAGTGCCTTTTTTAATTTAAAAATTCTATTTCTCTGATCTTTATTGATATAATATATTTTCTTCTTCTTGGGAGATAGATTACTGACTCTAGTTACATTTATTTTACCTAAAATAAAATTCCAAACATTGTTTTTTAGGAACATGTTCAAATTGACTATCATTATTGTTAGAAAAACTAAGCTTTCTTTTTACAGGAAGAACGGTATTTTCAAAAGCTTGGGTATTATTATTATGTTCAACTACTTTTGGTGGTGTATGATGCGTAAGGTTGCAAAGGTAAAGCAAATTGAATAAGTCTTTTGCGTAATGAACTTGTGTGAGACCTCAAATATAAAAAAAAGACTATAACTAAATTATACGAGGCCTCTTAATAAAATAAAAATATTAATTATTCAATAAAACTTTAATTTATCGTATTGATAAAATAAAATAAAAGGGCGAGTTTAAATACTACTTACATTTTAAAAATTTGTCTATTATAACCAGGCTGGCCGCCAATTGTTGACTCGATAAGGTATTTATCTATAAATGGAAGAAAAACAATATCTGAGCAAAAGAATTTGTCTGAATAAATGAATTTGACTTATTATGGTATAATGTGCTCTTTAATTATTATATTAGTGATTACAATTACAACGGACCAAAAATACTGAACGGCAGTATATGGCATGAACGGCAATGCCTAAAATATTCCGAACGACAGGAATAGTGCGACCCTGAACGACAACGTCTTGACACCAACCACAGTGTCTAATATCTGAACGACAGATAAAAAGGTCTAAGTATTGTAATCAGTAATTTATTGTTTAATAAAAACTCAGTAGGATATCTATTGAGAAATAATTAAATAAAATGCATGTGCAAAGGTAAATTCGGTTTGCCCGTGAGTAAACTCACCTAGTTTGTAAAACAACAAGCCAACAACCACAAAAGTCACAACTATTACAAATCACTTAGGTAACCAACTTTTAAATAGAACAAAATCACTTTCAATCGATAAAGCACTAGGTTAAAATGAAGATGAAATATTCTTAATGCTGATATGGATACAGATATTATGTTAACATAAACAAAATACTAAGAGCTTGCACTTTTCTTTGTTTAGTCTATCGTGTGATTCATATTTCTCTTCAGAGTCGGGTACCTATTTAATTTTTATGAAAGAAGGTTTGTTACTAAAAAATGAATTCTTACACTTGTAAATGCATCATCATCAAAATTATCTTCACCCAACCTTTGATCTTTGGATGTATAAGGAAGTTCTAAAATTTTGTACCACTGTTCCCTTTGATTAATATCAGATGGAAATTTGAGAAATGTTTTGTTCTTAAACTCCAAATTACGAAGTGGCCAAAAAAATATTTACTCTTGCTATTTTTTGCAATAGAACTATGAAGAATTTATTATACCTGGTGATGACATTTTAAAGGTTTACTTACTTTTATTTCCTATATTAGAACTAACCCTAAATAAATTTGAAACTAAACTAATCCTAAATTGTACTCACCATTACCTCGCCATTCACCATTTCAATTATTATTTTTGACGCTTTCACTTTGACTTTGACAAACACAAGCCAGATTCACACCAACCAATAGTACTGAAAGAAGTGATGTATAACTAAAATCAGGTAGATCAGTTTAAGAGGAGCGGCTAGAGTTCCTAGGAATACCAACGTTGCCAATACCTTCTTCAATTATTTTCCTTGCCCTTATCGATAAATTAACCAATGATCTGTTTTAAAACGTAATAATAATCCCATTAAACCCATGATAAAACAGATCATTGATTAATTTATCGATAAGGGCAAGGAAAATAATTGAAGAAGGTATTGGCAACGTTGGTATTCCTAGGAACTGTAGCCGCTAGCCGCTCCTCAGTTTAAGCGATCGTTCTTTCGTTTTCAATCAGTTCCCCCTCTACACCTTAAAAGTGCTCATAAGTAATTATTCTGAACGCGGAATTTATTATATCAGTTAGATCACATTGGTAAAGTTAACCTCAAAAATTTAAGCTAGAAGTTTTTAATATACATTTACAAGGGAATCTAATATTAATTTTCTTTCCATTTCGTTAGTTTTTCTTGTTCTACACAGCGTAACTCAATAAATAAATAAAAAATAAATAACCTCCAAATGACAAAACGACATGTTATCTGTGGACGAAAACATCTTCAAAATGAGCGAGTTCTTTCGGGCATTCAGTGAATGAATGTGTTCTGATTGCAAAATCACTTCCACTTTAATCACATAAGTTCCATCAGTTGAATCAGTACGAAAGAACATAGCTAATGTATGATTGATTTTGTATTTTTTTCAATTTGAATGACTTAAAAGTTGATATATAAGCTTAATTTTGCTAAAGCTTAATACTCACTTAGGCAAAATTCGCGTTTTTTTGACATAATGTGTCAAATCCATATTTAAAAATATTCGCGGCGGGAAATTTTAACTTTTCTGCGATTTTTATAAGTATCGTTTGTCATAAATGAAGGGAAACAACATAACCTAGAATTTTTATTATTATTTGTTGGTGTTGGTGCAATTTTTATAAAAAGAAAATAGTTCTGTTTATACAGACAAACAAAATAAAATAAGTCACTCGTAGTGTATTATGTACACAAAACAAAATATGACATGCACAAACCATCAGAAAATGACAGTAATGACAGAAATTCGCAAAATAGTTAAAATAATTTCAACTTTTTTGCGATTTATCCGCACTTTCGCAAAGGCGAATTTCGCATTAGTGAGTATGGATGAAATACGCGAATGTGCGACAACAATCTGGATTTGACACATTATGTCAAAAAAACGCGAATTTCGCCTATAAGCTTTAGGCGAAATTCGCGTTTTTTGTTTGTCTGTATAAACAGAACTATTTTCTTTTTATAAAAATTGCACCAACACCAACAAATAATAATAAAAATTCTAGGTTGTTATTTCCCTTCATTTATGACAAACGATACTTATAAAAATCGTAGAAAAGTTAAAATTTCCCGCCGCGAATATTTTTAAATATGGATTTGACACATTATGTCAAAAAAACGCGAATTTCGCCTAAGTGAGTATTAAGCTTTAGACTCTACAGTACACATCTACAAAGTTGTTGGTCAGTGTGTTTGAAAGATATTGCTATTGAACTTTCGAGTAACGTTCGATTCGGGTGAAATCATTCGTACGAACAAAATCCATTCGACGTTCTCGCGAACAGTCGAACGTTCAAAGATACGGGCCCAGGCGCTGGGGGATCGCACAGCGAAAAGTCTGACCGTTATGTTATGTTATGTTTTTGTTAAATGAAGTTTCATTCAGAGTAAAATAAATTCTTATATTAATATGTGTGTATTTATTTATTGATTCAATCAGTCAATTAAAAAAATATTGAAAAATATTGAAAAGATCATACAACATTAAAAGGAACTAAAGTTCCTACCGTGTGTCCCGCGACACGTTCTACTTTTTAAATGTCACTTTCTAGAAATTTAGCAAAGTCGGTATTTCGGTATCCGCTCCTCGTGCCAAAAAAGCTCTAGAGCTAATAATGACAACTAAAACACAGGGCCGTTCGGCAATTAACTCCGAAATGGGGATGGAAAGGAGTGCAGCAGAAGCAGATTTCTCGTAGAGTAAAAGGATCATTTGTTACCAAACTCTCAAACTTTCAAACGAGGGACATCTATCAAAAGTCAAATTCAAACAAAAGTCATTCGTTGTAATATTTTGGTGGTTATTTTTTTGTATTTTTATAAAATATGAATAATTATTACTTCGCGATTGTAAACTATGTAACCTAAAATACATAAGAATTTTATTTTTTGGCCGGTAATTGAGATGAGCATATTCACTCCTAAAACCCTACCTCGCCAAGGTGGTACAATTGGAGCAACTCTTTTCACACCGCTCCACAGTAAACGAACGATTTAAAGACTGCTCCTTTTACTCGTTCTGTAATAACCGAACGGTTTAAAGAAGGGAGGAGTGTTCGGAGTCAATGGAGTAACATTGCCGAACAGCCCTAACCAACACGACTCATGACATTAGTTCTTCTTTTTAGTCTTTCGCAGTTCGCAGTTCCCCAGGTAGGGTTGCGCGATACACTAGAAAGTATCGATATTAGGTATCGATACGGATCGGAACGTAAAGTATCGATACAGTAGAATATCGAATATTAATTTATCGATACTCGAAGTATCGATACGTTAACGATCCGAAAGTTTCCTAATTTTGACGTTTTTTCGGTAAAAATCACCTTTTTGGGGGGTGGAAAAAGAAATTATTGCGATTCCCGGCCAAAGTTAAGGTTCTAGAGAAAAAAGTTGATTATAAAAGTTGTATATCTTGAGAAAATCTACAACTTTTCAATTGGTATTTTTTCACATAACTTCAAATTTAGCTCGAAAATGCAAAAAACTGCATTTTTCGTTTTTTATTTTTGGTTTCGTTAAAAAATGTTCGATTTTGATGAAAATTCAGTAGAAGATAGCTTTGATAGTCACAAACCATGAAAAAAATTTCAAATTAAAATATTGGAAATTTTCCGAGTTAAGACGTTTTTTCGGTAAAAAACACTTTTTTTGGGGGGTGGAAAAAGACATTATTGCGATTTCCGGCCAAAGTTGAGGTTCTATAATAATAAGTTGATCATAAAAGCTGTAGATCTTGAGAAAATCTACAACTTTTTCATTAGTGACTCTTCCACATAACTTCAAAATTAGCTCGAAAAACGCAAAAACTGCATTTTTCGTTTTTTATTTTTGGTTTCGTTAAAAAATGTTCTATTTTGATGAAAATTTAGTAGAACGTAGCTTTGATAGTCACAAACCACGAAAAAAAATTTCAAATTAAAATATGGGAAATTTTTCGAGTTATGACGTTTTTTCGGTAAAACACACTTTTTTGGGGGGGTGGAAAGACATTATTGCGATTTCCGGCCAAAGTTGAGTTCCTGGAATAAAAAGTTGTAGATCTTGAGAAAATCTACAACTTTTACATCAGTGACTTTTCCACATAACCTCAAAATTAGCTCGAAAAACGCAAAAAACTGCATTTTTCGTTTTTTATTATTAGTTTCCTTAAAAACAGCACGATATCATTTCACAACGTGATTAAAAAATCACGATATCGCTCATCACTATTGATAACGCCACTTGCCGCTACCACTAAAAATCCCGTATCGCAAGGTATCGATACACTACAAATTTATCGATACTTGGAATGCATCGAAAAGCATAGTATCGATACAAAATATCGAGTATTGGAAGTAAAAGTATCGATACACTGGAATATCGGATAGTATCGCGCATCCCTATCCCCAGGTCCCATAGTTGGATCAAAGAATACACCAACCAAGTGGTGTATTCCAGAGGTCGAGAACTATCGATGGCCGTACCATCGATAGTTATCGATAGATTTTTCTAAACCATCGATAATTATCGATAGTTTTCGATAGTCTGCAAGACTGGTAATTTTAAATAATTTACGAGTACCTAAAGGTTATATGTAATGTTATGCTAACTTTATTAATAAAAATTTAAAATAATGAAACATTTTTATTTAAAAAAAGTAGGAAAAGTAACAGTAAAAGTAAAGTTCAATTCATTAAAAAACAAGTGAGGTGACATGTGACATGACAGACAGGTGACGGTTAGTGGGAGGTTAAAATGATAAAACACAAAATATGCCACAAAACGACAAAGTCAGAGATAAAACACGAAAACAGATACTTCGTCTTCTTTTTTCCTCCTTTGTTCATATCAAAACACGTTTCGATATGGTGTGTGTCCGCGCATATACCACTATCGAATACTATCGATAACTTTTCAAAACTATCGATTGTGTTCGATAGTCATAAAGATCGATAACTATCGATAGCGCTATCGATAGTTCTCGACCTCTGGTCTGGTGTATTCTTTGGTTGGATCCCATGATCCCAAGCAAGAAAAGTTTATTTACCTTTGTTGTTTTGTTTACTAATACGGTATAGGGTTGCGCGATACACTTGAAAGTATCGATATTAGGTATCGATACGGATCGGAACGTAAAATATCGATACAGTAGAATATCGAATGTTAATGTATCGATACTCAAAGTATCGATACGTTAACGATCCGAGATTTTACAGCTGCCAGCGGGTCTATTCAAAAAGTAAAGTGTGGTGATGAAATGAATTAAATAACAACAAAACTATCAAAAGATATTTTTAATAACTCAAAATTATAAATAAACGTCGAAACTTTACACTAATACAGTAAACTGCATACGACAAATAACGGTTGCGTGAATATATTTGCTTTTGTTAGTAGATAACGCCACTCGCCGCTACCACTAAAAATCCCGGATCGCAAGGTATCGATACAGTACAAATGTATCGATACTTGGAATGTATCGAAAAGCATAGTATCGATACAAAATATCGAGTATCGGAAGTAAAAGTATCGATACACTGGAATATCGGATCGTATCGCGCATCCCTAATACGGTATCCGCCAAAATAAACAGTACCGAAACAGAGAGTGCTGTGGAGTTGTTTATGTAATATGGATTTGTCATATTTGACTTAATTGTCATTAGTTGATATATTAATAGTACGCTGCAGTTAAATTTGATTTAAAAATGGTTCTAACAACGGAAGAAAAAGTGTTTTTGGTAGAGCATTATTTTCGTTCATACGGAAAATAGAATAATTTCTCGGGGAACAGACTTCGAATATCCTTCTCATTCACCTGATCTGACGCCACCTGACGCATACATTTGGGGTATAATGAAGGACAAAGAAAATCCGCCGGCGAATATTGCCGAACTACGGGAAAGAATACAAAATATTTTTCGGCAGTTACATCCAGTGTTGCCGCGGCTACATTGCCAAATTATCCTCGAAAGGAACTCAAATTATCCTCTTTTATCCTCCGAATATTTGCAAATATCCTGTTTTCATCCACACGATTTTTACTGTACGTAGATCAAAAAATATTATCACATGACTACAATATCTGATAAAATAATACATAATCGGTTAATCAACACCCCAGAATAGACATCACACAGAAGCGATAAAACCGATTCGGTCCAAAATTTTTAGGTGGGGGAAATGTGGGACAACTGTCAATCGAGAATCGATAAGGAATGAACAGTGAACTGTAGATTGTAGAATGAATCGTTGTTAATAAAAACAAAAAACCGAAAATAAATCATATTTATTATTATTAAATGTACATAAATATATTTTATGTAGCGAAAATCTTGATTCTCCGTGACACCTAATTCCTAATTCTTCTTTTTTAAACCAAGTTCATAAGGAATGCAAGGGTGACGTCATTTGACATTCATCATGCCTTTTCGTTGTTAGAAGTATCGACTCAATAATCGAAACATCGATAAAAATCGCGAGATCACTTCAACCAACGAGAGAATGTATGGTAACCAAAACAGTCAAAAATTATCCGCAAATTATCCTGAAAATAAAAATATCCCCATCATTATCCTCCAAGCTTCAAATTATCCTCTTTTCGGATAATTATCCTCCAAACGGCAACGCTGGTTACATCAACCACTTTTTATAAATATGTTTATTGACTTACAAAATCGATATGAAGCTTGTTTGCGTCGAAATGGTGAACATTTTGAACACTTACATTACAGAAATTAAAAATTAATTTTTATTTTTATTTTCGGTACTGTTTATTTTGGCGGATACTGTATGTAGCCTTTCTAGAAGAGAGGAAAAAAGGGAAGATGGACTACTCCAGACCCGCTGGCCGAATGCTGGAGGTGGAGGCCATAAAATTAAGAGAGAGAGAATAATTGCAAATGGCAACATTGAGTAATTTATCCATAATTTATCTATGCTGAGTAACACATAGCTAATTAATGGTGAATGGTGAGTAGAATTTAGGATTAGTTTAGTTTTAATTTATTTAGAGTTATAGTTCTAATAAAGGAAATAAAAGTAAGTAAACCTTTAAAATGTCATCACCAGGTATAATAAATTCTTCATAGTTGTATTGCAAAAAATTGTAATAGTAAATATATTTTTTGGTCACTTCGCAATTTGGAGTTTTAAAACAAAACATTTTTCAAATTTCCATCTGATATTAATCGAAGGGAACAGTGGTACAAAATTTTAGAACTTCTTCATACATCCAAAGATCAAAGGTTGTGCGAAGATCATTTTGATGATAATGCATTTACCAGTTCATTACACAAAAGACTTATTCAATTTGAATTACCTTTGCAACCCTCACATCATACATCACCAATAGTAGTTGAAAATAATAATAAAATCCAAGCATTTCAAAATACCGATTTGCCTGTAAAAAGAAAGCTTAGTTTTTCTAACATTAAGTAACGATAGTCAATTTGAACATGTACCTAAAAAACAATGTTTGGAATTTAGTATTCTAAGAGAAATAAATGAAACTAGAGTCAGTAATCTATCTCCCAAGAAGAAGGAAATGTATTATATCAATAAAGATCTGAGAAATAAAATTTGTAAATTAACAAAACTGAAAAAGCTGTTAAATTGTCTGAATCAAAGTTATTTCAAAATTTTAATTTAAAATTAGATCCAGCAGGCATGGATTCTTAGAAAAGTAGTACTGCTAACTGTAAGAAACATACTTTCTTGATCAATAACAAATGAGGTCCTTTCATTAGCCATTTATAAAAAATAACCACAAGCGTATAATTTTTTAAAACATTTTATAGCTTGCCCAGTCACTTCTAAGATCAGTTCCATTTGAAACTAGAATTAATAAAGGAATTTTCTATGGGATTAAAGAAAGGGTTGTCAAAATGAAGCAAATAGATAAAAATTGTGTCTTGTGTTATTTGATGAAATAGATATAAAAGAACAATTGACTTTGGATGTGGCTAGCGACAAAGTCGTAGGATTTGTGGATCTTGCTAGCAATTTAGGCAGAAAGTTACAGCCTGCCAATCATGCATTGATGTTTGTAATTAATGGATTGCATAAAGCTTGAAAGCAGCCAGTGGCTTATTATTTTACTAAGGATCAGCTTAAAACTGAAGATTTGAAATTGATTATTGTAGAGGTAATTTCAACACTACAAGATGTAGGATTAAACGTAATTGCAACTGTTCATGATTTAGGAAATTCAAATTGCGCAGCTCTGAGACAATTAAGTAGACATTGGAAAATTGTAAAACCTGGTCATTATTTTTTTGTAAATGAAATGAAAATAATAACTTTATATGACCCTACTCATCTTTGGAAATGTATGAGAAATGCTTCATTTAATTCTGATATTTATTTTGATAACCATAAATATGCAAAGTTACAACATATTAAAAATGCTTTTTATATTTTGATAAAACAAAAAAATTTCAGACCTTGCACGAAATTAGATCATTAGATTAGATCATTTTTTTAACTTCCTAGAAACAGTAAAATTAAAATGAAAGTTTCAGTTGCTGGTTGCTGCAAAAATAATGAGCCACACTATGGCTGCTACCATTTTTTTCTTTTTTTTTGTTAGGGTTAATGGCTTTGGCAGAGGCCAATTAGCCAGTCTACATGGATCATTGATTGTTTTATTGACATTTTGTCTTTATTCATTTTATTTTTCTGAAGGCTTGAGCACAATATAATACCGATTCTAGCTTCTATGGGAATTCATACAGAACATTTATCTGCATATATAACTAATATACTCACTAATGCATATGAATGCAATAATGAATATTTTGTAAAATATTCTTCCTCCAAATTATGTTTTGGCAAGTCTAGATGCAGTATCTTTATTTAGTAATGTATACTTAGAAACCTGCTTAAGATCTATTGATAAACATTGGGATTGTATTCGTTCACATTGTAATATAAACAAAAATATTTTTTTAGAAATGATCACTTATTTGTTTAATAATACTTTTTTCACATTTAATGAAAACTTTTATAAACAAACTTTTGGTACCCCCGTGGGAGCAAATATATCTCCCATTTTAGCTACATACGTTATGGATGACTTCTGAAACATTGTTGTTCCTGTACTTTCTTTCAATCTTCATTTTATAAAAAAATATGTAGACGATATTATCGTAGCACTACATATCATAGGCATCAATGAGATATTAGTAACATTCAATGGTTATGACCCTCACATTCAGTTTACTATTGAAACAGAAGATACAGAACAATCCGTTCCTTTCTTAGATACCAGACTTATAAGGAAAAATTATACTATTACAATTGACTGGTATCGAAAACCCTGTAGTTCTGGTAGGTATTATCAACTATTTTTAATACCATAAATTTTCAACAAAAATAAATTTGATAAAACAAATGAAAAATGGAGTACTTATTATCTCAGATTGTATGATGCATGATAAAAACTTACATATACTATCTAACCTATTTATTAATAACGGTTATCCTAAAACATTAGTAAGAAAAATTCTGTTGTAACACCCCTCATCCCATACAGATTGCAATTGAACTAAATTTAGTTATTGCTAACTCAAAAAATGTAACGAACACAACTACAACTAACATCTTTTTTGCATCTTTACCTTACTTTAGAGAGCTTACACCTAAAATTTACAAAATATTAAAAGAAGTAACTAATATAAAACTTGCAAATAAAAATGTTCTCTCACTTAATAGTATTTATAGTAAGTTGAAAGAAATTGATCCTCTTACTGATCTTTCTAATGTAATATATAGATTGACTTGCTCTGGGTGAAACATCACAAAAAATAACTAAATGTATAGCTCTACATAAGAGCGATGCAAGATTATATCCAGAAAGATCAGCATTAGCTGCATAGGCGTGCGCAGACTTTTTTATTAGGGGGGGCCATTGATTCATTTGAGAATGCCTATTAAAAATGGTAATTAAGCAATAACGCTGCCTTTTCTATAATGCAAAAGTTCATTGCAGGCTCATCGGCGAAATAAAAAAACGTCGTTGCCCCATTTCTAATTGAAAGATTTAGTAATTACGCAATTATAAGTAATATAACAAAATATATTGAACCAAAAAGTAAACTAGAAAAACAAAACGTAACATTCGTAACATAACAATACATGGAGTCCAGAGCAAAACGATAGATAATGATAATATCCTATCAACTAATCTACAAACGCATTCGACGTGTTGCTTCGGATAACACTTTAAACTCGTCTATTACATTGTCATAATTCACATTCGCCGTTTTCTCTTGTTCAATGAATAAAAAGAGAAGTGAATCGAGTCTCTGTTGTGACATGGTACTTCTTAGTTTTGATTTAACTTGAACCATTTTTGAGAACGAACGTTCACAAGATCAACTAGTAACTGGTATTACAGCAAACATTTTTAAAAGCGTGAAAAATCTGGTGTATATTTTGTAGTTGTCTGAGGAAAGGATCCAAGCCATCCAATCATCAAGATTAACACCTTTAGGAATAGAATTATCAAATTTTATTAAACTCAGATCGGCAACTAATTTTTCAATTGGAGTGAAATCGCCCTCACAATTCAATAATAGTACTTTGTTCACACTTTTAAGAATGTCTGTCGTTTCTTGACTAAAACGTTGGTCTATTCCGGAAACAAGTGAATCTAAAAATGGATAAAATGTGTTTATTCTAACAAAATCTTTCATATTTCCAAATTCATGTTGATTATCACACATCTGATCTATTTTACGCGGAATTTTTCTTTTCCTAGTTTCCGGAATTGTAATACCATGTTTGTCTAATATTTTTTCAACTTCAACATACATTTTATTAAAAAAAGTTTCAGAATTCAGTCTCAATTTTTGTAAACTTGATTGTAAACTCTTCACAGAATTGATTGTGGACAGTATATTCAAATTTTCCGTTTGTAATGCTTTGCTTACTTTGAGTATCATTACTAGAATAGGAGCAGTCATATGTAAACAAATCAAGAAATTAAATGATTTCAACTGCGCCAGTAATCCTACAGCTTTTATTTTAACATCAGATTGTTTGGTGGTTTCAATAATTTCTTGAAGAGCTAATATTAAAATTTCATAATTATCCTTTACTGCAGAAACCGCTTCAGATCTGCATGCCCATCTAGTTGTTGACAACGATTTCAATGTCTTGAGTGACATATTTATACTGTTAGCCATTTTCTCTAGAATTGCATGTCTTACGCAACTACCTTTGAGAAACGAATAAACACATTGAATAATTCCAAAAAAATCAAATATTAACTTGTTATTCGAGTGAGAGCAGCAAGCATCTACCAGAGTTAAATTTAAACAGTGTGCGTAACAGTGAACATATAATATATCAGGGTTATTTTGCTTGCATCGCGACTGAACACCAGAAATATTTCCAGACATGGTCGAAGCTCCGTCAAAACATACGGAAACTACTTGTTCCCACTTCAATTTCAATGATCTTAGAACATTATCATAGCATTAAAAATGGATTCTGAATTTACAGAATTTAATCTTTGTAAACCTATAAACGTTTCTATAGGTTTGTTTATAGAAGGGTCAAAAAATCGATTTCATCTGCTATCAAAGAAATATGTTTTCCATTTAAAGTGGATACGATATTTTGAATTATGACATTATGAATAGATAAAATAATATCGTTTTGGATTTTATTGCTAACATAAAGTGCATTTTTTGGTCCTTCTGTTAAATGAGCCTTCAGCAAAGGATCATATTGAGACACAAGGATGATTAATTCTAGAAAAAGTCCACGCTCAGAACTATATTTTTTCTCGTTATGGCCACGGAATGATCTTCCACCTTTTGCTAAACACACTCTAATGTCTATGAGTCTTTTCATTACGGTTTCGCAGACGCTGTTCATCTTGTTTTTTTTAATAGCGCCACTCTTGAATCATCAAGCAAAGTATCGATACTTCTTGCTTTAGAGTAATTTTTCCAGACACTGAAACTATGTACGTGACATTGTGAAATTTGATGGCATTTGAATTTCTCTGTAGCACGTTTCCAATTTTTGAAGCCACTTTCAGTGAAACATTTGTCAACGTGACCTGGAAAGTGCATTTTCCATCGCAAAGAAACGGCAGTAAAAACAAAAGGCAGCATCTTTAGCAGGACGGTACTCAAGCCAATTGTATATTTTATACCAGCCTTCTTGAAAACTACGTATACTTTTACCGAAATGACTCCTTGGAAAATCATTTAAAACAGGTTGAAACGGTCCTTCTGTGCTAAACGAGCTTCACGTTCTATACGATCTAACGGCAAATCAACGATCGGATCTTCTCTGTGAATATCGCTTGATTTTGCTTCGACATTTCCTTGAAAAACTGTGATATAACAAATAATAGAATATTAGAAAGATTGCAAAAAACCCGCTTTTCAAAAACACAATACAATATAATAATAATATCAATAATAATTATTGTTATCGTTACTTGGTTATTTTAAATCACGCGTGAAGGTGTTGTTGGCACATTAGTATTGAACACTGACATTTTCAAATAATTATGATTTTATACACCATACCATTCGAGTAAATTCGTAGAAAAGTAACTATATTTGAACTATCACTTTTGAAAAATATTATTATACACTACATCCGTAGAGCCATTACATATAAAACGTGCAGTGGTTTTTTCAAGAATCATCATATAGGTAGGTATATTAATTATATTATGCAGAATAGAAAATTTTATCTTACCTTCCGTTTGATTAGCCATAGCACTAGCACCTGTGTTTTGAATATCAGCTACATTGCTAGTTGGACTCTTAGTTGAAAAAGTTGGATTATCAGCATTAGCATCATCAGCAGAATTTCCTGGAGGCATCACTTTCGCGAAAAACGACCGAATATCGCCACTGATTTTTTTCATATTTATTAATACTGAATAGATTTACGAAACAGTTAAAAGTTACTTCATACTCAGTATATGAGATATTTTTCAATATGTTCGTTTTTTTGTTTTTAATTGATTGACATAACAAGTCAATCAACGAATTGTAATTGTCAAAAATAGATATTCGAATTTGTCTGAGTGTTTTTATCGACTTTTGAAGCAGCTACTTAATTTAAGATATTCCTTCAATCGGCGATTGATAGAATAAAACATTTGGAGGCCCCGGCGAGATAGCTGCTGAAATTGAAACACAAGATGGATAACGACGACTACACTATGGCCATGGAGCTATTGAAGATTTCTTTCAATACGTATTGTACTGATTTGGAGCAAACATTGAAGCAACCGAATCCTGATGTAGCCCAAATTCAAGGTACATTCAAATTATTGACTAGATTGAACGAAGAATTTGAAGAAGAGTCTAACAAACTGATTCATTCTATGCTTAGCGCAAAGGAAAATAAAGACGCTATAGCAAAAGTTATGAAAGACTCCCACGAAACAACGATTAGATTTAGTTCTCTCGCTTTCAACGTTGAACGGCTTATGACAGCTAACCTCGAGAAATCTATTTCTGTTTCTTCAAATAGAACCAAACTTAAACTTCCAAAAATTGATTTCCGTAAATTTGGATGCGAAATAAAAGATTGGCTACAATTCTGGAGTTTATTCAAGTGGATACACGATGATGATGAGATGGAAAACGATGATAAATTTCAATATTTACTTCAGTCTACGGTACCAAATTCCAAAGCACGACAGCTTATCGAGAGTTATCCACCTACAGGTGATAATTATAATAAGGCAATAGATAGTTTGAAGTCCAGATTTGGTAGGAATGACCTACTCATAGAATATTATGTTCGAGAACTTCTAAAGTTGGTTTTAAATAATCTATCCACAAAACCAATAACTTAACAACACTGTATGATAAAATGGAGTCTCAACTAAGAGCACTAGAAACCTTTGGTATTACTACTGATAACTGTGCGGCAATGTTGTACCCCTTATTAGAATCGTGCTTACCAGAAGAAATATTGAGGACATGGCAAAGAAATCCTGAGTTTTCAACAATTGATCTGTTGAAGACACGTTTGGAAAAACTTATGGAATTTCTCAAACGTGAAGTTGAAAATGAAGAGAGGATATCATTGGCTACCAATTTTGAAATGAAAACCCGAAAGAAAGAACCAGAATTGAAACCTAACGTCCCTTCTGCGACTGGATTATTCAACCAGAACCCAAAATGTAGTTTTTGCCGAGAACAGCACCATAGCAACACGTGTAAAGAAGCATTCAAGATGTCACTTGACCAAAGGAAACAGAAACTTCTTCAAAATGGATCATGTTATCGATGTTTACGTCAAGGTCATTTAGCACGGAAATGTAATATGTTTTCTAAGTTGAAATGTACCAAATGTGGTGGTAAACATGTTCCGCTGATGTGTTCAACCAAAGACTCTGAAAATTCAACTCCATCAAAAAATCTATCTCCTAAAATTCCAGAAACAGAATCTTTGGTAGTTACTCGAGTGATTACAGGAATGTCAAATCAAACTTACAACCATGTTTTCCTTCAAACTTTAGCTGTTAACATTATTTATAATAATCAAATCAGAAGAGCAAGAGCTCTACTCGATACTGGCTCTCAAAAATCATACATTTTGAGAAAAACAGCGGTTCATATGCAGATGCAAGTAGTAAGAACTGAAGAGATGGTGCATACCTTGTTTGGCGGATACAATACAGAGACAGTGAATCATGATTGTTTCGAGACCCAGTTACAAAGATTGGATGGAAAATATTCTTGTTCATTAGAAGTCTACGACCAAACTATCATTTGTGGAAATATTGCCAGTATTCATGATGGTTGTTGGTATCAAGAAATAGAGAAACTAGGTATCACCGTATCTGATACGGAAGATGGTCCTATAGAACTTTTGTTGGGAGCTGATGTAATAGGCAGGCTCTACACTAGGCTACGTCACGTTTTGTCATGCGGTCTAGTATTAGTAGAAACAAAATTGGGATGGACATTGATGGGGAAAACACCAGTTGACGCTACCAGAGGTATGCTTATTACTAATATGCTTGTTAATGATAAATTGGTGTCAGACTTTTGGAACCTAGAACTTCTTGGTATAAACGATCCAGTCAAAGAACTGACAAGAGCAGAAACTGAGAAAGCGGCAATGGAACATTTTACAGCGACTGTTAAGAAAGATGAAGATTCTAGGTATGAAGTCAGTCTCCCATGGATAGAGAACCATCCTATTTTACCTACAAATTTTCACGTTGCCAAGAAACGACTAGACTCGTTAATGAATAAATTGAACAAAGATGGTTATCGTGAAGAATATGATAAAGTACTACAGGAATGGCTGAAAGAAGGAATAATAGAAGAAGTAATCGAAGAAGATTACAGATTTCAAGGGCATTACCTTCCCCATCGTCATGTTGTGAAGTTGAATAGTGATACCACAAAATTACGACCCGTGTTCGACGCTTCAGCACGAGAAAATTCCCACAGTCCATCACTGAATCAATGCTTAGAAAAAGGAATGAATTTTATTGAACTAATTCCATCAATCTTAATCCGATTCAGACAATACAAATATGGAGTAATATCAGACATCCGCAAAGCTTTTCTTCAAATTAGTTTAAACCTCAAGGACAGAAACTTTCTCAAGTTCTTATGGTACACTTTTGAAAATGAGATGAAGATATAGAAATGTTAATCGTTTCACTTTGTAACTTTTAAAAAACTTTATTTTCAAAACTACACAAAAAGGAAACTAACTATGGAATTTATACAATAAAATGATTTTATAAAACAAACTGTTGTTATAAAGATCTATTTGTAAAAAGGCGTGAAAACACATGTTGCAATTTAATTTATAATATTTTATTGTTGACTCTGCAGGTTGGTGGTGTCTTGTGTCCATTAAGGCTACATGTCTCCTCCCCCCTCTGGTGCTGACTTCGTCCTCGAAGTCTTGGGACCATCTTGAAGTAAATCTTCTAAAATTTGAATTTGGGCTGGCTGCAATTTTTGACCAAAAAGAATTTTCGAAATTCTTTTCCTCTTCTTTAAAAATATAATTAATAAAAATGCTAAAACAGACATTAGTAAAATAATAGAAGCAGCACTAAGTCCGGTAGAAATTTCGGGTAAATTTTCTAACGGTTCTATTGGTTCTATTGGTTGAATTTGGCCGTGGGTTTCGGGAATTTTCAACTTCTCTAGCTTGATTTCATGGTCCGGTGTGAGCTCCATTGGTATGGCTTCCGGGAATGAAATTTCTTGAACGGTTTTCTTTGTGTAGAGGACACCTTCGATAGAAATTGGTTCCTCAATTAGTAGGATGCTGGTTGATTGGATCCATTGATCTCCAATTTTGATAGGGTGAACTATTCCTATTAAAATGACTTGTGAAGTTTCTTGCACGAAATTTTCTGTTGCTCTACATTTTGTGCAATTGTTAATGTTGGGAATTAAGCATTTGGATGCTACATGATTTGTACAGATAATGTTATCGTCTCGGCCAATACAATTTTCGTACCATTTGTTGTTGGCGTAGAAATGGGCAGGTGGCAAAATAATTATGTGATCTTTGTTAGGTACGGGATAAATTCGGAATGTAGGATAAGAGCTAGTGCGAAGGATTGGGATTTTGACTATTATGAGCATTGTCTTGGAAGTGACGCAAATAAGAGATTTGGAAGATTCAATAAGTTCATAGGGATGTTCGTCATTGACAAGAAGGGCTTCTCTAGCGTAGATATGAAGAAGATTATCTTTTAGGGTTTCTAGTTCTTTTAAAGTAAATAATTCAATGTTAGTTATATCTAAGTGTGAAAGGGTAATTGTTCTAATCAATTTCATAATAAATTCATTTATATTTTGGAGGTTAAGTATTTCATTATGTAGGGCATTATAACCGTCAAAATCAGCGGATAGTTTATTAATTGCGGCTAAAACTGTCATACTATTATTATTTATTTTCATTAATAATCTATTAAATCTAGTATCTAAAGATTGTCCAAATGAGATTTGATTATTAAATTTTTTTATGATTTCATTTTCTTTTAATTCTATGGCTGTTATGTGGGTTTTTAACAAGTCTAAGTCTGAGTCGTCGGGGTTACCTGTAATGTATTTTATAGCTGTACCAAGAAAATTAAAAAGTGCTTTCTTTTGTTTTCTTGTTATCTTATGAAGGTCGTCGTAAGCTTGTTCACGTAAGTGATTGTATTGAGCGTATAGGAGTGAGAGGGGTCCGTTTTGAATAGAAATTTTAAAGAAATCGTTTAAGTTAGTATTTAAAGTTTCCGCTAATAAGTCTAAATCTATGTGTAGAATGTGTCTATGATAATGTGAAATTTCTCTGGATTTTCCCAATTCCTCGGCATAATAACCATTATTCGGAGAATGCTCTGGATCTTGAGAAGATGTCCCAGGGATAGGGTTGTCCTGTAAAGAAGTTTTGTCTTGAGCTTTTTTATCGGTCAGTTTTCGAATTCTTTTCACAAATTTTAAATGAGTACTAGTGACTTTTTGATTTTTGGTTTTTCCAATGATTTTTGTTTTGTTCTGTTTTTCAGGTCGAATAGTTGTATAGGGTGCTTGTAATTTAGGTCTGTGCTTTTTCTTGGATACATACAGAGTTTGTGCAATGTTTATATCTGGTATAATTTCGGCATTTTTATTTTGTTCATTTAAGATTTTCTCTCTTTTTTCTTTTTGTTTATTATATAAGTCTTTGATAAAGGGTTGTAATTCGTCTTTATGTCTTTGATTGTATGTTTCGTATACCGGGAGGTCGAAGTCAAAATGAATCTCTTCAGCGTATGGGCCGTACAGAATTGAAAAGGGAGAATGAATAGATTGATTATAAATTAGTATGGCATGAGTAAAAAGGTCGTCTATAGGGTCATTTGGATTTTGTTCTTTTAAGGTTCTGACTTTTTCGGAAAGAGTCGAATGAAATCTTTCAACTGGGGAGTTTGAAGAAGAATTGTTTACTGTTGTGTAATGCATTTCAATTTTATGGATTTTCATGAATTCTTTGATTAGAGAGGAGTTAAACTCGGTACCACTGTCGGATACAATTTTCTTGGGATAGTTGTGGTGTGCAAAATAATGTCGTAATTTACTTAATATTGAGATTGATGTTTTGTCGGGTATTTTATAGCATTGTCCATATTTCGAAAATGAGTCCAAAATTGTCAAATACAAGTTTTTGTTACAATGAAATAAATCTATGTGCAAAATATCAAAAGGTTTTTGACCAAGAAGTGGTCCTAGTTGAGGAAGTTTATAGGGGTGTCTTTCGTATTTATTTTTTAGGCAGATTTCACATTTATTAATAAAGTTAGAGATAGTTGTTTGCATAGAAGGCCAGTAAAATTGATGTCTTAAATGTTTGTAGGTTTCTACTATTCCGTTATGATTTTCGGAATGGTATTTTTTCACGCATTCTATTTGTCTTTGTTCGTCTTCAATGTCCTGTAACATTGTTGTACAGAAAATAGCTTTAACTGTTGAGTCTAAGTTTTCTCTAAAGTAATTGCAAATGAAAGGTCTGTACTCTTGGTCTATTTTTATCGAAAACCTTTGATTTGGTCGTAGGATTTCTTTGAAAACATCTAGTATTTCAGATTTCCAATTTTCCTCGGTTAAGTGTATCGTGTATCTATGTTTATGAAAAATTTTCTTATAAGTTAAATCATAATTTTCTGATTCGGTAATAAATATTAATTGATTTGTCGATAAATTAATGGGTTCTTCGGAGATAAGTATTCCTGCGATTGGGTTTTCAACTGCAGTATGTTGTGTATTGTCGGATGATTGATTCTCATCAAAATTTTCGAGAAATTTGTCTACGTCAAATACGTCATTTAAATCTGGGGGTTCAGCACAATTTGAATAATCCGTAAGGGCATTTATGTGAACTCTGGAAAGAGAATCGGCTACTTGGTTTTCTTTACCTAACTTATATTTCACCTCAAAATTATAATCCTCTAATTTAAGTCTCCAGCGTGCTAACCTAGAAGTGGGGTCTTTTATTTTATAGATCCAAACAAGAGGGTTGTGATCCGTTTCGATAAGAAATTTTTGACCGTATAAATAGGGACGGAAATGTTTACAAGAATCGACAATAGCTAATAGTTCTTTTTCAATTGTTGAGTAGTTTTGCTCTGCGGAATTCAAAGTTCTAGAATAATAAGCAATTGGGTGGTTATTCTGAGAAAGTACAGAACCAATAGCTACATTCGAGGCATCTGTAGTTAGTACAAATGATTTTGAAAAATCGGGATATTGAAGGATGGGGGCGTTAATCAATAATTGTTTGCATTTTTCGAAACATTCTAAATAGTTAGGATTAGTGGGGTCGATGTTTGTTCCTTTTCGAGTGCATCTAGAAAATGGAGATGTGACTTTAGCGAAATTTGGGATGAATCTTCGATAGTAACCTATAAGTCCTAGAAATGATTTAATTTCTTTTAATGTTTTCGGCAAAGGAAATTTTTGGATAGCTTCTATCTTACAAGGATTCGGTTTGATACCATCGACGGTCACTAAGTGGCCAAGAAAAGAGACTTCCTTTTTAAGAAACTCGGATTTGTCCAATTGAATTTTAAGATTGTTTTTTCGAAAAACATCAAAGATAGCGGTAATATGAACAAGATGTTCATGAAGAGATTTTGAGAAGATAATTACATCGTCCATATAAACAAAGCAGAATTTATATAAGAAGGGTCTTAAAATGTTATCCATTAATCTTTCAAATGTTGCTGGGCTATTTTTTAGTCCCATAGGAAGTTTCGTATATTCAAAATGACCATGTGGTACAGTAAAGGCTGTTTTTTCGATTGAATTTGGATGAAGTTCGATCTGATGGAATCCTTGGGCTAAATCTAGAGTTGTAAAATAGGTGGCTTTATCTAAATTGTCTAAAATTTCATCAATTTTGGGAATTGGATATTTATCGTCTATAGTATTTTCGTTAAGTTTTCGGTAATCAATTACCATTCGGAATTTTTTCTGACCGGAAGCGTCGGCCTTTTTTGGGACGATCCACACGGGGGCGGAATATGGAGATGTAGAGGGTCTTATAATATTATTATCTAAAAGCTTGTTTACTTGTTTAACAATTTCTTCCTGCACTATTTTGGGGTGTCTGTAACTTCTAACATAAATAGGGTTTTCGTCTCGTGTTTTAATTTCGTGTTTAATAGCAGAAGTAAAAGTCAGTTTGGATTTGTCGTCATGAAATAAATTAATTAATTAATTTTTTCTTTTTCTTCAATATTTAAATGTTCTGTCCGAATAACAGACTCATCAAAATTGCACGTGGGATTTTTTATCTCATAATTTTCTAAGTTATCTACTACTACTGTTTCTATGTTAACAGGTGTTTGAAATGTAATATCGTCTATAAAACCATACTTTACAGAGTGAATAGACTCTGGAATTCTCACGTTATTAATTACTGTTTCTGGGAATAATATTTCACCACTGCTTATGCTAACGGGAATTTTATTATATAAGGTTTTAAATGGAATTGTTATACGTAAATTTCTTAAGGTTAGAGTCTTTGTCGAATAATCTAAAATTGCGTTAAATCTTTCTAAGTCAGAATTACCTAGTAAAATATCGAAATCTTCACTCCATTCAGCAATTCGAGCATCAATAAATTCGTTTATATTATATTCTTTAAATATAGGTGTATCAATATTTAGCTTGCATTTATGAGTTAATTTCATAGAGGTTAATGTGAAAGGTTTATGATAAATATGGGATTTGTCAAAAAATTTTGCGGCTTTTGGGGAGATAATAGTATTAGATCCACCTGAATCTATTAAAACTTTTAATTTTGATTTGGGCATTATGAAAAAGGGTAATTGGGGGTATCCTCGAATATTATTTATGTTTATACAGGGGGCGGTTGTTCTTCGGAAGGGTTCTCGTGAAAATCCTGAAAAGTTTCTTCATCGAAATTTTCAATTGCTTCATTATTTGAAGAGTTTATATTGAAATTATGTGTTCGTCTGGTAGACATACTCATGGGTTCATTTCTGGATTGAATTGTTTGTACACCGCTCATAGGAGAGGAAGTGTTTTGTTGATGTTGGGTGTTTCTAGGAATAGGAGATCTATTGAAATTTTGAGCGTTGTTACCAAAATTTGAAGGTTGAAACACATTCCTTTGGTTATTGTTTTGGAAATTATTCCGTGGAAAATTGAAGTTTTGCTGTGCTGTATTACGAGGGGTCGGCGAAGAGTTGATTGGTTGTGAAAAAGTTCGCGGACGATTATCGTTTGAATTGAAATTACGTTGCGGGGGATTATGGGGCTGTGTCGAAAAGTTGCCGGATCTACTGTTAAAACGATTTTGAGTGGGACCGCTAGGATTTTGTCTAGCAGAAGACGGTCCTCTGTTTTGTTGTTGCTTCAAGAAATTCATATATTGTTGCTGATTTTTATGATTATCGTATGCTATACACTTTTGAAGAGCTTCTTCAAGGGAAGTGATTTGAAAATGTGATAAATACTCACAATAAGGTTCATTTATGCCTGAGCAGAATGTCCTAAGGGCCATATTCTTAAAATAGGGAGTTTTGAAATTGACAGATTCGATATTATTGTTTAATGTAATATGCTGGAGTAAATCGTTTAGGTTATTTGATACTCGCTGATGATATTGGTCATATGTCTCGTTAAATTTTTGAACTGTTGTTGATAATTGTGTTACTAAAATGTCTTCTGAACGTCGGTCGCCGTACTTAGCTAACAAGGCCGGTCGTACGTCTGTCCAAATAGTTTTATTAGAATAATTTAAAAAATCTCTTGGTTCACCTTTGATACGAGATAAAATATTGGCATTCAAAATAAATTCTTGAGCTGGAGTAATCTCCTGAGTAATAAGAAATGCTATTAAATTATCAGCTGATTTTATAAAGGTGGAGAGATTGTCTCCGGTAGTAAATTCGGGCAAAGTAGCACAAATGCTAGAAATATCACCGTTACTCATAGGCATATCGGCTATTGAATTATCTAATAAATCTGAAGTACTATAATTATTTGGAGAAATATTTATGGAAAGATTTTCAAAAATTAAATGCAAATTTTCTCGAGAAATATCACTAAAAATGCTCATAAAGGAAAGAAAGGAAAAATTCACTTACAGAAGGATGATCACTGATGATTTCCTCAGCATGCTTTTCTTTTCTATTCCCAGGTTCGTAGGACTCTCGTCGAACAATTGAAATTGACCAGGAAACGGGTGGTTTCTGTACGAGGATCCTGTTCGCAGCGCCAGAAATGTTAATCGTTTCACTTTGTAACTTTTAAAAAACTTTATTTTCAAAACTACACAAAAAGGAAACTAACTATGGAATTTATACAATAAAATGATTTTATAAAACAAACTGTTGTTATAAAGATCTATTTGTAAAAAGGCGTGAAAACACATGTTGCAATTTAATTTATAATATTTTATTGTTGACTCTGCAGGTTGGTGGTGTCTTGTGTCCATTAAGGCTACATGTCTATATTCAGACATACTCGGGTAGTCTTTGGTCTGACTTGCAGTCCGTTTTTACTAGGTGCAGTCATTCAACATCACATTGAGACAGTATTAGCTGAAAATTCTGAATTTCCACAAGAATTTTTAACCATGCTTGGAAACAGTTTCTACGTTGACAATAGCATTATTAGTTTTGACTATCATGAAGAAATAAAAAAATTCAAAGAAAAAGCCCAAAATGCGATGATGGAAGCGAAGATGGATTTGAGATGTTGGGAATTTACAGAGAAAGATAATTTCATGGTTGCAATGAAGTTAACATCAGTTTTAGGATTGAAGTGGAATAAATTTACAGATACATTAGAAATCTCATTAGAAGGTATCCAAAATAACGTTATCACAGAGAAACTAACCAAAAAGATGATCCTTTCTACTGTGAGCAGAATTTTCGATGTAATAGGCTTCATTTCTCCGGCCTTGCTGATTCCGAAAGTCTTGTTACAAAACGCATGTAAATTGAAATTATCACGGAACTCTGAAGTACCTGATTATATCAAACAAAATTTTTTTGATTGGTTTAATGAAATCAAGTACTTAACAAACGTCAGAATCCCAAGATGGATACGTCCAGAGGTAAAAAAGCAATGTAAGCATGAGAGTTTACATTTGTTTTGTGACGCCAGTCAAGATGCGTATGCAGCTGTGATATTTTTGAGAGTAGAAACTTCCAATACAATAGAGCTTAAGCTAATTCAATCGAAGAATAGAGTAGCACCAATCAAGAACCTTTCAATCCCTCGTTTGGAATTGCTGGCAGCGACTATCGGTTCTAGAATTTTGGCATCGGTAAGAAAAGAATTTGAGAATGATATCTTCGTGTATTGTTGGTCTGATTCATCCACAGTTTTGAGCTGGATTAAACGCAATGAGAATTGGAAACCTTTTGTAAGAAATCGAGTCCATGAAATTCTGAAGTTCACCACGCGAGACTCTTGGCACCACGTTCCAGGAGCCATTAATCCAGCGGATTTACCTTCAAGAGGATGTCTACCCAAAAAGTTGTTAGAGTGCAAGTGGTGGAATGGTCCTGAATGGCTATTGGATAAGCTCGAACAATGGCCCTACCAAACCTATGATGTTAACGAGCAAGTTGTTCTAGAAGAAAAATTGAGGAGTGTGACATCTTTTGCAAATTACACTGAAGATCGTTTTTCTTGGTTGACAGACTATTTTCGGAAATGTGCATGTTATAAAACCGTTATACGAATAGTAGCATGGATGAAGCGGTTTATCACGAATTTTATGGTGAAGAAGACCAAACGATTTGGACCTTTATATTTAGACAAAGAATTGTCAGTAAACGAAATTGAAGAGGCAGTGAAAGTAATCATCAGGAACATTCAGCAAGAGTATTTTGATAAAAATCCAGACTCGTTGAAGAATTTTATGCTACAAGAAGATGAGTTTGGGATTTTAAGAATAAAGACAAAGATTAGTGAAAGAGAAGACACGAGATCATTCAAATATCCAGCGATTTTGCCAGGAAAACACCCAATCGTCAAGTGTTTAATCAATGAAAGACATGTCAAATTGCTGCATGCTGGAGTTCAAACTGTTTTGGCAAATCTAAGAGAAGAATTTTGGATAGTAGGAGGAAAGAAATCTGTGAGAGCTGTTATTTCGAAATGTGTGATTTGTCAAAAATACCATGCGAGGCATCTTAAAGCAGTTCAAGTCCCATTACCAAGAAATAGAGTTAGAGATGCCTCTGTATTTGAAATTGTAGGAGTGGATGCAACTGGTCCTTTGATATCGAAAGATAAAGGAAAAATTTGGATTTTGATATTCACCTGCGCCATATACAGAGCTGTTCATTTTGAAGTAATCACATCATTATCAACAGACTGTTTTTTGCTGGCATTTCGAAGATTTATAGCGAGAAGAGGACGCCCATCGACTATTTACAGCGATAATGGTACTAACTTTATTGGTGCTGAGAATGCACTCGCTGAAATCAATTGGGAAGAAATCTCAAAAGAAGCTACTGCTGAAAGAATTAAATGGATATTCAATCCTCCAACAGCAGCCTGGTGGGGTGGTTGGTGGGAGAGTCTGATCAAAATATTGAAAAGATTGCTCAGGAAAGTTTTAGGAAAAACTTCACTGACACTTGAAGAGCTAGGAACTATTATATGCGACTATGAAGCTGTTGTAAATCAACGGCCTTTGACAAGCTTAACAGAAAATCCCAATGACTGGTAAATTTTAACGCCTGCTACATTCTTACGAGATATAACAGAAGATGGAGTTCCAGATATAGACAGAGTAGAAGCCACATATTTGAGACGGAGATACCGATATAGGTCTAAAATTAAAGACGAATTAAGAAGAAAATTCCGAAATGAGTATCTGAGTACTCTTATAATGAAAAATCGAAAAAAATCGATAAGAGAATCGATTCCTAAAGTAGGAGATTTAGGATTCATAGAAATAGAAAATTCCAAGAGATTTGAATGGCCTCTAACACGAATTCAAGAAGTGATTGTTGGAAAAGATGGTGTTATTAGAGTGTTACGTCTTAAATTTCCGTCAGGTAATCAAATTTTGAGACCAATTCAGAGATTCTACCCATTGGAAATTTCCGAAGATAAAGAAGTCGAAAACATGAAAGAGAAAATTTCAGAGACAGAGAAAAAATCAAGTCATGAACTAGATCCACTACTGCCAATAAGTGTTGATAAGGATTGTTTTGGTCATCCTAACAAAATGAATGATGGACTGAAAAGAGTTACTCGTTCTGGAAGAATTGTGAAAACTCCTAACAGACTTGGTTCATGATGAAAGAATGAATTTCTCCGAAATCATTTTGTCTCCGTGGGAAAATGAATAGATTTACGAAACAGTTAAAAGTTACTTCATACTCAGTATATGAGATATTTTTCAATATGTTCGTTTTTTTGTTTTTAATTGATTGACATAACAAGTCAATCAACGAATTGTAATTGTCAAAAATAGATATTCGAATTTGTCTGAGTGTTTTTATCGACTTTTGAAGCAGCTACTTAATTTAATATATTCCTTCAATCGGCGATTGATAGAATAAAACAAATACTAATCCAAGATCTTACGAATTACGAATACTTAGATAGCAGTCTATAGACGACAAGCACTCACTGTCAGCTGCGAAATTGAAATGAAGATACATACAATACATAGAAAAATTTAAAATATCAAATCGGAATCTTTTGATGAAAAAACAAAGAGCCGTGCCCGCCGAAACATTGCTTAAATTGCTTTTGCATATTGCCGCCCTTCAATTTCTCGCAATTCATTTTAAGAATAAAAAACTGCTTCACTTGCAATGAAATCCCGCTCTGTGTCGGCTCGGCTCCTTTTGCCATGATTTCAAAAAGCCGACAAAGCGGTATCTTAAGCGGCATTGGTGTCGACAAAGGTGGCACGCCGCGTCGTAAAAAAATAACAACAGTAGGTATGTATATTAACAGTAGGTATTTATATTGGTTGTGATTTTGAAAGAAAGTTAAAATTTTAAAATTATAAAATGTTTTTAATATATTGATATTTTGAGGAATTAGACCGATTAGGGTGGGCGATGCCCCCCCCCCCGTGGGTACGCCTATGATTAGCTGAACATGTTTTCTCTAGAAAGATTATAAAAACTTTGAAATTTTACATAAAGAAAACAACTACTCTAAAAGGATTTTCCTGGAAATGGCATTCATTTCTCAAGAAGATAATTGCTTAAATAAAAGCTGATATTCAAAAACTTAGTGCAATTTATAGCTATTTATTATATTTTGACAAAAAAACAAAAAATTCAAATATTGAAAAATTCTGTGGCAGAAATACCTCGGTCGTTAGCCATTTGGGTAACCAATGAAGATAATCTCCTCCTCCTCCCTCAAATATTGAAGATGAGAATTCTGTTTCTTTTTATTAACTTACCACACATTGTAAAGCAGTTTCGCATGAATGCTTACTGCGAAAACCCGATTGGACTTTGGTTAAAAATTCGTTTCTTTCTATGAAATCAACAATTTGTTCACAGACTACTTTTTCTAAAATTTTTTCAAAGCAGCTAAGCATATTTATTGGTCTGAGATCAGAAGCTTTATTAGATTTTGCAACTTTGGGAACTGGTATCATCTGGAACCTTCCCAGATTCTAAAGAAGTATTGATAACATTTTTCGAGGGCTTAGCAATATAGTCATAGGTATTTTTTATAAATGCCATGCCTATATCATCTGGACTGTTCTTATTGGGCATTGAGAAAATAATTTCTTTAAGCTTACTGAAATTAATTGAAGCAAATTTGGAAAAGTTGCTAACACTTTCCCAATTAGTAGTCTGGACCACTTTTATCAATTTCATCAATACTCTTAATGTAGAATGAATTCAAATTACCTGGTATATCTTCAACTCTATCTATCGTTTTATGTTCAATTTCTAAAAAATCCGTATTGGCCACATTATTTGGAACCAACGTTTTTAGTGTTTTCCACAATTCCGTTGTATTATTTCTACAGTCATCTATCTTATGCTCGTAATATTTCCGTTTTTCATTTCTTATTACCCTAACTGCAAGATTTCTATTCTCTTTATAAATGTTTTTATTCTCTTCTGTTCTATTGTTTATAAAGTTATTGAAATAATTTTAAAAAATAGGTTAATTGAATTTCTACAAGAGCTGTGTTATGTGATTTATCTAAGGCATTTGATTGTATATCACATCAAATACTACTTAACAAATTATGTAAGTATGGAATAAGAGGGACAGTCTTAAATTTGTTAAGATCATTATTAACTGATAGAAGACAGTTTATAATACATAATAATATTAAATCGGATATACAGTTAGTTAAACATGGTGTGCCACAAGGATCGGTATTAGGACCTTTACTGTTTGTTATATATGTGAATGATTTACAAGAGTATGTTGATGTTGCTGATACGTTTTTATATGCAGATGATACTACCTTCTTAATTAAAAACGCAGATTATAATCAGCTTGATGCAGCAACAGCTGAACTCCAAAATAAGTTTGAAGGGTATTTTAATGCTAATGTCCTTTTTCTCAATAAAAATAAAAAAAGTTATTAATTTTGTAAAAAGAAATGAGAGACATGAAGGTGAGAATAGTGTAAGAATGCTAGGTTTTACTATCGACAACAATCTAAATTGGAAGCTGCATTTAAATGAGCTAAATAAGAAATTGTCAAGTGGAAGTTTTGCATTGAGAAGAATGAAAGCTGTTGTATCGAAAGAAGTACTTAGGGTTGCTTATTTTGGATTAGTACAGTCTCACATTCAATATGGAATTCTTTTATGGGGTTCAGAGAGCATGCAAAACCATTGTTTATATCATTAAGAATTCTGACCATACCATGCCTCTTTATTTTGGAAGCTATTTTATATGTGCATAAAAACAAACATAATAAACAACATAAATATAACACAGGATCAAATGTTCATAACTATAACACTAGGAGTAAGGATTTTATTAGATTGCCCAAAGTAAATCATATAACTACCTCTAAACAAACGGATTTTATTTATTGTAAAATTTACAACTCTATACCAATTGAATGGACAAAGTTTAATTATGAAAAGTTGAAGTATACTGTGAGGCATGCACTTGAGAGACTGGCTTTTTATTCATTAGATGAAGTTTTCAACTGTAACTGGCTGGGTTAGTCAATTTTAGGTGAAATGTTTTTTTATGCTTGTATGTTTTATTATGTTGACGTGTCTAAACAGTTTGTGTTTGTGAAGATTTTAGGAAATTTTAACTTTCATAAACTGTAATATTGTAAGACCAATAAAGCTATCTATCTATAAAGTTCTTATAGCTTCTATCTCTGTCCTCCACTGTCTGCTTAACAGTGTAGTTCCACCACTCTTTATATCTTGGGTAAATTGTTATTAATTTTTTAGGAGCTACTTCATTGTATATATTAATAATTTCATTATAGATGCATTGATTTTTTTATTTATATTGGTTTCCCTAAAATTCCAAGTAACAGCTTCTAATTTCTGATTAATTGCAGAATAATCTATGTTTCGGCCTCTATTTTCAATTGTTTGTGTTGCTACTTTAGATTGAACTTGTTTCAGTCTAACAGATATAATATTAAAATGTGTACTTATTTTAGGTGTTTTAATCACATCAGCAATCAACATATCTGTATTTGTTATTACCCAGCCTAATAGAGATCCTTCATTACTTGTTGGATGCGTTATTTCCCATTATATTTTTTAAGCTTAAACTAGTTATAAGATTTTTTAAAGATACACTATTTGATGAGTTTGAAAAATAACCCCACGTTAAAATCGCCTGTTATAATTACACTAAAATTTGTATCACATACATTATTTTCACACCAGGTTTCAAAAGAATTATAAAAAACAGCATAACTACTGTTTGGCTCCCTAGATTTACCTGTTCATTGACAACTTCATATTGTGGGTCTCTTAAGTGTCTTCTTATTTCTAGTTCTTGTTTCTTATCACAAATATGCAGTACTTCTAGTTCTGTGTTAGTGAATGTTTGGTGTCAAGAAGATGTTTTGCGTAATGTGATTTATCTGGCTGTTTTAATCTGTATGCTCGTGAGTGTTCATTGTATCTAATTTCAAAATTTCGAATTGTTTGACCAATATAGACATCATTACATTCTGGACATTTAAGTTTATATATTCCAGACTTTTTTAATGGGGGTATTTTTGTTTTTACATTTAACAATTTTTTACTCACATTATTTTCTGTTTTGAAAGAAATTGCTGTATTTGATGAACAAGATATTATCTTTGAAATATCATTAGAAATATTGCCAGCATATGTGATGGTTTTGTAATTTTGTTTTTTCAGGAAATATTAATTGTAATGCAACTTTTTCCTTTTTTATTAATTTATTTATTTATTACATGTATTGGATAACCGTTGGATGTGGCTATTTGTTTAATTATATTAATTTCTCTATCAAAATTACATTTGTTCATAGGAACTGAAAATGCTCTATGTATCATTGAATTATATGCTGCTAATTTATGTGACATGGGATGATTGGAATTATATGGTATAGTCACATCAGTATGTGTTGGTTTTCTGTAAATTGAAAAATCAAGTATATTATTGATTCTTTGAATTTTAATATCAAGAAAATTGATTGAGTTATTTTCTTCAACTTCTAATGTAAATTTAATTTTTGGATGTGAATTATTAATATGATTGAATAATATATCCAATTGTCGTTCACTACCTACAAAACAAGCTAATATGTCATCTACATACCTATACCAAAATAATATATTTTTTGAAATGTTACATTCAAAGATTTTTCTTTCTAAACTGTCCATAAAAATATTTGCTAAAATTGGTGATATAGGGCATCCCATTGGTAAACCTTCGTTTTGAATATATACCTTATTATCAAAAGTAAAATAATTCTGATTAATACATACATCAAACAAATTAAGTATATCTGATATTATTCCTGGATTAATATTTTATCCTCTAGTAATTTTTTAACAAGTGTTATGCACTCTTTTGGAGGAATTTTAGAGAACATGTTGGTAACATCAGATGATATAAGTTTAGAGTTATCTTGTAATTTGTGTGTTTTTAATTTTTTGATTAGTTCTATTGAATTTTCAATTGAGTATTTAGATATACCTCCTTAGCTATTAAGTATATTGTTTAGTTTTTTAGCTAACTTATTAGGAGTATTAACGTAAGAAACTACAGGTCTAATTGGTTTCGATACTTTATGTAATTTAACAGTTCCATATAATTGTGGAGACTGAGGATTTTTATTAATCATGTATTTTTTCTCATGATCATTGAAAACATAATTTGAACTATAGACAATCTCTTTAACATTATTAGAAAACTTTTTTGTTGCGTCAGACCTTAGAATTTTTACATCACAATATTCTATAACCTTAGATTTTTATATTCATCGGATTTTAAAATGACAGTGACATTCCCCTTGTCAGATTTTGTTATTGTGAGGTTATGTTCTTCTACTTTCTTTTTAATTGAATTTAAAGCTGAAATATCATTTTTTGTTTGACGTTTAACCTTTGAAGGTTTCATATTTTTAGTCAAATTGGCAATTTGTAACTTTTCATAAAGAAAACTATTTGACTGAGATTTTAAAGCTATTTCTGACTTTGTAGCTAAAATTTCTTGGATACTATTCGTGAATTTTGGTGGTATGCTGTATTTTAAGCCTTTATTTAAAAATTCTATCTCACTATTTGTGAAGTTAGTGTCTGAAAGGTTTTCGAATCGTGGTGCAGTGAATTGGTGTGTAAGTATGTTACGACGAGGAATCCAGGGAATATTAAACACTGGTTACGAACATTAACTATATTAATTTTACCACTATAGCTTGTACAAAACATAGGTACAAAACGACATGGTGCTTTTTTAGGTTATTTTTTATCTATAAAACCGAGGGAAAAGAGAGCAGTCACTCCGCTTTTTCTTTTTCGTTGTCAAACCCTTAAACGATAGCGTAGCCACTTATTAGTCAATATGCTACATATACCCCCATCACAAATTTAAACGTATGGGAGGTTTTACATTTCTTTTAGGTCTTTCGGACCAAGCACATGAATCATCAGATGCAATACCCACCTTTACAGGTTCATTACCATCGTTGACCGTTTCTTCATTACAAATGTTTTCCGCTAATACTCTACTTTCCTTAAAGTTATCACTGATTTCTGGAGTTTCATTATTATTTGTGCTTTTAGCGCCGCTTTTAACTTCTTTGCTCTCACTTGTCTCTGGTATAACCGCACTTTCACTTATTACAGGTAAGGTAACACAATTAGAATTGGTCAAATCAGGTAACTCACCAGTAGGTAAATTATCGGCTTGAGAGGTTTCGCGTGAATCAGACCTTTTTTTTAAAATTTGATCGAGATGCCGCTTCCAAACAAGATTTTCGTCTTTTATTTTACACATATATATTCTGTCACCTAAAATCTCATCTATTTCAGCCTTCGCCCATGCCTTCCGGTTAGGGTTTCGGTAATCCCTGCACAAAACTTTCTCGCCTATCGAAAACGTTTCATCTCTTTTTCTACTCCCTGAACTTTTAAGGGTCTGATTCACATCGTTAACTAACAGTAAATCAAGCCTATTTCTCATTTTATGTTTAAAAACTAGACTGGAGGGTGAAACACCTGTACTACAATGGACAGAGTTCCTATAATGAAACAAAAATCTTTGCACTACTGTTTCTAAAGTATTACAGTTACGTTCATCCTTCAGTCCTTGTTTTATTCCGTATTTAAATGATTTTACAAAATTTTCAGCAATGCCATTTGATGCTGGATGGAATGGTGGAGAGGTTAAATGTTTAATACCATTATTTGCTAGAAAGTTTGAAAATTCGCCTGAGGTAAATTGAGGCCCATCGTCCGTTGCAACTACCCTTGGTAAACCAAAGCGAGCAAAACATTCTCTAAATTTTTTTATCGTTGTATTCGCATCGGTAGCTTTCATGATAAAGGCTTCCGGCCATTTAGTGAATGTATCAATTATTATTAATATCATTTTGCCATTGACTGGTCCTAAAAAATCAGCATGTATACGTTCGAACATTTGAGAACCTTTTTCGCAAGGAATTATTTTGGCTTTTGGCGGTTCTGCTCTATAGCCTGCACAAACGCTACAATTCCTAACATATGATTCTATATCCTTATCTAAGGATGGCCACCAAAAATATGCCCTTGCATTAGATTTCATCTTTGTACTGCCTTCATGCGCACCATGCAACTCTAACAGCAGCTTTTGACGTAACCTAGTAGGTACTATTATACGAAACCCCCACATAATAACCCCGTCTTCTATTGAAAGTTCTTCTTTTCTCATTTCGAACGGCTTGATCAATTCATCAGGTGATTCTGGGAACCCATACCTAATAAAATTAAATACGCGGCTCAATATTAAATCAACTCTGGTTTCGGATCTAATCCTGTTTCTATCAACCGGTGTAAACTTTTCAATAAAATTTAAATACCCAAAATTTTCTTTCGTCGTACTCTGCTCTGTTGAAAGGGGTAGTCGGCTTAAAGCGTCGGCCTGAACGTTTTCTGTACCTCTAATATACTTGAAAGTATAATCAAACCCCGATAAAAAAAGTGACCACCTCTGCAACCTGACCGAGGCCATTTTCGGTAAACTTCTGAACTCCCCGAAAAGGGCTTGTAATGGTTTATGATTACATAAAATCTCAAACCTCCGGCCTGCCAAATATTGGTACAGCTTCTGTACAGCCCAGTATATGGCTAATGCCTCCTTTTGGATCATTGCATACTTTTGATATAAAACAAATTGGACGGTCAGTACCATCAGGTAATACATGGAGTAGTGCCGCGCCTAAACCATATTCTGAACTGTCACATACTAACCTCAGAGGTTTATTCTGGTCAAAATGAACAAGTACCTGTTCTGATGTAATTTCCTTCTTTATTGAGTCAAAAGAAACCTGACAATCTTTGTTCCATTTAAATTTAGACTCCTTTGACAACAAACTGTTTAAAGGAGTTAATTTATGAGCCAAATTTGGGACAAATTTAGAATAGTAGTTAACCATACCTAAGAAAGCTCCGAGTTCTGTAACACTTTTGGGTGTTGGTAACTTTGAAATTGCTTCGATTTTCCTTTCATCCCTTTCTAACCCTGCAGCCGATATTCTGTGCCCCAAATAGAAGATACAACTCTGAAAAAAACTACATTTTTCCAAATTTAATTTGAAACCTGCTCTATCTAGACGTTTAAAAACTTCAGCCAAGTTTTCTAAATGTTCCGCATCATCTTTTCCTGTTACCACTACATCATCTAGATAATTAACAGTTCCTTTACAACCTTGAAGTACTTTCTCGACTATTCTCTGGAAAATCGAACATGCTGGTTTGGTCCCAAATGGAAGCCTGTTTACTTTATAGATCCCATATGGGGTACTCCACGACAACAGTTCAGAGGTTTCTGAATCGACCTCCAACTGATTATATGCATTTTTGAAGTCTAGTTTAGTGAATTTTTGCCCCCCTTGTAATGCTGCAAAAATGTCCTCAATAAGAGGCAGAGGGTGGTTAGAGTCATTCAAATGTTTATTTATTGTTATTTTGTAGTTTGCACAAACTCTGATATCTGTGCCATTTGGTTTTAAGACTGGCACTGGAGGAGTGCCATAAACAGAATTTTCTACTTTTTCAATAACCCCCTGTTTCTCTAAGCGAACCAACTCTGAACGAACTTTTTCCTTAAATGCAAAAGGAATTTGGTGTGGTTTTTTAAAAATGGGTGACATATTGTCTTCAACTTGCAAATGAATTTTTTTCGTCTACATATTTACCCAACTTATCCTCAAAAAGTTTATCAAATTTAATTAACAAACAATTCCTGCAACTCTGGTATGTTAGTGGTAATTTTACTGTTTAATTTATTGACCCCAATGAAATGCTAACTTATCTTTGTATTTTTAAAATAAACTTCAGTGCCCCTGAGTTCTAAGTTGAATGAAACAAAAATATCACGACCCAGCAATGCTCTAGTAGCCCCTTCTATCACCATTATTGGAAACCTGTGACTAATTTCCCCAATTTTTATTTGAACATTAATTTGGCCATTGGATTTTACAATAGGTCCATCATAATATTTTAACCTTATTTGACTAGGTTCTAGTACCACTCCAGTAAAATATTTTTTATACAAAGTTAATGGTATGCAGGAAATACCTGCCCCCGTATCTATCTCCATTTCAATAGGTCTATCATTCATAAAAATTTTTACTGTTAAAGGATTAACATAATTAACGCCATTTAAATTAAAAATATTCAAATTGAACATCTCCACCAAGTCATCCTCATCTCTCTGAGCGGGTTCTACAAAATTATGTTTCTTAACTTTACATGCGACTGCAATATGCCCTTTCTTATTACAATTTTTACAAGTAAAACGCTTAAATTTACAATTCTTAAACTCATGATTACCTTTGTTACAGTGAAAACAAACAACATCTGAATTGATATCTTGTCGCTTATCTCCCATAGGCTTCATTTTAGGAGCTAGCTGCATCTTGTTGTCTCTACTGGAAGTAGCACCTGCTGCTGGGTAGCGAGCCTTCTCATTGTAGTTTACTTCAATTTTTTTTTCTATTAATGCTGCTTTTTTTGCCAATGCTATCTAGGTCCTTTAACTCCTTCTTTGGATCTTCCTCACAAAGCCTATCCAAAATTTTCCCTGGCCTCATGCCCACTACAAACTTATCTTGCACCCGGTACATGATTTTCTCTCCAAAGTCACATTGGGCTGCCGCGTTTTTAACTATAATGAACCATTCGTTGACAGACTCTTCGCCTTGCTTCAAAGAGACAAAAATAATTCTATGCCTGTATACAGATACCCTTGGCTTGAATTGGCTAGCCAATAATGACATAATTTCTTAAATGTTTTTTCTTTTGGCTTATTTGGGGTGCATAAATTCTTTAGCACTTTATAAACGCCCTCCGATATTAGTGTTAGAAGAACTGCCACTTTACGTTCCTCTTCTACTAGGTTGGCCAATAAATACTGCTCCAGCCTTTCCTCGAAAATTTCGAAGTCATCTCCCTTCTTGAACCCTGCAAGACTTGATATATTTTCTGTGTTTACTATTGTGAGATGAGCAGTCTGAGCTGGTGCTCCTGATGTACCCTCTAAATCCATTTTTTTTTAATTGAAATGCTTGTGCCGCCACACACAGGTGAATCAAATAAAAGTTAACAGGTACTAACGTAACGTACTTACATAACACCAATTAATTCTCGTCGCCACTGTTACGACGAGGAATCCAGGGAATATTAAACACTGGTTACGAACATTAACTATATTAATTTTACCACTATAGCTTGTACAAAACATAGGTACAAAACGACATGGTGCTTTTTTTAGGTTATTTTTTATCTATAAAACCGAGGGAAAAGAGAGCTGTCACTCCGCTTCTTCTTTTTCGTTGTCAAACCCTTAAACGATAGCGTAGCCACTTATTAGTCAATATGCTACAAAGTACTTCAGTTTTATGATGTTCAGTGTATTGAATGTTATGTTTTATTCAATACACTGAACATCATAAAACTGTAAGTACAAATAGCCAATACTTCTAATAATATTTCAAAGATAATATCTTCTTCAACAAATACAGCAATTTCTTTTAAAACAGAAATCAATGTTAGTAAAAAATTGTTGAATGTAAAAACAAAAATACCCCCATTAAAAAAGTCTGGAATATAAAAACTTGAATGTCCAGAATGAAATGCTGTCTATATTGGTCAAACAATTCGAAATTTTGAAATTAGATACACGCACGAGCATACAGATTAAAACAACCAGATAAATTACATTACGCAAAACATCTTCTTGACACCAAACATTCATAAACACCTAACACAGAACTAGAAGTACTGCAAATTTGTGATAAGAAACAAGAACTAGATTTCCTTGAAGAACTAGAAATAAGAAGACACTTTTAAGAGACCCACAATATGAAGTTGTCAATGAACAGATAAATCTAAGGAGCTCTCCACTATTGAATTGTCTTCTTAAGTAACAATTGTAAAGATCAGCAGATATAGTTTTCCTTGGTTTCCTATATCATTGCACAGTTATACTGATCTTAAATGGGAAAAAGATATCCAGGATATCCCCATAGGGCTAATAACACCTAAGCTTTAATATTTGAAAAATCATATCTTCTTATTTTTTCTATTCATAGTCAATCACAAGATAGGTCACTTACCATTTGGTCTAGCCAAAATATCAAGCATCAAGTAGGCATCACATAAAATGTAACTTCTGTCATTCTGAGGATGATATATCAATATCGAAATAATTATCAATAAATATTTTAAATTTTCATAATTTTTTCATTAAATTGTGGAATTAATTAGAAACACTTAGTTTCATTTAAAAAAGTAATATGAGTAGATTCCACAAAGTAAGGGTCCAAACAGTAAATTCAATTATATATATTGTTTTCCCAATTTCGGGCATATCAACTGAGATACATATATATATATATATATATATATACAAGAACCTTGTACTATTAACAAGAAGAGTGACCATAAGAATCTCAGTGATATTTATCACTACTTACTATCAATGGATCATAATAATAACATTTCAAATTTCAATTCTTAATTAATTTTTTAAAAAAACTTTTATAATAATTTGACATTATCATAACCTACACTCTCCATTTTTTGACATAATTTTTATAACTTATTAGAAGGAAAAAAATGAAATTGTTTATCTGTCATAATGACAATATTTCAATATTTTTAAAAAAATTCAAATACCAATTTTAGCATTTAATATATATTTACCATTTTATATCAATCCTCAATTTACTGTAACTTGATAATGGAAATAAAAGTTTCCGAAAGCTTGTTAAATTAGTAAGAAGAGTTCACTTTTATAAACATGCCGTTTCCCCAATATTTCTGGTTTTATACCTAATTAGTCGGCAAAGACTATTCTATATATATATATATATATATATATATATATATATATATATATATATATATATATATATTCAAAACTAATTGTGGGTGCTACCATTGAAAGTTTAATTGTTCCTGGTAAATTACCACATGAGGCTATCTAAACTGCTGAATTTATTGAGGACCTTGACACGTTATTTGTCAGTTTTAATAGTAGAAAAACAACCTTCGATGCTGGTAAGGCTCTTGGACAGTGTGTTTCAAAAAAGTAAAACCATCAGCTTTTTTGGAATTCTATTTTGCCAAAAATAAAATCTTACCAGTTTTTACTGAATAATGGGAAGTCTATTGAAACCAAAATACCTTTTAAAACCTCTTGGTTAACTACTATTGATGGTATCAAATTGATAACAAGAGAATGTTGGAAATTAGGATTCAAATTTATTAGAACGCGTTCTTTAAATCAGGACCCAGTTGAAAATATGTTTGGGGCAATTATATATTATTTTTCTATGGGTTATACTTCAATCCGTCTCTTTTTCGTTTGTTTATGTTCAGAACTTTTGACAGCCAGGTTAGGCAGCTAATTTCACACCGTTGGTTATGTGTAGTGTCTGCATCTTACATTACTGTTTTGAATAGTTTTTTCATTATTGTTTTTTCTACAATACCTTCTTTTTTTATAGAGTGAAATCGGTTGAATGAATATGCAGTCAAAAGGTGTGTGGATTTGGATTCGCCCCATTAACGGTTTCCAATGCCAACAAAAAGCGAAGTAACAAATACACATGAAGCTACTGGAAATTCAGATTAAAAAACATGGCTAAACCTCTGAAATCTTTTGTTACTGTAAATCATGAAGAAAACATAGATTTATCATCAAACTTAAGCAGTATTACTTTTCATTACAACACAATGTAAGTTATTAATACAGTGGCTATTTCAGTCTGTAAGATTTGATAAAGCATAAAATGAATGGTGTATTGTTTATATACCTAACTCGAAATTAATTCAAATCCTTGTTTTTGTTATAGATTTATGAGACCATGATTATTTTCGACATGAATGAAATATAATATAGACGTAAGCAGACACATAAGAGACATCTGTAAGAGTATGAAATACACCTGAAGAAGACATACCCTCCATGTTAGGCATTCCTAAAAGGATTGATGCAAAAAATGTAAGTACCTACAATATAGTCATTATGGATGAAGGAAAGTTTTGTTGGAGTTATCAATAATAGAAATACTGTTGTTATTTTTGGGAAAATAAACCACAATCTTTTTTTATATATTGATTTCAAGTTAGTAGTGTTTACTTCAGTTGAATAAACTTTTAATTTTAAATGACCCTATAACATGGTATTTATTACATTGGAGCTAATACCATAAAAGGGTTTAAATTGTTTTAAATTTTTGCAATCTTGCAATTGTATTTTTATTAATTAGATAGAAAATGGTAGCACTGTATGTAAAATGGGGTAATATTAGACAGTTATATAAAAGTGTTGATGACCAACGAATAAGATACCTTGCTCACCTATATAAATAGTTAATTTTAAAAGATATTAATTCAATAATGTGATTAGCGTGTTCCTTAAAGTATAACATCATATTATCTATTATGACTCCTAAATATTTAAACTTTTTTACTACTTCAATATCATAATCGATTTTTATGTTTTTCTCACTAATTCTCCTCTGTAATTTTGCCGATTAACATGAATTTAGTTTTTTTTTCAAGTTTATTTTCAGTGAGTTGAAACAACACCAATCATTGATTTTTTCAAAGCAATATTTTTTATTTCAAGTATTTCCTCTATACTATCTGAGGAATAATACATTAGGGTATCACCTGCAAACAAATGTATTGAACAAATACACAAGGCCTGAGAAATATTCTCAATATATAACACAAACAACAGTGGCCCCAATACGCTTACCTGTGGTACACCAAAATCATCTTTCACAGAGTCAGAAAGAATGTTGTTTTATTTCAATTTTTGTTTTCTATTTTCTAAGTAATTTTGCATCCAACATAGAACATCTCCAACTATCCCAAAACATTTCAATTTTCAAATAAATAATGTACGATTGACTGTTTCAAAAGCTCGCTGTAAATCTAAAAAAGAGCCCTTGATAATAATAATAATAATACGTTTATTGCTTATAGAGAACAATGTTCACAGCAAGGTTAGTGTGTGATAGTATAGAAAAAAAATATTCTAAAGTTTACAAGACAGTTGGTAAAAAAAATAAAATAAAATAAATACATTATTCATCTAGTATAAATGACCTTAATTTGAGTATATTCCAAAGGTAGCAGCATATAGTTTTTCCCTCAGAGAGATTTACATTTTGTAGAGCGTTTACTAATGTTTCCAAATTTTGCAGACGGGATGTATTTTGTTTCATGACTGTATATATCGGACACTCAAACAAAATATGAAAAATAGTTTCCTTCTGGTCCATATTACAAACAGGACATGTTAGAGTAGGATCTATACTGTAGGTTATGCCGTTTGATGTAAACTTCATTTTAAATTGATTAACCATACGGAGTTGAGCCAAAGAACGAGTGATCGGGATTGGTGACTTCAACAATATATAATTGCTTGGTTCACGTGTTGTGGTGAAAGCATTATATAGAGCCATGAAAGGGTACGCTGACGATTTAGCAATATCAGATTGGTGCAGGAAGGTATAGTATTTAGAAAACAGTAGTTTTTTTTGTGTTGTTAGATGGCGATAAGTTAAATTATTCCATAACTGCAATGACCCAATGTCAACAAAAAATTGTTTGATCTGAGATGCCCAATTATACTTTGTGGTAACGGTATTGATAATTCGTAGTTGTTGTTCAAAACAAAGTCTGGGATAGCGAAATTTTTCCATCTGAAGAATCTTTTGTAACCAATTTATTGTCATTTTAAAAATATTGTAAGACAACTTAACTCTTCCTGTTTCTATCCGAATGATAGAGTCAGGGGTATTAACAGCAACTAAGAGGATTCGTTTTAGGAAATGGATTTGCACTCTTTCTATTGCATCTAAATAACGAGGACCCCAAACAGAGACACTGTTGAACATAACGCTTAACGCTAGAGATTCAAACAATTTGATTCTAGGGTACCACATGTCAATTTTTGCCTTACACATCACAGGAATGATAGCGCCAACAGCTTGTTTACCTTTTTTTGCAGTTACTGTTGACATTTCGCTGAATAAGCCGGAGGAAGTAAACGTTACGCCTAAATATGTAAATGCATTACTCAATTCTATGGTCTCGTTGTTAAAATAAAATTTATAGTTTGGTTTTTGGAAACCACCTTTAGAAAACCTAACAATTTTTGTTTTTTTAAGATTGACAGTTAAACGATTGGTGTCCGTATATTTTTCTAAAATTTTCAGTTTCCTTGCAACATCAATTTCAGAATGAGCCAGGATAACGAGATCATCAGCATACAGGAGTGTTGGTACATCATTTTTATTATTGATATTTACACCTTGAGCTCCTTGAGCTCCTTGAGTATAAAAGTAGTCTTCCAAGTCGGCGATAAACAGTGCAAATAAAAGGGGGCTCAGGGGTTCACCTTTTAGAACACCTAAAGTTAGATCATATAATTTTGTTAAGCCATCAGAGCCTTTTATTTGAACAGTGGCTTGTGAATAAAGTGTTCTTATTAAGCGAATAATTTTTGAAGAAACTCCAAGATTAAATAGTTTCAGCCATAATAAATTATGATGTACTGAATCAAAGGCTCTTTTGAAATCGACAAAAATTGCAAATACTTTTCGGTTTTTATGTCTAATATGTAAATGAATAACAGAGCTCAGGGTGAAAACATTGTCAATACACCCTCGGCCTGCACGAAAGCCAGACTGACACTCTGGCATAACTCCGCAGTTATCAACCCATAAAGTTCATCTATTTAGAATAATAGTTGTGAAAATCTACAGCAATTTACCAAAGCCAAACCTCTATAATTATCAGGGTTATGCAACATAGACAATAAAATGTTAGACCATGAATTGGGAATTATTGAGGAATCGAAGAGTAAGTTGAACAAATAAGTTAAATATATAACCCAGTTATGTGGTAGGTTCTTGAAAAATTCAAAAGAAATACCATCAACTCCTGGAGACTTATTATTTTTACATTTATACAATACATCATATACTTCCTGCGTTGAAAACGGAACGTCCAGATAGGGGTGACCAGCATCTAGATAATCAACCGTAGATATTGGTAGAGAAGGGTACAAATTTTCATAGAAGTTTTCCCATACTTGAACTGGTAACGCTTTATGAGTGAAACTATTTCTAAATTGTTTTACTGTCAACCAGAATTCTTTTGAGTTTTGTAAGTTTGATAACTTGGTAATAATTGTTGATTGATATTCGATTTTATTAGATTTAATTTATTATTTATTATATATTATATTTAATATTTTTGTACACAAATTTTAGATTTATATATATTGCTTTTAAATCTTGAGGAAAGTTTTGCTCTCGGCAAGTTCTTAATGCATTTTGCATATTTCTCTTGGCAATAGTACATGTATCATCAAACCATGGCTTATTAGTCTTATGAATATTTAATTGAGTAGAGTGCTCCCTTTTCAAATAATACATACCTAGCAGAGTTGATGTTTCACGAATGGCATCCGTAAGATTAGAAAAAGAACTAGAAGGTTCACGAATAAATATTGTTCTATTTGAATTTTTCATACACATTTTATAAGATAGAGAAAAATCATTATTCCATTTATATGAAAAGTTGGGCAAATTATTGAATACTTCTCTATTGCTGTGATTGTGTGGTTGAGTACTATAGTGAATAATTAAATTGATAGGATAGTGATCTGATAAGAAATCTTTGTCAGTAACAAAAAATTTTTCTATATCTGATAGAAATATATTATTTAACCAAACCAGATCTATAACACTTTTACCCAGTTTACTCAAAAAAGTAAATTTTCCGGGAGTATCGAGTAATGTTCTGCCATTCTGTGTCCCAATTCAATTGATGGTTTGAAATATATGTTGCACGCAATGAATTTACAGCTAAGTGTGGAAAATAAACAAATAAGACAATAAAATGATTTATGTAAGACGGTAACCTTAAAATAATTTCTAAAATAAATACACAATCCTCCACTTGGCCGCCCCAAAGATTTTTCTTTAGTAGCATTCGCAGTTACGTAATTATAAGAGCCCTTGTAGTAAACTTATTATTGCAGATCTGTTTCGATTCATCTAGTACATATTGTAGGGCTGTTCCACAGCTATGTTTTCATGTTTTCCCCTAAATCCCGACTGTACACTACTAAGTAATCATTTCACTTTTTTCTAAGTAATCAACAAGCTGGTTATATACTACTTTTTCTAATAATTTTTCTATTGTGGGTATTATATTAATTGGTCTTGAATTTACTGCTCTAAGTGAGGTTGATACTTTCGGAATTGGACTTATAGTTGAAATATTTAATTCATCTGGGATGATGTTAATTTGCAGGAAGGTATTTATAATATTTAATCATGGATTAGCAATACTTTCGGAACAGTTTTTTTTCTAATTACAGCTGAAATTTCATCTGGACTTCCTTTATTGGGCATGTTAAAAACAATTTCTTTTAATGTTTCCAACTTTTATTGGTACGTGGCAATCACTGGATGCTTGATCAATGCTATCTACTATTTCACTAATATTTTCTATAAAAATTGTTTGGTTCACTTGGCCTATTTGTTTCAAATTTCAAATAATTTCAAATATGATAAAAGTCTATTAATAGTTGACCTTCAGTTGATTCTATTTCGAGTAATCAATTTTGTTTATTATTTTTGGGTAAAAATTATTTCATCATATTCCATAGTCTCACAGAGTTTGCTTTATTTAAAAAAATCTGGGTTCCTCCCAAGCTTTCAAGAGTTCTTGGTTTCTGGCCCATACACTCATATCCCAGTCCCTTCTACTGCTTTTGAGCTGTCTGTATACCATCAAATGACATTCTTTCCAAGTCTGGTCATTGTGATGGGATCTATTAATTTAGAGGGAAAATAAATGCACTGCTCTTGTCAATGACTCGTAAACGACTGACTTTATTCAATGTACCACAAAAGTATAAAGAAGTAGAAATACATAAATACTTTAAGGGGTGTAGTAGATAGATGGCGTGAAAAGTTAAATTAATAATTTTAAATAAGTACATGTTTTATCAACACTCTCACTTATTTAATCAATAATAATTAACTCTTACATAATCATAACTCAAAACTAAACTTACTATGTTTTGGCAAACACAGTACCTTAGTTAGCACATCAGCTATCATTTCATTTGTGGGTAAAAATAAGTTCAACTAAATTACTTGAAATAGCCTCTCGAATAAAATGATAACGTACATCTATGTGCTTAGATCTTTTGTTATGTTTGGGATTTAATGCCAGTTTCTGAGCACTTTGGTTATCGTTATAAATAGTTATGCACTTAGAAATACCCAAAAGTTCCGACTTTAAATTCTTGAAATAAATGGCTTCTTTAGAAGCCTCAGCCATGTACGCAAATTTTGTACTACTCAGAGCTACAGTTTTCTGTTTATTACATTTTCATGAAATGGCACCTCTTGCTAATTTGAAAACAAAACCGTATAAGACTTTCTATCAGATACATCACTGGCAAAATCAGCATCGACAAACACTGTCAGGTCAAAATTATCCTTTTCATACTTTAAACAAAATGATTTCGTTCGTTGTAAATATCTAAGGATTCGTTTTGCACATTGCCATTGCTGTTCTGTAACAGTTATTAAACTGACTAAAGAAATTTACTGCAAATGTAATGTCAGGCCTTGTCAACACATTAATATAACCACTAGTAGGGGTTACCAAATGCTTGGGTTTTTAATGCGAAAGATTTATTGGTGAAGGCTGTGACAATCCTTTATAAGTTTGTTCTCTTCTTCAATATGCATGTGTTTTATGGTCCCCATATTACAGGGTTCATATATCTTCTTTGGAAAAAGTTCAACACAAATGTCTAAGGTATGTAGCTTACAAAATGCATATCCCAATTGGTCATTACACGTACAATGACATATGAACAGTATTAACATTATTTCTTTGGAAAATAAAAGAGCTTTCACGGAACTTACTGTACTATTCAAGCTGAACTCGGGCAGCATCTCGTGTCCAGAACTTCTTTCATTGTTTTCCTTTAAAATTCCAAGTAGGGTCACTCGTAGTTACAACCTTTTGGAAGTTCTATTTCACAGTACCAATTATGGTTACAATTCCTCGGTTTCACGGCTTGCACAGTCAGTAAATTCATATTGTGATTTGGGGCATACTTTTACTCGAGTTTCATTGGATAATTTCAAAAGTAATTTGAGAGTTTTAATGAGCTAGTGTTTATTATTTATATTATTATTGAACAGATGAGGCTTTTACTTGATGAAGATCCATACTAATGTTGAAATAAAACAATTTAATTTGTTTAAATCTTCATTTTTATTTTGAACTAACGTTCAAATTAAAATTAGTGACGCGTTTCGCTACACAGTAGCTTTTTCAAACTAGTGAAGATACAATGAAAAACTTTTAATACGGAATTTTAAGATATTGACAAAAGTATTATAATATTATAATACTTTTGTCAATATCTTAGAATTCCGTATTTAGGCACTTTTTGTACTTATGCCCATTTAAATATTATACTACTTTTGTCAATATCTTAGAATTCCGTATTAAGGCACTATATAAATTAAAAGTTTTTCATTGTATCTTCACTAGTTTGAAAAAGCTACTGTGTAGCGAAACGCGTCACTAATTTTAATTTGAACGTTAGTTCAAAATAAAAATGAAGATTTAAACAAATTAAATTGTTTTATTTCATCATTATATTATTATTATTTTATTTTATTATTTATGTGTCATTATATCGTGTTTTATGATGGAATTGTCATTTCTAATGTTATTTGTTTAAATTGTAACTAACTAAATTGTATAGTTTTATACTTTTATCTATGAATGTAAGTATTTCTTCAAGGGGGTGATCCCGTTTACTAATAAATAATAATAAAAATGAAATACTAGACACTGCCGATCTGTTTCTGAGATAACAAGCTGTGTTTATGGCTTCTGTTTTCCCAATCCTGCTTCATATAATAAACACCTGGCCTTTTCAACTAACGACCTATTTAACCTTTCAGAAAGCCCATTTTGTTCTGGAGTATAAATATTCGTCCTTTGATGAATGATGCCTTGTTTTTTTAGATAACTTTGAAATTTTGCATTGACATATTCTGTACCATTATCCGTCCGTAGTATTTTAATTTTTCTACCAACCTGTCTCAACTAAAGACTGAAATTCCTTAAACTTCTGGAATGTTCGATCTTTTGATTTCATAGAATAAACAAAGGACATGCGACTAAAATCATCTTGAAACTGCACAAAATATTTTAAGCCACCTATTGATGTAGTTTCCATCGGTCCTGCTAGATCACTGTGTAATATTATGGTGCTGTTGGTCTTATACAAAGTTACTTGGATAACCTCCAACAATGTGTAAAGATAAATTGGGATCAATCTGAGTATTTATTTTTAAAATCTAGTGTGCCACAAGGATCTATTTTGGGGCGGTTACTTTTTTCAATATATACTATTTATTTGATAAATTCTCTAGAACGATGTTCATGAGATTCATGTTTACGCTGATGATACCCAAATTTACTACAGTTTTCCTTCTCAACTGGCAACCGTAAATTTTTACCTAAAAAAAATTAAAATAACTCTATGTGAGACATTGGTTTTATCCCATTTAAACTTTGCCAACACAGTATATGGTCCCAATTTAACTACTTTGTATAAAAACAAAATTCAAAGGGAACAAAATTCGTGTCTAAGATTGATTTACGGCCTAAAAAAACGTCAAAGAATATCACATAAGTTGAAGGAAACTGGGTGGTTAAGTATGAAAAATAGGAGAACACATTAAGCAGCTTCATTATATTATGGAATAATTGTGTTCAAGACTCCCACGTACCTCTGCTATAAAGTAACATTTAAAACGGATGTGCATAATTTAAATTTAAGGTTTAAGGGATTATTATCTCTTCCAAAATTTAAAACAGAAATATTTAGACGTTCTTTTACTTACCAAATATTTCAATTATACAATTCCGTTCCGCAATACTTTAAATATCTCAGTTTTTGTAATTTTAAATATAAATATAGATCTCTACTACTAAATAGGCATGAGTGATTAATTTTAATGTTATACTCCTGATATTTTACATATTTTATTTTACTTACTTATTTTATTCTTTATTTAAATTTATTTGATAGGCTTATTATTTGTGTTGTGTTATATGTAAGGTTAGGGATGAATGGGAGAGCATTTCCGTAATGAAACTTTGGTTTCATTATTGGAAATGAATTTCGCCCTTTATTTCCATATTAGTTGGTATATGATTAATTTGATTTAGTTGATGTAATATCATTGGAAATAATAAAGACTATTATTATTATTAGTTCAATTAATTCAACTGAATTTTCGTTTTTAAACAATTCACTGACTGATAACAAATTTGTTGTTAAGTTCGGCACATACTGTGCAATTTGGATTTCAATTTCAAAGTCTTCTTTATTTACTGCTGTAGATATTTTTATTTCGCCACAACTTTGCACTGGTATTCAGCAATCATAATTTCTTTGAGAGTTGGTTTTCTTCTGTTTAACAACCAGTCTTGCCTGCAAGTCAGATGAATCTAAGTACCATTCTACGTTGTTAAACTTTGCACTGAGAAATGTAACATTAAAAGCATTTTTACCTTGATTGCTCTGACTGTTTTTATTATGATTCTGAGGACACTGTGACATGTAATGTCCGGATTATTTGCACTTGTAACAAATTATATCATTTTTGTTCGAGCTTTTGTGTCTATTTTTGTTTTGTTTCCATGATTATCCTGCTGTTTGAATGACGTTTCTGATGGTTTGCTGTTTTGCCGGCAAAGGCACTAGCTGTCAAGCTGTAGGGTCCAGGAAATGGTCACTCCGGTTCAATTACAAACACAATGGATGACTCGATTAACTATTTTATTTCCTTACTACAAAATATATAAGATTCGTGAACTACCTGTGCTTCGATTGCCATTCTCATTTCGACCCCTACCTTTCACACAGAACATGAAGAGAGAGCCTCACAAAAAGAGATGGGTAAATAATATCCTCACAAAGCTGTCACGGGTGGCGCCATCTACTTGCATGTCGAGCAACTTAGTTTTAATGGAGTCTGTGGTAATGTCGATGCCGCTGTGTTCTAACGCCATTACAATCGGAGCAAAGCGTTCAGGCAATCCCGCCAAAAGTAAGCTTGAACAATTAAGGGCTCAATAATGTTCTCCAGCATATTGAGGTACATTTCACCGTTTAAATTTCCCGGTATAAACAAGGGACTAATAACAGAATCTCCTAATACTCCCGCCCAAACATTTAGTTTCTCAGGACACTGAGTGTGGTTTTCTCTAAACAGATGTGGATTTTCATCATTCCAATAACGACAGTTTTGTTTATTTACATTACCATTTAGATATAAAATGTGCACTCATCACTAAAAGAAATATTTTTTAAAAGTCTAGGTTCATTCTTAATTCTTTCACTCATAATTTCACAAAACTGAATTCTTCGGTCTGGATCGTCATCGGACAATTCTTGAAGACATTGCATTTTATAGGGGTGAAATTTATGAAGCTTCAAAACTTTCCGTACCAACTTATGTGATAGTCCTGTTATTGCAGAGACGTGGCGAGTTGATAAAGTAGGATCTATTCCAAATTGTCCAAGGCCTTCATTTTGAGTTGCTTCATCGAGTACTCTTGCGGCATTCCTTCTTCTGTTTGCCACTGAACCCGTCTCTCTAAATTTTGCGACTAAATCACGGATATACCCGTTACTTTCATGTTTTTCAGGATGTCTTTCTTTAAACACGTTAGCTGTCTGTAAATATCTTTCGTTCTGGGAGCCAAATATTGAAATTATCTCCACACGTTCAGGTATAGGTACTGTAAACCATCGTGATTATTCTAGTTAAAATAACGTAGTCTTTTATTTCAAATATCCTCTTCAAGTTTTCTATGAATTCATAAATGTTCCTTTAGTATTATCGAATATTCAAATGTAGTCCACAAAAATTGTAGTAATGAAGATTTCGATTTTTGATTTGATAATAGTTGTAAGGATTTACCTCCTATTTAGTTAAATTCAGTTCAGTGTGTAATTTTTTGTTCAATACTTGATCTGTTTGCTTCAACCCATATATGATTTTATTCAATCTGTGAATAATTTGTTCTGTTTTCAGCAACACCATGTATATTTCTTGCAATAATAATTCAAAATTTAGGTTGGTTGTCGCGATGTCAATTAATTACATTTCCAAATATACTTCAGCTGCCAATGCAATAAGTGCTATCTTTCCATCTGCTCCCTTTTTGAACTTACAGAAGACCCATAATGTGCTTTTAATCACTCTTTGTCCATTAGGTACATTTTCTACAAGAACCCAAGTATTATTGACTTCATGTGACCTCAGCTCCTGGACTAGTTTGTTTCCAGTTTTCACTTTCTAGAGCTTTTCTCAATGTCATGGGTTCTGAATGATTGGACTCATCTGATTTATTTTGATATTTTTTGTGCTGTTTATTTTTCTATTTTTATTTGAACGTTTTGGTAGCGTTTCATCTAACGTTATCAAGACTATAATTTTTCAAGAAATATGTTCCTACCCAACACATTGAACCAGAACTTGACAACTTTAGACAATCAATGAAACTATCGTACTAAAATGGTTCTCTATAAAAAGTTGGAGAAGTAATAATTGCACCACTCTCATCTTAATATTCCAGTAACTTAACATTTGTTTCCTTTTTTCTATTGAGTCCATTAATTAATAAATATCCAACTGGAATCTTCCAATGTCCGTTTTGTATAAAAACAAAAACTTCGTTTGCCTGGGGAAAATTAATTCCTGGAAGATTAATACTAATGTCAACATTGATATCTTTCCCCCAGTCCATTCTATTCGGTACATGTTGGCCATCATGCTCTACTAAATGGTACAAAACTATGTGTCCTGACACTTTTATTTTTATTACAATTTATACAATTTTGATGAAATGCTTGTGTGGGTGAAGTTTTATTGAAAGTATTCCTTACGTAATCATATGTAGTCCCAGAAAAAAAGTTAATTAAGAATAAGTATATATTATAATTACCAGTCCATATATCATTGACTTGTACTGTCAAATAATAAATACTAGCATATCACTGCTCGCAGGCGTTATACCAATCAGCATGAGGTATAATGTAGATATGCCGTCTTTCGGATGAGAAGTGAAACCGACGTCCCGAGTCCATGGATGTTGGGCTCGATAAAGATCCCTACCAATGGTTGGAACACTAGTGGATTCGGCAAAATTTCCGGTTAGGGGTAGAGTGCTCCCGGCGTCGGTGATTAGCCTCAGTTGCAGAAATATACCGTCGTTAAATAACCGAATAAAAAAAAATAGCGGGGAAGAAGTAACACTGTATGTCATATATAATTTTTTCTATTATAAATTTAAGGAGACTATTTGTGCTGCTTCTCTTATGTTTGGCGGGGTAACATTCATTTCAGTGTGATTCGCTTTCCATATTATATTTTCTAGTAATTTCAATTTGAATTCAGAATAGTAATTAAAACTCTTGCAACTTGCAACTCGCAACTCATACATCATCTGATTTATTTACACCTGCTTGGTTAATTAATTATTACGTCTTCGTAGCAGAGTGGTATAAAGGTCTGGCTGCGAAAATGAAGAATTGTAGGCTTAAGGTTCGAGTCCGGGACGCGGTGATATTTTTATTTGTTATATTGTGACATTTGTATATAAATAACCTTCAATATAGGTCCTATTTATCAGTGTCATGTGACCTGTTCATTATCCACACCTATTATTAACTGATGAATAATGTACGTCATTATACTTGGAGAAGCACACGTAAAATGTAAACATTATCAAATAGTCGTGGACAAATATTTTTATTACTTCTTTAGCATCAGAATATAAATGTTTTCTTGTGGGGGTGTCACTACAAGATTTTTCATAATCAGCATAAGTAAATGGACGCCACATTGTAATACAAAAAAAAATCACTACTTGAAACCAAACACTAATAACTCTTTGGAAAACTAAATAAAACTAAAACTAACGTTACGCAAGTTATACCTACTCAACAGGTATAAAATGTATATTAATAAGGATAATAGCGACCCTGTCTTGAAATATGGTGAATTTGAGATATTTTATGTCCTAAGTGATAATTTGGGTTTTATTGCAGTCAAAAGCCGGTATATTTTGAACATATCTATAGCAAAAATTCAGAAACGTCATTTAATGTAATGAAAATGATCAATTAAATCTGTGAATAAAACGTGATTATTTTTTTTACAGGTTTGAATTTATGTGCCCAGTTGGAAAAATATCGACCCAAGAAGAGAGGAGAGACATAAACTGATATAATTCGCAGATATTATGATTAGTTTGGATGAAAAAAAAAACAACACGACTCAAGGTTTTATGGATCTTTTATGAAATATTTTTTTATTTACGGACTGTTCATTTTCTGTATGGTTTTGTTTTACAATTTCTTCTCCATTAAGTTCATGGAGATAAAGTTCACAATTAATAAAATTAAAATTTTGCGTCTTCATAAACTTGGAAATGCATCGAACTTTGATTTAATCTCTTACGCAAAATATTTTGAGTATTATGATAACAGTGAACACTGCAAGTTTTTTGGGCAAATAAAGTTTATACTATAAGGGTCACTTGTATAAACTGTTGTTACCGTTAGATAAAATTTGACCGATTGGTTAAGTTTTATGGTTAGTCTAAACGTGACATTATTTCAAAAAAGCGACATAAATTCTAATGTCATGACATAAAATGTCGCGACTTTATGTCACGTGTAAACGAACCTAGAGACATAACCAATCGGTCAAATTTGATCTAATGGCAACCACAGTTCATACAAGTGGCCATAAGTGAATGGTCTTTTCAAATTCCTGAACTAAGTGACTCATACATACTGTAAATGCGCATCATTTTTGTGGTTTCAAAAAACCTATATTTAATGTGTCTTCTGCACTTTATAACCGATACACAGAAAGAGTTTTATCAATTTGGCCTATTTGTTTCGGTCCTCATTTGTTCCGAATTACACTGTATATTGTTTCGAAATTTGGTACATGTACAACTATTACCTGGAAACTCCATCAAAGTATCACGAAAAAGATAATCCTGGTCCGGCTTAACAAAAAATTTCAAAAGTCCTCTTTTCATATAGATTGCTCTTCATAATTGGAAAGACCATAAAATTTGAATCTACTTAATATATCTTAGGAAGCTTCCTAGAAATTCAATTGAGTTTGTATGTTGACAGTACAGACCATTAAAAAAGTGATTGCAGGGCCGTACTTAGGACATATTCATTCAATATGTTTCGAATATTTAGAACATCCTGTATGAGGATACGTATGTATCTAGAAACTATGCACTTAGATTAACAAGAGTATAATACGAGAAATAAATTTATACTTCAAAAAACAGAGAAATAAAAATAAGAAATTCTAACAACATTTATTCTTTCTGATCTAAGTGCATAGTATCCAAATACATAAATATCTTAATACAGGGAGTTCGAATATGTGCAGGTTAAACTCTGTTCCAAAAACCTTTTCATACAAAGATTTTTTCAAGATCAGTTTTCCTTCAGACACATTTATTTTTGACTAAGGTATACATCCCTGTTACCGCCAATGTAGGTTCCAAATGGCTTCTGTATCTAAGAAAGCTTTTAATATGTTCCCTTATCCATTCTAACTTCTCCTCTGAGATCTTATTCCCTGGAACTTTCTTTCCTCTTTGATCTGGAGATGTAATGGTGCTACACTCACGATTTTTAATTTTTAATGCATAGTCCAAGCGGTGATTGCTTATTTGCAACACTTGCAGAAAAAAACTCTTGCAAACCTTCTGATTATGTAACACAAACTGTCTTGTACATAGTTTGCGACTAGCTGGATGGTGCCTGGATCGTTTGCGTGGTCGTTTTGGTACTACTATTTTTACAGTACTACACAACCAAGCTATTTGAGCATCCCAGGATATTAGTCCATAAAATCGTTCATGTATTTTTTCTGGATTCCATCAGGTACGTTATCTTTACATTTCAGTCGGCAAGTACAATCTCTGGCGATAAACATTTTAGAAGGCACAACATTACCTCTAATATTTATGCATTCTTCACCGACATCTCTTTTTGCCTTTCTAACATGTTTTCCCCAACTGATCTCATTTCTTAACTTCTTTCTTCCGCTTTTTGTAACGTCTTCAACTACTTCATCTTCTCCAAGGTTTCCCATATTTGACACATTTAATGCAGGTGTATTCTCATCAGACTCTGCAATCAAATAAAACAAGATTACGCATTTATCTATATATGATTATTTACCAAAATCTTTACACAAAATAGTAACTTTCAACTAGGGCACACAATATAATAATAAGAACTTTTGAAATTTCAGGAATGTATACTAAAATATAATTTACAGACATTTCAGAATAGTTTGTAAAAATATTTAGAAGTGCGAAAAGTTTTTGAATTTGGCAACCCCGTATTTTAATTTACTTACCCATAACTGGATCGTCGGCCATATCGGAATTTTCTGATGGCTCATAGTTATAGTCGCTAGATCCAGGAAAAGGCTCGGAATCACTTTCTTCATATGCTTGCAATGCAGAAGAAATAATTCTACGCGTACGAGATGTTACAACATTATTCATTTCAGCCATTATTGAGTCTACAACCGATATTTAACTAATAACAATACCAATAAAATAACAAACACGCGCAAAGTAGTGCTCTTGCTTACAGATAGCTTCAGACTAAGCAGATTACAATGTTGTCATACCAACAATGTTTGTCGTGTAGAGCCTACTGTTTCTTAGACCACTATAGAATTCTTCTGAAATTTCTATGTTACATATCGTTACATAGACCACTTTTGAATGACTTGAATATCACTTTTTCTCACAAAGCTAAAGTGAGACATTGCGTTTGCGCTTGTTTAATATCAATATGTAACATAGACCACTTTACAACTGATATATTTTGGCTTCTAATATCCAAAGTTGATGTTAACTGAATTTTGACAAAAATTTAACATAGACCACTCTAGTTCCAGGCTAGCCAATTGTTGAAGAGAATTTAACAATTAATTTTTCGATAAAATGTAAGAATTTGTTTCAATATGTAGCGACGTTAACTACTCCCATTCAAAAATTATTCAATACTAAATCGAAGGTATCGCACATAACTAACAAATTTTGGAAGAAGAAGGGGCGGGGTTTCTTACAGTGGTTCTGAATCCAGCTGTACTGTACTTGATATTCATTGAAGTGAATTTATAGAAATGTTTAGTTGGTGGACTATTTAGACCGGAGAATACATTAAACAGCTAGCTATGTTCCGTTTCTCATTGCATGTAACTGTATACAGGTTGTTGTTTTGAGAAAAGGCGAGTTTTGAGTTTTTTTGTTAAGCCGGACGTAGATTATCTTTTTGGTGACTGATACTTTGATGGAGTTTCTAGGTAAAAGTTATCACGTGTACCACATTTCGAAATAATCAACAGGGTAATTCCTAAGTTAATCCGTTCAAACGAAATAGGCCAAATTAATAAAACACATTCTGTATCTCGGTTATAAAGTGCAGTAGACTCATTAAATATAGGTTTTCTGGAACCACCAAACTGATGCCCATCTACAGTTGAAGCTAGGCACTTTCCCAATGAAACTCTCTGTGTATGAAAGATGAAATTTGTAGGCAAACAACAAAAAAGAAATAACAAATAAGATCGAAAACAGCTAAGTAACAGTAACAGAAAGAGACAGGAACACACATTAGGTATGCAAGCATTCTCGAGTACATGTATGTTAGCATTGAATAAAATGGAAGCTATTGGTGTATATTTTACTACTGGTTCTTGGACGAAAACTATTAATTATTTGGAAGGTATTCATTTAATCATTCATTCACAAACATAACGTAACTTGCTTACAAAAAACTATAACTATTGCCAATGTTTGCCAGCCAACTAGCTGTCATGTCATGTGTCTTGTCCTCCAACAGTAGTGGCTACTGTTTCGTACATACATTACTGTTATTGCTGTTAATATACTCTGAATTTTGTTGTTTCTTTTTCTAATGTGGTGTTTTCTGTAAAATGTAGATATTAACAAGGCAATATTCGATGCATTCAGTTTCACAAGAAAAAATATTCAAACAATGTAATAGAATTTGCATAATCATAACTCGGATAAAATAACGATTATAAAGTATTTTCGGTTTACTAGGCAGCGAACCTCTCCAGCCGCAAGTTTCTGTACTAGCGATCATGGTAGAACAATGTCTTTTACGAATAATTGTTATTTCTTGTGCCACGTTATCTTTGGCGACGTGTTGAAAACCAAATTTGATGACTGATGAAAATGATACATGATCATCTGATATTTCAAAAAGCAATCTTGTGTTTTTAAAACACCATGCCAAATCCTACCAAAGCTCGGATTTTCTTTTTTTGTGTGTTTATATTTTCACTGAAAATTTCGACCAAAATAACCCCCCTTTTTGTAATGGTAAGAAAATAAGTGTTGAAATGTCATAAGTTTTCACTCGAGGGCAGATACAATAATTGAATTTGATAATGCTCGATCAATAGTTAGAGATGTAATAAATGCACAACTATCGTGTAAAAAATTCCAGTAACTTGATATTAACATTTGATTTAACTTGTTAACCATAATGGTAATGGTCATGTGAACAAAAAACTGTTTTGCCCTCGCGTATACTTTGGTTTATCCACTTAGGCGAAATATAAGCTTTTGTTTAAGTATATGCACTAGGGTGGATCAAAAATACGAAAATTTGAATTTGCAAACTGCTTGGTGTGGAATAGATGCTCTGTGATAAGATGTTTCGAGGAACAAAATCTCAAATTTTTATCTTAATATTTTGTACTGCCCCAGGGGTAGTAAAAGAAAGTAAATATATTTTTCACGAAAATTTTATTTTGAAGTAAATTATTACAAACAACATTTAAACAGATATCTAAACTAAAATAAAACTTCATAAAGGTACTATACTCGTATAATTGATCGTAGTCAGCACTCAGTCAGCAGCTTGATATTCTTTTTTTGTATTGAATGAAGGCACTAATCTTCTTGATTCGATCTTCGCTCTTATGAAACCGTCTCTATTTGATAAACCACATGCATCTATCGATGCTTCTTACCGTTTACAATAGGAAGCAGTTGAGTCAGATCAATAGTTTTTTGTTGTATACAATTTAAAACTCCATGATCTGTTCTTTTGTCACTGGTGGTTCAGTGAGTTCAATATTTTGCCAATCCACCAAGCCAATATAATAGTTTGCCTAAAAATTAAATTTCGGCAAAGTAAATCTTCTTACAGAGTTTGGAACATTCCCTGTTGTTAAATTTTCTCTAGCTTTCATAATAGCTCTTTTATTTCATATCGTGAGTCGTCTAACATCGATAATAAAATATTTTCGGGACGTCAAAGAATCCATTTCGTTGGATAACCGGATGGATTATATCTTTCAGCTCTTGTGGCTGATACCGAGATAGAACTATAACACTGGTACAAGATGGTTAAGTTTTAATATGATACCACATAGGTGCATAAACTTTCACAACAAATGTTGCTAGAGTAACCAGATTTTCAGAAGTACTATCAGTTGCCACATATAACCGTAAAATTCTGTTTCCTGTGGTTAACCATCTTGAGTTACCTAATTTTCCTGGATTACGATTTGCTAGGGTAGTAGAACATTCTCCCAAATTGATCGCTATACAAATATCTAAGAGATAGTGCTGATCTGCACTTAAATCAGTGATTGTAACAAACGATAAGTCGCATTCAATTTTTTTAAATCTTACCGGTGGTAGATCTTCGCATTTCTGTAAAGCTTTTCCAACAGGCCCAGCAAAAGCTCTTGGACCACTTGTTGTTCCATCCAATCGGTCTAAGATATATGCTTCAGTGGAAGTTCGTTAGCGTGCAGGAGGCAAATAAACCATTGAAGTGGTGTTTTCATTTGCTCTTCCAAAAGTCGTATTAGACCACCTTTTTGAACGGTATCCGTCACAGCCACCTGCAATTATTTTTTGTGAATCTAATAAGTTCTCGCCAAAAAAGTGTTCAAAATCATTTTTCATAGAATATAAAATGACCCAGGTTCTTCAAGTAACGTGATGTGTTCTTCCCTGATAACTTTACGTCGATTATCATCAGTTTTTGTAAGCGCCGTATCCCTCCTACCATCAAAGTAAAGTCCGAACAGTCACTTGAAGTACCAGTTGCTTCGTTTTTTAAAATATTTCTGTATCTGTAGGGGAGACTGTTGTACCCTGAAACACTTTTTGGGTTTTATTTTTTTTTAATTCAAATGTTAAGATTGTTACCTTAGTTTTGACTACAGAATTTTGTTGATTTAGTTTATGATGTAGTATTCTAATTTTATACCCCTTGCTCTAAAAATAAAATGTGTCCTTTTTTTTTAAATTCAACATTGTTTCAAGGTACAACAGTGTTCGTGTACCTTGAAACATTGTAAATGAACTTAATTTTAACGAAAGAACTCTAAATATTTTATTAGCTTCCAACTGAAAGATACAATACGCACATCGGTATATTATTTGGTATTAAATTTATAAAAAAGAAAATTAAAAGACTTGAAATCCTTTGTTCTTGAAGTGCCGACTATGTTTATACAGAATAGTTTTACCACTATGTCTCCAATATCGACAGTTGCTACATCTGGCACAGATGGACAAAGAAATGTCTGAGATGACCTTTTTCTTGAAAAACTTATGGAAAACTCATTTCTAGAAAGGCAATCTTGTATACAACCCACATAGTGAACCATTTTGAAAACCGATCAATATCAGGTAATGCCACAAATTCGTAAGGCTGATGTCTGTCAACACAAAGTAAAATTGTAGCTTCCTTATCATCTAAACAAATTGGTTCATTTGGCCAAAATTTGTTGGATTCTTTCAGGAAAGATGGTCCTTGTAACCAATCACCGTCTTCTTCGAAATTGGGTGATTTGAATTCCTTGATTGCTAGGTCTGCAACATTCTGATCAGAAGGTACCCAGTGCCATGAATATATTTCAGTTTCTTCTTGTATTTCTCAAGACGCTGTTCTGGTAACATCCCCATCTCAGGGACCACTGGCTTGCATCTTCTTATTCTACACTTCTGACATTTGTTAAAACAGCTTTTCACAGCTGATCGAATTTTTATAATCCGACTCGAAGGACCAATGTTAAATTATAAAACTTCGTTTTCAGTAACTTATCTGTTTTTTATTATATTTTTTTGACACACTTAGACAAAACTTACATCAAAATACAAAGTGTATAAATTAAAACCAATAATGAATAAAAACAATTTAAAATATGATTCAATGATAAAATCAATCACCCTCACACGGCTGGAATAACAACATGTCCACTGATACAGACACGAGAGAGAAGGAACTGAACATCACCAGGCCATATGAAGGTATGTTAAAATTGTTCTTCCTGTGACATCGGACAATGAGAATTGAGAGAGTTAATGAGGCCGCACTTGCCGTCCAATGAGAATTGAGAGAGTTAATGAGGCCGCACTTGCCGTCCAACAGCACAATCTCATCCGTCAATGCAGGGTGGACATTTAATATCCGTACCTTTCGTACTTCCCCAGATGCACCACATTTCTTCTCTTGTATGGCCATCTGTCTAGAACCTAGTACCACTTTTTTCTCAATGCATGCCGCACAGTTTTGTTCTCTTCCGTTTGATTCACAATACCAGTTGTTTGGGTCCTCGCTACAAGTTTCTAGCATTTGACACAATATTTCTGCAGTGGCTGGGCTAGTTATGTGATTGGTTTCCCCACAAGCCCTAACAATGAGATTGTATTCTCCTCCTTCCATAGTGCATGTGGGGTTCTGCTTCTTTATGCAATAGTCCGCTGCTTGTTTGTTCTTGGGCTTTTCAGGTTTGCTTGTGGTTATAGTTATTATTTGGATTGCTACAATCAGTATTATTGTTGGTTTTGACATTGTACAGTTTTATTTGGAATATTTTCTAATGATTTCTCGGAAACAATTTTTTGTTTTTTAAAGCATTCGTTTTTACTGCTTCAGTAGGCATAGCCGCACTTGAGCCAGACAGCCCGCCGGCTCTTATCAGTACCGGATGTTACGGCGGCACGTCAGCTCTTATCAGTACCGGCGGCGGCACGGTCGTTGTGCCAGTGTCCGGATTTTGGAAGAACGGCCGTTGTGGCAATCAGAATATTCAAGGCCAGTGGTATACGGTAATTACATAGTACAATTGGATAATAAAATCTTATCAGCGCGAAGATCCTTATCAGCTCCTCCGGTCCTTATCAGCGACAACGGCACACCCTTTGCAAAAAATTGGAAAAACGGCGGCACGGTCATGTTGTGACACGATCTTATCAGCCAGCGCGAAGGTCCTTATCAGCGAAGCTCTTATCAGCTCCTCCGGTCCTTATCAGCGACAACGGCACACCCTATGCTTTAGAACTACATAGGAATGCGACAAACGACAATCACTAGAGAAAATCTTCTTCACTTTGCAAAAAGCCCGTTGTTTACAAAAAAAAAAACAATGCGGTAATCACGGTTTTAAATGTTTTACAATTTCATAGGTGACAAATATATGATAAATCCCCAGAGATCTCTTGCGCCGGTCATTCACAAAAACGCGGAATAAAAATTATCACGGTTTTTCAAAATACACAGCGATTTTATCGTTGTTTGTGGTTGTACGGCCGATTGCAGCGGAGTGATATCATTAAAAAAAAACACAGACTATAAGATATTATATTACGTAAATATTTTAGCTACATTTTCATGAATATTTTCACGCACTTTCGATAGATGTTTCGGAGCTTTAGCGAAGTATTCAATCGTAGACTCGTTCACCATAAATTTTTCAAAAATACCAACCATGACTATATCTTCGAGGGTTTTGCACCCAAATTCATCTTTTCTATGAGTAACTTCTAGATTATGGGGTATGTGGTGTTGTGTAACAGCTAGGGTGGGGTCATAGATTATACCATTGTGTTCTATCCAGAAATGTGGTGTAATTTTCACACCATTCGAATAGACCTTTGTACCCAGACATAGTTTGGTTGCTATTCCATATTTTGCAGCCACTTCGTGGAAAATTAAACTTCCCGCCAAACATACACCGCAACAGCCTGCTCGAATAAACTCCTGCTCGATACAACATTTAATGAGTTTGAGTTTGACGTACTCACGCATGGGGTCCATGTCTGCTCACGTCAAGTGATAACTGATGAATGATGAAATATCCAGACATGTTAACGCTTTTAAGCCTTCACCAGCCAAACGATACATAATTCTTGGCTCGATTTTTGTCATAGGGCGCATGAAATTATAAACTCGTAGATCGTGAGATATTTACGACTCCTGTATATTTTCTGACCGATGATAACCGCAAAGTAGAAAAATATTCAATTGTTAAAAACAGAAGAAGCTACATATTACACCCACCTATTTTTTTTGTGCGATATGTTATAACCACAAAGTAGAAAAATATTCACTGCATTATTTGTAACATAAAGCTACTGTGGTTGTTTTATTTTGTTAAATCAAAACAGAACACCCCCGTAATATGTAGTGAGAATCACTAAATAACGATCTTAAAATAAAACCCAATAAGGGCACTTGCTGGGTGATAGAAAAGGTTTATTGTTTACACGTAAAATTCAAAGAACATTAACATATAGAAAAAATACGTAGATAGAAAGAAGAAAGAAAAGGTTTATTGTTTACACGTGAAATTCAAAGAACATTAACATATAGGAAAATACGTAGAAGCATGTGAAGATGTCTTAGAGAGGCTATTTCTCGCGTCCCCATATCCTTCCCACGAAGCGCTGTGAGATAGTGAGGCTTTCCATATCAGACCATTGCATGAACAAGCCCCCATAAATTTATTTTGATGTTTCTAAAATAAGAACCCGTTTAGCTGAAAAAATATGGGGCGATTACTTTTTTCAAATTGTCACAATAAAAGATAGTATTTTATAATTTTCATTGGGAAAAATCAGCCATTGATATTTTTAGCATAAAGCGAATAAAATCTATGTTCAAATATACACTTCAAACTTTAATATAAATACTTACATAAATATACAGGTCGGGGCTATCTCATCAAAAGTACTATTAAAAGGTTTTCTGTAAAAAAATAGAGGTGGGTAAGCAACAAAGTAACACTAGAACAATATTTTGACTCATGATCTTAGTACAAAGACACGTCATACGCCCATAACTCAATAACCCAAATTCCCTCTTTCAAATAAAAAATATGGGGCGATTACTTTTCAAATTGCTACAATGAAGGATAGTGTTTTATAATTTTCATTGATATTTTTTAGCATAAAGCAAATAAAATCTATATTCAAATATACACTTCAAACTTTAATATAAATACTTACATAAATATACAGGTCGGGTGAGGTTATCTCATCAAAAGCGCTATTAAAGGTTTTCTGTAAAAAATAGAGGTGAGTAAGCAACAAAGTAAAACTAGAATAATATTTTGGCTCAGGATCTTAGTACAGAGACACGGTATACACCCATAAGTCAATAACCCAATTTGTCGAATCACGCATGGGATCCGTGTCCAGACATGTTAATGTTTTTAAACCTTCACCAGCCAAACGATGCATAATTCTTGGCCCGATTTTGTCATACGACGCATGAAATAAACTCATAGATCATTTTCTGACTGATAATATTGAAGAAAAGTCGTAGGTGTAGAGCCATATTTTTGTCTTTAAGCGGAGTAAAGCGGTTCAATTTCATGAATAAGTAATGACGTCACACTTAAAAAACGCTTGAAGCGGAAACTGGCGTGGGCGAGAGTGCGCCAGAAAACTTTGAAGCGGTTCAGCTGTGGTGCATCATTCAATTGACAGCGAATAAATTAATAGAGAGTGGACCAATGGTGAGGAGCGGCTAATTGTAGGACCATCGAAAAAGCAACATTATTTTATTGTTGAATTAATATTATTTTGCTTATAACAGATTCTACAGATTCAGAATCTCAGAAAGAAAAAATAAACAAAGTATGTATGTGTCGTGAGAGAAATATAGTTGTGATATGTCAGAATATCGCTAGCTATTTCCATTTTTGCGAGGTTAAGCGTGACGTCACGCTTAAGCTACACTGTTAATCCGCTTAAAGACGCTAGATCACCAAATATGGCTTAGGTGTCGTACGACGTCACGTGTCACGTCAAACGTCACGTGTCACGTCAAACGTCACGTGTCACGTCAAACGTCACGTGTCACGTCAAACGTCACGTCACGTGTCACGTCGTCACGTGTAACGTCAAACGCCACATACCTTGTCAAACGTCACGTGTCATGTTAAACGTCACGTGGTCGAGATGTCGTAACATGAGAGACTAGAAACGCACCAGCGACGTAGCAGAAGTACACCAGAGAGAAGCCTGATGAAAATTCTAGCGTAAATATAAAAACCACGTCAAACGTCACGTCAAATGTCGCATGTTGCGTCAAACTCCGACGTAACAGAGTTTCCTGAAAGGTGTGCACCACTAAGGTTTCCGCTGTTGGAACAGCGTTAAGTTATAAGTAAAACTTACCAAAGAAAGTTACTATATGTTCCATGGGCATGACAGAAACGTAACTATTATAAAATCCGGCAACAAATATACCCTCAGTACCATTGACCGTTTCACAAATATGTTCGTTAATATAATAGTTAAAAACTTTAAATCGGGTACCGGAGTTGTAGAACTGTATTTGCAAAACATCCCCTTCACCATAGTTGCCTCTCAACAGCACTTCCTCCCTATAAAAAACACCGCCTAACTTAAAACATACAAATACAGAGCTACCTCTTTGAACTGGGCGATAACAACGAAATAAACTAGTATGTATAAGCGTTAAATCAATTTTTAAGAGATATTCACACTCAGCCATGACTGTTTTTTTTATACTTAATGAAATATAATAATGCATACAAAATGTTATTTTATAAATTATCAGTTTTGTTACAATGTAGTTTGCAGTAAAAGGTTGCTATTGTTTGCGGGTAAAAGATATCATAGTGGTTAGAAATCCCGTACAGGAGGAATAAAGGAAGATAATGCCACAAGCGGTGGGGAATCAAATAAAACTGCTATATGAATTTTAATATCAATATTACGAGAATCATGGGTAAGGAACATACGTTTTTTATTGTCAAAAAAAATGTTACTAATCTAATTTTTTTCAGAACAAATAGTATTAACTATACGGGAGAGGCTGCCGCTACACCTAGCCGTAAGTATACTACAAATGTCATATGTATCACGTTATGTAATAATAGATTAAGCGACATTTTATAATTTCCAAGAAAATTGAATGTAAAGATTTTTTTATTTTTAAGTTATCGTGGAGTAGTTATTGTAGGAGTTATAAATTTGAGTTTTTGACATTAGGACTATTATATAACCAATTTAAGACTATAGTGCCAGAATGTCGTTTAATTCGATATTACTTTTTTTATAATTAAGCCAGTATCTAAATTTTCACAAAGAATTAACCAACACATTTGTCACATGGTTCTTTATTACAGAACCAAAAAATACAACGTAACATGTTGACGAGGAATAATGCAGTTATAAAAAAAGGATTTAGCTGCAAATTTTGCAATACCGATATGTCGGATAATTCTTTATTACGTATCTTAAATTTGCATTTTGCCTTGATGAGTTCTAAACATGTCGCTTAATTCAGGTGCTCTTGAAAATAAAGAAGAAAATATTTTATCTGGGAAAAGGTTTTCAAGATTTTAAGCTTCTCTAAGAGATGGCGCCATTAACTTGATTTTTGTAATTTTGACGCTTAATTAGATGTTCATTTACGATAAGTTTGCAATTTTGACATTTGTAGTAACAATTGCAGCCACTGAACAAAATTTAAATATCCAAAGTGTAAATGGAATAATTATATATATAACGGTGGAAATTACGGTCCAAAAGTTGGCTGCCGTGTACGGGGTTGCAAGACTTATGTTGTCAAAATCAGACAATTTTATCAATTTCTTGTTTTGGTTTGTCGTTTTCATTCGCATTTTATAGTTTGTTATTTACTGTGTAAGATAACCAGTTATTTTCATAACTATTTAAAAAAGAGTATCGAACACTGCGTCGCAATGCCTAAGTCTTTTATCAAGTGACAACTTATCAACATAATTTTATGCCAACAACTGGAAAAAATTACAACGTGGCAACGATGTAAAACATCTGTCATGTTTTGTTATTGCAAACTTATCGTAAATGAACTTTATTACATAACATGGTCCACATATTTGATGTTTATCTTATGCACTTTACAGCTATTGGACATCATAACGGTGGAGGTAGGAGGGCTCCACCCAGAGGATAGGCCAGCTTGGCTAATAGGGCTTGGGTCGTACCAGAGTGTTACTCTCTGGTACGACCCAACACCGGTGCCCCTGGGACCGCTGCCGGTGCTGGTGGCGTGGGTAATAAGGTAAAGGTAATTAGTTATATCTAAATGAAATAATAATTTAATATGTATTTCAGAAACGAATAAAGATGCGCCCCCTTCCGCTAAAAAATTATTGTTGTATTATTAAAAACCCACTATCTATCCTAGATATCCCTTTATCGATATAGCTATGACCTTCCCGCTTGGTGTCGATCGTGAGGTTGAACATGTTTAAATAATAACCATTTTCAATCACATAGCTAAAAGAAAAAAATGCTTTTACAACAAATAGAAAAAATAATATGAATAATAAAACAATGTAAAAGTTTTGAGATTAAAAGTCAACGCTGTGTAGAAATAATACAGCTAATATACTGACATTTTCAGAAATAATCAAAGTAGTAATAATTAAACTTTTACAACAGCAAAGATAAATTGAAAAAAAAACTTACTATGGGTTAGAGGTTATTCTTCACGGTCGTAAGGAGGGATCCAATTATTCTTATCCCCAACGATAGAAAACTCTCTCTCCCCGTGGTCATAAAATGTATCTAGAAAACCACCATCTTGAGGGTTCTGAAGGTAATAGGTGTAATACAGCATTAGTTGGTTATCCAAATAAAAATGGATGCTAACGATGGAACCCTCACTTCGATCTTCTAGAGGTATGGTGAATTCGAACATATAAAGAGGTATATGGTGTAAATCGTTGACGTGTCTCAACAGCAGATTGATGCAAAGAGATACGCCTTCCTCGACCGCTCTCACGTCATGACACATTAACGGTTGGTCATCAATACCTGCAGAAAAAATCAAGCAACGAACTAGGTAATCAGCCATGGTGTTTTGAAAATTCTCGGAACTAACTTAATATATTAAAACATAACCTCTATATATATCCAGAAAAACATGTTTTTGTTTGTTTATAGTTAGCATTACCACATATTGACCACGAAAACTGCAACATTGTACCGATTGAACGTTACTCCCCAGGGCTTCAGCAAGGGTTCGTAATATTTGGAATTGAATTTTCTTTTTTCGATATTTTCTTTTTTTATAGTGAGACTGAACATAGTTAACTAACCCCTGAAAAAAATCTGGTGTAGTACGTTCTTGTGTTAACTCTTGTAGTAGACAGTTTCACACTATGGAAAAAACGAGGGGCAGGGTGAATTAACTTCAAGGAGGGTGCGGATGTGACTATTAGCGTTGGGCGGGATACCATAACTTCCATATGTCAATCCAACTCATACGGAAACATTTTGCTTGAAAATTACTTCAGTAAAGAATACTGTTCATAGTATATTATTTTTATAGAATTTTTATTAAAAATATTTTCTTAAAACCACACAGCATATTTAGTTGATATTTTCGCGATTTACATTGTTTTACTTTACCATATTTAAAAACCACACGCCTCTAAAATATCGACTATTTATGTTGTATGTTATCAGATATTTTTTTGATTCTTTTTTATAATTATATAATTTAAACTTTTGCACCTTTTATACATTGTTTTTCAAATTATCATAATTTTTCTTATCACCTTTTCCGGTTTTGCAACGCTCAGCTTTCTTTCATAACTATACAATATTATATAGGATTGTACATCAACTTATTTAGTTTTTCAAATTATCATGAATATTCAAGGTTAAATACGTTCGTACTACACCTTTTAGCGATAAGAGTTTTCAAAATTTTTATTTATATTTTCACGCCGCAATGTTTATTTTGAAATACGAGATTACGCATTAATCATGAGCTGGACACGTTTGGTGTTTTAAATGCCCGCGGCGATTGCGACTCCTGTTAATTCCAACATTAGTTTATAATTTTGATGATCTTCGGGGGTAAACTCCTTTGGGTTTTTGGCAAACAGAGGCGAATGTAGGCCTGATTATGCATTAAATTTTGCAGTATCTAGCAAAATATTTTGGCCGGTAAACCTAAGTTCTTTATTACCCAATTTCCACTGTGAACCATTATATACTGTCCCAAAAGTGCCATCATAATCATTACAATTTTTCCAATATGTATCTAAATAAGAATGATTCTCTTCGGTGAAAAAATGAAAACAGAACCGTGTATTGCTGAAACGCCAAAATGTCATACTTATAATCGTTCAGACTTGGTCATAGACGATCATAGGGACCTTTCTGTTAAAAAATTTGTGTTATTATATTAGACCTATTGAAAAAAAATAACACACACACACACACACACACACACACACACACACACACACACACACACACACACACACACACACACACACACACACACACACACACACACACACACACACACACACACACACACACACACACACACACACACACACACACACACACACACACACACACACACACACACACACACACACACACACACACACACACACACACACACACACACACACACACACACACACACACACACACACACACACACACACACACACACACACACACACACACACACACATACCTGTCGCGCAATCATTGTGGGGACACCTGACTGGCGTGTGACTTTTGGGGACAGTAGACTTATTAGCTGAACCCCATTGTGCTTCAAACGATGATTCTAACCGTACCGAAATGAGAGGAAAACACACCCGTTTTACCATGAATTTCGTTTAAAAGCACTTGTGTGGACTGTCCACATAGTGTTAGCTACATTTGTGAAATGTGTTTAAATTTGTGTATGAAAATAATACTAACACAATGTGGACATACACATATTTTTACAATTTTTAGACATATATAAATTTGTGTGGACATACAAAAGTAAAATACATAGGTTAATGTGGACATTACACACATATTATATTTACAATAATTCTGAGGAGATACGCACAAATTGGACCAAATGCTCTGTGGAGAAAATTTGGTAGATATTAATCAAATAACTGTGTGTTAATTAATTTTTTGGACAATTCCAACTAAAACAATAATCTAACTTAGCAAATTTTGACTACTCACTTGCAAGTTACACATGTTGCATTCAAAATAAATGAATTTCATTTTCTATCAATATTCTCACCGATAAAACATTTCATAAAACGGATACATAGACCAGAGATAATGTTTTAGCTATAAGGAAACAGTTTCAAAGTTGAATTGAAATTTTTGTTGTAGCTGCTCAAATTTCACAAAAAAATATAGCTTATCTTTGAATACACTTTACAAAAGTATCTTTTTATATTGTAATTAATGCTTCTAACGTTTTTTCATGGCATAGACTAAAGTCATTCAGACAGTCACAACATTGTTAGAATTTGTACACACCTATAGGTACATCCACGCAGAATCTGAGATTGCATAAACATTCAAATTCCCAACCAGTATACTCTTCTGCACCCAGCACTCGACATTTGAAAAGTCAATTAGGACTCACGAGGGAATAAAAGCACTGGGATACTCTCTTCTCGTCTAGGGATCCTTCAAGTCTTTATATAACTAGCACACAAGACTGGGTCACGAAAAGTTTGGGTATAGTTAATTCATTCAGGATGGTAAGCAAAGGAAACAAGATCTATTCCTAGTATGTACTCTGACTGGCATAAACTAAATTTTAATATTTTCACTTGATATAAACTCGGCTAGAGCATAGTAAATTTTCACATTTTATGTAGCTAGAATGGAAACCAAATTGGCCGGAAGTTGAATTCTGCATTTCATTATTTCTTTGATCAGTTTTTCTGAGTGCTTCTTGTACAATTGACATTCAAAAATTTTGTGTTCTAAATCCTCTTTGCTACCACAGGTACTGCTGAGATAACTTTCTATGATATACATTCTGCACAAACGTGAAGAATAGCATGATCAAATCTGAGACGTGTTATCATTATTTCACAAATTTTAGAGAGATTATATTTCGAAAACCACATTTGAGTAAGAATTTCCTTTTGACTGCTAGTGTATCTCGATGCATGCCTCATAACCACTTCAAGATTGTTTCCATCTACTGTTTTATTTTTTCAAAATGTGAGGCACATTTTAGCTTGAATTATGATTTAATCTGATATCCGTATTATTACTCTGTTTGGCCAAAGTATTCCCATATTCATTTTCTTAAAACCCTATGTGTGCTTTTACCCATACACAAATTAATTTGTCCGTCTGCGCATTTTAATTTCAAAAGTAATGTCTTAATTAGTAGTATGATATGATTCAAGTGATAAGTAGGATAATAATACGCATTAAGTGGTGCTCAGCAGTAAATATAGAAATATTTAGTTTATATGATTTTTTTTTGTATTACTTAAGGGCATATCGCATATCCCACACCAAGATTTGATTTGGAAACATTTGTATATATCGTTACAGGTCCTTCAAAATTATTTGATATAAATTTTTCAAAATTATTACTAATGTATGGATTTTTATCGTATGTGATTTATAAAATTAGATTTGATGAAAATTGGATAGAAATGCTACAGCTCTGGAAATTTTATTTTTAATGTCCCTGTGAATCGCTCAGAATAGTCGACCAACCTATTGTTTCTATTTTTACCAACTATTAAAGACGTTCTTAATGAACTAACCGATATGTTATCAAACCATGTTTGGTTTTGATGTTTCTCACCAATTGAGAGATATTTGGAAAAAACAAATTTCTGATCAAATATTTGTTTTCAGTAAATAATGTTTACTTATAGGTAGTTTGAAGAATATTGAAAATTTTTACTTTGTACCAAATAAATTCATTCAACACTTTTTCGTCCCAATGGTCAGTAATTTGTTATTAATCAAAAACTTGCAAAGTTACGGAAAATGAAAAAATCATTACGATAATCATTTTTTAAAGTAAAATGGATGAAAATAAATAATTTTTGACTCTTGGTAATTTTTTGAAAAATGCTTTGTTTCCGAGTTATCGGCGATTCAAAGTCAAAAATCGACCGAAAAACGTATTTTTCGAAAAAAAATTTCTCGTCTTCTACCACAGCTTTTTCAAAATGCAAATTACTCGTGAAAACATGTATTATTAGGTAGTATTTTTTTTTTCTTGTTACTTTTATTTAGCTTGTTGAATTCGTCATACCAAATTCGCGAAATTTACGGATTCCTAGGCGGATTTGCCGTGACGAAGTGCATAGCGTGTACTGATTTGCGAAACTATTTTTCGATTAATAACGTTAATTATAATACGTATTTTTTGGCTATTGTTTATTTTTCTTTATACCATGTACTGTCTAAAAGAAACCTTTCTCAAACAAAACGTTTTTCAATTCTGCTACAATATATATGTGTACCAAAAAAAATTATAAAGTTATGGATGTTAAATTAAAATGAGAATTATTTCAAAATAAACAGATTTATTTACATAAAATTTACATTTGAATAGGTACATATGTTGTAATAGAGTCTGGTCTATATTAACATTGCAACAATTACGTTTAAATATAATCTTCAGTCTCGTATTGGTCGCTTGAGTCCATATGATCATTTGAAATGTTTTGTTTATTGTTTATATGAGTATAGTTTATGTAAATAGATTTCTATATTAATATTTTTTTTTGGATAAAATATTGCTAGTTGATCGAAAACGTAATATTCATCGTGAGATGGAAGGATGGTTTGTTTGAGAAAGGCTTCTTTTAGACAGTACATGGTAAAAAGAAAAATAAACAATAGCCAAAAAATACGTATTATAATTAACGTTATTAATCGAAAAATAGTTTCGCAAATCAGTACACGCTACGCACTTCGTCACGGCAAATCCCCCTAGGAATCCGTAAATTTCGCGAATTTGGTATGACGAATTCAACAAGCTAAATAAAAGTAGCAAGAAAATAAAAAATACTACCTAATAATACATGTTTTCACGAGTAATTTGCATTTTGAAAATTTGAAAAAGCTGTGGTAGAAGACGAGATTTTTTTTTCGAAAAATACATTTGTCGGTTGGTTTTTGACTTTGAATTGCCGATAACTCGAAAACAAAGCATTTTTCAAAAAATTACCAGGAGTCAAAAAGTGTTTATTTTTATCCATTTTACCTAAAAAAAATGATCAGCATAACGATTTTTTCATTTTCCTTTTGGTTAATAACAAATTACTGACCATCGGAACGAAAAAGTGTTACTAAGGTTTTTTGATCCTAATAACATAATTCATCGATCCCAATTGGTTTTTTCCTTGCGTTTTGTAGTGGTCGGTCAACTCATTTTTTGTGCATATTTTTAGGGGTGCACCGCTCGCCTATTACATTTTCAATGGATTTATAATAGTTATAGGTTGAGAAAAATACTATTATAATGTAATTTGGGTTTTTTTTTTCTGTTTTTGGCTCTTGGAAATCTGTGTCCATACGGCCAGTATCTAAGACTAGGATGAGTAAATTTAGTGTTATTATGTAAGTCAAGGCTTCCCTAATCGATTATATTATATTTATATAGAAGAAAAAGTCAAAAGGATGGATTTGGAACACAAACTTCACACCCAGGGGCCGATCAGGGTGACTAACAGACAGATCAGGTGGGTTCGGATAGGAGGGATAATGTGTATATTATAGGGTTCAATTGGAACAAAAACGGGACTAAGTGCACTATAACTTCTTATTATTTGAAATAAAAGAAAATAATTTTTTTTATCATTTAATAACTGAATAATAACAAACGGCATGAGAATTCATGAAAAAGCTGTTGATGCAGTGTTGGATATAAAATAAAAAATATTGCAACTGAACAAAACATAAATTTGCTTTTTTGTCATATTTCCATCCACAAAATAAATATCGTTCTAACAATAGATAATTTAGTTTTATTAAAAATATATAATTTTTTTACTAATCAAAGTAAAACGCTTGTATTAACAAAGTAAAAAGTTTTTAAAAACGGAAAATTGAAATAACAATAACTTTTTATCATTTAAATTCGACAAAACATATTTTTTATCATTTAAAATCCGAATAACAGCATGAAAATTCGGCTGTTATGCGTGAAAAAACTCTTGATAAAATACTATATAGAAAAGGAAAAATGTTCCAATGTTTCCAACTGGACGGAACAGAGACATTGGATGTGGCATCATTTATCTATCCTCAACATAAGTAATTTAGTTTAACAAAAAAACGTATTATTTTCCTATAAGACTCGCATTAACGAAATAAAAAGTATTGAAAAAGAAAAATTGAAAATAAGATTAAGAAATGCTAGATAAAGGATCCGGCACAAAATACATTAAAAAGTAGTTATGATGAAATTGCTCAAATTCTTAGTTTGTTGTACCTTGTAAGTAGTTCTACTTTTTTTATTTTATAGCAACAAGTGGATTGGATAATTTTGCCGGTACAGAGTGTGTCAATTTAAAAAATTAGGACTATTCAAACTATCTTAAGCGTTTTCTGCAAGAGAACATAGAAAAGGTTAAATTATTTATTGTAATTGTATTGTGATTGTCATTAGTAATTTTGTTGTTGTTTTATTGTTAATTGAATTATTTGTAATAACTGTAGGTATGTATTTTCATGTTAAGTTTAACTAATTTTGCAAGTTTGTGCTATTCTACCTTTATTTTTATGTAATATAGGGTGTTACCCGTTAATAAATAAATAATAATAATAACTTTCGGTTTATAAAATTCCACTCTGATCGGGTAAATCCGTGTTCTCTCAAATGTTTATTGGAAATCCAACTGGAGGTTATGTGGTACAGCATACCAAAAATTTAAGCGATTATAACCTGTTTCCAGCACTGATAAGAAACATTTCATGGATTTTTTATTTTTTTTATATAATTATAAACATAATTTTTTATGTCTTTCCAAGATCTATTCGACAAGGCATTGGAAGCGGCTTTGCATTCGTCACATTGTTTTTTATTGGGCACAGTGAAAGTTTTAACATTTTTTTTTAAGAATGTTAAGACTGCCCCTTTCTCTTCACTGGACCATGGTCTTTTTATAAACTGCGGTCTTTTTGATTTTTTATTCATATCGCTTGTGAGTGCTACAGACGTTTGTGATACATTAGCTGCTTTTATTGAATTTCTAATTCTAGGCTCTTTGAAAACATGTTCTTCTGGGGATTCTGAAACTAAGATTTAAATTTTATGAATCATTTTAAATCTTGTATGTACGTAAAGAGTATTTTGATTTAATTTAATTTTTACAATTTAAAAATGAAATAGTAAAGTACCCTTCTGTTCTGATTCTTTGTCATTTCCATAATGCTCTGTTTCATCTTCGCCGTGTTCAGATTCAAGTGGTGATAGATCTAAAATAAATTGCAATAAATTTGAGTATTTCCCAGTTCTTCGATATCTTTTCCATTTATATTATATATAAGCCAAAAAAATTATTGGAAGAATAGACAAATTTGAATTAAACTATTCAATTTTCTAAGTTCTCATGGTCAAACTGTCTAATTTTTGAAATATTTCATAGTTTACAATATGCCGATCAAAAATATACCTGGGCTCAAAAGTGATCTCTATTTTATTTTTTGCTTAGCTTGTGTAAATATAGGAATAAACAGATTTGGCAATTCAGAACAATTGAATAAAATGTTCTATAATAATTATGTTGTTAAGTTTTTCAAAATCAAATTCAATTATCAAACGCTTCAAAAGCAAAGCTACAATTGATGACGTAATAAATTATCAAAATATTACCTTCTAATCCTATATCCTGGAGAGGCTTGCCAATGTATTTTTTGGCGTGTCCTTTATCTATAGCCAATAATATTCTGCTCACTTTTGTAAGTTCTACAGCTGACTCGTGTAGTCTATAGTGTTGCCTATGCACTCTGATGTCATGCCCCATATGCCTTGCGAGCCAGTCTGTTTCATTTTCGCTTAGATTGAAGACTTGCACAATAGTTGCTACGTATTTTCTCAATTTTGTGCTAGTTAACAACTCTGGTTTTTGTAAATTCAATTCTTTTGAAAACTGTTTAATACAATCATGACCCCTTAAATTGAATGTAGAATTTCCACCTCTTGCAAATACGTAAATATTTTTCTGATTGATGTTTGCGCCGTCTCTGTTTTGAATTAATACGTCGAGACTATTTTTCCACTGTTGCGTTAAAAGAATAGGCACTTTTGGATTTTTACGTGATTTGCCCTTAACTTCAATAATTATGAGACGTTCGGCCAGCTTCCTTTCTAATTCTGTCAAACTTTGTTTGAGTTCGGAAGTACTTTCATCTCTCCAACAGGGTCTGCACGCATACTGGTTAAGTGTTAATCTAGAAGCTTCCCCTGATCTTCGTTTATTAAATAGGATTATTCTTGTTAATAATGCACTTGCCAGTTTAGTCCATGATTCATTAATATCAATTTCTTCCTTTAAATTGAAGGTTTGCACTTCGATAACCAAATCCAGGTGGTTTGAAAGTTTTATTATGTCCTCTGTTAAAGGTAGCATTTGGGCGCAGTTCATTTTTCGTTCTTCCAGAGTTCTTAGTGCTGTTGTTGAAACCCGGTGTCTCCATTCCATCTCCATGATTGATAAAAATCCATTCATCTCCTGGTCTAATTTTAAATCGCCCTTTCGCAATGCCATACCTCGAACTATTTGAGCACATTTCCTCAAACTGTGACCCAATTTCAAAGCTAGTGAAGGGATTTGAAACATTTTTGTAGTTTCTATATTTGATATGCATAATTTCTTGATAGCTTTTATTAGTATATCGAAATGTTTGGGTAAAATTGCATCACTTATGGTTATAATACTCGAGTCTACATTTCTTATTTCCAGCAAAAATCTGCCCAATTGTCTCATTGTTTGTCTCACATATTCGTATTGATGAGAACTGAACTTTTCAAATATCAATGCTCCAAACCTTACAATGACGTCATCTCCTTTACAAATGTCTGATATGTCATCATTAATAAAATGAGCTAGAATATTTTGCTGGAATTCTAGACTGATGGAAGTTGTCGACCAAGAATTTAACAAAGCGTAGCTTTCACCTCGAGTATCTCTTCGAGTATCACCTGATGGATGGGAAGTCATCATGGGGCAATTGGTTTTGACGTGTCTCCACAAAGTATCAAGCAAGAAAAAACCCAAACAATGAGGACATGGTCCATAATCCTTGATATTTTTAATTTTTGGAATTGTGGGCCGCCTACTAAGTATTAGTTCACCTTGTCTAGTCGTTAGTACTTTGCAGTTATGATAATAATCCCCTGCTCTTAAAAGACATAAGAACTTTTCTTTTCTATCTTTAGATTTTTGTTCCATAGCTAGAAGTTTTGCTACTTCCGTTTCATTCGAATGTTTTGATTCAAGATGTCTTGTCATTTTGGAAAGCATTGCGTCACAAAAATAACAAGCGTGTCTTTTATCGTAAACACGGCGACCAGTTTTTGTTTTTTTAGAAATGCTTATAATAGGTGACGTTCCTATAGGCGACAAGCTTCCACTTGATTTGCTCTTAGAAATAGTTGTTAAATTGGACTTTTCAAAACTTTGATTTTTAACTGGAGTTGAAGATGTTACCATTTTTGTATCATATTCATTAACATTAGATTCGGACGAAAATTCCTTTAATACTGTATCTGCCGAATCATATAAGGAAGAGCAGGTTCTATCTGAGAGGTCTTTCTGTGGAAGATATTCAGAACCTGATGACATAAAAGGATCTTCGATATTATCACCATCGTCGACTTCGGTTGAAATTTGTTTCCTATGTTTTTGTCTAAGTCGACCTCTCCAATTATCTTTTGTTGTTTCATCATAAAATTTATTGTTATTGATATTCTGTAAGTTTTCTTCAAACGATTCTAGCGAGTTGAAATAATGAATAGTCTCTTCATTAATATTATCACCGTCTTGCATTATTTCGTTCTCATTTAATGTTATTGCATGTGGTTGGTTATTTTTAACACTCTCTGCATTATTATTACCACTATCCTGCATGATTTCGTACTCCAATAACTCATTCACGGTTATTGCATGTGGTTGGTTAATTTCAACACTCTCTGCATTAATATTACCGTCTTGAATTATTTCGTTGTCCAATATCTCATTTACGGTTATTGCAAGTGGTTGGTTATATTTAACACTTTCTGCATTATTATTATCACCATCCTGCATTATTTCGTTGTCCAATAAGAATAACTCATTTACGATTATTGCACGTGGTTGGCTATTTTTAACAATATCTGCATCAACATTATCATTATCTTGCATTATTTCGTTATCCGATATCTGATTTACGATTATTGCATGTGCTTGGTTGTTTAAGCATACATTTTCCATGGTGTCGTCCTCAGAATTTGAATTTAGTAACAGTGCTACATGGCACTTTGTTAGAGATATTGGTACACCTCTTGAAATAGAAGCGGTCTCATCAAAATTCAGCTCAGAGATAGTTGCACTATCATATTTTTTGAACTTTTCGTATGCAGAATGATCTATTTTTTTACTTTTTAAAGATATGTTAACATCACTATTGGCTTTAATGACCATTTCTAAGCAACTATCCTTGCTATTGGAATTTTTATTACAAATATTTGGTTCATTAACAGCAATTTCAATAATTGAAACATCAACATTTTTGCATTCCTCCAAGATACTACAAATGCGCTTTTCTTCGGCGAAAGATAAAATATATTTGAATCTGTTTTGTTTCGCTAAATTTACTTTACAGATTATATTTTCAACAGAAATTACATCTTCGCCTCCAACTATAAATAAATTTCCATTTTTGTTTACTCCAGTTCGTTCTAGCCATATTATTTTTTTGTTATTAATGTCGTTAGCATTTATGTTTTGTGAACATCTTGCTATCCAAAATGGGTCTGAAAAAAAAATCAGTTACATCGGTGTACTTTTTTTTAAATTAGGTACTCTCCTTTCCAGTTCTCTCAAACTATTTATCGTACAGCTTTAGAGAACAAATTCTGTGTGATGAAAGCGTCATAGAGAAATTTTTGGAAATTATCAATTATTTTTAGTTTTATAACTAACTCGACCGCCAGAGGACATTACTGCTGCACCAAAGAGTAACATTTTTTTTGCTTAATTTTTATCTGACACATTTTCCTTTGAAATGTCATCTAAGGGGGTAGTGGAAGGGACTACATCTTTTTGGGAAATAAATATTTATTTTCAAACAGTTAAGACAAATTAAATGGACGACACATAGTTTGGATGGGATTTCCTTGGTTTACTTCATAATAGACCAAAAAACGTAATTTAGCTTCTGCATGTGTAAAGGACCCCCCACTTATTTTATGCAAAATGGATCTCCATAAATTTTTCTGAATTTAGGATATGTTGTAGAGTTCAATCTCTTTAGCAAATGTGTCCATGGGCAAATTTCAGTCCGATTACTAGTTTTTGAGATACAGTACGTTAAAGTTGTAAAGTAGTGGTTTTTCAAAAGTAATATTTCGCATACGAATACCTTTTTATTATTAATATTTTGCACGACTGTTAATACTTACCCATGATGTATTAGTTTTTGATTTATTTTCAACCCAAAATATTGATGGTTACAGGGAGAGTCGAAAATATTTAATATAAGGTACATTCTTACTAGCTTTTATTTTTGACTGTTTTCTAAAATATTAGGAAAAGCAACCAACGTGCTAAAATAGTAATTATCTGTTTATGTTGAAATTAAATATTTCAATATTCTATTCAAGGTAAGTCAAAAAGTTCCTTTTTTGTGTCTGTTTTAGAATTTATTTTTTATATTTTATGGATGCTCCATTATGATCCATTTGAAACACGTCAACCAACACTCATATATTAACTGTGTGAGAAAAGATAGGGGATATTGAAAAGTTACAGAATTGAACCTACGAAAAACTCACATTTTCGCAATGTTCACAATCTTTTGTCTCACACTGTATAAGTGTCGGTTCATATGTGTTTCAAATGAATCATAGTGAAGTATCCATAAAGCTTGAAATATAAAAAATACATATTCAAATAGCTGTAACAAAAAGGCAACTTTTTCACTCACCCTGAATGGATTATTCAAATGTTCAACTTTGACATAAGCAGAATTACTATTTCAGCAGTTTGGTTGTTTTTCATAATATTTTAGAATACAGCCAAAAAAGAGCTAGTAAAAATTTTTATTTAAATATTTCTTGACTCACCCTGAAACCATTGATATTTTGGGTCAAAAATCAGTCTAAAGTAATACTTCATAGATAAGGAGTAACAGTCATACAAAATATTTCTAATAAAAAGATATTCCAAAGCAAAATATTGCTTTTGAAAAACCGCTACACTCTACGTCACTACGTCCTGTATCTTAAAAACTAGTCATGGGACTGAAATGGACACTTTTGTTAACGAGATCAAACTATACAACAATTCCAAAATTCGGAAAAATTAATCGAGATCCATTTTGCATAAGAGCTGTGTGGGATCCTTTATCGATAAATTGATAAAGAATTTTGTTTTCGCCTCCTTTCACGGACCAAATTACTGTTCTTCGTCTATCGTCAGGCTGGCCTAAGAAAGTTCTTCCAAACAATATGTCATCGATTTAAATTGGTCTAGACGTTGGGAAATAATTAATTACCTATTTTCAAGAAAGCAATTGTTCCTTCCCCTACTTCTTTATATATTTCAGGGGAAAAATGTGAGAAAAAAATATACCCAAGACATTGTGAATATCAATATTTTGAAATAGAAAAATGTTACGTTTCACTATTTTACAATGATTTCCCGAGATTTGGCTTTTGTATTTTCATAGTACATATTCTTCGAAATCTCTACGATAAATAGTTTCCGAGATATGGTGGCGGTACAATGATGATTTTGTGATAAAAGTTGACCCCGAATTAAAAGTGAAAATACGCTTGTTGGTGTTTCTAAGGGTGAACTAGTCATTCAAAAAATATATAGATATTTCTAGTCGACGGTTTATCTACCGTACCCTTCATACCACTTACATATCCCATCTAGTGATTAAAAAATGTATAAAAATTTGTGAAGATTTATTTAAAAAGAAAACTATAACTTCCATTGGCTGTATGACTGATAGTCAATTACAGGTTAACTAGATACATGCTTTTTTGTTTGTAATTCTAAAGTAATGTAATACCCTGTTAATGCATGTAGTCCGAAGGATATTGTTTATTTAGTGGAAAAAGTTCAAATTGTTCAATAAAATATCATTTTTTAAACACGACAGGTGTATAAAGAGGATACAATAGTATTTGCATCGTTAGAAATAAATTGTAGAAATCGATAGTCTATAATTTACTCCTTACGACGAAATGTTATTTGTGAAACCAGTAAAGTGTTATATTTCTGTTCTGGAATTCATATTCCACATAGTAAGGCTTGAAACTTTTAAATTGTTGAAAGTGATAACATCACTGAATGATTAGTGTGATAAAGATCAGTTATAGTTTTTGAGATATTTTCATTTTTCTATGCAAAGTACCTAGTAATTAGGTATGCAATAGTTGAATAGATGAGGCTTTTACTTGATGGAGATCCATACTAAATGATGAAATAAAACAATTTAATTTGTTTAAATCTTCATTTTATTAATTAGTTTGAAAAAGCTACTGTGTAGCGAAACGCGTCACTAATTTAATTTGAACGTTAGTTCAAAATAAAATGAACATTTAAACAAATTAAATTGTTTTATTTCATCATTTATGCAATAGTTTACCAGATGTTAGTTTGCATTTGAAGTTTTACAAAAAACTACACTTATGGAGAAATAAGAAACAGCACGCGAAAAAACAACATTATTTTTACTAAAATTAAGTAGGTATTAATTACACAACATCTGGTAAGATTGGGTATTATACCACAGAATAAAAAATAACTATTCTGTACCTAACGTTCTGTTCTGTTTGGTGGCCATGAAAAAAAGAATAGTAAACAGGCAAGCTAATCGAATTCCCAATCTTTTATTATAGAAGGGTAACGCAATTATTTGTGAAATGCTTCACATAGCATTTTTCTACACCCCAACTAATAGAAAATGTTACATTTTAAAATATATCAACGATAAAAGCTTAAACGTTTTTTTTTATTTTATCGTATCTTTAAACCTCAATCGTATTTTCTTCTAACAAAGCGCAGTACACCTTGCTTAAATGAAACTCTCAATACCTATTCTCTATTTTAAAAGCATCATGTCGACCACTGTAACTTGAAATATTTCCAATTTTCTTTAGCTAGAGGTACCTTTTTACTTGAAAACCTCCGATTAGGAGAGCTTTATTCACAATAGTCCGTCTTGCATTTATCTCCAGCGACAGGCGATGAGGAAAAAGGGTCGACGCAAGAATTCAAACCCTTATCTTTTTTCTCTCTCCTCTCACGCTGTAGAGATTCTTTTAACTTTTAAATGATTTTATTTATCATTATTTTATTGTTAAGTGACATAATCTGTGAAATTCACGAAACGGGCCTATTACATTAAACACCTGATAACTTAAACTTTTTTAACAAATTGTTTCAATCCTTACTAGGTACGTGGAATCTTTCCATAATTATCAAATAGAATAAATAAATAACACATTTCGCAACAGAAATATAACATATATTTTACTCGAGCGGTTTAACAAATTCCTTTTGCATCACCAGGAATAAATAGTAGAGAATTTTCTATAATTAACTCCTGATGATGCAAATGTAATTTGTGAAACCGGTCGAGTAATATATGCTATATTTCTGTTGTGAAATTTGTTATTTATTGATTTTATTTGACAATTAAACATTTTTACAATATTTTTTGTTATTTAGGTATTGTTTCGGTATATGTAATATATATTATCGTTTACTCACCACTGTCGCTAAATACAGCCACGTGTTCTCCGCTTAAATACATATTTTGTTCACTTTGAAAACAATCAATAAACTGCAAGCAAGAAATCCAGTAATTTGGTAGTTAACGTAGGGTGATTCAATAAGCCCTGTCGAGTCCACATTATGTAAGTAAGAATACAGCAATAAAAAATATCTCTATCACCGACTTACCTGTTGTTAGTAAGTGGATTCGTCTAATACAAGTTATATTAGCGAAAACAAATAATAAAAATATAAATCAGTTGAAATGATAATTAACTACGATTTTTGAGTTATAGATTTTTTTGGCAGTACGTACAGTTCACACTTATACATTGTTGCTGAAAAGTCTCGCACCAAGGGATTATCTTTGAAACGGATAAAAGGAAAGTATGAGACGTTATTCTGTATATTTTAGAGCAAATGTCAAATGTTTTTGACGTCAGCGTTCAGACGCTCTTGAATTGTTTGGAATGGCAGCCTAGGTCGAGTGACGTATCACAAAGAAGCTTATTTTTTTCTCTTTCCAAAAATAATAGCAATGTATCACTTCAATACAAACTGTCTTATGAAATATCAATTTTATTTTTCTAAATTAAATTGTACTGTACTAATGATGATGTCAATGAGTCATTAAAAACGTCAACCACATCAATATTTATGTACAAATTGTCAAAACTGACACTAATTTCAAATTAGCACGAAGTTTAAAAGTAAATTAAGAACAATGGCACATTTATCGGAAAAACAACGAATCGAAATTTTAATGTTAGTTGGATATGGTGATCGCAATCGTTCTCATGACGAAGCAGCTTATCTTTTTAACGATTTAAGTCCTTAATGCTCTCCTATAAGTAGATCTACAGTTTCGAGATTAATAAATAAACTGAATGAGACTTTGTAAAGGATATTCCAAGTTCTAGTAGACCGAAAAGTACAACCAATGAAGATAAAACTTTAGATGTTCAAGAAAACCCTAAAACATCTACAAGTGTATTGGCAAGAAATCATGGTATTTGTATACAGTCTATACAAACTATTCTGATAAAAATAATTTTTATCCGTATAAAGCTCAAAATCTCCAAGAATTGGCTGAGGATGATTTTGATAGACGATTACAATTTTGTGAAACAGTTGCAGAGAAAACTAGGATGCAAAACAATTTCTCAGATTTTTTAGTATTCAGTGATGAAGCCACATTTTTCTTGAACGGTTCTGTTAACAGATATAATTGCCGGTACTGTTCAAATTGTAATCCGCACTGGTTTGAGGAGTTTTGTACACAGTGACCACAAAAAGTTAATGTGTGGGCGGGTTTGGTGAAAAGCCATTTGATCAGTCCTTTTTTTATTGAACATACGCTTACCGGTGCTAAATATCTTGATTTACTCCAAAATGAAAATATACCTGAAATAAATAGATTATTTCCTAATATGAACGTATACTTCCAACAGGATGGCGCATCTCCACATTATCAAATAGACGTTAGGCAATATTTAAATACAATTTTTCCTCAGAAATGGATTGGTCGAAGAGTTGCAATTGTGTGGCCAGCAAGATCTCCCAACTTGACACCACTTAATTTGTTTCTCTGGAGTTATGTTAACAGACTAACTAACTTGAACGATTTAAAGGATCGCATGCAGGGAATTACTCCACAAATGATCAAAGATTCTATTCGTAGGTTCGAATAGAGATTTTATCATTGTCAACAAACAAATGGCCAGCATTTTGAGGACTTATTGTGATGAAGTTTTGTTTAAAATAGCAATTTTAATATTTTTGTTAAATCTCTATTCTAATTTCCGAGTAAAGTGATACATTGCTATTATTTTTGGAAAGAGAAAAAATCTTCTTTGCGATACGTCACTCGACCGGTTGCTATTTCAAAATATTCAAGATGGCGGCCGTCAAAGACATTTGACATTTGCCCTAAAATATGCAAAATGAAGTCTCATTCATCGTCCTAGAATTTCAACTTTCCCTTAATCCGTTTCAATGATAATCCCTTGGTGCGAAACTTTTCAGCTGTATATTGCTGCTTTCCTAACTTGTTAGTATTTTAATTTTAAGATTTCTGAGTTTCTGACCCCTCATAGTTCACTTCAAGCTGATATTAAAGTACCCACACAAAATGGATTCTCGTTGGATTTTTTAAATACTTTTATATTTTTATAACCCTTTGTGAATAACATAGTGAGAAAGTTTTAAACAGTTTTTATGTCTAGTATCAATTATGTCAATTTTTGGAGTGTTGGATTTTGGCAAGAAATCAACCATTCAAACAACAGTAATTTTGTGTTATTTCTTTTAGGGCATTTATTCTTTAAGGCAGGTCACACTTGACATCCTTAAAATTTGCTAACCGACGCCAGATTTTTCCAGTTTTTTTTCCACGGCTCCTTAACTTTATCGACTTTATCAACGGATAGTAAAAGATTGTAACAGAAATTTCAGGGGTAACTTTGAATTTATATAAAGGCTCTAAGTGACCCACACACTTCCAACCTTCGATCATTGATGAATGAATAGTCCACTATACTGAAAACACACTATTTAGAACTGCTCTACCTATGAAAATACCACTTTTTGCATTTGCAAAATACCATTTAAGCGAATACCCAATCAAAAGCAAATGAACGATCAGACAGTGTTCATTTGTTCCACAAAAGCACGTGATACTGGGTATTTACTAATGAGGGAGTAGATTTAAATTTATTAAAAAGAATGCACTTAACTAATGATCTAATACAAATTATACCGTAAAAATATCTTCTATTGAGGATACAGATAATTGATACCTGTTGTGAATATTATTAGATCTATGGTCATAGAACACTGACAGTTGAAGGTCAGGGCGGACACAGAGGTGAGGTTAAGTCAATAAAGCACATGTTGTAAAATCATCTTATAACATCATGTACTAAATTAAACATATAAAATTAAACAATTGTATTTTAACTAATACAACAATACCTTCACAGGAGTTAGCTTACAATTTTAGAATGCATACTTAAAAATATTTTATAAATACCCTACGAGGTTAAGATAAACTAATGTCAATCGCTCATATGTCAAACAAGATAAAATTATTATAATCGATACCAATCATTTTTTAACATTTATTCAGTCTGTATTGATAGCTTCGTAAACAAATAAGCCACGAAGAAAATCTTACCACACTAATGCCTAATATGGCATATCAGGAATGACATCTATATATTTCGGCATATTTGTTGCAATCTTCTTAAAACTAAAGTTAGGAGAGGCTATGAAATTGGATGGTTTGTTGTTGGGATATGTTGGTATGCCTATTACTAGTAATTTATTAAACAAATAAACTATGGAAATCAATTCTATTATTCTGATTTGAAAATCTCATCTCAAATTGTTTTTGTATTATATACTTACGTTATATACTGTTATATACAAATACATGTCCCCATTAATACGTATACAAAACTGAAATGCTTCACACACATTCAGTTACCATAACTTTCCAACGGGGGCGCTACTTGACAGTATAAGAGACGTCCGCACAAGGTAGGTTAGAAAATTGTTGTTTCACACACATTGGAAATGAAAAAATTAACATCATTGTGGGGTCACTTCAATAAACTAGGTACCATTCGAATCAGAACAAGAAGGAGAAGCGATTGAAATGCATTTATCATTGTGTGGACGTGTGTTTGTCCCCACAATACCGGCGGTCCACACAATGTCTGCTATATTCAGGTTAATGTCCACACAATGATTGCGCGACATACGCACACACACACACACACACACACACACACACACACACACACACACACACACACACACACACACACACACACACACACACACACACACACACACACACACACACACACACACACACACACACACACACACACACACACACACACACACACACACACACACACACACACACACACACACACACACACACACACACACACACACACACACACACACACACACACACACACACACACACACACACACACACACACACACACACACACACACACACACACACACACACACACACACACACACACACACACACACACACACACACACACACACACACACACACACACACACACACACACACACACACACACACACACACACACACACACACACACACACACACACACACACACACACACACACACACACACACACACACACACACACACACACACACACACACACACACACACACACACACACACACACACACACACACACACACACACACACACACACACACACACACACACACACACACACACACACACACACACACACACACACACACACACACACACACACACACACACACACACACACACACACACACACACACACACACACACACACACACACACACACACACACACACACACACACACACACACACACACACACACACACACACACACACACACACACACACACACACACACACACACACACACACACACACACACACACACACACACACACACACACACACACACACACACACACACACACACACACACACACACACACACACACACACACACACACACACACACACACACACACACACACACACACACACACACACACACACACACACACACACACACACACACACACACACACACACACACACACACACACACACACACACACACACACACACACACACACACACACACACACACACACACACACACACACACACACACACACACACACACACACACACACACACACACACACACACACACACACACACACACACACACACACACACACACACACACACACACACACACACACACACACACACACACACACACACACACACACACACACACACACACACACACACACACACACACACACACACACACACACACACACACACACACACACACACACACACACACACACACACACACACACACACACACACACACACACACACACACCTCACTTCTTAGTACAGACCTGTAGCTATAGTAAAATTAATACCTATTTAGAGGTACCAGCCGTTTTAGTAACTTAACGTATGCGGCTTCTTGAACCATCTGAACCCGCATGAAAAAAATTAGGTTATGACCTTTGTCATGTCAAATGCTTGACATATTTCTTATTGCATTGGCGTAGTGACTTGAAATTTCATATTATCAGTGGCGGTTTGTAATAATACAAATTAATTTTATGAAATTCATAAAATTCTAAAGATGTTGACATAATAAAAGAATATAAAAGAAGCGCACTAATTTTAAAAACATTGTTTTATTAACTAGATACATAGTTTTCTTAAAAAAATATGGCAATTCAGAGTTCGATTAAGTACAAATTCTAGATTTTTAAAAAATGACAACGTGATCTTCAAGGCAAAGTTTAATTAGTTTCTAAATCAGAATAACTTTCGGAAAGTGATAGTTCATCATCGGATTCATTGGATACAGAGATCACCATAGGTTCGATGTTTAGTAGGTCCAGTTTGTTTTCTACTTCCCATGATTCAGAAATAATTTTCTCTGTATGATTTATGTAATTCTGCCAGTGTTGCTCCGGTACATTTTTTACAACGTCATTCCAAACTTTTAAGACTTCAGTAGGTGACCTTGCAGTTTTCGTAATAGCTTGGTCATAATGCCTTTTAGTTTCTGACCATACCATTTCGATGGCATTAAAATGGCAATGATAGGGTGGTAGCCTGAGAACACAATGACCATGCTCGGCAGCGTATTTGTCTAAATGATAATTTTTTTCTGGCAAAACTTGCTTTTCAATTATATTCCAAACAGCATCCTTTAAAATGTGATCTGGAAAAGGAATATTCTTTTTTTTGAGCCATTCTAACATGCGTGTTTTACTCCAACTTTTTCTTGGGATTTCTTCATCCAGGCGACTGTGATACGTTGCGTTATCCATTATAATTAACGATGGTTCTTCCAAGTTTACAATTAGTTGCTGTTTAAACCAATTTTCAAAATTTTCGGTGTTCATGTTATCATGGTAATCGCCTGTTTTTTTATTGCATTTAAAAATAAGCGATGCATTTGCCACAAAACCTTTTTTATTACCGGCATGAACAATTACATATCGTGTCCCACTTCCAGTTATTTTTAAATCACTGTGTTTAGTACCATCTCGCCACATTCTTCTGTCCTCGCTTTTACTAAAAACCCATGTCTCATCCAGAAAAACAGGTGTAAAGAGCTTTTCGCTTTTAGCAGCATGGTATTTGTTCAAAAATAATATTCTTTTTAATCTGACTGCAGGCATTTCCAATAAATGTTTTCTTCCATCCTGTTTTTTGAAATGAAAACCCATTTTTTTAATTCCCAAATATAACGAACCTTTGGAAATCTTAGTTTCTGGAGACTCTTCGATAAATTGCCGTAAAATAGTTTCTACTGTGATATTATCCTTTCGCGCATACATTTTATAAATTACTTCCCTCAAACAATGCAGGGTATTTTTTGTAATTCGGGTTTTGCTCCGGGAAACGCTTGCAGACATATTTCTTCTAAATTCGAAATCTGTAGCTCTGTTTGGTTTTTCAAGATTATATAATGTGCTTTCTGGAACTTTTAGTGCTTCGGACGCTTTGTGAATTGCCTTAAATCGAGATCCTAAATCGTTTTGAAAATAGTTTACTACATTAAGCATAAGTTTTTTGGATTCATCAGAATATCGCATTTTTATATCTTATTTTGCGTTATGACATTAACATGAAATCAAAATTTGACGTAACTTCAAAAACGTGACATCTAATAAATTAGTTACGACGTTCATTTTTGTTGGTAATTTTTTGTTTCAACCGATTTATTAATAATAAATAAGGATGGTCTTATTCTAAATGGGTATAAAATTTACTATACATTTTCCATATCTATATTTCCCCATTCCCCCCTATTAAATACTACAAGATTGCAATCAAAGTTCTAAAAAGTGATTCAGTGTGACAACTGATAAACTCAAAACATTTTATCGTAAAAGTGAGGTTATCTAACCACACACACACATTATCGTAATAATTGTGGAAAATAACACCTATATATTTATAAAGGATTCACAACAGTAATTCCCTGATGAAATATTTTTTAAAACATATGTTACTTTGAATAAACTCGAACTAATTACCTTAAAAGAATGTTTTCTCCTGATAATATCAATAAGCCACGCCCCCTTTTCGGCTCTATTTAAAGAGCTTCTCGGAGCGGCAGAATCATAATCTCTTCAGCTCTCCTTATCTTCATACGTGTCTTATCAGTTGCTCTTGTGGTAAGTCTAGAAACATTTTACTTTTTTATCAACACAAGATGGAAAAGTTTTTGATAACTAAAGATGTTATTAAAAAAAATTCGAAAATTCAACCTAACAGGTAGAACGGTGGAATTTAAAATCCGCCCAATTCCCGAAGGGGCAGATCCACTAAAATGGGTACGCTCCGGCATGGAGGATGTTATCAATAAGGTGACCGAGGGGACAGAGTCGAGTGATCAAATTGGTTTTACTTTTTGCTCGAAAGAGTTTAGCCGTGGTGATGGTTGGTTGCGGTTTAATCCTGCATCCGAGGTGAAATTTGAAGACATATGGTCGATGATATGTGCTGTCTACCAATCTAATTCGGCAGGTTTTGACACTGAGACGTTTTGTCTAGCAGCCACAACCGTAAAAATGCCTAAAGGTAAAGGGCGAGGTCGTAAGTACAACGACTATGACGAAGAGTGTGCTAAACGTGGTGGTATTATAGTAATAAATAATACAGACCATTTATGCCTGGCTAGAGCAGTGGTCGTAGCTAAAGCGTACGCCGACAATGCCCCTAACAAAAAGAAGATAAGACAAACGAAGGGTCTCCAGACCAAAAAAACTTTTGAATTACTACAGGCTAGCGGTGTTGAAATACCTAAAGAGGGTGGTGGACTACCGGAATTAAAAAAGTTTGTTTGACTATAAAATAACAGTATACACTTATGGTAGCAAGGGTCACGATGTTATGTATGAAGGAGTAGGGGGAAACAAGAAAATCAATCTTCTTTATCATGAAAATCATTATAACGTGATTATATCGTTGACGTCTGCTTTTTGCTGTCAATATTTCTGCGAACATTGCCACACACCCCACGAACATAATATGCACCGCTGTGAAAAAACATGTCCAGCATGTGAACAATCACCCCCATGTAAAGCAAGAGTGAAAATCGTATGTGATGGGTGTAATCGGTATTTCAGAGGACAGATCTGCTACGATTACCATAAACAAAGTAAACTATGTGAACGGTTAACCTATTGCAAAATTTGTCTTAAAACGATTCCCAGAAAGCGGGAACACATATGTGGCGAAGTTTTCTGTAAAATATGTAACGGATTCAAAGCTTCTCCACACAATTGTTTCATGCCCGTCGACACACGTAAGCCTTCAATGCACGGGGTACTATTTATATTTTATGACCTCGAGTGTACTCAAGAAGAAGTTATGTCTGACGGCTCTTTACTACACAAAGCCAACTTATGTGTGTTTGAGCAACACTGTGCACTATGTATAGGTACGGACAAAAGATGGTGCGATTGTGGTGTTAGATATCAAGTTTTAACAATTGACCCTGTAGCTCGTTTTATGGAGTATGTAATGAATCAAAGGACTCTGTTTAAGAAAATAATTGTGGTCGGGCACGCCGGAGGTCTATATGATAACCAGTTTATGTTAAACCACCTTATAACAAAGACAGGTCTAACACCCGAACTAATAACTAGAGGTACGAAGCTAATACAGATGAAAGTGGGCAATGTAAGTTTTATTGACTCTTTAAACTACTTCCCAATGCCTCTGGCGAAATTGCCTAAAGTATTCGGCCTAAAAGATATAAAAAAAGGTTACTTCCCCCACTTGTTCAACAAAGTCGGAAACTGGGATTACATCGGGCAACTACCTGCCCTCGAATATTACGATCCTGAAAATCTGAAATACTCTCCTTCACTCGACGAAAAGAACGACGCCAGAAATCAGCTAATCGTTTGGCATAAAAAACTCTCTGATCAAGGGTATGTCTTCAACTTTAAATCCGAAATTATTTCCTACTGTATAAGTGACGTGTCCATACTTGCTCAGTCTTGCCTAAGGTTCAGAGAGTTGCTTTTAAAAGAAGGAGGGGTCGACCCGTTCACAGACGCCATCACGCTACCTGGTGCATGTAATAAAATATTTAGGAGAAACTTTTTACAATCGAATACCATCGGGTTAATTCCTAAGAACGGATATAGATGTCGCGATAAACAATCTAGGATTGCTGCTCAATGGTTAATATACGAAGAACACCAAAGAGGTATCAGAATAGAACATGCAGCCAGAGGGCGAGAAGTTGTATTGAATGGTCTTAAGGTTGATGGATACTGCAAAAGCACAAGACAGGTCTTTGAATTTGAGGGCTGTTACTTTCACAGTTGTCCAAAATGTATGAAATATAGACGTAACGAACCGACACATGACAACCCATCGCTTACATACGAGCAACGATACGAGGCAACGTTGGCGAAGAATGAAAAATTAAGATCTCTCGGGTACGAGGTAATTGTAAAATGGGAGTGCGATTTTCGCCGTGAAATGAATCCCGAAATTGAAGCTATTACCGAAAAACATCCTCTCCTCGAACAGCTACCATTGGAGCCTCGTGACGCCTTTTACGGGGGGCGAACAGATGCCACAAAGCTTTATTATTCTTGTAAAAATGGGGAGAAAATAAAATATACTGACATCTGCTCTTTATATCCGTGGGTCAATAAATATGGAAAATATCCAATTGGTCACCCGGAAGTTTTTGTGGGAGAAGAATGCTACGCTCTTGATTTGAAACAAACCGAAGGACTAATAAAGTGTCGAGTGTTACCTCCAACAAATCTCTACCACCCCGTACTACCTTATAAATGTAATAGTAAACTAATGTTTTCACTTTGTCGTACATGTTGTGAATCTAACATGTCTAATGAATGTTTACATAACGATGAAGAAAGAAGCTTTACCGGTACATGGGTAATGGACGAGGTTCTAAAAGCTCAAGAAAAAGGATACAAAATTCTAAATATTTACGAAATTTGGAAATATCAAGTGGTACAATACGATAAAACTACAAAGTCTGGTGGCCTATTTGACGAATATATTTCAAAATTTTTAAAAATAAAACAACAGGCAAGCGGTTGGCCCACCGAATGTAAAAACCCAAAAGAAAAAGATCTCTATATAAAGGAATATTTTGATCGTGAGGGTGTAGAATTGTCCTACGATGAAATTGAATTCAATCCAGGTCGAAGACAGGTTGGTAAGTCCATGATAACAAGTTTTTGGGGCAAGCTTGGACAATGTGAAAACCAGTCTAAGACGTCTATAGTCAACACACCTGCAGAACTATTTGACATTTTATCGCAGCCATGCAAAGAAATAAACAATATTTTTCCGGTTAACGAAAACACCCTCATTGTTAACTGGTCCTTTAAAGAAGAGGCATATGCCACACTTCCAACTGTAAATGTCGTACTAGCGGCCTACACCACTGCACAAGCTAGGCTAAAACTATACACGTATTTAGAAAAACTCGACGATAGAGTAATATATCATGACACAGACTCTGTCATTTACGTCTCTCGACCTTGCACCTACGAAGTACCTTTAGGTAGTTTTCTCGGCGATATGACAGACGAACTATGCGAATATGGGGAGGGAAGCTACATAACAGATTTTGTAGCCGGTGGTCCAAAAATATATGCCTACAGGGTTTATTCAACCGATAAAAATAAAACGTTTGATATTATTAAAGCGAAAGGTATAACCTTGAACTATAATACGAGCCAGAAAGTAAATTTCGACACCTTAAGAGACATGGTCCTGAATGAAGCCCCCGACGAATTCATAACTACTCGTAACATGTTAAGGAACTCCGATCATTCAGTGGTCACAAAAAACGTGACTAAAGTCTTCCGAACCAGCTTCACTAAAAGAAAATGAATAGAAAACTTTGACTCTATTCCCTACGGCTACAAACGCCAATGCTACTAGTTGGAACTCTTTACAAAAAATCAGCCGTTTTCACGGCTACTTCCCTTCCCCTAACCCCATCCCCAATAGCCGATAGCGAAAATTTTACAGAAAAGCAATACCATAAAAATCTGGGAACATTTTCTTCTTGAATGTTGTGTGTGTGTAAAGGTAAGAAGGGCACCTCCTAATCAACTTTGGTGTGCCCCCTCCTTAAAATGTGTGTAAAGGTAAGAAGGGCACCTCCCAATCAACTTTGGGAACCTGTGTGCCCCCTCCTTAAAATGTTGTGTGTAAAGGTAAGAAGGGCACCTCCTAATTAATTTTGGGAATCTGTGTGCCCCCTCCTTAAAATGTTGTGTGTGTAAAGGTAAGAAGGGCACCTCCTAATTAACTTTGGGAATCTGTGTGCCCCCTCCTTGAGCAAAATGTCTCCCATATAAACGTGTCTTGAATGTTGTATGGTAGGGGGGACACCTCCTAATTAACTTTGGTGTGTCCCCTCCAAAAATTTTTCGGTATCGAATATTCCTTTTTTCCTGAGGGAGAAGTAGTCATTAACATATGACGAAAGTGCCTACCTCCTCGCTTGGTCTCCCTTGGACAGCATTTTTTGCTGACAAACAGGCACATTTCCTAATACTTAATCCTAGTCATGAGTAGAAACCAACAATACTTTCAAAATCCACATACTAAAGATTTTTTATCTAACCATTGAAAGACATGTAGTGGTAAAAAAATATAACTTACCTTTTTTCATAAACACTCCTAATTTATTGTTACCTTTTTTTTTGCTAGTTCTTCGACCACAGCACACCGGCATTTCACTACTTGACATAAAATGTCTTTGATTTTGTACCGTTATCGGTTTTCCACAGCTAGTGATACCCTTCGTGGGACTCTGTCAGTATTCTATCTGTAAATTTATGTCAGGGTCATTAACAACCACTGTAATTTTTCTACTATATACAAACCTCTGCTACTGGGTGTACTTGGTGAAGTTTTAAAAAAAGTAATAACATATTGAAACAGTTTCGGTATACTACACAGAATATGGTTAGCTATTGTTTTGAAAATATTCCATATTTCAGCAATAATTTGATCAGTTGTTTAGTCGTTTTAGATGGGTCAATATTTTATAATCTATTAGTCTCTCTCTCAATAAAAAAAAAAGCCTACAAAATCGTGACATGATACCTAACTATATTTATAAAACAGATAACCAGGAACTATATACGCAACACATTTTTTTCATACTTTTTGGCTCGTGCAAGAACGTTAACTTATCATTAGCATATCATACAACGATATAAAATAATAAGGGGCGTATCTCAGGTATCAGAAGTATATCAGGTGTATGTCAGCATATAGTCAGCGCATAGTCAGGTATATGTCAGTGCATAGTCAGGTATATGTCAGCACATAGTCAGGTATATGTCAGCGCATAGTCAGGTATATGTCAGCGCATAGTCAGGTATATGTCAGCGCATAGTCATGTATATGTCAGCGCATAGTCATGTATATGTCAGCGCATAGTCAGGTATATGCCAGCGCATAGTCAGGTATATGTCAGCGCATAGTCAGGTATATGTGAGCGCATAGTCAGGTATATGTCAGCGCATAGTCAGGTATATGTCAGCGCATAGTCAGGTATATGTCAGCGCATAGTCAGGTATATGTCAGCGCATAGTCAGGTATATGTCAGCGCATAGTCAGGTATATGTCAGCGCATAGTCAGGTATATGTCAGCGCATAGTCATGTATATGTCAGCGCATAGTCATGTATATGTCAGCGCATAGTCAGGTATATGCCAGCACATAGTCAGGTATATGTCAGCGCATAGTCAGGTATATGTCAGCGCATAGTCAGGTATATGTCAGCGCATAGTCAGGTATATGTCAGCGCATAGTCATGTATATGTCAGCGCATAGTCATGTATATGTCAGCGCATAGTCAGGTATATGCCAGCACATAGTCAGGTATATGTCAGCGCATAGTCAGGTATATGTCAGCGCATAGTCAGGTATATGTCAGCGCATAGTCATGTATATGTCAGCGCATAGTCATGTATATGTCAGCGCATAGTCAGGTATATGCCAGCACATAGTCAGGTATGTCAGCGCATAGTCAGGTATATGTCAGCGCATAGTCAGGTATATGTCAGCGCATAGTCAGGTATATGTCAGCGCATAGTCATGTATATGTCAGCGCATAGTCATGTATATGTCAGCGCATAGTCAGGTATATGCCAGCACATAGTCAGGTATATGTCAGCGCATAGTCAGGTATATGTGAGCGCATAGTCAGGTATATGTCAGCGCATAGTCAGGTATATGTCAGCGCATAGTCAGGTATATGTCAGCGCATAGTCAGGTATATGTCAGCGCATAGTCAGGTATATGTCAGAGTCAGCGTACAGCCGGCTAGCATTCAGGTGTGCGCCAGATGGGTGACAGATGCCAGACGTGCGACAGATGTGTCTCAGAGGGGCGAGGTTATAAATAGGAGTGTGTGCGCTATTTTTTCATTTAATAGCATGGCGCCTCGTAAAGAGCACATATTAGAGCTCGCAAAAGCTGTTCGTGAAAAATACAATTCGCTCAAAAGAGCTGAGCGTGGTCGAGAAGAGCCGAAAAGGTTTCTAAGCCTGTGACAGAGCCTCTTGAACAAATAGCAAGTTCGTTAGGCGTCGTAAAACAAGATCCATCGCAAACAACAATCAAAATTGCTCCCATGACTGCTAACATAGAAGAACATAATGATCTTGACCAAGCTTACGGCCCGCATCTATCCAACGGGCGATGGGTACTTGGAAATGTATATCTAGACTATGACACCGAACATATAGTGGTAGACGATAAAACTTTCCATAATACACCTGGTTTACAGCGATTAATATTTTGCAAGAAGCCTCACGAATTTACCCCATTCGATTTACAAACGTACAAACAAATATTAGACATATCTGGGGCACATCGAGATACCCGAGGACATCTGAGGCATCAGGCCTGTCCTATAAAATTCAACAATATAATAAAACCTCTGTTTAAATGTAAAAAACGTGTTACATTACCTAGAAACAGTACTGATTCCGTTACAAGTAAATTTTCGTCTAGTAACTTTAAAATTCAAAACAATATATGTACAAGTATACCTGATGAGACACGTACATCTAGAAGATGCAACATTCCTCGTGGTTGGACAGACCCTAATATCTTAGTCGAAAGGCTGAAATATCTAAAAGAAGAAGATATTGAATTCCAAGAAATAATCGAAGAATTAAGAAGGGCGGACATAGTTGAATAAAATAAGCTAGCAACAAGATGAATGTTCATTTAATCACTAACTGTTCTAGAGTGAAGAGTTATCACTTGACGTGAGCAGAAATGGACCCCATGCGTGAGTACGTCAAACTCAAACTCATTAAATGTTGTATCGAGCAGGAGTTTATTCGAGCAGGCTGTTGCGGTGTATGTTTGGCGGGAAGTTTAATTTTCCACGAAGTGGCTGCAAAATATGTAATAGCAACCAAACTATGTCTGGGTACAAAGGTCTATTCGAATGGTGTGAAAATTACACCACATTTCTGGATAGAACACAATGGTATAATCTATGACCCCACCCTAGCTGTTACACAACACCACATACCCCATAATCTAGAAGTTACTCATAGAAAAGATGAATTTGGGTGCAAAACCCTCGAAGATATAGTCATGGTTGGTATTTTTGAAAAATTCATGGTGAACGAGTCTACGATTGAATACTTCGCTAAAGCTCCGAAACATCTATCGAAAGTGCGTGAAAATATTCATGAAAATGTAGCTAAAATATTTACGTAATATAATATCGTATAGTCTGTGTTTTTTTTTAATGATATCACTCCGCTTACAAAATATCCTAATTGCGTGTGTTCAGCGTGGACGTAGCTAAAATATCTACGTAATACCTATAATAGCTTCTTTTTTCTTATATCGCTCCGCTTACAAAATATCCTAATTGACATCCAGTGTTCAGAGTGTTCAGACAACACTTGTTTTTATATTTAGAATTTTCACACTGTTCGCTTTAATCACCTTGTATATTGTATCAGTACGATTACCACAACGGCCATGTTTTTTTTCAAATATTTGAGGAATATTACTGTCTGTTGTAACTTTTTACCATTATGTTTTCTTCTTCGATTACAAAGTGCCTGTAATTACGGTACGGCACTGGCAAGACTTCGATTTTATTATCCAATTGTACTATGTAATTACCATATGTATACCACTGGCCTTGAATAATTTATTTTATCATGCTTACCAGTCGTTGTCTATAATAAAGCGTTATGAATTTTCAGATTTTAGCAGAAGTGCGTCTTCCAGCAAATTGGTGTGAAAATGCAATCGGCCGTACAACCACAAACAACGATAAAATCGCTGTGTATTTTGAAAAACCGTGATAATTTTTATTCCGCGTTTTTGTGAATGACCGGCGCAAGAGATCTCTGGGGATTTATCATATATTTGTCACCTATGAAATTGTAAAACATTTAAAACCGTGATTATCGCATTGTTTTTTTTTGTAAACATCGGGCTTTTTGCAAAGTGAAGAAGATTTTCTCTAGTGATTGTCGTTTGTCGCATTCCTATGTAGTTCTAAAGCATAGGGTGTGCCGTTGTCGCTGATAAGGACCGGAGGAGCTGATAAGAGCTTCGCTGATAAGGACCTTCGCGCTGGCTGATAAGATCGTGTCACAACATGACCGTGCCGCCGTTCTTCCAATTTTTTGCAAAGGGTGTGCCGTTGTCGCTGATAAGGACCGGAGGAGCTGATAAGAGCTGATAAGGATCTTCGCGCTGATAAGATTTTATTATCCAATTGTACTATGTAATTACCGTATACCACTGGCCTTGAATATTCTGATTGCCACAACGGCCGTTCTTCCAAAATCCGGACACTGGCACAACGACCGTGCCGCCGCCGGTACTGATAAGAGCTGACGTGCCGCCGTAACATCAGGTACTGATAAGAGCCGGCGGGCTGTCTGGCTCAAGTGCGGCTATGCCTACTTGCTTCAAATGACTCGTATTGACTTTTCCTTAACCATAATTTAGAGACTTCATTAATCTCTTCAATATCAAGATGTAGTGCAGTTGGTCTATCTTTTTTATGTATTTTCATAACTTTTCTGAAATGAATAATCCACGCGGAAGCTCGAATAATCCTGGACCATTTTGAAAACCGATCAATATCAGGTAATGCTACAAATTCGTTAGGCTGATGTGTGTCAACACAAAGTAAAATTGTAGCTTCCTTATCACCTAAACAAATTGGTTCATTTGGCCAAAATTTGTTGGATTCTTTCAGGAAAGATGGTCCTTGTAACCAATCACCGTCTTCTTCGGAATTGGGTGATTTGAATTCCTTGGTGCTAGGTCTGCTACATTCTGATCAGAAGGTACCCAGTGCCATGAATATGTTTCAGTTTCTTGTATTTCTCCAGACGCTGTTCTGGTAACATCCCCATCTCAGGGACCACTGGCTTGCATCTTCTTATTCTACACTCCTGACATTTGTTAAAACAGCTTTTCACAGCTGATCGAATTTTTATAATCCGACTCGAAGGACCAATGTTAAATTATAAAACTTCGTTTTCAGTAAATTATCTGTTTTTTATTATATTTTTTTGACACACATAGACAAAACTTACATCAAAATACAAAGTGTATAATTTAAATCCAATAATGAATAAAAACAATTTGAAATATGATTCAATGATAAAATCAATCATCCTCACACGGCTGGAATAACAACATGTCCACTGATACAGACACGAGAGAGAAGGAACTGAAAATCAACAGGCCATATGAAGGTATGTTGAAATTGTTCATCAAGTTCTTCCTGTGACATCGGACAATGAGAATTGAGAGAGTTAATGAGACCAGACCGCACTTGCCACCAACAGCACAATCTCATCCGTCAATGCAGGGTCGACATTTAATAACCGTGCCTTTCGTACTTCCCCAGATGCACCAAATTTCTTCTCTTGTATGGCCATCTGTCTAGAACTTAGTATCACTTTTGTTCTCTTCCGTTTGATGCACAATACCAGTTGTTTGGGTCCTCGCTACAAGTTTCTAGCATTTGACACAATATTTCTGCAGTTGCTGTGCTAGAGATTGGTTTCCCCGCAAGCCCTAACAATGAGATTGTATTCTCCTCTTTCCATAGTGCATTTGGGGTTCTGTTTCCTTATGCAGTAGTCCGCTGCTTGTTTGTTCTTGGGCTTTTCAGGCTTGCGTGTGGTTATAGTTACTATTTGGATTGCAACAATCAGTATTATTGTTGGTTTTGACATTGTACAATTTTATTTGGAATATTTTCCAAAGTTTTCTCCGAAACAATTTTTTGTTTTTTAAAGCATTCGTTTTTACTGCTTCAAATGACCCATATTGACTTTTCCTTACCCATAATTTAGAGGCTTCAAAAATCTCTTCAATATCAAGATGTGGTGCAGTTGGTCTATCTTTTTTATGTATTTTCATAACTTTTCTGAAATGAATAATCCACGCGGAAGCTCGAATAATCCTGGACCATTTTGAAAACCTATCAATATCAGGTAATGCTACGAATTCGTTAGGCTGATGTGTGTCAACACAAAGTAAAATTGTAGCTTCCTTATCATCTAAACAAATTGGTTCATTTGGCCAAAATTTGTTGGATTCTATCAGGAAAGATGGCCCTTGTAACCAATCACCGTCTCCTTCGAAATTGGGTGATTTGAATTCCTTGTTTGTTAGGTCTGCTACATTCTGATCAGAAGGTACCCTGTGCCATAAATATATTTCAGTTTCTTATTGTATTTCTCCAGACACTGTTCTCGTAACATCCCCATCTCGGGGACCACTGGCTTGCATCTTCTTATTCTACACTCCTGACATTTGTTAAATAGCTTTTCACAGCTGATCGAATTTTTATAATCCGACTCGAAGGACCAATGTTAAATTATAAAACTTAGTTTTCAGTAACTTATCTGTTTTTTATTATATTTTTCTTGACATACATAGACAACTCTATCGAAAAAATCTGACAACAACAAAACTTACATCAAAATACAAAGTGTATAAATTGAAACCAATAATGAATAAAAACAATTTGAAATATGATTCAATGATAAAATCAATCACCCTCACACGGCTGGAATAACAACATGTCCACTGATACAGACACGAGAGAGAAGGAACTGAATATCACCAGGCCATATGAAGGTATGTTAAAATTGATCATCAAGTTCTTCCTGTGACATCAGACAATGAGAATTGAGAGAGTTAATGAGACCGCACTTGCCACCAACAGCACAATCTCTTCATATTTATACAATATTATAACAAATATTTTTTATAAGAATTGCAAACAAATGGGAAAGCCGAACTCATCCTCGTCTCCAGAGGTTTGCTTCTCAACAAGTTCGCTGGTTTCCCTTCTCTGTTTTTTCTTACTCTCCTCCTCGTTCTCATCATCATCGTCGTCCTCCAATAATATTGTTGGGGAAGAATTTAGATGAGGATTTTCCAGGTATAATTTCCTTTTACTACCTGATGCCATTGATGCTGCCTGAGGCAGCGATTCCAATTCTTCATCCAACATATTAAATTTATATCTTTTCACTATTTTTTCCAATGTCTTGAATTCCCCCTCGTTATTAATTTTAACCCTCATGTACCTCACCGGTAAGTTACCAAATTTTTTTAAGGTAGTTGATTTTGGTGTATATGTGAGAGTTGAAAATATTTTGTCTTCTTTTATCTTCATTTCCTTCACTCCATATCTACGAACACAAAATATGATATCAACGAATTCACTAATACTAACAGTAAAATTTAAAATACATTAAAGTTGAAAAAAAAGTAACATTTTAAAAACATTAGTTAAAAAAAAGATCTAGGTGACAGAAAGACAATCAAGAATTTTTTTTTTCTTTTCATTTAATACAAACATGCCCGCATCAACTACTAAGAGTTATTAGCAGGAGGACTTACACAAGTAGTATGTGTTGAATATGTGTTATAGATAATTTTTAAATTTTGTTATACAAATTAATGTCTTTGAAATATTTAATTAAAGCACCTGTGACTTTGGTGAGTACATTTTTGAATACCGCACTTAGTTTATTCTGACTTCTATGTCTGGAATATTCGGGACACTCTAGGATGATATGTTTTATAGAAAGAGAAACATGGCAATGTATACATTCTGGTGCTGGTTCTTTGTTGAGGAGATATTTATGTGTAAGGAGAGTGTGACCTATTCGCAGACGTGTTAAGACAACTTGATCTCTTCGTTTTTCTGGAATTGATAGAGTTAATTCGACTTGTGGCTTAACTTCTTTCAGTTTGGATGTCGTACGATTCCATATCATTTGCCAAGAATTGAATATATGTTTTTTGATTGGATTTATATGGTCACTGGAGGGAATTTTTTTAATGTAAGGTGTTTCTTGATTAGATGTTGTATCTACTGCTAATTTATCGACTTCTTCGTTTCCTTTTATACCAGAGTGAGATGGAACCCACAGAAATGAGATGTTCTTTTGGGTAAGACGTATTATTTCCATTTCACTTTTGATTCGTATGAGAATAGGGTGTGAAGGGTAAAGTTGTTTTAAGCCCAGTAACGCACTCAGTGAATCTGTTATGATGAGAAACTTGGTTGCTGTAGAGTCTTTGCACATTTTTATGGCTTCCAGAATTGCAGTGGTTTCTCCCGAGAATATACTACATTGATTCGGTAGACGGATGGCAGATTTGTTATTTCCACATATGTAAGCTGCTACAATTCCATTGTGATTTTTTGAAGCATCTGTATAGATTTGCAGGGTATGGGGGGATTTTGATATAATTTCCTTGGAGAGGTTTTGTAGGAGACAGGGGTTGGTGGAATTTTTTGGATTTTGAGTGAGGGACGTATTAACATCTGGCTTATGAGACATCCAGGGGGGAAAGTTAGAGTTTTGTTGGAGAGATAATTTAAATTGTTCAAATTCATAGTTAGCTCGTCTCACTCTTTCTCTAAAAGGGAGATTTTTTGTTGGTTTGGAGTCGTATATTTCGTCAGGGGGGGCGTATTTTGGGAAAATGACTTGATATGCATTATTGTTGGGATAAGCAGAAATTTTTGCAGTATAGTTTAAGGAAAGGAGTTGTCGACGTAAGTACAGTGGAGGTTCGTTTGCAATGACTAGGAGACTGCTGGTTGGGCTGGTTCTGAAAGCGCCAAGTACACATCTAAGTGAAGAAGTTTGAATGACATCTAATTTTTTTAATAACGTTTTCTTAGCGGTATCGTAGCAAATGGAACCATAATCTAATTTACTTCTTATCAGAGATTTGTATAGGTTCAATAAGGTGATGGTGCTAGCTCCCCATGTTCGGTTTGATAAAATTTTCAACAGGTTTATTCGGGATTGGCATGACTGTTGAAGGACTTCTATGTGTGTTTTCCATTTGAGAGAGCAATCCAAGGTGAGACCAAGAAAATTTACTTCTTCTACCCGCGTTAAAGGAGTTCTATATAAGAGCAGATTGAAATTATAGGTGTCTTTCCGTTTGTCAAAAATCACATAGTGTGTCTTTTCGCTTGAAAATTGGAATCCTGTTTTTTGTGACCAGTTTTCGATTTGATGGAGGCAATCTTGAAGTAAAGAGTAGGCGAACTTTGTGCTTCTACTTCTTGTATAAATGATGAGGTCATCTGCATAAAGGCAAATTTTGATGGGAGGTTTTATCATTTCGGTGATGCTGTTAAATGCAGTGATAAAAAGTGTGGGACTCAAAATAGATCCTTGGGGAATGCCATTTTCGAGAGGTCTTGTAGTTGAGATAAGGCCATTTGATCTAACTTGAATAGTTCTGTTTTTGAGAAAATTATTTATGAACGCTAGCATGTTTCCTTGTACTTCCCATGTCTGCAGTGTTTTTAAGATGTTATATTTCCAGGTTGTATCAAAAGCCTTGTTTAAATCGAAGAATATGGCGATTAGTTTTTGGTCATTCAAAAATGCATTGTGTACTTCACTTTCAAAAGATATTAGATTGTCAATTGTCGATCTGCATTTTCTGAATCCACTTTGATAGGGTGTTAAAAAATTTTTGTTTTCAAGATGCCATGCTAGTCTGTTGTTTAAGATTTTTTCTAAGGTTTTACACATGCTGCAGGTTAGGGATATCGGTCTATATGAGGCTGGGTCGTCTTTTGGTTTGTTGAATTTACATATGGGGATAACTGTTGCATTTGACCAAGTTTCTGGAAACTGATGTTTTAAAAACATAGTGTTGTATAGATCTAGGAGAATTAACTTTGTATTGAAAGGAAGATTTTGCAGAAATATTGTGGGAATGTCATCTGGTCCAGGAGCAGAGTTTTTGGTGTTTTCGAGTGAAAATTCAAGTTCCTGAAGAGTTATGGGAATGTTTAGATAAGAGTCGTAGTCATTAATTTGGATTTCGGAAGTTTCAATCAATTCTTTGTGTTGTACAAAGGATTGGTTTAAGCTTCGATCACTAGAATTGTATTGGAATACATCTGCCATAGCCTCACATACATCTTTTTTATCGGATATTAGCTGATTATTATAGGATAAAGTATTTATGTGAAGGAAAGAATTTTGTCCTCTTATTTTTCTAATTTTATTCCATATCGAGTCCAGTGGGGTAGAGGGATTTATGGAGGAAATATAGTTACACCAGCTTTCTTTTTTACTTTTTTTAATTAGGAAATGGGTTTTGGCATTGAGTTTTTTGAATTCAAGGCGATTTTCATCATTTTTATGTCTTTTCCACACGTTATAGGCGTGTTTGCTTAGACCTAGTGCTTGTGCAATCTCCTTATTCCACCAAGGGACTGGTTGTCTTTTGCACATTTTAGTTTTTCCGATACTGGAATTTGCAGCTGATATGATGATATTGTTCAGTTTTATAATGTTTTCATTTATATTTTCTTCGAGAGTGAGATTGGTGACTTTGTTTTCTATTTCCTTCCTGAATAGTTCCCAATTTGCCGATTGTTGTTTCCAGTGCTGGTATATATTATGTGAAGGAGGTTCATTTTCTTTCCATTGTATGGATATGGGGAAATGGTCGCTGTTATATAGATGGTTGAGGGTATCCCATTGAAGATCGGGTGCCAGAGATTGACTGCAGAGGGAGAGGTCGATAGCAGATAGTGTGCCATTGTACGAATTAAATCTTGTAGATTTCCCTGTATTCATTAGGATTAGACTACAATTATTAATGGTTTTAAGAAGTAGATTTCCATTTTTGTCAGTTTTATGGCTACCCCATGCTGCGTTGTGGCAATTCAGGTCTCCTACAATTATTTTAGGCGACGGTATTTGCTCAATCAAATTATTTAACTCATTTATATCTAGTTCGTTTGGGTGTGGTAAATATACGTTACATATATGTATTTTCTTACGAAATGTTATAGATACTGCGATAGCTTCAAGATTTGTGTTTATAGGAATTTCATTTGCTTGAATATTCTGTTTTATAAAAATTGCTACTCCGCCACTGGCTTGTTGTGCTTCCGATCGGTTTTTGAGGAAGCATTGATAATTTTTCAACTTTATTGGTTGTTGTTTGAAGTGAGTTTCTTCTAAGCATATTATCGCTGGTGATTGTTTATTGATTAACAATTTCAAGTAGTCAATTTGAGTATAGTAACCATTGAGGTTCCACTGAAGTATGAACGTATTATTCATTATATTTAATTTTCTTGTGAGAGAGGTTCGCTGTCGGATTCTTCAGTGGTGGAGAGGCTGGAGAGACTTAACTTTTTCTTAAGTCTTGTAATGTTATTTTTTATGCCCTTTGTCGTACTATGTTTATATATGAAATTTAAAATTTCTTTTATTTCGGATTCTTCGTTGGAATACTGCTGTGCTATCTCCTTTGGGTGTTTGGAGTTGATTGTGTTTTCAAGAAAGTCACATATTTGAGTGAAGTTTAAGATGAAAGGTGGGGTTCTATTTTCAATTTGTTCTTTTATAGGGTTTAGTATATTTTCTATGTCTTCAGAAGACATTTTCGCTCTTTTCCTCTGTTTCGAGGGTTTTAGTGGAGTAGCAAAAGTGGGGTTGGGTGAATTTTCCTGGATGTCTGGTGACGTGGAAATTTGTCTTTTTGTTGATTGTGTGTTTATTTCTGATGGATGATTTGGTGGAGTGGGCTTAGATGTTTGTATTATGTCTATTGTAGAAGAGCTTGAGGATTGAAGCATTGAGGTGCTTGGTGGTGGAGGATCTGACATTTGGGTAGTTTTTGCTGTTGGAAGGGTTGTGGAAGAGGGTATATGAATTGATGGTGATGTAACTGGTGAGGTAGAAGTATTTGATGGTATTGTGGAGATGGGAATTTCTATTGACGATGATGTACAGTTAGAATTTTTGTCTGTGGTTGGGATGGATTGTATTTCATAGTCATCCATATGTTCAAGTGAGTCTTGTTGAGCTAGGTAGGTTGAGCAGTCGGATTCTTGATGGCCGATTGTTTTGCATTTTTGGCAATTAGAGCCATCAATATGTAGGTATAATCGGTAGGTGGTATTGTCATGGGAGATGTTGAAAGAGTCTGGTATGTTTTCGTGTTGGAGTGGTTTGATATAAATTTGTCTTCTAAAGCTGAGTACGTGGCTATATTCAGATTCTGGCATACCAATTTTCAAGAAGGTAATTTTAGATACTGCTGTTATTCCCATGTTTTTCAGTTCTTCTTCCAAAAGAGAGTTAGGAATTGTTGGGCAAATATTAGATATAACTAATCTTTGGACTGGAGTTATTAGTCTTCTTATTTCTACTTGAGTTCCATTAACTTTGATGGTGTTGAGAGTACTAAGAAAATTATCTACAATATTTTTTGAGGAGAGATAGATGCAAATTCGGTTATTAGCAATTCTTGAAGCAAACAATATGTTTTTGGGTTGTATAAGGGATCCTATTGCTATTATGTAGTCGTGTATCTTCACTCCATCGATTGCTGAGAGAACTACAGCTTGATCTTTTGTTGGGTATTTGTACGTTTTTACTATACTTGAGTAGGTGGTAGTTGTCATGTTTCTATTGGAGAAATTATCTCCCGGTGGATTTGTCTCGTTCATTTTTCATATTATTTGAAATGTATCTGAGTCCGACGCTGTTGTCGGGTGGATTCAGGTTACTAATTACCAGTGTAACCTTACTTTCGATATTTCCACTTTTGCAGATTAATTGGTAATAAAAAGTCTACTCACAGTAATTTCTCTATAGTGGTTTTTGGAACAATCACTTACTAATGTATCACTTAAGGTGTGTTTTGATTTTTCGCGGAACTGCGTAAATTTTGCTAAAATTTCGGAGCCAACTAGTAGCGTGGATTTCAAGACCTTAGTCAGGACCGAACTCCCAATCAAGAATTTTATTCAATTTAAAAAATGGTTTTAAAATAGGAAAATACTGAATTTGAACAAATAAAGACAATAAAAAGTATACTTTCTGAAACAACAGTTTCATAACTATCAACAACCAGTTGGTAGGTAAGTTGGCTCGATCTTCTGAAAATACCACAATCGTTGAAGGTGTAGTTGCCATAATGTTTGATATTTAACTTCTTGAACTGAATTGTAGCAATATTGGCAGCTCTTTTATAAGTCAAAAATACTTACTCTCATAAAGTGATAACATTACGTCAATGCATTTTTATCTCAATTTTGAAAACAAAATTCGATAAGTATGTAGAAATTTTTGAAAGTCGAAAAACAGATTTCTTGTGAAATTGCATTACGTCAATCCATTTTTTTTGATAAGCATGTAGAAAATGTATAAATACAATAAAATGTTTAGTTCTGTTTCTGAATTACACAGAAGTGCAATGAATTCTCTGAAAGTGGTTACCTGGAAAGTTTTCCGGGAGTTTTGAAAATTGGCAATTTTATAGATTTTGACGTAGGGGAAATATGTACAAAATGACATACTGTTTTCAATCTAATTTTTTTTAAATTTATTTATTAGAATATAAAAAAAACATATAAACTAAAGAAACATTGATATATGGATGATCGAAAGACAAAAAAGTCAACACCAGGAATACACAAGAAAAGTAGTTTACAAACTTTCTTATAGGGTATGTCCTAAACCATTTTACCCATATAATATGTACAAAATGGCATAGGGTATAAGTAACACAAAACAAACAATAGTCCAGCAGTAGTAATTAGGAACACAGTTCACAAATGAAATTTTTTGTAGATTTTGGGTCATCCGCGCATAGGGAATGTGCCCATTTCTGGCAATGCAAGCACTGGAGCCATATTTCATTTGATCTCGAACGCGAAAACAAATCATTGCAATAAATGCATGGACATTCTTCATCATTTATATCGGCAAAGGGCTCCTCCTCAGATTCTAATTTCAAGTCTAAAGGCTCAGATGCTTTTCTTTTAAATCTAGGCCTTATTTGTATTTTTTCTCCAGATGTAGATGGTGTTGATTCGTCAGGAGCATCACTACCAAAATTTACAACCTTGGTAACTCTTTTCCTTCCGGCGAGTGTGGGCTTTGCAGGTTTAGAGGACTCCTTAGCTTTAACGTCTTCCATATTTGGAGTGGAAGTGAGTTCATGAACGTTCTGTCTCCTTCCAGGTTTCCTCTTGCCCTGTCCAGTTATATATGCTCCTCGCGGCACGGGAGATATTTTGTCAATAGGAAACTGTAATATTTTTTTGGCGAAGTGCTTACGATTTCTGTTTGAGAGCCAGATGCACTAGATTCAGGCTCGGGTTCAGGTGTTGCAACTGTTTGACTGGTGTCTACAACTGTAGTGTTATTATTGGATTCTTGAGGAATATTAGTTGTTTCCGATGGTTCGAATACATAGTCTGGAAAAATATGTGGATTTAGAGGCCATATACCAGTGTTTTTAAAACCACTACATGCATTTTGTACAGTTGCTGCTTTCTCATATGCCTTGCCAAAAAGATATCCAATCTGCAAGTGTGTCACCACTCTGCCAGGATGTTATTTAAGCCACAACGTTATTTCTTGATTGAAATAAGTCTTTAGTGGTCCGAAAAAGGACACATCCATAGTTGCATTCTGTGGGTGCAGTGAGCTGGTAGACAGAAGAGAATAATACCTTTTTCTTTCGCAAAATTTAAAGTGTCAATTCCCTTGTGACTGATGTGTCTATCTAAAATAAGCAGAACGTTATCTTCCGGAGTCGCCTTGACGTGTGACTGAAAATGGACAAGCCACTTGTAAAACAGGTTAGAAGTCATCCAGCCTGACTCTTGCGCTACCCCTACGGTGCCAATTGGTGCCCCATCAGTCAATTCATTTTTCATGTTTTTCCGGGGGAAAATAAGGAAAGGGGGTACAAAATTACCTGTTGCGCTCATGCAACAAACAGAAGTTATGTTGGCTCCCTTTTCTGCACTTGTGATTACTCCAACTTGCTTGCGGCCAGCAGTTGCAAAAATCTTTTGAGGCCTCTAAACTAGATAAACCCGATTCGTCTACATTCTAAATACGAAACGGAGAAATCTTATACTTGTCTACAACGTCTTGCAATGCTTTAAAAAAACGTTCGATTATGGGCTTGTTAAAAGCCTGTGCCCTAGCTGCGGATGTGGGTTCCGGCTTTCTTACACTGATGTTTTTATTTCTTCTTCGAAATCCAGATAACCATTCCTGACCTGCTCTTTTTCTTTCCTTATTGAAACGATGCTCAAAACCATTTTTTTCTGCTAGTTGGAATGCTAGTTCTTGTACCTCCTTGCAAGTAAAACCAAAAAATCTCGTTTCCATTAACTTCAAATGATCTGCAAGCTGTTTCTCCACTTCCAATCGGAAAGTGGTCTTGTATCTTCCCAATCCTTTATTTTTGGCTTTTAGGATTTTGTTTTTGTTAAGCGCGTGTCTTCTTAGAGTTGCCTGAGGAACTCCGAATGTTTTAGCTGCCCTCAGCCATCCCATTTCATTTTTCTTCACAGCTTCAATTGCCTTTGCCATTGATAATTCACTCCAGCTTTGCCGTTCGGAAGTTCTCTTGTAATTGCGCGGCATTGTTTTCAACCTGCAAAAAATATGGGTAAAATGACATAGTATGTCATTTTGGACGTTCTTGGTATATGTCGTTTTGTACATAACTGATCTATCAAACTCTAAACTGAATTAAAACAAAACCGTTATATCCATTCACGAATTATTAATAGGCATGGTAAATCAAACAAGTAAGCAATGCCGAATAATGATCAAAACTTATTTTAGAATAAAAATACTTACCTTATTGACGAAATACGAGAACCCGCGAAATAACTCAAACTCGACAAAATCACGTGGTACGTCGACCTGCTCGTAACGATGCATGGAGCATAATACATTTTTGGCGGCATGTCCTAGCACGCCTTCAACGGTGAGTGTATGTACTATAAACGTATTAGCCGCAAAAATTTAAATGATATGTCGTTTTACCCGTATATGTCATTTTGTACATATTTCCCCTACTCTTTCCGAATTTCAACTTTGCCACCTCGTATCTTTGCCGCTCGCGCCGTCATATTGGAAAAATGGCGCCTAAAAGCAGTTTTTTGATAATAACTCCTTTCCGACGCATTTTACAGGAAAACCATATCTATACAAAATAATTATAGAGAAAATTTCCTACAATTTATGTCATAACCTTTTTTTTCCTAAAATCAATAGTCACTTGGTGTTGTGAATACAGGTATTCGGATAGAAAACGACATTGTCCCGATTAATCCTTTATTAATTTTCCAAAGAATGTGCGCAAATGTATTAAATCCAATATGTATCAGGCATTTGAGCAACATTCTGGTGATATAAATTTTGAAAATACGATGTACATCATCGATGGAGGATACTTATTACACCGAGTTGTTTGGCAACAGGGCGAATCGTATTCATCCATTTGCAATGAATACATTACCTACGTCCGATCGCATTATACCTCCAATGCCATTATCGTATTTGACGGATATCCAGAAGATGTAGCAACCCATAGTACCAAACATGTAGAGCGATCACGAAAAACTGCTTCAGTAGACATACTTTTTGATGAAACAATGACGCCAACTGTGTCACAAAGTAAATTCCTGGGTAATGATGCGAACAAGAACCGCCTCATTGGAATGTTGAAGACAAACTTTGAGGCTGAACACTTCATGGTTAAACAAGCCACCGAAGATGCAGATACGTTAATAATTAATACCGCAATAAGCGTTCATCGGCATTTGATTTTGTAGTAGTTGTCGGTGAAGATGTAGATCTCCTCCTTCTTTTGACGGCGCTATCAATGCATCCAAACATATACATCCTCAAACCAGGAAAAGGAAAAATTTCACGACAAATATACTCCATAAATAGTATAAAAGATAAAACAGCCGCAAATCATATTTTATTTTTGCATGCCTTCAGTGGTTGTGTACCACATCAGCATTATTTTATCAAGGAAAAATGAAATTTATTGAAATACTCCAAAAAAACCTGATTTAAACGAGGTCATCGAAGTATTTAAAAATCCAAATGCTGATCCAGAAGTCATTGCTAAATCTGGAGTACGTTTCCTCATCGAATTATACAGTTACAGTGATGTGAAAAGTCGTAAAAGTACATCTTTAAATAATTATAGATATGCATGCTTTACAGCATCAGCATATAAAAGTAAATTTAATATTGCGTCGCTACCACCAACAGAAGCAGCAGCACGACAACATTCGTTTCGAATTTATCACCAGGTTCAGCAGTGGTATGGGAACGAACAAAATGTAGAACAATGGGGATGGAAAAAAGACAAGAACGGTCTAATTCCTGTTAATACATTCGAGCTCCCTGCTCCGGAAAGCTTGCTGAAACTTATTTCTTGCAAATGAAAGAAAGGTTGTCAAAAAGCTCCAGGATGCAAGGGCTAAAGTGCTCCGTTTTGTGCACGAACTGTGGTGGTTCTTGTGATAATTCGCAATTTCCATCACAAGATTGCAGTGAAGAAGAAGAAGAAACGGACACTATTCTCGAGCAAATAAACCGCGATGAAACTGATGATCCCATTGCCGATGCTGCAGAAGAAACTTCCGTCTTTGATATTTCAATCAGTACTGAAGACGATGAAAGCCCAACACCTGGTCCGTCAACAACAATGAAGCGACGGAGATTGAAGTAAATTTGAAAATAGTGAGTCAGATGTGGATTAGGCCTACTGGGAATACCACGATAAAAAACGCGCCTCTTTCTCTTCCTCATGGTGGTGTGGAAATGAGTACGCCGAAACTATTGATTTTAGGAAAAAAAAGGTTATGACATGTATTGTAGGAAATTTTCTCTATAATTATTTTGTATAGATATGTTTTCCTGTAAAATGCGTCGGAAAGGAGTTATTATCAAAAAACTGCTTTTAGGCGCCATTTTTCCAATATGGCGGCGCGAGCGGCAAAGATACGAGGTGGCAAAGTTGAAATTCGGAAAGAGCACGTCAAAATCTATAAAATTTCCAATTTTCAAAACTCTCGGAAAACTTTCCAAGTAAAAATACCCAGTGACTGTACTAATTTGAAAAAAAATTATTTTTATGTTGAAAAAATGTATAAAACATAGACTAAGTTGTATAAAAAATAAGTCAAAAGTTGAATATAATTTATAGTTATTAAAAACGTATCTTAATATTTTTAAAAATAAATTAAATAAAAAACGTAACGTCAAAAAGGAATTGGTTTGGCAAGATACAGAGTCATGTTTTGATGGAAGAATTAAAACTGGAATTATAATTAACTTTAAAATTAAAGTCACAGAATTATTTAAAAAAAAAGGCATTTAGAAGTTTTTGCATTCGTGTTGAAAAAGAACTCAAAATCAATTTATTAAAAAGCAATGTTGTATTTACTTGTTTATTTATGAAACCTCATGATGGTGAAACGTCTATCAAACACTTTTCAACAGAAAATAAGGGGATTGATTCAAGTACAAACTTTGATGAATGGTATCATTGATTAAAAAATAGGGAACGCATACGAGCGAAACGTGGCCTCCTATGGCTACGACATATAGATGGCAGCACCTCTGAATATGGCTTTGAGATTTCAGTCGCCTCGATATCTATGTTGGGTGTAGGTGTAGGCGCTGCTCTCTCATTCAATAAACGCACGGAATATCAGTAGCGCACATAACAACGATTTTCGTGTCTGCAGAGTCACGACACTTGCCATTAATTAATTATGTGCATATTTTTTAAGAATTAAAATGAGGAAAGTTGGTTAATAATTTATTGCAGACACGAACCTAAGTATATATGTAAAAATACCTAATTTGTTACGATAAAATAGAAAAATAGCGAAGTACTCTAAGTGGACATTAACGCCCAAGATGTATTTAATAACAAAAAATAATTGAATTAATCAATATTTCATTTAAACCAATAAAATTAATAATTAATCTATATATTATATAAAAGAAAGTTGTGTTAGTTACACTATTTATAACTCAAGAACGGCTGAACCGATTTGGCTGAAAATTGGTAGGGAGGTAGCTTAGAACCGGGACACGGACATAGGATACTTTTGGTTCCGGTAGGTGGCGCTGCAATCGGGTTCATACTGAACAACTCCTAAACGGGTGGGCCGATTTTGATGAAATTGTATGTGTGTGTTTGAGTAAGTTACTGGATGGTTTCCATTCACAAATGGACCCGGTAGGTGGCGCTACAATCGGGTTCATACTGAACAACTCTTAAACGGGTGGTCAGATTTTGATTAATTTTTATGTGTGTGTTTGAGTAAGTACCTAACTGGATGGTTTGGATTCACAATTAGTCCCGGTAGGTGGCGCTACAATACGGAAAATTGAATTAACAATTAAGATAGACATGACACAATATAGCCGATAGATATGAAAAGCAATGTTGATGTGATATTATATGTTGACTCAACATGACAACGTCTGTCGGGTCCTCTATTTTTTAATAAAAATAGTCAAAATTGGAATAATATGGTAAGACAATACAGGATAACGTCTGTCGGGTCCGCTAGTTTAAACTAAACAACCACTCTGTTGAAGACAATTTCAATATGTATACACCAAATTCCACATAATATTGCAAAAAAAAATGTTTCACGAACAATAAAATGTACGGAGGTAGAATGAAGCCATAATATTTAGGTTTCTAGGCTTTAAAATGGTTTCCCATTTATGGAATTTTTCAAACTCACAAAAGTAAAGAAAAATATTTTATTTGGACTTTGATAATGTAAGATACTAATTGGTATCATCCTGTATATATATATATATATATATATATATATATATATATATATATATAGGGCAGGCGTCAAGTTCGGCGTCCAGTATATCGTATACTAGTATATACTTATACTGGTATATACCGGTATATGTTTTGTGTAAAGTGGTGAGTTTGACTTCACTTTTTTTCAGCATATACTGTCAAGTTTGGCTACGTAGAACGTACGAACATTTAATTTCCTAAGGGGATAATATAATCGAAATTTGTATGATAAAACTATGGTAACAGAAGTTGCTTTATCGAGAGTTGACATTCCTATTGGTAGTTTGTAATATACCTTCGTAAAAAGGGTATATGTGGTATATTATTAGTTAATTATTAACAATAACCGCGGTAACTGATAATCACATTTTTTAGTGTTGCCTGCATGATAGGTAAAGACAATCTTGAACTCGTGAACTTTAAAAGAGAAGAAGAAGTTTATAATAAGTAACACTGGAAAACTAAAATTAAATTGCATAGTTTTTCGAGTATATTATATAAACAATAGAATTGAAAAATATTATCGTTAATAATTAAACGATATATGAGACAAGCAAAGGAAATCTATAATCTGAAAAATTCTAAGAAATGTACAAGGTAACTGAAAAATATCGTTTATGGATAAACCAAATAATATAAATGACTATATGGAGAAGAAAAATGAATAGAATGAACAGAGTGAAAAATGGATGAAGCATGTATACAAAAGGAGTAGATGCAGTTGCCATAGGAAATATTGGGCTAGTATTAAAAACATTAAATAGTGGTAGAAAATGAGTTAATGAAAGTGATGGGATCTAGGACAAACAACTTTTAAGACATATTAATTGATATTTTAACTGACATACCTCTCACGGATGGATATTTGCATTTAACAATAAAAAAGTACTAACAAATATAAATCAAGTTTAACTAGTGAAATTTCATAAGCGTTCTTAATTAGACCGCTGCAATGGTCATTACACATATTTACCAAAAGTTCAAGAGTTTCATTTTATTTACAATCTGTTAGGGTCAGTAATGGGTTAATTGCTAGTAAACTATCTGGATGTTTTTCAATACCTAGTGAATGTAACTATAATATAATAAACCATTTGAATTATCAAAAAAATTCTTTTGAAAGGTGAATGCGATTATGAAAAAATAAATTTGAAAGAGTAGTAAGTAGGTAAGTATATACTAAAGGTATAAACATATATTATAGGTTGCTAATAATTTAGGTATTATTTTATCTGTTTTAGATTAACTTTACCTTATCAAAACATTATAATTTATAATAATAACTAATAATTAAAAAGCTAATTATTATTTAGCTTTTTTTTAATAATTCCTGCAATGTGCAAATAAGTGTCCAATTTCAGACTTGGTACTTGCTACTTATCTATAGTAGAAGTTAAAAATATTCCTTTCAGTTTCGAAATAACACAACGAGTAATATCCTTCACTAGTGTATATTTAATTGTGTGATGTTCTGTGCAACCAATTCATCCTTCCTGGTACATAAATGAAATTTAATTTTTGTTTTATTTATTATATGGTAACAGTTAATATAGTGTAGTCATAAAAATAAGTAAATTACAATAAAACACAAAATATATAATGTCAACAACATCTAAAATAGAGTTTAAAGTCATTCTGGATCAGACAATTTATATATTTTAAATAAAAGTATTACTTGCTTTCATATAAGTAGGTACATGTAATAACATTTCATTGAGGTCCAAATATGGATATGTCTAATAATATAAATATTTACAGTTCTTTATTCATGATTTTTATCGTAGATAGTGAATAGGTACCCAATTGTTTGATATGTTGGGGGTATTAAAATATATATTTCATTATACAACAGCTACTTTACTAAAATGTAATCGCATTAAATACCTTTTCATTGATTTTGGTCAAAATGTAATAAAAAATCTTTACAATACAAAAGTTTTCAAACCAATTCTTCTAACCTATTACAGAGTGAATGTTGAAAGTATCCGATAGAGGAAAAATTCTTATCTAGTTTTTAAATAGAAATAGGAACATCATATGTTTTAGCTTGTTCTTCTATAACATGAACTAAGTATTCATTTAATCCTCTTAGATTTACACTCAACTTTAACTATACAAATTGTAACTTTTGGGATACATTTTTAAAATGAATCATGCATCCCTTGGGACGAGATCTAATTTTTGGGAATAAATGAATTTATCATCAGCTAAAATACTGCCAGTTTCCCACTGTTGATTAGTTTTCATTTGCAATCAGCTAACTTTCATTTTGGTACCTACTGATGCTAATTGGTTTTTGTTGTAATTACGATACTTTTGGAATCAATCCTATCCTACATTTTCAATTATATTTAAAAAATTAAATATCTATTCTTAAGCATTATTTTCTTCGTTATTATTGACTTTCCATGAACAAAACATATCATTTCAGAGACGAGACAATAATGGGAATGGAAGTAATAGTAGGTTGGTTTGGTGTACTTCGTCTAATATATGAAGATATTTCTTGTGTAAGTAAATAATACTTGATATAAATATAATTGTAACCTTAATTGATGATGTTTCATATGTAGCTATTTCACATGTGATTGGTAGATTAGTGCTAAATTGGATAACACCATGTAGGTACTTAAATAAATAAGAAAGTTTAAACAAACTGGAAGGCACTTTGCCACATTCAATTTTAATATGTAAATTGATAAAAAGTAAGTGGGTACTTATTATAAACTTTAAAATTATATAATAGGCCCTTTTTAATTGGAATACTTGAGGTGTATTATATTATATAAAAATGCTTATTCCCAAAAAATTGTATTATCATACCTGTATATCTTTTTACCACAAAAACAAAACTGACATTTAATAAATAACAAAAACATGCATCAGTTTAGAAATATATGTTACCAAAGAATATACTGTACGCCCTTGAATAAATAGTCGTTTGAGTATTTTGTGAGTTTTATTGAGGATGAAACCCCATATTAGTTAACATGTATGTGACTTGATTAGATTAACTATTTTGCAATAGAGTAAATGTTCCGAATAGGTGAATAAAATAAAAAGTTCACTGGACATACAATTTTATTTGTTGCTTACAAATATAGGAATATAAATATTTCAATTACAATTTTGAAAAACTTTATTATTTATTGTCTAACACTAATTAAAAGTCTGCTGTTTATTAGGTACTTACATTAATAGAACGTTGGTGATTACTGAAAACAAAGTTTAAATTATATTATCAAACATACAAAAAATAACTTCAAATTCCACTATGCCTCTTCTGTCATGTCCATCCTGATGGAGACTGGCTCTATAAAACAATTATTGATTGAAGTTTAAATGTAGTGGAATGTACATTTTATTCTAATTATCATGGACATAGGTACATACTTCACTTATAAGGTTTGAGAAACAATCACCATTAATTTACCCAGATTTAAAAATCTGAGAAAAATTTTTAATGTTTGTGTAAGTTATTGTAAATTTTCAAACCTGTTAGTATTATAAAATAATCAAGATTTGGATTATAATATACTAAATGCCCACCATCTAAATATTGTAATTTCCATTTTATTAGACTTTTCACCTACCAACGAAATGTTATAAACTATATGAACCTTCCATAGCATAAATGAAGAGATAAAATACTTTCTGGATTCTTATGATAGTATCTCTACCCTTCATAGTTCTTGTTTAATGATATAAATAAGCAGCTTTTGGTTTTTTTATTGTTTTTATTTTTGATAGAAATAAAAATAAAAGCATTGACAATTGACCAGTTTCTTCTTCTTGATTGCGATTATGACATCTAGTCAGTTTGAAAACTAATTTTTATTTTGATCCTTGATTGAATTTTATATTTTTATAAAATTGATTGTTTATTGTTTAAGGCTCGGCATTGTAAACATATTTAGAAGTTAATTTTAACAGTCAAGTCAACTTTAGCATTAAAATATCTATCAGTTTATAAAAGTTCCATTTCTAAAATAAAAAAATAAAAAGAAGGCTAAAAGGATTAGACCAATAAAGTCTAAGCTAAAAGGTAACCTAGAATTTCTATTTTTTACAAACCATTAAACCAAGTTGGTGGTGTTTTGACTCCCCATTTCCCTAAACGACGTGAGTCCACTAACAAAATCTAGCAAAGAAAAGAAGACTACCTCATGTGTTTGATAACTAATAACAAACAAAACAACAAACAACCCATAGATAGAGGATATTTTCAACAACCCTACATATAAAAAGCGAGGTACTTTTCAGGTTAGTTGTAACGAAAATGAAATACTCTCATGCAATTTGGAAGTTTTCTAAATATTTGCCATATAAAAAGTTTTTAAACCTGCTTATAGGCCGAGTCAGAATCTGAAGAAAATGGAAATCTGTAGAACAAGATATATTTATCTACCAAAAATGTACTGGGAGACGCTACAGATTCTTTAAGGACCTCATACACTGATGATGTGTATATTTTGTAAGTAAAATTTGTCAAATAGGAACAAGTACAGAATTTATAAATATTATTTGTTTTTAGATTGATTTTTAAAACAAACTTTAAATATTTATAGTCAATTTTTCAATTATATCATTTTTTATATATACACAAAATTGGCTGCTGAAATGAGAAGAATAAAGGATACAAGGAAAATAAATATAAAGCTTGAGAGATAATTTATTAATGTGGTCTCCAAAATAATTGACGAAGAGGAGGTAAATGAATATTACACGAGATGTTTATGTAATGCTTTATCTACATTCATGTATGTTAATTATATAAATATATAGAATAATGATTTTTTTTTAATTTTGTACAAAGTGAGAATAAAAAATTATATCCCTAGTAATAGTTTGTAAGACAAAATTTATTTAATAAATTAGGTAATACCTACAAGAGCAGTATGGTCAAAAATTATAAAATTTTCATAATACTTCACAAAAGTTGGAAACAGAAACGAAAGAAACAAACTATTTCAAGTATAATAAATAGTTAAACAATACATTTAATACAGGAGTGAAAGTGACATTACGTAAGTGTAGCAGAAGATTCTTAGTTTATTGAACATTTGAGGTCATAATGCAAATTATTAAAGTTAACAAGCATTTGTGGTAGATATTTGTTCCAACTAGATATAAGAACACAATGCAATGTTTATTTTTATAATTGTGGAATGCTGGACCATATTTTCTGGAAGGCAGTATGCTTTCCATCAATTATGCCCCCAATGCATTGGGAAAATTCCATTCTTTTTTTTATCTTTTGAAATATTTAACCAGTCTGCAGCAGTAAGTATGTGGAACCTAAAAGTTATATAATTTAAATATACTCAAAGGAGTCCTTCACTCTACAATTTACAAAATTTTTATAATCTTATGGTTTTTTGTTTATAAAAATATGTCAGTATTTATAGCATCAAATTAATCTGAGTATAAAAATCTTTAATAATAGTACTAAATAATAAAGAAATTATATAGTGAAATAAATTTAACACACATACCTACTTTTTAAATTTATTTCTCAAAAAACCCTTTTTCGATGCCTGTTAAAACTATCTGCCTTTATTACGATCAACTATATTGTAAACTTAATAAACATATAACCTGTAATGGACTGTAAAATTATTTTATTCTTACTTTTAAGTAGGTACTCTTCTTGAAGTACATTGTATAGGTATTACGTGGCAGATTCTAGGCACAAAAAGCAAAATTGTTGATTCATGCACATGAATTGTAAACATAAGGCTTCTAATATACTTTCCTTCTATTTCAGTGTCTCCTGGAATCCACAAAGTCGTTTATAGCAAAATATCTTAGGGCAATTGTCAGCTTTACTACGGGGAGATATTGACAATTGCGTATTAGTGATCTGTGTTTTTTATCTGATGAGTTACTAGGTTTAAGAGCTTATCAAATACCTTTTTACTCATTCTCAGAAACGTTTTAAATTGTTCAGGATCCTGTGCTGGAAATTCTTCTTGCACTAAATGTAGATTAGATACCCCTTTTTTTCGAGCCTTTTAAAATCAAAGTAAAGTAATAACGATAGCTTTTAATGCAGTTCGTTTTGTTTTTTATATTGGGCATAGAACGGGCAAGTGAGTTTACCTCTAACATTTCAAAACAATTATTCATAATTTAAACAAAATTTCCATTAGTATACTATTGGAGATATCTATATTTGAACACTCCATGACATTTTATTATGATCTAAAATTAATATCTTGTGTAGTTCCACTTCAACAATAGATTTACTCATTGTAATAACTAGGTACATAACTACATTTACGGCCCTATTCTGTGTCGCAAAGTTGTTACTGAGCAAGTGGTTTAGAACAAGGTCAGTGGTTAGGTTGCCACTTGTCTTCAATTGGTATTCTGTAGAGGCAACCAGTGGTTACGAAAGTTAATTTATAGTTGTTTCTGAGCAACCACAATATTTGTGGTTGTTAGCGTTAGCGACTGTCAGAGAAAGGTAGAAGTGTGCTGGTAGGAAGATGGATCCGTGGATTATGAACATTTTGTTAGGTCAAGAAAATAAATAAAATACACAATGAGTATGTATAAAAATATACTAAAAATTGTAAATATAGTATAAAATCTTTTATCTTCCTAGTGATCGAGTCAGAATTATTCAAAGAAATTTAAGGGATCGGAGCAATCCATTTCACATGGCTGAAGATCAATTTATTTTCAAGAGACTGGAGAGGCTGAGAAGTTTCTGTTTCTAGTTCTAATAAGCCTCCTTCTGGAATATCACTATCACCTAAAACTGATACCTTTCCACATACTCCTATAAGTCTCAATTCCATATCTGTTAGCTCTGGAAGCCCTCCTGGTCCTCCTCCAGTTTTGGTCTCAGAAATGGAAATGTCTCTTGCCTTTTTTTGTTTTCGATTTCCATTCTATGAACGACTGCAAAAGAAAACCTCACTTCTCAGACTTGTTAGTGGAAAAGTAAGGTCGATTTACACTATAAAAGTGAATAATCATCATTCTTAACCACTAGTAGTCTCCAGAATAGCAATTTTATTGAAAGTGGTTAAAAAGTTACTATCTAGAGTTGCTTGTCAGTCAGTTGCTATAAAGTTGCTCGACTGCCACTTAGATACAGAATAGGCCCGTTAAATGTTACTGTAGTAAGTGAAACAAAAATATTAAATTTAATTTATGTACTAGCAAAAATTGGTTATACATTACACAAAACATAATTTCACACAATTACTTAGATTTTACTAAAGTGTGTTGTTCAAATGTATATTGTGAAACTGAAAAGAATTTTTTTAATTTGTAATAAAAAGTAGAAAATACAATCTGAAATTGGACCAATATTTTCACGCAGCGGAAAGAACCTTAATAAAGCTTAAGAAATAAACACAAATTATCATAGGTACATAAAATAATCAGATCCTTGGTTGCCAGTTATTTTTGAGATGATAATAATTGTCTTGAGAATGTTTTTAGATGTTAGTATTGATTGTAATGTTTTATTTATACATTACAGTTATACTAAAACCGATAAATTGGTACATTATTATCATGCTTTATATGTTTATACCTTTAGAATCTACCTACCCTTCCGTCTTTCAAATTTATTTGTTTCATACACATATACTCCTTTCCAGAGATATCTTGTAATAATTAGAATTGTTTATTACATATATAACTAGCACTACACGTACCTAAGTACCTACCTATTGAAAAATATCCATATACTTTACTAACCGCTAACTCATTGCTATCCACATGGCATATTTTTACAAAATGGTTACACTTTTGGTAAATATAATTAAGAATAAAACACTATATTAGTTTAATTAAGAATGATTTTTAAAATAAACTTTCAAAATTTGTACTTTTTTGTTTAATACAAATGTCCAACAATCTCAGTTAATATATTATGTCTTAAAAGTTTACACAATTCTCACCAACATTTGCACAAAATATCTAACTTGAGCATAATGTACGTACCTATTTATATCATTATTTAATACTTAGTTAAGAATAGAAAAATGTTCTAGTTCACAACACAAAAAACTCATTTTCCAACCATTCTATCTTCTACTGCTTTTTTTTCCACCTGCCCAATATTTTTTATAACTTAATCCATCTATGTATCCTTTGCCTGTTCTATTTTTTCTCATTCCAATCCATCATAGCTCCTTTTGTAAATTTAAAATGCACAATACCTAATAATATGCACTATTTGTCTCTTGATAAACGTGGCCCCTAGGGTAATTTAACATATTCTAATTCCTTATCAATTCTTCTCCATATCGCTATATATTATTTTTTAGATACCTACCCACATTATAGGTACCTACATTCCTTTCAATTTTTTAGTTTTTATGAAGGTTATAATTCATTTAATAACGTTATGTATATATACCAGAAATCCCGACTGATCACTGATTATTGATTATAACTTGACAAAAACGTCATTCTTCTTTTTTAAAGTGTTAATCCTTCATAATCAAATAACTTACTGAAATCCGCGTCATCGCCATGAAATGAGAAGATTTCAAAAATGTTGACCCCTATTTTTTTCTTAATTACTCCCTCTGATATATTTTCTATACATCTTTTACCCCACAACCCATATTTTGAATTGTAAAAATATTGGGGTAGTTTTACAATCTTACTAATTTAAAATCAGTTTAAAAAATACGCTCTGCAATCTGAACTCTATTTATCTATATTTATCAATACCTCACAGCTATTTTTAGGTCTTAAAATTTTGGGGTTGTAGCACCCCCAATTTAAAAAGCTAGAAATTTCCACTTAAATTTCAACAACTCACCAAAGTTTCAAAGCAATCGCGCGTATCAATGGTATGCTTCACAACCTATATTTTCACTGTTTAAGATAATAAAATATAAGGGTTGATTCAACCCCTTTGTAAACAAACCAGAAACCTTCCCTAAGGTGTCAGCAACAACTTACAAAAGTCTCCTAGCAATCGTATCAACGGTATACATATAAACAAACATTCATTTTTATAGATACCCCATTACCCACCCACACCTCCGTCCTAAAACTGTAACTTCGGCGTCAGTAAATATATAAATTTTATATGCCAGTGTAGTCAAACTTGCGTAGCCGAACTTCACACTTTATTGAGTGAATATATGTGTAACTTCGGCTACGTAGCCAAACTTGACGTTCGGATCCCGAACTTTACGTCTTATAAAAAAATTTGAGGCCGAACTTGACGCCTGCCCTATATATATATATATATATATATATAAATATATATATGTTTGTCCTCCGTCAAGTTCGGCGTCCCAGTATATCGTATACTAGTATATACTTATACCGGTATATACCGGTATATGTTTTGTGTAAAGTGGTGAGTTTGAATTCACTTTTTTTCATCATATACTGTCAAGTTTGGCTACATAGGACGTACGTATATTTAATTTCCTAAGGGGATAATATAATCGAAATTTGAATGATAAAACTATGGTAACAGAAGTTTCTTCATCGAGAGTTGACATTCCTATTGGTAGTTTGTAATATACCTTCGTAAAAAGGCAGGTTTATGTATATTATTAAAAACCTTAGATATTTGAAGTAGTTAATTATTAACAATAAACGCGGTAACTGATAATTACATTTTTTAGTGTTGCCTGATAGGTAAAGACAATCGTGAATTCGTGAAGACAACTTTAAAAGAGAAGAAGAAGTATACCTATGGTATAAAAAGTAACATTGGAAAACTAAAATTAAATTGCATAGTTTATGAAAAATAGAATTGAATAATAATATCGTTAATAATTAAACGATATATGAAACACAAGCAAAGGAAATCTATAATCTGAAAAGTTTCAAGAAATGTACCTACACGGTAATTGAAAAATATTTTTTATGGATAAACCAAATGATATAAATGACTATATACCTATGGAGAAGAAAAATGAATAGGGAATTAATGTTAAATTACACTATACAACACCTTTTATCGGGGAACAGAGTGAAAAATTGATGAAGCATGTATAAACTTACAAAAGGAGTAGATGCAGTTGCCATAGGAAATATTTGGCTAGTATTAAAAACATTAAATAACTAGTGGTAGAAAAGGAGTTAGTGAAAGTGATGGGATCTAGGACAAACAACCTCTATTGAAATTTTCTCCACAATATACAAATAATAATAATGTAATTAGTTAAGACATATTAATTAATATTTTAACTGACATACCTCTCACGGATGGACAATAAAAAAGTACTAATAAATATAAATAAAGTTTAACTAGTGAAATTTCACAAAAGTGTTCTAGATTAGACCATTGCAGCTCATTCCACATATTTACCAAAAGTTCAAGAGTTTCATTTTATTTACAATCTGTTAGCCATAAGGTCAGTAATGGATTAATTGCTAGTAAACTATCTGGATGTTTTTCAATACCTATGGATTGTAACTATGTATAATAAACCATTTGAATTATCACAAAAATTCTTTTGAAAGGTGAATGCGATTATGAAAAAATAAATTTGAAAGAGTAGTCAATAGGTAAGTATATACTAAAGGTATAAACAGATATAGGTTGCTAATAATTTACTACTAATTATAATTTATAATAATAACTAATAGTTAAAAAACTGATTATTATTTAGCTTTTTTTATTAAAACCTGCAATGTGGAAATAAATGACCAATTTCAGACTTTGTATTTGCTACTTATCTATAGTAGAAGTTAGAAATATTCCTTTCAGTTTAGAAATAATACAACGAGTAATATCCTTTACTAGTATATATTTAATTGTGTGAAATTATGTTCTGTGCAACCAATTCATCCTTCCTGGTACATAACTGAATTATAATTTTTGTTTTATTTATTATATGGTAACAGTTAATATAGTGTAGTCATGAAAATAAGTAAATTACAATAAAACACAAAATATATAATGCCAACAACACCTAAAATAGAGGTAAATTGGGTAACTGTCAAAATAAAACTACACAACCAGTTTAAAGTAATTCGGGATCGGACAATTTTTATGCTCTTTATTTTGTTTAAACCAAAGCATTGCCATTGTATAAATTACCTACTTGCTTTCATATAAGTGGGTACATGTAATAACATTTCATTGAGGTCCAAAAATGGAATATAAATATTTACAGAGTTCTTTATTCATTGAGATATATATTTCATTATGCAACAGCAATGTAATCGCATTAAATACCTTTTCATTGATTCTGGTCAAAATGTAATAAAAAATCTTTACAATACAAAAGTTACATCAAACAAGAATTGAAACCAATTCTTCTAGCCTATTACAGAGTGACTGTTGAAAGTATCCGATAGAGGAAAAATTCATATCTAGTTTTTAAATAGAAATAGGAACATCATATGTTTTAGCTTGTTCTATGACATGAACTAAGTATTCATTTAATCCTGTTAGATTTACATTCAACCTATGGTTTTTTAGATTTAGGACACTCAACCTATGGCTTTTTACTTATACAAATTGTAACTTTTGGGATACATTTTTAAAATGAAAGTAAAGACATGCATCCCTTGGGACGAGATCTGATTTTTGGGAATAAATGAATTTATCATCAGCTAAAATACTGCCAGTGTCCCACTGTTGATTAGTTTTCATTTGCAATCAGCTAACTTTCATTTTGGTATCTACTGATGCTAATTGGTTTTTGTTGTAATTATGATACTTTTTTAATCGATCCTATCCTACATTTTCAATTATATTTAAAAAAATTAAAATCTATTCTCAAGCATTATTTTCTTCGTTATTATTGACTTTCCATGAACAAAACATATCATCTCGTATATGGAGATATTTGTTGTGTAAGTAAATAATACTTGATATAAAGAACATTTTAACCTGAATTGATGATGTTTCATATGTAGCTTAAATTAGTGCTAAAAGTTTAAACAAACTGGAAGGCAATTTTCCACATACAATTTTAATATGTAAATTGATAATAAAAGTAAGTAGGTACTTATTATAAACTTTAAAATTATATAATAGGCCCTTTTTAATTGGAATACTTGAGGTATATTAATGATTTAAAAATACGTATTCCCAAAAAATTGTATTATCATATATAAACCTATATATCTTTTTACCACAAAAATAAAACTGACATTTAATAAAAAAACAAAAACATGCTTTAGTTTAGAAAGATATGTTACCAAAGAATATACTGTACGCTCTTAAATAAATAGTCATTAGAGTTGAGTATTTTGCGAGTTTTATTGGGGATGAAACCCCATATTAGTTAACATATATGTGATTTGATTAGATTGACTATTTTGCAATAGAGTAAATGTTCTGAATAGGTGAATAAAATAAAAAGTTCACTGGACATACAATTTTATTTGTTGCTTACAAAGATAGGAATATAAATATTAAGTACCTATAATAATTTTGATTACAATGTACAATTAAAACTTTTTCTATGTTATCTGTTGAAAAACTTTATTATTTATCATCTAACACTAATTAAAAGTCTGCTGTTTATTAGGTACTTACATTAATAGAACGTTTGTGATTACTGAAAACAAAGTTTAAATTATATGAATCAAACACAAAAAATAACTTCAAATTCAACTATACATGAACTATACCTCTTCTGTCATGTCTATCCTGATGATGGAGACTTGCTCTATAAAACAATTATTGATTGAAGTTTAAAAGTGTAGTGGAATTTTCATTTTATTTTAATTATCATGGACATAGGTACATACTTCACTTGCAAGGTTTGGAACAATCACCATTAATTTACCCAGATTTAAAAATCGAGAAAAAATGTTTAATGTTTGTGTAAGTTATTATAAATTTTCAAACCTGTTAGTATTATAAAATAATCAAGACTTCAATTATAATCTAAATATTGCAATTTCCATTTTATTAGGCTTTTCACCTATGAACAAAATGTTACATAGATAAAGAGATAAAAAACTTTTAGAATTCTTTTTATGACAATATCTACCTTTCATAGTTTTTGTTTAAGAATATAAATAACCAGCTTTTGGTTTTTTTATTGTTTTTGTTTTTGTGTATGAATTTGGGGTTATATTGTTCATTTCGAAAATAGAAATTAATTAACCATGGATGAGTTGAATATTAATAATCAAATAATATCAATTTATCAATAAAAATAACCTGGCAGTAATCTGAACTGAACTACTGTATAAGCCAAACTGTCATAACTGACAGAGTATATAATACTCCATTAAAAAGCGGAGTATGCAGAGTTTACTCCGGGTAGGTTTCTGAACGTTAGCATACTCTATACTGGTAGAGTAAATTTATGAACGCTTCGGAGTAAACTATCCTTACTCTGAGTAAGTTTATGAACGTAGCCCTTATCTTGATTGCGATTATGACATCTTGCTAGCATGTAGCCATAGAGAAATAATATATATATTTTTGTCTATGCATGTAGCCAGTTTGAAAACTAATTTTTATTTTGGTCCTTGATTAAATTTTATCTTTTTAAAAAAGTGATTATTCATTGTTTAAGGGTCGGCATTATAAACATAGGTAACACGATTATAAACATCGATGTTAATTTAAACAGTCAAGTTAACTTTAGCATTAAAATAACAGTTTTATCAATTGTCTTATGGTTTTATAAAAGTACCATTTCTAAAATAAAAAGAAGAAGGCAAAAAGCAATAAAAGCATAGATTTCTCTATGCCATAGAGTCTATGGCAATGAAACACTCACCCGCATCTTTTGGAAATTATATATTTAATGTACTTAATGACAATGTAGGGTTTCTAAATATTTGCAATATCAAAAGTTTTGTGCTACGTGCTTTTAGAACTGAGCCAGAATGATGTATTAATGAACAGCTCTAGTTTCTCCATTGTCATACTGGACCAAGCTCAACTAGAGAATTTAATTATCCCTTAATGTCAGCCTCTATAAAGTCAATTTAATAAGAAAAGAAAATCTGTAGACCAAGAACCTACAGAATTCATAAATATATTTGCTTTCAGATTGGTTTTAAAAACAGACTTTACAATATTTACCTATAGTTAATTTTTCCATTAAATGTTTTTTATTTAATATACACAAACTTGGCTGCCGAAAAATGGAGAATAAAGGATACAAGAAAAGTAAATAAGCTCAAGTGATAATTTATTAATGTGGTCTACAACATATTTGATGAAGAGGAGGAAAATTAATATTACACCAGTTGTTTATGTAATGCTTATCTACATTGGTGGATGTACCTTAAAACATTTTTAATTTTGTACAGAAGAATGAAAACCAATTATTTCATGTACTTACAATACAGATAATTAAATGATACATTTAATACAAGAGTAAAAGTGGAATTACGTAAATGTAGCAGAAGATTCTTAAAGTTCTTTATAACAAAATAGAAAATAATTGTTTCCTCCCCCACATCAGGTAGGAAATAGTAATTAGAGGTTAGTAGTGAAAAAAGTACTTTTCCTCCTTAACGTTAGATTTTTAAATGAAAATGTCAACTTCAGGATTCTTAGATACCTTTTTTGAGTTAAAAGTCAGAAAATTATAGTAGTGCAAACGTTATGTTTATTAAACTTGATTAAATATTTGAATAATGGAAAGTGACCTAATATTAAAGAACAAGAGCCAACATTACTACCACAAAAATCTGAAATCCGTAGGTATGAAAAACATTATACATTTATAAGCAATGTGCTAAAGACAAGATTAATAAGTGGCAGGAGGAAAAATCAATGAATTACACAAGAGTAAAGTGCCTTTGTGTCCTTGGATGTTTACTGCCCTCCGCTCAGTATACATCTGAGGGAAGAAAAGTGGCACTATATTTTAACTATTAAAAATCTCCTCCAAATATGAAATTTAAACGATTGAAATTATAGTGTTGGATAAGTTGAGATCATTTTAAAACTGCTAATAAAAATTTTCAACCAATAGAAACCACCCCTAATCACTAAAATTGTTCTGCACTTTAAATTTATAATATATTTTGAAAAGTTAATAGGAAAAATACAAAAATATGTGGAAACTCTGCTTAAAATACATCCCTCTTATCGATTGTCATAGTTATTTTAAACAAAGGTAATTTTTTCACAGCACATATTTATTGGCGCAATATCACTTTTGCTCTTTACTGTATTTTCAAAGTCTTGACCAAGGTTCTACAATGAGAGAACAATTTATAGACTAAATCATTAGTCAAAGTCGAATAGTGATGAAAGACTCCATCTCGATTTATGCTGGTATTGAAAAACCGGTGTTGACTATTAAAATATCGAGGACATGAATATTTAAAACACATTTGTAATTGAAAGCATTTATTCAAAATAAATAAATGAGTTACATGCTTCCTAAAATACAATTTTTTGATCAAAATTGAATGTGGAAAAGTGCCTTCCAGTTTTTTTAAACTTTTTTATTTATTTAAGTACCTACATATGGTGTTATCCAATTTAGCACTAATCTACCAAGAACATGCATGTGAACTAAGCTACATATGAAATATCATCAATTCAAGTTACAATGTCCTTTATAACAAGTAGGTATTCATTATTCATCAAGTCTCATTTCTGCAGCCAAGTTTGTGTATATATAAAAAATGATATAATGGAAAAATTAACTATAAATATTTGAAGTTTGTTTTAAAAACCAATCTAAAAACAAATAATATTTATGAATTCTGTGCTTGTTCCTATTTGACAAATTTTACTTACAAAATATACACTTATCAGTGTATGAGGTCCTTAAAGAATCTGTAGCATCTCCCAGTAAATTTTTGGTAGATAAATACATCTTGTTCTACAGATTTCAATTTTCTTTTCTTACTATCAACATCAACTGACTCTATAGAGGCTAACGGTAAGGGGGAATTATATTATCTAGATGAGCTTGGTCCAGGGTTTGTTGGGTACGACAGGGGAAAAACTAGAGCTCATTTCATTATAAAATCATTTTGGCTCAATTCGTCTAAGAGGCCATCAAAAATCAGTTCAGATTCTGACTCAGCCTATAAGCAGGTTTAAAACTTTTGATATTGCAAATATTTAGAAAACTTCCAAATTGCATGAGAGTATTTTATTTTCGTTTCAACTAACCTGAAAAGTACCCTCGCTAGGTAAGTAAACATTCCGTGGTAGGGTTGTTTTTTTGTTTTATTTGTTATTAGTTATCAAATAAGGTATATAGTCTTCTTCTCTTTGTTAGACTGTTAGTGGACTCGCGTCGATTAGGGAAATAGGGAGTCCAAACACCACCAACTTGGTTTAATGGTTTATAAAAAATAAAAATTCTAGGGTTGTCTCTGTTCTAGGTTACCTTTTTGCCTTAATTCTTTTTATTTAAGAAATGGAACTTTTATAAAACTGATAGATATTTTAATGCTAAAGTTGACTTGACTGTTAAAATTGACTTCTAAATATGTTTATAATGCCAACCCTTAAACAATAAACAAACATTTTTATAAAAATATAAAATTCAATCAAGGAGCAAATCCTCTCATTTCATAGAGTTGACGCGGATTTCAGTAAGTTATTTGGTTATGAAGGATTTACATATAATAAGCCCAATAAAGGAAAAAAGAAGAAGAACATATTAAGAAAGAAGAATGACTTTTTTGTCAAGTTTTAATCAAGGTTATGTTTTTCAGCCCGCATATACACTTTAATAATTTGAGAATCAAAAGTAAATATTAAATAATAAATGAATTATAACCTTCGTAAAAACTGAAAAATTTGAAAGGACTGTAGGTACCTAAAAAAATTTGAGAAATTAACCAAATACAAATAATATATAGGGATATGGAGAAGAATTGATAAGGAATTAGAATATGTTAAATTACCCTAGAGACCACGTTTATCAAGAAACAAATGGTGCATATTATTAGGTACAATGTGCATTTTAAATTTACAAAAGGAGCTATGATGGATGGAATGAGTAAAAATAGAACAAGCAAAGGATAAATAAATGGATTTAGTTATAAAAAATATTGGGCTGGTGGAAAAAAAGCAGTAGAAGAGAAAATGGTTGGAAAATGAGTTTTTTGTGTTGTGAACTAGAACATTTTTATATACTTAACTAAATATTAAATATTGATATGAGTAATACATTAATTGAGATTGTTGGACATTTGTATTAAACAAAAAAAGTACAAATTTTGAAAGTTTATTTTAAAAATCATTCTTAATTAAACTAATATAGTGTTTTATTCTTAATTATATTTACCAAAAGTAACCATTTTGTAAAAATATGCCATAGAGTCAGCAATGAGTTAGCGGTTAGTAAGGTTTATGGATATTTTTCAATAGGTAGGTAGGTATGTATTGTAGTTATATATGTAATAAACAATTCTAATTATTACAAGATATCTCTGGAAAGGAGTATATGAGTATGAAACAAATAAATTTTAAAGAAGGTAGGGTAGGTAGATTCTAAAGGTATAAACATATAAAGCATGATAATAATGTACTAATTTATCCGTTTTAGTATAACTGTAATGTATAAATAAAACATTACAATCAAAACTAACAGCTAAAAAAAACATTCTCAAGACAATTAGTATCATCTCAAATATAACTGGCAACCAAGGATCTGATTATTTTACATGTACCTATGATAATTTGTGTTCATTTCTTAAGCTTTATTAAGGTTCTTTCTGCGTGAAAATATTGGTCCAATTTTAGATTATATTTGCTACTTTTTGTATTATCAATCATGATGCACTTTTTTTACCACAAAAAGAAACTGATACATTTAATAAAAACAAACCCTAACATTTGGTAAATTACAAATGTAATCATTTCTAAAATCAGTCTACCTTCAAGGTCTAAGCTAGGTACATACAAACATGATCAATTCAAGTTACAATGAACTTTATGCAAGTATGATTTACTTAGAGAAAATATCTACAGCTTATTTAGGTACCTATTAAACACAAACTAGTATTGTTTAAAACCGTTTTATAATAACTAACATTTGACACTTCTCATTTGTAGCTTACAAATATTATAGGAATGTAAATATTAAGTAGAACAATACTTATCTACATTCATGGATGTATGTTAATTATCTAAATTAATATACCTATAGAATAATAATTTTTTTAAATTTTGTACAAAGTGAGAATAAAAAATTATATCCCCAGAAATAGTTTGCAAGACAAAATTTATTTAATAAATTAGGTTATACAAGAGCAATATCGTCAAAAATTATAAAATTTTCATAATACTTCACAAAAGTTGAAAACAGAAACGAAAGAAACAAAACTATTTCAATTATATATAGTTAAACAATAACATTTAATGCAAGAGTAAAAGTGACATTACGTAAGTGTAGCAGAAGATTCTTAGTTTATTGAGCATTTGAGTTCATAATGCAAATTATTAAAGTTAACAAAACAATAAAAAAAATTCAAATCATTTGTGGTAGATATTTGTTCCAAAACTAGGTCTAAGAACACAATGCAATGTGTATTTTTATAATTGTGAAATTCTGGACCATATTTTCTGAAGGCAATATGCTTTCCATCAATTGCTCCCAATGCATAGGGAAAATTCTTTTCTTTTTTTAATCTTTTGAAATATTTAACCAATCTGCAGCAGTATGTGGAACCTAAAATTTATATAATTAATATACTCAAAGGAGTCCTTCACTCTACAATTTACAAAAATTTTATAATCTTATGGTTTTTTGTTTATAAAAATATGTCAGTATCTATATAGCATCACATTAAACTGAGTATAAAAATCTTTAATAATAGTACCTAAATAATAAAGAAATTATGGTGAAATAAATTTGACAAACGTACCTCTACTTTTTAAATTTATTTCTCAAAAAACCCTTTTTCGGTGCCTGTTAAAACTATCTGCCTTCATTACGATCAACTATATTGTAAACTTAATGAACATATAACCTGAAATGGACTGTAAAATTATTTTATTCTTATATTTAAGTAGGTACTATTCTTGAAGTACATTGTATAGGTATCACGTGGCAGATTCTAGGCACAAAAAGCAAAATTGTTGATTCATGCACATGAAATGTAAACATAAGGCTTCTAATATCATTTCCTTCTATTCCAGCGTCTCCTGGAATCCACAAAGTCGTTTGTAGCAAAAAATCTTTGGACAATTGTAAGCTTTACCACGGGGAGATAACATATCCTCCAATTCATTCATATTTCTGAACAAATTGTATAATAAATTCACGATACATTTGGCACTTTACACGTTAAAAATGTAGGTAGGTAGATGAAATACACTGAAAAAATCTACTGTTTATTACCTATTATCCTGCAACCCTGAACCCCCATTGTTGTTGAATATGAAATGAAAATGTTTTTGTTTATGGAGTCAATAAAAATCGACGAAAACAAATTTTATTTTTTAAAAAATATATACCTATACTTAGGTATAAATATTTTATTTTTTGAAGAATATATTCAAAAATGTAGGATTTACTTGGAATATATTGTTTTACAATAAAAAACAATCGGCCCCATTACCAAAATGAAAGTTGGATAATTGCAAACAAACACCAACCAACTCTATAGCAGTATTGTAGGTTCTACTGAATTAGGTAGTCATATTTATGTACAGGATAATCTTTAATTCTTGAGGCAGCAGCAGGTGGTGTAGGGTAACACTTTTCAGAATGAAATCTCGTCTTGAATACCCCCAACATTTCAAAACAATTATTCATCATTTAACCAAATTTTACACTAGTACTGTTGGAGATATCTATATTTGAACACTCCACGACAATTTTTTTTTTTTTTATTCAATTGACGTGCTCGGCAACTATGGCCACTTGCACAGAGCGATTACAGAAAAACAGTAGTTATTACAGAATAGTTAAAAACATAGCTTAAAGTTTATGATAGAGTGACATATCTTTTAAGAATTTCAGTGTTGCCTCGATTTGGTTTTGGTCCCCTAGGATGTCTTGCAGCTGGCATTTGAGATTATGTTGTCGTCTTCTTGTGCTAAATTGGCGACAATCAACCAGGATGTGTTTAACAGTAAGTGGGCACTGGCAACTTTGACAGGAAGGTCTGTTGCTTGAGGTCATTAAGTAGCTGTGTGTGAGTTTGGTGTGACCTATTCGAAGTCTATGTAGTATTGATACATCTTGTCTAGAGAGTCCAGTGGGGTCAGTATACAGAGGTGTGTTGAGAATAGGCTGGATAGATAGTAGGGAAGTCTTGGTGGAGCTCCAGTGAGTTTGCCACATATATCTAACGTTCCTTTTTGCTTCTGCCTTAACATCCTTGCAAATTTGGATGTGAGAAGTAATTGTGGCAGTAGTTGACGCTGTTTTGGCATGCTGATCGGCCAGTTCATTTCCAGGTATACCAATGTGTGAGGGTATCCATATAATGGTGACTGTGGTGTTTAGGGAATAAATATGGTGATAAGAGTGATGGATTTCTTGGACAATGGGATGTTCAGTAAATAATTCTTGGATAGATAGGATAGACGCTAGAGAGTCTGTACAAATGGCAACTTTTTTATTGGAATGGTTGATGTGCTTAAAAGCTTGTAGAATACTGTACAATTCTCCAGTATGCACACTGCACAAAGGAGGTATTAGGGAAGTGCTGATGAGTTTGTTTGCTGTGGTTACTGAGCAGCCAACGCCAGTATCACTTTTGGAAGCGTCGGAGTATAATACAAAGTCGTAATGATTGTTATGAATGATTTCAAAAAATGATTTAATCATGAGCTTTTTAGGTGTTTCGTGTTTATTAAATTTGGATAAATAAGTATTGACCTGAGGAGGGTGCATAATCCAGGAAGGAGATGTAGAAAAAGGAATGGGGTTTGTGAGTGAGAGGTTAATGTTATTTGTTAATGAAGCTAATATAAGAGCGATAGGTTTAATTATTGGTGAAGGATTATTAAGAGGGCTGGCAGTTGATGTGAACAGAGAATAGACAGGATTGAGAGGGTTTGAGGAGACTGAGGCTGCGTAGGATAGAAGCAGCACGACAATTTATTCTGATCTGAAACTAATATAAACTGCTTGTGTAGTTCCACTTTAACAATAGATTTACTTATTGTAATAACTAGGTACATTTAACTGTTACTGTAGTAAATGAAACAAATATTTAATTTAATTTTTATGTACTAGCAAAAATTGGTTATACATTACACAAAACATATTTTCACACAATTACCTAGATTTTACTAAAGTGTGTTGTTCAAAATGTATATTGTGAAACTGAAAGGAATATTTTTAATTTGTAATAAAATATAGTAAGTAAATACAATCTGAAATTGGACCAATATTTTCATGCAGCAGAAAGAACCTTAATAAAGCTTAAGAAATAAACACAAATTATCATAGGTACATATAAAATAATCAGATCTTTGGTTGTCAGTTATTTTTGAGATGATAATTGTCTTGAGAATGTTTTTAGCTGTTAGTTTTGATTGTAATGTTTTATTTATACATTACAGTTATACTAAAACAGATAAATTAGTACATTATTATCATGCTTTATATGTTTATACCTTTAGAATATACCTATCCTACCTTCTTTCAAATTTATTTGTTTCATACACATATACTCCTTTCCAGAGATATCTTGTAATAATTAGAATTGTTTATTAAATATAGCACAACGAACCTACCTACATATACTTTACTAACCGCTAACTCATTGCTGACCCCATGGCATATTTTTACAAAATGGTTACACTTTTGGTAAATATATAATTAAGAATAAAACACTATACTAGTTTAATTAGGAATGATTTTTAAAATAAAATTTCATAATTTGTACTTTTTTTGTTTAATACAAATGTCCAACAATCTCTGTTAATATATAACTTATATCAATATTTAATATTTAGTTAAAAAAATTTTCTAGTTCACAACACAAAAAACTCATTTTCCAACCATTTTCTCTTCTACTGCTTTTTTTCCACCAGCCCAATATTTTTTATAACTAAATCCATTTATTTATCCTTTGCTTGTTCTATTTTTACTCATTCCATCCATCTTAGCTCCTTTTGTAAATTTAAAATGCACATTGTACCTAATAATATGCACCATTTGTTTCTTGATAAACGTGGTCTCTAGGGTAATTTAACATATTCTAATTCCTTCTTATGAATTCTTCTCCATATCCCTATATATTATTTGGTTCATTTCTCAAAATTTTTTGGGTACCTATAGTTTTTACGAAGGTTATAGGTTTTTCATTAATTAACGTTAGGAATATTTTTCAATCATATCGTTTGTTATATTATATTTTCAAAAAACTAATCAATTTATTTTTGATTCTCAAATTATAAAAGTTCATATGCGGGCAGAAAAACCTGACTAGTCTTCTCGTAAAACAAAAATTATAAATAAAATCATAGATAACCTTGATTAAAACTTGACAAAAACGTCATTCTTCTTTCTTAGTAAATCCTTCTTCTTCTTCTTTCCCTTTATTGGGCTTAACTCTATCAAGTTATCTACCCAGTACCATTTGTCTCTTCAATTTACATAGAAAGAAGCTGCACTTTCATGCATCTGCCTCTTGGACACCACTTCTTCCTGTATCTAAAATAAGATTATATAACTCTATTACAATATTTCATAACCAAATAACTTACTGAAATCCGCATCATCACTATGAAATGTTGGTCCTTGATTGAATTTTATATTTTTATAAGAACGATTGTTTATTGTTTAAGGGTCGGCATTATAAACATCTTTAGAAGTTAATTTTAACAGTCAAGTCAACTTTAGCATTAACATATCTATCAGTTTTATAAAAGTTACATTTCTAAAATAAAAAAAGGTAACCTAAAATTTTAATTTTTTTCAACCAATTAAACCAAGTTGGTGGTGTTTTGACTCCCTATTTCCCTAATCGACGTGAATCCACTAAAAATCTAACAAAGAGAAGAAGAAGACTAGCTTATGTTTTTGATAACTGAAATAGGGTTGGCGATTCTTTCCAAAAAAGATCGATTTTTAAATCGATTCGAATCGTAACCTGATGAATCGATTCATAAAAAAATCGAGGTCTAAAAGATCGATTTCTAAAAAATCGATTTTTTCAAGTTTGTATTTCAATGTAAATATAAATCCATTTTATGAAAAACAAGAAAGATACCATAATATACAATCTCTGGGATCTCTTATCAGTAAAATCAGGAATTTTTTAGTTCAGGGAATTCGATAATAACAATTATTTTTATTACCATATCAAAGAATCAGATCAGATATAAAAGAAGACATTTATTTTCTAAATGTATTTTTTACATTGAAAAGTTAAGAAAATAGATAATATAGCTTACAGTTCCCAAAACCAAACCAGAAAAAATCGAATGTCGATTTTAAAGGGTGAAATATCGATCCACTGAATCGATTCAGTACAACATATCGATTTAAAAAATCGATATATTTGGCCCGAGGAATCGATTCTTCGATTAATCGATTTCAGATCGCCATCCCTAAACTGAAACTGATAACAAACAAAAGAGAGTACTTTTCAAGTTAGTTGAAACGAAAATGAAATACTCTCATGCAATTTGGAAGTTATATATTTAATGTATGGTTTCTAAATATTTGCAATATCAAAAGTTTTTAAACCTGCTTAAAGGCTGAGTCAGAATCTGAACTGAAATTTGGTAGCCTTTTAGACAAACTGAGCCAAAGTGATTTTTTAATGAACATCTTTAGTTTTCCTCTGTCGTACCCCAACAAACCCTGGACCAAGATCATCCAGATAATATAATTCCCCTTTACCGTTAGCCTCTATAGAGTCAGTTGATAGTAAGAAAAGAAAATGGAAATCTGGAGAACAAGATGTATTTATCTACCAAAAATTTACTGGGAGAAGCTACAGATGCTTTAAGGACCTCATACACTGATGAAGTGTATATTTTGTAAGTAAAATTTGTCAAATGGGAACAAGTATAGAATTCATAAATATTATTTCTTTTTAGATTGGTTTTTAAAACAAACTTTAAATATTTATAGTTAATTTTTCCATTATATCATTTTTTATATATACACAAAATTGGCTGCGGAAATGAGAAGAATAAAGAATACAAGAAAAGTAAATAAGCTCAAGAGATAATTTATTAATGTGGTCTCCAAAATAATTGAAGAAGAGGAGGTAAATGAATATTACCCGAGATGTTTATATGTAATGCCTATCTACATTCATGTATGTTAATTATATAAATATATACAATAATTAATTTTTTTTAATGTTGTACAAACTGAGAATAAAAAGTTATATCCCTAGTAATAGTTTGTAAGACAAAATTTATTTAATAAATTGGGTAATACATGAACAATATGGTCAAAAATGATAAAATTTTCATAATACTTCATAAAAATTTAAAACACAAACGAAAGAAACAAACTATTTCAATTACATAGTTCAACAATACATTTAATACAAGAGTAAAAGTGACATTACGTAAGTGTAGCAGAAGATTCTTAGTTTATTGAACATTTGAGTTCATAATGCAAATTATTAAAGTTAACAAAACATTAAAAAAGAAATGAATTCAAAACATTTGTGGTAGATATTTTTCCCAACTAGGTCTAAGAACACAATGCAATGTTTATTTTTATAATTGTGGAATGCTGGCCCATGTTTTCTGAAGGCAATATGCTTTCCATCAATTTTTTTTAAATATTTTGAAATATTTAACCAATCTGCAGCAGTATGTGGAACCTAAAATTTATATAATTTAAATATACTCGAAGGAGTCCTTCACTCTACAATTTACAAAATTTTTATAATCTTATGGTTTTTTGTTTATAAGAATATGTCAGTATCTATATAGCATCACATTAAACTGAGTATAAAAATCTTTAATAATAGTACCTAAATAATAAAGAAATTATGGTGAAATAAATTTGACAAACGTACCTACTTTTTAAATTTATTTCTCAAAAAACCGTTTTTCGAGGCCTGTTAAAACTATCTGCCTTTATTACGATCAACTATTTTGTAAACTTAATAATCATATAACCTGAAATGGACTGTAAAATTATTTTATTTTTATATTTAAGTAGGTACTCTTCTTGAAGTACATTGAATAGGTATCACGTGGCAGATTCTAGGCACAAAAAGCAAAATTGTTTATTCATGCACATAAAATGTAAACATAAGGCTTCTAATATCATTTCCTTCTATTCCAGTGTCTCCTGGAATCCACAAAGTCGTTTGTAGCAAAAAATCTTTGGACAATTGTAAGCTTTACCACGGGGAGATAACATATCCTCCAATTCATTCATATTTCTGAACAAATTGTATAATAAATTCACGATACATTTGGCACTTTACACGTTAAAAATGTAGGTAGGTAGATGAAATACACTGAAAAAATCTACTGTTTATTACCTATTATCCCGCAACCCTGAACCCCCATTGTTGTTGAATATGAAATGAAAATGTTTTTGTTTATGGAGTCAATAAAAATCGACGAAAACAAATTTTATTTTTTAAAAAATATATACCTATACTTAGGTATAAATATTTTATTTTTTGAAGAATATATTCAAAAATGTAGGATTTACTTGGAATATATTGTTTTACAATAAAAAACAATCGGCCCCATTACCAAAATGAAAGTTGGATAATTGCAAACAAACACCAACCAACTCTATAGCAGTATTGTAGGTTCTACTGAATTAGGTAGTCATATTTATGTACAGGATAATCTTTAATTCTTAAGACAGCAGCAGGTGGTATAGGGTAACACTTTCCACAATGAAATCTCGTCTTGAATACCCCAACATTTCAAAACAATTATTCATCATATAAACAAATTTTCCATTAGTACTATTGAAGATATCTATATTTGAACACTCCATGACATTTTTTCTGATCTAAAATTAATATAAACTGCTTGTGTAGTTCCACCTTAACAATAGATTTTTGTAATAACTAGGCACATAACTACATTTAACTGTTACTGTAGTAAATATGAAACAAAAATATTAAATTTAATTTATGTACTACCTACTTAACTAGCAAAAATTGGTTATACATTACACAAAACATAATTTCACACAATTACTTAGATTTTACTAAAGTGTGTTGTTCAAATGTATATTGTGAAACTGAAAGGAATATTTTTAATTTGTAATAAAAAGTAGTAAATACAATCTGAAATTGGACCAATATTTTCACACAGCAGAAAGAACCTTAATAAAGCTTAAGAAATAAACACAAATTATCATATAGGTACATACAAAATAATCAGATCTTTGGTTGTCAGTTATTTTTGAGATGATAATTGTCTTGAGAATGTTTTTAGCTGTTAGTTTTGATTGTAATGTTTTATTTATACATTACAGTTATACTAAAACCGATAAATTAGTACATTATTATCATGCTTTATATGTTTATACCTTTAGAATATACCTATCCTACCTTCTTTCAAATTTATTTGTTTCATACACATATACTCCTTTCCAGAGATATCTTGTAATAATTAGAATTGTTTATTAAATATAGCACTACGAACCTACCTACCTACCTACATATACTTTACCAACCGCTAACTTATTGCTATCCCCATGGCATATTTTCACAAAATGGTTACACTTTTGGTAAATATAATTAAGAATAAGCACTATATTAGTTTAATTAAGAATGATTATTAATAAACTTTCAAAATTTGTAGGTACTTTTTTTGTTTAATACAAATGTCCAACAATCTCAGTTAATATATTACTTATATCAATATTTAATATTTAGTTAAGTATAGAAAAATGTTCTAGTTCACAACACAAAAAACTCATTTTCCAACCATTTTCTCTTCTACTGCTTTTTTTCCACCAGCCCAATATTTTTTATAACTAAATCCATCTATATGTATCCTTTGTCTGTTCTATTTTTTCTCATTCCAATCTATCATAGCTCCTTTTGTAAATTTAAAATGCACAATAACTAATAATATGCACCATTTGTTTCTTGATAAACGTGGTCCCTAGGGTAATTCCTTATCAATTCTTATCTCCATATCCCTATTATATTATTTGGTTCATTTCTCAAAATTTTTTTAGATACCTATAGGTAGGTCCCTACATTCCTTTCAATTTTTCAGTTTTTACGAAGGTTATAGGTCATTCATTTATTAACGTTAAATATATTTTTCAATCATATTGCTTAAGTTATATCATATTTTCAAAAAACTAATCAATTTACTTTTGATTCTCAAATTATAAATGTGTATATGCGGGCAGAAATCCCGACTGATCATCTGGTAAAACTTATTGATTAAAACTTGACAGAAACGTCATTCTTCTTTCTTAATTTGTAAATCCTTCATAATCAAATAACTTACTGAAATCCGCGTCATCGCTATGAAATGAGAGGATTTCAAAAATGTTGACCTCTATTTTCTTCTTAATTACTCCCTCTGATATATTTTCTATAAATCTTTCACCCCACAACCTATATTTTGACTGTCAAAAATATTGGGGTAGTTTTACAATCTTACTAATTTAAAATCAGTTTAAAAAATACGCTCTACAATCTGAACTCTATTTATCTTAATACAATACCTCACAGCTATTTTTAGGACTTAAAATTTTGGGGTAGTAGCACCCCCAATGATTCAACCCCTTTGTAAACAAACCAGAAACCTTCCCCAAGGTGTCAGCAACAACTTACCAAAGTCTCCTAGCAATCGTATCAACGGGATACATACAAACAAACATTCATTTTTATAGATACCCTATTACCCACCCACACCTCCGTCCTAAAACTGTAACTTCGGCGTCAGTGGATATATAAATTTTATATGCCCGTGTAGTCAAACTTGCGTAGCCGAACTTCACACTTTATTGAGTAAATATATGTGTAACTTCGGCTACGTAGCCAAACTTGACGTTCGGATCCCGAACTTTACGTCTTATACGATAAAACGAGGCCGAACTTGACGGCTGACAAATATATATATATATATATATATATATATATATATATATATATGTATATATATATTTATATATATATATTTATATATATATATATATGTATATATATATATATATATATATATATATATATGTCTAACCATTATTGTGAGGGATGCGGCAATGTGAATAAGTGAACTCTTTTTAGTTTGTTCTGAGCTTTCGGTAATTTATTATCACCATTATCAAAGAACTACAAAAGATACATTTATAGATATTTCAACAGGTATAAATAAATTCAGTTTAAAAGTAAAACATTAATTACTTACAACTAAGCGAGGTTAATCACAATATCTATATATAATATGTATAATATGGAGAAAAAACATGGTATAAGATATAATTTTCTTTTTCAAGAAATTAAATTAAAAATAAAACTATCAAAATTGACATTACGACATCGATGTTAATTTTTAGTAGTCATAGAAATGTCTTTAAATATGTTTAGTATATTAGCAAGTGAAATAATAGTTGGTAAGTTAATATAAAGGAACAGAATTCTCATCTTCAATATTTGAATTTTTTGTTTTTTTGTCAAAAGATAATAAATAGCTATAAATTGTACTAAGTTTTTGAATATCAGTTCTTTTATTTAAGCAATTATCTTCTTGAGATATGAATGCCATTTCCAGGAAAATCCTTTTAGAGTAGTTGTTTTCTTTATGTAAAATTTCAAAGTTTTTATAATCTATTATATGATTTGTAGAAAAAACATGTTCAGTTAGACCTAACTAGTATCGGCAACGAACTATTTCCTATATATATATATATATATATATATATATATATATATATATATTTATATCTACTCATTTTTATTCCATTACATGTTTTTATAGCATACATATACCTTATCGGTATATTGGCGAGTTTAGAGAGTATAGTATATGAATAAAGACGTTTCACATTAAACGTTGTTTCATTTGTAGTTGGCGATTATATTCAAATTAATATTTTCATCCAGATATATAACAGTTGGCGACGAGGTGTTTTTTTTTTTCGAATTCACGTGTGCATCATCGGAAAGTATAGCTTATCAGTTAGTGAAGAATTTTTTGTTTTTAAGTAAGTGCTAGTGATAAAAAATGCCGGCTGATAAAGAAAATCAACAATGTTTTGGGTTATTAGGAATCTTAAATACTTTTGATCCTGATAGATCTGACTTTTCGGTGTTTAAAGAAAGAAAGAATTTATGTGTGCCAGATCTTCCGGAAGCGAAATCTTTCGAAGAAATAATTAAATTATTGGCCGAACATTTAAACCCAGTGAAGTCGTACTTTGCAGAAAGATTACAATTGTACTCTGCACGGAGGAAACCTAGTGAAAGTGTTGGCGATTGGGAAGCACGTGTGAAAAGTATAGCTTCCAAGTGTAATTTTGGCAATTAATTAGCGGTAATAATGCGTGATATTTTTGTTATCGGCATTAGTGAAGAAAGATGAAGAAGATGCTTCCAGCGCAAATGTTACGCTGAAATCAGTAGTTAGATTAGCCATTTCTAAAGAATCTGCTATGAAGGAACACGCTTTGAGAGGAAGCTTGAGCGCGGTGGTAAAACGAGAACCGACTGACGCGATGAATTTCCATCGTCAAAGGAAGAATGAGGGCCAGTTCACTCGTAATTCTTCTAGCCAGCCGTTTCATCGACATCAAAACGACCAAGGCAGCAGCGGCTTAGCCGGTAAGAGTAGTGCCAGGAATCCTACGGTAAGCAATCGTAAAAATTCTATAAAATGTACTGTTTGCGGTCGTGGTAATCACATAGCTAATGATTGTGCGTATAAAAATTGTAATTGCCATAAATGTGGTGTGAGAGGCCATTTAGCTACTCAGTGCAAAAAAGTTTCACATAAATATTTAAGTGATTTGGAAGTTGATAATGAAGTAGATAATGACCAGTCAATTTTTAATTTATCGGATTTAAATAAACAGGTTGCGGAAAGTTTTGAAGAATTTGATAATTCTGTATTAGATTTTGGTAATTTAAGCGACAATGTTGATAAGAACGGAAATATTAAACCTATTTTTGTAAATATGCTTGTTGAAAATATACCAAAGTTATACCAAAAACATTTTTCAAATACAAAATTAGAAAAGAATGATTTATCGTTGAAAGATTATGTTGGTGTTACTTTCAAACCATTAGGATTTGTTAATTTAAATTTGGTTTTTGAAAATAAAAATTATGTGTTGAAAACTTATGTAATAAAAGACGGAGGTCCGCCACTAATTGGTAGGAATGGTTTAAATATGCTTAAATTGGGCATCTGCAAAATTCAGGAAGCCGAAAGTTTGAATGATATATCTGATACAAATTTATTAGAAAACTGTAAAAATATAGGTGCTCCTACCCAGGTTACTTCTTTGATTAAAAAATATGGTTCTATATTTGAGAACAAGTTGGGAACATTTAATAAATTTAGAATTTCATTAAAGCTAAAGGAAGGTGCTGTGGAGAAATTTTGTAAGCCTAGACCAGTACCGTTTGCTTTAAAACCCAAAGTTGAACAGGAGATTGAAAGGTTAGTAAAAATGAATGTTTTAGTACCTACAGAATTTTCAAAATGGGCTACTCCAATTGTTCCAGTTTTGAAAAATAATGGAAGTATAAGAATATGCGGAGATTATAAAGTTACGTTAAATCCAAATTTATTAATTCAACATTTTCCGTTGCCCAGAATAGAGTATCTTTTTTCGCAATTGCAAGGTGGGGATAAGTTTTCAAAAATTGACCTCTCGGAAGCTTATTAACAGGTGGAGTTGACGGAAGATTCTAGAGAACTTGTCACTATAACTACACATAAGGGACTTTACTCTTATAAACGTTTACCCTATGGGATAACTAGTGCCCCAGCTATATTTCAAAATATAATGGAACAAATGTTTGTCTTTCCTGGTGTTGTCTGTTTCCTTGATGATATCTTAGTAACAGGTAAAGATGACCATGAGCATCTGGAGCGTTTAGAAAAAGTGTTTAAGCGTCTTCATGAATGTGGACTTAAAGTAAAAAAGAAAAATGTACATTTTTTCAAAATTCGGTAAAATATTTAGGTCATGTAATTGATAAATTTGAAATACATACGCTAGACGAACGAGCTACTGCTATTAAAAAAGCCAAGGTTCCAAAAACAGTTACGGAACTCAAATCCTTTTTAGGAATGGTAAATTTTTATTGTAAATTTATTAAGAATGCATCACAAATTTTAAAACCTCTTTATTCTTTGTTAAAAAAAAGACTCAGATTGGAATTGGACGCCTTAGTGTGCAAAAAGGTTCGAAGAAGCTAAGGCTATGTTGACATCTTCTTCGGTGTTAGCACATTTTAATCCCGAAGAGAAAATAAAACTAACAGTTGATGCTTCTGAGTTCGCTCTGGGAGCTACTCTTTCTCATGTCTACAAGGATAAAACGGAAAGGCCAATTGCTTTTGCGTCAACTTTGTTAAAATCCAGCGAAATAAAATATTCTCAAATTGAAAAAGAGGCTTTAGCTATTATTTTTGGCGTAAAGAAATTTTTTCAATATCTCTATGGTCAAAGATTCATTTTGTGCACTGACCTTAAACCTGTATTAACCATTTTTGGTAATAAAAAAGGTTTACCAATTTTTGCAGCCAATCGGATACAAAGATGGGCTCATATTTTATCAGCTTTTTCGTATGACATAGCTTACGTTAAAAGTAAAGATAATGTTGCGGATTGTTTGTCCAGACTTCCTGTTAATTCCGATAGAGAAGAATATACTTCATTTTTAAGCTCAGAATTTTATTATTCATATTTAAATTATATTGATGATTCCGATTTTCCTTTGAATGTTCACTCTATAAAAAAGGAGACTGCAAAGGATCCTATTCTTAGTAAAATTATACATTTTGTTAAAAGGGGTTGGCCTTCTACTTGTCCTTCATGTGAAATTCAACTATCAAGATGTTTCGTGATTTATTTAGTAGATTTGGGTTACCTTTTCAAATTTGTACCGATAATGTGACCACTTTCATGTCGGATGAATTTCAAACATTTTTAAAATTGAGCGGAATACAGCATCTAACAGGTGCACCTTCTACTAATGGATTAGGTGAAAGTGCAGTGAGGATTGTTAAAAAAGCCATTTGTAAAGCCAAAAGTGAAGATAAAAATTTAGATTTTAATTTAATTATTAATCGTTTTCTATTTCATTATAGAAACATTCTTTATACAACTACAGGGGAAGCTCCTTCTAAAATTTTGATGGGCAGAACCATGCGCACTAGATTTGATTTGTTACTGCCATCGACAAAATTGGTTGTCGAAAATAAACTATTAAAACAAAAACAATATTTTAAAGGAAGAAGACAAACATATTTTAAAATTAATGATAAGGTTTTAATACGCGATTTTAGAGCTAATACTCCAAATTGGCGCCAAGATGTAGTCAAAGAAGTTCTTGGAGAAAGAACCTATATTGTAAAGACAGACCATGGATTGATTTGGAAACGTCACATTGATCAGTTAAAATTCAATAATTGTAATAAAACTGAAACTGTTAACTCAAAACATTCAAAAGATGAAGAAACGGCCACAATCATTCCACGATCTGATTTTAATGTAAATAATGTACATAACGATAGTTTAGTATGTAATTATAGTTCGGAAACAAGTGATAGAGATAAGTTAGTTAAGAATAATTCGAATCCGTCGATTTCACCTAGTGTTGATTCTTCGCGTCAGTTAAGACGGCGAAGCTTAATAAACAAGCCAAACCGACTAGTTTATTAATTTAACTGAAATGGTTATTTCTTTTTTATTTTATTAGTTCAACTGGTATATTTTTTTTTT